>OY292386.1:33316487-34596487 GCA_958496215.1 Verbena officinalis | reverse complement strand
AATAGACAAATTATTAAAAAATCAATATACAATGATATGTGTGCTATAAATTATACTATTACATCATTACATATCCTATAACTTATTTATTTGTATTACATTGCTCGCTCAGTCACAACTTACAATTTCGACCAAATCTTGGAGTGCGGAGAAAATTAGGGTTCTTGCCTCATAAATAAAGGGAGAAATTATGCTTAGGGCGAAAAAATATTAAATCCCACATATGCCCTTACTTAATTGGTGAAAAACTAGAATTAACCCTCAAAAAGTCACATGAAAGGAACTTGTATAATATTTGACGAAAAATTGGACAGCAATTAGTTCCAAGGGGCAGAGTGAGCACTTTGCCAAAAGCTGGTGGGACGATCGCGCAAAAAAAAATGATAGGGAGGAAAGTTCAAGGAGTTTAATGCGATTATCCCTAAAAATAATAAATACAGTAAAAACACAAACGAAACACCCCTGATCCTTTTGAAGAATACTTTTTCTACTAGAAATCAAATTGCATAATCACCATCCTTTTACACATAGCTCGTCCAACGCAACTACTAGTTACTATTGGGATAACTATTTCTTCCCAATATGAGATTAAACAAGAAATGAATTATATGCTCCTACGAGGCTACGGCGAATGGCCTGAGAAATACACACATTGCTACAGTGACTTTACAACATGTAAGAACTCATCTACAGCCACCAATTACCTCAGACTGTATTCATCATATACAAAATTCAGCCCTACGAGAACCATCGAAACCCTCAAGTCGTGGTTATCTTCTTTTTGACCCTGAGCCAGTGAATACACACACATATATATATTGTTGTATCTATCACCCTCCAAAACTATTGCTCATAGCACAGTCTGTTTGATTTTGACATTCTGAACCTCAACATTTTGGGGGTGATCCTTGATATAAGTCCTCAGACAGCCATTTATTATACGAGGCGCTGACCCGTCACAGAACCTCTTTGCAAGATCAACAGCCTACAAGGATCATAATAGTGTTGAGTGTTTAACATGTTGGTTGAGCTTAAGAACAAGAAATGGTGGAAAAAACCATACATGACAACTCCAACATGAGATTAGTTAAATATCCCCTATTGATTTAAAAATTACAGATACCTCCCTCGTAAATTCGTTTTACCTTACAGTTTCCTCCTTCTGTTTGCCATCACACATAGTTATCCGATGTTATAATTCAAATTGTACTAAATTTTTCAAGTTGTTGTATGTATGTATGATGTTTATCAAATCAATTGTTCCACTTCGATTTAGTTTCAATAATCAAATGTGTGTACTTGTAATGTTAGAAATTATCCGAAGAAGGTATGGGTAATTACAAATACTTACAGGGGAGGTCAGGGTAATTGACCCTTTCTTTTTAATAAAAATGCACTGAAATACACTCTGTTACAATGTTTAAGAACTTCAGGGATCTGTTGATGGTTTCATTGTTGAAAACAAGCCTCTAATTATGAACAAGCAATTGTGAGTGTGCGAGTTGAAAAGGTCGAAGAATAAGAGGGTTTAACCAACCTCATTGATGACTATTTGGTGCCTTGTCCCGAGAACTGATATTTCTGACATTGCTAAGTGAAGAACTGAAAACTCCAGGATTCTACCAGCTGGTTCATTCTGAAACCAAGTGGCAACATTGGAAAAAATGGCATCATTCAACAAGCGGAAGTTTTAGTCCTAAAATAGCTACAGTACAAAACAATTCACTAAATAAAGATTTATTACAATCAGAATTGACATGGTTGATTACTAACACACCAAAATCAACAGCACAAGGATCCACTTACAAATATTGTATGCAACAAATAAGTTTTAGAACTATGAAGCTCTTTTGCAAAATTATTAAAGATATATATATATATATATATATATATCCATCTAACAAAACCAGCACGAGTAATACTTCATCAATTGTGTTACTCTCTCAAACTTCAAACTAAAAAGTAAAATTTTAATAGGAACCAACATTTCTACCTTTTTTCAGGTTCATAAGAGGAATAAAGAATAAGATTTAATTTTGACTGCAAGATCACGTAAGTTGAAAGTCGGCATCATACAGGTATCAAAATAGGATATGCCGAGCATGAGCAGATTTGTGCACAGACACACACACACACACAATAAAAAGAAAAGAAAAGAAAAAAGAGTTATATATAATAGAGTGACAAATCAAACCTTCCAATTAGTGGGTGCAACTTTGTCAATTGCAAGCACATTACGATCCCACTTCTCTGCAACTGCTACCAAAAGTTTTCTGGTGAAACTGCAAATTATAGATATTAGTATATCAACTAACTTATATTATACTGTCTAAGTGACATAACTTAAATCTACAATAAGGTTGCTCACCGTAAAATTAATTTGCTGTAGACCAACTTTGGAGGTGCTGAAAGAACTTCGGCTTCTGAGAGAAGGAAGCTACATAGTTAACTCATGCTCTTTGACAAGAAAAAAAATAAAAAATCCAACTATAACATGTTTGCATTTATATAAACATGCAGAGAGGCAGAGTTTAATATTTACAATCACATAGATAATAAAAAATAAATTGACAGGAACTAGCAAATGAAAATAAAATAAATCCGAGTAGTGTAAACTTGAGCCAATTATATTAGTTATTCTAAATGTGATAATTCCAATCTTTAAGTTTGAGAAATCATGAGAGGCAGCTAATTTATCTCCTCTCATAGAGATAACTCCCTACAAACTAAAACAAATGCAGTACATCTTTCCCAACCAAGAAACTTCAACAATCAAGACTCAAGAGGTACAATCTAAAAGTCTACATACATGGAAAACCCCCTAAGTTATTATGTATCTTAGACAAGAATTACCAATTTCCGACTCCTTTTGATCATTTTGCATAATCTCATCAGCTTCTTCAGCCGTCTCAGTAGTAACCGGAGGTCCTCCAAACCTCATGTGGTCGTATTCCATTAGAGACGCCTTATCAAACTCATATCCACTTTCTGCGAAGAAATAACATGCTAAATGTCAAATTCTTGCTCTCCTCTCCAAGTAAAATATCAGTAAAAAGAAAATTGCGGGCTAGGTAAAATAACAGCAAAGAATGCAAAGCAAACTCCAAGAAAATTAAGAAAAAGGTACAAGTAAGTAATAACCTTTTCTGGCATTCACTCTTTTGTCAAAAAGGCGAACTGGGTCGGACCCGTCTAAACAAGCCGCATATAGAATCATTCTACGAGAACATAAAAAATTAACAACACAGAAATATAGAATAATTTTCGGAAAAGAGTAAATAAAAAGTGAGCATAACAAATGGCATCAAAATGGCGGGGAGGAGAAAGCATTACAGAGCGAGTTCTCGAGCGGCTCTCGGGCTGCAAAATCTGCCACTTTTATCTATTTTCGGAAGCATGTCTTTAGAATTTGAACTTGTTTCCAGGGTAGAATTATCAATAACATGACCAATTGCGAGCGGAGAACTACTGGAGCACGAAAATTGCAGACGGGGCAGTTTGGGAAAACTAGATGAGGAAGCTTTGGGAGAAGCGGAGACGAAACTGATTCGGATTTTGGGGGAGTTGAGAGACAGTACATAAGTTGAAGACGAGCTAAGAACAGAGCTTGCCTCCATTTTCGCCGCCGAGAAATTCACTCTCCGAGTCTCTTATCCTTTAGCGTAGGAGAGAGAGAGAGAAATGACGGGCTTGATGATATTTTTCTATTTGTTCCATACTTCTATATAATATGAAAAAAATTAAAATATTTACGAGTAGAAAATTCATTTAGATACGATTAATGAAATTAGATACAAACAAATTAAATATAAATAATACAAAAAGAGTTTAATCATAACGTTTCAACGGTTTTTTGTCAACAAAGAAACATATTTTTTTGTGTAGACGAGAGCATCCACCATCGATTATAGAATTTCATCATTGAATTATAGGTATCTTAAAAGATGGGATAACTGGCTTGAAGATTTAAGACTGTTTGATACCCAAAATCAGAAATTTTTATCGACAAAGAAACATATATCTATTATGGATCTATATTTCTTTTAGTAATATTTAATCGAAAATTTCAATAAATTTATTCATCCAAACCTTAGAAATTCAGAAAACATCCTTCTCATTTTTACAATTGTTTACTCTAAATACCTTCAGTCTTCATATGGTTTTAGAAGACTCTTCAAGAGTTACAACATAAATATTCATCTAAGTTTGAAAGGTTTCTAGGAACATATTTGTACTTAGTAGGATATTTTAAAAAATAAATACTTTTGAAATTTTTAAGAACTCTCGCAATCTCTCAAAAATGTGCTTTTATCTCCACCTTTCCTTCAAGACATGCACTCTCTATAAATAAGTAATAAGTTTTCACATATACACTAAGATCTCGTTTACTCGGGTTTATATGGCACTTAACAGTTAGATTTAAGCAGTCCATGTTGTTTACTTGGACCGCCACCCGGTCTAAACGCACGGACCCGCAACAAAAAGAAATTTTTATTTAGCAGGTCAAATTTCATTTTCGTACTTCACCCTAGGCTTCATTTTATTTAAAATATTTGCCACTCTTGAATCCAAATTCTCTAGTAAAAACTTCGAACCAAAATTTTCAGATGCACAGTAAAACTCGTTTCCCTCTTCAATTTTTTCATTAATGCCCGCACAATGTCCTCATCTTCTAATGCAGATACATCTTTCAACTTCTTTTGGGTAAGTCATCTCTCTATTCCTCAATCTAGGGTTGCAAGAAATTTAGATTTTTATTTTGTCATTTTTTAATATTTACTCTAGCATATGTTCATCAAATCTTCAATTATTAATCGGAGGATACAAGCCACCAGAGTTTCTCATACTTTCGTGGTATATAATTTCCACTAGAGTCGGAATGAGATTGTGTTCTAAGCTAGATTTTTTAAATTAGAGAATAAAGGGAAGAATTTTCCTAAATAATACTTTTTATTGTCCGGATTTATAAAATATTACTGGTGACGTGCAACTTCAAATTATAATATAATTCGTCGACCGGGTGTTCGAATTTCTGCAAATTCGAACGCCCAATCTACGAAGCTTCATTTATTATTATTTTTTTATATTTTCATATTCGAAGATGGGGTGTTCGAATTTGCAGAAATTCGAACACCCCATGTGCGAATCTTCATTTTTTTATTTTTTTTTTCATTTAATTTTTTTTAAATATTTTTTGATATTCGAAGATGGGGTGGTCGAATTTCTTTAAATTCGAACACCCCATGTTATCTTAATTTAAATTTTTTCTTTTAAACAACTTCGAATTAAGTATACGAGTATTGTGTTATCTTTTTATTTATGAAAATTAACTCGTTATATATCACAAACAAACTTAATTTATTGAAATTACGAGACATACATGACACAATCAAAGTTGAAAGACATACAAGAAACAACTGAAATTTGAAAGACAAACATGACACAACGAAAATTGAAAGACATAGATGCCTAATTTCTTCGGGATGGTCCTGCTTCATAATCACTATCATTTTCCTGGTATTGTTGGCGCTCGCGTATTTCAGGTTGATCCATTTCATTCGGTCTTCTTGTAGTCGTGTCGCGCCCTCTACTACGATTGCTCTCTCTCCGCTCAGGGTTATACACCAATTCGAAAGGGGCAGGGGGCCAATATCCTTTATCCCATATGGGATAAAATTTGCCACTATAGGTCTCCTCGAGATGATGAATCTCGTAATACCACTTCATGTAACGTGATGCTGGAAGATTTTCAGTCCTGCAAATCTGAATGGCATGAGCACAAGGAATGCCCGACAGTGTCCGTAACTGCATTCCATATTTCTCAATCTGACTGCATAGCGTCTTAGTATTTGTCTGTCCCCACCGAGAGAAACATAGTTATAATTATATCTATAATTACATAAATTTATTTGTTTATAGAATATCTATAATTACATAAATAATTTAGTTTTTATAATATTATAAAACAATATTAGGAGACAATAAATTAGGGTTTAAAATAAAGAACTAAATTTACATGAAATAAATTTTTAATTAAGATTCATATATGGGGTGTTCGAATTTCTTTAAATTCGAACACCCCGTCTTCGAATATAAAAAAAAAGAATTAAATGAAAACAAAAATTAAATGAAGATTCGTACTGCAAATTCGAACACCCCATCTTCGAATATCAAAAAATATATAAAAGAAAATATTAAATGAAGCTTTATAGATCGGGTGTTCGACAAATTCGAACACCTAATTCACGAATTATATTATAATTTGAACTCGCCCACAACCAATAATATTTTATGAATCCAGACGGTAAAAAGTATTATATTGGAAAATTCTTCGAATAAAGGACATTCTGGTAAATTGTATTTTAACAAGTCAAATAAAGAACCACAGTAAACAAACCCTTCCATATAGCTTAATTAACACAACTAGTAGTGAGCCAAAGTAAACACATTTTTATAATGTTGATCTAGGCAGAAAATTGAGCCGTACAATTTTTCTTATTTTTTCCAAATTAATAATATGTCTTTTGTCATTTTCAAAATGTCTTGCGATTGAAGTTTCTCAGTGTATTATTTGAGCTTTTCTGCAAGTCTACCAGTACAATGCATCTTTCTCACATCAATATATTCATCAAACTTCTCTCTCATTAGGATTTTTCTTCAAGAACTCTTTGGCTGAATAGAGAATATGCACGAACGCAGTCATTGCTTCATTAAATGACTTTAGACGATTCAGAAGCTTGTTCAGGTTTTTCGTATGAGCATATTGTAGCGCCCCCTGAAGAACGACCTCCACATCCGCACCGAAATGAATTCCCGAGCTTCAGCGAGGGACCTCAACTCAAAAACCCACTCCGGCGAACGGCACGCAAGCAATAACTACCGGCAACAGTGACGACATCCCAACAACAACCACAACAATACAGAGTAATGCGGAAGCGATTTAAAAGGCAATCAGTTAAATTCCATAAAAGCCTACGAGGCCAACAAAATATCATTTAAACATTTGTAATTCAAGCTACAGAAGATTCATAAACAGATAGTGCCATCCATGGCTCGACTAGCCTACCCTGTGCAATCCTAGATATCTTCAACTATCCCACATCAGGGGCACATAAGGTACGAAAACTAAATAAAGCAGTAAAAGGGGTACATAAGCAATTAAATACAATAAATCAAGATTCGACGGTTGTTGGGACCACTGACAAGACAAACCAGATTACAAGACTGAGCCTATCTAGACCTGCTGATTTCGACTGACATGATAGGTGTCGTCGCCACCTATCTACCTGAAGCAAGAACCAAAACAGAAGGGGTGAGTATAAATGATACTCAGTAAGGGGGTTTTGATCACAGTTCGTCATTTATCTTTTAAATCAAAAGTAGTGAATGTTGCTTGTTTTGAGAAAGAATATAAATAACGATATAAGTTACAAAACAACACAAAGCAACACTCGGGTTCGGCTTACTTTGAAAACACAAAAAGGGTGACGAACCGGATCCTTTAAAATCATTTGCACATAATGTCAAGCCGATCAATTGAAAGGGGTATTAGTTGAGTGACGACGCCGTTACAAGTTCGAAAGGCATAATATGAACAAGTTGGAAATGATGGGTGAACACAGCTCGTAATTCAACTAAGTAGTTTGAACAATAAAGAAGGCTTAAGTTGGGCAAGTTCGAGCCACGCTTCCGGATTTTATATATATATATAGGGAAATACATATGCTAAATGAAGAAACCAGAATGTGTTTCGACTTGTAACGAAAGCCGTAAATCAAAAAGACAAGCAAGTAATGCAATAAGTCATGCAATAATGTGTCCCGACGAGAACGGGCCCTCTCCTTATAACTCCCAACCATGAAAAGCATGAAAACATGTAGTCAAGTACTCCACCACCAAAAGTCATGATCCACTAACAGAGTTTTAAAGGGACACGATTAGCACCACCATACAGAGTTTTAAGGAGACGCGGTTAGCACCACCATTCGCATCAACTTAAGCTAGCCAACCTCCTAGCAACTTAAGTTAACACGCATAGAAGTATACATCGGGATTTACCCTAGACGCTCGTCTCCAGGCTCACCTCCTGTATACTCCGGGACCATGTCATGATCCAGTCCATGGCTCGCTTTTAAAATCAATAACGGTTTGGGTGGCCAAATGGGTCGTTCGAAAAGATGATGCAAGCAGTTATATATGAATGGCCAAAGGGGAAATTGAGACAAGTTGGTGTAACGATCTAAGAAATACTCATAAGCGCCATACACTTCGGGATCATGCTAATGGATGTTCCTAACGACATTTACTTATAAGTGCCTCTGAGATCAAATGGGTACTTTTTAAAAAAATAAGTTACTTGTCTCTAGTTGAAAGCATTTTAAATCATTTTGTAGATGCATAGGTTTTGCTATCGAAAAAGGTTTGACTAAGCACATAAGGAAACAGTAAAGGTAATACATCAAGCAATAAGAAAGGCGGGATAAATAGTTATTTCGCAAACCTAAGTAACTATGTCCTTGCCCCAGTTGAAAGCATTTTAAAACCCTTACCTGGCTCGACACGACAGTATGAAAGAAAGTGGTAGTCAAGTTTCTCCCTCGTTGGTTCCACCTGTAATACACAGAGCCTAGAGGATGAAAACGAGACCGACAATACTAAAATCAAGACACGAGACAATAGACGACGCACGGCAATTCATATAGAACTTCATTCATGCTATAAACAAGATACGGAAAGCTAAACAATTAAACATATAAAGATATATAAAATATGGAACAACAATTAAAGAATATTAATGCAATTCTAAATAATGGAAGAACATTAAAATTAAATATTAAAGACATGCTTAAACGCAATTAGATTACGTAGACATGCTTAAAATAATATAAGAACGCTCTCTCGCGAATACAGGATCAAACGGGTAACAAACGGGAAAAGTGGATAAAAGTCCCTAAACGAGAAAGGTGTCAAATGACGGTCAAATAAGGTCGGATAAATCATAACTTTGCAAAAATATTAAATCTCAAAGCTCAAGGAAGCTATAGGTGAAATCGGATTGATTTTAGGAGGGTCGTTTGCGAAAAGTCAACATTTAAATAAGTGGGGTTGACCCAATTCCCGAAGTGAAAGAAGAAAGAAAGTTGGAAAATCCACTAAGGCATGTGCACCAGCCGATGCACGGTCTTGAACATGCTGTCAAGACCGTGCAGGTGCACACGGCCTTACGCACAGGCGCCCGTGCAGGTCAAATGGGGTACGCACGGGCCAACGCACGGTCTTGGCAAGACCGTGCACGAGCCCGTGCAGATCAGCAACAGACAGCAGAAATCGCGATTTCGACGGGAATCGCACCAAAAATCAACAAATCTTAATTTCTAGCAAGAATCAACTTTAAGCAAACAACAAGAAAATCATAAGAAGCATTTTGATCCAAGTAGCATGCAAAATGACCAAGTAATAAGCTCAAAATCATCAAATTTCAGAAAAATACCACGAAGCAATAAATGTGATTAAAAGCTCATAAATTTGGGGAGAGAAGCGATGAAATTTGGTACCTAAAGAAAGATCTCATCGAGATGATCGCATGGGTCCAAACGGCGCGGAAATCGGTGAAGAAACGAGCTCGGTCGGACATCGGGAAGATCTCTCTCTTTTTTTCTCCTTCTCATCTTCCTCTTTTCTTATTCATGCGTGAAGTGAGGGTGAGGGAGAGAGATAGGGTGTAAGTCAAAGTTTGACCTATGGCTTAGAAACGAATGGGCATTTTTGTAATTTAATAAAACTTACTCGAAAATAAATGTTGTTCAAATGAATCAATATTACAGTCAAAGTTCATCATTTTAAGCGCACATTAACATAGAATAATTTAAATTTACCGATTAGCACTTTTACAAAATTCATAATAAAATATAACAAATAGTCACATAATTCGAGAATTGAGGAAAGAAGCAAGATACGAAGGCGCGAAGCTTATCGAACTCATCTTGAAAGGTCAGGGCGCTACAGTGCACAAGGTAGCGGGAGGT
This sequence comes from Verbena officinalis, assembly GCA_958496215.1. Lineage (NCBI taxonomy): Eukaryota > Viridiplantae > Streptophyta > Magnoliopsida > Lamiales > Verbenaceae > Verbena > Verbena officinalis. The sequence goes on along the minus strand of OY292386.1, from coordinate 34,586,462 downwards.
TCGAGGGGTGAAAAGGTAATTCATGGTGAAATAAAGGATATGAGAGGGGTAAATGTGGAAAAAGGATATCAAAGAGGGTCAGGGATAAAATAGATAGTTTCGGGTAAAAGATGGGTTCTCGGGTAAAACTTATTCGTGATACTAAATATTCTCACGAAAAGCCTTCGGCGCAAATAAAATATTATTCCGGAATAAATTCGAAATTTCGGGTCGTTACACAGATAACTTATCATTAATTTTAGTTATAGTGCGAGGAATATGTTTATTAATAATATTGACTTGGAATCTCACCTACCTTTCAACCAAATGATGAATCCCGATAATAGATTTGTTTATTTTTTTATAGAAAATGACGTGTTTCTAAAAGACGGTCCTCTGTCTCCCGAGCCTTCTCATACGACTCCTTGTCTATATAGTTTTTGAAGCAAAAGTAATTCAACTGGATGTTGAGCTCATCAACGGTAACCGTCTCATATAAGATTTCTGAAAACTCATATTATCTATCAGCTGCATAACAATATTTAAAAATCAAAAGTGCAAATGATTGATACAACACTGATTGTTCATTACAAACAAAAGCACAAAACTACTAAGATAAACCGATATAGTAAAAATATAGCATGATACTCCATAAATCAAAGGGCAACTGACTGATACAACATTAAAGTGTTCACCACAAACAAAAATAAAAAACTACTAAGATAGATAAAAAAACATACTCCATTAGCATTTAATTACTGGTTTCCTACAAAGTTAGGAGACCTGAATTTTGATAAATTTTCTTAGTAAGACCCTTGTCAATATTTTACAGTGTGACTAATATTTGTCAATTATAACTATGACCCATTATAAAACTCCCAACTAAGACAATTAAGATAGATCAACCATTCTCTTTAACATAATTTTCCAATAAGAAAGCACCCTTATTTTGAGATCAAAGGTTCTTCCATACTAATAGCAATCTTGCATAGATAACCAACATCTTGTTGGGTAGGGGCCCAAAAAAGAGAGTGACGATATGGAACCATATTTTAATTTTTTTTCTCAATATACGGGCATCAAAATATGTCTCAAATATTTTAATAAACAACGAAAGACTTAGCCAGATCTACTCTAGTATATATGCATTGATAATGTAACTTAAAATCATAAAGTAGATAAATACAAAATACTATTAACATTAAGAGCATATATTTTATCATGCTTTGTTGCAAAATAACGGTAGAAAAATTATCGTACATCGAAGATCGCTATCTATGAAGATTTTGTTGCATACTTGCTTTTCTGAAACTGGTAAAGCTTCCTTGCAATACTTCCAGCTTGACCTTGGAGTGTGTGCTCCGAAAGTATTTCACGAAATACTAAAAAAATATAATAAAGAAAATCATCAGAAAATTCGATTATGAAAATGAACTGAAACCCTTCCTATTTATAAAAAAGAACAAAAGAAATTTTGATCATTTTGCATTTCAAATATGCGACACGTGTCGATCATCACCTCGGATTGCCAATCGGATACCACCACCGAGTAGCTCCCGCCGCCACGAGTCTGATGCCGCCCAACATACGCCGATATGACGTAGCACGCGCCCACACGCGCCGGTCATGTGCCCGATGTGTGTTGAGCGTGCGTGGCACACATGTTGGAGTGAGGACCTGTCAGGTGTCCGATCTCAAATAAATAAATAAATGTTAATTTTTTATCCCAGCAACTGACTTAGCCCAACTAGTTTGGGTACTTTTGCATATGCTAGAGGTCGAAGGTTCGAACCCTCTATGCTATATTTTTGTTAATTTATTTTCATTGAGCATCTACTACGTGTCACGAGTCAGGTTGGCCGTATCCGACCCTAACCTGACGCAATCCGATATTACCCAATTCCGACTCATATTCTGACCTTTAACTCGATTCGGGCAAATCAAATCTAGACTGTTCTTTCATGTGCAACGTGGTGTGGCAGCGCACCATGCGGCACCGCGCCAGTGCCACTTGGCGCCACGTGTGCTGACGTGGCTGACATGTCAGCATGCCATGTCAGCATTTTTTTAAAAATTAATTTCATTTTCTCCAAAATAAAATTTAGGGCTTTTTCAACTCTTTGGAATTTCGATTTTCTCAAAATAAATCCTTTAGTTATTTTTAAATACTTTGAAAATTTATTTCTCTTTCCTTTTAATATTTTCTCCTCTGGTCTTTGATGGAGCTTGCAGGAGGACCTACAGAAATAATTAATTTTAGCTGCAAACGGGTCAAGCATTATCATCTCATGATAATAATTGATTACCGTTTAACAATATTTAATTCTACTAAATAAATATTATTGCACTCTAAAATTAATTAAATTATTCATGAATTTCTCGATCTAGAATAATTTTGCATTTTAATCCTCCGCGTAGATATCTTATGATAAATAAATTAGTACTACTATCATTTATTTTCCATCTTCAATCTGAAATTTCTTGATTTATCTTAAGTTCAAATTTTCTGTATGTGAAACGCATGCAACATACAACTTTGGTGACATATCAGACGAAGTACTTTGGCCAAAGTCTTAATTCGAACTTTGCAAATATATTTTATGGATTTCATTTAACCTTCCAGCAAGGCCACCGATTCCTTAATCAATATTTCTCTCCAGTATATTTCATGCAATCAATGAACATGCAAAGATTTTGGCCATTCAATATTGAGACCTCACTTCTGAGCACATCACAGTGATTAACACTACATGCCTAAAGTTGAAATAATACCAGGATTAAGAGTCCAATACACTTAAAATTTGTTCATCTTAGATAACAGTATAAAACGAATAATTTCAATGGTCCAGTTCAATGTTTCCAATCCCATTGAAATCATCAATGTGTTATAATCAAAATTTCAATTCACTATGACGAAAGTCTTATCATCTTATATGACACATTATAGCATTGATAAGAACATATTCTTATAATACCAACTAGAACAATAATGACATGTGATCTCGGTATCTAAAACCCTTTCCTATGAAACACATTTCATAAAAAAATACCATCACATGTCATTAGTTATTAAATACGTAAAATACTCATAACTTGCAATAATTTCAGTTTTATTAATCCAACAAAATACGAATTATTTACAAAATAATTGAATTTTCAGGGTACTCATCCTAACACATCCATCTCCCCAAATTCATTGATGTGCATTATTGTGGGCTTTGTATCGTCCTTTACGATTGACATTAACTCATCTTGATAAACATAAGTTTTTTTCCATACAACAAAATACTCGGGGTCACAAGTATAATCACTGTCGTTTTCCATATCCACCATGTATATAACCCATTCCACTAAATCTTCCTTCTTTTAGCTATGAGATTTTGATCTGCACTTCTTCTGGCCAACATGAGTTGAGGATATTTCTCCGAATGACTCGTCAATACTGAGATGAAAACCTCTTCTATATACCACAATATTTCCACTAGAAAATCAATGGGTATTTTAGATATAGCATTCACGTTAATTCTTTTGCAGCAAGTGAGAAAAGTTGATCTAGGGAGAAAATTAAGCCGCACAATTGTTGTTGTTTCCTCCAAATTAGGAATTTTTTGTTGTCATTTTCAATAATTTATTACAAATGAAGTTTTTCGGAGTATTATTTGAGCTTTTATGCAAGTCTAGCAGTAAAATACATCTTAGTCACATCAACATATTCATCAAACTTCTCTCTCATTAAGATTTTCTTCAAGGACTCTTTGGCTGAACAAGAATATACACGAACACAGTCATGGCTTCATCAAATGACTTTAGTCAATATGATAACTTGTTCAGGTCTTCCATATGGGTAGTTAACTTATCATTAATCTTAGTTATAATGCAAGACAAATGTTTAATAACATTGACATGAAATCTACCAACCTTTCAACCAAAGGATGAATCCCCATAATAGATTTGTTTATTTTGTATAGCAAATAATATATTTCGAAAAGACAGTCCTTCGCCTCCCGAGCCTTCTCATACAACTCCTCGTCTATATGGTTTCTTACGCAAACGTAATCCAATTGTTGTTGTTTCCTCCAAATTAGGAATTTTTTGTTGTCATTTTAAATAATTTATTACGAATGAAGTTTTTCAGAGTATTATTTGAGCTTTTATGCAAGTCTAGTAGTAAAATACATCTTAGTCACATAAACATATTCATCAAACTTCTCTCTCATTAAGATTTTCTTCAAGGACTCTTTAGCTGAACAAATAATATACACGAACACAGTCATTGCTTCATCAAATGACTTTAGTCAATATGATAACTTGTTCAGGTCTTCCATATGGGTAGTTAACTTATTATTAATCTTAGTTATAATGTGAAACAAATGTTTAATAAGATTGACATGGAATCTACCAACCTTTCAACCAAAGGATGAATCCCCATAATAGATTTGTTTATTTTGTATAGCAAATAATGTATTTCGAAAAGACAGTCCTCCGCCTCCCGAGCCTTCTCATACAACTCCTCGTCTATACGGTTTCTTACGCAAATGTAATCCGATTGGATGTTGAGCTCATCGTCGATGACCATCTCGTATAGGCTTTCTGAAAAACTCATATATCTATCAACTACATAACAATGTATATAAATAAAATGTGCAACTGATTGATACAATACTAACTGTTCATTTCAAACAAAAGTTAAAAACTACTAAGATAGACTGGAATAGTAACAACATAGTATGATACTTCATAAATCATAGGGCAACTGATTGATACGACATTAAAGTGTTCGCTACAAACAAAAACAACAAACTACTAAGATAGATAAAGACATACTCCATTAGCATTTAATTTCCGAAGTTCTACAAATTTAGGACACCTAAATTTATGATAAATTTTCTTATTGGGACACTTGTCAATATTTTATGGTGTGACTAAAACTAGTGAACTATAACTATTATGAGCTGTAGAACTCCCCAACTAAGATAGATGAACATAGTAAGCACAGAATCCACCATTCTCTATTTTACAATTTTTTTTATAAGAAGTCACCCTCATTTTAAGGTCAAAGGGTTCTTCCATACTAATAACAATCTTACATAGATAACCAACATCTATCTCCCCAAACTCATTGAGCTGTATTTTTGTGGGTTTTGTACGTCCTTCACGATTGACATTAACTCATCTTCATGAAACAAATTTTTTTTTCCGTACAATAATATAATCGAGGTGGGGTCTCAAGTATAATCACTGTCATTTTCCATTTCCATAATGTCTATGACCCATTCCATGTACCGACTATTCCTTCCTTTTAACTATGAGATTTTGGGCTGCACTTCTTATTGCCGACATGAGTTGACAATATTACTCAGAATAACTCGTCAAAACTGAGATGACAACCTCTTCTATATACCACCATATTTCCACCACAAAATCAATGGGTATTTTAGATATAACCTTAACGTTCTTTTGCAGCAAGCGAGGAAAGTTGATCTAGGGAGAAAATTGAGCCGCACAATTGTTGTTGTTTCCTCCAAATTAAGAATTTTTTGTTGTCATTCTCAATAATTTCTTATGATTGAAGTTTCTCAGAGTACTCCTTGAGCATTTCTACAAGTCTAGCAGTACAATGCATCCTAGTCATATAAGCATATTCATCAAACTCCTCTCTCACTAGGATTTTCTTCAAGGACTCTTTGGCTGAACAAAGAATATGCACGAACATAGTCATTGCTTTATCAAATGACTTTTGTCGATTTTGAAGCTTGTTCAGGTCTTCCATATGGGCAGATAACTTATCATTAATCTTAGTTATAATGCGAAGCAAAATATTTGTTAATAATATTGACCTAGAATCTCACCAACCTTTCAGCCAAAGGATGAATCCCGATAATATATTTGTTTATTTTTTATAACAGATGATGTGTTTCAAAAAGATGGTCCTCCACCTCCCGAATCTTCTCGTACGACTCCTCGTCTATATGGTTTATCAAGCAAACATAATCCGACTGGATGTTGAGCTCATCTGCAGTGACCATCTTGTATAGGCTTTTTGAAAACTCATATATCTATCAGCTGCATAACAATGTTTTAAAATCAAAAGTGCAACTCATTGATAAAACATTGATTGATCATCATAAACAAAAGCAAAAAAATACTAAGATAGATTGGAATAGTAAAAACATATAATGATACTCCATAAATCAAAGGGCAACTAATTGATACAACATTAAAGTGTTCACCACAAATAAAAATAAAAAACTACTAAGATAGAACATACTCCATTAGTTGTCTTAGTTGGGGAGTTCTACGGTGAGTCATAGTTACAGTTGACTAATATTAGTCACACTATAAAATATTGACAAGCGTCCCAATAAGAAAATTTATCATAAATTTGTAGGAAACCGCTAATGAAATGCTAATGGAGTATGTTTTTATCTATCTTAGTAGTTTTTTGTTTTTGTTTGTGGTAAACAATTTAATGTTATATCAATCAATTGCCCAATGATTTATGCATAGAATCAACCATTCTCTTTGATCTCATCAATTGTTGTTGTTTCCTCCAAAACTTTTATCTCATCAATTAAGAATTTTTTGTTGTCATTTTCAATAATTTCTTTCCATTGAAGTTTCTCATAGTATTCCTTGAGTTTTCTGCAAGTTTAGCAGTACAATGCATCTCACTCACATCAGCATAATCATCAAACTCCCCTCTCATTAGGATTTTCTTTAGAATATGCACGAGCATAGTCATTGCTTCATCAAATTATTTTAGATGATTTGGAAGCTAGTTTAGATCTTCCAATTGGGTAGATAGCTTATCATTAATCTTAGTTATAATACCAGGTAGATATTTATTAATAATATTGGCCTGATATCTCACAAATCTTTCAGCCAAAGGATGAATCCTGATAATAGATTTGTTTAATTTTTATAGCCAATGATGTCTTCTGAAAAGATAGTCCTTATCCCGAGCCTTCTCATATGACTCCTCGTCCATGCGGGTTTTGACGCAAATGTAATCCAGTAAGATGTTGAGCTCATCAGCAGTGACCATCTCATATAGGCTTTCTGGAAACATATCGGCTTGCATAAGGACAACAAGAATCCTTTTGCCCATCTGGTCGACTTCTTAGGACATTCTGATGGATTTAGAAGTGGAGAAATCAACATCACTCACTGACAAAAAGTTTAAAATTATGTTTTCTTGTAGCGTGATAAGGTGCCTTATAATAGAGATAATCTGCTGGCTAATATCTACCCCATGGCCCCGAAAATTTCGAGTAAACCCAGGCAAATCGACTATGTTAATATTCGGAATTCCCCTCTTTTTTATGATAAGAGTTAAGGGGTTGTTGGAGATTGTTGTCCCCTAGCCAACTATTTTTTCCGTGATGACAATTATGGAGTCGACGATTTTTTTATCTTCAGTCTGCACAATTCTTACAATGTATCCACTTTTGTACCTTAAGGGGCAACTCTAGCATAGGTTTCGCATAATTCTGCAGTTTTATTTAAGCGGGACTCATATGCGAACCACTTGTCCTCCTGTGAGGCTGATACCAGTGAGGGATCCTAGAACGCTGGATTTGCCGGACAACTCGTCGCCAACCACCATGATGGTCGGAAGTTAGATGCTTTCTTTCAATAGTATCAGGTGGTACAGCGTGCCAACTTGTCGAGGAGCGGCCGAAACCGATTATCGTAGAAAGAAATTAGGGTATGAGTCATTTGTGTGAATGCCACAAATTTCCAGAAGTTTGCAGTTTAAGTTCATCCCCGTCATCTGTGGTCAATTTATCCTCGACTTTCTTCTTTAGTTTTGTGTCTTCTAGTGATCCTTTACTTTTTTCTAGTTCCACTAGAAACTTAATGAGTATCTTAGATATAGCCGTCACGTTCTTCTGCAGCAAGTGAGGAAAACTGATGTAGGAGAAAATTGGGTAGCACAATTGTTGTTGTTTCCTCCAAGACTTTTATCTCATCAATTAAAAAATTTTGGTTGCCATTTTCAACAATTTCTTGCAATTGAAGTTTCTCAGAGTATTCCTTGAGCTTTTCTGCAAGTCTAGCAGTAATATGCATCCTAGTTACATCAACATATTTATCAACTCCTCTCTCATTAGGATTTTTTTTCAAGGACTCTTTGGTTGCCCAGAGAATATGCACAAACACAGCCATTGCTTCATCAAATGACTTTAGACGATTTGGAAGCTTTTTCAGGTCCTCCATATGGGTAGATAACTTATATTAATCTTAGTTACAATGCGAGACAAATGTTTGTTAATAATATAGGCTTGAAATCTCACCAACCTTTCAGCTATAGGATGAATCCCGACAAAAGATTTATTTATTTTTTACTATAGATGATGTGTTTTGAAAAGATGATCCTCCTCTTCCCGAGCTTTCTCGTACGACTTCTTGTTTATACAGTTTTTTATTCAAACGTAATCCAACTGGATGTTGAGAGCATTGACAAAGACCATCTCGTATAGGCTTTTTGGAATCTCATATATTTATCAGCTGCATAACAATGTTTAAGAATCAAAAGTGCAACTGATTGTTCATCACAAACAAAACCAAAAAACTACTAAGATAGATTGTAATAGTAAAAACATAGAATGATACTCCATAAATCATAAGATAATTGATTGATACAACATTAAATTCTAGTGTTCTCCACAAACAAAAATAAAAAACTACTAAGATAGATAAAAACATACTTCGTAGATCGATCATCAAACAAATCCGATCAAAGTCGGTACCAACCATCTCCATAAATGTTTCAACAATATCCTTTGACTTTTCGAGCAATTTGATGCTTTTTTTCGTCTTATTCCATTTCACAGAAATAGAAGGAGATTACTTCAACTTCAACTTCAACATTCTCTCAAACCCTTCTTCTCAAGAACCTAACTCTCTAAGAATCTTCTTCTTAATGTCCTTGTTGACAAGATTCCGAATGTTAAAGAGCACATACAACACCATGATATCAACTATTCTCTATGTGATAATTTTCCAAAAGGCAATCAGTGTCATTTTAAGATCAAATGGTTCTTACATACTAATAACAGCGTCATGTAAATGACCGACATTTATCACTCCAAACTCACCAATCTACATGTTAATAGAATTTGTGTTGTCCTCATATATCTATCAGTTGTACACCAATGTCCAAAAATTGAAAGTCCAACTAATTGATACAATACTGACTATTGATCACAAATAAAAAAAATATCGACTAAGATAGATTATAATAGTAAAAGCATAGAATGATGCTTCATAGATCATAGGGCAACTTATTGAAATAACTTTAAAGTGTTCAACACAAACAAAAGCGAAAAACTATTAACACAAATAAGAACATACTCCATAGCTCGATCATAAGATAAATTCAATCAAATTCGGTAACAACTATCTCTATAAATTTTTCAACAGCATCCTTGGGCTCTTTGAGAAATTTGATGCTTTCTTCGGTTTTTTTTTTTCCACGAAATTAGAAAGAGATTCTTTCAACTCTAATATTCTCTCCAACTCTTCCCCTTGAGGACCTAACTCACTAAAATTTCTTCTTAATGTCTTTGTTAACAAGATTTTCGGATGCTAAACAACACATGCAATATCATGGAATCAACCATTTTCTGTACAATATTTTTCCAATAGGCATTCAACCTCATATTAAGATCAAAAATTCTTACACATTAATAACATTGTCTAGTAAATAACCAACATCTATCTCTCCAAACTCACCAATTTGCATTTTGGTGAGCTTTATACCGTTCTCCAAGATTGACATTAACACCTCTCCATGAGACATAAGTTTGTCCCATAGAACAATATACTGAAGGTCACAAGTGTAATCAATATCCTTCTCTACTTCCACCATATCTTTCAGTTCTCAAAGTGTGTAATTATTATTGATAAAATAGAATTTGCGGAAGTTAAACATGAGAAAATGGTAAATAGAATAAACCATATAGTAACACAAATTTTCTCAAAAAGTGACTAATTGTACATTTTACAAGATACGCCAAGAACATGACTTGTAACTGAATATATGTCGAAACAACCCACAGATGAATTTCTATTGCAGTTTCTTTTTAACCAAATAACATGTGTCAACTACAACAACAAATATTGTAATATGACGTTGTCGAGGAAGAAACAATATTCCTTCCCGGTTTGATTTCACAGCATCAAGGGAATCAAATAATTCTATTTATGGTTGAGTCCAATTCATCAACATGCGTTCGGAGAATTTTTCTGATAGTTTATCAAGGAAGCAACAATGTTTACTAGGGGAGCTTCTCAATTTATAAAAATATAATAAAACATATAAAATTAACTGGGGAAAAAGAGTACATGGTGTAAAATATTTCTAAGATATCTCATTAGCACTAATTTGCACACAAAGAAAACATAGTTACATGTACAATATAATAAGAATTAATAAATTATACAATTATGTGGCAAGAGCATCCATCTCTTTATTTCTTCATTTAACCAATAAACAAATTTTTTTAAAAAAAAATCTAAAAATGAACATAAATGAAGGAGGATAATAAATCGGTTCCATAAGATTGCAAGTGCTATTCTAGGCTCATCCAAGGCCAAGGAATCCAATTTCCACAAGTATCATGGAAATACCAAGCTTCAAAAAATGTCCTCATAGTTCTAAAATTAGCTACTACACCAATAAATAAGCATGATTTTAACGACCACTGCATAAATTTCATGAGAATTTTCATCTACTTCAAATATGAGATAGAATTTAATAAGATTCAAACCTCATACAGGAGTTTATGTATTGATTTTTTTTTTGTCGATATATCAAGCACTGCAATATAACATTCAGTTTAAGTAATTTTAAGATTCATATAGAGTTGAACAACCATTGATGCGAGAAAAAAATACCTTACAAGTTTTTTTTATGTGTAACAATATATTTGTAGTGCTCTAAGCAATTGATGTTCGGGATTGTATCCCATATCGGTTAACTAAGGAAATAAAGATTAGTTTATAAGTTAGAATTCAAGTGTAATTAATGTATATTTCTTTTGGGCAGTAGTTTAGGTCTAATTTCAAATTATATTTAGTGGGTTCGAAACTTATACCCGCGTCCAACCAGCTCCTAGGTTCGGAGCTTATGCTCGCATCCAGCGGACTAACGGGTCCAAAACGTGACAATATTAGTATTATCATAAATCAGAATCCACAAAATTCCTACACAACAAACGAACTTAAGAAAAAATGAAGGGATAATTACATTAACACCCCCTCAACTTAGGGTAAAATATCGCAAGATTCCCTCTACTATTGGAAATTACAGAGACACCACCTCGACTATGTTTTTGTCTAACACTTAGGTCCTGTCATTAGTCATTTTCTTGTTTTCAAGTAAATGCTAACGTTTTATTAACTGGACAACAACTTAATCACTTCGCTCATTTCTTTTTTTTTTTTTTAACTAGAACCGATCAGGAAAAACTGATCGTAGGGTTAAGAGGAACCCACCTCGTATATTAAAAGATCAAATCGGGAAACCCGAAAAGTACATCCGGAGGCAAATAAACATACAGAGCTTCAAAGCACCATAAGTGGTAATACACAAAAAGACCGCCCACAGGTTTGACACGAGTTTCGCACACGCCACGCGGGGTCTGAAATTCCTATAATTCAGCAGGAAATTATGGCTATAGTAGTAAGAATCATTGATATCCTCAGCCATATCTATGCTGCTGGAACGATCAGAACACAACGCCCAAAAGCTCCATGATCGGCATCTAGTCACGACCTTATGTACCAAATTATCCGTCAAATACCAATAGTGATAGCTAGTCAAAATAGATTTCACACAGTCCGTCAATTTCATACTTCGCTCATTTCATGTATAGCAAACACTAAAATAAAAATGTTATGGGTAATTTAGTCATTTTATAACTTTTCGTTAATTTTTTAGGTTTTCGTCAGGATGAGAGGATCTATCTATAAGTTTCAATAGTATATGAGGTCTTGCTGTATTTATCCCTAAGTCGAGGTATAAGTGTAATTATCCTAAAAATGAAATACCAATAAAACAAAGGGAAATTTTCACTTTTCGTCCCAGTACTATGGAGCCTTATCATTTTTTATCCTTTAAAGTTTTCGACTAGCACATTATGTCCTTGTAACTCTAATATTTTGCAATGTTTGTCCTACCGTCAGGTTTCCGTCCAAATAATTAAGGGAACATAATTGGCGCGAATAAAGATTGCCTAAATCGTTCTCCCTTCTTCCAGAACCCTATTTTCTCACACTGTAACCCTAAATTGACAGAGGGAAAGCTTTTCTTTCGCTAAGAACAACAAAGATGAGCTCCCATCGCAATTCTCCTGCAACAAGTAGGTCTTCTGATGCTATAAATGAGAAGAAATTTTGTGATTGTGGCTTTGGAGCGCCATTGCTGACTGTGTGAACTCCAAAGAATCATTCAAGAAGGTTTTGGACATGCCCAAAGCCTGAGGTAGGTTGAAATGTATGATAATTTTTTATTTTAAGCTTGTTTTATTATTTTTAATTGTTGAAATGTTGCAGAAATCGCCTCTAAATTATGGGTATTTTGAATTGCATGATGAACCTCTCATGGTGTGGGTGAAGCAGAATATGTGGGGGCAGCGTGCCAAAATATTAAAGAACTTGAATTTGAATTGGAAATGCAGGCTAAGAAAATTACAGAGCTGGAAATTACTTGATGAATTCGTTGATGCTGATGAATTTGGAGCCATAGAATTGAGGAGTTTTGTTGAAGAATTTCAAGCTACTTGAGATCTTGGACAATACCAAAACTTTCTTGAAGGACTCTTAAGAGTCCACGAGGTTTGCAATAGAAGTTCAAATCAACACCTACAAAATTTCTTCTCTCTGACAACATTAGATGACTCTCATAATGCAGAAGAATGCCTATGGAGCTCATCTTTGTCATTTTTAAGTAAGGATAATTAACCTCTCTTTGAATTTAGGGTTTCAAGGTGTGGATTTAGGGTTCTGATGAAGAAGATAATGATTTCTACGACATTTATTCGCGCCAAATAGGGTTCCATTAGTTTTCAGACGGAACCCTAATAGTAGGGCAAACATTGCAAAAAATACACAATATACTAGTAAAAAACTTAAAGGAATATAATGTGAAAATGACCTATAGTTAAGTGACGAAAAGTAAAATTTTCCCTAAAACAAGCATAATATTGTAATTGCTGGGGCGGGGGGGGGGAGTGACCGATAAATAATGAAATAGCTTGCACGAGCTACTAGACGTAATTACAAATAGTAGCAGTACCTTCGTTGTCGTTATTTTCATTTGGCAGAGTGATGTAGACTACTTTGGGCTTCGTTGTCCATTAATTTCGAATTTTAGAATTGGACAGTCAATCACTCCACTAGTCCATTCAGCTCCTGTGGAAAAGACTATGAAAAGCCCAATTAAAATTTGGGCTCAGAATGAGTCCAATGAGAAGTTTAAGGAAAGTTTTATTATCATGATATCCTGTTTTACTTTAATACTTATTTTGTTAATAGAGCTGACTTATCAGTTATCACTTATCATCAATAATACTAATTTTTAACCATGTGCGCTTTACCGGGTAATTAATTTAAACATATAAAATTTATTTCAAATTTAATTATAATATATATATGTAATCTGAATAAATATCAAAAATTAACAAAAAATATTTAATATATGAAATACTAGAGAAAAGCTATTCAATTTAGTGCAATTATTTAACTATGAGAACAAAATATTTTTTGACAATATTTCGTAGAAGTATTAAGCGAGCAGATGCGCTCTTATCATCAAATCATTCTTTTGAAATCTTCATATTTTCCTGCAAAATATATATAATTTAGAAAAAGAAAATAAAAGAAAAGAAAAGAAGATCTAGATTATATTTCTATGCATCTTATAAGTTTAACAATAGATATATCATGTACCTTCTATGTTGCACGGACACGGACACGGACACGGGGACACATACACGACACGACACGGATACGGCGATACGGATTTTTTAAAAATTTTAGGACACGACACGGTTCCGACACGGCTGACTAATATAAAATTTAATAAAAATATAAATATTCATATATAATATATGTACAAATATTAATTAAAAAATAAATTTATCACAATATAATATAATTATTAGTAAAATTTAAATATACGAATTGATTATTATGTTAAAAGAAACATTATAATTTGTAAATTATAATATTGTGAGAATCAATTAAAAATGATGAAAAAATAAATTTAAATTAATTTAATACACTGTTTCATTCATTTATAATTTTTTATTTTTTCTCAAATAAATTTTGACCCTTTTAAATAAAATAAAAAAAATTGAGTTTGCCATGTCGGACACTTCCCTCAGCCGTGTCTTAGCCGTGTCGGACACTCCCCCAGCCGTGTCCGACACCGTGTCCTAATTTTTTTTTTATTTTTTTTCGAGACACTTTTAGCCGTATCCGACACGTGTCGGGGCCGTGTCAGAGCCTTGTCCGTGTCTGACACGTGTCGGACACTGCACGAACACTTTTTTTACCGTGTCCGTGCATTAGTGTGTACCTTATAAGTTCTTTACTCGTCATTTTCATACTTTTCAATCACTTTTTGACCAATACCCCTGTAAAACTGCATGGAATACATTGCCAATAAAATCTCAAAATAGTTTTAATTATGCCCAACTTAATTATATTTTACATCTCTAATAAACACATTATACTTACTATCGTAAAAAAGCACCAGTGATATAACAACAAATAAGAACCATGAATAATGAATTGAAAAACTAATAAAAAATTATAGAATACCTCAATGAAGAAGATGAAAGTAAGAACCTGTTTCAATAAGAAAAAATCACATCTCAATTAGAAAAATAATCATTCAATCTCAAGAATATGAGTACAATATTAGGGAAAAAAATCATAACCTAGCCAACGAAATTGTAAAAGCTCTCAATCAAAGTTTTCATAGAATTTAGGTTATCAACTAAACCTCAAACTTTGCAATCTTCTATTACGGGTAACATGGCTTGATTAATGGATTTAATTATGGCATAAGTTAGAATTGATTTAAAGCAATTTCCCCATGATTATAGAAGAATTCCTAAATTCCTTTGGTTGTACATAAGGAAATCTGATTTCTGGAGCTCATTTATTTAAATTATTTTAGTTATAAAATGATTTTCTAAAAATATCTGTATTTATTTTTGGCGTATTATTTTATTAAAAATATTTAATATTTCTACTTTATAAAATAATTTTCATTGTTGAATAATTAATTCTCAATATAATTCATGCATTTAGATGTTGTTAAATGATTATTATAAAAAAAAAGTAACTATTAAAATTGGTGATAAAACACAACAATTTAATACATGACTTTTAGATGTTGTTAAATGAATATTATAAAAAAAATTAATTATTAAAATTGGTGATAAAATATAATAAATAATTGAATTGATTTAATATTTTTTAGCAACAAATTAATTAAATGAGTACAAAACAAATAGGAAAAAGAGTTACAATATTTACATTTATTAGTCAATTTTTCATTTAATTCTATTAACATTAATTGTGGTTAAGTCATATAAAGAAATATGTTGACATGGACAAAAGAAATAAAAACAACTTATCCATGTCATAGACACATATGCATATTTCCTAAACCAGTAGATTCATTCATTTTCATATATATACATATATATATATATATGTATATATATATATATATGTATATATATGTATATATATATATATATAAAAATGAATGAATCTATATATATATATGATTTCTTATTAAAAAAATTCAACACATAGGATCTTTGAAGTGGATTTATGGGATAAAAAGTGGGCATTTTCCTACCAAAATGTGTTGATTTTTCCACCAAATTCAAAACCTTATTAAACTTATGGAACTGTTTTTTGTCAAAACTTAACGTGCGGGATGATAATGATTAATGGAATGTTCCATGTGTTTGATTTCATTTTTTTTTTTTAAACGCATAAGTACAATTCGAGAATTGTCATGGCAAGGAGTCGAACTCAGACCTTCATATTGAGAGTAATATCTGGTGGCCATTAGAGCAAACCTAATGATTCCATGTGTTTGATTTCATTTCAAGACATTCATTTTTTTTTTTTTTTGACGACAAAGATAAAAGAAAAATTCTAAAATCTCAAACATAAAAATAGTAAATAAGTTGAAAAACTTAAAAAATATACAATTTGATTTTAATCATATATATATATATGAAAATGAATTAGTGAGATGTTTTAGGAAACATGCTTATCATATATCTATATCTATATCTATCTATCTATATATATATATATATATATATATATATATATATATATATATGAAAATGAGTTAGTGGAATATTTTAGGAAATATGTTTATGTGGCAATGAAGTGAATTAGTTACAATTAATCCATTTTGCCATGTAGATTTTTTCTATAATTAATTTCATTAATTACTATTTTTATAACTTACATATGTATTTATTGATATTCCATATAGTTTTTTATATTAAAAATTTGTAACTCCCACTTAATTATAGAACTATATAACTAATTTATAAAATATTAAAATTTATTTTTTTTAAAATAATTTTAAATAAATTTTAATAAGCTTTAGAGTTATCTATACTGCATTGAATATTCGTTAATAAAAATAAAGATAAAATAATGTATTCCATAAATCCATTAAAAATATTATATTTAATATTTTAATTCCTATCAAATATTTTTAATATATTGGATTCAATTTTATTTTTTTTGGTACATACATAGTGGATTCGAATGAAATTTATCTAATTAAAATAAGGAAAAAAATTATTATATAAGTTTTATTATTATATTAATAATATAAAATAAATAAATAATTGATTTTTTTGGAAAACAAATTTCAAATACACGTATCTCATGTTCATTTTACGGTGGCTAAATTATATTTTATTTCAATGTAAATAGATTTATTAAATTATTATATTCGAAATATTAATATTTTCATAGTATAAAAGAAATTTCAATAATGAAAAGAATATTACCATTAATTAATAATGAAATAATAACAAATTATTTAACAAAAAAGATAATACCAAGTATAATAATTAGCTCTTTTTTTGACCAAAAAGATAAAGATATTCCAATCAATATTTATATAGTTTATTATTAAATATTTTTGTATTATAATTGATTATTTTAATATTTATATGATAACATTCATGATATTCCTTCTATATATGTATATAAATATATTTTCTCTATTACAAATATAACATCAGTACTTCGTCATAAAAAAAATCAACTATTTTTATACATTTAAAATGAATTTTTAATATACATAATTCCTAATTATTTTATAAAATGAATTACTTTGGTGTATGTGCTTTAAATTCTGAATTAATAATTTTTAATGTATTGTTAATAATCATATAAAAAAATATGGTTCGATTTATTTAATAATGTATATTTTATAATTAAATTTTTCCGTGCAACGCAGGGGATAAAAAGCTAGTATGTTAATGAGATGAATTAGTTAGAATTAGTCCATTTTGTCATATAGATTATTCTATAATTAAGTTCATTAATTATTAGTTTTTAACTTACATATATATTTAATTGACATTCCATATATTGGTTTATATTAAAAAAAATTGTAACTCCTATTTAATTATAGAATTGTATAACTACTATATATAATATTGATATTGAAAATTTTATTCAAGAAATAATTTTAAGCGAATTTTAATAAGCTTTGTTAATTATTATGAACTTTACATTTAAGTGCTAAAAAATATATATATATGATTGAAAAGGAGCTTAAAACTATTTATAATTTAGATATAATATTCAATTTATACATGAAAGCATAGTATAGAAGAATTATTATTCACAAAATATTAACAATATTTGAGTAAAATATTAACAATATTTTAGGTTTTGATTTAGCCATGTTCATGGCCTCGCATTTCTTTGATTGGACTCTGTATTTTGTTTGGTTTTATAAGATGAGGAGAGATCATCGGTAAAAACTCTACGGCGCTCGCCGTTTTATTTAAAAAAAAAAAAAACAATATTTGAGTAAGAGAGGCTGAAATTATTGACTTGGAGGATAAATTCACATCATTCTCGCTTGGACAAACAAAGAGTTGAAGGAAAGAATTCATTGGCTATGTTTCTAACTTTTTTGTTTCCATGCTGCAGGTACAAGAAGGATGTGTGTTGTTTGATAGTTGTGAGATGCCTATACACTTTCCCGCACCTTGCACTAAATATAGAGACACAGACTCTAAGGGATGGCAGCTCATTAGTTGCGGGTCTAACTTTAGTTTTTTCTTGGTGCAGGTCGAGTGTTGGAGTGTTATTACGTCCCTAGAAAGATTTGAATGGTAAAAAACGAGAGTCTCGATACACTAACCTTCTCAGAAAATTATTAGAGACTCAGAACATAGGGGATGTTAGCTCAACTGATGCGGGTATACTAACTTTGCTTTCATGCAGGTACAAGCTCCGTGATGTGAGGTTTATGAGTGTTAGTGTGACATTACGTGCGTTGAGAGATAAGAGTGGAAAAAAAACGAGTGAAACCAAATACTTCCCCACACTTCAAAGATTTAGAGTCACAGATCCTAGGGAAAGATAGCTCATCTTATGCGGGTTTAATGTTTATTAATTTTCGCAGGGTTAAGCTTAGAAATAATGTGATGCAGTTTATTAAGTTGAGCCTTGTCGAGTGGCATTGGATTTATGCGACGAAGACTGAGTACTTGCACAATATCCTGGAGAATTGGTTCTTTCATAGCACTTGGCACATTTGCATGGATTACACGACTTGGATTTGGGTTCTGGCGGTGAGATTGGAGCTTAATTGGCACATTTGCATGGATTGATTAATCCGGATGACTCTTGTTCACAACGTAGCCGGGGATTGACCTTAGCTTTGTTTTGGGCTTCGTTATTTGTGGATTCGGACTTAGATTTGTTTTATCTGTTTTATATATGAGGTGGGAGTTTCGGTAAAAATCCTACGATGTGCTCGCATCGATTTCAAAAAAAAAAAAGATTATTTAGTTCTATAATTAATATTTTTTTTTTATTTTATATTCTTTTTATCTATCAAGTAATTTTTTTTTTTAAATTTCTTTTAACTATTTGTTGGTTCACATGATTACGTATATTTTTTAAAATGTAAGTTTAATTAAAATTTATTATTACCTTAATATTATAAAATAAATAAATAGTTGATTTTTTTAGAAAAATCTCTAAATATACGTGTTTCATTTCTATTTTGCGGTGGAAGAATTATATTGTATTTCAATGTGAATAAATTTATTAAATTATTGTATATAAATATTAATATTGCCATAATATAAAGGAAATTTCAATAATGAAATGAATATTATTATTGATTAATAATGAAATAATAATAAATTATTCAACAAAAAAATAATATCAAGTATAAAAGAGATTCCAATAATTATTTATATTGTCTATTATTTAATTTTTTTTATATTTTAAATTATTATTTTAATATTTTTATATTGATTGTGTGCGTAATTTTAAAAAAAATTATATATATAATATATATAAATATATTCCCTCTATTACAAATACCAAATCATATCATATTACTATTTTTATATATTTAAAATGAGTTTTTCATATATATAGTTCATGATTATTTTATAAAAAGAATTATTTTAGTGTGTGTTTCAAATTATAAGTTAATTGTTTATATGTATTATTAATAATTAATTAAGAAAATATGATTTAATTTATTTAATAATATATATTTTATAAATAGATTTTTCCATGCAACGCAAGGAATATATATATTAATTTATAAAAAAAAACTCGGTTAAATTTATGATATATATTCAAGTTGCTAATATATAAATTATAATTAATATTAATATATTAAATTTATAATTATAAATTAATTTCTCAATACAACACAGGATTAAAAGCTATGATTTTGTCTAAACATAGACTGTGGCTTGTTTTAATTTTAGGCTAATTGTTAGTCACACAAAGCAATTTCTAAGGATAGAACCAATGATGCACTTATTGATTAAAATTGAATAGCAAAAATAAAAAAAATAAAAAAGAAAAAAAATGGGAGAAGAAGAATATTGCTGATGAGAGAGAGAGAGAGAAAGAGAAACAGAGAGGGGAAGGAGTTTATAAAAAATTCAGAAAAGCCACAAAATTTTAAAAAATTATAAAATTTATCTTTTGTGTCAGACACTTCCCTCAACTGTGTTCTAGCCGCATCCGACACTATGTCCTAATTTTTTTTTTTTTTTTTTTTTGGACACGTTTTTGCTGTGTCGGAGCCGTGTCCGTGTTCAACACTGCACGAAACAAAATTTCGAAGTGTCCGTGCATTAGAGGATAGAACATGTCTTATTGGCCAAAAATTAAGGCAAATTACACTTTGCACTCCTAAACTATATTTCCAGTCGCATTTACCCCCTTAAACTATGAAATGTAACAAATGCCCACTCAATAAAATATTTAGACCGAATTGCCCTTAAGTTTATAGAAACAGATATCATATTTATTGTTCACAATTTATATTTTAAATTTACAATATATAAAATTAATTAATAGTTCCATTTTCAAAATTAAATAATATGGATGGAATGATTAATTAAATTAGCTTCAAAATAAGCTAGTGACTTTGTTATGCTTAACTCTAAACAAATATGAGCATGTTAATTACTTGAGTTGTATATATTTTTTTGAAACTAATTCAAACATATATTTATTTACCCCTATCAAAAAAAAAATAGTTAAACATCTTAGATTTGAAATTTAAATGAAAAGAATATGTCAAATTGAACTCAAAATAACAAAAAAACATTTTTTTTTTTTAAATGTACAATTGGTAAATTTCTTTACCAAAATATAAATTCCTTAAGCTACCAATTATCTTTTCTACATCAAAAGCAAATAAAGATTCTTTAAATTAATTTAATTAATATATAAATATATAATATAATCACATACTATATTAACACTAAGTTTACTTTTGTTTTTTAATAACAACTAACCTTAATATAAGGTTGCATTAATAGTATGGAATTAGGGCTTTTTTGTTTTTTACTTTGCTCCACTGTTAGGCTGTTTAGACAGCCCATTTTACACAATTTGTTTACATTGGTTTGTTAATTTTGAAATTCAAATTATCATGACTACTCCTTGATCCAATTTGAAAAAAATTGAAAAATTATTTTTCCCATCTTATCTAAATCTTACATAAATATTACTAAAACGCCCCTGCACCTTTTCCTGTTGTTTTTTCCCATCTTATCTAAATCTTACATGAATATTACTAAAACACCCCTGCACCTTTTCCTGTTTTTTCCCCATATTATCTAAACCTTACATGAATATTACTAAAACACCCCTACACCTTTTCCTGAATATTACTAAGACCATGCATCAATAAAACAAAAGACTTATGCCTGCATTTTCAACAAGTTGAGTCAAATATCCCTTGCTAAATGAAGTAGAGTACAGATATAGGATCAAGTCATTCCTGTCATTAATAAGTACATGAATTCCTGTTCATTGATATTGTCTTCAATTCAAAATTACTACAACTACTGATTTGCATTGAAATACACACACTAGATTCAAAACCTATCCATTTCTAGTGTGAGAACAATGCAAAGATCTTAACCCTATAACTAATAATCCCTACCTAATCTAAGTTGGTTGAGAGTCGCAGCGTGTGTTGATGTAATTTTCAGCATGTGTTCTACTTGGTCTGGAATCCTATCTATAATGCTATAGCTTCCATCTTCCCGTAAGCGCCTACGTTTATTCTTAAACATCTCTAACAACAAAAGGGAATCCATCATCATTCCTAAGATGAAAATTCTGAGAATCTGGAGAACTACAACACCATCTGTCCTAGCCATGTGTTATGAATTTCAGCCTTCCTAATTAATAAGTGCAGAAAAATAATGACAGATTCAGATAACAGCAATTTGGTAACCAACAATATCCTAAAGCAATCAAACATAGTCTGTGGTATTGGATGAGAAAGGGGGTTTAATAGAAATCCAAGAACAACAAATATTTTTCATGCATCCAGCAAAAACGTAACAAAACAAATGTCAATGCTCAGTCCCTTTCCTCTTCGGTTTCAAGCTAAAACTGTGTTTCATTATGTTGACAAATACCATTGACATAAAACATTTGATTTAGCTGGAATTTATGCAAGACTGGTTCACATAATGGCCGAATCAGTAAATTATTCTAGAAATCCGAAATACTGTAAAGAAATAATCAAGTTTCTTCAACTAATTGACAAACAAAATTAAATTGCTACTCAAAATCACCCTCCAGCAATGAAATTAAACAAGCACCCACCGACTGAGAAGAACCCTACATGGAATTAAAATGTATTCATAAACTGAAATTTCGAAGATCAAAAGATAAAATTAGTGAAGTTCAACAAAACCTAACCTCGTTCGTCTCTTTCACATATCTCTCAGAATGAAAAAGTAAGAGTTGTGTGATTGTGAGAAATGGAATGAAATGTGTAACTAAACCCATTTCAGATGTGAAAAATTGGAGCGAAAACCAAATTCCTGAAATTTTTTTAGGGAAACAAATTTTGGCTGAAAAAAAATGGTGGTAAAAGAACATGGAATAATGGCATAAACACGTAAATTAACCAAACTTCAATGGCAAACAAAAACTCCAATAGCGGCTACAGTGCGGCTGTTTATTTAGCAACAGCTTTTTGGTGTTACTAATTAAAGCGTGAATAGTGCAAAAACTTGCGGGTCATCCGTGTTAAAGCAGGTTTACATAGGGTGGGCGTCGGGTCGGTTATTCGGGTTTCGGGTAGTTTGGGTCGGGTACTCGAAATTTTCGGGTAACAATTTTGCTACCCGACCCCGATCCAATGTAATTTCGGGTACCCGAAATTCTGGGGTCGGGTATCGGGTACTGATTTTTTTTTTGTTTTTTTTGTTTTTTTTTTAATATATACATTTATCTGTTTAAAGGATATGCTGAAATTGATCCAGAAAAATTACAATTTAGTCCCCTCAAATCTCAATTCATTTAACATCCTCCTATTTTTTGGTATAAGATCCTCAATTCAGCATCATATACATATGATTGGGTGTCCTCCTTAGAGGATTATATAATGTTTCCAAGATTGGCATCAATTGTACCGTCCCACACACATACAAAAAAAGGTCAATATCATACTAAGATTCACAGTAGCAATTCAATTCCACTATTGGCCATTACAGTAGCAATTCAATTCCACTAAAAGTCCAACATCAAATTCAACAACATAGCAATTCAAATTTCAAAAGCATCAACATAAATTCTAGTAATTCCATAAAAATAAACAGGAGTGAGAAATGAGAAGTGAATTAACAGAAGAAATGAAACTATGAATTAAGTTTAGAAATAAAATAAAAAAGAAAAAATAAATTAAATTTCGGGTTTCGCGTACCCGATCGGGTAGGATTTTCCTACTCGATACCCAACCCGATATTTATACCCGACCCGAAAACCGGAAAAAAAAAAAACCAACCCTACCAGGTAAAACTCGATCGGGTCGGGTAGAAAACCCGAAACCCGACCCGTAACGCCCACCCCTAGGTTTACAGCATTTCAAAGTAAACGTCCAATTTTTCTTATTTCTGGCGCATAACTCATGTTTTGAGGAGAAGTAAACAACTTCTAAGTATTAAATTATGCTTTTCTATATATTTATTGAAATCTATTTTGGTAGGAACATATTTGTAGTTAAATTTGAAGTACCATACTTGAATATATAAATGATATAAATATATATATACAAATCTAAGAATAATACAGTCTAATTATTTTATTGAGAGGGCATTTATTACATTTTATAGTTAAGAGGGTAAATGCAACGGAAAGTATATATAGTTCAACGGTTCAAGGGTATAAAGTGTAATTTGTCCTTCATACAATGACGCCAGTGAAAACACAACCATCTTTATTTAAAAAAATTCGATTAATGAGCCAATAATTTAATCTTAAATTTATTAATTAATCTCTTATGCCATATTATACTAATTTTGTCTTTTGATTTCTTACTTAATTTTTATGTAGTATAAGTTAAATATGTTTCGACTTAAAAAGTTTAATATGAATATGAACTTAAAGTCCTAAAAAATAGTTTTTGAGTAATATATAAATTTGTTATGTGATAAATAAAAAAATTAGGAAAAGAAAAAGGAAATATAGTCTGCAGCCTCACTAGAGATGCCACCAAATTGGGCAACCACAAGCTCCGTTTATCTTAAACCCTAACCCTAAAAATCCCCAAAATCTACTTCCCACTTTATCCCTTTTCTCTGCATAAATTGGGAACATGAGAAGAGAATTATCATTGCATCAGCATTTTTATCTGTCTTCTGCAATCTCTCATCTCTTTTCTCCGATTTATGTATTCGATCGATTTTATGAGATTCTAAATGTATTTCAATGGCGATTGATTGGTGGCGATGATGCTAAACTCTTTAGGCTTGTTTCTCAAAACATTCGCAGTGGCCGCCTAAAGCTTTCGCCTTTCGCCGGGCTTGAGAGCTTATGCTGTTTATATCCTTCCTTGGATGTCTGAGCCACCGCATCGCTGCAACATAATTTGATAATCTCTTCATTTTCTTCTATTTATTGTTTTTTTGTTTTGAATTTTGGAAACTAAATTTACAATCCATTGATTTATTATTGCTGAATAAATGGATATATGCCCTCCCGACCTTTAGTTCCAAATTCTTCCCTTTCTTTTTTTCTAGGATTTTTGGGACAATGTTGAACATTTGTTTCATTTTTTAATATTTTTTCGTTTAATTGTGAGTTACAGTGATGATAATTAGGTATGAGGAATAAATCAGACGGATTCCCAATGATTTCAAACCGTGATATCACATCCAGCTACTTCTGACCTTGATTATCATCCCTTTTCAAATCATTCAAATTTTGATATTTTTATTTTCTTAATGTAAACCAAAAAGGATGTGTTTTATGTAAGATAATATTTGCTACTCTTGATGGGATGGAGAATTCAAATATTTCTCCAATTTGAGTTTTACTCACATCTTGAATGAATTCAATAATATATTCGAAGAAATTCTGACCTATAGTCGGAATGGTTTGTGGGTTCTGAACAGCTATAGTAGCTGAACCTAATAAGATAGCAATTACAACCCGAGAAGTAATAAGTACTTAGCCATGGACTTGAAACCCTTGATCGTGAAATATTGATTTCTTGTTAAACCCTGTGAATGATGTGAAAGTAGTATCCTCTAAACTTGAGGGTCAAAGAGTTTTAGAAAACTCCTGATGATTCTTATCCGCCAAGATCTCTGAGGCTGTTTTCATTTTAAAGTTTAGATTTTTCTCTTTGATTGATTCTCTATAAAGTTTAGGTGGTTTGAATATTCGAGTTCCTCGAATACATGAACAATCAAGAGTTGGAATTTAAATTCTCTTATTTCAAGATTTATTTTGAATTGAAACCCATTTGGATTGCAACTTGGTTAGAGACTATATGGATGGTACCTTGTGGGAGGACACTGAGCATATCTTTAGAGATTTTATTTGGTGATTTATGGTTGTTTATTGCTCCATATCATTTGTTGAGATGGTTGTATTTTATCTATGACCATGGCTTATCTTAGAATATATGAAACGCAGACACGGATACGGCGATGCGGATACGACACGACACGGATACGGCGACATTGATTTTATTCGATGTTTTACACTAAAAAAGTATCCGATACGAGTATCCGCCACGACCCAGACACGGCAGGGTAGGATTTTTATGAATGTTTGTGCATCATCACTTAGAATTCTAAGAACTTGTTTACTTTGAGATAATTTAAGCTACATGGGCTTAGCATATGGCGCATACCTAATCTATTACCCACTCATTTATCGTGTTTACTTTGGTCCCTAAATTTTTGCTAATTGGGCTGTCATGTTTACTATGTCACACTATCTTTTACAAATTCTAAATTTGAAATTACCCCTGGCCCAAAACCAACCCTAATCACTCCCCGTCTATTCTCGTCTTCTTGCGCCGCTCTTTGGGTTCTTATTACAGTTGTAGGTAGAGATTGAAATTGTAGGCGAAATCAACACAAGAAGCTTTGACGATCAATATATTTATTCTGATCAATGGTTAATATTTACATCCCCTGGTTTGAAGTAATTCGTTGAGGATTATTATTGCGGGAAAAGATGAGAAAAAACCAAAGCCCTAACCAGATGGCCAGTGTGTTCACGAAAGTGAAATATTGCTGATGAATGGAATGAATATATGGTCTACACTCCATCTGGAAAATTATAAGGGAAAACGAATTTGGGCAAAAAAAGAATTTCTGTCAAATTTTAGGAGGGAGATGTTGGAGCCAACAATGGCAATGGGTTGTAAATTCGCTCAAGTTAGGGGTGAAAAGATCAACGAAAATTGCTACAGTAACCATTACTAAATAACAACAGCTATTCATTGCTGCTAAATAAAGCTTGAATGGTGATAGATTTTGACAAAATCTCACGGGTCTGATGTCTTAAGTCGGGTAAGCAGCGCATGGAAGTAAACAGGTCGTGATTGCTATTTCTGTAGGTTTTCTTTGTAGTTGTACAGTGTACGAAGATAGCTTAGAATTCTCTCACCTGAAAACCAGGTCGATTCTTCAAAATTTCCACTTCTCTTTTTATGAAAATTGAAAAGCGAATGATTTGTTTGAATTTGAAGCAAAGGACTGACTGAATGATTTTATTTTGAAGCATGGAATTAATGTCAGGTTTTATTATTTGTATAAAATGCACTAACAAGATCCCGAAAGTGCCTTAAAGTTGCAGCTCAAAGAATTAAAATCCAGTAATTAAACTCAAGTCTAGAGTATCAATTCCAAATTTGTAATATATCAAGATCAGTGGATTACTTTCGAAGTGCACTCAAGGAATACTGCAACCAAGATTTTGGATTCTTGTTTAATATCTCAGTGATTTTATTGTTATTTTTTTTTATCTTTTCTTCGTAAGATTCTTTCCACTTCCATGATCAAAATAAGAAACCACCTGCAGCTACCTCTTTTGTTTTCCCGAGTGACAGTCCTAAGGCAGAAAAAGAGAAGGACAACCATAAAGAAAACAAACAAAAAAAAAATGAGTTCTTGTTTGTAGTGTCTCAGAAATTCAAATTTGTTGATGGAAATTGGAAAACAGTTTTGAGGTTATTGCTCCGTATTTAGGATTTCTTTTTTTTTTTTTTGAAAAAGAGAAAGCAAAAAAACAACAAACAAACCAAAACTACATCAACAATATTGCACACGGGAGTAACTGGAGAAACGTTTCTAGGAGGTTCAGTCCATTTAAAAAATAAAACGTCCAGATCATGGCGTTTCTTGGCAAGCAAATCAGCACAAGCAGATCAGTGGGTGATAGGCAGCACTTGATTCAGTGGCGGAGCCAGAAAATTTGTTCGGGGGGTCAATCCACTATAAATTTTTGGTCTTTTACTTTATAAGAATAATTAGAAAAAATCCTTAAATTTAGATCTTTTTTCTGAAAATATCTTGAAATTTTGAAAACATTACAAATATCTCCAGTCAGCTAAACCTTACAAATACCCGCTTGAAATATTAAAATGTATACATAATACCTCCTGAAAACGTTACAAATACATGTATGTGTAAAGGTTACAAGCTAGGTATCAAGAAATTTTTGTAAACGGCATAAATTTTAGGGAAATTTTCATAACTTACCCTATTTTATGACTCAATTACTTATATTCAATTTAATATCAAATGAAAATCTTCGATTTTTAATATTCTTGATCTCATCCTATATAAATTTATGACTTTGTGAGGGGGTCAATTGAGCAATTATCACATGAAAATCAAACATGATATCTAATTAATACATATATATGTGAAAATTTCAAAAGTTGAGGGGATCAATTGTAACTCCTCAACCACATGTGGCTCCGCCACTAACTTGATTTCTCTATTAGTGAAATCTATTAATCTACAATTTCATTGTCATTAAAATCTACGGTATACTAAAATTTCTATGTTGGTAAAATTTATTGTATGTTAGTAAAAACACATACGAAATATTTAAAATTTACACCAAACAAGAAGGATAAATATACAGTTTTCAAACTAAAATGATAAATTTACAAATACACCATACTTTCAGAGTATTTAGATGTAGTTCGCCCTTATGTAAAATAGGAAAAGAAAAACTTTAAGAGAGAAGAGATAAAACAAAGTGACGTGAAAAGTATCGAAGAGGGAAGAAAAATAAAAAAATTAATACATCAAACAAAAAGTTATATTTTAGGTTGTTTGCAAACTCTATTGCTTTTATATAAGTTAAAGTTGAAAAAAAGTGTAATAGTAAAAACAGGGAGTCTTTGGACAACAAAATTTAAAAGCAGAGAACAAAAGGAGTTGAGTGTGGCAAAAAACTGAGAATCACTTCTATTTTTTTTTGGGTCGAAACTTCTATTTTTAATAAAACTACTAATTAAAATTTTATTTTAATTATGAAAATACCTAAAATTTAGAATGAGAATCCAAAAGCATGTCTTTACGTGCTTCTAGATTTTAGCTTATTTCTACTTAAATTTAGCAGAAATTGGGAGTGCTTGAAATCAAAAAAACTGAAACAAATCACTTCTGACAGAAGTAATTTTTTTTAGAGTTTGCAAACACCGTCTTTGACATGTAAGGAAAATTACTTTAGATAGTTCGGATGACAACAAGAATTTACAGTTTTTACTATTTTTTTTATCGTGTCAAAAATTGATTTAATACTTAAAGTCTTGAACACTCAATAAATTTGTAGTAATCTGATCTGCACACAAGGAAAAAGAATAAGGGGAGAGATAAAATATAAAGAGAGCTTATGAGTAATGTTTTAAAAAGCGGACCGTTCAATGAATCGGAAAATCGACCGGGTCAAAGCTCATTAGTTTAATCGTTGGGTGAACCGCGGTCGAACCGGTGACGTCATAAATAATATTTAATATATTAAAAATATATAAATTAATAAATAATATAATATATATGAAGTTTTTAGTAAAAATCATTTATACATCTATGATCTCTCCCAATTTTATTTCGTAAATATATGAAGCTATTTCACAAGTTCTTATTTTGAAACAATCTTAATCCCTGCTACCGAGAATCCGAGATGCGAAATACCAAAAATTGAGAAGAAAAATTAGAAAACTCACCAACAACTTTTGAGTCTTTTGACAGCAGAGATACACATCAAAAGCTAAGATCTTGTATTTTCAATTTTGACATGAAAAATTGTAGAAAAGAGAAACTTGCACAGACGGCAGAAAAGGAAGAGAAGTGTTGGATATTAGAGTAAGCATTATTTTGGAGAAAAACAACGTTACTGTATTGATATTCTGTTATCATATAATGTACAAGAGATTGAACTATATAATGTACAAATAATGTTAATTAGGGAAAGTCAACTATAGAATATAGAG
This sequence comes from Verbena officinalis, assembly GCA_958496215.1. Taxonomy (NCBI): domain Eukaryota; kingdom Viridiplantae; phylum Streptophyta; class Magnoliopsida; order Lamiales; family Verbenaceae; genus Verbena; species Verbena officinalis. Next base: position 34,556,929 of record OY292386.1, on the reverse strand, counting down.
AAGCCCTAATTGTTAGAATCTTTCTAACTAACACTCCCCCTTAAGTTGAGTATCGGATCCCCGATGTTCAACTTGCTTAGCGCTTTACTGAATATCCTTCCATTCACAACTTTTGTAAGGATATCTGCCAGTTGATCTTCGGATCTCACAAACGGGATATCGATAATTTGTTCCTCCAACTTTTCTTTAATAAAATGTCTATCCACTTCGACGTGTTTCGTTCGTACTGGATTTTCTGAAATGCTGATGGCCGCTCGACTGTCACAATTTAACTTGCAAGCCCCGACTGCTGGAAAGCCAATCTTTGCCAGTAGTTTTCTCAGCCATAGTATCTCAGCTACGCCTCGTGCAATACCTCGAAATTCTGCTTCTGCACTTGATAGAGCTACAACTTTCTGTTTCTTACTCCTCCAAGTCACCAAATTTCCTCCAACAAGTGTAAAATACCCAAACGTTGATCTTCTGTCAATCGGGTTTCCGGCCCAATATGCATCGGTGTACGCTTCAATGTTAAGATGCCCATGCTTCTGAAACAGTACACCTCTTCCAGGATACCTTTTCAGATACCTACAGACTCTGATTGCTGCGTCCATATGACTCTTTTGGGGTCGATGCATAAACTGACTCAGGACTTCTACTGCATAGACCACATCCGGTCGAGTGTGTGGGAGATAGACCAGTTTTCCAACCATTCGTTGATACTGACTCTTATCAGCCTCTTATGCCCCATCTTCTATCTCTAACCCCATGATTAACGATCATCAGGGTATCAGCTGGTTTGCATTCGAGAAGCCCAATTTCAGTCAGAAGGTCAAGAACAAATTTTCTCTGTGAGATGAAGATACCCAGCCTAGATCGTAGTACCTCTATCCCTAGGAAGTATTTCAGCTCTCCCAGATCTTTCATCTCAAATTCTTGAAACAGGTTTTCCTTTAGCTGAGAAATCTCTTCAGTATCATCTCCCGTAATGATCATATCGTCCACATAAATGATGAGACAAGTCACCAAGTTGTCTCATTTCTTCAGAAAGAGTGTATGATCAGAGTTACTTTGTCTGTACCCGTACGTCTTCATGGCAGCTGTAAATCTCCCAAACCAGGCCGGGGGCGATTGTTTTAACCCATACAGAGCTTTTCGTAGCCTGCAGACTTCCCCATTTCCGAATCCATGAGTGAACCCTGATGGTGGTTCCATGTAGACTTCCTCTTTGAGATCTCCGTGTAGGAATGCATTCTTGACATCAAACTGCTGTAGCCTCCAATCACGGTTAGCTGCCACCGAGAACAACACCCTGATAATGTCGATTTTTGCCACAGGTGAGAAGGTCTCAGAGTAGTCTATACCATAAGTTTGTGTGTACCCTTTCGCTACTAGCCTGGCTTTGTATCTTTCAATGCTCCCGTCTGCTCGGTGTTTTATCGTGAAGACCCATCGACACCCTACTATTTTCTTTCCGTTAGGAAGTATGCATTTTTCCCAAGTACCATTTTTCTCGAGTGCCTCCATTTCTGTTTCCATAGCACGAACCCATTTTTCATCTGTGAGAGCCTCTTCCACTTTACAATGGAATTCTAATGAAATGAACAGAAGTAACGAATGCCAGAGCCTGCCAGGATAAGTTCCCTCTAGCAATATCAGCTATCGGATATTTGGGAGTTCTTCCCGTAAGTGCTGGTTCATATCTCTTTGGTGGCACTCCCCAATTCGCCCTCGGGGGTAAGATATATCTGTTTTCCTGTTGTGTCCCATGTTGTATCTCCCCCTGCTCCTCTTGCGTCTGTATCATGTCTCCTTCAAAATCCTCATCTTGCCCTGCACTGTTAGATTCATTTTGTTCTGAAGAATTACTGATGGAATTAACAGAATCATAACAGTTTACCTCAGGATCCTCAGTCTGAATGGTTTGAGTGATTGGAGTTGGAGTGTGTCGTTGTTCTGTGGGACGGGTCGGCTTGGTGGTTCTGCCTACTTGCTCTGTTGGAACTATGTCAGGCCAAGAGTGTGATACCCAACCTAGTGAATCCTATCGAGTCTCCCCCGACCACTTGGTTGGGAGAAAAAGTATTTGGTCTCAAGGAAATCGCAATCCATGGTAGTATAGAGGCGTCGAGTACCCGGATGTTAACACCTATACGCCTTCTGATTAACCCCATATCCCACAAACACACATTTAAGAGAACAAGGATCGAGTTTGGTACGATTCAGCTTCGGGATGTGGATAAACACAGAACACCCAAAAACCTTAGGAGGCAGAACTAAGGAGGAGGGTATACGGACCTGTTTACTTAAATATTGTAAGGGTGTTTCAAGAAGTAGTGCTTAAGTGGGAAGATGGTTCACAAGGTAAACCGAAGTGGCAACAGCTTCAGGCCAGAGAGACTTGGGACAGTGAGATTCTATCATAAGGGATCTAGACATCTCAAGAAGTTGGCGATTTTTCCGTTCAGCCACTCCGTTTTGCTGAGGAGTATGAGGACATGAGGTTTGGTGAATTATTCCATGTTCCCGAAAAAACTGTCCCAAGGTAGCATTAACATATTCCCCCCCCCCCCCCCCCCGTTATCAGACCTAAGAATCTGAATGTGCGACTTGTATTGAGTTTGAACTAGTTTAAAAAACTCAACAAATTTCGAGGAGACATTAGATTTATGTTTCAAAAAATAAACCCACATCATTCGAGAACAATCATCCCAAACAAGAGAAAATACTTAAAGCCATGATCACCGACATTCGGGGCAGGCCCCCACACATCAGAATGAATAATAGAAAAAACTTTCTTAGCTCTAGAATCTGACGAAGCAAAATGCTTCTATGACTTTTAGATAAAATACATGTCTCATAATTCAACTGACTATTCTTAGGAAAAATACTAGGAAATAAAGACTGAAGGTAACCTATGGATGGATGACCTAACCGACGGTGCCATAACCACTGTTAGGGATTCACTGTTCCATGAGCAAGCGCTGCAGTTCCTTGTTGAGCAACCTCGTCCACATAATACAACCCCCGTCCAGTACCACACCCAATCACTCTCCTCGACTGAAGTTCCTGCAAAATACAAAAGGTGGGGAACATTAGCACCACACAATTTAATTCCTTCGTAACATGGCTAATAGAGAGTAATTTGCAGGATAAATTGAGGACATAAAAACAATTCTTCAATTTTAATGAGGGAGATAAATTAATTGTTTCTGCTCCTTGAACAGGTGACATTCCCCCATTTGCATCCTGAATTGACATTTTTTTCGGGACAGTGCATTCAACCAAATCCGACCGATCATATGTCATAGTATCGGTAGCTCCGCAATCAAAGATCCACTGATTATGTTTTCCACTGCCACTGGTATTTGTGTGAAATGCCAAACTTAACTTTGTTGAGTGTTAGTGTTTGACTTACACAAGTCATGGTCAACTGTGGAACTAAAGGACTTAAAAACAACATTTTTATTAAGAGAGGGGTAGGATGGGCATTTCACCCGTCCACCCCTTATACCTAAGAAGGCAGCGCCTTTATTTCCGCCGCAAGACTCAGCGAGATCTTCTTCTCCATTCTGTCCCTCATTCACTTGCGCCGTGTGCGCCGCCGCTCATCCAGCTCCTTCAAGGCCGGTCGTCACGCTGTCACGGTGGCGACTGCGCCACCCCTCCGACCAGCCAATAATCTCGTAACAGTGGTCTTTGGTGTGTCCGTTTCTCTTGCACTGTTCACACTTCACCAACGCCGGTCCGTCGCCGTTATTGCTTTGGCTGCCGCCGCTTCGTCGCGGGACCACCAGGTTGTGTTTAGGTGGTTCCGCTTGGGGCCTGGTGGCGCCCCACAGCCCCGCCGCTGCCATTTTTCTCCCGTTCGATTTTCCAGCGAGAAGTCCCGATCCAACGCCGCCGTCCGCCGATGAGGAAGTCCTACCCACGAGAATCTCTCGTCTTGTTCCCTCTCGCCTGATGGTGGCATAGGCCCCGTTCGACGGTCAGGAGGGGGGTTTCTTTTAGCAAATCCCTCCAATCGGTGTCGTACCTATCGTCAATCCCGGCGAGAAACTAGAAAAGTTGGGTTTCGGATCTGAGGCGATTGAAGGTATTGACATCCTTTTCGTGAATCATGGGATTTGGCTGTCGAATTTCAATCTCTCTTCAGATTCTCTGGAGTTCGCTGTAATAATTTTCAATGCTATTGTCGCCTTGTTTGAGATTGTTGGCTCGGACCATGAGGTCGAAAATCTGAAGGCTATCGCTGCCTTAGCTGTGGGTGGCTTGTAAGGCATTCCATAATGCTCTAGCTGATGGATATTCGGCATACGCCGGAATTAGCTCCGGTTCCATATTCTCCAGAAGCCATGAACAAACTGTCAAATCCGTTTGTTCCCATTTCGGAAACACCAGGGAATTTGTCTTTGGTGGCGGGGGAACTCCGGTGAGTTGGCCAAGTTTTCCCCTTCCTCCAATTGCAATCTTAATCAACCAAGCCCAAAGGGAGCAATTAGATTGATTTAATTTAATGCTGATTGATATGTTCTGAGGTATATTGTGAGATTGACTGATTTCGGTTTGTGGCTGTAGGTTTTGGATGAGACTGGCTAACTGTGTGGCTAAGGAATCAACAGGCTGTTGTGATTCCTCGCTGGAGGTGCTATTGCTATCGTTGGCCATGACTGGGAAAGGTACCGGTACGTGATGAGCAAGGATCGAATCCGTTAATGGATCCTCACCAGCTCTGATACCATGTTAGATATTAGAGTAAGCATTATTTTGGAGAAAAAAAAGTTACTGTATTGATATTCTGTTATCATACAGTGTACAAGAGATTGAACTATATAATGTACAAATAATGTTAATTAGGGAAAGCAACTATAGCCCTAATTGTTAGAACCTTCCTAACTAACAAGAAGAACACGTGAAGAAAAAATTGAGAAATTTCTAAATTAGGTCTTTCAATTGGTTTTATACATATGCTCTCAAGACCCGCCCGGTTTTCTTGACCCGCCTACGGTCCGACCATTTTGATGGTATAACCGCGGTTTTGACAAAATAGAGCGGTTTTCAGCTTTGTCCGATTTTGAGGGTTAGTCCGGGCCGTTTAGCTTACCTCGTGATGGTTCGAGCGGTCGGACCGTCAGGTCCGGTTCGGTCGCGAAAACATTGCTTATGATAGTTGAAGTCTTAAGATATATTTGATAGCTTACGAGTGCTTCAAAAAGAATTAGAAGACTTTCTTGTTGCAAGAAATGAGGGATACTACCACTACGTGATAATAGTGATTCAACGTTATGCTAGCTTAACTAGAAGTCTTTAGTTCGATTCTCTCAAGAATACAATTATCTTTAATAAGAAGAATTTTATACCTAAGTGATCTGACTTGGCTCGATCCATATGGGACTAAGAAACACTTTGAAATTCCAAAGAGGATGAATGGGCTTAAATATAGATTTTGGACCGGCCCACGTTCCTAATTTGGCCGAGGCCTTTTGATTGTTTTACTTCTAGACTTGCCGAAAATGCCCAAAGTTGTAGCGCAGAGATTGCGAAAGCGGGAGGGCAGTTTGGGAAGATTATAAATAGGGTGGGACAGTATCAACCCTCTTGACACCGCCTCACATCCATAAGCTGCACACCCACAGACATCGCAGATACCCATTCATCTCCTCTCTCTCTCTCTCTATAAATTTCTCCTTCCACATCTCTCATATATATACATACAAATCATATAAAAGACTTCATCTTTCAAATTCTTACCGCTCTAATCCCAATTTCTTGCTAAAATCTCCCTGTCATCTGCCCCGTTTCTCTGTTTCTCTGACCAAAAAGGACGACTATAAAACCCTAGATCAATCGAATTCACGCATAAAAGGTCCGATCTACGAGTCCCTGAACTAATCTTTGACCTAATGTTTTTCTCTATGGAAATTTCGGACCTGTTATTGTTCTATTGGTTGGTTTTGGTCTGGGGGTTGGGTTAATGCCTTAAGAATTTGATGGGTTCCTTTTTGGAAGTTGAATTGTTGGGCCATCTGAACTGTTTGATCGCTTTGTCTTTTGGGTTGTTATCACTATGATTTTCTTGGATAGAAAATTAACAAACAAATCAACATTTTTTGCTATACAAGATTTAACCCCTTTTCCCAGTTTTTACGGTGGAATTGACATTATTTGTTTCTTTGTGTCTTTGTAGTATCTGAACAGCTAGTGAATACTGCTCAGGAGAAGGGGATTCATTGAAAACAGGTAATTTGATGGCAGATCCTCAAGGCCTGGAAGGGAGCCAACCAGTTGATCTCTCCAAGCACCCCTCTGGAATTGTTCCAACTCTACAGTAAGATTGTTTCCACACTAAAACAATCTTGCATTCTAGATGTTTTTTCCCTGGTTACCCATTTTAATGATGTAAAACACCTAAGTTGATCCTGAAATTTTGATACGCCGGCTATTAACTTGCTTGTTCTTGTACTAGAAGACTTCCGATTATTTATGCATATATTTTTCCTTCTAAAATCTCTAAAGAATTGATAGTATCAGAAAATAGTTAATGCTGGGGCCATTGCTTCCAAATGTATTAAGCAAACTGTTGAACAAGCTCCCTTAGCTGGCAACCTCTCACATGAATAGAGTGAAGTGCAATGTGAAGAGAAATTGCATCACCCGATAGAAGAATCTTTTTCCCTTAAACTTCAATTCTACTAGCCTAAAATCCAACATGAAATAGTTAAATATTGCGTATAGAAAAGCAGATTGAGTTCAATAATCCCATTTTACATTATGAAGTAGGGTTGTCTTTTGTCATATTACTCAAATAAAGTAGGCTCCCGGGTATTCTTCTCCCTTTCATGTAAAGATTGAATATTGCTTGCTCGTTAGCATCTTAGTTTGTTTGTGAAATAGCTATTTGTTTTCATGTCATTTGCATTTATTATTAAATGGTCTATTAGAAAGATGGATGCCTATGTGTTTCTCCTTTATGTTGCGAACTTTTCAGGCGATGGATAAAAGGAATATGTTAAGATAATGATGTGATGTATATTGTATTCATGCAGTTCATTTTATTCATATTAAACTTTTACTTATGTATGAGTTTCTGAATGATAAAAAACAGGAATATTGTGTCAACAGTCAATTTGGACTGTAAATTGGATCTCAAAGCTATAGCATTGCAAGCTAGAAACGCAGAATATAATCCGAAGGTATGCTGCCCCATAATATCCGTGTACTTGTTTTTATTGTCAGCTTTTTGGTCTTGTTTTGGTCAAATTGTACTGGATGGTCCCTATAGTGGATACTGACTTTCTAATGGATTTCCAGCGTTTTGCTGCTGTGATTATGAGGATTAGGGAACCAAAAACAACGGCGCTAATATTTGCATCTGGAAAGATGGTAAGTGGTCTTTATTTTCTGTTAACTGTTTTGGTAATCTCCATAATCTGCATCTGCTTATATATTTCTCTTCAGATGTAGCAGTATTTTTTAACTGATGCCAATGATTGGTAAATGATTTTCTCATCTGGCCCACTTTTCACTTACAAGACAGTAAAAAGGCCTTCCCATAAGTCTGGTTTTTTTTCTCCATTAAATTGTTTTTTCCTCTTTGCTGCAGGTTTGTACAGGAGCCAAGAGTGAACAACAATCAAAATTGGCTGCTCGGAAGGTATAAATTTTTATATGAGGAACTGGTTAATATAGGCAAATTAAATTAGTTCTTAAAAAGCATTAGGACCCTTTAGTAAAAGCACCTTGAGTTTGTGATATGAAATTATTGCATAACGTTCATTCAGAAATTCATTTATCTCATCATAGTGAGATCTATTTGTCTGTTCTCCACTTTCCATGCTCACTCCTATTTTCTTCAGTATGCTAGAATTATTCAAAAGCTTGGTTTCCAGGCAAAATTTAAGGTACTTGCCTTTGTCCTTGTTGCCTATTATTTTGACACCTTATAACCCCCTGGGTTTTTTATCTTTCAGGATGGAATTTTAATTACTGAAATTCTCCATTTTTTCTCTTTTGCTTCTTTCCTCCCTTCTTGTAGGATTTCAAGATTCAGAACATCGTGGGTTCCTGTGATGTAAAATTTCCAATTCGACTTGAAGGCCTTGCTTATGCTCATGGGGCCTTTTCAAGTGTGAGTATCATTTACTTGTGTTTGATTGTGTTGTATCATGTGTTGTCTTCAGTTGGATTTGATTGGATGGGTTTCTATGGCCCGGATTTTCTCTGCATTGAACACATCTTACCTGCTCTGTTTATCCTGACTGTCTGCCTGTTTCGGCTAAAATAGGACTGTAGGAGTATCGATTATGCTGCTTTATTGTTCATTTGTAAATATTACTGTCACTTCAGAGTCGTCCTTTGGTCTTTTTTTTCAGACCTCACTTGGGAATCAACAATCAAGTCTAGGCTTGGCACTTAGTTTTCTTTTGTTAGTGCAGGCACTTCCTTTCTAAAGTGTAATTTGTACCTTGTGGAGACATGTTGCATTATGGTCCTTAAAAAATTCTGCAAATTTGTAGAAGTAAAATAATGCAGATGCTGCTCGCATGAGTTAGAAGTATTCATGTTTGGTTACACTATTGATCTCATTCTCACTGTTGAACCTGTCTTGCTAGTTGAGAGAGTTCCTTTAAATTCATCAAGAGTAGTTTTACAAAAAAACTTCACTTAAGCCTTAAGGAAATGAAGCCATATATTAATGTATTCCTAGAGAACAAATGGCTCTATTAAATTTGGGACAAAGGAGATAATTGGATATAAAACATTGTCACGGATTATGAGTTTCATTCCATCAACTACTAGTTGATGAGTCTGAAATTATACTGTTGTTCCCATATGTAGGTGATTTTCAAAGCAGAACTGACTCTCTTTATTTTGTGATTGGAATACTTAACTTTGTTTACTGCACTGTTTATTGGTTCAGTATGAGCCAGAACTTTTCCCTGGATTAATCTACCGAATGAAACAACCAAAAATAGTGCTGCTTATTTTTGTGTCTGGGAAGATTGTTCTTACTGGAGCGAAGGTAAGAAGTTCTAGCTCGTCAGCTTTCCATTTCTTTATGCTGCACAGTGTGTCCCCTAAAATTGATTTTATATAATTTTCTCATTAAACTTTCCAGGTCAGAGATGAGACATATACTGCCTTTGAGAATATATATCCAGTTCTCACTGAATTTCGGAAAGTTCAACAATGGTATGGAAATATGGTGCTATCTGATTCATTTTTTCAATGCTAGACAGGTAGAGTCTGGTAAATCTGTCTTCTCATTGCATTCATCACTTGATGAATAGTGGATTACTTGTGCCTCCGAGGCTACCAAAGTAATAATTATGAAAAGAGAGAAAGATCTGAAATATAAGGTTGATATTCTGGTGGGACGACCGTTACTGATAGGTGCATTAGGGACAAGGGACCTCCATGATGCTAGCACCTGTTAGTCGGATTTCTTATTTCACTATATAAAGAAACCGTAACTAGCAATAGAATTGACTATATTTGGTTGTCAGCAAAGAATTGAAACTTTAGTGGGCCAAAAATTGTGGGATGATAAACCAGTTCCTAAATTTTTGGTTGCCTTTTTGGTGAATCTCATTGTGCTGACGTAGTTCATTTGGAAGTAGTGCAGTTGACTCTGCAAACTCACTGAGATTATCAAATGACAGAAGTACGTCTCTAGTATGTGAATAAATTTCTAGCAAAAGTTTGAAATCCACTTCTAACATTGTCAAAAGTTGATATTTCCTTCTATTTTCCTATAGGTAATATGTTTTTCTTTGTAGTTTGGGGATTCTAGGTTGCAATAAGACGTCTTTTCTACTTGTGATTAAAAATGAGTTTGGCATATGAATGACCTGGTGTACCAGCTAAGTTGCAGGACATATTTTAAAAGTTAAAACAAATAGACCAAATTGGTTTCTGCCTACTTAGATGAAGCAAATTGAAAGGGTATCTGTTTGTTGAGTAAGTGTTTTCTGAAAACTGTCATTGAGAGAACTGTGATGATAGTTCTGAATTTTTATCATGACCCCAATTGTTTGACCGAGTTCTTCGACTTCAGAGCCTGGTATTTATCAATGATATATTAGCTCAATTACTTTTAACATAAGTTGCATTCATCAAAATTTTCTAATATTTTTATTTGAATGTAGATTTATGGAGGAGCCGGACGTTGTCTCTAGAGGACGGGAAGAGAGCTCAAGGGTACCTGGGATTGCTGTGCTGGTTTGGGCCTGAAATGTAAATATGTTTTGGTTGGGGGATTAGACGGGATGTTCAGATTTTTAATTCCAGGAACAGGGTTCTTGTTATTCTCGTTACCTTTTGAACTACTATATCTGTGTACCGCATCAATTTGTATTTTCGAGAGAATTGGTAATAAACAATAGTGGTTTTGATTTTCTTTTATAAACTTGAACAAATTGGGTTATTTTCTTGGAACATATGCATTTTTCATTGACTCAGACTCGTGAAAATATCTGTGCATGACTTTGCTTCTTAAAGAGCTTGCTGCTATCGATTACTTATGTACAAGTAGTTTTATATGATTGCTTCACAAGTGCTGCAGACTATGATGCATCAATACTTTTAAAAATTATATTATGTCATGTTGTGTTGTGTCGGATACTTTTCTAGTATATAATGTCGAAAAAAATATGTGTTGCTATATTTGTATTGTGTCGTGTTTGTGTTTCATAGGCTGTAGATCTGTAGCCTGTAGATAGTATGTACATGACTTCTTGGTACCATATGTTGTTTCTCTAGATTGCTCCTCCGACTGATGTATCACATCGTGTGGATTTATTAAATGTGTTCGTCTTGCATTCCATTTTGGATTAATATTCAATTAGTGGAATACAAAATTGAAGCTTGTGAACTTATATCTCATGCATCTTTAACATCATACATTAATGTACATTCTACCAACCAAATCTTCCCCTTTCCAACAGGAAAAGACCCTTATCTTTACATCGTCAGATTTAACAGCAAAAACGTACCCAAGAAGGACGAAACAACAAACTAATACTAACTAGAAAAAATCCCACAAAGTATCCCATACCGAACGGGATGGGATACCACTCACTCTCTTCCTCTTCTTCCTCATCCTCATCACCTCCGTCAACCAGACTCTTAGTCGGACAGCTTCTTCCAACTACATTCCCACAAAGCCTAGGATTCCCCTCAAACGAAGCAACCCCAAACGTATCAAACTGTCCCCCTCTCGGAACCTCTCCTTCAAGATCATTATCCGCCACACTAAACGAAGACAAGAAATGCAGTCCCGTGAACGACCTCGGGATTTCTCCTGACAAATGGTTTTCCGACATATCCAATTTCTCCAAATTCTCAAGCTCAGACAACCGATCAGGGATACTTCCATTGAACTCATTGCCCTTCAGGTCCAAAACACGCAGAAGCTTCAACTGTCCTAATTCTTGTGGTATTTTCCCACTAAGACTATTATTACCGACTTTTAACCCACGTGGCAGGTTGAAAAGACGGTTATATTGTAGACTGTCGAACAAGAACGGCAATGCCAAGTGACTCAAATCCGAACTCGTGTTATCAGCAATCAAAGCCGGCATTTGGCCAATCTCACGTGGTAAAGGCCCTGATAATGAGTTTTGCGTAAGGTTTAGGACAAACAGGCTCGGCATTGAGCCAAGCCAAACTGGAATCGGGCCGGAAATTAAGTTGTAAGACAGATTCAACACTTTGAGTTTCCTCAGGTTAGAAATCCAGGATGGGATTTGGCCTTTAAGCTTACATCCTCCAAGAGTTAGAATCTGTAAATTACGGAACCCGTCTAGATGCATTAAATCATAGTCATCGGGCATCATTTCGTCTTTGAAGCATCTTGACAAGAACAGTACCGCAAGATTATCGCAATGCCTGAGAGTTTTCAATGTTCCAACAACGTTGGAGAGATAATTGTCTGAAAGTGAGAGATGGCCTAGATATTTCAATGAAGCCATGCAAGAAGGGACTCCTCCTACAAACTTGTTGTAAGCTAATCTCACTGCTGAAATAGACCTGCAGAAGCAGAGGCTTTCGGGGATAGGGCCCACGAAGCTGTTGTTTCCCAGATCAATGGCTTGGAGCTTTTGCAGCTTGGAGAAATCAAAAGTCGAGATTTCTCCGTTGAAGTGGTTGTTCCTCAGGAGCAGAGTTGTCAAGTTCGTGCAGTTAGTGAGAGAAAATGGCAGAGTGCCGTTTAAATTGTTTGTGTGGAGCTGAATTTGTTCCAAGTTTGAGAGTAAACCGATATTAGAAGGGATCCCACCAATCAATTCGTTGACATGAAGCTCTAAGATAGTGAGATGAGAGAGAAGAACAATGGAGCCGTTGATGGGCCCTGATAAACGGTTGCTAGGCAATGAGATTTCCTTCAGAGTTGTCAAACTGTACAAATCGTAGGGTAGCCAACCGGAGAGAGAATTGAAACCCGCTCTAAAAACCTGGAGATTTTCACACTCGCCGAGTCCATGAAATATATGGCCACTGAACTGATTCACAGAAAAATCCAATCTTTTGACGTTTGGAGAATTCTTACAAATAGAAGAAGGAAGTGGGCCTGTAAAAGTGTTGTTGCTGACATTGAAACTGTTCAAATTCAAAGCTTTTTCGAGAAACGAAGGATCAATCGACCCATTAAAGCGATTGTTTGACAGATCGACGTTGAGGATAGAACTGGGCAAAGAATCCGACGACTGAGGAGGCTGGAGAAAACCAGAGAAGCCATTAGAGCTCAAATCGAGAACTTGGAGATTATTCAAACCGTGGAAAAGTTTATGTGGAAGAGGCCCGGTGAAATGGTTTCCAGACAGGTTTATATAAGAAAGAAACGAAAGGTTTGCAATAACCGGGGACAGGGTTCCGGACAGTCTCCGACCCGGTAACGACAAACGGGTGACCCGACCGCCATTGTTGGTGCAGGATATACCTTCCCATTTGCAGCAATCTGTGGATGACCAGTTGAGAGGAGATGATGGAGGGGATGAGATGTGTTGGTAGAATGATACGAGGGAAATACGGTCGATTTCATCACAGGAAAGTGCTTGTGAATTTAAGTATGAGAATTGCAGAACAAAGAGTAGGAAGAAGATGAGAGGTGGCATTGATTGAGCTTAGAGCTGTCTCTGTTTTTCAACTTTTTTTCGCATTTATGTAGACAAACAGATGGGGTTTTAGTTTTTCACCTAAATTTTGAGAGTTTTAAGTCCAAGGTATAAATAAGACTAGTGTGGTTGTTGGGGATGACTGTTTTCTTTTTTCTTTTAAGGTTTTCTACTTTGGTCTTGTAGAAGAAAATAAGAAAGGTGATATGGTTTTTATCGGATTTTGGATATATTTATTCATTCTAAAGCTGTCAGTTAATGTAATTTTAAACCTATTCGATGTCGACCAAATTCTTTCGTACTGCATGAATATATGGGCAGTGGATGTAATTAAATCATACTCGATTTCTTGTGGTGATGTGTTGAGTGCTAACATGTCACATGCATGTTTATTCTTGTGTATAATTTACTCGGATGGAACACAAAAATCTGAACATTAACTTCTTTAAAGAAGAGAAGAAAAAGAAAACATAAAACAAAAGGAAGGTGGGAATGTAATATCTCGTTCTTGTATGAAAAAGAAAAATTGAAAAACTCACAATCTTGTGAATTATGGCCAATACCGGGTATAAACAGTGATTTCAAATTCAGAGGTTAATCGTACTCTGGCAACTTTACGCAAGGCAGAGTTTGGTTTTTTGGGGATGATAGTGGAAAAGTTGACATATAAGTTACCCTTATTGCCACTCTACATAACCGTACATGAGATTTTCACCTCATACGGCTCCTCGTTCAATTATTTCAAATTCATTGGATCATTTTCCGCGCTCTAGAATCCCCTCCCTTCTTCCACTCTGTCCCGAAGAGTAACTAGGACCAATTTAGTCACGTTTTCATGTTCCAAGTGAACACTTTCCATTTTTGATTATTCTCAAAGGAGAAGATTATTCTCTTTACCAAACATATGCGAATCCAATCACGATCCTATAATAAGAATAAGAAATCTTTCTCGATCAATCCCCTTGCCCCTCATTCTTCGAGATCAACTCCCAACACTTTATTATTTGTGTTTTCATCTATGATGTACGATTACTTCTAAAACCTCTGTCCGGTTTTATCCGTGTCGTGTCGTGTCATGTCCGATACAGTGTCTGACACTTTTTTCATGCAAAATATTGAAAAAAAAATTGTATCGTGTCGTGTCCGTATTCGTGTATTGCAGGTTTTTATTTATATTTGTTGTTCTTATAATAATATAAAAAAAAAATTCTTAAGTGACGTAGCTTACCGGTTCGGTGCTATACTAACTTAACTAGAATTCTCGAGTTTCGAATCCCTAAGAACACAACTCACATTAATAGAGAGAGTTTTACACGTAAGTGCTCTGACTCGGTTTTACCCCTTTAAACTAATGTCTCACTTTCAGAACATAAAAATGAGATGACAGACTATACCGAGACAAATTGTAAATTTGAGGGATTAATGTAGAATTTTTATAATATTAAAGACTAATGTGAGACAAAAGTAAAACTTTAGGCATCAAAAATGACCTTCAGACATTGTTTTTTTTAAATAAGCCCTCTACGTCTTGTTTCATAGCTAGACGGCTAGACCCAACAAATGATAAATTCTAACTTGAATTTAGTTCAGCTACATCCAAATATTATTTTTTATATTAATATTATTCTTCATATATTAATTGTGTACTTATTAAGCAGACATACTAATTACATAATTAAGTATAATATATTTGTGATATAATTAACTTGATTTGTCTGAAATCAATTGATACTAGAAATTCTCCAACTGATCGTGAGCTATAATATACGAATACTTTTAAAAATTATATTTGCGGTATTACTTTTCTAATATAAAATATTAAAAAAAAAATTTGTATCGATATAGATATATTGCTTTTTAAGTTTGTGTCCGTATATCACATATAGATTGCCACTAACCAAAGGCGTCGACCAATAATTGCGTCTCGTGACTCAAGGTCCCGCTGTGCGAATTTTTGACTTTTGAGTCATCCCCATTACTAGTTTTGTATAGGCCGATCCAAGACAAGAAATTTAGATATCAATTATCAACTATCAAATCCATTTATTTATTTTTGGTGTGAATTAATGGTTCGGGCAATCCTACATTAAATTTTTTTAATTCAATTCAGAGTTTAGATATAGTTAAAACTATTTAACCCTTCCAATGAATGTGTTTAATGGGGATTAACTCAGGTCACTTTCTACAAACTTAGTTTATATAAGATTATCCGAACCCGTAATTTATATTAAATACATTTATAAAGATATGAATGCTTGACTATGAGAATGTGCCGTTTTTCTAATTCTTTTGACCGGGACAAAAATGATAATGGTTCGTTTACGTGTCAACTTTAATTTAAGTAAGACCACTAGTCTCTTCCATGCAATTTGAGATATATTATATGAAATGGAATCTTTATATGCTTGTTTTTTTGCAACTATGTTTTATATACAAGTGTATTTTGTATGTTTGCTCAATTATGTATTGTATGTATGGCTTATTTGGCAACTTGTTTGGCAAGAATTCCTATGGTGCAACACGATACAACAAGGTAAGATTTTTATGAATATTCATACATTATAGAAGAACATAGTTATAGGACCAAAAAGTAACGTTAACCAATTATTGATACGGAATGTTTACTATAGAACAATCATAATTTATAAAATTTATCAAGAAGATTGAATGGAATTATCTAACTACGGGACAGTAGAGATTAATTGACACATCGAAACAATATAAGGTAGAGTGTAGTGCCCCAACTTCAAAGTTATCCCACATAAGATAAATTGAAGAAAATTGTCAAGTATATAAATATAAGTTAGAATTCAAGTGTAACCAATAGATATTATTTTGGGCAGTGGTTTAGGCTCAATTTCAAGTTGCACTTAGTGGGTTTGAAACTTATACTCGCGTCCAACGGGCCCGCGGGTCCGGGACGTGACATAGAGAGAGTTATGAAGGAGACATGTGTAATATTTAAATTTAAAATGAGAATATTAATATAAGTTAACATAGTAGAGGGAATATGTTTCTTTTTTTAAAAAAATTGTACATTTTTATTAGCAAAGCACAAATAGGGCAACTGATGATACCAGAGAAACTTTTGGGGTTACATTGAAGTAAAAGATAATTTAAGACTTCAATATTCAAGTTTTGGCGGGCAAAGTTGAAAAAGAGTATTCGTTAGGATTTACATGACGAAGTAACGCGGAAGCTACGTGCCACTCAAATCCAATGCGAAATTATACGGATCCGAATCTTTTTGTACAAACTACAAATCGCATATTTGATTACGGTGATAATTATGGAAAATTCTACTATGTATACGTAAAAATTCAACATATTATTCAAATCTTGAAATCTTATGAGTACTAGTTAAAATCCCGTGCCATGGTACCGGTGTTAATTTATTAATATATTTTTTTTATTTAATTAATTTTTTATTTTAAAAAATCAGTATGCCTACATTATTTACTACGTATACAATATTTATGCCTTATAATCTTTAAATATTGTGAACCTTATTCTGAGATTTATAAAACATTACAAATATCCGCCTTAGACCAACGAATCATCGCTCATGATTTGGGGGTATCCGTAAAAAGTGAAAGATGGTATCTGT
This sequence comes from Verbena officinalis, assembly GCA_958496215.1. Classification (NCBI taxonomy): domain Eukaryota; kingdom Viridiplantae; phylum Streptophyta; class Magnoliopsida; order Lamiales; family Verbenaceae; genus Verbena; species Verbena officinalis. Next base: position 34,540,228 of record OY292386.1, on the reverse strand, counting down.
AAATAACCTTGACTATATATAAAATTAAATAGTTTAAATTCGATCATATTTTCCACTTAGATCATTTTAAATAAAATGAAATTATGAGAAGATTTTGAGTCTTAATTTAGATATATAATAAGTAAATTCAAACTTATTTCATACGAAATGCAGAAATCTGACTAAGTTCTCTCCATCAAACTGATGAATTTTCTTGTCCTATTTGAAATCATTAAGATCTAGAAATAACATAACAAGGAATTATTATAGGCATTGAAAAGCAATGGGATGTGCGTAAGATGCTTTTTGACTTGTTCTACCATATTCTTTAGTTAGGGATTTGTGTTGTCCTGAGTCATGAATAATTTAAACACTTCATTTGTACACTTGACAATCCTAGTCAATGTGTGGTAGTGGAAAAAAATGGAATTATTATTATTATTATTATTATTATTATTATTATTTGATGCGTACCGATTTGCGATTTGTTGATGTGAAGATTTAACTGGTGAATTTGCTAGAAATCCTGAGAAAGCTGGGGGAGAAACTCGCAAAAAAAAAAGGTTAGTCCTCCACTGAGTTAAAAGATTTAATCCGTTCCGAGAATGATAATGGTAATTGAAATTTGCACAAAGTAAGAACATAATTAAATGATGAATAAAGTAAATGCTGGTGTTTAAGAGCTTTTGGAGTAGTCTTGAGTGCTTAGAGAATGATTAGTCATCAAATAAGAAGGGCTTCTTATATTTACATACAAGCATCCACATGAGATAATCTTTCTAGATTTTCAAGAAACCAACTAGCTATCAGAGTGAGGTCAAGAATCGGCTCGAGATTTCTCGGGCGATTGAGAGTGGATCAGGTCAGATATTGACTCCACCCACTTTTGACTCGGTCTTCTGCGAATCTCGGGCACACCTCCACGAGTGGTTCAAGTGTGCTTAGGACATTCTTGAGGGAGAGGTCGCCAGTACAATGGGCCGCCACCAATCCTAGGCTTTCCATATTCTATGTCGAACTGGACCTTCCAAGGCCAAACCCCAACATTCATAATTATAGATGGCATCGTTATTATTATTATTATTAATATTATTATTATTATAGCCCAAGTGGAGTTGGTGTGAGAATTTCCCAATAGACAATTTTTTTTTTTTTTTGTAAATTACCGGTTTGGGTAATCCTACATTGAGGGTCCTTAATCCAGTTCGGGGTTTAGTCACAGTTAAGGCTCTTCACCCCTCCAAACAAATGTGTTTAGTGGGGATCGTACCTGAGACTCTTCCCACAAACTCAGCCGGTGTTGCTAACTGAGCCACACCATGTTGGTCTAATAGACAATATGGGTTAAGTTGACATTGATACTGAGACAAAAAACATTTACCGCGTCCACTCTTGTCACTCGCGGAGACTAAGCAAAGTAGAACTGTAGAACACCATAGAAACTTGTGGTCGAATACGCAGCTAGAGTGCAAATTAAAATTGAAGCTAAACAATTTTTCAAAGAGATATCCACATAATACACTTAAATTCTTATGTGTAACTTATAAACTTATTTAATGTTAGGTATGCCTCTCTCTTAACGCCACATATTATATGTAATATTTTTAATAGGTTTTAGTAATTAATTTTTCGTAAGCTACCGGTTGTAAAGGTTTAAATCTCTTATCTCTCTTTCTTTGTAGACGTAAATAACTAGTTAGTGATTTGAGAAATTTCTGGTTTTAGAAGGGGCGAGATCCCACCGAGTTTATTCAGTTTGTCGAGGCGCAAGGGGCGGGTCTACATCAGGTCTTGGGGGCTCGTTCGGTTGGTGTGGTTAGGCGGGATCAGGCTAAGTGGCAAGCTCCGGTGATTGGGATGGTTAAGGTTAACTTTGATGGTGCGATGTTTCGCAATACTCATTCAATTGGGATTGGGGTGGTGGGCCGATCTTATGAAGGCTCGGTACTGGGTTGGGAAATGGACGTGAAGCCTCATTGTTCGGATCCTGAAGTGGCGGATGCTTGTGCGGCTCGTTCGGCAGTTTTGTTGGCTCGAGATTTTGGCTGGAGGGATGTTGTTTTCGAAGGGGATTCCAAGGTTTGGTGCATAAGCTGGCGTCCCGGAAGGTAGACTTTTCGAGTGTTGGTGTTATTGTTGATGATATTCGTAATCTTATTAGTTGTTTTCGTTCTGTTTCTTTTGAGTTTGTTCATAGGGAGGCAAATTGTGTTGCTAATTCCCTTGCTAGGAATGCAGTTGCGGCTCGCGTAGGTTCCACTTCTATTCCAGCTTTTACGCAGGAGTTTATTTTGAACGATTTGATTTGATTTAATGAAGCCCCTTCGGGGGGAATTTAAAAAAAAAAGTTCAAATTGATTCTCTCTCTCTTTGTAGAATAAATAAGTAGTTAATATTTTTTAGAAATTTGTGGATAGTGGCTCTAGTGGGTAACTACATAAAATGATAAATAAACCCCACAATTATAGGAGTAAAAAATAGATAATAATCATTAATCTGTTAATATTAACTATCTTATTTTACTATAAACCTATATATAAATTTTATTTTTTTTAAAGTAGTGAAATTTTAACTAAATTGTAAAGTATCAGATTATCAATTGTTTTTTAGTTTTTTTTTTATCCATCGTTTTCTAATTTTCTGAGATTTATACAATTACTAATCGTTTTACTTAAATATTTTATATGAACAGTTTTTTGCATTATGTTGTTAATTTTAATCCTTATTGGTTTATATTCGGATCTTTATACCTTATGTTTTTTAAATGCTTTATTATATTATTTGTTTTTTTTTATCCATCGTTTTCTAATTTTCTGAGATTTATACAATTACTAATCGTTTTACTTAAATATTTTATATGAACAGTTTTTTGCATTATGTTGTTAATTTTAATCCTTATTGGTTTATATTCGGATCTTTATACCTTATGTTTTTTAAATGCTTTATTATATTATTTGTTTTTTTTTATCCATCGTTTTCTAATTTTCTGAGATTTATACAATTACTAATCGTTTTACTTAAATATTTTTATATGAACAGTTTTTTGCATTATGTTGTTAATTTTAATCCTTATTGGTTTATATTCGGATCTTTATACCTTATGTTTTTTAAATGCTTTATTATATTATTTGTTTTGATTGTAAATTATATATTATTAACTTCAATCTTGTAATATTGCTCATAAAGTAAAAATGAGATTGAATGAAAATAAAGCTAACTCAATTAATTAATTAGTTGAAGAATTGTTGTATTTCACAAAACAAAATACACAAATGTATTTTCTAAACCAGAATTAATTAAAGAAGTGTATATAAAGTATATATAATAATTTATATAATTTAAAAAATAAAAAAAAATATTTTTAAATTAAATATCATCAGTCGTTGATGATCAATTGATAAAAACTAAACTTTTTTATGAACAAATAAGATAAATAAGTTTTCATACACATGATTATAATCTAATTAATATAGCATGTTATTTTAACTTATGTAGCAGGTAAAATGTAATTTTTACCAGATCAACAGCTAACACGTACTCTAATAAAGTATTTTATCTAATATAATATTAAACTTTTATTATTAGCTCTTTTTTTTTTTCTTTTTGAAGGTACTATTATTACCTCATTTTAGCCTACCCCTTCTTACACCTGTTATGCAATAATTTTGCACTTCATTATTTCCGCCGTTGAGCAGCAATTTAGCATAACATTTTGCATTTCATAAATCATAATGTCTGTTTTAAGCAGCAATAGAGCAACAATTTTCTGCAATAAATTATGTTGTTACAATGGTCTTTTTTTCAGACATGCTGAGAGAGAACAAAGTTGTGAAAGAATTTAAGGCGGCAACCAATTTTAAAAGATATTTTTTCGAATGGCGTAATCGTCAATTATTGACACCGGCAACCGATCTAAAGAAATTTGATTATAATTCAAAATTCTACTCATGACGATCATTGGTAGAAAGTTCATATTCTTCGGTTATTGATAAATAATTTGTTGGACAATACTCAACACAATTACCACAAAATATACAGATTCCAAAATCAATGCTGTAATTAAGTAATCGTTTCGTTCGATTTCGAATATCAGTTTCCAATTTCCAATCAACAACGTGTAGGTCTATAGGACATACACGAACACATACTTCACAAATAATGCATTTATCAAATTCGAATCCAATGCATTTATCAAATTCAAAGTGGATTCGGCCTCGGAAACGTTCCGATTTGATTAATTTTTCGTAGGGGTATTGACACATGGTAGCTTGTGGCACCTGATATTAAATTGGCCTGAAAATCTCAACAATTTTAATTAATTAAATACTATATAGGTAAGAACCAGAAAACATCATATAATTTAGGTAGTAAAGTGTTAAACCATTAATAGTTTGAATAGTAAAATGTAATTAATGCCTTAATAAAATATATATGAAATAACTACATCTTTTGTCTATACCATTAGAATTAAGATAAGGCATCAAATATTAGCATGATATTAGGGATTCCATGCATAATTATAGGGATTTAGCATGATACTAGGGATCTCTCCTTCACCATATACTAGGGCTCCTTGACTTAGTGACGTGATCACAAAGGTCATGCGTTCGAGTGCCACGAATGGGGACATGAGTTTTCTGTATAGATTATAGAAGCTTGGATTCGAGGCTCACGAATGAAACTATTATTTGTTGGATATTTTGCTGGCATGGATTTTTTTGTATAAAACAAGTTATTTAGCATGTACTTTATTGTAATTTATTGAATTGTACATAATACTTTATTTGATTATAATATGATTTAGTCGTACACATTTAAAAGATCGGATACTTTGGGTTTGGAAGTGGGAAAATGACATGATTGTTAAAATAGGCCCACATGAACCACAATATGCTACAACAGTATAATGAAACCCAGGCCCAATTGGCAAGCCCATATAATGAAACTATGGTCATAGAGTAGATTATTGGGCCCTTTGTACGGTTTGTAGGTTGAGATTGAATTGTATTTTTAATTAATTAAAAAGAAGAAATATATAGATTGTAGTAATTACGAATATTGAGATTTTTTTTTGGCAAGGACTTGGGCAGGAGATGAAGAAATTGTTCACACGTTATCTGCCCAAAATAACCGAAAAAAGCTGTTTACATCACGTTGACCATTGCAGCGGGCTATAAATTGAGCCCGTCCTTAATATGGACTATAGGCGGGTTAAATAGCTACTCATATTTGGTGAGTTTTAAATTGCATTCCATAGTCGGCCCATTAGCAGCCAAAGCCCAATGTACACATATCCTATTCTGGCCCAACATTTTCATTTTTGTGGTCTCTAGACGCTACAACAGTCAAAGAAGACCACAAATTTATTTCAAAATTCGAATTTTCGAATTCAAAATTTGAAATAACCTAATATTTGGATGTATTTTATAATTATTTAATTTTGTGTGAAGTTTAACTGTAATTATTTGACTAAAATGGTCACGAATTGTAACTTAAAAAACTCATTTGGGGTCTAAGTATAATTTTTCCTTAATAGATAATTAAAAAAAGAAAATAAAAAATTCAAATTCAAATTTTAAATTTCAAAAGAGTTGGGCTATTAAAAATTCAAATGTAAACAAGCAGCTCAAAATAAGACTGCTTAGATTTTTTTTTTGAGGAAATGTAAAACGGTCTAAACCGTCGAGGGTCCACCACCTAATCAGCCCATAAGCTAAACAACTATGGATTAATTTTTTTGAATGTAAACAATTTCTTAGAAATTGAAGTTGTTGCCATATCCATATGTGGGACTCCGGACTTGATGATGATGATATGATGATTTAAATTACAACTGATAATCCTGTTAAATCAATAAATTACCTTCTCACCCGCTCAAAAGTTTATAAATTATAACTTGTAACCTTTCGTTAGAATTCTATTATTTTTATAACGGAATATTCCAAGTTTAGGGGAAGATACCGTTATGCCTTCCAAATTTTTTTCCCAAAAGATTACATGCAACCTCCTCGAAAATTTATTATATTACAAATAACATCTAAATTAAGAATTATATTACAAAGGGCAGACCTTAAAATAATATTTTGCTACAGTAACATCACGGGTATCTTGGTCATTTCGTGTATGCTGTTTGCATACGTTAAACAAAATATGACGGAGACCTAACTGAAGAGAGCAAGTTGTAACTTAAATACTCAACGAGTGGGACAATAATTTTTTAACTAAGAGAATTACCAGTTGTAATTTAATAATTCAGAGGAATCTAGATGGAATTACCCTTTTTACGTCTTTCAGGTGTTTATATTTGATATGTAATCCTGCGGTTTTCATGTTATGAATTTTTTTGTGTTTATATTTGATATAGTCTCTGCGTTGCAAATTGCAATCTGATTTTCTGTCATTAGTTCTACTAATCTTAAAAAAAGTTTAGGTTAATTCCAGATGATATGTGCTAATGTGCACGACTTTTCTTATTTTGTTATTGTGAAAGTAGAGTCTTTTCTTTTCTTTTCCTTTCCTTTTTTTTTATACTTATGTAAAGCGTCAGAAGTTAACTTATAAACTACAAAAAGGCCCGAATCACACATTTGATTTTAACTACACAAAAAGGAATAACCTGAAGAATCTTTTGATAGATAAAATTACACATGACGATGGGGTTCAGAATTAGTAAAAGGAAAGAGACTATGATCACCAATATTACACATTTGTATTTTTCTTAAAATAAAAATATGATATAACTCAAATCTAAATGCATATAAAAGTATTCTGAAAGTCTAAAGGGGTTATATAGATTCCAGCGAGTGATACCGAACGAATACAAAATTTAATAACAAACTTATGGAACACGAGATATATAGTGGTTGGCCCACTCCGATTGCGAAAAGTACAATTCAGATGAGTTAATCCACTACCTAAGTGTATACTTAATGATGGTATATCATATTTTGGGCCCGGCCCAATGGGCTATAATGGATTTGTGTCGCGTGGGTTTAGAATGATGTATTATATTTTCTGGGGTCGGCCCAGATGGTTTTGACGGGCTGGTAGCTCGCGTAGGTTTATTATTGAGGATAGCTCGAAAGTAGAAGATTATGAGTTCTTTTCTCATAGAATCCTAGTAGGAATCCAGTTTGGGAAAAGCTTTTCAAAATTATAAAATTTGGCCCACTGTGTCGGACACTTTCCAAGCCGTATTCGACACCGTATCCTAATTTTTTTTTTCTCTTTAAATTTGAACACGTTTTTGCCATATCGGACACGTATCGGAACCATGTCCGAGGCGTGCCTATATCTAACTTGTATCTGATAGTGAACGGGGTATATTTTTGAAGTATCCGTACATTAAATATATAGACAGGTATACGTCACTTTCTCACTCTGCAATACTCCACATGCCTCTTCCCTCATTCGGTTAAAATAAATAAATAGATATATTCTTTTTTACTTTTGTTTTCGATAAATAATTAATAAATATTAATATTCAAATCAAGTGTGATGGGTGGCGTACAGCACTCCACAGTCCACACCCGTGCTTACACACCCCCCATACAATTTGCCCTTTTGCATAGAGGAAAACACAAATAAATTAAACTAGTAAAAATATATATAAATATAATTAATAATATATTAAGTTTTAATATTTTAAAATTATAAATATTTTTATTAATTTTTTTCATGATTTTTAATTTAAGTTATTTTAGTATTTATATAAAATAAAATTTAATGGTTATAAGATAAATAAATAGAATTAACCGTGAAAATATGAATAATAAGAAAGAGGAAATAAAAGATTGTGTGGAGAGGAATAGAAAGAGAAAAAAAAATAAAATTTAATAATAAAAAAAATTAAAAATTAATTTTTAAAATAAGAGTTGGATCAAAGGTAGTTACTTGAGGGGGAAAAAAGCTTTATATAATAGTATAAATAGTATAGATTACTAAACCGACCCCAACTTTCCTTTTAATTACCTATTCACCCCTCGATTTTCACCGAAGAAAGAGTTGCCCGATTCCGCAAGTCACACAAGGTAGTTACTTTAGGGGGAAAGAAGCTTTATATAATAGTATAGATAGTATAGATTACTCAACCGACCCCAACTTTCCTTTTAATTAGCTATTCGCCCCTCGATTTTCACCGAAGAAAGAGTTGCCCGATTCCGCAAGTCACACATCTTTTCTATGCCTGCCTCTTGACTCTTGCCTGCCCCTGTATAAATACCAGTTACCCGCAGTCAGACTTGGAGAGAGGAGAGAGACAAGGGTTTGAATTTACTGTAGTAATTCAATTTTTCTTCAATCTGAAATTCGTTCTGCCATTCAGATCCACTTGGCTGACCGCAAGTAATCTCGCATGGCGATCAACGACAACAACACTTACTATGAGGGAGAAGGTAATGGGTTTTTGGCGGGCGGAAAACGCCCCAAGACCAAGATCGTGTGTACACTTGGACCGGCGTCCCGCTCTGTGCCGATGGTGGAGAAGCTGCTGCGTGCGGGGATGAACGTTGCTCGATTCAACTTCTCACACGGATCTCATGAGTACCATCAGGAAACGCTCGATAACCTCCGCAAGGCTATGGAGAACACCGGGATCCTCTGCGCCGTCATGCTCGACACTAAGGTCTCTTCCTCTCTCTCTCTCTGAAATCCCCCTTCTTTTTTTGTTTTTGGTATTATGAACTGCTTAGTTGTTCTTTGACTTGCTGCTTCTCTTTTTATTAACTCCTCTGTCTCTTTACCCTTGACATCAATTTTGTCTATTTTTCTCTTCGAGTACAGATTCTAGCTTTTTCTTTCCCCTTTTATCTGTTTCTCTGCGGCTTTCAGATTCAGAGGTCCGCTTTCCTGGGTACCTAAGCGGCTGACACATTTAGGGCTATTTGGCCAATTGTTTTACAAGTAATTATTTATTGTATTAAAAAAACAGAAATATTTGTTTGGCCCTCCCATTTTTTTTTTTCTAAAAATCTGCAAAAAGACCCCAATTTTGAGAACAGGTTTAAGAACAAATTTTTGTTTCTCTAAGATGAAAGTAAAGTTTAGTGTGAACTTAAGCATGCCATATATAAAGGAAGGAGAAATTGGGTTTACATTCCTCCCCGTCTCGCTAGCTTCCGGCTACTTCCAAAGATCTAGCATCTGCAACCGTCTGGAAAAGAGACCTGTTACCTGGTATTTCATTGTTTCGTTTTGAACTGGGTGTTGCGCACTATGCCACTGTTGTGTGTGAGGGGGTGAAGGTTTAAATGGTGGATTCTTTGGTTGATCTTCTGGTTATATACTGTAACACTGATTTTAATGATTCAAATATGGGTTTGTTTCTTGCTGTGTATTTCTAAATTTTGAAATCCATGTTATATTTATAGTTCATATAGGAATGGAGATGCAGAAAGGAATTGCATCTATCTGGTCCCAGATGCACTCTGAATAGGATTGTTTCTCCAAAAATCCATCAAAGAAATGTGTCGCATTTTCAGAAGTTAAAAAGACCAATCTGTTTTGCAAAACTGTTTTGAAGTTGAATTAGAATCAAAAGAGTGCAAATACCCTCCATTACTTTCTCCTTTTCTCCCCCATCTTTAATGTAAATCTCCATTATTCTTCTTGTTGGTCTTTCTGGGAGTTTGAATTTCTCTCAATTGCGTTACTTGCCGTCACTTACATTAAAAATGTATAATTCCAATCATACTTTTGCAAGCTTTTCATCAATCTATTATCTTAGAAAAAGTGGAATAAAAGATTCATCAAATGTTACCGAAGCAAGCTATGGGAATTTGATATTTGTATCCCATAACTAAAAATATATGTGCTTCGATCCTGATATTTGGGCTGTGAAATCTATCAGAACTTTTTGGATTTTTACCATTCATAGCTTCAAATTTTGTATATAAGCATCACTGAGCATGGCATTCATGTTTTGCAAACACAGGGTCCAGAAATTCGAACTGGGTTCTTAGAAGATGCCAAGCCTGTCCAATTGAAACAGGGTCAAGAGATCACAATATCAACTGACTATGACATCAAGGGGAACAGCAAGATGATCTGCATGAGCTACAAAAAGTTGGCTGAAGATGTAAAGCCTGGAATGGTCATACTTTGTGCTGATGGCACAATCTCTTTCACTGTCTTGGCATGTGACAAAGAAAAAGGTTTGGTACAATGTCGCTGTGAGAACACTGCGGTTCTTGGTGAGAGAAAGAATGTCAACCTTCCTGGGGTCATTGTGGATCTCCCAACTTTGACAGAGAAAGATAAGGAAGATATCCTAAAGTGGGGTGTTCCTAACAAAATTGACATGATTGCTCTTTCTTTTGTTCGTAAAGGTTCCGACTTGGTGGAGGTTCGTAAGTTGCTGGGTGAACATTCCAAAAGCATACTTCTCATGTCTAAGGTCTGCACTCTTAACTCTATCAATCATATCTTAGAAACTTGAAATCTATAATACTAGCAAGGAAAAAAAATCATGGATCAACAATTTTTTTTCTAGATTGGATATCTAAATCTCAGTGCTCAATATGTTTTCATTTTATTAGTGAATGTTCATGAACGGTATACTGAAGTTTGGTTGAAGATATCTTCTATGACTTCATAATTCATGAAATTCCTCTTTGTCGGATAGTAGACTCAGGAAGCACTCTCGTGGTCGAGCATTGTCTTCTCTGTTAGCTCCAATAGCATTATGCGTGTGAATACTATTTCTTGTAAATTATGTAAGCAAAACCTGAGAAATTCTTATTGTTCTTATTATCTCCTTACATTCTCTGTTCTCTATAGGTTGAAAATCAAGAAGGTGTGGCAAATTTCGATGAAATTCTAGCGAACTCCGATGCATTCATGGTTGCAAGAGGTGATTTAGGAATGGAAATTCCAATTGAGAAGATATTCTTAGCTCAGAAGGTGATGATCTACAAATGCAACATCCAGGGAAAGCCAGTTGTGACAGCAACACAGATGTTGGAGTCAATGATCAAATCCCCACGACCCACAAGAGCAGAAGCCACAGATGTTGCCAACGCCGTTCTTGATGGCACAGACTGTGTCATGCTCAGTGGCGAAACAGCTGCAGGAGCTTACCCAGACCTTGCAGTTCGCACCATGGCCAGAATCTGCCTAGAAGCTGAAAGCACAATCGACTATCCCGATGTTTTCAAGAGAATAATGTCAAATGCACCAGTTCCCATGAGCCCATTGGAGAGTCTTGCTTCTTCTGCAGTTAGAACAGCTAATTCTTCAAAAGCTGCCCTTATTTTGGTTTTAACAAGAGGAGGAAGTACTGCAAAGCTGGTGGCCAAGTACAGGCCAGGAATGCCGATATTGTCTGTTGTGGTTCCTGAAATTAAGACAGACTCTTTCGATTGGTCGTGCAGTGACGAGTCGCCAGCTAGGCATAGTTTGATTTTCAGGGGATTGGTGCCTGTTTTGTGTGCTGGATCTGCTAGGGCTTCTCATGAGGAGTCGACTGAGGAAGCTTTGGAATTTGCTCTTCAGCATGCAAAGACGAAAGGGCTGTGCAAGGTGGGAGATGCTGTTGTGGCTCTTCACCGTATTGGGACTGCTTCGATTATCAAGATTGTTAATGTCAAGTGATTCTGATGAATGAAGATGAAATGGTGATTTGATGATTATTACAATTTTTGCCCTTTTGGGGGAAGAATTTTTATTTGTTTTTGTATTTTACTACTTTTTTTGCGTTTGAAAAACCTTAATGTGGTGTAGACTATAATTGTCGAGCGCACTAAGCTGGACTTGTGACATTTGTGTCCTGTGGGACTATGTTGACAGATATGTTTATCAGCACTTCTTGCTTGTGTTATGATTTTACCTTAGTTTCTAATAAGCATGTAAGATCATGCAGTTAGTTTTCTGCCTCATTTTTGTATTATCAATTGTTCTAATAGATGAGTAGCAATTTTTCATTTGTTTGGTTCTACCTTATATCACTTTGTAACTTCACCTTTAATTCACGCACCATGATTCACCCTGATTCGTTTCCACCGTACTGTGGTGTTGTGTCGGACATTGCCGTGTCCATGGATTACAGATTGAACCTCTTATTGACTATCTCATGCATTTTATTACCAACTGCCCTAGGGGTTTGACTCAAATATCTGGCACTCAGAGATTTCAAAAATTACCAACTCTTCCCTAAAGTTATATGCCTTATGGAAAAATTAGAAGAGGACAGTGAATACCAAGAATAATTCGTGAAAGAGACAGTGAACCTCAGAAAAAGAAATTAATAATCTCAAAAATTTAAGAGAATTTTCTGTATTTGAGTCAAGTCAAGCCCTTGTAAATATACATTCTGATGTAGCTGCACGTATCTTGCTAAACATGCAGCATCTTCTAGCCGGTAAAGGTTTAGTTCCCATTGAAATCTCAATTCCCAATTAATATTTGTGAAAGCCTTAGACTCGAAAGTCCAAAGTCCTTTTAATGCAATTTAATTTATCTAATTAAAAAAAAAACAAATATTAATGACAATGAATTTCAATTCACATGATTTCCCTCTAACCTGATCTCGCAAAAAAGTCCATCTAGAGGAGCTGAAACTTTCCACAACAGCCTAAATAGACCATATAAATCTTCAAAATAAAAAATAAAAAATCACTATACAAATAACCAGAAAAACCCAAAGCTCTAGGCAATGAAAACACAAACCGCTTTCATATTATTACAATTAAGGTATATGAACAATAAACTATACAAAAGAGCAACACTAAAGAACTTCTTCTCTGAACATAGAGCACAGATAAATAAACCAACACCACAAACTATAAATTCCCTCAAACTTCAATTCTCATTTGAGGGCTCTGCTGGAGAAGTCAATGATGAATTCCCATTACCAGATTGAGAACCAAACAAACTGCTGAAAGGCCAAATAAGAGGAACCGAAAAACGTCTCCCATTCTCATTTCCATCGTTTCCACCATTGTTATTACCACTCACTACACTCTCTTGATTATTATTACCATTATTCCTCAAACCCTCTGAGTCAACCTTAGTCTCATCAGGGGGCAACTGATGCCTACAAACCGGACACGAACTATGAAGCTCAAGCCAACGGACGATACACTCATTATGGAACTTATGTTTGCAGGGCAACTCTCTAGCTTCAGCCCCAATTTCAAATTCATCCAAACAAACAGAGCACTGAACCTCTGTTTCCTCAATCTTGACAACTGGCAGAGCTTCCACCGCCTCTTTTCGGGCTGGTGGGGTCCCGTATCTATTTGGATCATTCTCAGACAAATGCTGAAGCAATAAATCCAAACCGGGCCCCATGAAATAATCGCCCAAAGAACCAATTCGGTTATTATTATGGGATTCTTGATCATAAGAGCCCTGCACAATTATAGTTTGGTTGAAGGGGTTGATCAAAATAACACGTTCCCCATTTTCATTGTTGGGCTCGGGGTTGCCCGACTCTGGCAGCATTCCTGCCCGAATTCCTTGGAGGAGGTGGAGGATGGCGGCTGAGCTCCTCCTCCGCCTTCTCACTATAGATTCCAATTCTTGATCAAGATTTGTCTCACCTTCACTGTGTGTATTATTGTTATTGTGATTGTTGTTTTCATTGTCGTTCACGTCATCCTCATTGTTGGCCCTGAGGCGATGATGGCGGCGTCTAGGATTTCCCATCATCCCGAGCAAGATTGGAGCCCACAAGGAGAGGGCGCGGTCGGAGTCAGCTCCACCAAGTTGAAAATCGAGAGGGGTATCGTTGTCATTTCCTGGAGTTGCTGATGAAGATGATGTCATCTCTTCAACAAAGCCGCTTTGACAAATTGGGCATTTTATGGCTTCAACTTCCATTATGGGATTCACGGTCTGGGAACACATGTGACACCAATATCTTGATGCTTCGGCCTCCTCCATTTCAGCAGTGTTGTTTTTTAATCTGATAAGAAGAAACAAGATTTCTTTTTAATAATGGTGGGAGATTTTGGAAAAGAGTCCAAGTTTGTCAACGGCATCCAAAAAACTCTTATCTTTGCATATCCTAACAAACAAAGGACTCAAAAGGTCTATATTTAGAAACCGAAAAGTGAAATGATTACTAGTTTATAGACCAACCAACACTGAAAAATCTATTATACGCAAGAATCAAGACAAACGAAAAAGGTGGAGCTGGAAGATCGAGATTCATTCAATCTTCCATACCATAATATTCGCAGGATTCATATCCCTTTAGTCTATTTTGAGGAAAAATGAGAGAAACAAAAGAAATGGGAAAAAAATAAGAAAATTGCTCTGATCTCAACTTTCTCCAAGGACTGTAAAAAAAAAAGAATAATTATACTTGGAGGAGGATAAATGAAACTTGCAGAAATTTTGGCTGATCCCAGAACAGAATCACTGGTTGTGGATATGTGGAAAAGAATGAAAATCTGTTTTGGTGGTTTAAATATATACGGGGTTATTGTATAAATAAAAGGAAAAAAAAATAAAAGGTAGGGTATACGTGAAAACCTATGCATTAAAACAGAAGGCTCTCGAAGGTTGAAGAACCATCAAGAATTCTCGCTCAGGTTGAATAAAAAATAACAGCTAACCTTACAGTTTCTCTATCCAGACAAAACACATCATCAATCATCCATTCAAAATCAAAGTCAGAATTGAAAAGGGTTTTCTGGGTTTTACCAGATAAGCAATTTCTTTGAACGCCGCCGAAAGGATTCTTCTTCTTCTTTAATCAGATTTCTTCTCAGTTTCTGGAAAAGAAACGAACTTTATGGATTTTCTTCATTTCTCCATATCAGAATTTGATTTTTCTCCAACTTTTACAAGTGAAAGAGCAATAATTAAAGCCAATAAACCAGGATCAACTTACAGCAAAAAATAATAATAGTAAATGAAAAAGGTGAAGGAAGTTAGTTGAAAACAGGCAATTAAAAATGTTTTTTTTTCTTTTCCTCTAACTAAAGTCTAAAACTATTCATTCAGCTAATCTAAATCCCATCTCCATTTTCCTCACTTTCCTTTCCTCCTGTTGTCCCCTTACTTTTGTTATGACTTGTGAGAAAGAGAGAGAAAGAGAAGTTGTCATGAAAACGAGTAAACTAATAATGTTGGAAAATGGTGGTGTGATTTGCTGGCAAAATGCTATTCATCTTTACATTTGGTCTCTTTTATGATGGATTGATGGGTCATAGGAAGAATGAGAGAGTGAATGACCCACCAATGCACATGCCATGCTCCGATGATAATGAGTGTTTATCTATAGCATAGACAAATAAATACAATTATCTATTTTAAATATTTTCTAAGATGTATACAATTTCAATCTAAATTGTAAAGATTTTTGTTATTTTTCACTCCACAAATGATTGCTCTTTTAGATTTATATCTTGATCATCATAAAATTGACCTGCATTTTATTTTATGGTCTGCATGGATTGGGGGAACTTGTAATATGCCTTACTAAAGTTATACTTTTCTTTTTATTCTTTATTTTTTTTTTGAGTAATGGCTAAAGTTCTTAATTTCAATTTGGTTGTCAAATTATATATTTTACATCATAATTTTAAGTGTACTTCATTTGATCTATAACGAAGGCATTTCGTAAAACTTGAGATCTATAAGTTTAAAAAAATACCTCAATGAAGATTATAACGTTCATGTTCTTCAAGCAAAGATCATGCAATCATATTATTATTATTATTATTATTATAGCATTAGCAGCTGCATCTATACAAATCTCAAAAATCACAGAAGAAAACTGGAAAACCAACAAATCAATATTTCTGCCTACACAACACACTGATTCTGTGTTTAATACTATATTCAGAAAAACACACTCACAGAAGTGGGAAAATTCTTATATGAACTCACCCAAAATCATGTCACAATGTAAGTCTCACTGAGTACATGGCTCAATGTTAAGAATTTCTTGACACTATCACAAGAATGAGATTTGTTAATCTTCTCTGCAAAAAGAATACACCTCTACTGTACAGATTCTAGCCTTGACACCTATAAGAACCGTGCCTCATTGAGTAAAGCTGTAGACCGCGAAACAAAAAATGCGGGCAATCGACAATACCGTTGATAATCCAGTTCAGACCATAGCATTCTCACCCTGAAAATGAGCATTTCGTTAATCAGTGATCAGCTAGGGTAGGATAATTTAAGAATTAGCACAGAAACTATAAAAAGAATTTTATCTTTTGTCTTTTCTTTGTGGTGCAAGAATGAAGAAGAAACAAACAATTTTGTTGTTTACTAGTATTTCATTTTAAACTGAAACAGTTATACTATATGTCCCAGAGCTAATAGAGGTAAGTCCAAAATACTTACTTCTATAGCATGTACAAGTCTCTCCAAGGCTAAATTCAGATTAGAAGGTCCAGCAGCAGCCACAGGGTTAACTTCAGAGATACCGTGAATTTCACCACCCTGACATAAAAAGAAGCCACCATAAATATCGGCATCATCTCTAGTAAATAAATAGTAAAGGGACTATGTTTCATCAGATTCAGAAATCATATCACTGAAACACTGAAAAAAGTCTATCAAATTGGCTATTTGTTTAAAAGTTTGATTAGCAGTCAATCAGGGCTCGTGCAGATTTCAACTTCACATGACTATATGAATTCATCAAAACAATCTGCATGGGTAGAGACAATATTGAATGCATCGCCCTATGCAGGGCTCCTGATGAAATCATCTGGTAGCAGTCAGGGCAACATTGAACGGGTAGAGACCAGTGACAAATAACAAAGTGAAAAATAGCCAATTGGTGCACATAGCCTATTTCAAGCTGTATCGTTACCAATTGTTCCTCGTGGTTCACCATTTTGAGTTAACTCAAGAAATAATTTGATAATTGGATGTATTGTGATATTCCTGCATTAATTGCAGCATGTGGTAATAAATGTTGCAATTATGCAGTGTTTTACAGTATATGGTGGTGATGCATTGGTGCAAGAGATATTCATATTACTATTATCTAGAACTTGACTAGTTAATTTAATTACTATTTTGGCTTCAGAGAAACTACTTTCTGAAGACCAACCAACTAAACAGTGATTGCGTTTTCAAATTGAACACACTAATACTTAATTTCAAGTCATTACATGTGCGAAGCATACAGGACTGAACAACAAGCCTGAGTTTGGAAATTGTTAAGATAGAGTGAAAAGGACCATACCTGATATAATTGCGAATCATCCCCGTCACCTCCAAAAAGAGACGAGTAGTACGGAGGATCATATATTGTAGCTCCAACAGCATCATCGGAATCAGAAGTCATTCTAGGATTAAGGAAACTAGCATCTCGAGGAAGCGAGTTGTCTATGTAAGAAGTGCCCAATCTGTACATTTGCACATATAATAATGAAGACGATAGCTTCACTGAAAATCCAGTTATTTGCATGGCGAGAGTGAGCTTCACTGAAAAACTAACAAAGGTTCCATATATGTCGGATGGAATGTGCCTGCATTCAGAAGATAAAAACTTGTAATGAATAATGATTATAAGGAAAGCTATTGGCTAATATTATTAAATAAAGCCATTCAACCAGTGCAAGTGGAGAAAGAGAGGTCTCAAGGCCAGTCACCACTTCCAGAAAGGGATGCATCTCCGACATTTAGATGATGAAAAGTAGCCACAGATATAACATGCAAAAAAATAAGAAGCAAATACTTTGACTATATGAACTTGCACAAGTGTCTGTAAGTGAAAGAATAATATCATGCTACAAACGAAATAAAAACTTGCTAATCATGATAAGTGTCTCTTAATCCCCAAACTTTCGACTTTCAGTACACAACTGACAGGCCACCACTTACTCATTAGTAAACCAGTTAACAGCTTTAGCGTTTTCACTGTTTCTCAGCTTGTCCAGGGTTAAAAATTGCTAACCAATTATTCTAGAAGAATTATCTAAGAACTAAGCCAGTACAGGATGTCGTCAAATAAATCAATTGCAACTCCCACTATATATAATTTTCAGTCCCTAAAACTTCTCTAATGTTCAATCTCCAGCAACCAAACCACCAGAGTTTATTAAATCACTTTGTCTGATAACTCATACGCCATTACTAAACATAACACCACAAAAAGAATACTGGGATGCGCTGAAGTTATTCATATCTATCCTCAGCAGGACATTAGTCATTAGTGAAATTTGAAATTCATATCTATCCTCAGCAGGAGGTTAGTCATTAGTGAAATTTGAAGTTTATCTTCTTCAGAACTCGAATAGTTGTTTTAATATGTTCCAAGCTTATCTCGTCATTATGTTTAAAAAGAGAGGCCATGTCTCAATCCATTTTCATTTCAGAAACTTAATTTTCTGAAAATGGTCAGTGAAGGGTGTAGAAATGTAAATGAGTCTGGTTTAGACTATGAAAGGATGACAATGCAATGAATTAGTTGGTATGAAAAATAAGTGTTAATATGGTACTTTGAGGGGAAAAAGACATGTTTGGTTTACACATTATCGAAACATTTCCAAATGATGTTCTTGATAATGGTTTTGCAAATATGACTTGCTTTCTACAACTGGGGGGACAAGGTTTGAAATATGGAGATAATGCCGATGTGTATTCTCAAAACATTTTCAGAAAATGCAAAAATATAGCCAAAGCAAATGTTTTGAGATTTTCAACCTCTGGTTACATGAAAATGTTATGAGAGACTGAAACAAAAACGAAGCCGGAATAATTTGAGGCTCAAGCTACTGATGACTTCAAATACATTAACAGGTCTTTGGCTACACCAGCATTACATTCATTCCATGCGTGTTTCCATGTCCTAGAGCCTGACAAAGGCTTCTAACCCTGAAGCTTATCACTGTCACTCATTTAAAAAACTAAAACATAAACACCTTAAGGAAACATCAAATGGAGTAAAACAAAATCAGCCCCTTGACAGGAGATCCTTGAAATAGAATAAGAAGTAGATGAACATGCATGTTTAGGCATTAGAATCCAGCCAAAAAGAAAAAGGATGGTAGACAGGCAGAGAGGCACGCTTTTTCTGTAGTAGGAGTTGCTCTTTCGAGTTCTCTACCTTCCAATTTCATTTTGAAAACAGTAAAATCTTGTAAAATCAAATCCAAGAAACTGCATTATACTACCTTCAAGAACAATCCAAGAAGCACATATAGAACTCATACAGTAGCATTTAGACTATATCCCAAATGAAATTGAACAGGTAAGTAAGAGAAAATTGTATCAATATTAACGGAGGACAGAAACGGAAAAACATAAGAGAAACTCATGCCATCCCCCGTAACTGCATGAAACTACCTTCAAGAACAATCAAAGAAACCAATGGAGCGACAAATCTCATATAGCACCCACGCAGTAGCATTTAGACTATATACCCCAAAGGAAATTGAACGGGTAAGCAGCGAAAATTGTATGAATCAATAATAAAGGAGGACAGAAACGAAAAAGATACTAGACGAGGGAATGACCGTACCAAATAGGGCGAAAAAATAGAAAGAACCAGCAAACGTCGAGCAAGAAGGACAAGAATAGGAGAACGGCGTAAGTCCTAGCGAGGTTCTGACTGCTGCTCTCAATGGCAACGAGAGCAAACAACGAAATCCCCAAATTGACTAGCAATGCACCGGTGTAGAGCGCCCCGAGCGATCCAATCATTGCGCAACCAATTTGAGCGTATATCAATTTGACGGCGAGGCGCTGAATGTTGTCATAATTTTGAATCCAAGCCTCTATATCAGTCCACCTCAATTCACACCCACCACAACGCATCGTATACCAATTCGATCAACACAGCTAGTAATCCCTACGTACTATTTCACCGCTCGAGAAATTCAAAAAAAAAAAATCAAACAACAATTTGTGCAGTACTGCTGGAAGCAAAGCACTGAGTCTACATCGAAATTGTAGTAACTGCCTTTTCTTCTGTATCGATTCGTAGTTCTATTATTCAACCAAATCAAGGTTTTCCAGATACACTAGAGAGATTTCAAAACTGCCTTTTCTCCTTTTTCCTTGAATGATTATGAAAACTGAAATGAAACGAAATAACAAATTCTCAGGCCTATATATATACACAGAGAGATTTCAAGAAAAAGTTGCGTTTTGAGGGAAAAACTTTTTGTTAGACGGACGCCAGGTGGTGAGGAGGTGGTGGCCCGAAAATTACTTAATTCAATTTCCAACCCCCACCCCCACCCCCCAACTATGTCCTATGTGTCAAATTGGCCCCTCTTAGTTTAAAATTTTCATAAGTTTTTACAAAAGTTCAACCTATAATATTTTAAATTTTGGGAAATTTGTAAAATCAGGACATTTTTTACCATGAGTTGTATTTATGAGTTGTATTTTTGGGACACAAGATCTAAAATTCACGTAAATGCCCTGTAATTTTATTTTTTGTAGTAATTTTGGGACTCCGGCAGATTTAATTTCAATTTTTGTCCGAAAAACTACTTCCTGAAAATAAAATCACGTGTAAAATAAAATCAGAAAACCACTTCCCGAAAATCAAGTGATTGACACAAGCGGTATTCCGGACAAAAATTAAAATTAAATATGTTGGAGTCCAAAATAAAGTTACAAGGCATTTATGCGAATTTTAAATCTTATGTCCAAAAAATGCAACTTGGTGGTAAAAAGTGTCCCGATTTTGCAATTTTTCCTTTTAATTTTTGTAGAAGTCACATAGTTCATTGCATTATAAAAACCAATAGTCAATATATGATTAAAAACAATTTAGTCAAGTTAGAATTGAGAACTATAATTCCAAATTACAATTTAGGTTCGAATATTGAGTTTTCGATAAGACTAACAAATTTCAATCGAATTTCTTCAATTAAAAGTAAACAACGAAGATTTTTTTTTTTTCCTTAAATCATAAATGACTCGCAGGCCACCAAAACAATCACTCTTTCATTCGTGTTGTAACTTCAATTATTAAAATTTAGAGGGTATCATATTCGATAAAAATATAATCTTACATAATTATTTTACACGTTCTATCACCCTTCAATTACATTGTAATCATATTTTTATACATTTCAATTTTTTAAATTGAAAACTAATTAATGGCCTGATTTACCTGAACACTCTATTAAATACTCAAACTGAATAAATTTACTAGTTTATAATGTTTTGTTAGCATATCCCATTGTGTACTTCAAGTAATTTTGGCACATAATGGCTCGTACACAAAAAACATAAAATAAAAAACAATTAAAAAAAATGCAATTTCATGTTTATTCAACATATGTATACCCATTAATTTACTCAAAAAACAATATTATTTATATTTGAAAATTTGCTTTAAATGTTACTTTTTTATATTATATGCAGTGTTTTGGATTTTTTTTTTTGGAAAATTGCACAATTCATCTGTCAGCTTTAATCCGCTCTGATTTTTAGGACATTAGTTTGAAATGTTGCCATATTCATCCTATAGGTTTTAAAATCATGCAAAATAGAGACAAAATTTCGCCATAAAAATATAAATTATATGATGAGTATTGCAAAATTTTGTCTCAATTTTGCAATATTTCAAACCTATAGGATGAATATTGCAACATTTCAAACCAATGTCCTAAAACCAGAGCGGATTAAAGCGGAGGGATGAATTTTGCAATTTTCCCATTTTTTTCCTTATTTTAAACTACTTTAAAAGAGTCCTAATTTTTTTTTTTAATCTTTATTTCTCTATCTTAACTTTTATTTCAATTTAATAATAATAATAATAATAATAATAATAAGCAACTGATAAGAGGGGTCCAAGAGCAAAATAAATTAAGAGGGATGTTTTAATATAATACTTAAAAGTTGAGGGGTACAAATTGTATTTAACTGATCCAATCCTCTTCTTCTGACCTCTCTTGGCTCGGTGTCACTCGTTGGGCGAAGAATCCAGATTTGAAGGGGAAACCTCGAAAATCAATTAACTATCACAACGTGGGTGCTGCGATTTTGATTTTTCTGTGCATCTGGAGGTGAGAAATTGGATCCACTCTTCAATCTGCCAAAATTTGCCGCTGCAGATTATTTACCTCTTGTAATTGCAATCTTCTAAAAAGATCCGATGTAAAATTCTTCCACTCAACTAGTTTAGATCCAATTTTCCACGCTGTGGCTTCTTGGATTACAACCCGTAATATCATTTTTCTGGTAATTGAAGTTTTCGCTATCTTTTTCTGATTGATTAGGTGGGTGATTTGATTTAATTCGATTCGATTCAGTTCATAGTTGGGGTGTTGGAATCTGGTGATCAAGGCCAATCAGTTGGGGGTAGTCGTCGGCTATTCGGGATGAAGATGGCAACTGCTTCGGTGGCATTAATGGCGGCTCTGCTTGTTGTTGCGGCTCAGCTGCCTGTTGGTCTCACTCATGCATCCACGGTCCCCGCGTTCCTGTGGTCGTCTCATCTGGATGGGTAATGGTTTCACATTGATTTTAGATGTCCTGAATATGGATAGTAAGCTTTATCTTTCCGATCCTAATATTCTACCTTCTAGTTTGTGTTTTCATCCAGTTTAGTTTAGATAGATGCTATTAAGCTGTATCTAGTTATATGGGATGGTCAAACCATTTAAGAAATCTTTGAACATTCATCATCATTAAAGCTAACATTCTTAAAGTTCTGTAATAAACTCTTTTTTTGTCCTCCGACCTTAAGAACAGATTTCAGATTGAGAAACCTGCACAAACCTCTGCTTCTCTCTCTTCTCCCGCTACATCTTGCCCATCCCTTTGATTTTCGTGGTCCTTCTTGCCATTTCAACTCTTTAACTCTTTCCTCTGTATGTCCAAATTATGCATTTGCTACCTGCTGTTTTCTTTGACAGTGTTCGATACAGAGTTAACATCTTACCCACGTTATATACTATAGTTTATCTTTAGGAGCAGCAGGATGTATAGTTCTTTATTTCCATTTGTTGTTGAGTCTTATACATGGATTGTTTTTTACCCTTTTGCATTGACTTGTCCTATCAGCTTGATCCTTGTCTCAACTGTTTCTAAGTTGATCCTCATATGGGATTATGGAAGGTGTAGGGTGACAGTATATCTTGACTTTCTTTAGTTTATTTCCTCATCTCAAAATCATTTGACTCCTATGATTTTATCATTCTGCTTCGATACTTCCGTATCTTGTGCAAAATAACCCTTCATTTGAGTACAATTTCTGGGATATGCAATCTAGGACACCCTTATATATGGACGTTTGTGAACCCCAAAATTTATCTACAACTCTTGCTATTGTGGCAGAATGAAAGAAATGGTTGACTACAGAGTTCTCTCTCCTAGAGATTTAGCCAAGTCCACAATGTCTGAAGGGGGGTGGTCGAAATACCTGGTAAGTATGTGCCCTTGCTTTTGTTATTGGTAGTAATTCTCAATCATTATTATTCTAGAGTCAAGTTATATCCGTTCCAGTTTTAGACCAAGTGTGAGATATTTGGCCAAATATGTATGAAGAGTATATAAATTGCTTATTTGATAGTTGAGGGTAGTAGTTCCTGCCTGTCTCAACTAACAAAATCTTATGATTTCTCTTCAGTGCTCAAGCGAGGAAGCTCAACAGTCTAAGAAGTTTGCCTTTCTTTTTGTTGGAACAGAGGTATTAACAAACTGTTCTTTCGACTTGTTTTGCAAGAAATGTTTTTTCCTCTTGAATTATCTGTTATTTATTGCATAAGAATTGTATGTCGTTTAGACTTTAATGCATGTAATGATCAGGTCTGTGAAAATTTAGTGTGAATTTATTGTGGCGCAGTTCTTAGGAATGGATGAGCACACGTACTTTGATGAACTTTGCCTGTAATAATTAAGTATCCAAAGCGGACACAAAACGAGCCTGTGACTTTCATCTTTTTCATTTTATATTACCCGAGGATTATGGTGTTTCCATGAGTAATCTGCAAGTTTATTCATTAATTGGAGTTACATGTATACATTTAAAGTAGCGTGATGATGGGCCTTGCTCATTTATACGGCTACGGCCTACGAAAGTTTGGAACGAGATGTGCATATAAAAAATCTAATTCGGTTGATTATCAGTAGGCATATTTGTATTTTTGCTGTTCCAAATGGAACACTATACAAATTAGCAACTTATAGTTTAATATCTAGAAGAATCTACCAGCAACTTCCTTATGATTGGCATTGGCATTGGCAATTTTCTCAGCTCAATTAAAGTATGTTTTTCTTATTGCAGTTACAATCTCTTGATATTTCCAGACCCTCAAATACTGATCCAGCTATCGTAGACTTGCTCAAGGTTAACCAGTTTGCTCTTTACTAGTCTAAATTCGTTGTACATTGGTCTTTAGAATATTATTTCGGCATAATAACATTTAGCACATCTTGATACTAAACGGCGGTGTTCGTCATAATAGGACACTTTCTCAAACTCTACATCCTCCGTGGCCTTCCCATACATAGCTGCTGGAGAGGAGAAAGTTGCAATAGAAAGCTCTTTAATTTCAGAGTTTGCAGGTACTTGTCAGCATAATTCTGGAATTGGCAATATCGCTTTAGTGGGTTCGTGCTCTGTAGAAGGTGAAAACTTTGATAAACTAAAAGATATTCACTCAGTTCATGTAAGTACAAACAACAGGTGATCTTTACGTTAATTCTGTTAGTTATATTGGTCCAACTAAATGACTTGCTGTAATTTTGTGGTAGGACTATCTGAACTCCAGGATTGAAAAAGAATCTAATGGGCATACAGATCTGATTGTGTTGTGCCCTGGAGGTTCCCCTTCAATGCAAGATTCTGAGCAACCACATTCTGAAAGTATGCCATTTTAAAACAATATTATTATAAGAGTTTTTGCAGAATTTTCAATTTTCTTTTTTAGGCTAGAAATAGTTCTCATGTTTTATGAATATACTTCCATTGAGATGGAAATTCGATTAAATAGTTTTGTTTGCTATGCAGGCAGCATGCTTTCTCAACTTCTCAATTCTGTGAATCAGTTGGGTGCAAAATATACAGTTCTTTACGTCTCAGATCCATTTAGGTCTGATAATTACCTCGCACTTCGTGGACTAGAAAGATATCTTGCTGAAGGTGCTACGGGAAGCGGATCAGCTAATTCCACACTTTGTGACGGAGTTTGCCAGATTAAGTCATCTCTTTTGGAAGGACTTTTTGTGGTAAGTCAGTTTTGGTCCATTTCTTGTATGAATCTGTTGAGAGAATTTGGTCTACAGTTTAAACACAATGCTTGATCATAAACGTGTGTAAATTTTCAATTTGTTTCTCAAAATTTATGGTGTTTGTAACTTTTTCAGGGAATTGTTCTGCTTATAATTTTGATATCTGGGCTTTGCTGCATGATGGGAATCGATACGCCGACCAGGTTCGAGGCTCCTCAGGATTCTTGAATCAGTTGCTTGTGAAGGATTTATTATATATTGTTGGGTGGTGGTGATGTTGTTTATCTACTTTGTAGTTTCTGTAGAAGATTAAACCTCTTGTTACTTGGTATCAGCAGTGAGCAAAAATATTCTGCTTCTTTGTATTGTTTTTGAAGGGAGTGAGTAATTGAATAAATAGAATTGGCTTCTGTCTGTCCAATAGTTTCTCAAGTTTGGAGGTTATGAGGTGATGGATCATTATTTATATTTATAAATATTCATTGATGTCCTTTGTACCCTTGAATTTGCTTTTGATTATTAATAATTACTATCGTTTTGTTCTTCAACCTCATATGATCGTTCGTCTGTCTTTAGATAGATACCAATTGGATTTTTAAGAAACTTCATTTTTAAAACACTAATAATTTAAAGTTTACCCATCTCAAAATTAGTTACCACATTGTTTATTATAACTAATGATCACTAAGATATCGACGCGACTATTATATCAACATAAACTAAATACGGACACGATATAACACTATACGATAGTTTTAGTTTCCAGTTGACATATATCCAACTTGGACACGATATAACACTATACGATAGTTTTAGTTTCCAGTTGAAATATATCCAACTTGGTAGCACCACAAGAGCCCTCTTTTGTGAATTAAACCTTATTCCCTAAATCTAATCTTCAAACTGATACAATAACCGAATATTACAATAACAACCCTTATCCAAACCTTTATGCGTGTGAAGTGAATTACAATTAAGTTCAAAGATCATTCTATTCTCAAAATTGATTAATTAAAAAGTAGTCAAATTTCCATTGCATGTCCAAGGATATTTCTTAAAAATACAAATTTTTTTTTTGGCTGAACCACACAATATTGAGCACTAGCTACAATTTACTCAAGCAAAAATGTGTAAAATTTGTTTACGATAGGAATGCGTTTTACTATAAATTGAAATGTTGTATGAATATTATTCAATTGAAGAGATACTTTAATCTATTAATTTAAGGGATAATTACACTTACACCCCCTCGACTTAGGGGTAAATACAGCTAGATTCCCTATACTATTGGAAATTACAGATAGATCCTCTAACTCTAACGGAAACCTTGAAAACTTAACGAAAAGTTGTGAAATGACTAAATTATCCATAACATTTTTGTTATAGCGTTTGCTATATATGAAATGAGCGAACTGAGTAAGTTATTGTCGAGTTAATATAACGTTAGAATCTACATGGAAATAAGAAAATGACTAATGGTAGGACTTAAGTATTACATAGAGCCATAGTCGATGGGGTGTCTCTATAATTTCCAATAGTATAGGGGGTCTAGCTGTATTTACCCTTAAGTCGAGGGGGTGTAAGTGTAATTATCCCTTAATTTAATCATACATCTTATCTTCTGGTGAGATTATTTAGCAGATATTCGCAATTGTTAACCAAGAAAACCGATGCATGGAATTCGGAGGAAGATCAAGTCCACAGAAACGAATAACAAAGAGAAAAATGAGGAGCAAAAGAAGGATCTCCAAGAAACAAAGTCTGCTAATTTTAGTAACTAACATCAGATATCTCCCACTATAAAAAAGCTAAGCATGAGCCCAAATTAATCACCAACTTCCATTCCAAGCTCTAACTGCCAGAAGAGGAATAAGGTATCATCCTTACCTCTTCATCTTGGCAACAAATAAAAATAATAATAAATTAAAAAAAAGGGTGCCATCAACGAGCCAATGGCACCGAGACCAATGATCTTCGTGGCATTGCTGCTCGGACTCTCCATCGGGGCTTTGGCCGGAGACCCTTACCTTTTCTATGATTGGAAGGTCACCTACGGCACTATATCCCCTCTCGGCGTTCCTCTACAGGGCATTCTAATCAACGGCCAATTCCCGGGACCCGCAATCAACTGCACGTCCAACAACAACATCGTTGTCAACGTATTCAACCAGCTCGATGAGCCGTTGCTCATAACATGGAACGGGATCCAGCAGAGGAAGAACTCCTGGCAGGACGGGACACCAGGCACAATGTGCACGATCCAGCCTGGAACGAACTACACTTATCAGTTCCAGGTTAAGGATCAGATCGGCAGCTATTTCTACTACCCCACCACCGCCCTCCACCGCGCTGCTGGAGGCATGGGGATGATCAAGATCCACAGCCGTGCTTTGATCCCTGTCCCGTTTGACCCACCAACCGAAGACTTCTCTGTCCTCCTCGGGGATTGGTACAACAGGGGCCACAAAACCCTCAAGCAGATGCTCGACAGCGGCCGCACCATCGGCCTGCCCGACGGCATCCAGATCAACGGGAAATCCGGTAAGGTTGGAGACAATGCTGCTCTCCCTCTGTTCAACATGGAGGCTGGCAAGACCTATAGGTATAGATTCTGCAATGTGGGCCTCAGACTCTCACTCAACTTAAGATTCCAAGGCCACACAATGAAGGTTGTCGAGATCGAGGGCTCCCACACTGTCCAAAACCAGTACGACTCCCTCGACCTCCACGTAGGCCAATGCCTGTCTGTCCTCGTGACAGCCAACCAGGACCCTAAGGACTACTACTTCGTCGCCTCCAGCCGGTTCTCCAAGAAATTGCTGACATCCGTCGCAATCGTCCGCTACACCAACGGAAAGGACCCTGCATCGCCAGAGCTTCCACCGCCGCCACCAGTCAACACCGTTGGCATCTCATGGTCCATCAACCAGTTCAGATCTTTCAGGTGGAACCTCACAGCCAGCGCAGCCCGCCCCAACCCACAAGGCTCATACCACTACGGAAAAATCAACATCACCCGCACCTTGAGGATCTTCAACGGCCGCTACGTCGACCAGAACAAGCTCAGATTCGGCATCAACGGTTTCTCAAACGTCGATTCAGCAACCCCCTTGAAGCTTCTCGAGTACTATGGCGCGATGGACAAAGCTGGAGTCAAGTACGATCTAGTCAACCTCGACACCCCACCTCAGGCCGCCCCCGCCGCCTCTCCCGTCGCGGAAAAGGTTCAGGTGACTCCATTGGTGGTGAACGCAACTTACAGAAATTTCGTTGAAATCATCTTCGAAAACACCGAGAACACCATCCAATCATGGCATCTGGACGGGTACAGCTTCTTCGCCGTCGCAATCGAGGCCGGGCGGTGGGCTCCGGAAAAGAGGAAGAACTACAACTTATTGGATGCCGTGAGCAGGCACACCGTTCAGGTGTACCCACACTCATGGGCCGCCGTGATGACGACGCTTGACAACGCCGGAATGTGGAAGTTGAGTTCGGCGATGAGAGAAAGAACTTACTTGGGACAGCAATTGTACCTGAGCGTTCTCTCCGACGCACGATCATTGAGGGATGAATATAGTTTGCCAGAAAAACAGCAGCTCTGTGGTATTGTTAAGGATATGCCAAAACCCCCGCCATATGTTTGAACTATTTAGTTCAAAATTTTTATTGAGGATGGAATAAAAATAATCAAAGAGCTTGGATTAAAAATGCCTCTATAGTCTCTACCATTTTTAATTTCTATATTTTATTATTTTTAGTTTTCCCAAGCTTTTTTGTTATGGTTGTTGGATATTATATATATTATTTAATTCGGTATATACTGAATATATTTCATAATATTGGAAGTTTGTGATAAATGTGTGAAATAATCAATTTTACAAAAATTATAAAGACATAAAAACTAGAACAAAATGTTAATTAAATAATGAGAACACACATTAAAAAAACAGGAAAGAAAACTTAGAAGTAATATTTCATGATATTTTCTATCTTATCCAAATTCACTTTTTGTGTGTTAATAAGTGTAATTAAAATTGTTTCACAAACATAAATGAAAATCTTGTCAATTTTTTTTATTTATTTTAGCGTTATCCATAGTTATAATTAAATAGTGATAATTTAAAATACTACATAATATCATATATACTTAACTTCTTTAGTGACAAAAAAATATTATTAATATTGAAATAAATTTAATTAGTGATGAAATAAAAAATACTATTATTGAGTGCAAATTGATGCGCTAGCTCTAAAAAAGCGCCCCAATAATTTGGTATAATTTCGACTGAGTGTATGAGAATTCTCGTGTATTCTTGGTGGTCCTTCATAATGGGGGTTCAAATCCTTTGTATAGACGTGTTTGTAGTCCAAATCGTATTAGGATTAAGAGTTTTTATTACCTTAAATCTTGTTCTTTTAGGGTTTTTAGCCAGATTAGGGTTCCGTTTTAACTGAGCCTTTATATTAACGCATGTCATTAATTCTTATTATTGGGCTTTTTATCATATTGGGATGGACCCAAAATATGAACACCATCACATATATATAATTAATCCTTTTTTTTTATAATATTATTGTTTTTAACTAAATTGAAATGATAATTTTCACCTTATAAGCCTAAATAAAGTTGTTCTCCAAGAATTAATTAGGTCTCTGCTCTCAATGAGAGTTTGAAGAAGCCATGTTTAACTGAATTTGTTTTGATGTAGTTTTACAAGGTGTATGCACGTCATATTTATAACTAGGGCAACTACAACGGTAAAATTAAAGATGGCTCTCCCAACGGCCAAAAATTACATATCGCCCCTTCATTTTTATTAAAATTACTGAAATTTAATTTCCTGTATAACATTTGAAAACTACAAAGGGCATCCCTTGAAATGAAAAAATGAGCAAGCCAATCTAAGAAGGGTACAACTAATAAACCAATCTCAGAGGGGGTTTACATGTAATTAACCATATTTAATAAATATGAATTAGCTATTTATAATGTTATACATGATATTTATATATATTATTATTTATCGTTATTCAACATATGGAAACACTACTTTTTCAACCCCGACTTAATATTCATATAGTGTCTAATTTATATTTCTTCAACATATGGCAGTAAATGAAATGGTGGGATATTAATAACTATTTAATAAGGTTTCAATATTGTCCCCGACCAATTTTAGTTGTTGAGATATAAAATTTATTGTTAATTTTCAAGATATAAAATTAGGAAAAAAATTTAGATGTACATAAAATAATGTTTTTTTTTGGTCGTAATATAGAAAATAATTAGTGACTTGAAGAGAAGAGAAGAAAATAATTTAAAGAAAAAAGAAAATAGGAAAGACTTAGCTTATTTTGAGATGACATTGAGTACATTTTAAGGATTATTCAATTTTTGAATAATGACTATTCTTCTAGATACATTGTCAAGCTGTTTTCGTTTGATGATTGTTTCCTAGGCTTTGTGGTTTTAGAGGTTTGGATATTCTTTGTGGTTTTGGGAGCATGTTAGAGTCATTTCTCGCTTATCTTTGCTGTTTTGTTGGATTTTAAGTGTGACCATAACTTAAATTTAGCCATATTCATAGAGTCGAACTCTGTTATTTGGATTGGCGTTGTTTTATTTATAAATTGATCTGAGGTCTCGAAATGACCATACAATGTGCTCGTACCAACAGGGGTGCAGCTTTCAAGATGCTCTTCCACAATCCCGTTTTCACATTTTAGGTTGCTCCCATTTCGATCACGACTACAATAAAAATTGCTGCTTTTTGCTTTCCTTTCTTCTTACTAATAAAATATTTCATTTTGTTCGGGTGCAGTGGGGGAGTTACATACAAGTGAGGGTATACACGCACACCCCCTGTGTCGCGACCCCCGGGCGCGGAGAGGAGAACCCTTACGACGGTGCCCGTTGGACGCGAGCGCATAACCTTCGCCCCCACTGTATACAATCCTAAAATTTGGAATGGGTAGCAACTGCCAAAAGGGATGCATTCTTATTGGTTAGTACATGAAGGTTCGGTTATATATTGCTCATTTCACGTTTGTTCTTTCGATGTGGGACAATTTCATGCAATCTCACGGTCATTAACATCCTCAAGGGAAGCAACTTACCATGAAGGCGCATCTCACGGTTTGCTGCTTCCCGTGCAGCTTACCGTGAGCTGCCATTGCTCTTACAGATTGGGGCGTTATACCCTGACTTCAATCACCTTAGGGCGTTTTTGATAGGGTATTTAAGCCCACTTAGAGGAGTTGAATTTATGTTAAATTGTTGTTTGATAGAGTAAACTAACTCTTGCGGGCCTTCCAATTTTAAATGCGGCCCGCTGATTTGGACGTATTGAGTGAGACTGGGAGTCTCTCCCCCACCTTAAGTATTACAGAATATAGCGGTTTTCTTCTTTACGTGAAAAAAAATAAAGACAATTTAACCCTCATAAATAATTGTATTTTTCCAATAAACATGTTGAGAGATTTCAAACTTTTCATAATTACTCAAAAGCAAACAACCCTAACTAAGAAGCAAAAGGGAAAAAGCTGTCGCTCATCTACTGCCGCCGCCACCGCTCGTCTACCGCCGTCGCCTCCGGTCGTCTACCGCCGCCGCCGCGCATCTCAAATATTTGTTTACGTAAGTTACATTTGATGGATAACATTACTTGGTTTAGAGGTCCTGAAATTGATTTCATTCCTTCATCTATATTCTATAATCTGTTTAGGAGAAACCATATTATGACAAGCTAAGTGTTTGTTCTGTGTATGTTCTTCAGGCGCAGTTACTAATGGTTTCGTGATGCCCTTTGGATTTCAGCATTGTATTACAACTTTTATTGTGCATTTACTATTGAAATTGATAAGCTACAAAAAAAAATAAAAAATGGAACGATGCTTCTTATGTTTTATTTTCTTGGCAACAATTATGAGTCCATATTCCTTACATGTAATTCTATGCAAATTCTATGTTTTTAAGAGCTGAAAACATAGCTTTTCAGCTTATGAGAAAAGCTGAAATTGTATATTTTTAAGAGCTGAAATTGTATGTTTTTAAGAGCTGAAATTCTATGTTTTTAAGAGCTGAAAACATAGCTTTTCAGCTTATGAGAAAAGCTGAAATCCTATTATGTTTTAAAGAGCTGAAATTTTAGCTTTTCAGCTTATGAAAAAAGCTGAAATTCTATGTTTTTAAGACCTGAAATTCTATGCAAATTCTATGTTTTTAAGAGCTGAAATTCTATAAATTCTATGTGTATAGCTTTTCAGCTTATGAAAAAAGCTGAAATTTGTCATACTTGAATAAAACCACACCAATTCTAACTATTCAATGTTTATCATATGTCATCTTAGAAGCCAGCCTAATGGATAACCATACCAAACTGCGCATATTTCTTTTGTTGTGGTTGTATTACCATCGCAATATTGTGGCAATGTGTGTCGTATACATCGCGTATAAAAACCGACTGATTGAAAGAGAAAGAATGTCGTCAACTAGAGGTAAACGTTGGAGTCTAATAAGTAAAATGCCCGATCAATTTAAAAATCTACGGAGTCTTGTCAATGTTGCTGATAGCACTTGTATTGAGAACCTCCGAATGGATCGGGATGCTTTTGCCCGTCTTTGTTATTTGATGGAACATGTGGGGGGGTTAAAGGATGAGAGATATGTGTCAGTTACCGAGAAAACAGCATTGTTACTTTCGGTTCTTGCACACCATCAGAAGAATGTTGTTGTAAAGAAAACATTTGCGAGATCAGGACACACAATAAGCAAATATTTCAAAGAAGCAATACGGGCTGTTATTCGCCTTGGTCCGCTTCTACTTGTTGAGCCTACTCCTGTCGAAGATAACTGCAATGTTGACCCCTGGAAGCATTTCAAGGTAATTTTGTGATCATGCGTGTCTAATATTTTAAAATTAAATAATGTATAAAATTAAGTGTAATATTTGCAATACAAGTTATGAAAGAAAAATTGTGTTGTTTTAAGTAATAAAAAATATGAAATCATTATATGTTGAATTTTACGGATTAATTTTGAAAAATATGAAAAATCATAAATTTTATATGTTATCAAAAGATGTAACGTATCAAAATATGAAAAATCTTGTGGCATCAAAAGATGTAATGTGATATAAATTTTACAAATTTATTTTTATGTATATTATTCTTTTCTTATGACCTAAAAAAAAAATGATTCTAATCAATGTATATTAATTTTTTCTAGTTAATATATATTAATTTCTAGTATAAATATCGTTTGATACATTAAACTGAAGGTAGAATATAGGGGTAAATATGTAATATACCCGACAGATGGATTAAGTACGACGTATCAAACATGCATAAGAATGTTTAGAATTTCAGTCTAACTACCGTATATTGTTATTTGATACACTAAACTGAACTCC
The DNA here is from genome assembly GCA_958496215.1 of Verbena officinalis. Classification (NCBI taxonomy): domain Eukaryota; kingdom Viridiplantae; phylum Streptophyta; class Magnoliopsida; order Lamiales; family Verbenaceae; genus Verbena; species Verbena officinalis. The sequence goes on along the minus strand of OY292386.1, from coordinate 34,506,728 downwards.
CTTAAATTGATCAACTTATGGAATTTCCACATTCTGAATTTCAATCCACATACCCAATCAAAAAGGCCCTTAGGGTTCTAGCTCTGCCACTGTTCAAGTGGTCTCTTCCATGCCTATCCTAAGTGAAATTTATCAAATTTAAAGAAAACGACGGTATTCCAGCAGATTCAGAAACCAATTTCTCAAAAGGTAGCATTTAATTAAAAACCCTATTATTCAGCAAACCAAACTTCACTCATAAATGGATTTAACTTTGAATATAATGAAAAACTGTTTTGATGACAAAGAATACATAGTTTCATCAACATTCCTACAATCATGGAGCCTTACAAAAAAGCGCATTAACATTGAAAAGAATACTCATATCAGTAAACAATAACTACTCACAATACCATTTTGCTTAAAACTTTTCCCATTCAAATTTAATCTATTGATAGAACTGCAATTAAGTAAAACTAAGAGAATCTTGTTCCAAAACCTCACAGAGCAAAAGCCAATTCCAAAGAAGAACCATACCAGTCTATGAAACAGCCTCAATTGCACTGCCCAATGGCCATGCAGCTTCAACTAGAGAATTTTGGTACTTCACTTTTTTAACCAAAGTAATCTCTTGCCACGGATCAAGACCTGTAAAATAAACACGGTAATCAATGGTTTTGCTAGTAAAGGAGGTAAAGAAAAAGGGGAATTACATTTACGACCCCTGAGGATTGGCAAAACTACAAAAAAAAAAAAACTGCTCAGTTTCATTTATTACAAAAAAAACCCTGACACTCATTCCCGTTATGGCTCCATTTTCACTCTGTTAAAAAAAAATGATTCTCCTAGAATGCCCTCCTAGAAGCAGGAAACCTCATTTTAATTTTTCTCAGACTAAAATACAATCCGGACTGTTCTGTAATTTAGTAAAAGTGTAGGCCTCACTTTATTATTAAATAAAACAGAAAGTGACTTATTTATGAAAAAAAAATTGCATTTTTCTGAAATCGAGAACATCAATTAGGACTTTCGCACTTTTTGTTAAGTCTTGCACCTAAAATGGAGTCTTGTTTTTTGTCAAAATCAGGGATAGTAAATGTAATTTCGCCCAACAAAAATATCCAAGTGCTAAAATTTTAATGCAGTTTACTCACCAAACCCGTCGACAAGCAGTGTAAATTGATATACAAGATCCATGCACAAGTATGGCAGGTTATCATTTTTCACATGAGGATATACAGACTTAGCATCCTCAAGAGAAGTTTCACAAGCACGTTTAGCTGCATCCTCAAAATCAGTTGGATGAACTTTTGCAACGGGCAATTTTGGATTGACAAAGCCAGCCTATATATATATATTAAATAGAAGCCGTAAGCAAATATTTTACTCCACAAATTGTTTCGAGCATCTAATGTATAGCTAATAATATTTTACCTCAGCAGCTCTATCAAAAAAGAATGAAGCAACAAATAAATTCTTCTGACCATCGCCTCCACCACCATTCCATACGCCCCCAAATGTACATTTCATGTGGGTGCATGTTGACTCGTTGACTTTCAGAGCTTTAATAGCTACTTCTCTACATTTACTGAGGCTGGGTGATGGCGAAGAAGAAGCCCTATAAACTGTTTGGCCATATTTGTAGTTACCTAGAAATGCAAAGAATATATCAGTTACAATTTGCTTGTCAAAAAGGAAACAGAGAAAAAAAGAAAATGAAAAGGAGAAAAAACATTTTATCCATACATTACAGGTAGAGAGAAAGTAAACCGGATAATTCTTTCAAATAAAGCTTACATTATACAATTAACAAATTACTTAACATTACACCTTACAGTAGCACATGTTAATAAACTGCTGTCATCAGACGACCTCGTCCATGTCATGGTACCTTCCAATTGGCCAGCTGTTTAGGCTGCAAGTCAATTTTTTTGGGTAAAATTGCCAATTTACCTCTCATATTTCCAATAAATAACCCCATTTTCTTGCAACAAATCGAGCAGAAATCCTTGATTTCTCCCCCTCTCTCTATCAATCTCTCTCGAAGTGTCCTAAGTGTTGAGAATTCATAGAGAATTTATCAAATTTACGAAGTAGAAAGTTCAGAAGAAACCTCTAGAGCTAGTTATATATTTTCTTAATAGATATTTTCTCACTCTTATAATCTCGTGAGAGCGCTAAGTTCTTTTCCGCAAGAGTATGGGCTCCTAAGTACTTTAAAAGTATTTCTAAGAGAACTTCGAGAAAATATGTAACTAATCTAGTTTGCTTGATTCTGTACAAGAAAAATACCCGATCAAGAAGGTATTTTACGAAAAAATTGTGAGTTAAATGGTAATTTCACCAAAAATGACTTGCAGCCTAGACAGCCACCCAGATGGCCAATTGGAGAGGGTACCATGACGCCGGCCGAAGTCATCTGATGATGTCGAGAAGACATTCGTGAGTTGACTCGCCAAACCGGCTCAGAACTACCCTTGTCGGATTTGATTTGAGCATTATCTACTCCAAATAGGATTTTCTCATCCTTATAGTTAGACTATACTATTCTGCATTGCTTTTTCAATCAGCAGTTCTCAGGAAAACAGTATTCCATTAAGAAAAGAAAAATTAAAGGAAAAGCATGGGTTTCATTAACAACTTGCACACACCATCATAACCAGCCAATATGCATGGATTGCCAGACTCTTCATCAACCTTCAAAATCTCAGCTCGAGCAGCCAGTAAACCATAGCGCAAGTAACTGAAAGTAAGAAAATAATTGATCACATAAAAAAGACACAAATATAGTAATTCACGAAATAATATATACCAACATCCCTAAGATAGTCAATCCAACATGAAAACACTATTATAAAAATCTCTAAAGAAACAGCATGCTAGGAAACTAAATTATAACAAGACCATGTAAGGAAAAGAAACCTGTGAACATAGAGGTGATATTTCCTTCCTTTGAGATACATTTGCTGCACATATGAGTCCTCTCCACCTGATAACTTTGGAGCTTTTGCAGCATCTGCCTCTGAGATTGCATATGCCATTTGTACTGAACCACCTCCAAGATCAATCACTCCAACAGTCTTAGAGTATTTCTTTCCTATATTTCCTAAGAGATAGTTAATCGTGACCTGCAAGTATTTGACAATGTCCAAATAAGTTCCACGCCCACCCTGGCCCATAGACAAGAAGAGAAAACAAAATATGCCCATAATCTTCTCTACTCTAATGAAATTCTCATGCAGCAGGTACCAAGAAAATCATATCTATTTGTCTACTTTTTGTATTTGTGCGGTCATTTTGCTTGAATTATTTGGAGAAGTTTCTTTCTAACAAAATGTGGTGAGTATAATTGGGTTTTTGGTTTTACTTACTCTAAGAAGTGGGCATGAGTTTATTTTAGGCTATGTGATCATTCTCAATTTTGTTGCATCTGATGGGGACATTTGCTAGAAAAAGAAAAAACCAATAGGCCTTCAGTTTGTAGCATATAACCATATTAGACACTGAACAAAAGAATTCAGGGAGAATTCAAGCTCCAAAAATATGCTCCTCCTTGCTGAAAAACTTTACAATGAGCAATAGGCCATAACGCAGTAGCATATAATCGTACTAGTTGTTAATTTCTGTTGAACATTCACCAGTTCTTAATATTGATTTTCATGATAAAGTTGTTTTTACAATAATAATACTTAGTGTGATGAGAAAAACTTGAGACTTCCTTGAAGACGAAGACGGCAGATATATATTACCTAAAGTAGTTCTTCCTTAGTATGGGGAGTTATGTTTTAAAATATTCTTTAGGTAGCAAAACATAAAGCCATATGAATGGCGAAGTGCTTTTTGCCATTAGAATTTAGATAGTAACCAAGTTTTCCCATTGAAAAATGGATGATTTGGAGATCAACCTTAATACTTGATTGTCATTGTTTCATTTGAAAAAGGCAAGTTAGTACCATCATGTCATGGTTAATATTCACATATGGATATCAAGGGCGACGATAATACGTCCTGAAGTTTGGCAGCTTGCCTCATTATACTCATGATTGGGAACTGGAAATAACTTTTAAGCCACTTGTTTATCTAATTGATGGAGAATCCTGGCATGTGTTATTCATATGGTTTATGTTATAATATGAACATCTGGCTCTCCTTTTTGTAAAAATGTCTCTTATTTTACTCATTGAAGTCAGTTGTAATGTTTTTCGGTTTTTCTCTCTTTACCATGCACTGCTAGGAACTTCAAATAAGAACACCACATGGTGACAAGTATATGATAACTCACTGAATCGTAATAGCATATTATAGGATGTATCTGAAAATAAAAACTATTATATATCCACTATCCATTTAAATCTGCAATGACCTTTTACATACAGAATCAAACTGCAGAATTCCTGTTAAACTAGTCAGATATACACACTGAAACAGCAATATTACTGGAGGGACTTAAGTTTATGTTTACCTTCAATTTATAGAGAGCCATTGATAAGGAGGAACATGAGAAATATGTTAAAACAAATCCCAGATCAAAAACCATCAATATAAGGAGGAACATGAGAAATATGTTAAAACATACCCATTGATAAGCACCTTCCTGATTTCCATCCAAAACTGTGACCCAATCAGCCTTGGATTTAAGAGAGCTTTTCTTCAAAAACTTCCTCACCTGTGCAAGGGATTTGAGTTGTGACCATAATGAAACTCAATTAAGTAAACAGGAAAAAATAATTGCTTAAGATACATTTGGAGCATCTAGTTACCGCTTGTAAAATTCTGTCAGATGTATCCCCTTCCAATTGCCTAAGACCAGCAGTAGCCTGCATAATGTTTACAGAGTTACAAACAAACTAATGCAGTTTGACAATAGTCCATTTGCAAGAAATGACAGAAATTCCCTACCCCAACTCTGACTGGCGTGTTGTGGCGCAGCTCTTGGGGAACTGATGCTTCTGCTTTCTCAAGAAGGGATGCGAGAGAATTCGCAGCAGCCTCAGGATTGCTTGCATGTCCACTCAAGCCTGGTGTTGTCTACAATAGCAAAATCGATCTACACGTAAAGAAAAAAACAAAAAAGACCATAAAAGGAAAGTGGACATATTTCTAAATTCTCAGTGATTAATTGGGATCGATCAGGCCATACTGCAAATCAAGTATATTCATATTCAATCTGAATCGAATTCATCTCTAATTAAAATCGAAAATGGATTGCAATGTGTGTTGCAAGCGAACCAAATTACCTCAGATTCAGGAGAAAATACCAAAATTGAAGCATAGATTTATAAAATAAACCCGCAATCGAGCATTGCACTTACCTGAATAAAAAGCTCAAGATCTTGACCCATGGGTACAAGATCGAGTTGCTGATTGAAGCAGAAAACGTGGACTCTACTGCCAGAGCTGCCGGCATCGAAAATAACCGCATATTTCTTTTGCATGAAATTGGGCGAGAATTTGCGAGAAAATGCATCTACGGATTCCGACGGGGGTCGGGCAGGCATGAGAAAGAGCACAAAGGAGATTAGCAGCAGAGGAACCAAAACCAATAGGATCGTACCACGCCATCTCTGGATCTTGTCAGAAAATAAATCATGCTGCCTATTTCGCTTTAACGTCTTATCCATCTGAATTTCCTGGGCGTCCAAAAGTTCCGCGGCCGATGGGGATCGGTATCGAATCTGGCCGTTTCCTCCTCCTCCTCCGGCGGGCTTCAACGGCTGAGTCTCCTGTACCGGCTCCAGCTCTACTTCTCCGATCAAATCAGATAACCGATTTTGATCAGACTCACTGAGTGAAAGTGAGCCGAAATAACTCGGGTACCTGTTACAGTTGCTGCTTCCGAGTCACTTTTAAGCTGTGATGATATAACTTGTGGAATTGATTTGCGACTATCACTATATAAATATTTCTTAAAAAGTTAAAACACCTTATGTAATTTATTTATATTTTTTTAAATTTAAAATCGTACTTTGTGGCGCATGTGCTTTTGTCTTTTGTATATAAGTTTCTCAATTTTAAATAATTTATTTAAATTATAAGAATAGTAAAATATATATATTATTATTTTTAATAAATAATAATAAGTACTTAAATTAGAAATATAATTTACTTTATTACATGTTAATATGTAAAAATATTACATGAATGTATTTGTTAAGGCAACTTTCCAATCGAAGGAAAATTTAGCGTAAAGCTAAGGCTTTTTTTTAAGGGGAAGTTTACTTTAAATGACCATTTTCTCAAAAAATTTAGGTTTGTTATCCAGTTTTTTCATTGGTTATCTTAGGTGCCCAATCTAAATTTCAATTTTAATTTTGCTATCCATTTTTGTGTAAAATGTCCGAAATATCCTTATTTTTTCAAGAATTACAAGGGTATGCCATTATCTTTCACATGGGTACCGGAATAATTTTCTGGCGGGCAATTTTCTCGAAGAGAATGTGCTCGCTTGATGAGAAAAATCCAACCGTTGTACTTGGAAACCAATGGGTAGGTTGTTCCGTAGCAGTCGTGCCTTCGCGAGCTCTTTTTTTACCCTGGCGACAGTGGTTGAAATTTTTGGCCCTGGTTCCACGGAGAACTAATAGGGAGATTGGTGGCGTCTGGGTCATCTTGTATGGTGGCGTTTGGTATGTTATAGAGCTCGCGCGGCGTTTGACGGTGGCAATTGTCCATGGACGGCTGCGACGTCCGAATTGGGGAAGAAACGGTCTAGTAAAATTGCTTAACCTAGCTTTTGTTCTACTACAACAAAATTCAAGTTTGGGTCCACAAACATCACATATTATACAACAACATATTTTATATACATTGTATAGATACATACTATAATTCAAACTTTCAATTCCACATAATCACAAACTCATACTGCATATTGACAGATAAATTCCTCAAAAATGACGTTCGAAGTGGGGAAGAGACGGTCCAGGACAATTGCATAACCTAACTTTTATAATTAATACAACAAAATTCAGGTTTGGATCCACAAACACCACATATTATACAACAAATGTGTCATTTACATTCCACAGCAACAAACTGTAATGCAATATGTAAATTCGCAAAATTACAAACTCATACTTCATATTGACAAATAAATTCCGCATTGTAGTTAAAATTTATATGTGACGACCCGATATTTCAAGGTACGTTTCGGCGTGTTAGCCGGAATTTATTTGTGAATTATGTGAATTAATTGCATTTAAGTGTTTATTGGGTGTGATTTTTGTGAGATATTTGAGTTAGAGGTATTTTTCGAGTTTCTAGCATCGTATTGTCATCGAGGGCTTGATTAGGGTCGCTTTGACTGTAAAATTAATTAATTTGGACACAGTCGACTTTTAAGCCCGGAATAGCGATTTGCAGTATTCTTGGACTGGCTCGAGTTTGAGCCGGGTGTTCTTTTTCCCCTCTAATTCTCACTTTCATTCTCTCTTCCTCACTTATCAAAATATTTAATTTCTCTTCACTTCATTTTCCCTCTTCCAACAACAACAACTCTTAACCTAGCTTCTTTAATCTTCTTCACCTTCGATCCTCTAGCTCTCTAATTCAACACGAAGGATCACCGAAGAACAAGGAATAATTTGATCCTAACAATTCAAGCTCTCAAGCTCTACTTCTCCTCATTTCATAACTTTTCCATATTTAGGTAATTTATGGTTTTTGTTGCTATGATGATTGGTAATGATTCTTATGTTGTTAGAATGACCAAACATGAATATATGAGTGTATGTTGATCATCTTGAAGCATGCGTGGAGCTAGAAAGCTTGAAACTCCATTAATGGCAATTTGAAGCTAAATGGGTTTATTTGTAATATTGAATTCACGACTTCTTTTGCTTGTTTTAATGTTGTTTTCATGATATATGATCATATTAAGCATTTAGGTAGAGTTGTTGGAGGATTGGGGGATGAAAAAATGAATTTTGAGCCAAAAATCAAAAAAATTCTTGCGACTGCTACAGTAACATGCTACAGTACCTGCGTGTTACTGTAGCAAATTTGCTACGGGAATTTGGCCAAAAATGTGGCGATCCGAACTTTAAAAATCCCGTTTTCACCCTAAAATTCGTCCAAAAATCATTATTTCACCACCATAAATCATCTAACACAAAATTACTTATTTTGAAAGTTTCGTGGTGATTGGACATGTTCGGGTTTTGAATAGTGTTTCGGGGGTACTTTTGGTAATTTTCCCAAACGTTTGGAAATGCTACCCCAAGCTTCTATATGTGTAACGCCCCGCTATTTTAGAGCGCTTCGGTACGTTAGCCGATTATTGCTCTTGTTTGCATTATCTGCAATTATGTGGATTATATGAATTAATGTGTGATTTTATATGTGAATAATATGAAGATTTCATAAGAAATTTCATATTAGAACTATTTTGCAATTTTCAACTTCGTACTGCTACCGAGGGCTAAAAATCGGTCGTTTTGACTGTAATATTGACTTATTTTGATAAGTCGACCCTTTAGCCCGGAATAACAATTTTCTGTATTCTCGGACTGGTTCGGGAATTAACCAGTATAATTATATACTAATAGCCAACAATTTTGACTTTTCTAAATAATATCTATAATTATAATAAATATCCTTATTTCTTTTATTATTTTATTTCTTTTAATTATATGATTATACCATATTTCTCTCAAATTTTCTACACTATTCCAAAAGCAACAACTCTCTTCTCCTTCACTCCATTCCACCGCCACTCTCTCCTCTCTCCACCGCCACTTTCATCCTCTCAAATCACCAAGAAACTCAACCTTAAATTGCTAAAAAAAGTTGCTCTATCATCCAAAGAACACACTACAACTTGAAATTCTCACAAAGAAGATCTTACCATCTCTTTCTCTCCAATTCTTTTCTTTAAAGGTGAGTTCATGATTCTCTTTATTCTTTGGTTTTCATGGTTTCATATGTTGACAATGTGAAGAAGCATGCTAGAATGAATGATTGATGAGCTTGGTTTGGTTGTTGGTTGCATGTAGCATCACTTGCGAAATTTTCATTGAATTTGATCAATTTGCAATATTGGCTTAATGATCTTAGATGCTTAAATGGTTAGGGAATTCATATTAGTTGATGATATTAAGCAATTAGGTGAAGTTTTATGGAGATTGGGATTGAAAACACAAGGTTGTGCATGAAAGTGTAGGTGGCGGCACAAATTCTCAAAAATGTGATTTTGGGCCGAATCGTTGGAATTTCTCGAAACTGTTTTAACTGGAGATTCTCAACATATTAAGACTCATTCTCTCCAATTTTGGTGTTAAACGGAGCTGATTTGATCACTGAAAATTTACAAAAATGACCCTGCTGCCCCTTGTTTCAGTTTTGGGGAAGAAGCTTCGGAAAATAGGGCAAACGATGGAATTTTAAAAAACTGTTTCACAGTAGTATTTATCAATATGTTTGAAGTGCCTCCATAAATTTTTAGATCATTTTCACTTCATTTTCTTCCAAAATGTGTTGCTGTGACGTATTTTCTGTTTTATGCCTACTTTGGACAAAAATCTGATTTTTCTTAGAATGAACCAAATTTTGAGCCTTATACCTATGGAAAGATATGTTTGTCTAGCTTACTAAGAATTTTGAGGTTTGTTAAAAATCGTTCCGAGGAGAGAGATATGCTAGTTTTAGTGCAACGCGCGCATACTTGAATTTCCATATCACTTGTATGTCTTTTCTATGCTTAATATCTCGTGCATTTGAACGTGTTTGAGTGCGTTTATACATGATTTTCCATTTTATAAGCATGTTTTACATTTTCATAAAGCCGTTCGTCTATTGGGTTGGTTTGTCGAGTCGTGTCTTACCTCGAGGCCTGTGTATTACAGGTGGGACCTCGCGGGGCTGATTCTGAGTTATTTGGCTATCCTTTTTGTTAAGCCTACAGGTGAGGATGTAAAATGGTTTTTAACTGAAGTGTGAACAAATATTGCGAAAACATATCCCCTTTAATATTTCAATTATATGTTTTGCCAATATTTGTAACAAAAGGTTTTAATATCAAATGAGATATATGTATCTTTGTTAAAGTGGTTTCAAAACAGAGACAATGGAACTATTTTGATTTGAAAAGTAACATTTGGTCTCGGGACTTGCTCGTATGCCTTGAGTTATAGGCAACGTGTTGAGAAACCCTAGACGGTTACATACCTTGTCTCGAAAGACCCTTTTGGTCCATTCAAATATTTTAAAAGTGAGATCATATACATTTAACCCCATTGAGGACGCTCATGGGTGTATTTGGGCCCTGGATTATGTGAGAGGCAGATACCTGGAGACGTGCGTCTAGGGTTGAAGCCGGGTTCATAATCCGCCGATTATAAGCAGGTATTCTAGAACCTGACAAATAATCAAAGGGTATTGTTCATGGCTGGTCGGAGGTAGTCTAGCCTGAATAATACTTACACCGGCGCCATTAGTCGGGTATGGCGAAATCTCGGGTTGCTCCTTGATAAGCCAAATGGTGTTATGAGATTTCATTATATTTGATATGTTTTTGGGAGTTATAAGGAGATGGCCCTTTCTCGCCGGGAATAAAAATGTTTTCTAAAATGTTTTACTTTAACATTTAATTCACAAAGCTTTGATGGATTATAAAGAGAAAGTATCGTCATTAGATTCGTTTCTCTATTAATCAAAGCATGGATTAAATATGTTTTATGTTTAATTAATATTTAATTCACAAGCTTAGCTGAATTGTAAAATAGCATATCGTCACTAGATTTGCTTTTATCAACCTAAGCGTGGATTAAATATATATTTTTATTATGTATACTCCCCTCCTCACTGAGTTCGTTTGACTCACATTCCTTTTTGGTTCATGCTTCAGGTTAGCAGTTCGAGTGGTTGTTGGGTACTGGCAGCAGCAGTGTAGGCTTACAGGTCTTTGGAGTCAGTCTATGTAGTTATTTTGTTATGACTGAACTCTTATTTATTTTGGCATGTTAACTTGAAAATTAATGGAAGTTGAGACATGATGATATTTGGATATTTGAACTTGATGAGATTAGTGGATATGTGTATATATATATATATATATATATATGTTTGATATTTGCTTCCGTTGATGACCTGTTATTGCTATTGTTGTTGTTGATGTTGGTATTGTTGTTGGGGAGTTGCTGTTGCCAGATTGTGGGAATCCCGTTGTCCGGGGCGGGTTTTCGAGTGGTGGTATTTAACTATCGCTCGGGGGCTCGTTTCGGTCTGGGGGTTGTGATGTTGGGACGTCACAATATGACTTGTATGCCTTCTTTGCTCAATATTATAAGCTTCTAATGTGTCTAAATGTGTTTTATACATTTTCATTATTTAAGCATGTTTGCATATTTAAAGTCGTATGTCGTTAATTGGTTGTTAGTCGAGCCGTGTCTTACCTCGAGGCCCTGTGTGATACAGGTGGACCCCAAGGGGACAAGGCATAGTCGTCGGCTTCCTTCTCTCTTCTTTTGAACCTTTCAGGTGAGGATTTAAAACGCTTTCAACTGTTGCATTGAACAAATGATTTGTGAAAACCCTTAAGTATTTGAATATATTTATCAATATTTGAGCAATGTTTTCATATCAAATAATATATGTATATTCTGATCAAATGGCTTCAAAACAAAAACAAGTGAACTTATTTGGTTTAAAGCAACTTTTGGTTAAGGAGCCTTGCGCGTATGCCGTGAATTCTCTCGGCAACGTTGACGAGTGTTGTCCTAGCCGTTGCACACTTGTTCTCGAATGACTCCTTTTTGGTCAAACCGCTCCTTTACTCGAAAGAGAAAGGAGAACTAAATATTCAAAGCGAGAAATATTACTCTTAACCCCCCTTGAGGACGCTCTTGGGAGGAACGGGCCCCGGGTTATAGGACCGAGTTAATATCCCGTAGATTAGGTCTAGGGTGAGACCCAATCCTATAATTCATAAATTCAGATTATATGTAGATGTGGCTTTGTGATCCGGTCATTTTCTATTACATAATCGAGGGTATTATCCAAGCTGTTCAGGGAAGAACTAGCCCAAATAATACTAACCGACTACGGTCGTTAAAAATGGTGAAGTCTTGGGTTGCTCCTCGATAAACCAAACGGTGTATTGGAGATTTCAAATATTTTTGAAATGTTTTGGGAGTTATAAGGAGATGGCCCGCTCTCGCCGGGAAATAAAAGGTTTTAAAATGTTTTACTACAAAGTCTGATTCACTTAAGCTTTATTGAATCCATATGAGACTATTCGTCATGCTACGAGATCTCTAAGTGACTAAAGCGTGGATTAGACTAGGTTTTACATTATTACATATACCTCCCCTCTTCACTGAGTTCTTTTGACTCACCCTCTCTTTTGGTTCATGCTTCAGGTTTAGATGCTCGACGTTCCAAATGTCGAAGTTGGCAGCAGTGGTCATAGGATTTGATTTCGAGTCTTGTGTCAGTCATTGTACATTTATGCTATAGATCGATACAACATGACTTGAGTTACATTATGACATTGCTATACTCTCTCTATGATTATGTATTTACATTCTGGAACCGCGAATTGGCGGAGTTATGTTTATTTTGCCCCTGTGAGGGATGTTGATATATATATGCTTCTGATTTTCGATTAGTTGAGCATTGTTTAAATTCCCTCGTATTGATTACTTGTTTAAGCTTCCGCTCATTAATTGTTTATTGCTTTGTGCGTTTTGGGAGAGTCACTGTTGCCAAAGGTCATGGATACCCGTTGTCTGGGGTGGGGTTTCGGGTTTCGGTAATTAACCGTCGCTTGGGGTCTCGTTCCGGTCCGGGGGGCTGTGGTGTAGGGACGTTACAGCTAAAGGTGGTATCAGAGCCTAGGTTACCTAGGAGTGGTACTTGGGTTCTGACGTTGTGTCGTGTTGTCTAAGTTGAACGACTTTAGGACAATGTGCGCTTCGATGTGTTTAAGTTGTGTGTTATTGCTTTGACATATCATACAACTAATCAAAACATGCATAATTGTTCAGTCTTTGACAGATAAACATGCCTCCCCGTGGTCGTGGTCGTGGTAGAGGTCGAGGTAGGGCACCTCATGATCCTCCTCTACCCGAGCAAGCACCGCCGACTCAAGGACAGAACATAGATCCTGCATCAATGGCAGAATTTCAAGCATTCTTAGCCCAACGACAAGCTCCAGCTCAACCAGCTCCACCTCCAGTCCAACCTCCAATTCAACCGGCCGTTGAGCCGAGGAGAGGGCAAGATCTTCGTGATTTCCTTTATCTTGACCCTCCCAAATTTGATGGAGCCGCTGACGATCTCAAGGCGACTGCTTGGATTTCTAATTTGGAGCCGTTGTTCCAAGTAGCTGAGTTAGAGGACCGGAGTTTTACCCCTATATTGGTTTCAGGATACTAGGCGGGATTCGTCGTCGTCGTCGTAGAGTTGTATTTATTTTCTCATGTATATTCCTTTTCCCCGTTTAGATATTATTTAAGTTTTGCGGTTTTTAGAAAATTGTGATATTATGTTGTATTCGGGATTATATATACTTCGAACCCGTCATTATATTTATCGGGATATTGTATAGAACCCGTTAATTAACTATGTAATTGATTTTCGTTAGCCTTGGTGGGCTTTAATACTTGTGCATTTATTTATGTTTTAATGTTCGGTTTATTATTGCTTCTGCGTCTCTGTCGTTTTATTTTGTTGTTTTTGAAACCCAGCCTAGTAATTGAGTAAATGCTTGCCATTCGCCGGATTTTGGTTCGGGTCGGATCCCATTTCGGCTCCGGGTCGGGGCTCGGTGCGGGGCGTGCGTTACCCGTTTGGGGCGCCCGCTACAAATAGTTAATAAAATCATATCCCACTCAGAGAGCTAGTAAAGCAATAAATCTAAAACGCAAGTATAAAGCCCACCGAGGCCAGTGAAAAACAATAGTCATAAATGACAAGTAAAATATAAATCTACCTCATTTAAAGATTTCTAACAAATTTGAAATACGACATGAACTAGATTTACAAGGACCAAAAATACAACACTTCATATGACTCGACTTCCGCCTAGTAACCAAGACCTGAAACAAAACCACAAAAGTAGAGGGGGTTAGTCAAAGCGACTAAGTGAGGGGGCTGTAATACGTATATATTATTGAAACAACATAAAGATTCACCAGTTTTTAAATGAGAAAAAGCAAAGGAAAAATAAATATTTTCACAACTATTGGTGAATCGAATTATTTTGCAATATAATAAAAGCTCGGCGAGTCAAGCAACAACCACCTGTTTCACAATATCAGAAATATCAAATAAACCTCCCTTATTCCTCCTTATGTAGTCAGGTAGCGAACCCGAACTATTATATAATCATGTGGGGAGTTTCACCCTCACATCTTCGATATAAGATATACCTCATTGGTCACAGGTACTCAAAGGGCTGCCACTCTGGCCTCACCCCGAGCTCACGTCACGGGTTTAGAGTTAGAGCACCGAGATCCACCGTAGACCTATCGTCTAACCGGCTTCACCCCATACCCTGGTCTCCTGGGGCCCAACATATATCATGTGGCTCAATGGCCAGGCCAAAAGGCCAAGATAATTCCTCACATTTCAAAATGCTTATGTGGTCAAAATGACCGATTGATAAATCAACTTTTAGCCTTTTCGAGCCAAAGGAGCCTTTCATGGGTTAACACGTAATAATTTGATATCAAAGCATTTTCTTTAAACTCATTAAGATAATATGGTTTCCAAGTAGCTACTACGTATAATATAAGTTTGGGGAAAGAAAACATAAAAGTATAAAACACAGGCTTCGGGTATATGTGGAGTATTTACATATGTATTAGAAAGCCAAATTCGGAAAAGAAACCCCACCTGGATATCGCAAAAAGGACAAAAGGGAAAGACCAATCTACTGCCCGAAAGAACTACCACCTGAAACCAATTATGACACGACCACGTAAGATGACAATACGACGCACGGCTTACTCTTAATGCAATAAGGCATTTAATTAAATCAAAGAAGGGCAATTAGGGCAATTATTCAATGAAACGAATGACATATCAAACTTTAAAATTATAAATCATGCTTAAACACAATTAGGTTTCATAGACATGCTTAAAATACTATAAAGAAGCATACATTCAATTTTCGAAGCAATCGGAAAAGAATTGCGAAAAGCATATAATTCCTTAAACGGAAAACAGTTCGTTTCTCGACCAAACGGAATTGGAAAAATTCAAAATCTATGAATTATTAGGTTTTAAAACACTACGGATTTAATGGCGAAGTCGGATTTTGAAAATAATATCAAACAAGGAAAGTAGGATTTTGAATTTTCAACTTCCAGAGACTTTTGAACTGAAATTGGGTGACACGGGGTTGCCTCACGGCATTGCGCAAGGCCGTGTATATTTTAGGAACACGTACGGGGTTGGCTCACGGCCTGTGGTAGGCCGTACAAACACACACGGGGTTGCTTCACGGCCTGTGGATAGGCCGTGTGGTTCTATGTTTTGAGAAAAATCTACAGAACACGATGAACTTCGCACAGAACGACCAAAACTCACCAAAACTCCATTTCCAATAAGAATTTCATACCATAAACTTCAACAAACATCAAAGATCATATTGGCAACACATAGGATCAAGAATCATCGAAAACTACGGAGTAAAGCGATCAAACTACCGAAAAATCCTATTTCAAAACAATTTGTCCAAAACCTACTCAAACGACGATGGAATCGAATGAAACCTGAATATTACCTGTAGAGAATGATACAAGGGTCGCATAGGTTCTTACGGTTCGAAATTTGGCTAAGAAACGGAGTCGAAAGATCAAATTGAAATTTTGAGAGAAATCTTTCTTTTTCTCTTCTTTTCTGCGGTTGCTGCTGATGGTTTTAGAAGGGGGCTGAGTGTAATTATGAAAAGAGAAAGAAAGAATAAAAAGGAAAACCTGGGGTTTAAATGAAAAATTGAAGGGGCATTTTCGTAATTTTATGAAACTTCATAAAAAGGACATATTAACAAAATATATCAATATTATAGTCAAAACTCATCATTTTAAACGCACATTGACATAGAATAATTTAAATTCACAAATTATCGCATTTATGAAAATTCATATAAAACACACAAATATCACATAATTCAAGAAATGGGGAAAGAAGTGAGAAACGTGAAATGCGAAGTGTTACCAAACTTGTCTCCAAAAATCGGGTCGTTACAATCTCTCCCCCTTATGAAAATCTGTTCTCAAATTCTATTCATTCGAAGCGAACAACTCAGGATAATGTTTTCTCATTTTCTCTTCTGTTTCCTAAGTAGCTTCTTCGCTTTTCTGATTCCTCCAAAGGACTTTTACGAGGGGGATTTGACGATTACTGAGTTCTTGGAATTTACGGTCTAGAATAGTAATCAGTTGGGAGATGAATGTCAAATTCGGTTCTAACTTAATATCTTCCACCAGAATAATCTCGGACTCGTCTGGATGATACTTACGAAGCTGCGAGACATGGAAAACATTATGAATAGCTGTAAGGGCTGGCGGTAAATCTAATCTATAGGCCATCTTCCCAATCCTCTCGAGAATCACATACGGACCCAAATATCCCGGGGCTAATTTTCCTCCTTTACCAATTCAAACGAATCCCTTTCTAGGAGAAGCTTTAAAAAATACTCGATCCCCAACTTCGAACTCTAAATCACATCGGCGTCTATCAGCATAACTCTTTTGTCGATCCTGGGCGGCTTTCATTCTTTGTCGGATAACTTGCACCTTCTCAATAGCATTCTGAATCAATTTCGGAGCAATACCACGATGAATACCATCTTTAGTCCATCTCCAGTCTTCTATATCCTAATAAAGCGGTGATCGACACATTCTACCATATAAAGCCTCATACGGTGCCATCTTAATCGAGGATTGATAACTGTTATTATAAGCAAACTCGATCAATGGAAGTTGTTTATACCATGTAGTCTGAAAATCTAGGGCACAAGATCTTAGCATGTCTCTGAGGTATCTAATAATCCTCTCGGATTGACCGTCTGTTTGGGGGTGAGCTGCAGTACCGAAGGTCAACTTCGTTCCCATACGATCCTGTAAGTTCTGCCACAAACGTGAGGTGAACCTAGTATCTCTGTCCGGCACTATACTCATCGGAACTCCGTGAAGTCTCACAATCTCCTCATGATAAACCTCTGCTAACTTGTCAACTGTGTAAGATGTACAAACGGGTAAGAAATGAGCGGATTTCGTCAATCTTTCAACGATTACCCAAATGCTATCATAACCACCTCTGAATTTTGGTAAACCCGGGTTTCTGATGATCTGCCTTGACTTGTTGACACGTCATACATTGTCTGATATTGTTGGCCACGTCTCTCTTCAAACCATTCCACCAGAAGAACTCTTTCAAATCTCGATACATCTTAGTGCCTCCCGGATGGATAGTATAGGCTGATTTGTGAGCTTCATCCAAAATATCTCTCCTCAAACTCTCTAGAACACAATCTCTTGTCTTATGTCTGAGAAGTCTTATGTCGTCGATACTGAACTGCGTTTCTGGCTCATCTTTCATTCAAATAATCTGTCGTTGACTCCAATCATCCGTAGCTTCAGCTTCTTTAATTCTACGACCCAACTCTGACTGAATCGTAATATTAGAAATACGAGCATAAGAAATAATACGAACTCTCTCGGCACCTGATATATCTGAACTCAGCTCTAGCTGTGATACACTCGCTTTTCTGCTCAAGGCATCTGCAACCACATTCGCCTTCCCTGGATGGTACTGAATCTTACAATCATAATCTTCTAACAACTCCATCCAACGCCTCTGACGTTTATTCAATTCCTTCTGCGTGAAAAGATACTGGAGGCTCTTATGATCAGGGAAAATATCAAAAGTGATGCCGTAGAGATAGTGATGCCACTTGCCCAAAGCAAATACGACTGCTGCTAACTCAAGATCATGTGTAGGATAATTTTCTTCAGCAGGTTTAAGCTTTTTGGAAGCGTAAGCTATAACCTTTCCATCCTGTATCAACACACATCCTAAACCTTCTTTTGAAGCATCAGTATAAACCACAAATCCATCTGAACCTTCAGGCAAAGTCAGAATAGGAGCGGATGTCAATCTGTTCTTTAACTCTCGAAAACTAGTCTCACACAAAAGCAACATTCTTCTTTGTTAACTCAGTAAGCGGGGCTGCAAGTTTAGAAAAATCCTTCATAAACCGTCTGTAATAACCTGCCAAACCCAGAAAACTACGAACCTCTGTCGGAGTCTTAGGCTGCTCCCAATTCAATACTGAATCAATCCTGGAAGGATCAACCTCGATACCTTTCTTGGATATAATATGACCTAGAAATGCCACTTTTTCAATCCCGAATTCACACTTACTGAACTTGGCATACAACTGATGTTCTTTCAAAGTTTGTAGTACGATCTTTAGATGCTCTGCATGCTCTTCCTCGGATTTTGAGAAAACCAATATATCGTCGATGAAGATGACAACAAACTTATCAAGATAAGGTCTGAAAATTCTGTGCATCATATCCATAAATGCTGCAGGAGCGTTCGTCAAACCAAATGGCATAACCACAAACTCAAAATGACCATATCGGATGTTGAAGGCTGTCTTCAGTATGTCCTCTGCCCTGATACGTAACTGATAATATCCCTATCTTAGATCGAGTGTAGAATAGACCCTCGATCCCTGCACTAAGTCAAAAAACTCCTCAATATGGGGAAGAGGATATTTGTTCTTTACAGTCATCCGATTCAACTCCCTATAATCAACACAAAGTCTGAGAGAACCGTCCTTCTTCTTTACAAACAAGACCGGTGCACCCCAGGGAGAGGTACTCGGCCTGATATAACTACTGGCTAGCAAATCATCTAACTAAATCTTCAACTCCTTTAACTCAGTTGGCGCCATTCTGTAGGGTGTCTTCGAATAGGGTTCAGATCCCGGATACAGATCAATAACAAACTCAATGTCACGGTCTGGAGGTAACGATTCTAACTGCTCAGGAAACACATCTAGGAAATCCTTAACTATCTCGGTATTTTCAAACTTCGACTGTTCCCTCGGCCTATTAAGAAGATAAGCAACAAAACCTGAAGCTCCTTCTTGGACGAGCTTCTTTGCTTCTGTCATAGAAATAATCGGCCCATCTGTCAACTGAATACCCTGAATCGAATCAGATCCCAAACTAATCTTCTTCTCAAAGCAATCAATCTTGGCCCTGTGTTCAAATAACCAATCCATACCCAAAATAACTCCGTACTTCTTCACAGACAACTCTATCAAATCTGCAGGGAAAACCTTATCCTCGAAAATGACGGGACAACGTCGATACACACGGTCGGTAATAATACAAGATCCCAAAAGGGGAACTCACAACAAAGCAATAATCAGACAAGTCAACAGACGCATGCGCAGATAAGGCAATTTCAGGAGCAACAAAAGAATGCGTAGCACCCGGATCAAATAATGCATGTATGTGTATGTTATGTATATATATAGTACCTTCCACCACGGCAAAAGCATCAGGCTCAGTCTCCTCACTATCGCCCTCCAAGGCGTACACGCGAGCTGGAACGGAAGGCTTCGGCTGTCCAGGTTGGCTCGGGGGCTGCCTCCTCGGACAACTATCTCGCTTGTGGTTAGGGTCACCACAATTAGTACATAATCCCAACTTA
Organism: Verbena officinalis; assembly: GCA_958496215.1. NCBI lineage: Eukaryota > Viridiplantae > Streptophyta > Magnoliopsida > Lamiales > Verbenaceae > Verbena > Verbena officinalis. The sequence continues at coordinate 34,487,072 of OY292386.1, read as the reverse complement.
TACCAACATTTAGACTCTGGATGATTCTTCCCACAATAGCCACAAATAACAGGAGGATAACCAGATGGACGAGGGGCTGAAGGAAAACCGGTCGGGCGAGGTGCAGAAGAAAATCCGATCGGGCGAGGTACAGGAGGTCTGGACCCACCAAAAGGTCTATTGCCTCTAGGCTGCATAGGAGTACTCGGAATGAAAGGCCTCTTGGAACCCGATGAAGAAGAAGTTGGGGTAGTACGATGAATAGCTCAATCGATACTGGCATACTCAGCCTCAAGAGATAAGGTTGCATCTATAGCTGCAACATAGGTGGTAGGACGGAAAGCTGCAAGACCCTGTCGAAGAGGAATACTCAAGCCCTCCAGAAACTTCTTGGTTTTCCTGCGCTCGTCTAAAGCAATATGGGGAGCATATACTGCAAGTCTGGAAAAATTAGCCTCATAGTCAGCCACAGTAGAAGTACCCTGAGATAACTCCATAAATTCCTGCTCCCTGAAATCCTGAACAGTAGGGGGAATGTATTTTGCTCGAAACTCCTCAACTTACATCACTTGTCTCGAACCGCCCCTTTTGGGCAACCAACTTATAACTGCTTTATATATTTTAATGCTTTATTGATTTCAAAGCGAGCCATGGACTGGATCATGATTTTAGGGCCCAGGAGTTATACAGGAGGTGAGCCTGGAGACGAGCGTTTAGGGCAAATCCCGATGTGTACTCTAGGTATTGACTTAGGCTGGTCGGGAGGTTTAACTGACCTAAGTTAATGCGACGGTAGCGCCTTGAGCGTTTCCTTAAATTTTGTACGGTAGCGTTGTGGGGCACCACTCGTTTCCTTAAATTGTGTCATGCTTGACTTTTGGTGGTGGAGTACTTGACTACATGCTTTCATGATTTTCATGGTTGGGAGTTATAAGGAGAGGGTCCGTTCTCGCCGGGAGATATTATTGCATGATTTATTGCATTACTTGCTTGTCTAATTGATTTTCTGCTTTTGTTACAAGTCGAAGCACATTCCGGTTTCTTTATTTAGTATATATATTTCCCTATATATATATAAAACCCGGAAGCGTGGCTCGAACTTGCCCAACTTAAGCCTTCTTTATTGATCAAACTACTTAGTTGAATTACGAGCTGTATTTAATTATCATTTCCAACTTGTTCATGTCATGTCTTTCGAACTTGCGCGGCCTCATTACTCAACTAACATCCTGTCAAAACTATCGGCTTGACCTTATGTGCAAATGTTTTCAAAGGATCCAGTTCGTCAACCTTTTGTGTTTTCAATTAAAGCCACACCCGAATGTTGCTTTGTGTTATAGTTTTACAACTTATATTATTGTTTGTATCTTTATCAAAACGAGCAACATTCACCCCTTTTGGTTTTAAACGATAAACGACGAACTGTGATCAATACCTATATTGTATTACCCCCCGCCCCCCCTCTTACTGAGTATCCTTTATATTCACCCCTTCTATTTTGGTTCTTGCTTAAGGTAGACAGGTGGTGGTGTCACCTATCTTGTCAGTCGGCAGCAGCAAGTCTAGGTCGGCTCTTGTCAATCGTCTTGTCAGTGTCCTAACAACAGTCGAGTCTTTACTTTCTGAATTGATTTAATTTATTGTATTTAATATTATGATTTACTTTTTGTACTTATGTGCCTTTGATGTGGGATAGCTAGTTGAGCCATGGACTGCATTGAATGGATAATTGTTTTAGATTCGCTTTGTGAATTATGTTGCCATGGATGGCTTTTATGAATTGATCTGTCATTTATGAATTCGCTTCCGCATCTCTCTGATTGTTGCTGTTGTTGTTGGGCCATTGTGTTGTTGTTGCCGGAGTTTGATTGAGTGTCTTGTCGTTCACCGAGATGAATTTTTGAATGGGGTACATTTACCTTGTTTAGGAGTTCGTCTTGGTGTGGATGTGGTGTCCTTTCTCCTCCTACGGAAAGGGGCGCTACAAAAGGGAAACACCAATCTACTGCCCGGAAGAACTACCACCTGAAACCAATTATGACACGACCACGTAAGATGACAATACGATGCACGGCTTACTCTTAATGCAATAAGGCACTTAATTAAATCAAAGAAAGGCAATTAGGGCAATTATTCAATGAAATGAATGAAATATCAAACTTTAAAATTATAAATCATGCTTAAATACAATTAGGTTTCATAGACATGCTTAAAACACTATAAAGAAGCATACATTCAATTTTCGAAGCAATCGGAAAAGAATTGCGAAAAACATATAATTCCTTAAACGGAAACGGTTCGTTTCTCGACCAAACGGAATTGGAAAAACTCAAACTCTATGAATTACTAAGTTTTAAAACTCTACGGATTTAATGGCGAAGTCGGATTTTGAAAATAATATCATACGAAGAGAGTAGGATTTTGAATTTTCAACTTCCAGAGACTTTTGAACTGAAATTGGGTGACACGGGGTTGCCTCACGGGGTTGCGCAAGGCCGTGTGCATTTTAGAAACACGCACGGGGTTGGCTCACGGCCTGTGGTAGGCCGTGCGAACACACACGGGGTTGCTTCACGGCCTGTCAATAGGCCGTGTGGTTCTATGTTTAGAAAAATCTGCAGAACACAAAGAACTTCGCACAGAACGACCAAAACTCACCAAAACTCCATTTCCAATCAAAATTTCATACCATAAACTTCAACAAACATCAAAAATTATATTGGCAACACATAGGATCAAGAATCATCGAAAACTACAGAGTAAAGCGATCAAACTACCGAAAAATCCTATTTCGAAACAATCTGTCCAAAACCTACTCAAACAACGAGGGAATCAAATGAAACCTGAATATTACCTGTAGAGAATGATACAAGGGTCGCGTAGGTTCTTACGGTTCAAAATTTGGCTAAGAAACGGAGTCGAAAGATCAAATTGAAATTTTGAGAGAAATCTTTCTTTTTCTCTTCTTCTCTGCGGTTGCTGCTGATGGTTTGAGAAAGGGGCTGAGTGTAATTATGAAAAGAGAAAGAAAGAATAAAAAGGAAAACCTGGGGTTTAAATGAAAAATTAAAGGGGCATTTTCGTAGTTTTGTGAAACTTTATAAAAAGGACATATTAACAAAATATATCAATATTATAGTCAAAACTCATCATTTTAAATGCACATTGACATAGAAAATTTTAAATTCACAAATTATCGCATTTACGAAAATTCATATAAAATACACAAATATCATATAATTCGAGAAATGGGGAAAAAAGTGAGAAACGTGAAACGCGGAGTGTTACCAAACTTGTCTCGAAAAATCGGGTTGTTCCAGGGAAATGGAGATTTCAAATGCAAGGGTTGAATATCAAGTGTACAAAAACAGAGCTAGGTCGCACGATGATATTTTCTTCTTCAAACAGATGGTAAAAAGTTCTCTAATAAATCTTTCTTTGTTATCATGTATTTTTTTCTACTGAAATATCCCTCCTTTTAGTTCCAGTGTCTTGCGAGTTTTGATCTCATTTCTCTGTACATGTCTCTCACCGGACCTGAGCTGAAGGCTCAGGAGGAAAACCTCATCGACCTGGATCGAAGTTTGTTAGGAGGTTTCTATGGACATGAACGGGTAGAGCAGGTAGCAGATGCGGAATTTCCAATTCATGATATTGTCTACCGTTCCTCTAATCCTGCACAACCTACTGAAGCAGCAACCCATAAATGATTGGATTCAATGTCTTCTCACCAGAGCAGGCTTTGAAATCGGATGTAGTAGTAATGGCGAGGACATTGTATTCATTAGCAGTAGAAAGTTTAGCTGGGATGACGTGTATATTTTTTTTTCATTGTTATCTTTCCATTTCAACATGTTTAGAGAAAGATATGTGAGTGAGAACTAGTATGTTGTACTGATGTATAAACTTGTCGAACTGTAACTTATAATGAAGAGCTAATTTCTACATATCGTATTCGTCTTGTATTGTTTAAACATTAAAATTTAGAAATTGTCAAACTGAACTCTGGAATGTTGATCTGATAAAGAAGTATGGATAATTTTAGATAACTTACAATCAGTGCCACCATATCGTCTCGTCTCAAAATTACGCAGATCCCTTTGTTAGATACGCATTCATTAGTATTGTTAGACAACATACAATATCAGTGCCATAAAATTATATCATAAACAAACCATTTTTACCCTTCAAGGGCATCTTCACGTCTAAAATTTCGCAGGTCCCTTAGTTAGATACGCATTCGTAATTAATGTTAAACAACTTAGAATATCAGTGCCGCAATTTTGTATCATCAACATTCCATTTTACCCTTCAATGGCATCATCTCATCTCAAAATTACGCAGATCCCTTTGTTAGATACGCATTCGTTAGTATTGTTAGACAACTTACAATGTCAGTGCCACAAAATCGTATCATAAACAGTTGATTTTTACCCTAAAATGGCATCATCTCGTCTCAAAATTGCGCAGATCCCTTTGATAGATACGCATTCATTAGTATTGCTAGACAACTTATAATATCAGTGCCACAAAATCCTATCATAAACAGGCTATTTTTACCCTTCAAAGGCATCTTCACGTCGAAAATTACGCAGGTCCTTTAGGTAGATACGCATTCATAATTAATGTTAGACAACTTACGATATCAGTGCCGCAATTTTGTATCATCAACATTCCATTTTACCCTTAAATGGCATTCATTTCTGTTGGAATCGTATACCCGGCACTAGCGGAATTTAAAAATTTTGTGCCAGTATAGAAAAACAAATCCCCAGGAAGTTTATATAAAACTGTTTAACAATATTTTCACAAAACACGGTGATTAGAATAATCACCTTTTGCACGCCTGCTGATGTAGGGATTTGAAGTTCTCAAAAACTTGGAATCCACTCGCTTGCCAAACGAAGATTCGAACAAGAGCCCTCCGAGGATTGAGTCCACAAACTGAGATGTGCACACTAACAGTTTGACTATAACTAGTAAATCAAATCAAGCTGATAAGAACTAATTTAATCTTCAGAAAAGATTTTAGATCTTGAATTTCAAGTTTCACCAGAAATTCAAGAACTAATATTTGAGAGAGAATAAAATTGTTTAATGCTTTTGAGAAATTATGAGATTCATTGTTTTAAAAACTGAAGAGCCAACTGTCTTTAAATAGACAGCATGGCCGAAAACTAATGCCTCAATAGGCCAGGATTTTCGTCAGTCCCATCAGTTGGGCCAAGTCTGTCCAGGTTTGGTCCAGTTCAGTATTTACTGTCTTGGGCTTTGTTAATTAATTTCTTTCAGGCTTTTAATTAACAGGCCAGTTCAAAACTCCTTTTTACATATTTAATTGAATCAGGCTTAAGTAAACTAAAGCCCAATCAATCAAATACCCAGTAACTGAACTTAAGATAAAACAATTATCTTTTACAAGTTAATTAAATTAACTTATCTCAATTAATCATTATTTCTCTCTCTTTAATTAAATTAATATAACCAACCATTAATTTAATATCAACTATCTTGATCATTAGTTATATGGTGTGAAGAAATCAGTTCATTGTGTGACCCCTCAGGTTCACCGAATGATTAGCAACTATTAAGTTATCTTGACAGATCAAGTAACCACCATAAGAAGTAACCCTACTTATAATGGTATATAGTAAGACTCCCAAAGTGTACTAGCACACTTGGAAGCCCACCTAGGCAACGGTGAAACCATGTTATCAAATGAACCTTTAACGGTCAACAATTTTATGTGAGGTACAATCTCTCCATCTGATAATTCCCGATATAGTCTAAGGCATGGGTTTAAGAAACCTTAAATGACTTTATCATATTTGTCTAATATAGAAATGAATGTGAGGCGATTCTAAACCTCAAGGAGAACTTATCCTTAGTTTGAATCTTTACTACTTCGGCCGAAAATTCCTTTAACAAACATTCTACTTAGAACTAATAGGAATTCACTTAGTATTATAACATAATAGCAGACGGATCCTTCTTGGCATTCGTATATCTCCATCCTTTATTCAATAGCCACCAATATGACCTTATGATCTTTTGTGAATCGTTATCATAAAGAAAAGATCATATCAAAATACTATCTCCTAAATATGAGATATAACAAATCCTCAAGTCAAGGAATTAGTTAATCACGTCGTTAACCCAGACTTAACTCAATTACTTAGAGGTTATAGCCTCTCCCATTTGAGTGTCTTGGTTGGGATCCTCAGTGCAACTGTTGTAAACCTAACAACCACCCAGTGTGAGTACAAGTGTTCTGACTAACACTCTCTTACTATGAAACACAGTACATCTGTAGTCACACTGCAAGTCTACAATAAAGTTTAAGATTGATGCTCCCACTTATCTCTTATGAACTTATTTCAACTTGGAGCATTATTTGAATTACACCTTAATCACTTGTTTCATATAACTTCACTAAGTTACAATGATATGGTTAAAGTAATTCAGGAGCTTCTTTAGTTTCATTAACACGAGTAACAACAAATAAGAAACTAAATGCTATAACAATGAAATAAAGAAGATTTGCCTCGAGATATAAAATTATCTTCTTTATTATTAAATCAAATATTGTCTATTACAAAGAGATAGCCTAATATACAATTAGCTGCAGGGCACTATCTCCTTCAATTTCATCTCAAAAATTACTTAGATCCCTTTGTTAGATACGCATTCGTTAGTAATGTTAGACAACTTACAATATCAGTGCCACAAAATTGTATAATAAACAGGCCATTTTTACCATTCAAGTGCATCTTCTAGTCTTAAATTACACAGATTCCTTGGTTAGATACGCATTCTTCAGTATTGTTAGACAACATACAATATCAGTGCCACAAATTCGTATCATCAACAGGCCAGATTACCCTTCAACGGTATCATCCCGTCTCAAAATTACGCAGATCCCTTTGTTAGATACACATTCATTAAACAAAATATTATGTAGATAAAACGTTAACCTATACCACAAAACTTGAAGTTAAAACAACAAAACGAATATAAGGTTCCACAAACAAACTGTTGGAAAATACATTCGGAAAATATTAATACACCAACAAGTAATTATTATTCTGCTAAAACAAAGACTTAATTACACAAAACGGAATTCAAATTCCTCCAGAACTAGAGCTAATCAGTAATCAGTATTAACCTCATGTCGATAATATATGTCTCCAGAAGTCTAAACAGTTCCATCATGTTGTTAACATCATTATCGGTGAGCAAACTAACCCATATCCCCGACTTCTGGGGAACCCTGAACTGTACGGCGTGGATTTCGGTTGAGAATTGAGGCCATTTTTCACTGACAAGCTCGAATAACTCAGAGATCTTCATTCCCTCCCTTAACGCTAATACATTCATTAATCCGTTGAATTCGACATAACCGATTAGATTGGCGGCACGTCGAGTACCAGTTGGAGGCCTTGGAGCATGATTATTTTATAAAAATAATTATTTTGGTGTGTGTTTCAAATTATGAGTTAATTATTTATATGTATTGTTAATAATTATATAAGAAAATATTATTCAATTTATTTAATAATATATAAAAGCTTGTGAATATAAAGTACACTTTGGGCATCATAAATCATAATCAATATACTAGGGGGGGTTTGAACTAGATGATTAGACATGATTATGACAATGAAGCTGACTTAATTTGGTGTTTGAACTTCGAGATTAACTTTTTCGGGCTGGAGAATTCATACACTATTCATGGAAAATCTTGATTTTTTAATCTTTGGGGTGGGGGTGCGGACAGGATCCTCTATTCCAAATTCCTATTTCATTTTTTATTTCATTTAATGAGATTATGCCACGTGTAAAATGATTTGTTAATGTTAAAAGAGTGGAGATATTCAGCAAATAGGTGACATAATCTCATTAAATGGAATACAAGATGGAATAGAAATTTGGAATAGAGAATCTCCTCCGTTTTCGATGCCGATTGGGATTGAAGGGTCGGATGGAAATGGAAAAATTAGTGTTTGGATTGATGGATTGGCGGTGAGCAGTGGTGCTAAAGATTGGAAGGTTTAATGGGGGTACTTTTGTAAAAAACCAACAAATATAATGCCCTTTTTTTAATGGGATATTTTTGAATAAAAACGAATTTCAATTTCAAACAGAATCTGAAAAAATGGGGAGCCCAACTTAATCTTGTTCAGTAGTCTAAAATAAATAAAATTAGAGGGTGTTTGGCTCAGCTTATAAGCTCCTTAAAACATCTTATAAGATGTTTAAGAGCTTATAAGATGTTGCAAAGTGTTTGGTAAATATTTTTTAAAATGAGCTTATAAGCTCTTAAAATAAGATGTTAGGAGCTTATAAGGTCCTTAAAAATAAGTTAGAAATCTCAACTTATTTTAAGATCTTAACATATTCCCCTATATTTTGACCATGTTAATTACATAATTGTCATTACTAACATCTTATAAACACATGATTTTATTTTTATTTTTATCCAAACACTTTTAGATCTTATTCTTAAAATAAGATTTAACATCTTATAAAGCTCTAAAACCATCTTATAAGATATGAGAGCTTATAAGCTCTTTAAAATAAGTTTAGCCAAACACTCTCTTAATCTTGTTCAAATCTATGGAGAAGAGTTTAAATCTACTTAACTAATCTACTAGTTCAAACGTCCCCTAGTAATTAAGGTGAAAAAAAGTCACCAATAAGTTTCCAATTCCGTAAAGTACACGCATGGGTTTTATGCTATGAAATATGGACACGGGAATACGGACATGACACAAATATGATGATACAAATTTTATTTGATATTTTACATTAAAAAAGTGTCTGACACGGATGTTCGATACGGTATCCGACATGACACGACGGATTATGATTTTTAGAAGTGTCCATGCATCGTAGGTTTTATGTATTTATCATGGGGCACAAGGCCAAAACTAATAAATAAATAAAATCAATTTTTTATATAAATATAATTAAGTTTTTTTAAATATTTTTTCATTTGTTTACCGTGGAGAGAAATTGCACCTCACAAGCCCAAAAATGGATAAAATAAAAATATGCCAGGATTAATAATAAAATTAGTAAATTACTTTTAACTTAAAAACAACTCTGATACGTAAAGCTCTACCCATAATGTAATTAAGAAAAGACCTATGATATTTAAAAGTTTTTGGAATTATTCAGAAATTGTTGAAATTTAACCAAAAATTCCCCGGCAATTAAATAAGTATGTAAAATATGAAATCAAAATATGACTTTATGAAAAAGCTAGAAATAAACAAAATCACCTAATATAAAATAGATCTGAAATCAAATTGGGTTATGGCTAATTCAAAAAATTAACCAAACTTAACCTTGTGAATTTGGACCCATGAGGGATCCTGTAGTAAAACATCAATGCCAACAGATGACTATTACGAAATATATATATAAAAAAAAAGAAAAATTTATAAAATCGGGATACTTGTTACTACCAAATTGATTTTTGGGACATAAGAATTGAAATTCCCGTAAATACCTTATAACTTTATTTTTTGTAGCAATTTCGAGATTTCGGCGGATTTAATTTCAATTTTCGCCCTGAATACCGCGTGTGAAATTGAAATTGAATCTGCCAGAGTTCCAAAATTGCTACAAAAACCGGTGAAATTGAAATTAAATTTGCCGTAGTCCCAAAATTGCTACAAAAAAAAAGTTACAGGACATTTGCATGAATTTCAATTCTTATATTCCAAAAAGTCAACTCAATGGTAACAAATATCCCGCTTTTGCAATTTTCTGAAAAAAAAAATTGAAAACAATTGAAAGCAGAAAATAAACTTTTAAGAGTTAACTATACTAGAATATTAAACATTCAAAGTGTTTTGTATTTTAGTATCCAACTAGCTTTTTAACCCCGCGTTGCACGGGATAATTTACTTATAAAATATATATTATTAAATAAATTATATTATATTTTTTATATAATTATTAACAATATGTTAAAAATTATTAATTCAAAATTTGAAGCATACACCAAAGTATATATATATGATTATTACCATTGAACTATTGTGGTATCGAATATGTTTATTGTGAGTTATTACAATTCATTGTTTATGGAACCTTAGAGAATATTTAATTGGGAAAATTGCACGAATCTGTCAATTTTGATTTTCTTGGATTTTAGGGACATGAATTTTAAAGTTATAAATTTCATTTCGTAGCATTGAAAAAATAGCAAAATATAGACAATGTTCAAAGCTATGGGATGAATTTTTCAATACTACAAGATGAAATTTACAATACTACGAGTTGAAATGTACCGAACATTGTCTGTATTTTGCCACATTTTTAATACTACAAAATGAAATTTATAACTTTAAAAACTTATATCCCTAAAACATAAGTAAATCAAAGTTGATCGATGAATTATGCAATAATCCCTATTTAATTGGTCTTTGTTGGGTACCACCGTCACAGCAGTGACGACCAAATCTAACCATATTCCGTGGTGCGTCTTGTCCTACAAACCGACCTGCACAAGTTTTGTTGCAATCGGAGCTCATTTTGGTTTCTCATTTGTGCCTTTTCAATTTCAAAACTGAACTTTTTGAGATTAAAAAATAAAGAAAAAAATTATTTGAATTTGAATTTTTTTATTCTTTTTGAATTTGCAACCTAAACTATTTAGGGTTTATGATTACAACATGAACTTTTTAATTTTTTTAAAATTTACAACCTAAATTATTTCGGTTTTTAATTGTAACTTATGCTAACCAAATTTATCAATATTTGCAACCTGGTGAAATTTCTTAGTTTTGGTTTTTAATTGTAATTTAATGATCTATACTAACTAAATTTATCAATATTTGCAACCTGGTGGACTTTCAAAAGAAATAGTTTTAGGTTGTAAATTCAAAAAAATTGAAAAATTCAGGTTACAAATTCAAAAAATTTGAAAAGTTCAGGTTGCAATTAAAAACCCGAAATAATTTAGGTTGCAAATTCAAAAAAATAATAAAAATTCAGGTTGCAATTATAAGCCCGAAATAGTTTAGATTGCAAATTCAAAAAAATTAAAAAATTCAAGTTGCAAATAATTTTTTTCCCTAAAAAATATGCTGAGTAAAAGATTCAAAAAGCTCTAAAGTCTAAACATGATGAAATCAGTACACAAAACTAATGTAATGTTTTCCCAGATGCTATCGGAATATGCATTTTGGATTAACAACACTCACTTAAAAGAGATTGGATATCACGATCACTCAACAATTGCATACCAAAGTAAAAAACTCGCCAAACTTCAACTACTTTAATATAAGTAACCTTAAACTTAAATTTAGGTTGTATTTGACTCAATGTAGAAGCAACCATGTGGTGTTTCATCAGATAACTTTCTCTTGGTTAAGCAAAGGCACATATACGTTAGATTTTCATTATAAGCAATACATTTTGATCTATTACAAAACAGATGATATGATATCTATCATACACAAATACAGTTATACAAAATTTTTCAACATTTTGTACTAAAGAATGCACTAAAGAAGTGTCTGACACCTGGACACAACACGATAGGATAAATTTTTTAGAAATGTCCATGCATTGTAATAGTATGATAGTAGGGAGAATACTTCTAACAATTATTCATCCTCCTTTTGTATACGTTTGTAAGTTTTGTATGTAAAATTCAAGAAAATCAACATTTCCATTTAAACTTAGTGTCTTTGTCTAATAAAAACAGTATCTATCGACCACAAGTGGCGTAACTTAACAGTTCAGAGCTATACTAGCTTAACCAGAGGTCTCGGATTCGAGTCCTTGGGAACACAACTGTCATTTGTAGGGAGAGCTTTACACTAGTGGTCCAAGTCCAATCCAAACAGCCTCGACCCATATAAATGGGCTTTAGAAAGGAAAAGTATCTATTGACCTTCCGGAGACTAGGAAATCTAGCTCATTCACATGAATTAAGAAATGTCTCTAAGTACGTGACCATGAACACACACACACTGAAAGTAGCCACATTCCAAGAGGTGTAAATTTGCAAAGTACTACAACATGCTAATTTACTCAGAATTGAAGCAATACATTCCTCAACCTATTCAGCCATACATCCCAATTTAGCTCAAAAACTCATGGTACAATCACTTTATTAGAAGCAGGTTGAGAATTTAAAACTTTCATGAAGTAATATACTTCTAACAAATAGTCGAATTATTGGTAAATACTGTGAAAAAGCACTCATCTTATACAATATGAAATGGCAGCCACCATGGGCCTCTATATCAAACCATATAAAGTAACAGAGTGAATACCAGAAACAAGGAGCTATCATATTACTGTGGAGTCAAACCAACAACACCTGCACATTGCACGTAAGGCGGTAAGAGAAGATAATGTTTAATGTCAGAGTGAAGTATGAATATGAACTTTTTATGATCTAACATTTTTCTGAAAAGAAAAGTAACCTGTTATAGTACTGTACAGTTAGTTGTAAATTTGAATATTAAAGTACTTGAACCATATGATTCTTCCTTTTCAGTATTCTTGGGGAATAAAATTTAATTTTGATTGATGACGCAAAATGTAAGAAATCACCTGGAGTAAGAACATTTTGAGTTTTACGAATTGTAGAAATTATTATGCAAAATAAACATTACAAGCATGATGCTCATCATGTTTACAAGATAAGGAATAGTAAGAGTATTTCAGTTTTCAGGTCACAAGATAGTGATATAGTGTAACCACACAATATATCAATTTTTAGGTAGTGATTTGCAGATGCAGCTGATACATCCAGCATAAACGACTTTCAAGCAGTCAAAAGCAACTCATTAGAGCTTCTCACATAAATAAGCACAAGAAGCTTAGAAGTTGCAGGTCAATATATGAATAAGGATTTAACACCGCTCCAAGACATATTCTATAAATTTCTTTCTGTAGTGGCTTTATATGATTTGTATTTTACGGAGAATGTTGATTTTCCTGATGGAATTTTTGTCAATTAGGGCAGCAATAAGTTCCAATCTCTCCAGCTCCCAAATTAAAACTCAAATACGTAAAAGGACCTTTGTTCCTTTTCAACTTTGTCCTATAAAGAGGGGAGGAGCTACACTTCATTTTTCACAACAAAAAAGCTTCTTCATCTTATTTTCTCCCTCGAAAACCCTTCCGCTCACTCTCTCTCAACTGTTACTGAATAGTTAGAAAAATTAGGAAATCTTTTTTAGATAGAGAAATTCTCTAGCTAATATTTCCTAGTTAGAGAATTTTAGAAATTCTCCTAGTTTTAAAGTACTTTTGAAGTATTTTTAGAGCTCACTCTTTGGAGGAAATTGAGTATCTTGGTGGGTCCACGGGGCTGTATTGGGTTCTAACAACCAAATACTAATGTCATGATGTAGGTTAATTTAAATGCATTTTTACATAATTTTGTTACTAATTAAGATGTTCAATTATTGCTTTCCATAATTTAATTATTTAGTTTATTGAAATTTTAAATAGACTGCATGCACCTGTAGGAGTAAGGTTCGGCTAATTATTTTTCCGCTTCGCAATAAGAATTTCTGCCAGCTATTATCGCAATTTTTTTCTGTTTGGAAAAGTTCGTGATAATGGTGGCCAGAAAATTCCAAAAGTGTTTATTGCAGCAGGGATACTTAAACATAGCCATATTTAACTCTTATACGTACATGTATGACCTTTAAAATTTAAATCAATAATAACATTATGGATAGTGATAATTAAACATTTTAATTATCTATGGTAACAAGTATAGTATAATTAAAAAAAGCATGGTAAAAGTAACTGAAAGTACAATGTGATCTAGTTAGTATATCCCTGTGACACCAGTAAATTCTTCTCTGCAATAATCTTAGCTAACCTTAGGATTTTCAAGTGTGGGCCCCTAAATAATTCATATGTATTTTCTAAGAAAATTCTAAAGTTCTCACGGTAAACTTGCACAGGAAAACAAATTTAGTTTTTCCTGAAAAAGTTACTCTCTAAGAGTTAGAAAAGACAAGTTTAAAATGCTTTATCTTGTGGTTAGAATGAAGCTTGACCAAAGTCCCCTATTTATAGCCTAAATTAGAGGGGCAAAATGGTAGTTTTACCACAACCAAACTTGAAAGCCAAGAATGCATATAAGACAAACTTGATATAGAACAAAATCATTTAACACATTGGCCTTGAATAAAGTCATAAAATATAATAACTGATATATTTGATACAAAATTCATATGCATTCTTGCCCTCCTACACGATATATCAATTTTGTCTTATATGCGGTCTTCGCCTCCTAGTTTGATTTTGTGGCGAACTTATCATTTTACCCCTCCATTTCATCCTATAAATAGGACACATCGGTCAAACTTTATTTTCACCCCAAGGCAAAAGAGTTTAAGCTGGTCTTTCCTCTCTCTAACAACACACACCCCCACCAGATACAGCAGTTAAGAGAATTCTTTTAGAAAAAGTTGGGGAACTTTTTCTAAGTAGAAAGTTTACAGAAATTCAATTGAGGTAGATATTTCCCTTAGTACAATGTGAAATAAGTTGATGGAAATTAGTTGCAAACTTGATTGAATAAAAGATTTAAGCATTAACACATTGTTTTGTCCTTACTAAATGAAGGTCAAGTAAAAAGATTTGTGTCCAACTTTAATTAAATAGGAAGTTAGATTGAGAAACCTTGCCTGTTTAATTGTATCTCTTGTGATGGAATTTCTAAGAGTAGAAGGGAAAATAAAGATGATTTACAATTAGAAGAGCCAAATCCTACAAAATATTTGAAGTTATTAATCAAAATCACTTGGGAACCATGCAAACTTGTGATAAGTATTGCACAGCTTAATTATGTAGGAGAAGGTATGAAAAATACAACTCAGCCGCCCAAGGCTGCAAATATATCAGAATTTCTCCCAGCTCAGCATATATTATCCTTACAGGAGTAATATAAACTAGGACAGGTGTGTGCATATTTATCAGATATGTGAGTTTTTGAGACTTTGAGATCTATGGTCTGGTGTTAGCAGTCAATAGTTTCTATTCTCCTCACTAAGAAAAGGGAACAATTAATTGGCTTTTAATAGAAAAACAGTGTCTGATAGCAAAGTTGTGGAGATTTCTAGAATAAACGTTTAACGAACATAAATATATTTTTATTGACCGTAAATATGTATGATTTCAATAGAATTGTATAATCATCTGCACTTCTCTCTCTTTCTCTCTGTAGAAAATTACTAATCAGAATTAGCTCCACATATTGTTTGGTAGTAACCATTCACTGAATATTTAGTCTTCTCAGACCAAGGTAACTGACCTAGCCATAGCTTACCCATTTAACTAAGTTCATAATAGCCAATTAAGATAAATGATGGTCTAGTTCTGGTGCGAGAACATCGACAACCAAGACAATGAGAACATAGTCCATCTAAGTTGTCAGTTCTTGCAAGGCAGATGATCTTGAGAAAGCAGAAATTGCAAACAGAGTGGAATAGATTCAAAAAGCTAACAGTTAAGAAAACATAAATTTGAGCCTGCATAGCATGAAGAACATTTAATTCAAAATGATGCATACCACAAGCCAAACGTCCACCAGCATTGCCAGTAGAAAGACTGAGCTCATGACCACCTGCATCACACAAAGTATTTTAAGGACAGTAGGGTCAAAATTACAAGCAAGATGAGGGCGAACTGTGCAAATAGGTATGTTCATTTACTAGAATTATAAAATTTTACCCTTCCCGAGATCATCCTCAAGTTCATGAACCACAAAAGCTCTTCCAACAACTGAGTTAGGACCAGTCAATGGTATCTGCACATTTTCAATAACAAATTAACAAATATCCAAATATACGTTTAACACACACATGAACAATCATTAAAATGAAATTGAATATAGCAAACATATCTGCAGACAAATGTAGAAGCCTAGCATACAAAACATTACCTGACTGTCCACTATTGTTGCTTCAGCCACACCTGTATTAATCAAATTGCAGTCCATTAAAAAATAAAATGCTAAAATTACTAAGAATATGAAAGAAAAAAGATACTGAAAATGTGCAAAAAAAAATACCCTCAGCATTAGCAACTATGTTTCCCAGGTCACCCGCATGACGAACTTCGTCCTCAGGAGCTCCATGTGTCAGACCATTTGGATTAAAATGTGGTCCTATCAGCATAAAAAACCATCTATTTTTAGTAATTTAATAGAAAATCTCATAAACAAACAAGTGTTTTAGCTTGTCTGCATTTCACAGTGAAGTCCCAACCTGTTGATATGCATCCATTGGTAGTGTCACCAAACTCATGCTACAATCACAAAAAGGAAAACAGACTTAAAATTCATATTCAGAATGCAAAATTTTTTCCGATTATATCAGATAAGTGATAAATAAACTCATCACAGACAGCTCACCAGGTGAAACCCGTGCTTCCCTGGAGTGAGTCCAGTTATGCGAACATTCACAGTAGTGGGGCCTAAACCAGCAAAAACACAGAAGGAAAGTAGAAACAATCAGAATCCAGGCACCCCAATTTATAAATTTGCAAAAATGACTAATTCTCGAGCACAAAATTTGCGATTAAACTACATAATTAATCTAGAAATAAAAGTGTTCGTGAAAACGACTGAACGAGAAAGGGAGTTGACCATCGTCTTCCTGCGTGAGAGTGACAACGCCCTCGACACTGGAAGTTCCCTTGAGAACAGCAACGGCCTTCTTGGCGGCGGCGACGACTGTGAACCGCTTGGGCGCGGTGGCGGCGGAGACGGATAAGAACGTGGGGGCATTGGCCTTAAGAGCAACGCCGTGGAAGGAAGACTGAAGTGGGAGAGATAATGATGGTGAAGAAGCAGATGAGATGGTGGTGGGAAAGAGGAGAGCGTGGTGGGCTGTGGGGACAGCGGCGGAGAGAACAGCGTGTGCGGCCATGACTGCAAGAGCTGCTTGCATCCGATTGGGATTGGGATTGGGATTGGGTGATAATGTGGCTGAATGAGTGGGTGGGTGGGTGAGTCAAGTCAAGCGAGCTTTTTTGGAATATTTTGTGCTTCTCGCGTCTTCTTTGGCTGCTTCTTCCTAGTATTTCTTTTCCCGTGCTCAAACTATAGAGTAAATACACACTACACACAGTGTCGGGGTACAAGAAAAATGACAAATGTCTTATTGTTGTATGTGGGCGCTAAACTATGGAACACGGATAAAGACGATATGGATACGATGACACATATTTTTTCTAATATTTTATAGTAAAAGAGTATCTAATATGAGTGTCCGACACGATATCGAATACGGCACGACATAATAGAATATTATTTTTAGAAGTGTTCATTCATCATAGGCTCTAGCCATGTTTCTGGGACTCTCTTTTGTAAATGTTTTGGACTTTTCGTTATTTGAATAATTCTTTTTTTTTTTGAAAATGTTATTTGAGGACTTGAATTGTAGCAAAATGTTTGATAAAAGAATAGAGTAAGAGTCAAGGGGTGTTTGCGAATTACTCTTGAAAAGTCGTTGATTGATTAGATGGAAATATTTGAAAAGAAAAGTCGTCTATTTTTTTTTAGTATATAAATCATCAATAATAATCAAACAAGAAAACCACCACATAATATTAATAATTTAGTATTATTGTAATAATATTTGTATTTTCGCGAACTCGCACTCAAAACACCTATGTCTTATTTACCTAGTCTTCACTCTTCACCATTAAAATTTCATTTTATTTTCTTTTTCTAGGTCAGGTTTAACATCAAACATTCCAAGACCCAAATGAAATGTACTACATAATCTACTAAACATTATCCTTTTTTTAGTGAGTATTCAGTCCTTTTGTTTACACTTCACCCTAGTTAATTTTAGTTTTTTCATTATTATTTATTGTTATGGAATTGGAATTTTATTGCGTTACTACATTCTTATCAAAGAGAATTATTGAGGCGTAATTTTTACACACCTTCTCACTTTTATTTGGTTTACTTAATTGTTTGCTGCCATATGACTACGTGGTTCTTATTATAGCCGTGCCTCGTATTGTCGTCTTATTATTCAGGTGGGGTTTCTTTTCCGAATTCAACTTTCTTATACATATGTAAATATTCCATATATACATGATTCAGAGAATAATGATAAAAAATGGGAACTCAAAACAATATTTATTATTGGGCCCTTATTGGGCCTATTTACAATGCGATCCACCATTAACCCGTCAGATGGGTTAATTACATTTGGCCCATATATATATAAATCAAACATCTTAACGCAACACTGTTTCATCTCTTAAAACGACCCAGTTTTGGAGGGTCCTCACCTGGTCGGACTCGGAGCTTCAATGGCCATGAAAATCCACTCTCAAAGCTAAACTATGAGACAGCTAAAACTCCGTTGTTGAACAATTTCAATGGAAACTCATTCTCACTCCATACGAGTGCTGGTTCGACCTCCTCCTGCTCCATCCCCCGCTCTTCCACCGCAACCCCCACCCCCACCCGACCCATCACCTCCCTCCAAAAACGGCGTCGTCGTAGTGGGATTCATCGGCCGGCGACATCACGACGTGGCACACCTCATCAACAAAATCATCGACTCCAGTGTTTTCGGCTCTGCAAATTTAGACACCCCGCTTCGACTCGAGCCCGATAAGATCAATGCGGAGATGACTAAGTGGTTCGAGAGTAGGAAATTTAGCTCTTATCATGACGAGGAGCAGGGGATTTTGTACTTGCAGTTTTCTTCGGTTCGTTGCCCAGTTACCGAGGAAGGATCATTCGGGTTTGAGTCGTTTTTTGAGGACCAGGAGTTGGGGGATCTTCAGGGCTTGCTCTTTATGTTCTCTGTAAGTTCTATTTATGTACTTCAGTGTATTAGATTTTGCTTAGGTCTTGATTTTTTTCATTTTGCTTGAACTCGAGTTTTTTCTTACTCTTTAAGTGGGATTTAATAGTATAAACTACCAGGTTGGTATTAAGTTTTATCAGAAAAGAAGTCAAAAGGGTATACATATTTTCAAGTGATTTGAGGTATCTTAGGAACTTTATACGAAATATATTGAGATCAAACTTTCAGGAATAAATATGCAGGCAGAGAATATCTTGCAACTCACTGTACTGAGATTAAAGCGCGATGTTTAGTATAAATTCCTTTTGGAATGATATGCTATTGCATTAAAGATATATGAGAGTGCTGTGGTTTTACTACATATATAGCTTTTAAAGACAATCGTCCATGCTCTAGAATGTACATTAAGAATTGAAATAAGCACAATATATGTGGTTCTGCTCTTAGCTTCATTCAAGTTACTCTTTAATGTACGAAGTGGTTACTTAGTGGGATATCCTCATTTGAAAGAAATATTCTGATTTATGGATATCGACGTGACTGAATAGGCTTGTTTTGGATGCAATATATGAACTTTCGTGTAATTATTTTCTGCTGATGAGTAGAGCAATTTAAAATTTGCATGAATATGTTCCCGAAGGTTAGTTTGCAAATTATTTTAATATATCCGCAAAATTGTGAAGATCGCATTTAAACCTAAAACCACCTTTGGAATCTTCCCTGACCCGAGTATTTATGGTAGTAATGGTCTAGTCAGTCTAGCACATAGATATACAAAACTGAACTTCAAGCTCTTTCAATTTTGTCTTGAGCGCAACTTCTTATATTTGTTAAACATATCATTTTCTTTTTGCTTTCAGCACCTCAAAATTAGTAAGTCATTTGATCCTACTTTAGCAATACAGGTCTGTCATGTAATAATACTCATTCAAGAGGGTTCACGATTCGATACTCAAATGTTGAGAAAGTTTCGGATTTTGCAAACTGCTAAACATACAATGGCTCCATTTGTACGATCGCAAAACACATCTCCCATAACGTCTAGGCAACGATCTTCTGCTCAAGCAAGACGACCGTCATCACATAACAATCCTTCTCCTGGTAAAAACCATGGGATTCCAAACCGTAATGCTTCAGCCATTACTGTAATGTCAGGATTGGGTTCTCACAGCTCTTTGTTACCTGGTCAATGTACCCCTGTCATACTCTTTGTTTTTCTTGATGATATATCTGAGAATCATGGAAATATGGAAGAGCCTTCAGAGCCGTCCTCGCTAAATTTTTCACCAAGTCCGAACAGTTTGACCCGACCCGTAAAAGGAACAGCGGGCCCCATTGTTGTGCTTTCACGGCCCACAAACAAATCGGAAGGCGGTTTGAGGAAGAAACTACAATCTTCCCTCGAGGCACAAATTCGTTTTTCAATTAAAAAATGCCGAACTCTTTCCGGGCTTGAGAACGGGGCTAGAAGTGGAGCTATTGCCAGCTCAGCTCCTCTGTTTTCTCTTGATGCATCGAGGGCTGTTTCACTTGTAGATGCTTGTTGTTGTCAGAGTGATGAATCTCTTGAATTTGCAATTGGTCTTGTGGAAGAAGTTTTACAAGGGAGAGCAACACCTGATTCTCTCTTGCATGAAAGCCGCCAACATAATGCTATCAAAGAGGACATTCTTTCTGTGAAGGAGTTCATTTACAGACAGTCTGATCTTCTAAGGGGAAGAGGCGGTTTGGTTTCCAACAGCAATAGTGGCTCTTCTGCTGGAGTTGGAATGTTTGCCGCCGCTGCTGCTGCTGCCGCTGCCTCCACCTCCACCTCCACCTCCACCGCCACCTCAGCTGCTTCTGGAAAGACAATAACTGCTCCTGAGCTCCCGACTTTGGAGATCTGGTCGTCTTCTTCTCAGTTAATTCTTTATGGAATTCTTTCTGCAAAACGTGATTGTTTGCATGAACAAGATACTGTTTCACAACCTGGAGAAAATTTAGCAAGTTCATTTGAATCTGTAGTGTCTCAATTGGAGAACGGTGTTGGACTGAACAGTAGATTTTCGACCTTGTGGTGCGAAAAAGCCTTTCCAGTTGCCAAGGAGGTTTATTTAGAAAATCTGCCTCCTTGTTACCCAAGTTCCCAACATGAGCTTCATTTGAATCAGGCATTGACTGCCCTTACTTCGATGGTGAAGGGCCCTGCTGTGAAACTTTATATGAAGAAATTGAGAGACGAATGCACATCTATCTGGAGTTCTGGAAGACAATTATGTGATGCCATTAGTCTTACTGGGAAACCTTGCATGCATCAGAAGCATGATGAGATCAAATCTCATTCAAGTGGATTTGTATATCTCCATGCTTGTGCCTGTGGTCGGTCGAGGCGTCTTAGACAAGATCCCTTTGATTATGAAACTGCAAATGTTGGGTATAATACTTTTGCTGATTGTGATAAGCTTCTTCCTGCTGTTCAGTTGCCAGAAGGAAGAATTAAGGGACCGATTTTACCTTCATCATGGAATTTGATCCGTGTTGGGAGTTCAAGATACTATGATTCTTCTAAAGGTTTACTCCAGAGTGGCTTTTGTGTAACTCAGAAGTTTCTTCTGAGGTGGACTATATCTCTTGAGAAGAAGCTAAAAGAAGAAAGTTGTGAACTTCCTCCCAATGTCTCCCAGCAAATTTGCTTGGATAGAAATGCTGTTGCAGATGCAAACAGTCGGACATCTGATGCACAGAATGGGCTTGGGATGAAAATGGGGCTCGTTTCAGATACTACTGGAGATTGTGGTAAAAATGTAATTTTTGGTAGAGGGTTAACTAATTTTACAATGAAAAAACCGTTTTCTGAAGTCGTTGCTGGAACATCTGCTGCAAGCACAGCATTTCCTCCACTCTCGTCTAGAAGGCAACCTTTATCTAAGCTACAGTCCAGTGGACGGCATATGGATCTAGAGAAGCTTGGTGGAAGTGATAACAATTTAGAATCTCAAAAGCTTGAAAATATAGCCTCGCTTGATAAAGCAGTGAATGATAATGACGATCACTTTCCACATATTAGGAGTAAAGTTGTTCCTTTAAGTGTGAATAATAGGGAACATATTAAAGCTACCAGTTCAATCAAGAATGTCACAATATATGTGGGGTTTGAACATGAGTGTCCTCGTGGCCACAGGTTTATAGTAAATCTGGACCATCTTAATGAACTTGGTTCTTCATACTCGGTGCCTGAAGAAAATGCTGTCCCTTTTTCAGTGGAAAGTTCAGACAGAAAACAAGATTCTGCTAAATTGGGTAAAATTGGGGGCCAAAGTCGAAACAGGCGGCACTCAAATGGAATAATTATGGCTGGTAAGATCAGAAATCTTGAAAATTCGAAAGAGAAAGTGGCCAATGGAAATATGCATATGAATAAATCTATACAATCAGCCAGGCAAGGCAAGTATCAAAATGATAGAATGAAAGTTACTGGTTTGGTGAAAGATCATGATTATGACCTTAAACCTGCTAGTATTGATGATGGTGGTCATGGCTTCTCCTTATTGAATAGAAATTTTCCCATATATATGAATTGTCCTCATTGTAGGGACTCCGCAATCAAGAATGATACATCAAATGTTAAATTTGCAAACAGTATTTCACAGCTGCAGAGGATCTTCATGGTATACTTCTTTCTGATGTTGTGCTGTTTACTTGAATGTCAATACCATTTAATTTCTGCATTTACTTTTACTTGGTTGTCTATTACTTGAATGTTTTAATGTTAGAAGTGTGCCCTTTGAAAGACAGCTTAGATCAGTTGCTTGGTTAACAAAATTCAAATTGTTAAGTGCATTTTATAGATTAACTCTTCTTCTGCCATGCCTTTTCTCACATTTCTCTCCTCAAGTTGTCCCCTGTGTTGAAGACTTTAAGTTACTGCTCCTTTTCATAAGTTTTTCTTTCTTCTGTCCTTGATAAGATACTATGTGTTGCTTGTGCTCCTTTTTTACCTTCCATCAGATCGGTTCTTTTAATCTACTAGTGATTTATTCATATACTGACCTACATCAAGGTTTTTTTCAAACTTTCCCAGCCATAATTCTCTAACAAAACTTTCTTGAATGTCAGTAAATGTCCAATTGCTTCTCTTGCAGCAGTCAAAACTCAAATGTATGAAATTGCATTTGGCAGCAGAGAGATGCTGGCAAACCCATTAGCTAATGTCCAATTACACACATTTGCTCACATCTCTCGTCGATTATTATAAGTTGTTTCGAATACATTACTTGTTTCTTAGCTCTGTGTGGAGATACTCTAGAGCATGTACTAAATGAGCTTTTGGATGTGCAGGTAACACCTTCGTTTCCTATTGTGTTAGCTTCAGACCCAATTATACAATTTGAGGTATGTAATTAAAAGAACTTGCTATCTGTTGCTACTAAGTTCGTTGATGTCCTACTGATTACTTTGTAAGGTGATGTGACATTCTTTCTTTATATTTTAATCTATTACTTATATTGTGGTATATTATTTATTTGTTCTTTAATACACTGTTCTTTTTATATGTTTTTTCATATCACGTGCCTTTATTTGACTGGTTTATTCTAATTGCAGTCTTCATGTCTCCCCGCCTCTGTTCCTGACCGTGAAGAAAAGCTACAATTCAGGTTGGGTTGCCCAGTGATTCTTCCACCAGAGAGTTTTCTCTCTCTAAGGCTACCTTTTGTTTATGGAGTTGAAATGGAGGATGGGAGTCTACATTCTCTCAAACCATTTGAAATTCAACCACAACTCACTGCCTATATTGTCAAGGGAACAACTTTGCATGTTGTCTCGAACAGAAACCAATTTGATCCAGCAGTAGTCACGTAGTTCAAATTGAAGCACTTCTTGCTACATTGATGATTCACTTTCCGTTGAGTTTCTGCATGCTTGGGAACTGGAGATTTCTCCTGGGCATCAGGTAAATTCGTTATAGTTTCAACTTTTTTTTGAACGTGAATGGGTTCTAATATGCTTCCACTTTGTATGGTGTGGTTTAAGTCAATCCCGTGATGATTTTTTCGATGATGACCGTTATATTATGATTTGCCTATCTGTACAAAGTCTAATCTTCTATATTTGCAATTCTATAGTGCAAAAGTGTTATTTTGTCATTCACATTTATCCAAGGAAACACGTAAATTTATATTCTGCTGTATCTATACTAACACCCCAGTTTTTTCAAGGATTTAATGAAATAGGTTCTTATCTGTCGTGAATTGGATTATGAGATAAGTAAAAGCATGAGGTGGCAACCAAATCCTTAATTCTCGATCTAAATATTCTAATATTTTCCCTTTATTATCGGTTTCTCACCACGTTCTACATCTTAGCAAACAACTTTTTGCAATATGAATGGGGAAAAAAGAAAAACCAATCATGTTTCAGTTTAATTTCCCTTCGGCTTAGAATAGTGCCTTCTAAAAATCTTCCATTTGCCTTTTCTATTTAATAAGTTATTAATTATTATTATGTTCTCGACTTCTCTCTCTCTCTCTATATATATTATTATCTATTTATCTCATAACTCTGTCCAACGGATAAGAACCTATTTCATATCTAATCCTAAAAAGATTTAATGTGTTAGTGGTTCTTCTGAACATTGTATACTTATAAAAGTCAAAACAAGGTTCACAAATGAATCTGTTTGGTAAAGTGATCAGTCATTTCCCATCACTCTGCTTTCTTAATGTCTCACACTATCTTTGCGGTATATGTACTGGGCTATCATAATATATGTAGCCTATTGTCTAGCTGGAGGTATAGCGTTCGGTTTGTTATCTGTTTTTCCTGTTTTGGTAATTGTGGTTTGGCAGAACAAGTAGTTTTTGAAAAACCTTAACCTAACCTTTCTGATTCTATAACTTAGTAATTACAGCGAATTGAAAGTTGTAGGCTTGGTCTAAAACCAAGTATGTTTTTCAGGTTTCCTCATGATGCTTCTATTTCATGGGTCCCTGGGATTGCTGACCTACAATTGTGGAGGGTCCTCATAATGTCGGTATGCTTTTCTTGTTCCTAACATCTCCATTTGAGTGTTTCTCTGTGTATAGAATATCCATGAATTTAGTTTTCTTCATTTTCTTTTTTGGCAAATTATATCTACTCTCTTTGCAGTTTGACCTAATTACAAGAATACCCTTTCTAGTTTTGAAATTACATCTAACCCCCTCAACTGTTGAAATAAATGGAAAACTGTCTAATTTCACTTGTATTACTTCCACAAGACTACAGAATTGTAGGGTCGAAAGATCTCAAAATTATGGTAATTGGGTAACTTGAGAGGTATGATTGGGCTGGCGGCAAAATTACATACGACTTTGTAGATGCAACTTTGATTTGGAATATTCCATATGAAGCATACCTATGCGTGGAGTGTATTTGGATGCTTGAAAATAATGAGAATTGCTCCATGGTTCATTTTAATGTAGTATATTTATATGGATTTTCACAGCCAACTTATCCATAAAACCTTATTTTCAAATATTAGTATCAAAAGCCCTCAATAATACTATATTAACAAAGAAAATCCTAACAAAAAGACTAAAGGGGCAGTAAGTTAATAAAGAAATTCAGAGGTTCTGAGTGCTGAATAATACACACTGGGTTTTTGGTGCGAATTATAAACAATATAGGGGGTTATTTGTATTTAAATCTCTATTATGTTCGTGCTTCAAATTTCATGTGATCTACAGGAGACAGGGCCTTTCGGATCTGATGGCGCAAATCATGTGGCCTGTGGAGAAGAAAATGTTTTCGATCTACTCTGCCATTATTGCTGGTTTTCGGTTTATAAGCAAGCAACGCAACGCAACGAAGATGGTGCGGAGGATTTGTAGATGAAAAAGACTATTTGAAAGCAACAATCGATTCTGAGTATAGTTGATTATAATCATTCCTGCTAATTTTATTTATACTTCCGTCTAATAAGTTATAATGTTTGGTATGATGCTGGAAATTGGTGAAGAATGTCTATTTATGAATGCCAAGCCCAAGAGCAATGAATTTAGCACTTCTTTTTTGTTGTTTTATAACAAATTTTGAATCTAGAACTTGTTAGAAATGATACAAAAATGAAGGCTGTTGGGCTGTAAATTCAGTTTGTGTTCTACAATGTGAGTGATATACGGACACGGCGATACGGATTTTTCAACATTTTGTACTAGAGAAATGTCCGATACGAAACTACATAGTAGGGTTTTTAGAAATATACTTGCATTATAGATTCAGCGTGTAGTGTTTTCAAATTAAATTTCTCAGTTTTGATCAACTCTAAAAAAGTTTTCATCTTTATTAGCTATACAAGACCAATTATCAGACTCAAATAAGCAACTATTTAAGAGACAAATAATTGTAATTGGCAGATACAAAAAAATTATTATTCAAATAGACTAAAATTACCCTACAATAATAGTGTAATATGATACACGAATATTTCTAAAAATTTTACCCTGCAGTGTAGTGTCGTGTCCGTAATCATGTTGGACAATTTTCTAGTGTAAAATATCGGAAAAAAATTTGTATCACTGCATTCATATCGTGCCGTATTTCATGATTACTATTTGTATTTGTGCTATCGAACATAGGACTTTTATGTTCAATGTAGGTATTCCTTAAATCATTCAGAAGAAAAAGAAGGAAAATTATCTTTACGCATTGTCACCTCCACGAACCTAGCTAATCATTGAGCTAAAAAAATGAAACATTGATCCAATCAAATTGAATTAAAAAGCAAGAACGTGCATAGTTACAAATTCGTGGGGAGAATAATATGATTGATGGTATATGGTATTTTGGGTTCAGTTCAAAATAGGAATAAGCCTAATAAAAAGCTTTGATAAGGATTAAATGAACTGTTTTGGACTTAAGTAATTAATAAATGACATAATTAATTAAAAAGGCCCAATTGGTAAGCAAGTCCAAATCTGATTAATTAAAGAGATTTACACTAAGATAAGGTAATTGACTTCTAATCAACTAAGGATACTCGAATAAACCCTAATAAGGATTGGACTACGAATAAGTCTCTATAAAGAGGTCGAAATCCTCATAATTAATCATCAGAAAATCCAGAGAATACTCGAAGGATTCTCTAAAAACCTTCAAAAAACCCTAAGTTTAGAGAGGAGGCAGCCGAGCACTCCCCTCTAAACCCTAACCCTAAAAATCGTTGGGTTATTGTGTAATTATCGCCACATTACATAATAATCACTCAAGTTCGTTTTATCACCAAAACTCATAAAACGTCGTCAGATTATTGAGGTGGAAATTTCGACACCATTAATTGGCGCCGTCGGCTGGAATCGAAGTCGAGACAAAAAAGCTTTTTAGAGATGGCAGGAATAAACGGAAACCAAAACGAGATCAACCGAGCACACGGTGAAGATCCTATAGACCTGGTCACTCCAGAGGCAGTACGTCGTCGGCAGATTATAGCTAATCTGCCGGAATTGGATTTGCCAGCAGGCGTGACCATGGAACAGATAGTGCGAATCATTGACGAAGTGGATGTTCAAAGGGCTCAGCAAAATACACCACCTCCACAAGACGAAAGAACAGAAGAAGAAAGCGAGCGTAGAAATCCCCGAGGAGAAAAAGGTGGGAAAAAAGAACGTATTCAAATATTGGACGACGAGGAGAACGAAAGCTATTACGAAGACGAGGAACGAACATCTCTCCATACCGTCCGAGCAGGTAAGATCTCCCGAGGATCGCGCGGCCGATCAGAACATGACCAAATGGACCAGCTGTAGGACTTGGGGAAGGTGGTGGAGGATTTGAAGAACAACATGCAGAAACCCGCAGTCGAGAAGAGAGGGAGTCCCGTTCGTGGAGGATATCTTGGACGAAGAACTGTCGTACAACTTTTGTGGCATCAACATAGTAGGATACGATGGATCGGGGGATCCCTTGGAACACCTCATGGAGTTCGATCATATGTTGCTACTACAAAGACTGTCAGATTACGTCAAGTGTCGAGTGCTCGTGACCACTTTCCGAGGACCTGCTCGTAAATGGTTCTCTATGCTCGCCAGATTAGGTCAGCAACTACGAAGACTTCACCAAGATATTTACAACGCAATTTGCCAGCAGTATCCAAGGCCAGAAAAGCACGATCAGTCTGTTTACCATAAAACAAGGCAAGGGCGAATCCCTAAAAACATACGTACAAAGGTTCAACAAAGAGGTACTAGAAGTGCCTTCAGCCTTGGACGAAATCAATCGCAGCTTTTGCACAAGGGTTGCAGGAAGGACCCCTATTTTCGGCATTGGCTTTGGACCCAGAGACAGACTATAAAAAGTTGCAGAAGAGAGCCGGGCAATACATTCAGCTGGAAGAAGCCCTCACGGCTAAAAGAGGGACCATGGTAGAAGTAGCCGGAAAGAATCCTACACAAGGGACATCTGATGGGGCAAAAGAAAAGGGACGAGCAAAAGGAGAGGCAGTAGTCCCAAAGCAAAAACGGGAAGAAGGGAATATCTGACCATGGGCCTTGTACAAGGAGTACAATGAACTAAAGGATCCACTGGATGTGATTTTACCTAAGATTCGAGGACGAGATGGTTTCCAATTGCCCCGAACATGAGTAGATCGACCACAAAAACCTAGAGGACCTTCTTTCTGCGAGTACCACAATGATTACGGACATAAGACGGAAAAGTGCGGACATCTAAAAGACGAAGTAGAAAGGTTGGCAAGGGAAGGAAAAATCAACGACCTCTTGGTCCGACTTCCCCCCAAGAATTTTGGGCAACCCCCGAACAGAGAAGAACGACGAGGAAGGGCGAGAAGAAATGAGGATGACGACGGAGGACGTCCAGGTCAAGTAATAAAGGTTATCAACGTAATTATGGGAGGACCCACAGATGGAGACTCACAAAGCGTTCGCCGAGCACATGCTCGTGCCTGTCTAGAGCCGGAAGTAATGACTATTGAGCGAATACCAGGACCGGCCATAACGTTTGGGCCCGAGGATCTAGTCGGACTACGAACACCAACGACCTCTTGGTCCGACTTCCCCCCAAGAATTTTGGGCAACCCCCGAACAGAGAAGAACGACGAGGAAGGGCAAGAAGAAATGAGGATGACGACGGAGGACGTCCAGGTCAAGTAATAAAGGTTATCAACGTAATTATGGGAGGACCCACAGATGGAGACTCACAAAGCGTTCGCCGAGCACATGCTCGTGCCTGTCTAGAGCCGGAAGTAATAACTATTGAGCGAATACCAGGACCGGCCATAATGTTTGGGCCCGAGGATCTAGTCGGACTACGAACACCTCATAATTATGCTCTCGTGATAACGACTCTCATAGAACATCACCAAATTTCTCACATGCTCGTGGACGGAGGAAGTTCAATTGACATCATCTTCATAGGAGCATTCAAACAGATGGATTTGGGAACGGTTCGTCTAGAGCCGGTTAACACTTCTTTGTACGGTTTTGGCAAGGAACCTAAAGGAAAGATCCAACTGCCGTTGAGTTTAGGCCAGGGAAAACATATTAAGACAAGGCACGTTAAGTTCTTAATCGTAGATGCTCCTTCCTCATATGACGTGATCCTGGGAAGACCTGCCGTAGGGATGTTCGAAGCTATTGCCTCCCCGTATCATTTAAAAATCAAATACCCGGTAGGGGACGAAGTGGGAGAAGTCTAAGGAGATCAAGTGCTCGCCAGGAAATGTTATGTTGAAGCTATTCGGAAGGAGGTAAAGAAAAATAAACCAGAAGGTGTAAAGGCAGAGGAAAATGAGGGAAGGAAAAGGAAGGGAAAAGAGTAAAGAAAATACCAAGCATGGGACAAGGTCTACTACTTAGGTTTATTCGCATTATTTGTTTTTATAAGTTTCGTTTTCACTTATCGAGTCAATAAATCCTTGTCCGGGAAAGAAGTAGCATAGGAAGTATTTTCATTTTAAGTCAATAAATCCTTGTCCAGGAAAGAGGTAGCATAGGAAGAATTTTCATTTCGAGTCAAGCATTTTTAGGACGAATACCTATTATTACTCTATATACTTATTTTTGCGGAAAGAACAGAGTCGGCTAACGAAAATGAATAAAATAAAGAGATCTAAGTAACAAAACTCCACTAGGAGTTACGAAGAGCTACCATAAGTCATGAAGAAACTTATGGATAGACTGCGAAGAGCTAAAAGCAGCTACGATGAACCAATATGCATAAGTCGAAAAAATGAGACACGAGCACGGAATACTTGGAATACATTAAGTAATCGAAGTAAAAGACAAAATGAAACTAACAAACGAGCATTGAACACGAGAAAATCCTAACCAATCCAAGTTGGGGGCACATAAAACGAAAACGTTAAACAAAATCGAAAGGCGAATCGAACGTAATATATGAGCATTACACGCAATGAGCGAATCTAAGTAAGGAACGAACAAAATGATAGACGAGCGGAAAAAAAACTTAGAGTGAATCTAAGTAAAGAACAAACGAAATGATAGACGAGCAGAAAAAACTTAGAGCGAATCTAAGTAAAGAACGAACGAAACGATAGACGAGCGGAAAAAACTTAGAGCGAATCTAAGTAAAGAACGAACGAAATGATAGACGAGCGGAAAAAACTTAGAGCAAATCTAAGTAAAGAACGAACGTAACGATAGACGAGCTAAAAATACTTGGAGCAAACCTATAAAACGAATAAAATTAGCGGAAAAATACGTGGAGCGAATCCGAATAAGATGATGAAACACGATAAGCGAGCATCATACTTAGAATTAAGTCTAAGTAACAAAAGGGCGAAACATACGAAAGACGACATACGAACATAGAGTAAGCCCCCGCAACCAAAAGACAACCCGAGCAAATAACATATGCGGGCGCGTTGCGAGTAAGCCCAAATAATCATAGGAACGAATAGCACGAGGATAATATAAAATGAGAGCGAAGGCATTATATGCCAAAAAGTGACGTCGAAATCAACAACTCTGCGAGCATGATATACTCGAAAGAAATCTTAACCGGAATACGAATAAAACCTGCACGCGCAGAAAATGGTATGCGATTACAATATAAGCTCCG
This sequence comes from Verbena officinalis, assembly GCA_958496215.1. Taxonomy (NCBI): domain Eukaryota; kingdom Viridiplantae; phylum Streptophyta; class Magnoliopsida; order Lamiales; family Verbenaceae; genus Verbena; species Verbena officinalis. The sequence continues at coordinate 34,456,209 of OY292386.1, read as the reverse complement.
GACACAAAAAACTTAGATCTCAACAAGTTACATGAGGAGGGAATAAGACGAGATAAGCAGTAGAATTGTAACTTGTAATAAACGACAAAAAAAGCAGATATAATTCGCGAATAAAAAGGTACGGTTAAAATTATTCAACACAAATATCCAAAAACAGTATTAAGACCAGAAACAAACGTCCTGAGCATCGAAAAAACATAAACATAAGGAGATCAAACATCTCCATCCTCGTCATCACCCTCGTCTTCGGCTGGCGGAGCTTCAGGAATGGGAAAAGAAGGATCCAACAGCACTTGACCAGCAAAACGATCTAAATGCTGATGAAGAGTGTTCCCCGAAACTTCCTTTCCATCAGAGAAAGCCTTCTGGACTTGATCCTCGCAAATCTAGAAGCCTTGAAAATAAAACCTCATCGCCTCATTGATAAGGGACTTCTCAAATTCGGGAAGGTCTTTCAGCTGAGATAGGGTCACTTTCTTCCCTGCTTCCCGAGCCTCGTCAAGCTCACGCTGCTGAGTAGCTTTAAGATCAGCTAATTGAGCCACACGAGCATTGAGCTGCTCCTGATGATCGCGAGTTTCTTTCTCCTTCTCGGCTAGAGTGACTTTCAGAGTCTTGACGATCTCAGACATTTGCTTATGATGATCGGACAAGCGTTTGTGCTCGGTATCCAAACTTGTATCCGGATCAAGTAACTCCAAAACACGAGGGCTCAAAGAGAAGTGCTACAAAACGAAAAAGGTAAAATGTTAACGCATGACATTGATAAGTATCAAATACACGTAAAAATGTAGGAAGGGCACCTGAGCTTCTAGACGGGCAAATAGACGACGGACTTGGTGACGAGCAAGAGTATCAACATGGGCCCGAGTACTTCCGCCCACGACATCGTTGACCCAGCTCTCGAAGAAAGTCTCATCATTTCTAGGATCAAGAACGAATCGGCTAAGGGAAGCACTAGTAGAAGGAGGAGGAACGGAAGATGAAGTAGGAACAGAGGCGGATCTGTGCCGTTTCCGAGGAGAACCGCTCGGAACATCAATCGGAATCCCAATAGGAGATAGCTCCTCGGGATTCATAGTAGAAGAGGCGGGCTGCTCCTTGAGTTGCTCGGAAGAAGCGGGCATCTCTTTAAGCTGCTTGGAGGAGGCAGCTGCGTCAGTCGAATGTGCGGACGCCCCTCTTTCGGAAATAGCCTTAGGCTTTCGAGGCTTTCTGGTACGAGCACCCGCCTTGGCCTGGAAGGCCTCCTTCATGCGGGCTCTCTAAAGGGCAGCTGCAGGCAAAGTAGAGAATAAACGATCAGGAGGCTATAGCCGCATAGAATATTGTGATTAATTAAATGTACCCAAGAAGGAATATCCCAAAAATGAGGGAACGTCCGTGGCAGACGAACTCAAACCATACTTGAACATGCCACCTTCATGGCAAAGCAAGGCATAATCAAACGAACAATATTTAAGCCGATTAAATTGAGCGGCATAAAACTGCTTTAATTTCTGTAAACCCGAAGACGATTCTCGGGGAAGGGATCCAACAAAAGAACAAGGTAATTCCCAAGGAATAGGACCTCGGAGGAAAAAAAAATGGCGGGACCATCGGATATCAGAAGAAGATCCCAGATTGATGGGGGAAAAGTGAAAAGACCATTACGAAAACGGTGTAGGCAATAAAAAAAAAATGAAATAGGGCTATGGATGGAAGTATATCTTCCCTGAAACATAGGGCCTGCAAGCCTAGTAAATAACGTAGGCCGTTTGGTACGAATTAGTTTAAAGGGACGCCGAACAACTGAGAGGCTTGATAAAGAAAGGAAGAAATAGGCGTGCGAAGTCCAACCATAAAATGTTCTTCGGAGAAAGACATGTATGAAGGAAGAGGACGAGCATAAGAGTCCAAGGGACTGGGGAGAAGGATGTGATAGTCCGTAGGAATATTATACAACCGGTGAAGGGCTTGTCGAGGAGGTAATTCCCAAATGGAATTCTCTATCCCCTCCTCGTAAAAACGAGTAAACCAAGGCTTTTCGTCGTAATAAGAAAGCGGAGAAGGAAAAGTATCATGGAGAAGTTGTTCTATGGAGGAAGGCGAGGAGGGATCGTGCTCGGAGTTAGAGCTAGTAAAGGAAGAGCTAGAACCTACAAACGAAAAGGAAAACTTTACGAGAATGCAAGGATGTTCGGAAAATAGTCCACATTCGCAAAAAAAAAAAAAAAAAAAAAAAAAAAAAAAAAAAAAAAAAAAAAACACTACGAAGAAAAGATGTACCTTTATCTTGTTCGGAAGACATGCTGATAGCAGTTGTTGTAGTAGGATTGCCGAGAACAAGTACAAGCAAAGGCTGGAGAGAAATAATTTTTCGCAAATGAAGTGGGGAAAGAAGAAATGAGAAGGAGACTTTGTATATATACGTTTGCCTTCTGGAAAAGGGTCAACGTATCTGCGCCATCCGAAACAAGGGAAAAATACAATCGGGCGGACGTGGCAGGATCTCGATATGGCTAGCGACCGCGAGGGACTTAATCTCAGAAATTGTTTCAAAATTTGAGACTTGGCGAGGGAGTAATGATGGTATATGGTATTTTGGGTCCAGCCCAAAATAGGAATAAGTCCAATAAAAAGCCTTGATAAGAATTAAATGGACTGTTTTGGACTTAAACAATTAATAAAGGACATAATTAATTAAAAAGGCCCCATTGGTAAGCAAGCCCAAATCTGATTAATTAAAGGGATTTACACTAAGATAAAGTAATTGACTTCTAATCAACTAAGGATACTCGAATAAATCTTAATAAGGATTGGACTACGAATACGTCTATATAAAGAGGTCGGAACCCTCATAATTAATCATCAGAAAATCCAGAGAATACTCGAAGGATTCTCTAAAAACCATTTTTGAAAAACCCTAAGTTTAGAGAGGAGGCAGCCAAGCACTCCCCTCTAAACCCTAACCCTAAAAATCGTTGGATTATTGCGTAATTACCGCCAGATTACGTAATAATCACCCAATTTCGTTTTATCACCAAAACTCATAAAACGACGTAGGATTATTGAGGTAGAAATTTCGACACCATCAACGATATTGTTTTTTTTTTTAATGTGTATCATTCAATCAATTACAAGAAATACATGCCAGGAAATAATACAGAGAAATACATGCCAAGAAATTATACAACAAATTATCACTAACTACCAATATTTTTATACAGAAGACTAATACCTACAATCGTGAGACTCAAACCTATAACTTCAAAGTTATGGAACCTCCTCCTTGCTGCTCGGCCAAGGGATCCTCGGCCAATAATACGATATTGTTGATATATGAAGCATAATAAAAAATGAAATCACTTAAAAGCCAGGCTGTAAGGATCTTTTGTGTCCACTCACATTATCAATTGCTTCACTTGAAATTTCTTGTATGCTGGGATTTGACTTTAATTGTGCACTAAAATGATTTAAATTTTGTTATATTTACATTCTTAAAAAAAGAATTAGAGTATAAAATATAATTAAATCTGAACTGTGAGTGATTTATGAGGCCAAAACATCGGGTTCCTACGGAAAATTTCCAATGAAGAACCGTGAGATGTAATAATTGGGTGTAGTGGGGGATCCTTGTCCCAAGAGAATCTCTTTATTGACATTTATGTGTCCTTTTTAGAATTACAAAGCAATATACTTGAAAAGGTGATTAGCACACTTTCTATGAATATTTATCCAACCTTAAATATCGAAAAAAAATTCGTATAATACCAGATCCGTACTCGATATTTATATCCGTATTATGTATATTACATGTCACATGTTTCACATTAATTGGTTTTTATTATTATTTTAGATATTGGAAAATTAAATAACTTCTAGTTTATATATTAGTTATTGTGCGAGAAAATAAAAAATATAATTATATATGCATTATAAAAACATTTAGAAAAACATAACCAAGACTGTTACGGTCCAGACGCAGGAATTCGTTGGATGTGAGCCATAAGCTTTGTATCCACTGAGTATAGCTTAAAATTTATCATAAACTACTGTCCAAAAGAGATATTAATTTATTAATTATACTTGAATTCTAAGGTATAAATCCTTTTTTTTTTCCCCTTAAAATGGGATGTGGGACGAGCCAATTGGGGCGTTACAAAGACCTAAATAATTGAATTCAGAGGTGCTCATAACTCACTTATTCAACAACTACATTCATTAGATTTATTGAGGTCTGACAAATATTTTGAATATTTATTATAGGTTCAATGTAAATACAGTAAATAAAAAATATTTATTTATATTTCTTCAAATGTCAATTTTGTCTTTTAAATCTAAAAATTCTTATTTTTCGACTTTCCCACTACTATTTCTTTTTTTAAAAAGAATAAGTTCACTACTACTTTACTAGTAGTCACTTTACCATATTAGTGCTAATTTTAATTTAAACGTGGATTTCTAGAGTGTTCCAGCGGCACATGAATGATTGGAGTAGTGACCGAAAGAAGTAAGGAAGGGCCACCCGCTCCACCGGTCGCCATCACGCAGACCATGTGATTTGGCCCTTATCCGATACAGACACGTGTCAGTCTACGATCACATTTAAGCTAGCTGATTAGCTGTAATTACTGGTGCATGGTCCCCTCCACCGCATGCTATTATCTCTCTCCTATATTTTCGTTTCGGGCGGTCCGACCTAACAGGCTGGGTGATAACGACACACTAGAATTGTTATCGCCAGGGCTACATTTTGATATATATAATGGTTTGATCGAGTCAGATCCGAGCTAGAATTATTTAAAATTCATTAGATGATTTCCTGTAAATGCTTGATGGTATCTGAAAAATTCAGCCAAGGACCTTCACAAATTCTTCAGCGTATTTTCTCTCTATTTTCCAAGAACCTGCAGTAATTCCTCAATAATAATAGTGTAATTAGGATCTCCCCGAAAAAAGCATTGAGAAACCCTAGTCCAGCTCGGACTAGGACCCTTCTAGCCAATTAGAAGGAGTCAGTTTCGTCTTAAAAGTCCTACGCAGCCAGAGTCCTATTAGGCTAATGCTTCTTTAGGGAAGTATATGCACCTAGCAGATATCATAGAGAGAATGTAGGGTTACTGTCGAGTAGAAATCCTAAGCGAGCTAAACTTCTAAACTGAATTAACTTTCCATTAGCCCTAACTTCTCACCCAAACCCAACTTATCTAGGCTTAGCTAGGTCAGTCCACTCATTTATTGGGCTCAAATTATATGATACTTACCATCAATATCTACTGAAAAAATATCAGTTATAACATTACTCGTATCGGTCTAATAAAAATTAAATTTATCCAAACTACATTAGTATTCAATGATACACATGCTTTTATTATTTACTTACTTAATGTTCATTTGCATTCAATTACAATATCTGATTAAGAAGTAAAGTTGTGTTCAATTGACTTTAGAGGTTCATAGGCATTGAGACCCAAGAGATATAAAGTTACGTTTAGTTGTTATTACGGGTGCAATTGGGTTCTCAGAATTTCTAACTTGGGAATCCTAAAAATAGCATAGTTAAACCGCTAAGTTACATCAGTCGGTAGTTATAAGGTCGGATTTTGGGTGAGGGATGAGGATCGATCTCGATTGCCGATCTAGCAGTTTAATTTATAATCTTGGATCCGCTTTGACTTGAAACAAATGAACAGGGGGTTACTTGGCCGAAGAGGGTTGGCTCCGGCATAGAACCTCCGATGCCCAAGTCAGTAAACTTGTAGTGTAAGGGTGTAGAGAGAGAAATATTACGTTCGGAGTCAATAAATGAACTTACCAATCAGTAATTAATGAGGAGGTATTTATAGTGGGGCATAACACGCACTAAGTACACCCTTCAAGGTGTGCATCTAATGCACCGACCGTAGGTCTGCAGGACAACCTTAATCAGGTAATTAAGGTGGTGTCAGAAGAATGTTCAGTCGTAGGTTCAGACACATTAAATGCCTGACGGCTGACTCTAACGTTTGGGATCTGGCCCAAGTGAGCCGGATCGGGGATCGATACGATCCCTGGCATCAATTTCCCATCCGATCATACCACACAGTTTCCGATCAAAGGGCATGATCGACTATCAGCCTGGGACTTGGACCTGAGCCGGCCCAAATCGACCACTGTCGTGATGCCACGTGTCTGGCCGATATTACCCCTTACCAGTAGTGAATCTAGTAATTGTAAATGCCGGTATAGATATAAAGGGGAATATAGTAATTTACGCTCAATTTGCTCCTGGTAATATCAAAATTGCTTTGGCACATTCAGTCAACCGGCAACCGGATTCACCAGTTCCCAGAGAAAGAGCATGCAGAATTTTCCCAATATAAAGAGTACTAACGCATTCACTCCATCATCTGTCACACTATCAATACCTCCCTCGCCAAAGCCCAAAAATCTAACACCTCTCTCTCCGACCATGCCGGGCCCGAACGACCACTTCAACATTCCCCTCCAACGCGTCGCCATCGGCAACCGCGACGAGTTCAGCCATCCCGGCGCCATCAAGGCCGCCCTCGCCGAGTTCATCAGCACCCTCGTATTCGTCTTCGCCGGCTCCGGTTCCGGCATTGCCTACAACAAGCTCACCGGCGATGCTCCCAACAGCCCATCTGGCCTCGTCGTCGCCGCCGTAGCCCACGCTTTCGGCCTGTTCGTTGCGGTCGCGATCGGAGCCAACATTTCCGGTGGCCACGTCAACCCCGCCGTCACCTTCGGGTTGTTCATCGGAGGAAACATCACTCTGTTCCGTGGTATTCTCTACATCATCGCTCAGTTGCTCGGATCTACTGTCGCTTGCCTTCTTCTCTCCTTCACCACCGGTGGCTTGGTAAGATATATCATCATATCATTCATCACTACTTTCTTAAAAAAGTTCATAAAAAAAAATTAAACAGAGACACGATACACAGAAAGTGTTACTGTAAAAAACTTCCATATACTGATTTTACAGACACTATATGTAATGTTAGTGAAGATCTTTGAACATACAATTACTTTTCTGTTTATACAGGCGATCCCAGCATTTGCTCTGTCCGGTGTATCTGTATGGAGCGCCTTCGTTTTCGAGATTGTGATGACCTTCGGGCTCGTCTACACCGTCTACGCCACCGCCGTCGACCCGAAGAAGGGCGAAATCGGCATTATCGCTCCCATTGCAATTGGTTTCATCGTCGGAGCTAACATCCTCGCCGGCGGTCCATTCACCGGAGCATCGATGAACCCCGCAGTGTCGTTCGGACCGGCTTTGGTGAGCTTCACCTGGACCAACCACTGGGTTTACTGGGCTGGACCTCTCGTCGGCGGCGGTCTCGCCGGCATCATCTATGAGATCTTCTTCATCAACCACACCCACGAGCCGTTGTCGGAGTTCTGAGAATATTTGAGATGAAACGGCATCGTTTAATTATTTGTATTTTGTAATTGCTTGATGATGAGTTTAATTTAATTAGTGTGCTTAATTTTCCACTTTAATTTGTTGTCTTGAACAACTTTGTATTGGTCGGTGTGAATTGTGTCTTAATTGCAAGGCCCATGTTTATTTTCTGTGTAGGTCAATATTTAATAATATGAATTTTATCTTTTTTTGTTTTTTGTTTGGTGCAAAACGAGAATTTTATCTTCTATTTTTTTGGGATAATTACATTTATACTCCTCTATTTATGAAAAAATACAGCAGACTCTCTCTACTATTGGATACAGAGACACCTTCTCGACTATAGTTTTGTCTAATATTTAGGTCCTACAGTTAGTTATTTTCTTATTTCTAGGTAGATGTTAATGTTTTATTAACTGGACAATAATTTAATCACTTTACTCATTTCTTGTATAGTAAATATTATAACAAAAATATTATGAGTATTAATTTAGTCATTTTATAATTTTTTGTTAAGTTGTTTAGATTTTTGTTAGGGTTAGAAGATCTATCTGTAATTTCCATATTTATTCTTAAGTTGAGGGTTGTAAGTGTAATTATGCCTTCTTTTTTAACGTTTTCTGAAGTCAATTACATATTTTTCTTTCTATTTGGTAGATAATTATATTATTTCTACTATTAGAAATATTCGTGGTTGACAGTAATCACAGAATCAGGATTTTTTTGATCCCCTTGGCATACGTACAGACAAAAAGCCAAATGCTCCTTTTTCTAAATTTTTTATTTTCGAGGGGGTGCCCCCCTCCCCTAAAATCTTGGAAATTTTATTTTTACATACAAAATTTAAAAAAAAATTGTTTTTGCCCTCTTATTTGTCCAAAATCTGTAATTTTACCCCTTAAATTAATCAAAATATTTCATACTATATACATATTTTAATCTCGCCTCCTCTCCGTAAAATTTATGGCTCCGTCCCTGAACATGAGTGCATCCAGATTAGACTAACTCATCTATATTATTGTATAAAGCGCCTTTCCCTTTGGTCACTCACTCTATTTTGAATTGTCATTTAATAATTAATTAATTTAAATATTTTTATCTCTCTTTTTCCACTTTTGCACATTTTTTTCTCTCTTCTTTCTTTTCTCTCTCCTCTTTCTCTCTCTTCCTATCTAAGCTCCTTAATAATTTAAACTTTTATTTAATTAATTATAAAAATTATTTTTTAACATGTTATAAGTTTTGTGAATATATTGAAAATAATTAATATTATTATAAATAAAAAATTTAATTAGTATTTATAAATTCTTGCTATTTAAATATATTTATATATTATTAATAATATTTTATTTTTATATCGCACACACATCATGTGTGCTATATTTACTAGTATAAATTAATTAATGTGAATTTGGGTACAAATTAGATATAAATTTCCTGTCAATTCTTTTTATCTTTTGATGTGTTTATAATTTAGTGAAAGGGATTAATTATTGTAGTCGTGGATATCCTGATTGAAAAAAAGCATATAAATTAACATTCAAAACAAGAAAATTTGGATTCCATTCCACACGTACGATCAAAACAAAAAATCATGAACACAGGCTAATTTCCGCAATGATTCTATACATCATCCCATTTTGAAAAGGGAAAAGAAAAAGTCTAAAGTTGGATCTCGTAAACATAAAATTGTCACTCCCACTCATCAGCTGTAAAATACTGGACACGGACATGTATACAACACTAATTCAGATATAGTGATATGTATTTCTTTTGATATTTTATACTAAAAAAATATTCGATACGAATGTCGAACACAATACGATACTGAGTAGAATTTTATCATATATAGCTCATGCATGACTCATGTGGTCTTGAGTTTCTTGACTGCATAATGACTAATTAATTCCATTTCTCTGTCTATTCTTGCATACTCTGACTGACCCAATAATAAATGATGAATCAGAATTTTTTATTTTTTTTATTTTTTTAATTGAGAATGAATAATGATCCATAACCATTCACTTCAAGTCCAACATGTAGCATAATAAAATTAATTGTGGCATGCTAAATGTCCAATCTATGATGCAGGACACTTCTAAAAATCTTATATTACCGTGTCATGTAGTGTCCGATATCGTATCGGACACTCCTCTAATATAAAATATAAAAAAATAAAATCGTGACTGATGATGTCGGTTTTTGGTAAGTGATCAGAGTCAACCACGTGGCCTCGATCTGTCAGTTGAATTTGTAGAGGGGAGTCCGACTTTGACCTGAAAAGCACTAGCGCTGGGTAACTTGGCCGGAGGGGATTGTCTCCGGCGTAGCCCCTCCACTGAATTAAATCAGTCTTAGAATATAATATTCGCAAAGGGAGGTTGGAGCAATTAATGAGAACTTACCCTTCATAATAAATGAGGGGGTATTTATAGGGTGGATCCACACACGCTGAGTACACTGTTTGTACGTGCATTAATGGCCTCGACCGAAGGGCATTTAATGCCTGTGCCTCGAGTCAGACTCATTCCTTAAATGGAATGATTGTCTGTCACTTCAGCGGGTACAGAGTACGGAATGTAATCAGAACGGATACGGCGCAATTAATGCAGCTACAGTGTGGTCGACCGTGTGGAGATGGGACAGGTTCGAGCCATGAGACCTCGACCCTCGGGGCATGCTCTGGGGGAGATATAGTGAGTTGAGTATCGATTCTCGAGCGCGGTACGGTCGAGCTTGGGACCTTAGAGACTTCCGAGCCATTATGACAGTCGAGCTATCAGGTCGAGCCATGTGGTCGGCCGCCGAGCTTGTTCTTGGGCCACGTGTGGGTTGGCCTTTGACTAGATAGACGTGGGGATTGACTCTTTAAGAGCGTGCCACGTGTATTCTCCGGAATATTCCACATCACGAGTCCCCCAAGTTCCGGTCGAATATATTCGACCGGGATTTGAAATTGGTCGCCATTTTGAAGCTCGATACACGTGGCCATTTTAGGTTGGGCCACGCAACCCGGTATTACCGTTATACGCAACCGACAATAAAGTAGGTCGACCCTCGGCTTGTTCTCAAAAAGCGCGCTTGTTTCGTCAGCGCTACGAAGAGCAATTATGGCGACTTTTCGCATTCCGAGGCAAGAGTATTATAAATAAGGGCATAACCCTATTCACATTTCTTACATTCTCTGAATATTAACTCCGAGCGGAAGAACTTTTTAGCGAGAAAATCATCCAAGCGAAGGAACTCGATTCGAGCGTAAACACATCGTCCACTCTCTAGGTAACCCTCGACCCTCAACTCCACTTTTTTTTACAATTTATAAAATGTCTGGAGCGTCAGAGGGATCTAGTGAGAGGGTGAGGGACTACGCAGCAGGCTTCGACGTAGTCGACTTAGGGTTTGACACCGAGTCAGAGTCGGAGGCCGAGGTCTCGTCTCGAAGGGTCGCGGGACTGAATGAGGATAAAACCACCTCTACCAGTGATCGGGAAGAGGAGACCACCAGTCGGTCGCGTGGTCGGGCTGCAGCTTTGCCCCAACGCGGGTACCGCAGCAAGATTCCTGCCGCCGCCAAGGGAAAGTCGAAGGTGGGAGGGTCGAGAGATGCTGGGGTCGAGCCCCATCAGTCGGAAAGGGGAGTACCTGCTCCTCATGATAGCATAGTCGGAGGAGTTTCAGAGGAGCAATTCGACAGGATTGCCGATCGACTGAATCTGCCCGAGCCCTATGCCATCCGAGCGGCGACTAAGGACGACATCCTGGGTCGACAAGCTCACGGGGAGATCGCCGTCAACTATAATGCGGTGATGAACGGTTTCCGTCTGGTCGGGAACACCCAATACACCAGCTTGTTCCGGGCTTTGCGGGTTTGCCCAAGCCAGATGACCGCCAACTGCTTCTCCCTTATCTCCTGTTTCTTTATACTGATGAGGGTCTTGAGACTCGAGCCGACGTTGGCTCGATTCTTCCATATGTACACCCTCTCCGCCTCTTCTTCCTCGGGCGAGGGATTTTATAGCTTGTCTCAGAAAAGGGGCAAGAAAATATTCACCATCCCGACCTCTTCTCATGGCGATCAGTGGAAGACGGAATTCGTGATCGTCCAACACCCTGACGGATTTCTCATCCCGACCCAATGGGAAGACAATCGGCCCCCGACCCTTCGACCCGCGAAGGATGAGGTCCTCGAGGAGTCGCTTGAACTAATAATGGGGTTTTTGGGTCGAGACATATGCTCCGACCAAGTCTTGCTCGATTGCAAGACCTTCTGCAGCGAGGAAAACCTAGCGGCCGCGGGGATCGGTCGCGGACGAGTGTGGGAGGGATTTGTTTTGGGTATAGGCCATTTTTTGCCCTTTCTTTATGCTGAATGTGTTTTTCTCAACTGTTTCTAATCGATTTGTTGTTTGTGCAGATACCAGCATCCTCTTGGCATCCAGAACTTTCTTCCTTCAGAGCTTGGGTAAGGCTCTTTTGCCAGAGCACGATCTGGCGACCGGCGAGAAGTTGGCGGAACTTAACGAGGCCGTTCAAAGTCGGCCCGATCTTCCTGCAGCCGAGCCCCCGATCCTCGGCGCGGACATAGAGGCGGGGCTGCCGTCACCCCGACAAGGCCCCGGGGTCAGCAAGGGGCTGTTCAAGAGGCCCGCGGCGGGATCTAGCAGGGCGGTCGGCCTCACCACGGTCGACCTAAATGAGGAGGAGGGGGAGGAGGCCGAGCCTCTAACTCGCAAAAGAGCTGCTCCCAAGCCCGCCCGCAAACCTGCCCCTCCATCCAAAAAGTTGAAGGGCAAAGGGTCGACTAGCGAGGCCCTCCCAGCGGAAGACTCGGGCTCTGAGACGAGCGCCGAGCACCTGGCACGTCGCATCCAGGATTATCTTCCAGTGGCCGAGCCACACTTCCGTGGAGGGGTCCCCGAGTTGGTCGCGGGACAACCCTGATCCCTTCTCAGCTCGGGGTCGGACTATGAGGCCGTGAGGGCCATCTGGCGGTCGGTAGCGACAGAGCCCGACCACAAGCGCATGGCCGAATGGTCGTTAGAGACCTTCGAGCGTAACCTGGCCACCGCCTTTATGTCTGTAAGTAATTCTTACATTTTGTTTATTAATCCCAAGTGACTTTACTCGATTCGGTCTAACTTTCTTTCTCTTGGTCGACTTTGCAGCGCACAGCCCCGATCGCTCATGGATTGGTGCAATATGTGAAGGCCCTCCGCTCGAGGAAGCACTTTTACAAGAGCAAGTGCCTCGAGCTTAAGAAAGAAATCGAGGAGCAAAAGGAGGGCGGCGATTGGAAAAGACAAGCCCAATGATTTCAGCAGTCGGCTCAACTGCTGGAGGAGGAGAACAAGGAGCTCAAGGCGAAGGCGATCGAGCTTTCGAGGGCTGTTGAGGAGCGAACCCTTGAAGTCTCAAGGCTCGAGGGTGAGGCCCGATCCCTCAGGCTCGAGGGCCAAGAGGGCTTTGTAAAGGGGCAGGCGGCTGGTCGAGCGGCGACCGAGCGCGAAATGGAGGCCAGGTACTGCCGCAAGGCTCGGGGCTTCCTTCAAAGAGCCCAGATGGCGATGGGACGATGGGCTGTGAAGAATTTTGTTGAAGGGCCCATGTTCGAGAAGGCCAGCGCCATTAAGGCGTTTGATGATTTCAAGGATGGCCATGCGCTCTGCCTGGCCCAATTACAGGCCCAAAATCTGATCGTCCCAGGGGCTGATCTCTCCAAGGTCGGGATAGCCGCAGCCGACCCTCGCCCTCCGAAGCAAGCAGCCCCCAATGTCGAGGCTCAAGTGATAGTGACAAAGACTACCGTCGAAACCTCCGAGCCTGACCAGCATCCGTATGGCTTCGTGGTCCAAAGGCTCCTGGCTGAGCTCATGAAGAAGCCCTACGACGGGAAGGACGAACCGCTGGAGCCCACTATGAATCGCTTATTCCCCTCTGTCGATCCTAACGAAGCCGATCCTGAGTGGTCTACGGCGGAGCTCGAGTGGTTGAGCTCTCTGGCGCTCGAGGCTGGCCCGAGCGAATCGGCGGCCCCTGCCGATCCTTGAACCTTTATTTTGATTTGTAATAGGATTCCTTCCTCGAGCGATAGGCTCGAGTCTTGTTGTAAATTCGTATTGACTTAATGAAATTTAGTTTTTTCATTGTCTTGCTTTTTATCTTTTATTCGAATTTTCAATTTCCTTGTTGAAACTTAGCTCCAACCAAGGGTTGATTTGACTGGCGGGCTCGAGCTTCACGCTCGAGTTCCCGGCTCCTTTGGTGAAGCGTAGCTTCAAGCAAAGAGTTGTTTTAACTTATTGGGCTCGAGCTTTACGCTCGAGTCCCCCGCTCCTTTGCTGAAGCGTAGCTTCAAGCAAAGAGTTGATTAATGTATCATCCTTGACAGTTATATGTACTCAAACAAGAATTCTTATAATGCATTAAACACCAGCATAGCTGTTACAAATAGGGCCCTTCGAGGGGAGTTATATATCCAAATCCTGTAAGGATCGGTCCTAAGGATAATACAATTTTAAATTGTAGGCATTCCACGGCCGAGGCAACTCCTCAGATTCCGAGCCTAAGGTTTCCAACCTATATGAGTTGTTTTTGGCAATTCGTGCAACACGGTACGGTCCATCCCATTTTTCTTCGAGCTTCTTAACTTTCCTAGACACCTCAACCTTTTTCAGGACGAGATCGCCCACTTGAAAGCTTAACGGTCGAATGTTTTTGTTGTAGCTTCGAGCGGCGGCCGCCTTGTGTTGCTGCATTCGTCCTAACGCACGATGGCGCTTCTCCTCAATGAGGTCTAGCTCGAGTGCTCGCCCTTTATTGTTTTGGGCTAAATGGAAGTGTGAGACTCGAGCGGTTTCGTGGACCAACTCCGTAGGAATCAGGGCTTCCGATCCATAGACAAGGGCAAATGGAGTCTCGCCGGTGGCGGTTCGTGGAGTGGTCCTATAAGCCCATAAAACCTCATCGAGCTCGTCTGCCCATGCCTTCTTTTTAGCATCCAGTCGAGCGCTGAGACTTCGGAGGATGGTGCGATTAGTCACTTCTGCTTGCCCATTAGCTTGTGGATATCCGACTGAGGCAAAGCGCTGATCGATTCCGTGATCCTTGCACCATTCTTTCATGTCATCGGCTCGGAATTGAGGCCCATTGTCGCAAATTAGGATGCGAGGCACTCCGAATCGACATACTATGTTCCTCCATATGAAGTTTTGGATGACCTTAGAGGTCGTCTTCCTAACGGCTATTGCCTCGACCCACTTAGAGAAGTATTCACAGGCCACGATGCAATATTCAGCCTGCCGCACGGTGGACGTTGGGAGTGGTCCCACAATGTCGATCCCCCATTGATCAAATGGCCATGAAACATCGACCGCTATCTTCTCAGCGGCATGCTTGTGGGAATAATTTCCCGTCTTTTGGCACCTGACGCAGCACTTAGAATATTTTTCAGCGTCTCGCTCGAGGGTCGGCCAGAAATAGCCGGCTCGCGTTACTTTCCTGGCCAGAGATCGACCTCCCGCATGGTTGCCGCAACTTCCTGCATGGATCTCGTAGAGAACCTCTTCAATTTGCGAGGGTCGGAGACACCTCATTGGGGGTCGACGGTTACCACGCTTGTAAAGTCGACCTCCGGAATCGAGGGTGTATCTTGAGGCTCGATGGCGTAGTCGTCGAGCGGCATTTTGATCTTGGGGTAGCACCCCATCCCTTAAATGTAGCACGACCTCGTCGAGCCAACAAGGCTCCTCAGGGTCGATTGTGATTATGGCCGCCTCGGGCCCATCGATGGCTCGCCGATTGGAGATGTTGTAGGTGATCTGGCGCTCTTCTGTGCCCTTAAGGCCGCTTGCAAGTTTTGACAATATGTCGGCTCTAGTGTTTTCTTCACGAGGCACTTGATTGATCGCGAAGCTGGTGAATCGGGCCGTCAGTTTACGCACTTCTTCCAAGTATTTGACCATATTTTCCTCTCGGGCCTCGTAGAGTCCCTGGACTTGGTGTGCAATGAGTTGTGAATCAGTGATAACGGCGACCGACTTGGCCCCGCTCTCGAGCGCGATTTTCAGTCCTGCGATGAGAGCCTAGTACTCCGCTTCATTATTGGTGATCCGAAAGTCTAGACCAATGGCAAAGTCCAGATCCAATCCATCGGGATTTGTTAAAGAGATCCCTGCACCCCCGCCCTGGGCGGTCGACGACCCGTCGACCTTCAGGAGCCAATGGGTGTTCTTGCTTTTAGGTGTCTTCGCAACGGTTGTTTTCTCGACCAGGAAGTCCGCGAGGACCTGAGCTTGCATGGCGACCCTGGGTTGGAAAGTGATATCAAATTGCCCAAGGTCGATCGCCCACTTGATCAGTCGACCCGAGTTATCTGGTTTAACCATCACTTGCTTCAGCGGTTGGTCGGTAAGGACCACGATCTCGTGCGCTTGAAAATATGGGCGTAGCTTCCTTGAAGAGACCACTAGGGCCAGTGCAAACTTCTCGATCTCTAGGTATCGAGTTTCGGCTCCGTGCAGGATCTTGCTAACGTAATACACTGGGAGGTGTTTCCGATCCCTGATGGTTACTAGAACCGAGCTTATGGTTTCGTCTGAGACGGCGAGGTAGAGGTAGAGTATCTCCCCTTGCTCGGGCTTGGCGATCAGCGGAGCTGATGCCAGGTAATTCTTCAGTTCCTCGAAGGCTCGGTCACACTCCTCCGTCCACTCAAACTTGCTCACATCTCTCAATATCTTCAAAAAGGGCAAGTTACGCTCGGACGATCGAGAAATGAACCTATTGAGTGCCGCGATTCGTCCGACCAACTGCTGGACCCCTCTGATCGTTTCCGGTCGAGGTATGTTAATTATGGCCGAGATTTTCTCTGGGTTGGCCTCGATCCCTCGTTGGCTTACCATGTATCCTAGGAACTTTCCTCCTTTAACCCCGAACACACACTTCAAGGGGTTGAGCTTGAGACGATACTTCCTTATCAAGGCAAACATCTCGCTTAGGTCACTCTGATGATTTTCCGCCTTCAAACTCTTGACGATCATGTCATCTACATAAACCTCGACCGTCTTTCCCAATAATGGATCAAATATGAGGTTAGCCAGCCTTTGATAAGTGGCCCCTGCATTCTTGAGCCCGAATGGCATTACTTTAAAGCAATATATTCCCTTGACGACGATGAACGCCGTGTGTTTTTGGTCTTGGGGAGCCATCCTAATCTGATAATACCCTTGGAAGGCATCCATCATGCTCATTAGCTCGCAGCCGGCGGTCGAGTCGACTAATTGGTCGATCCGAGGCAAAGGGTAAGGGTCCTTAGGACACGCTCGATTAAGGTCCGTGAAATCATTGCACATCCGCCATTTGCCTCTTGTCTTGGCCACGAGGACCACATTGCAGAGCCAATTAACGTATTTCTCTGGAGTGATGTATCCAGCATCAAGCAACTTGTTGACTTCCTCCTCGATGATCGAGTTGCGAACGACACTCTGGGTCCTTAGCTTCTGTTTTATGGGTTTGAAGGCGGGGTCGATGTTCAGGTAGTGCGAGATTACCCTCGGGTCGACTCCTTCTAGATCTTTGGCCTTCCAGGCAAAGACATCCACATTATCTTGCAGGAAGATGGTGAGACACTCCAATTGCTTCCCCTCGAGACTCGCCCCGACCCTGGTGGTTTTTTCCCGATCCTGAGGATCGAGTTGGACCAGCTGAGTGTCCTCCGCTGCCGACAGTCGGGACTCGTCCACCTTCCTTTTCTTTCGAGCTTCATGAGTACTTATTTTGGAGCGCGAGGCTCCATCCCCTCTCGGGTCGACGATTCTTTCGTCGTCATCTGCGTCATCCATGATGAGATCACCTGGTTTGAGCACATTTTCTGTGGGGGGTCGAGCCTCGTTAGCAATTGCATAGCAAGCCCAAGACTCGGCCAAATCGCAGCACACCTTTCCGATCCCGTAGGGAGTCGGGAGTTTGATCTTTTGGTGGTAGGTCGAGATGACGGCCTTGAAATCAATGAGGCCGGGTCGACCTAAAATCATGTTGTAAGGGAAGTTGGGGATATCGACGACAACCCAATTAATTTCCATCGTCGTTCGAGCGGGGTGGAGGCCCGTGGAAGGTAACATTTTAATCTGGCCTTTTGGGGCGATGATCGAGCCACCAAAGCCTTTAAGGGTTGTTTTTACTGGCTCATATCTTAATTTACTCAAATGCATTCGCATAAGAGTCGAGTAAAGAACAATGTTCGAGCTAGCTCCAGTATCAACCAAACATTTACTTACAGCATAGTTTGCGATATCTAAAGTTACCACCATCGGACAACTCGGCGTTACGCCGTTCCGATGGGGATCTAGATGAAAATCCCTATCGCTAAATGCTACTTCTTTTTGCTTCCATTCTTCCCCCGGCTCGACTTGTAGCATTTCATGAGGGCCACGAAGGCTGGTCTGGGCTCGACGAATCCCTCTCTTCCTGGCAGTCTTAGTATCTCCACCGTCGGGTCCACCCACAATCATATCGATGCGACCGTGGGTCGGCGCGTTCTGGATCGCGCCAGGGGTGGCGGCCTGCTTTCCTTCACGTTGATTTCGCTTTGGTGGGGGCGATCGGGTCTTAGATCTCGACAGTCGATCCTCAGCCTCGTTGCAGCGCCGCTCGCGCCCTCGATCCCTATTTCGCTTCAGCCTTTTAACAAACTCGGCCAAATGTCCTCCTTGGATGAGCCTCTCTATTTCATCCTTCAGCTGGTTGCAATCGTTGGTGTCGTGTCCAGGCTGATCGTGGAACTCATAGTATTTAGAGTCATCGACCTTCCGTAGGTTAAGCTTCAGCTTCTTGGGGTAGTTGAGAAATTCCCGGGGATTTTTGGAAGGATATCCCCTATCGCACATATTAAGGGCTCATATTTCTCCTGGTCGGGCTGCCGAATATTCGAGCTTCCTTCAGACCGAGCATTGCTTTCCTGTCGACCCTTATTCTTCCCTCGACTTGTAGGTGGACTCTGATCTCGAGCACTGCGGGATCGATTGTAGTAGTTACTATGGGCTGGGGCTCGACCGATGCTTCTTAACATGGCTTGGCCGTGGTTTGCCCAGTAACTTCCCTCAATCTCCTCGTAGTCCATCCACTTTGTAGCGTAGTCTTGGATGTCCCTCAGGCTGTTTATGGGAACTCTACCAAGGATATCCTTGGTGAAGTCTCGGCAATGACAGTTTTTTCCCAATGCGCTGAGGACGACTGCCAGGTCTGGCGGCACAACTCGGACCAATTCTGCATTGAATCGAGTGAAGTAATCCCTTAGGGATTCGTCCACTCCTTGGACGATGGAATCTAAACGGGACACCCCGAGCCTATCTTGGATCAGAGGGGAGAAGTGGCCTTCAAGCGCTGTGGAGAGCTCATCGTACGATCTTATGGAGGCAGGAGGCTGCCTGAGAAACCAATCGAGCGCCGCCCCTTTGAAGGTGGTGACCAGAACCTTCGCCCATGTGTGTGGAGTATGGGGGAACAAGTTCATCGATAGCTCGAAGCTGGTTATATGGTCGCCAGGATCGGTTTTCCCATCGTAGATAGGAAGGTCCTGAGGTATGGCGGTCGACCCAGGGTCCTTGCTGAGGATCTCCTCTGTGAACGGCGACAGCCTCTGTCGCCGGCTTCGAGCGTTACGCTCGGGTACCCATTGCTCATTACGCGCCACGTGGGGTCGAGGGGGGAGCCTGTCTCTCAAGTCCCCCAATGGTGGGATGCCGGCATATTTTTTCGTTAACCTCTCATTGACCGGAAGTCGAGGGGGAGGGAGACGTCTAGCGTCTCGCATGAGTCCGCCCGTAGGGCGGACAGGAGGTGGTTGTGTGGGTCGTATGGGCTGTGACTATGCCCTTCTGCGGTCGGGAGGTGGGGGGACGTAGTCCATTTCGTTGATCTGATCGTCGTATTCCTCTCGATCATATTCCTCATCGTAGTAGCCTTCCTCTTCTTCAGGCTCGTTCTCCTGCTCGATGACACGCGCCTTTCCCGGACTTTGGACCGTGTGGACATTGTTCTCATCTTCCCCTCTGGGGAATGGTCGATGGGGTAGCGTGGAGGTCGGGCAGCCTCGGGCCTCCGACCCTCGTTCCCTCTTCCTATCTGAGTTTGAGCTCGAGGGAGTAGCGGGGGTCAAGATAGTCGATACTGTACTGGGGGAGGCTCAGTGACATTGACTGTGAGAGGAATCGTCCTTATGGGCCTCCCAGCCTCGAGGGCCTGCCTAGCCTCCTCATAAACCTGACTGGTATATGCGGCTAAGTCCTGGGCTGATGGTTGAGCCGGGAGTACGACTGCGGGTAGATCCGCGCATGAAACAGCGTCTTCCTCCGCCCCATTAGGAGGGTTTGCCCCCTCAGGGCGGTCGATGTCTTCAAGTTGGGCGGCGAAGACCGCCTGCTCTTCAGCAGCAGCGGCGGCTCGATCGGCCTCGATCTGAGACCGAGTCCTGATGGCGCTGTGGGTGCTTTTAGTTTTATTGTTCACCATGGCTAATCGCTCGATTGCTCGAAGGTCGAAAGTGGTTATTTCCCACAGACGGCGCCAAACTGATGATGTCGGTTTTTGGTAAGTGATCAGAGTCAACCACGTGGCCTCGATCTGTCAGTTGAATTTGTAGAGGGGAGTCCGACTTTGACCTGAAAAGCACTAGCGCTGGGTAACTTGGCCGGAGGGGATTGTCTCCGGCGTAGCCCCTCCACTGAATTAAGTCAGTCTTAGAATATAATATTCGCAAAGGGAGGTTGGAGCAATTAATGAGAACTTACCCTTCATAATAAATGAGAGGGTATTTATAGGGTGGATCCACACACGCTGAGTACACTGTTTGTACGTGCATTAATGGCCTCGACCGAAGGGCATTTAATGCATGTGCCTCGAGTCAGACTTATTCCTTAAATGGAATGATTGTCTGTCACTTCAGCGGGTACAGAGTACGGAATGTAATCAGAACGGATACGGCGCAATTAATGCAGCTACAGTGTGGTCGACCGTGTGGAGATGGGACAGGTTCGAGCCATGAGACCTCGACCCTCGGGGCATGCTCTGGGGGAGATATAGTGTTGAATATCGATTCTCGAGCACGGTACGGTCGAGCTTGGGACCTTAGAGACTTCCGAGCCATTATGACAGTCGAGCTATCAGGTCGAGCCATGTGGTCGGCCGCCGAGCTTGTTCTTGGGCCACGTGTGGGTTGGCCTTTGACTAGATAGACGTGGGGATTGACTCTTTAAGAGCGCGCCACGTGTATTCTCCGGAATATTCCACATCAGTGACGTACCCATATCAATATATCCATGCATGTGCTTCATAGTATTCTATTAACCATTACGCTAATTCTTAATCAAAATAAATGAAAGTAGCCATTTGTAAAACCGAATCAAAAATGAAAAAATCTAGATGTAATTTATTATAGTATATGTGGAGTAATAAAAAGAAAACATTTGATCAACTCAAAGAAGTCCGATGATTTCTTCAATGTTCACTTTATTCTTGTCCCGATGATTTCTTAATTAATCTAGCTAGCTACATATTTCTTTCTTTTATAATTAATTTATTACATTGTTTGGAGCAAAAACATTTCCCATTAATGTTTAATTCACTAGCAATGATTATGGCGACCATATGATGAAGACAAAAAAGGCTATTCCATTTAAAAAGTATACTTTTAAATATAATTGCCTCCACATGATATGTGGATATAATAATGTAATAAAACTTTTAAAAATTCTATCATGTTATATCGTGTTATGTTGGGTATCGTATCTGAGACTCATATCGAACACTTTTATAATGTAAAATATTAAAAAAGATCTGTATATATATTGTGTACGTGTCCGTGCTGTTTCAATATATCAAAGCATATGATCACTTTGTGTTATATTCTTGCTGGAAACAACTACGTGGTGGTTAGGGATTTTCAAATTTCAATTTAATAAAAATTCTCTCTCCAAATCATTTCCATAAATTATTTCCACCAACTAGACTAGACTCCTTCTCCACTTTATCGATTGTATGTGTCACCAAATTAAACTGCCCATGGACTTCGATACAAATAAAATAAAATAAAAATATTTATAGTATTTTAAAACCGCATTAGCTATTTAATTTCGTAAACCGATGGATTATTCATTATAGAAGACAAAGTTGATTTTGATTTTGTGAACAAAGCCGGAATCTGATAAATATTTTTACATTAGCAATGGAATTTCAAAAAAGTTTTAATAATTTTCGAAATTAACAAAAGCCATTAATTTACAATTTTATTTTATTTTATGTACTAGAAATAACCTCGTGTCAAGGCACGGGATACAACTTCAAAACAGATGATTAAAATTATTTTCATTTATTTAAAAATTATAAGTTGATAAAATCCAAATCATAACTAATTCATTATTTATTAATCAACTAACAAATATTTAATTGATTAAAACATTAATTCTTGTCCCATAATGATAATAGTAGTACAAAATATGAAATAATTACATTATTTTTTTAATATAAATTATAGTTGAATTTATCATAAATAAAATTGTAAAATATTTTGCATTTAGTATTAGAAAATGGTAAAAATAATTTGAATTCAAATTTTACCAGTCACGTATTTATAAGTAGAGATAGATGAATATTTTAAATTATTTTAATTTGAATTTGAAAGATAATAGTTGTTAAAAAAGATAATGACCTTATCGTAACTAATTTATTAAATATTATCTTGACAAAAAGTAAAATGCAAAAATTCCATGCACATCCATCCAGGCATGAAAAATTAGATTCTTTTAGAAAAAAAATAACCATAAATATTTGAGTCTTGTAACCATAAATCTCAAAATATTTGTTATACTATATATATATATATATATATATATATATATATTATTTAAACTATCATATATCTATATATTATGTTTAGATTCTTTTAGATAATATCCATAATAAATGGTATTTTAAAATAGTAAATTAGATTCTTTTAGATAAAAAATAGCATAAATATTTGAGTCTTGTAACCATAAATCTCTAAATATTTGTGTATTTAAACTATCATATATCTATACATTATCTTTGAATTCTTTTAGATAATACCCATAATAAATGATATTTTAAAATAGTATTTATTTAATGGCAGAATAGAATTCATTGAGACTATCCAGTGAACGCTTAGGTGGATAGGCTCAAGGGTTCTGAATTATTATATATAGATTAGACTCTATTCGATATTAATCACTTAATTAATAAAAGTGTCCCGCTGTATTCTCACAAAATTTAAAGTTTCTCAATTCAGTAGTGAAATCTAATTTCTCCCATGCATTCGAAAAAAGGAAGTGAGAAAAGGAAAAATTGTTTAATGTGACAAAAAAGGAGTACACAAGCACGTAATGGACTTTATTATAATAAAGTTATTATTCAATTAAAAATATATTACATCTTAATTATGATACATCGGATACTTTTAGTACAAAATGTTTAAAACAATCTGTATCGTTCCGTATCCATATATCACATGAATTCAGCTGTTGGTGATAGGATATGACTATGAGAGAATCCCCATAAGGATATGGTAGTAACTTTCAAACATTTCCTCCTTGTATTTTTCACACAAATCATGAAAACACTATATACCTCACATGAACATATATAGAATCAACTGTGCTTTTAAAAGGAATTAACTTTCAAACTTTTTATACATTGACGTACACTATATATCTCCCTCGATTACATCATTTTATTTTGGATTTATTCAATATAATTAGCAACAACTATATATGGTGGATGATGGATTTGAATTTTTTTTTTTTTTGATTCTTAGGAAAGTCCAAAAAGTACGTGAAAGAAACAAAAATTGAAGTTTCAAAATTCTTTCATATATATGCTTAAAAAAATATTGGGTTTTGTTTGATTAATGTTAATTACAACTTACAAGTTTTCTTTTTAGCTCTAATTACATCGTACTAGACTTGAAGGACGTTAGAGCTAAGTTTATCTATTTTCATAAATTATAAAATAAATTATAAAATTTCAGGATATTTCATTTTAATACAAAAAACTCCATGAAATAAATTAATTATTTGCACCTTTTAGGTTCATACGTATGTTGTATAGTTTTAAGGGACTGTTTTGTATTAATGAATTTTAAACTATATTTATATATTATTATATTAGAGTTGGATCAAATTAATCACAGAAGTAAATTTTTTATTAGCTTATCGTCTTGATGATAATGTTACAAGATCTACACAAGTGTATATGTTTAAACAAGCTTTATGTTGATATTATTACATTATTATATTCTTAATTATTCCATAATTTATAATTCCATTCAATGATTCAATATAATATACACACATTTAGATAGCATAGCCCTCATAGAAGTAATTCATATTTTTTTTCCAGATATTAACTTTTTGTGCGTGTCTAGACCAGAGAATTAATCCAACGTCAATAACGATGACTAATTCCTTCACTTAATTATAGACACCTCAGAAAAAATATAATTGACCAAAAATTTCAAAATTATTTCACACCAAAGTCAAATTCGAACCTTAATGTAATGAATATTTCTCAACAATTAACTCGGTCATATTTCAAAAAAAAACCAAAAAGTTGATTGATGAAGATAGGAAAATTTCACTTTTAGTCCCATAAGATTGGAGTGAGATTAAATTTAGTCCTACAGTGTTCAAAAATTTACTTATAGTCCCATAAAATTCAAAGAGTTGACACTTTTAGTCCTTCTGTTATATTTTGGACGGAAAACATTGTTTCCTTCGTTAGTGTTGCATATTTGAAGGAAAATGAGAGTTTTTGGGTGGATTTTTGGTGAGAACTCCCACCAACCCCTCTATATAATGTTCTATTTGGTTCTTGTACAAAAAAATACACCAAAATAATTCAAAAAACCAAAAAAAACTACTGCAAGAGAAAGATGAACCGTGGTGGTGCTAGATCATGGAGGAATTACAATTGTGGCAAACCGGCCAATATTTGGACGTCATGGATGAGCGAGAACCCGAGTAGAAGGTTTCATGCTTGTGCAAGCTATAGTGATAGAGTTGGTTGTGATTTTTTCGTTTGGGAGGACGAGCCTTTATGTGGAAGAGCCCGAACCATAATTCCGGGTGGGTTCTTTCACGAAAAATCAACAAGTCAGAAAAAGCCCGAAGTGATTTGAAGCAAGAAAAGCGAGAGTTTTAGGAAGAAATCCGTAAAGTTGAAGAAAATGAACAACTGAAAATCAAAAGAAAAGAAGAAATTTAGGTTGACGATTGTTGTTTTCATTTTCTGCATTTGGTTGATCAGGGGTTTCTACTACTGATCTGTTATGTCTTCTTATATTTAGGGTAGGCTTAAATTTTCAATGTAGTAATTAAGCATGTAAATTAAAACCTGATTATTATGTACTGTCTTTGGGTACTAAAAAAAAAATTCATAAGTTGGCCTGTAATTTACAGTGTTTCCACCCATAAACTCTCATCTCCCTCCAAATAAGTAGCCCTAATGGAGGAAACAGTATTTTTCCGTCCAAAATGTAAGGAAAGGACTAAAAGTGTCCACTTTTTGAATCTAATGGAATTATAAAAGAATTTTTGAACACTGTAGAACTAAGTTTGACCTCACGCTAATCTTATGGAACTAAAATAGAATTCTTTTTTTTTTGTTTGGTAAGCAAAAGTAGAATTTTTCCATGAATATGACTGTATATTTCAGAGGCACGAAGTTCTAAGGAATCTGAGTATGAGTTGGCTTTGGACTATTGTGTTCTTTCAGTACAAATTAAATAATATTTGGCTTATTGTAAAATAGCACTAGTCTTTTCACCTACAACAATGTTGAATGATACTTGCGTGAATTCGGAAATCTCCCAAATACGCACTCAGTAATTTTTTACTTTAAATAAATATGTATTTTTTTGTTGATGTATTGTCGGCAAATGAAATTACACAAAATCACATATACATGGATTAACAAATTATTTTAAAATGTGGGGATTATAACAAATTTATGGTGCATGAGTTAATCATAAATGAAATGATATTGGTAATTTAATGGTTGTAGTATTCCATATTGATTGGGGAAGGAGACCGAAACCATCCTTATAAAGGGCCGGGTGGATACCTTTACTTTGTGTACGCGTTAAAGTCGTGAAGTGCATTTTCTGGGTAGCTTTCCTAAAACGGATAATATCTACAAACGGGTTTTTGGGCTGTTATATATAATATTAGAGCCGGAGCCCGGGACGGTATGCCACCGAGAATGCTGGTCTCCTTCAGAGAGGAAGATTGTAATATTCCACATCGATTGTGAAGCGGATTTTCGGGTTGTTACAATGTTCTTATGATTATTTTTTTTTACTATATGTCTGCATTCTTGTGTGTTTAAGCCGAATTGAAGTATGATTAATTAAAATAAAACTATCTCTATATGTTAGTTGCGTTACAGACCTTATAGTACATGATCTGAGAATTAACAACGTAACATTATCTTGGGATATTCCATGTAACGCCCCAAATATTTGGTAAACTAAAGCCGGTACGAATTCCTAAGATAACGGGACAAGTTTGGAAAACTCGATCGGGATATATGTACTTATGTGATATTTATGTGTTTTATATGAATTTTCGTAAATACAATAATTTGGGAATTTAAATTATTCTATATCAATGTGCGTTTAAAATGATGAGTTTTGACTATAATATCGATATATTTCGTTGATATGTCCTTTTTATGAAGTTTCGCGAAATTACGAAAATGCCCCTTCGATTTTTCACTTAAACCTCAGGTTTTCTTTTTATTCTTTCTTTCTCCTTTTCATAATTACATTTCGCCCGTCTTCTCAAAACAATACAACAGTCGAAGGAAAAAGAAGAAAAAAGAAAGAATTTCTTTAAAACTTCAATTTGATCTTTCGAGTTCGTTTCTTAACCAAATTTCGATCCGTAAGAACCTACGCGATCCTCGTAATATTCTCTACAGGTATTATTCAGGTTCCATTCGATTTCGTTGTCGTTTGAGTATGTTTTGGATAAATTATTTCGAAGTTAGATTTTTCGGTAGTTTGATCGTTATACTCCGTAGTTTTCGATGATTCTTGATCCTATGTGTTGCCATTGTGCTCTTTGATATTTGTTGAAGTTTGTAGTATGAAAATCTGATTGAAAATGGCAGTTTGGTAAAGATTTGACGAAGTTTTGCTGCTTCTGTGCAAAGTTCTTCGCGTTCTGCTGAAAATTCGCGAAAACAGGTGCACACGGCCTTGCAACAGGCCGTGTAGCAAGACCGTGCGCAATTTCCAGCTCACACGGCCTTGCATCAGGCCGTGTGTGTAGGCCGTGCATGTCCCAAAAATGCACACGGCCTTGCACAAGGCCGTGCAAGAGGCCGCGTGTCCCGATTTTAGTTCAAAAGTCTCTGGAAGTCAAAAAATTGCAAATCCTACTTTCTTCGTTTGATATTATTTTCAAAATCCGACTTCGCCATTAAGTCCGTAATGCTTTAAAACTTAATAATCCATAGAGTTTGAATTTTTCCAATACCGTTTGGTCGTGAAACGAACCGATTTCCGTTTAGGGAATTATACGCTTTTCGCAATTCTTTTCCGATTGCTTCGAAACTTGAATGTATGCTTCTTTATAGTATTTTAAGCATGTCTGTGAAACCTAATTGTGTTTAAGCATGATTATAATTTTGAAGTTTGGTATTTCATTCGTTTCATTGAATAATTGCCCTAATTGCCCTTCTTTGATTTAATTAAGTGGTTATTGCATTAAGAATAAGCCGTGTGTCGTATTGTCGTCTTACATGGTTGTGTCGTATTTGGTTTCAGGTGGTAGTTCTTCCGGGCAGTAGTTGGTCTTCTTTCTTTTGCCCTTTTTGCAGGATTATCCAGGTGGGGTTTCTTTTCCGAATTCGGCTTTTCTTATATGTATGTAAATATTCCATATATACCCGAAGCTTGTGTTTTATGTTTTTATGTTTCTTTCCCCATGTTTATATTATACGTAGTAGCTATTTAAACCATACTATCTTAATGAGTTTAAAGAAAAATGCTTTGATATCAAATTATTACGTATAACCCCTTGTAGCGCCCCGCTCTACAGCCCCCGAACCTGCACGGATTCCCAAGCCGAATACAGTGCCTCAACCCGAGAACCCATGCAAGCTAACGGGTCAATCCCGACACTTGGCAACAGTGAGTCCCCAAAAATAAAACATTTAAATAAATCAGAGAATATATATATAGCGGAAGCAGTTAATTCATATTAATATAAATGCCACTCCGGGGCCAATTAACTAGTCAAAATATCAACAGCCCATTCAGGGGCAACATCAAGTAAATAAAAGGTTACGGGGATCAAAATAACATTATCTACAATCCAGGTTAAAAAGAATATATAACTAGAGAATAAAAGACAACCAACGAGACTCGGCAAAAACCAAAAAGCCTATCTATGCACTGTTGCCCATCCGACACGTAAGACATGTCGGTCTCTCTCAAACCTGAGGCAAGAACCAATTAAAAGAGGGTGAGTCAAAAATTCTCAGTGAAGATGTGAGAACAAGTCGAGTCATGCTTCCGGATTTTTACAGAAAATACATATGCGATAAGGAAGAAACCGGAATATGCTTCGACTTGGATATTCAATTAAAAAATTAAAATCAATAACACTATAAAGCAGTAAATACGATCCCAGCGAGAATGGGCCTGTTCCTCCTTATTTCTCCACGGCTCATGTAAAAATACTCCATCGCCGGTGTCAAGCTAAGGAGCAACCCGAAGCTCAACCATATTGAATTTTAGGAAAATGTGCAACGAATGCAACACCCACCATCGCTCCCAACCGTGGCTATCATCTCCTGACGGGCCACGATTGACGCTTATTTTTGGGAGAAGCACCTCGGATTACACCCTGGACGCCCGTCCCCAGATATAACCTTCGAATACCTTCCCGGGCCCATCTTGAAAATAATCATGTATTTGCTCGCTTTAAAAAAAACCCATTTGAATGCCAAACGACACTCCGAGCATGGGTGACGACAAAGGATTAAATCCTAAGTCAAACCGTCACGTAAAATAAATAGTTTTCTTGCCCTTTTGAAAACAAATCAATTTGGTTTAATAATGTATAATTTTGATATTAATTGATTTGAGGATAAAACATAAAAATATAAACTCGAAATATATAATACATTTATAAGGGATTAGGGGGTTCGCAATTGTATATATATATGTTCAAGCCCAGTTAAAAGTTTAAATCCTCACCTGGAATCAAAAAGAGAAAGCCTAGCTGCTAGACTCACTGATCTCATCTCCAACGCCGGACTGATCTGGAGACAAGACAAGACCTATACGAATCAATAACGACAACAACCACTAAAAGCGCAAATAAGCAATTATTGGACGAACGGCTAACCAAACATGTTTCCAATCATGCATATGCCAATTATAATATGTAAAGAAGGTATCATGTAAGTTTCACGCAATTCCGACAAGTTGTCAAAAATACACATAATTAGAATTACTCTATTCACAGCCCGAACGAGGGCGAAATTAAATAAACATTCCAAAATATAAATCTACAAATTAAAAGGGTTCTATAGGTGAAAACGGTGTAATTTTTGGAGTCCGTATGCAAAAAGTCAACCGAAAATATTGACTTGAGGACTCAATTGCCGAGAGCAAAATTTGAAAAAGTTGGAAAAATTCTCTAAGTGTTTCACACGGCCTGATGCACGGTCTTGAACACGGTGTCAAGACCGTGCACGCACACACGGCCAAACACACTGGCTAGGTGCACGGGCTCAAGCCCGTGCAAGAGAAATGAGCTGCACACGGGCTCCTGCACGGTCTTGCTCAAGACCGTGCGTTAGCCCGTGTGGTTTAACTGGGTTCAGCAGAAACTTACGGGTTTTCAAATTTTCGAGCCAAAAATTCATAAAAATCATATTTTCAGCGCAAATCAACACTCACAAATTATAACAATCAATAATCATCATCTAATTCACATTTACATCCAATAAAATCACGAATTGATCAAGAAACGGGCTCGATCTAAGCAATTATCCTAAAAATCCCGAAATAATCAAATAATCTCAAAACTTCGAAAATCCGTAAAAGAAATTGGGGAAATTGGTACCTATAGAAAGGTATCGAAGAAAGGATCGTTTAAAAACGATTGGTGCGAAATTCCACGGAGATTCGAGCTCGGCACGATCGATTAGGACTTCGGGAGAAAATTCTCTTTTCTTCTTCTCTCTCTCTCTCTCTCTCGAATTTGAAATAAGGTTTGAAATGAATTTCGATACTTTTATCAAATATCTTCGAAATATCGAAAAATACAAAGGGTTATTTTAGTAATTTTAGAAAATCCAATTAAATACGCGTCGATCAAATACAACGATTAAATATTAAACAAACGCAATTTAGACACGTAATTTAAATACGCAAACAATATTATCACATTGGTTCTTATACTAAAATAATATATAATAGTTCTCATATAACGAGAATTTAGGGATTAAGAATGATAATTAACGCGTAAAATTACTCACAGTAATTCTCGGATTTCTGGGTCGTTACACCCCTCAAAGGCTCATTTAGCTCGAAAGGGTTAAAAGTTGATTTATCAATCGGTCCCTTTGACCATATAAGCATTTGGAATGCGAGGAATTATCTTGGCCTTTCGGCCTGGCCATTGAGCCACATTATACTATTGGGCCCGGACATCAGAGTACGGGGTGAAGTCGGATAGACGTTGGGTCTACGGTGGATCTCAATGCTCTGGTCTCCAAACTGATGGGAGCTCGGGGGTATGACCGGAGTGGCAACCCTTTTGAGTACCTGCGCCGGACGGAATCTAGTCTATATCCTCAGCCGAAGATGTATTGGATATTTGTCCTTGCATAATTATATAGTAGTGGGCTAGCTACCTGACTACACAAGGAGGAATAAGGGAGGTTTATTTGATATTTCTGATATTATGAAACAGGTGGTTGATGCTCGACTCGCCGAGCTTTTACTTTATTGCAAAATTATTCGATTCACCAATAATTGTGAAAACCTTTATTTTCCTTTGCTTTCTTCTCATTTACAAACTGGTGAATCTTTCGGTTGTTTCGATAATATATATGTATTACAGCCCCCTCACTTACTCGCTTTGACTAACCCCATTACTCTGTTGTTGTCTTTTCAGGGTTTTGTTGCTAGGCGGATTCAGGTCGTGTCCTTGGAGTCATTTACTTTTGTTTAGGTGATTTCATTTCCGCCTATGTATCTGGATAAATACTTAAAACCCTAGAAGTTGTAGATGTAAATAATGTAAATTAGTTTGAATGTTGATATGGTTGTTTTCAGTGGCCTTGGTGGGCTTTATAATTGTGTTTTGGATTATGGTTGTTCTAGCTCCCTGAGTGGGATAGGTTGTGTTAATTTACTTCCGCTGTATTATTGTTCATTGTCCTATTATTTTCTAAAGCAGATCCGCCTGGTATTTATTTTCCGTTCGCCAGGTTGTAGTTCATAACCGGACCTTTAGTTCTTGTTATGGATTGTGACTTGGTGCGGGACGTCACGTCGCACCGTATTTGGGGACGTGCCGTTACATTCCACGTCAACCATGAGAGGAATATTTATCAATGATTATAAGTTTTTTTTGTCGAAATTGATTATATAAGTTTGTATAATGAACTTTATAACAACTTGATTTAATTATTTTTGAAAAGTGAGAATTAATATGAAACACATTGTGCTAAGCCTCGATATTATGTGCTTGAATCGTAATAAATCTCAACACATATATATTTTAGGTTCTTGTTTCTGGTTTGATAATGTACTATCGAATTTTATACACTTTTGTTTTCTAATCTATTTTTTATTATAAATTATCTCCTAATATTTACGTGCTTTACAAAATATCTACTCTAATCATTTTTAAGCAGAATATGAGGATATCAAACGGAAATATTTCGCCTGAATATGGTCGAAAGAAACATTTAATTTATAAAACATGTGCATGTTAAGAGACAATTTATAGCCAAAAAAAAATGGTTAGAAAGCAAACAGTAGAAAACGTGATAATACAACATGCAAAAAAAATTCTCTCTATTTTTTAGGTAAAAATACTAAAAAACCCCTCAAATGAACTTTTATATCCAAAAAATCCATAAATATATTTGTTTATCTAAAACACCCGTTCCATCATATTTTCATTCTAAAAAGCCCAAAATTCAAATTTTAGACTAAATTACCCTTAAGTGCATTTCAAATTTAAAAACATAATGATTGGTTTCTATTATATTTTTTCCCCTTATATTATTTAAATATTATTTATGTAACAACCCAAAATTTCGGAATATATTTTCGAAATAATTATTCGACACCTCGTTGAATTTTAAATGAAAAGATTAGCTTCGTTAGCTAATTTTAAATTATTATATTTTATTCTCCAATCCTTAACCTTTTATAATTACCTTTTCTACCCTTCGAATTTATTTTAATCTCATTCGAACCCCACACTCTCTCGAATATGCCTTGCACACTCTTGACCTCACTTGCACATTCTTGACCTCTCTTGCACCCCCTTATGCACCCCCTCTTGCACACTCTTACATACACCACACAATCGAGAGAGAGAGAGATAGAGAGAGAGAAGAGAAGGAGAAAGGAAGAAGAAGGAAGAAGGAGGAAGAGAAATCCCGTCCTGAATCCGTCGCCCGACCAATCGAGATTCCGAGACTATCTATACAATCCTCGTTCAATCCTCTACCGGTAACCTTCTTTCCCTATTTCATTTCGTCCATTAATTCCTTCGATTTGCTAGCTTTTGTTTTGAAATGAATATTTGATAATTTGATGGGTTTGTAGGTTAGAGTTTACCATTTTTAGTGTAGTTCGGATCAAATGATAGCTAATATTGTGTATAATGCATGAGTGTGAATTTTATGTGTTGATTTTAGCTATAGAACTCGCCTTGGTTGATTTTAGGACGAAACCCTTGTGATAAAACTGAAAATAGCGTTTTATGCACCTGAGAGTAGAATCGCATGGTCCTACGCACGGTCTTGGCAAGACCGTGTGCAAGCCGGTGCGTCCACCTTTTAACTTGCACCGGTTTGCGCACCTCGGTGCGCAAGCCAGTGCGCAGCAATATCAGCCTGCACGGTCTTGAGGGCGTTCTCAAGACAGTGCGCAAGCCCGTGCCCAAGCCCGTATGAATGCCTTAGCCAAATTTTCAGCCTTTTTCCTTAGTTGCTCTCGGGAATGTGGTCAATTGGCCAAAAATAAAAGTTGACTTTTTGCAAACGACCTCCTAAAATTGAGCCGTTTTCACCTATAGCTTCCATATGATTCAAGGATGAATATTCCGCAAAGTTTTCAAAATTCCGACCTCGTTCGGGCCTTGAATCGAGCCTTTTTCCTTTAGGACTTTTTCCCCAATTTTTTAATGTTGTCCGAATGATCCAAAAATCACATGAGTGCTTCTTTACCTTATATTATGCATAAATGTGCACTTAGAATTTCAATTGAGCATGTTTAGTATCTTTAATTTCGTATGTTCCGTTTAATGAATTTAATTGCATTTTACTTGTAATTTTAATTGCTAAGTGATATTATTTGGTCTTCCATGTGTTGTAATTCCACGAGAGTCGTGTGTCGTGTCTTGTCTTATTTGGTTTTGTCATCTGTCAGTTTTAGGCCGTCCTTTCGAGGAATTGCTTGAGTTGTCTTGTCGTTCCCGTGCTTCCAGGTGAGGGTTTTAAAATGCTTTTAACTGGAGTAAGGATTTCTTTTATTTATTGCGAAACAACTACCCGTACATGCTCATATTGATTTGATTTCTCATTCTCATATATCTATTAGATATTTAAATTATATTTTCATGATTTTAATGAACAAACTCTTTGATATCAACTTATACCTATAAGTATCTCTAAACCGTTTTTATTTTCAAGAAGCAAGTAAATCTCTTTCTTTTCAAACGTGACGCTTTGACTTTGGTTGCGTCTATGAGGGAAGTCGTTAGGGGAGGGCGCCAGTGCTTCCCGACACGTATGAAACTTATGGTCACCCCCTTTGTCATCACACACTTGCCTAAATGCCCGTTTGGCTTTCAACTTATAATGTTTCTTGAAATGCGAGCAAAATTGTGGACTTTTTTTAATGGGGCCCGGGAGGTTATTCGAGGGTCTCACTTGGGGACGAGCGTCCAGGGTGTTTCCCAAGGTACTTTTCCCAAAACTAAGCGTCAATCGTGGCCCGTCAGGAGTTGATAGCCATGGTTGGGAGCAATGGTGGGTGATGCATTCGTCGCACACTTTCCTGAAATTCAATTCGTCGCCCATGGTCGCTCTATGGGGTCAGACACCGGAGATGGAGTTTTATAATGACATGAAGGGGTTATAAGGAGGAATAGGCCCATTCTCGCTGGGATATTACCTGCTTTCATTTATGCTTTATTGCTATTACTGTACTGCTTATTAATTGTTGTTAATGCAAGTCGAAGCACATTTCGGATTTTCTTCAATTCTGCAAATGTTTTTTCTTATAATAAAACTCGGAAGCGTGGCTCGTACTTGTTCCGTCTTTACCTTCACTGAGTATCGTTTATACTCACCCCTCGTTGTTTTAATTCTTACTTCAGGTCGACAGGTGGTGTTGTCACCTTTCATGTTGGTTGGCAACATCGGGTGGTGAGCCTTGGTTTTCATGTCCTCTGGTATTGTCGGTAGGGTCCAACAACAGTCTGTCTTTACTTTTGAATTGGATTTCGAGATAGAATGGATATATTATTGAATTATTGAGTTACAATATTGATGATGAATAGTTGAGCACTGTTTTATGTTAGTTGATGCCCCGTGTGGCTTTAAATGTTTAATTGATATTTACTTTAAGCTTCTGCACTCTGTCATTTCTTTTGGTTGTTGTTGTTGGGCTAGGATCGTTGTTGCTAGTATAGATTGAGTGCTTGTCGTTTGCCGGGATGGATTTTTAAATGGGGTACCTTTACCTTGTTTGGGAGTTCGTCTCGGTGCGGATGTGGTGTCCTTTCTCCTCCTACGGAAAGGGGCGCTACACTCCCTGAAACATAAGGCTTGAAAGCCCAGCAAATAACGGAGGCCGTTAGGGACGGACTGATTTAAAGGAACGCCGAACAACTGAGAGGCCTGATAAAGAAAGTAAGAGATAGGCACACGAAGTTCGGCCATAAAATGTTCCTTGGCAAAAGACATATAAGAAGGAAGAGGACGGGCAAAAGAATCCGAAGGATTGGGAAGGAGGATATGATAGTCCTCAAGGATGTTGTAAAGTTGGTGAAGGACCTGTCGAGGAGGTAATTCCCAAATGGGGTTCTCTATTCCCTCCTCGGAAAAACGAGTAAACCACGGTTTCTCATCGTAATAAGAAAAAGGAGGAGGATAAGTATCATTGAGAAGCTGTTCTATGGAGGAAGGTGGAGAAGAGTCGTGCTCGGAGCTAGAACCTACAAACGAGAAAGAAAATTTTACGAGAAGGCAAGGATGTTCGAAAAACTACTAGTATTCGTAAAAATGGTGGGTCAAAAAAAAAAAGAGAACATACCTTTATCTTGTTCAGAAGACATATTGATGGCGGCAGTTGTAGAGAGATTGCTGAGAATAAGCGCGAGCAAATACAATAGAGAAAAGTTTCCACAAATGAAGTGAGAAAGGAGCAAAGGAAAAGAGACCTTATATATAGGGCTATTTTTTGGAAGGAATCAACGTATCTGCAGCGTCCAAAATGAAGGAAAGGATACGATCTAATGAATGCGGCGGAACCGTGCCCTCAAAAGAATTGATATAACGAGCAAGCGCAAGGAATTTGTCTCAAAATTTGAGACTGGCGGGGGAGTAATGATGGTATCTAATATTTTGGGTCCAGCCCAAAATAGGAGTAAGCCCAATAAAAAGCCTTATGAGACTCAAATTGGACTGTGTTGGACTTAAATCATTAATAAAGGACATAATTAATTAAAAGGCCCAATCAATAAACAAGCCCTAATCTGATTAATTAAGGATTTATACAGAAATAAGGTAATTGAATCCAAATCAACTAAGGACTCTCGAAAAACCCTAATAAGGATTAGACTGTGAACAAGTCTATATAAAGTGGTCGGAACCCTCACAATTAATCATCTGAAAACCTAGAGAATACTCGAAGAATTCTCTCAAAACTCTCGAAATCCTTAGGTTTAGTTGGGAGGGTGGCCGAACACTCCTTACTAAACCCTAACCCTAAAACCGTGGGATTATTACATAATCATCGCAAGGTTACGTGATAATCTTCGATCCCGTTTTATCACCAAAACTCATAAAACGACATCGGATTATTGAGGTGTAAATTTCGACAACCATCAGCATGTGAAAATATTTTTTAAAATATTACTTATAAAGTATAATTGAGATAATTTAATTTTTAAAAATTAAATAAAAATTAAAATCTTGATAATTTAATTTTAATTTTTTTATTTTATAAATTAATATATATAAATCAAATCCATTTATAATAAAAGTATTAAAAACTAATTTAGAAAATTTAAGAGTAAATTTGTCATGAAAATGGACCAAAGTCAATAATTGGACTTTTTAGATTGAAAAATTGATGGAATAAATATTAAAGAATAAAAAAATATTCATGAATTTTTTGGAAATAAAAATTTATTTTATGGTATTTTTAATATTTTTTTCTAGTTTTATAGTGTTTTTATATACGTGATAATTTATAAATAATATAAAAATTTATATTCAATTACTTAAATGTACTTGCGTGCTAATTGAAGTATACTCTATTTAATTACTCTATATTAAATGATAAGAATACGTTCACATGACATGCTTCGTTACATATAAAAGAAACTAGTAAGTAGTACAGATTAATAAAATATAATCAAAATTTTAATATATATTCAAGATAAAATACGTGCAATAATAAAAAGTAACAATAAGATTATATTGAGTAATATAAAAATTATTCACGCCTTCGGAAAGCAACAATAGTTGCCCGATGATGGTCTCCTTTGGAAAAGAATGGAACAAAAGTGCATCTGCTTTTCGATTTCAGCATATGTGGGTCAAGCATTATGGATTCTGGGACCTTGTTTGAGATAGTTGGAACACACACGAGCAATTGAGGGGAATGCGACTGTTCCAAACTAAATTGGTTCGGCTTAAAGAATGCCTTAAGGTGTGGAATAAGAATGTATTCAGGAACATATTCAGTAATTTCGAGATAGCTGAACGTCGGGTGGAACAAGCTCAAGCTCAATTTGATCAAGTTGCTTCGGAAAATAATCTGAACACTCTTAACCGTGTGACAACTGAACTGAATCACGCCTTGGCAGTGGAGGAGGTTTTCTGGAAGCAAAAATGAGCTTGTCGGTGAATGATTGAAGGTGATAGAAATACTAGGTATTTCCATAATTTGGTTAGATTGAAACGGGCAACTAACAAGATACACAGAATTGAGGATAATGGTGAACTAGTCGAAGATCAAGAAGTAATAAAAGAATCAGCAACTACATTTTTCGAGAAATTGCTTTCGGATGAGGGGTGCATGAGGGAGAATAACAGTTTCGACCATGTGCAAAGCTGCATTAATACTGATCAAGCTGATACTTAATGCGTGATTTCGTTAGTTGAGGAAATCTGAACAACGGTTTTTGGGATTAATGGGGACGCAGTTGCAGGGCCGGATGGATTCTCGGCATTCTTTTATCACAAATGCTGGGATATTATCAAAGCTGACTTAGTTGAGGCGGTAACGGAATTCTTTCAGGGGGTGCCGATGCCACAAGCCTTCTCGTGCACCACTATCGCGCTAATTCCCAAGGTTGAGAATCCTGGAAAATTGAAAGATTATCGTCCGATCAGTCTGTGTAATGTGATGAACAAAATCTTCACTAAGATATTGGCAATGAGGGTGGCGAAAATTCTTCCATCTGTTATATCCCCGACAGAATCGGGATTTCTCCTAGGGAGAGCAATCTCAAATAATATGTTTCTTGCACATGAGATCACACATGCGATTAATGAAAAAAGTCAGGGGGCATCGTGCAATTATCAAACTGGATATCGAGAAAGCGTACGACCGAGTTAACTGGCAATTTCTTATGAAAATGATGACCAAGTTGGGGTTCAGATGCAAATGGAATCACTTGGTTTCTAATTGTATTACCAACTGCAGGTCCAACGCACCAGACCGTGCGTACCACCTTAAGCCTGCACCGGCCTGCGCACCCCGATGCGCAAGCCAGTGCGCACTTGTTTTAACTTGCGCGGTCTTGAGTGCGCGTGCTCAAGACCGTGCACAAGGCCGTGCGTTAGCCCGTGCGAATGCCTTAACCAAATTTTCAGCCTTTTTCCTTAGTTGCTCACGGTAATGGGGTCAATTGGCCGAAAATAAGCGTTGACTTTTTGCATACGACCCCCTAAAATCGAGCCGTTTTTACCTATAGCTTCCATATGATTCAAGGATGAATGTTTCGTAAAGTTTTCAAAATTCTGACCTCGTTCGAACCTTGAATCGAGCCTTTTTCGTTTAGGACTTTTTCCCCAATTTATGAATGTTGTCCGAATGATCCGAAAATCGCATGAGTGCTTCTTTATAATATATTATGCATGAATGTGCAATTAGAATTTCAATTGAGCATGTTTAGCATCTTTAATTGCGTATCTTTCGTTTAATGGATTTAAATGCATTTTACTTGTAATTTCAATTACTACATGATTATTAATTGGTCTTTCATGCGTGGTAGTCTTTGAGAGTCGTACGTCGTGTCTTGTCTTATTTGGTTTGTCGTCTGACAGTTTCAGGCCGTTCTTTCAAGGAATAGCTTGAGTGTCTTGTCGTTCCCGTGCTCCCAGGTGAGGGTTTTAAAATGATTTCAACTGGAGTAAGGATTTCTTTTATTTATTGCGAACTACCCTTACGTGCTCATATTGATTTGATTTCCTTCTTGTATATCTATTAAATATTTAATTATATTTTCATGATTTTAATAACAAATATTTTGATATTAACTCATACCTATTAGTATATCTAAATCGTTTTGTTTTCAATAGGCAAGTAAACTCTTTCTTTTCAAACGTGACGCTTCGACTTTGGTAGGGTCTATGAGGGAAGTCGTCAGGGGAGGATGCCAGTGCTTCCCAACACGTATGAAACTTATATTCACCCCCTTTGTCGTCACCTACTTGTCTAAATGCCCATTTGGCTTTCAACTTATAATGCTTCTTGAAACACAAGCAAAATCGTGGACTTTTCTTTTAATGAGGGTCCGGGAGGGTATTCGAGGGTCTCACTTGGGGACGAGCGTCCAGGGTGTTGCCCGAGGTACTTTTCCCATAATGAAGCGTCAATCGTGGCCCGTCAGGAGTTGATAGCCACGGTTGGGAGCGATGGTGGGCGTTGCATCCGTTGCACGTTTTCCTAAAATTTAACTCGTCGTCCATGGTCGCACTATGGGGTCAGACACCGGAGATGGAGTTTTATAATGACATGAAGGGGTTATAAGGAGGAACAGGTCCATTCTCGCTGGGATATTATTTGCTTCTATTTATGCTTTATCATTAATTCTTATTTATTGAAATTAATGCAAGTCGAAGCACATTCCGGTTTTCTTAAATTCTGCAAATGTACTTTCTTATATGTATAAAAACCCGGAAGTGTGGCTCGTACTTGTTCCCTCTTTACCTTCACTGAGTATCGTTTATACTCACCCCCTCGATATTTTAATTCTTACTTCAGGTCGACAGGTGGCGTTTTCACCTCTCATGTCGGTTGGCAACAGCGGGTCGTGAGTCTTGGTCTTCGTGTCCTTTGGTAATTGTCGGTAGTGTCCAACAACAGTCTGTCTTTTATTATTAAATCATTTTGTTTAGTAGAAATGGATATAGTAATGATGATTGATATTCGATGATGTGATGGATATTCGTGGAGCATTGACTATTTAAATATGTATTTTGTTGAATATTGATTTATGTTAATTGATGCCCCGTGTGGCTTTGAATGTTTAATTGATATATATATTTTATAGCTTCCGCACTCTGTTATTTCTGTTGATTGTTGTTGTTGGACTAGGTACGTTGTTGCTGGTATAGATTGAGTGCTTGCCGTTCGCCGGGATGGATTTTTAAATGGGGTACATCTACCTCGTTTGGGAGTTCATCTCGGTGCGGATGTGGTGTCATTTCTTCGCCTACGGAAAGGGGCGCTACAGTTCGGTTTCGGTTTACCATCCTAAAAAATTTTGGTTCAGTTCGGTTTTTCCGATGCACACCCCTACTCATGAATAGCCGGACTTTGGGGATCCATTCCTTCGGTAAAGATCTGAGAATTTTACACACTTGTTCTTCCTCTAAGATTGGTTTGCGGAGGGAAAATATTTGATTGACAATCTCCATGAAGTTCGCATATATTTGGCTTATAGTTTCATCAGGTTTCCTGGAACATCTCGTACCTATGCATTAAGAGAGCTATCCTTTCTTGGTGAACTTGAGAAGTTCCATTCAAAGAAAATAAGTTTTTATCTTTGTTGTTGTATTTACCCTTTATCTTTGGTACTTCTTCTCCATTAACTTTTTTCATAAGAATTTTGGCTCCATCTGTTACCACTTCCCATAGATCATAGTCAATAGAGATAAAATATTTTTCGATTATATTCTTCCATGTCGCGTAGTTTGTACCGTCGAGAAGTGGAAGGTGGGCTGGAGAAACTCCTTTAGCATAGATTTCAAGAATTGATGTCATCAAGATCTTTTGCTCTGGTTGTTTAGACCAAAAAACATGAGCACTCAGCTTAGGTACAAATTGAAAATCTGAAAGACGTACGTGGATTGGTTCTAGCGTGTGATACCAAAAACATATGAAACTCAATAACAAACTAAAGAACATAAGATGTATAGTGGTTGGCCCACTCCGATTGTGAAAAACACAAATCAGATGAGTTAATCCACTACCTAAGTGAATATACTTAGGATTTTGTATGAGGAATATTATTAATGTCAGCAGGACAAGTTGCAAGAAATGAGTTGTAGGAAGTATGTCTAGGTACCAGTAAAGTGCTTGAATAACATATGAATCAATGCACTACCAATTGACCTAATAAGACTATCTCCCTAATAATACTCTGATAATATAAGAACATACTATGAGATATATAACTCTATGTGAGAATAACGAGATTTGCTAGAAAACTTGATTCCTTCTCACTGAGTTGCAATCCCAATTTATAGATGAAGAAAGCTCCATCCTTTGACCAAGCCAATGGTAATATTCCTTGAATGACTCCAATCCCTTGATTTTCTTTCCAAGCAAATTACAATAGTAACTTGCCATATGAGACCCTGCAATTTTGTTAGAAAAAGATAACCAACAATATGGACTATTTTTGTTTTAAAGTAACAACCCTTCGTTTAATATTTTAGGGCTAAGAGATACAATCATATTTGAATTGAGATTGACTCAAGAATTGTGATTGAGCTAATCAACTCAAATAAGCATACGGGATGACAGAACCAACATGTGCTTAGTGAAATCCGTAACCTTATAAGGGTTGCTAATGTTCGAATCTCACATATACATCGAGAAGGTAATGCAGTAGCAGATTTCCTCGCTAATTGTGCATGTGACGGTATGATCTCTATAGAATTTAATGGTGCTGAGCTATGGGATAAGCTATGTGGGATTGTTCGTATCGATAATATCAATGTCCCATATTTACCTAATAAAAACAAAGAATTGTAATTGCTTGATGATTAACTCTAACATTGATGGCATATTTGGTAGTTTGCTTTGCAGATTGTCTGGGAGGCTCAGGCAAGGTGAAATGGACGGTCTTAAGATGGGTTGCACGATCCTCTTGGCTAGTTTTTGTTACATGCAATTGACGGCTTACTTGGCACTCTCTATCAATGATCAAAGAGTTGGTCTTGGTGAGGGAGTGGATTTAGTGAGAGTTAGAGATGAGAGAAAAAAAGAGAGCAACCAAACACAATTGACCCCTCACTTTACATGCTTAGAGATTCAGAATCTAGAGGAATTTGGCTCAACTGATGCGAGACTAATTTTTATTTAGGTTTTGCAGGTACATGCGATGGAAACACATAACTGGTGAGATAGTGATGTATGTGAGGAACATTAGAGCAGAGAAAAAAAACGAGTAAATCCAAACACACACCCCTCACTCCAGATATTTAGAGACTCAGAAATTGGAGGAGTTCAACTCACTAGTTGCGGGTCTAACTCTTGTTTTATGCAAGCATTATCATTATCAGGAAAATTGAGTACTCACAAGTCAAGCACTTTCTACTGATACATATCGAGACAATAAGTTGGTTGGAGCAGAATTTTGATCATTATCATACTTGGTACTGGATTTCTTCGATTCAATATACTTGCAAGTGCATAATATCACTTCATGGCAAGGGTGGGACTCTTACGGGGAATTGGCGCACTTCGGTTAAAAGCCTCAATGGCAGGAAGAATAGATCTGATCTTGACTTAGATCACTTTGGTTGGAGTAGTTGGTACTGGACGAACATAAAGACTCATCATTGGAAAAGCCGGTGGACTATTTTGGAGAGTTGCGTCTTGTTACACTTCTATTTTTTTAGAGTTATGCTTAAACTTCATAGGATTAGTACGTACTATAGATTACTCAAGAAGGTTATTAATAACTGTGTTAGCTTTGTCATTGGTTTGGAGTTAGCTGTAACGACCCAGAATTCGAAGATCTATGTGAGTTCGTCTTTCGCGCTAATTATCTATCTTTCCCTTATTTCTCGTATTATGTGATTTATATTTTAATTATTTTGTATATGACCCTATGTGAATTTATTATGTGCGTATTAATATTCTTTATGTGATTAGGTTTGTTTTGATGTTAATATTGTATTATTAGCCAAAATATTTTAAATAAATTTTCAAATTACCAAAATACCCC
Organism: Verbena officinalis; assembly: GCA_958496215.1. NCBI lineage: Eukaryota > Viridiplantae > Streptophyta > Magnoliopsida > Lamiales > Verbenaceae > Verbena > Verbena officinalis. The sequence continues at coordinate 34,413,849 of OY292386.1, read as the reverse complement.
TTCGTATTTTCAATCCTTGCGATTAGTTGGATAAAAATCTTTTCTCACTCCATAAACCCTAATTCGCGTGAGAGAGAGAGAAGGAATGAGAAGAAAGGGGATTTTGCACTTAGGAGCTTCAAACGATCACGCCGGTCTCGATTCTTCACCATTTCCCTTGCCGTTGGAACCTACGTGACCCCCTCGTCGAACTCTGTCTTTTATAGCGCCCCCTTAAGAAGGAACGCCACATCCGCACCGAAGCGAACTCCCGAGCTTTGGCGAGGGGCCTCAACTCAAAAACCCACTCTGGCGAACGGCACGAAAGCAATAACCACCGGCAACAGCAACGACTTCCCAACAACAACTACAACAATATAACATAATGCGGAAGCGATTAAGCAATAAACAACTAAATTCCATAAAAGCTTACGAGGTTAACATAATATCATTTAAACATTTGCAGTTCAAAATACAATTTAATCATAAACACATAGTGCCGTCCATGGCTCAACTAACCTACCTTGTGTAATCCTAGATATCTTCAACTATCCCACGTCAGGGGCACATAAGGTACGGAAAGTAAACAAAGCAGTAAACAATACGAAAGATAGATAAATACAATAAAACAGGACTCGACAGTTGTTGGGATCACTGACAAGACAAACCAGACTACAAGACTGAGCCTATCTAGACCTGTTGATACCGACTGACAAGATAGGTGACCCGCCACCTGTCTACCTGAAGCAAGAACCAAAATAGAAGGGGTGAGTATAAAGGATACTCAATAAGGGGGGTTTTGATCATAGTTCGTCATTTATGTTTTAAAACCAAAAGTAGTGAATGTTGCCCGTTTTGAGAAAGAATACAAATAATGATATAAGTTGCAAAAGAATAACACAAGGCAACATCCGGGTTCGGCTTACTTCGAAAACACAAAAAGGTTGACGAACCGGATCCTTTGAAAACATTTGCACGTAATGTCAAGCCGATCATTTGAAAGGATATTAGTTGGGTCACGAGGCCGTTACGAGTTTGAAAGGCATGATACAAACGAGTTGGAAATGATAAGTAAACACGGCTCGTAATTCAACTAAGTAGTTTGAACAATAAAGAAGGCTTATATTGGGCAAGTTCGAACCACGCTTCCCGGTTTTATATATATATATATATATAGGGAAATACATATGGTAAATGAAGAAAACTGGAAGGTGTTTTGACTTGTAACGAAAGCAGTAAATCAATTAGACAAGCAATTAATGCAATAAGTCATGCAATAATGTGTCCCGACGAGAACGGGCTCTCTCCTTATAACTTCCAACCGTGAAAATCATGAAAGCATATAGTCAAGTACTCCACCACCGAAAGCCAAGCAGTTCAGGAATTTAAGGAGACGCGATTAGCACCACCATACAATGAATTAAGGAGATGCGGTTAGCACCACCGTTCGCATCAACTTAGACTAGTCAACCTCCTAACCAGCCTAAGTCTACACGCATAGAAGCATACTTTGGAATTTTCCCTAGACGCTCGTCTCCAGGCTCACCTCTTGTACACTCCGAGCCCAAGTCATGATCCAGTCCATAGCTCGCTTTGAAATCCATATCAGTTTGGGTGGCCAAAAGGGCCATTTGAAAAGATGATGCAAGCAGTTATGTATGAATGACCAAAGGGGCTTTTTGAGACAAGTTGGTGCAACGATCTAGGAAATACTCATAAGTGTCGTACACTTCGGGAGCATGCTGACGGACGTCCCTAACGACATTACTTACAAGTACCTCTGAGATCAAATGGTTACTTTGAAAACAAATAGGTTACTTGTCTCTAGTTGCAAGCTTTTCAAATCATTTTGTAGATGCACAAGTTTTGCTATCAAAAGGGTTTGACTAAGCACATACGGAAATAGTAAAGGCAGAACAACAAGTAATAAGAAGGACAGGATAATAAGTTATTTCGAAAACCTACATAACTATGTCCTTGGCCCAGTTGAAAGTATTTTAAACCCTTACCTGGCTCAACACGACAGAATGAAAGCAAGCGGTAGTCAAGTTTCTCCCTCATTGGTCCCACCAGTAATACACAGGGCCTAGAGGATGAAAACGAGACCGACAAAACTAAAAGCAAGACACGAGACAACAAATGATGCACGACAATTCATATAGAACTTCATTCATGCTATAAATGAGATACAAAAAGCTAAACAATTAAACATATAGAGATATATAAAATATGGAACAAGAATTAAAGAAATATTAATGAAAAGTCTAAATAACGAAGAAAAATTGGAATTTAAATATTAAAGACATGCTTAAACGCAATTAGGGCACGTAGACATGCTTAAAATAATATAAGGAAGCTCTCTCGCGAAAACAGGATCTAATGGATAACAAACGGTAAAAGTGGGTAACAATCCCTAAACGAGAAAGGTGTCAATAGACGGTCAAATGAAGCCGGATAAATCATAACTTTGGGAATAAATAGGTTTTGAAATACTACTAAGCTATTGGTGAAGTCGGAATTCGAATCCGAGGTCAAACGGGAAAATGGCATTATTCAAAAGGGGTAAAAATGGTAATTAACGTGAGCAATATTTGAAATCAAGCTAGAAAAATGGTAAAGGAGGTTGCACCGGCCTGTGCACGGTCTTGGGACCCTGCAATAGCCTGTGTGTGCTCATGTACAGGGTGCACGGGCTTGTGCACGGGGAAAGCAAGCCCGTGTGAAGGCTATATGGGTTGCACGATCTTGTGCATGGGCTCAAGACCGTTTGAAGGTTTTAAGGGTGTGCACAGTCTTGGGCACGAGCTCAAGTCTGTGCGGATCTTCTGGGCAGCAGATCGCGGGTTTTCACGCAAAAACCAATATACAAACTCATAGATCTCCTAATTTACTCGATTAAACATGCTAATTTTTACATATATGCATATATATCACATTAGCTACACATAGGTTCAAGAATCATGCAAAATGATCAATTAAATCTCCCTTGTAACGCCCCGCTATTTTTATAACGCTTCGGTAAGTTTACCGACTAATTGCTCTTGTGTGCATTGTTTGCAATTATGTGAATTATATGAATTAATGGGTGATTCTATATGTGAATAATATGAAGACTTCATATTAAGAATTTTTATATTTGAATTACCCTACACTATGTTTATACTTGAAGTGTTGTATTTGAAATTTTATGAAAATTGTGTCATTATATTTGAATCACATGATATTATATTTGAAATATATGCAATATATATATACAAACATATACAAATATATATGTATATATATATATATAAATATCTATATAATTGCTAGCTAATTTTGACTTTTCAAAATAACTTATATTTATTTAATTATCTCATTTCTCTCCACATTTTTCTACACTATTCTCAAGCAACATTCTCTTCTTCTTCCTCTCATCTCTCGGCCCTCATTCCACCAGCCACCACCACCACTTTCAACCACCATCAAAGCACCAAAAATCATCCCCTCTCTTGCTACAAAAAGTTGCTCTTTCATCTAAGGAACAAGCCTCTACTTTCTATTTTTGCAAACAAGCTCTCTACATCTCCTTTCTCCTCCATTTTCTCCTTCAAGGTAAGTTTGCAAATCTCTTTAATCTTTGAGTTTCAATGTCTCATATGTTGATGAAGTGAAGAAGTAGGCTAGAATGAATGATTGATGAGCTTAGTTTGGTTGTTGATAGCATGTAGCATTACTTGTGATTTTTCATATAAATTTGATTATTATGCAATGTTGGATTGATGAATTTAGATGCTTAGATGCTCAAATGGATTGGTAATTCATGTTAGTTCATGATATTAAGCTAATTGGTGAAGTTTTATGGAGTTTGGAGTTGAAAAATGAGAGTTTGGCAAAATATGTAGGGGCTGATGAATAGTGATTTTTGAGCATTTGGCTTCATTTTTTGATTCTTTTGGCATCAAAAATCCTTAAATATAGTAGCTAAGTGATGCCGGAAGTTTCGAATTAATCGGAGTTGTTTTGCTATGCAAAGTATTAAATGAGGGGTGGTTTGTGTAATATTCACAAACCTTTGAATTTTATTTCCCAAGCTTCCATAGTACTTGTGTGCTATTTTAGCTTAATATCATGTGTATTTGATTGTGTTTAAATGTGTTTGAATGAGTTTAATTGTGTTTAAATGCATTTATACATAATATGTTATTTTGAGCATAAAATGCATTTCATAGCCGTGCGTCGTATTTGGTTGTTTTATCGAGTCGTGTCTTACCTCGAGGCCTGTGTATTGCAGGTGGGACCTCGCGGGACTGATCTCTGGTCGTTTGGCTATCCTTTTTGTTAATCCTACAGGTGAGGATGTAAAATGTTTTCTAACTGGGGCATGAACAAATATTGCGAAAACCATATCCTTTGTAATTCAATTATATATTACCAATACTTGAAATAAAAAGGATTTGATATAAAAATGATATATGTGTATTTTTTCTAAAATGGTTTGAAAATAGAGACAAGAAAACTATTTTGTTTTTAAAAGTAACATTTGGTCTCGGGTCTTGCTCGTATGCCTCGAGTTATAGGCAACGTGTGGAGAAACCCTAGACGGTTACATACCTTGTCTCGAACGACCCTTTTGGTCAATTAAAACATTTATAAAGCGAGACTATATTTCCTTTAACCCTATTGAGGACGCTCTTAGGGTATATTTGGGCCCCGGATTATACTAGAGGTGGAACCCGGAGACGTGCGTCTAGGGGGAAGCCCATGGTATAATCCAGATTATATATATGGATGGAGACCCAGTGACGATCATCCAATATATATAATCCAGATTATATATAGATGGAGACCCAATGACGATCATCTAATATATAATCAATGGGTGTTACTTGTAACTAGTCGGAGGTAGTCTAGTTCAAGTAATACTTGCACCGGCGCCATTAGTCGGGTATGGTGAAATCGAGGGTAGCTCCCTCGATAAGCCAAATGGTATTGAGGAGGAATTTCATTATATTTTATATGTTTTTGGAAGTTATAAGGAGATGGCCCGTTCTCGCCGGGAATAAAAATATTTTCTAAAATGTTTTACTTTAATATTTAATTCACAAAGCTTTGATGAATTATAAAGAGAAAGTATCGGCACTAGATTCGTTTCTCTCTTAACCAAAGCGTGAATTAAATATGTTTTATGTTTTAATTATTATATATGTTCCCCTCCTTACTGAGTTCGTTTGACTCACATCCCGTTTTGGTTCATGCTTCAGGTTAGCGGTCAGGTACTGGCAGCAGCATTGTAGGATCATCAGTCTTTGGAGTCAGTTATATATATTTTGTCATGTTAAATAGAATGTAGTTGAAACGTGCATGAAATATGAAACTTGATGACAATTTGGAATGATGAATTTGATGGGATTATGATATATATATGTTAATATCATGCTATTGAGATGATGATACTTGCTTCCGCTTCGTTAATGTTACATTGTTGTTGTTGATGTTGTTGATGTTGGTGTTGTTGTTGGGGAGTTGCTGTTGCCAGATTGTGGGAATCCCGTTGTCCGGGGCGGGTTTTCGAGTGGTGGTATTTAACTATCGCTCGGGGGCTCGTTTCGGTCCGGGGGTTGTGGCGTGGGGGACGTCACATCCCTAAACACAAAAACCCAAATTCTATAAAATTCTATCTAAAACCCACGAAATCGCAACAAGGAATGAACGGATTGAAATGGGGTAAAAGGATTACCGGTAGAGAATGAAGCAAGGATCGCTCGGGTTTTCATGGCTCGTCGATCGGGCGAGAAACGGGCTCGGTAGGACGACGGGAAGATCCCTCTCTAATCTTCCTCTTTCTCGTCTCTCTCTCTCTTGGCCCTTCTCCCAATTTCTCTTTCTCCTCTTCTTCCTTTCTTTTCTTTTATTCTTCTTTTGCAACAAGAGAGGCACAAGTGGAATTGAGGGATATGAGAGAGGTAGATATGGAAAATAGGTATTAAAGAGGGTCGGGGTAAAATAGATAGTTCCAGGTAAAAAGTGGGTTCTCGGATAAAATTTATTCGTGATACTAAATATTCTCACGAAAAGCCTTCGGCGCAAATAAAATATCATTCTGGAATAAATCCAAAATTTCGGGTCGCTACAATACTCCCCTTCAAAAGAATCTGTCATCAGATTCTAACACATAAAGGAACGTGTAGTAAACTTCCCGTTCTATAGTCGCAAAGTAATGGAGAAACTAAATAGCAAACGCAAGTAGCATATATCATTCGGAATATGTAAATACAAATGCATGTTATGATAATGCAGTATACCTTTGCGAGTCGGTATCAGGGTCGGGATCCCCTTTTCCTTCCCCAAGGATTCCTTGAGTCGGGGCAATCTTGAACCTAATGCTTGCTACTCCCACCTCTGAAGCAACGTCCCAATTTCTTCCTACACCTTGCAGTTTCATGGTTCGTCTTTTCACAGTGCTCACAGGGAATGGGGTCCTCGTTCACTTCAGGTTTGGTAGGTTCCGGCATCTCGTAGTGTGGTCTCCATGTCCGAAAGGTGCTCGGTCCGGCTGGTTCTCTTCTTGCTATCTCATTGAAAGAGAATCCTTTCATGTGAGGAATACCTCGTCTCATCTCTTGAAGATCAGACTCCACTCTCATAGCTCGGTTAACTGCATCATGATAAACACGAATGTCCAATCCCACTAATCTTTCCAGGATCTCTGGTTGAAGTCCCTCGATGAACTTCCGCGCTCTTCTTCTATCGTCAGAGGCAATGTGAGGAGCATAGATAATGAGGCGGCTGAAATGTGCCTCGTGTTGTGCAACAGGGAAAGCTCCTTGGGTGAGGGACATGAACTTTCTTTCCCCGCTGTCACGTACCACTTCCGACACGTACTTCTCTCGAAAGTCGGATAGGAACCGCGACCAAGTGTACGGAATTCTCTGAGCGATCCACCTCTGTTCTAGGTAGCGCCACCAATCTTCAGCTGGTCCTCTCATGAGAAAGATGGCATACTCGACCCTCTCGGGGTCACCGCAGTGTATTACTCGAAAGATTCACTCCAGATCGGCTATCCAAGCCTCGGCCTTAAGGTCATCTGGTTCACCCATGAAGCAAGGTGGGTTGTAGTACAGAAATCTGTCCAAGGATTGGCCCTCGGCTTGTCTCACAGGCGCATGTTGTTGCTATTGTTACCTCTCCTGATGTACTTGCTCAGCAATCTGTCTCATAGCTGTCACTAACTCTCTTGCAATCGAATTCGGAGATGAGGGAGCTGTAGGGGGTCTTCGGCGAGACATTATGCACCTGTGAATAACAAACTAGAGAAGGATACATGTTCGGTTAAGTAAATGATCACGTAAGGCATAAAAATTCAAATAAAGCATATATATGTGATTTGAATAGCATATAGACAATTTAAAGCACAAAATAATCACAAAACAAACAAAACTTGATCATATAGCCATACGACCTAGACACGACAAGACGACAAGACAAGACAAACGCTACCTTGAGTTCTACATCTACCTGCATTCGATCCCAACTTAGTACTACAATTGTAAAAGATCAAACGGTTGGTTGGCCATTCCAAAAGAAAATCAATCACAATTTCAATACTAAGGAGTTCTCAAGCACCTGTGACTGGAAACTCTAAGTTTCATTGACACGAAAAGGGCAGACACAAGAGACACGACGCGATTACAACGCTTCGGTTCCCTTTCAGGAACTTAGGCTCTGATACCACTTACTGTAGCGCCCCCTGAAGAAGGAACGCCACATCCGCGCCGAAGCGAGCTGCTGAGCTTTGGCGAGGGGCCTCAACTCAAAAACCCACTCTGGCAAACGGCATGCAAGCAATAACCACCGGCAACAACAACGACTTCCCAACAACAACCACAACAATATAACATAATGCGGAAGCGATTAAGCAATAAACAAATAAATTCCATAAAAGCTTACGAGGTTAACATAATATCATTTAAACATTTGCAGTTCGAAATACAATTTAATCATAAACACATAGTGTCGTCTATGGCTCAACTAGCCTACCCTGTGTAATCCTAGATATCTTCAACTATCCCACATTAGGGGCACATAAGGTACGGAAAGTAAATAAAGCAGTAAACAATATGAAAGATAGATAAATACAATAAAACAGGACTCGACAGTTGTTGGGATCACTGACAAGACAAACCAGACTACAAGACTGAGCCTATCTAGACCTGTTGATACCGACTGACAAGATAGGTGACCCGCCACCTGTCTACCTGAAATAAGAACCAAAATAGAAGGGGTGAGTATAAAGGATACTCAGTAAGGGGGGTTTTGATCACAGTTCGTCGTTTATCTTTTAAAACCAAAAATAGTAAATGTTGCCTGTTTTGAGAAAGAATACAAATAATGATATAAGTTGCAAAATAATAATACAAGGCAACATCCGGGTTCGGCTTACTTTGAAAACATAAAAAGGTTGACGAACCGGATCCTTTCAAAACATTTGCACGTAATATCAAGCCGATCATTTGAAAGGATATTAGTTGAGTCACGAGGCCGTTACGAGTTCGAAAGGCATGATACAAACAAGTTGGAAATGATAAGTAAACACGGCTCGTAATTCAACTAAGTAGTTTGAACAATAAAGAAGGCTTAAGTTGGGCAAGTTCGAACTACGCTTCCGGGTTTTATATATATATAGGGAAATACATATGCTAAATGAAGAATACTGGAAGATGCTTTGACTTGTAACGAAAGCAGTAAATCAATTAGACAAGCAATTAATGGAATAAGTCATGCAATAATGTGTCCCGGCGAGAACGGGCCCTCTCCTTATAACTCCCAACCGTGAAAATCATGAAAGCATGTAGTCAAGTACTCCACCACCGAAAGCCAAGCAGTTCAGGAATTAAGGAGACGCGATTAGCACCACCATACACTGAATTAAGGAGATACGGTTAGCACCACCGTTCACAACAACTTAGACTAGTCAACCTCCTAACCAGCCTAAGTCAACACGCATAGAAGCATACATCGGGATTTGCCCTAGACGCTCGTCTCCAGGCTCACCTCCTGTACACTCCGTGCCCAAGTCATGATCCAGTCCATGGCTCGCTTTGAAATCCATATCAGATTGGGTGGCCAAAAGGGCCATTCGAAAAGATGATGCAAGCAGTTATGTATGAATGGCCAAAGGGGCTTTTTGAGACAAGTTGGTGTAACGATCTAGGAAATACTCATAAGTGTCGTACGCTTCGAGAGCATGTTGACGGACGTCCCTAATGACATTACTTACAAGTACCTCTGAGATCAAATGGTTACTTTGAAAACAAATAGGTTACTTGTCTCTAGTTGTAAGCGTTTCAAATCATTTTGTAGATGCACAAGTTTTGCTATCAAAAGGGTTTAACTAAGCACATACGGAAATAGTAAAGGCAGAACAACAAGCAATAAGAAGGACGGGATAATAAGTTATTTCGCAAACCTACATAACTATGTCCTTGCCCCAGTTGAAAGCATTTTAAACCCTTACCTGGCTCGACACGATAGAATGAAAGCAAGCGGTAGTCAAGTTTCTCCCTCGTTGGTCCCACCTGTAATATACACGGCCTAGAGGATGAAAATGTGACCGACAAAACTAAAAGCAAGACACGAGATAACAAACAACGCACGGCAGCTTCTCCCTCATTCTCGTCTCTCTCTCTCTCTCGGCCCTTCCCCCTCTCTCTTTCTCCTCTTCTTCCTTTCTTTTCTTTTATTCTTCTTTTGCAACAAGAGGGGCACAAGTGGAATTGACGGATATGAGAGGGGTAGATATGGAAAATAGGTATTAAAGAGGGTCGGGGTAAAATAGATAGTTTCAGGTAAAAAATGGGTTCTCGGTTAAAACTTATTCGAGATACTAAATATTCTCACGAAAAGCTTTCGGCGCGAATAAAATATTATTCCGGAATAAATCTGAAATTTCAGGTCGCTACACTTTTGGTACCGATTTTCCTTCTCTTTCCCGAATTTATATGCATTTATGAGGATTTATGGCTTTTGTTGGTATTTATGAATTTTGTTGATTATGAGCTTGTTACTTGGTCATTTCGCATGCTACTTGGATTAAAATGTTCCTTATATTGTGCTTGATGTTCGTTTAAAACCTTGGGTGTTGATTCTTGCTGAAAAAATTGAGTTTTGGGATTTCTGGGTGAAATCCCGCTGAAATCGCGAATTGCTGCTGTCTGATTTTGATCTGCACAAGCTTGCGCACGGTCTTGCTCAAGCCCGTGCGCGCCCTTTTGAACCTACACCGGCTTGACGCCAGTGCGCCTACACGTTTCAAAAACCCTGCACAGTCTTGAGAATGCGCTCAAGACCGTGCGTAGCCCCGTGAAACTGCCTTAGAATATTTTTCAGCCTTCTTTCTTAGTTGCTCTCGGGAATTTGGTCAATTCCCCCAAAATAAAACGTTGACTTTTGCAAACGACCCCCTAAAATCAGTCCGGTTTCACATATAACTTCCTTATGTTTTGAGATTTAATATTTTGGAAAGTTTGTTGAATTCCGACTCCGTTCGGGCTGTGAATAGTACATTTTTACGTATATGTAATTTTGAAAACTTGTCGGATTGATTCGAAACTTACATGGTAGCTTCTATTATTATAATTATAATTATTGGCATATGCATGATTGTGGACTCATTTGTTTAGCCATTCATCATTTATTTGCTTATTTGCGCTTTTAGAGTCGTTTATTGATCCATTAGGTCCTGTCTTATTTACAGACCAGTCTCCGGTCGAGGAATAGTGAGTCCTAGTTGTCAGTGATTCTTTTGGAAGATCTAGGTGAGGGTTTAAACTATTTCTAAAACGGCCTCGAACCTATATGTCTATGTATACATGCGAAAACCCCTTTAATGACATGCCTTACTTGAATGTTTTACATTTCTCTCCGTTATTATTATACTAGATATTTCGAGCTATGTATATTGATGATTTCGATCCACAACTCATTTGATATCAACTTATAATTATATCATCCAAACCGTTTTATTTTCAAAGCCAAGTAAAACTCTTTCGTTTTTAATGTGACACTTTAGTCTTGGTAGGGTCTATAAGAGAAGTCGTTACGGGAGCCCGTCAGCGCATCCCGACACGTATGGATCTTATGGTCACGTCACTTGCCTAAACGCCCGTTTGGCAACCAATTTATAAATGTTATATTGATTGAAATGCGAGCAAACTCATGATTATTGATTTGCGCCCCGGAGGGTTTTATAGAGGTTTCACCTAGGGACGAGCGTCCAAGGTGGTTCCCGAGGTACTATTCCCAAAAATTAAGTGTCAGCTGTGGTATGTCAGGAGTTGGCAACCATGGTTGGTGCGATGGTGGGTGTTGCATTCGTTGCACGCTTTCCTGAAATTCACTTTCGCCGAGCCTCGGGTTGCTCCTTAGCTTGACACCGGAGATGGAGTATTTTCATGATTGAGGAGTTATAAGGAGGAATAGGCCCATTCTCGCTGGGATATTGTTTTATTTATTATTGCTTTATTGTCCTTATTGATTATTGATTACTGTTATTATACGAGTCGAATCACATTCCGTTTCTTCCTTTTGCATATGTATTTTCCTATTAAAAACCCGGGAGCGTGACTCGAACTTGTTCTACCCATATCTTCACTGCTCAGCCTCTTTTATTGGTTCTTGTCTCAGGTAGTTTGAGAAACCGACATGCCTCGCGTGTCGGATCTGCAACAGTGACATAGATAGGCTCTTTTAGTTTGCGAGTCGTCTAGGGCTGTTGTCTTTAAAACTCTTCTACGGATCTATTCTTTTGTATATGGATACGTTATTGTTATACTGATCCCCACCCTTATGATTTATGCACTTTACTTTACGTTACCCCTGTGTGGGTGTTGATGATATTGGATATTATATTTGGCCCTGCGTGGCATTGATGATTATTTATGTTTTATGAAATCACTTCCGCTGTATTCTGAATTGATTACCTATTTTAATTGTTGTGTCTTTTGGGGATTCATTGTTGCCAAGTGTCGAGATAGACCCGTTGGCTTGTATGGGTTCTCAGGTTGAGGCGTCGTTCTCGGCTTGGGGATCCCTACAGGTTTGGGGGCTGTAGAGCGGGGTGCTACAGTCTGAAGTGGTATCAGAGCCTTAGGGTCTATTGTATAGAAGTGTCATGTCTAAGTCGTACGGCTATAGGATTTGTGTTACTTTTCCTTACGTGCTCTCTTATATGTTTATTGTTACGTGACTATTTGATCATATCATTAACCCAACATGCATTTTTCAGCTTGTTGTTTCAGGAACCATGGTACGACCTCACCGACAGGATCCACCTCCCCTGCCAGAGGGCATTCCCATGCCCAATGCTTTCTACGATGCCATCCGTCTGATAGTCCAACTTGCTCAGCAGAAGCAGCAGCAGCAGCCGCCGCCACCACCACCGAACCCTCGGGAGGCCGCTGCCCGAGCCATGTACTGCTTCATGTCTTACCGCCCTCCGGTCTTCGAGGGCGAGCCTAATAACCTTAAGGCTGAGGCCTGGATTTCCGAGTTGGAACAGAAGTTCAGGGCTATTGGGGTTAAGGACCAACAGAGGATAGAGCTTGCTATATTTTTTACGAGGGGACCCGCCCTTGACTGGTGGAAGTTTGTTGAGAGGAGATGGACTGCAGCAGGGACCCAGCACACATGGGCATAGTTTCTGGTGCACTTCCGTGCGAAGTATGTGCCCGAGATCGTTCGGGATCAGAGAGAGAGGGAGTTTATGAACCTCTCCCAGGGAGCTATGTCTGTGGGCCAGTATGAGGCCCAATTTACTCATTTGATTGTGTATGCTCCCCACATGGCTACTGATGATAGGAGGATGGCTAGGAAGTTCAAGGAGGGTATTCGTAAGGAGATCAGGGCAGAGTTGGTTGGTTGTGACCTTTGTTCCTTTGAGGAGGCTGTGACACGGGCATGGCAATGAGTCCGATCTTGGTGAACTTCGCTGTAAGGCTCCTCCTGCTGCCCCTAAGAGCTTTCCCTAGAAGAACAAGAAGCCTTTTCCTTCTAGATCTTCCTCGGGCGACAAGAAGCCCAAGTACATCGAGCCGGCCCCGATTGCCTCAGCAGCACCGATTCTATGCTCCCATTGCCACAAGCCCAAACACACGGCTGAGTTCTGCAGGAGACGGTTGGGACAGTGTTTGTTGTGTGGTGCTTCCGACCACTTGCTTGATGCGTGCCCGAACAAGAGAGCCGCCACCCCGCAGAAGATGATTTAGGCTAGCGGTTCTTCGGGTAGTAGACAGGGAATACAGGCTAGAGTTTATGCACTGGGAGGAGAGGAGATTGAGCCAGATCAGCACGCCGTGATTGGAGGTACCTTGCATATTCATGATATCCCTATTACTGCTTTATATTATCCGAATGCTACTCACTCTGTTATTCCGCTTGATATTGCTGCTACGACGCTTGTTGTTTCAATTAAAAAAAATGCATAATTTGATATGTATATGTTTATCTTAAAAATTATATAGAATAGTAAACACCTGATTCATATAATTTTTTGGTTAAACATTTTTTGTACCCTGAAATATCTGAACTTTGGACATTCTTACATTTTAATGTCTGAACTTCAAAATTAATTTGAGGAATTGATGTATAACAATTATTTTTTTATAAGTTGGTGCCCAATATAATTTTCAGTGGAATCAAAGTGAATATTCCGTTATATTACAAAACACGTGTTATATAACTAGTGGCGTAGCCTGAAAATCTCGCCACCGGGGTCAATCAACAAATTATAACTTTATAAGTATATAATAAATTTAAATAGGTAAATTCAAATATAACACGAAAGAACTACGTGCATTTTTTTTTTAGAAAAATTACTAAAAACTCCCTGAGATTATTTAAAAAAGGAAAAACAAAATTTGCCTCCAGTTCTTTGACGTTTTTTACACTTTGCCTCCTAAATTTTTTTTCGTTACAAATTACCTCCTAAAGTTTGCAGGATTTACAATTTGCCTCCCAAAGTTTGCGGATATTTACAATTTGCCTCATCCGATGATATTCCCGTGGAATATCCCATTTAGATTCTCCCGCACGCATAGCACATGTGTTTTTAAGGGCTTTTTGGTCTTTTCAAAGAAAAACCCGCCCCACAAATATAACCCGACCCTCTAAACTACCCATAAATCCAATTTTACATCATGGCTTCACTGCAATCGTTAGCATCGTTATGATTCGAATTTGCTTTAGAGTAACCTAGTAGCCTTAATCCGCCCCAATCCCCAAACAACAAGAACAAAATCCAACTACTACCAACAAATTTATTAAACATCATCAAATTATCTGAAAGTACGAACAAATACCTAATAATGCTAACCAAAATACGAAAATACCTAATGATACTGCGAAAAATTCTTCAGCATAAGCCTGAGCAAGCTGAAGATTAAGCTGCTCCATTGATTGGATTTCACCTTCTTTTTCGCCCTTTTTTCTTTCGTTTAATCAAAATTAGGTTTAAGGACAGTTTATAGGGTTAGGTTATATTTGTGGGGAGGGTTTTTGTTTGAAAAGACCAAAAAGCCCTTAAAAACACACGTGCTATGCGTGCAGGAGAATCTAAATGGAATATTCTATCGGAAACTCGTCGGATGAGGTAAATTGTAAATCACGCAAACTTTGGGAGTCAAATTGTAAATCCCGCAAACTTTGGGAGGTAATTTGTAACGAAAAAAAGTTTAGGAGACAAAGTGTAAAAAACGTCAAAGAACAGGAGGCAAAAAGTTTTTTTCCCTTTAAAAAATTCAAAACACCATTGTAACTTTGAAACCTTACAAATACCCCAAAAATACAAAAATAATCTTAAAACTTTACAAATACCTCTGAAAAATCTTATTTACAAATAGCCCGAGTTTGGAATATTCACAATTTTAATTACAAGTGACCAGTGTATAACTATATGATTGGCAGTACTCATGCTTTGCTATACAAAAATTTCAAACAAACTCATAAAGAATTAACATTTAAATTGTATGGCGTCAGATTTCTTATTCAACTGATTCATATATATATATATATATATATATATATATATATATATATTCATATATAATTAGTTTCATAAGAATTAATTACAAGTGACCAGTGTATAACTATATGATTGGCAGTACTCATGCTTTGCTATACAAAAATTTCAAACAAACTCATAAAGAATTAACATTTAAATTGTATGGCGTCAGATTTCTTATTCAACTGATTCATATATATATATATATATATATATATATATATATATTCATATATAATTAGTTTCATAAGAAAGCAAATTAATAAGAAGTGGACCACAAAATCCCAGAAAAGATACTGGAGTACTATTTTAATGACGAATGAAACGAAATGTTAGAATGGGAGAGCTTGGTGGATGTCAATATCCTGGATAATAACATTCATGTGCTGTCTGCAATAAGCATAAAGCGACAAACGCCCTAATCTGGGGAAAAACGAAAATGGCCGGCCTTGTGTTCCACATGTGCTGTGGGGTACTTTGTAATTTCTAATAACAATTGAGAAAGAGACAGGAGTCATGATAAATTATGATCGACGTATACTACTAAATATGTTACCATCATCATGCCCATCATGTTATATGGGATATCGTGTCAGGCACTTATCTAGTAATAAATCTCGAAAAAAATTCATATTATCGTATCCGTATTATATTATATCATGTCATGTTAACGTTCTGTATCTGTGTATCCGTGTCCGTACATCACTTAGTAATAAAACGAACAAAAATATAATATAATGCAGTTCCCGCCATGTCTTGTTAGTAATGGGTCATAAAAGCGTCGGTAGGGCGGCTGTGCTGAAAGAGACATGTTTTGGCCCATGCGGGTTTTTGAATATTTGTTTGAATCTTCAAAATTGTGTGCTGCAAATATTTGCTCCTAGCTCATTAATATCTACCGGTGATGTAATGTGGACAGATTTGATTTTCTTAATTTTCAAAAATCGTGAGGAATAATTTATTTATAAGAGATATTAATGAATTTTTAGATCGAGTGGTGAACTTTTAGTCTTTCCACCGTCCACGTTTTGTCTGTTTATACAATTAGAGGTGTAGTGTTTAATTCATTTGGAATTATAGCTATCATTTTTGGGTGGGAAGAATTTTAAATTTTAGTGGTTTAATTCTGTTGGGATTTGATTTTTTCTTTAAAAAATGTTTTAGAATAATTTATATGGTGATATCAATATATTTGTTTGTTTATACAATTAGAGGTGTAGTGTTTAATTCATTTGGAATTATAGCTATCATTTTTGGGTAGGAAGAATTTTAAATTTTAGTGGTTTAATTCTGTTGGGATTTGATTTTTTCTTTAAAAAATGTTTTAGAATAATTTATATGGTGATATCAATATAATATTAAATAACTAGCTAAAGGGTGTAGCCTTATGATTCAATACTATGTCAAAATTTAGTAGAGATTTCTGAGTTTTTGAAAATGCATCTGTCCATTGGATAGATTTGCACCTTAGTGGTTTGACCAAGTAACTTTTGTTTAAAAAAAAAAAACTAATAATGCGTTTTTGAGTCGTGTTGATGTATTGAAATAACTAGTAAAGTTCTTCTCAAAACTATTATATTAACGTTTCACGTGAGAAATAGTTATAATATCATTCATAATCAGTTTTAGTTACAAATAATCAATTGCTATACATAAATAAAAGAAACGATGATGTTCACAAGATAAATATCCACAATATATAATGGATTATGGAATCCAAACCTTTAGGTCTGGAGTGCAATTTCTCTAGACAG
The DNA here is from genome assembly GCA_958496215.1 of Verbena officinalis. NCBI lineage: Eukaryota > Viridiplantae > Streptophyta > Magnoliopsida > Lamiales > Verbenaceae > Verbena > Verbena officinalis. The sequence goes on along the minus strand of OY292386.1, from coordinate 34,397,079 downwards.
CATCTCCTCATCAATAGAGATAAAAAGAGCCTAAGTTCTTTACAGAATACTCATACTTCTGTACGAAAAACTATATATCCATAGTCGTGTGAGTTGAATCTATAACTTTTGTGATCATACAGTAATTAACCTTAGTATATGATTGATAATTGATATGTTTAAGAACAAATAGGAAAAAGGAAATGCAATTTTGGCTCTTTTTGACAAATAATAATAGATTAGTTCTGAATATTATTACATTTTAATAATTCATACCAGAAACAATTCTAATTTCATTCATTATCCATAGCTTAAATCCAAAGAAAAGAAATGTTCTTCAGCAGATAATATATCCACACTAATTGAACCCAAACCTCTTTAAAAAAATTCATCCAGCCTCTCCGAGTCACTTGGGCTATGAATTTTTAGTTAAACTACCATGTAAATTAGGCCCAAGAAGAATTTTATAGTGCAACTCAAAGTGACTAATGGCTATGATATTTGATAACTAAAAGCTCATTTGGTATTATGGGATGAGGTAATAGATCTATTAATCAAGGTTTATGATTCAAATTTTAGATTGTACAAAATAATTGAGTTGAGAGAGTCGTATCAAAATTAGACTTCTGCAGTATTCAAGCCCGAAAGAAACAAAAAATTTCCTATGATAAGATAATGGGCCTGGAAATAATCAATTTTGGGCGGGCTTTTCAAATAATAACCCACTACCAACTATAAGCCCAAGCGATTTGGCGGGGAAAAACTCTTCAATGTTTTCGAATTAATGCTTTTTTATTTGTTAAGTTCTTGTTTCGAATATATTGATTTAAGAATTCGTTAAGTGATGTGGTTTTGTAATTAAAATTAAATATTTTGATTTTCCTTGCAATTTCTTCATTGTATTCCAAAATCCAAATATTCACCATGTTGCATCTTCTTTTATCCTTCTTCCTTTTCTTTCCAATATTCTCCCTCCATTATCTTTCTTCTTGTAATATATTGAGATATTTTGATTTGTAAATACTGCTAAATATAAGGTAGTTAGATATAATTCGCTATATAATTTAAATCCATAACCTGTCGTATACGTGTCATTAGATTCTTAGAAGAAATAGTATATATAGCACACATTTTACTTTGGGAAATGACAACTTGTACCTTGTACTGAAATTATTCTCTGATTAATAGAAGTATTTCAATCAAACATCTATCGTACGGAATATTAAATATAAGGTAGTTAGATATAATTCGCTATATAATTTAAATCCATAACCTGTCGTATACGTGTCATTAGATTCTTAGAAGAAATAGTATATATAGCACACATTTTACTTTAGGAAATGACAACTTGTACCTTGTACTGAAATTATTCTCTGATTAATAGAAGTATTTCAATCAAACATCTACCGTACGGAATATTAAATATAAGGTAGTTAGATATAATTCGCTATATAATTTAAATCCATAACCTGTTGTATACATGTCATTAGATTCTTAGAAGAAATAGTATATATAACACACATTTTACTTTGGGAAATGACAACTTGTACCTTGTACTGAAATTATTCTCTGATTAATAGAAGTATTTCAATCAAACATCCATCGTACGGAATATTATCTTGGGCAATTAAGTCAAGAGAACTAACGAACTTGTGAGGTCTGGTTCTAAGATCGCAATGTAACGGCTCTGGGCATTAGTCCGAATCTATTCCTCCCATAAATCTAGCTAGCAACCTCATTGCAATGTGAATATAAAAGATAATGTAACATTATAATTGAATATCAAAATTAAATATAACGTAACAGGTAACAAAAAAGTAAACTCCAAGATCCAAAGTACAAACAAATTAAACCTTAATTAACTAATAAATTACACGAAAGATAACTGAGATTGGTGGTAGATTTAATTAGCTGGTGGCATCATGTATGAACCAAAATATATAGAGGGTGTATGGCTACGCTTATAAGCTACTTAAAACATTTTACAAGATGTTTAAGAGCTTATAAGATGTTGCAAAGTGTTTGGTAAATATTTTTTAAAAGAAGTTTATAAGCTCTTAAAATAAGATATTAGGAGCTTATAAGCTCCTTAAAAATAAGTTAGGAATCCCAACTTATTTTAAGATCTTAACATACTCCCCTATATTTTGACCATATTAATTACATAATTGTCATTACCTATGTTGCACGGACACAGACACGGGGACACGGACACGACACGACACAGACACGGCGACACGGATTTTTTAAAAATTTTAGGACACGACACGGCTTCGACACGGCTGACTAATATAAATTTTAATAAAAATATAAATGTTCATATATAATATATGTACAAATATTAATTAAGAAATAAATTAATCACAATATAATATAATTATTAGTAAAATTTAAATATACGAATTGATTATTATGTTAAAAGAATATTATAATTTGTATATTATAATATTGTGAGGATCAATTAAAAATGATGAAAAAATAAATTTAAATTAATTTAATACATTGTTTCATTCATTTATAATTTTTTATTTTTTCTCAAATAAATTTTGACCCTTTTAAATAAAAAAATAAAAAAAATTGAGTTTGCTGTATCGGACACTTCCCTCAGCCGTGTCCTAGCCGTGTCGGACACTCCCCCAGTCGTGTCCGACACTGTGTCCTAAATTTTTTTTTTTTTTTCAGATACTTTTTGCCGTGTTCGACACGTGTCGGACCCGTGTCCGTGTCTGACACGTGTCGGACACTGCACGAAATTTTTTTTGCCTTGTCCGTGCTTTGTAGGTCATTACTAACATCTTATAAGCGCGTGGTTTTATTTTTCATCCAAACACTTTTAGATCTTATTTTTAAAATAAAATTTCACATCTTATAAGCTCTAAAAATATCTTATAAGATGTGAGAGCTTATAATTAAGCTATTTAAAATAAGCTTAGCCAAACACCTTCGTAGTCTTATACATACGGATTCCTATTCCATAGGCACTTAAAAGCAGCCTCAAGCTCAACATAAGTTGGCTGTTATATTAGCCTGAAAAGAAACTAGCTAGCTAGATCATTAATTATTAAAACAGAGTACTAAACCAGATTAACAACAAAAATGCAACAAGATCGATCGAGATTCCATGCATACATGTTTTCATCATCAGGCGGCGGCTCAGATTGAATCTTGCATGCAATCATGTTGTCTGAATTTAGATAGATTGTGATGTTTCAAACTCAAATCCTTGATTCAGGAAAATACTTGTAATCCACAGCTTCAAATTCGACACGTTTATATCAATCTCCTGTTCCATAATCTGCTTTTTTCCCATTCAAACATTAAAATTCAATAAGATCGTAATTGAAACAAGTAGAAAATCCAAATTTCTCCTAAATAATTAAAGGGCGAATTAAATATACAGTACCCTCAAAGATTTTTCATAATTACAAAATATCCCCCTCTATTTTCAGAGATTAAAGAAAACCCCTTGAGGTTTCAAACAAATATTATAAGTTACCTGGCCTTTTTTTGGTAAGGTTTTGTATAAAATACGTGGGATATTTTGCTAGATTTTTGTAATATATTGAAACCTCAGTGGGTTTTCTGTAATTGTTGCAAACCTTAGGGGTACTTTACATAATTCGGTTATAATTAAAATAGCAATATATGTGCTTCTCACGATCAGGAGGTAAATTGCATAATTTTCAAAATCTTGAGGAGTCGTATTGGCATATTTTATTTATTATTTAGGAATTTTTGTTGTTAATTTCACTGATCACAAGTCGTAAATTGCAATTAGCACTTTAAAATCGGATCTAATGAAATCAATAAAGAAAACGGATCGAACGATTAAAGAGAAATGCTTACATGAAAAGTGAAGGTCAATACATAATTTCCAGCAGAAGCAGCTAAATTTGAGCTCTGAACAGTGAAGCTTGCGAGGGATTCGAGGGTCTTATAGAGGAGCATAGCCACACCTTTCCCTTTGCTGGAGACAATTCTCACATAAAATCCTCTTTCCTCTACTTGAAATACATCCATCTGCAAAATAATTTAATTAATTTTTGCCAAACAAATCTTAACATGTATTATACTCTTGCATAATAGTAACATAGAATTTTAGGGGTTTTTTGCGTTAAAGTGACGTCGAAACGGGGATTGCTATTATCGTTTAATTTCTTAAAATAGATGGACTAAGTTGTAATTAATTAGCACAAACTATAGGGGTAGTAGATGTAATTTGACCAAAAATGTAAAGGAGGCAGTGAGTTAATCCAAAGTTTTAATTACATGGTTTTAAGTGCTATTTAAAAGAATCATGTAATATATACCTTAAGAATCTTCTTAGTTATTGGATAGAAATTTGTGTCAATATTCATTTTCTTTTGATCCGTGGTTAATCTTCCCTGATTCTTCTTCCCTCCTGCAAAGGATTGCTCGAGATTAGAAACTTCAGCTCTGAGCTTCTTAGCCTGATTTTGCAAGTCTTGCACGTATAACACGGCATCCCCGACGATGGAAGCTTTATCCATCTGCAAATATATATTCTGTTATTGCTTTGTCTGTTTTGTTGTCGAATCGTCAAATTTTTTAACCGTGGATGGGTTGGAGGACGAAATTTGATCATTTTTCTAACTTATGAGAATAATGCAACACGGCCTATAGATTGTGAGTACTAAAACTAGCACTTTTCCAATTATTTAATAAGTATTAGAATTATTAGGTCAAGCATGATGGTTTACATGTCCAAATCTCATCCATACATATTTATTGAAACATATTCCATATGCTAGCTAGGTTGAACACAGTTGAAATAATATATATTACGTGTTTCAGATATATACTAACCAATTTTTTATATGTTTTCTACAAATTAAATATTGTAATAATTAAGAAAAATCCCATGAAATTTATGTCACTTACGAAAAACACCCTCAACACCCTTAACGTAAGAGACGAAAAAGCCTTCTTTTTGGGGTTGTACAACGAACATTAAATGATGAGATTTTTTTTATTCATAAAAAGGATCTATAAAAAGAATTCGATAAAATAACTTCAACCTTTTCAACTGATAGTGAAAGAACGAAATCTGGGTACATACCAATACCTAGTACGGGTAAAAAAATAAAGATCGAAAGAAATAACTCTCGTGGTCCAGAATCCAAAAAAGAAGAATTTGGAACATTAAATATCTTGTATCCATAGAACATCTGTCGTAACATAGATAATAAATAAATAGGAGTTAATATCATTCCAATTGCCATTACAAAAGCAATTAGGAGTTTTGTCATTAAAAGGTATTTTTGACTAGTAATTAGTCCAAAAAAAACGATTAATTTGGCAACAAAACCACTCATACCTGGTAATGCAAGGGAGGCCATCGAAAATAATCAATTTTGTTACCCTCTGCCAAATCTCAGGATATTTTTCGTAATTCTCAAAATTTGAGGTGTTTTTTGTTAACGGTGCAAACATCCAGGGTTTATTTGTAATTTACACTTAAAATATTTAGATGAATATTGGTGAAAAATAAGCAAACGAAAACGGACCTTAGTGATATTAGGGACCAATGACCGGAGTGCATAAAGCTTGTCCTTCATCCGGCTTCTCCTCCGCCGCTCGGAAATCAAAGTTCTTGACCGATCAACCTTTTTATTCTTCTTCTCCTTCGTCGGCGTCCCCGTGGTGTTGGTGTTGGTGGTGCCGGAAGATTCGTCGCCCTCCATCATATCATCTTCTTCGTCGTCGACGTCCAACTGCTGTTTCTGCCCAGTACCATTCTGCAAACTGTAATCGCCGCTAGTATCGCCGCCATGGCCCGCCGCAACGTCGACGTCGAAATCAAACAACTCCAAAGGAGCTGGAAGCGGCACAAAATTACCGACGTCACAATCAGACACACCGACAATGTTGTTATTGGAATCATAGGTTTCAAAAGTATTAACATTAACGTTAACAGGCTGATGAGATTGGACATTCTCTCCACGAATGAGATCGACAAACTGATCGAAATTAGCCTCGTTGAGAAAATCTATCAACCCAAAATCATTAGAGTACTGATACTGGTGAAATGGGATTAATGTTTCATCAGTTTCGAGGTATTGTCTCTCCATATTTAATTTCCTTTTTTACTTGCTGGGAAAGTACTGTTTGTCGCTGGTATTTATATATACATTCATAGTGTGAACGCTGTTCAGAATCGAATATGTATCCATCCTAGTCTAGGTTTCGAGTGGTTGAATTCTCATTTTCAATTACTTTATTATTGTTCTATTTTTATTAAATATAAGACTGTTGGTTTCATTTCTCGACGTACAAGACTACAATTATTAATTTCATTTTCTAATCTGATTACTTTGTAATCTGCTTTTCGCTATCACATTTATTGATTTATAGGGGAGATACCAGCCATCATCCTATGTAATATGAAATGTTTGCACTAATTCTTTTGTTAAATTAATTTATAATTATCTCCTAAGAAATTAAATAAAGTTCATTTAATCTCTCTGGGCAGAGAGTATTTTACACTTACGAATATTGAGACTGAGATAGAATAAAAATCGACTTATTCACCTCATATATAAAATCTATGATAACCTTGGATTATATTATATAAAGGCACACAGCTTTCATTTCACACATTTTCAATTCATTATTCACCTAGGTCTCCACTTATTTAAGTGTCGATTTAAGGATTTGTCACAGTTAGGGTTCGAAATAGCAAGAGGAAAAAGGAACTAAGAGTTTAGGTTTTACCGTAGTAAATTTACAATGCAAAATTTGGTATTTTGCCCGTAATTATGACAAGGGTATATTTGTGTATAGCAAGAAATAAGCAATGTAATAATTACTCTATATAACAAGGGACTATTAAGAATAAAAATAAGACAAGGGGCGGAGTGAAATCATATATATATATATATATATATATATATATATATATATATTTATATGTGTGTGTGAAAATGAATTAGTGAGATGTTTTAGGAAATATGTTTATGTGTTAATGAGATAGATTAGTTAAAATTAGTCCATTTTGCCATGTAGATTATTTCTGTAATTAAGTTCATTAATTATTATTTTTGTAACTTACATATATATTTAATTGACATTCCATATATGGGTTTCTATTAAAAAAATTGTAACTCTTATTTAATTATAGAATACTTTTAATTTGAAGTTTGTTAACATACGTATCTGAACAGAATTAAGATATTCTGAATAAAATAATAAATTTAACTTTTGATATCAACAAAAATATGTGGTGAATTTAAATTTTGATATCTTATCTGTTAATTAGTTAAGATATTAGTAGATATTTATTTGTTTATCAATTAATTAAAAGAAAATATTTATTTTAAGAATTTTCTTTTGAAACGGGAAAATCTTTGATTCAATATATTTTTTTTTGAAATGATTTTCTTTTCACCGTAAATTTTTTAAGATTTGTTATATTATAATTAAATATGTAAATTATATTTCAACTAATATATCTATATACAATCTTGGGTTCTTTCAGATAACAACAATAAATAGTATTTTAAAAAATATTATTTATTTAATGGCAGAATAAAATTCATTGAAGCTATCCACATGTGCGCTTAGGTGGATAGCTTCAAGGGTTTTGAATTATATAATATAGATTTCATTGATATTGAAAATTTCATTCATTAAATAATTTAAAGTAAATTATAATAAGCTTTGCTAATTATTATGAACTTTACATTTAAATGCTAAAACATATATATATATGATTAAAGAGGAGTTTAAAACTATTTATAGTTTAGATATAATATTCAATTTGTACATGAAAGCATAGTATAGAAGAATTACCATTCAGAAAATATTAACAATATTTGTGTAAAAGATTATTTAGTTCTATAATTAATATTTTTTTATTTTGTATTCTTTTTATCTATCATGTAATTGTATTCTCAAAATTTCTTTTAATTATTTGTGAGGTCACATAATAACGTATATTTTTTAAAATGTAAGTTTAATTAAATTTTCTTATTATCTTAATATTATAAAATAAATAAATATTTTTTTTAGAAAAATCTCTAAATACACGTGTTTCATTTTCATTTTGCGATTGAAAAATTATATTTCATTTCAATGTGTAAGTTATTATATATAAATATTAATATTGCTATAATATAAAAGAAATTTCAATAATGAAATGAATGTTATTGTTAATTAATAATGGAATAATAACAAATTATTCAACAAAAAAATAATATCAAGTATATAAGAGATTCCAATACTTATTTATATGGTTTAATATTTTTACATCGATTGTGTGCGTGATTTTAAATATATATATATATATATATATATATATATAATATTCTTTATTAAATACAAAATCATATCTATATTTAAAATGAGTTTTTCATATATATAGTTCATGATTATTTAATAAAAAGAATAATTTTGGTGTGTGTTTCAAATTATGAGTTAATTATTTATATGTACTGTTACTAATTATATAAGAAAGTATGATTCAATTTATTTAATAATATATATTTTATAAATAAATTTTTTTTTGCAACGCAGGGAATATATATATATTAATTTATAAAAAAAATTCTGTTAAATTTGTGATATATATTCAAGTTGTTAATATATAACTATAATTAATATTAATATATTAAATTTATAATTATAAATTTATTTCTGATGCAAAGCAGGGATTAAAAGTTCATTTATAAATAACATGCATAAGTAATGTGAATGCCCTTCATTATATATAGCTTTCAATCAAATAAAGATAAAGTTAATTTATGAATAACATGCATAAGTAATGTAAATGCCCTTCATTTATATATAGCTTCCAATCAAATAAAGATACCTACAAACTACAAATATCACATTGAAATATTACTTTAGAATCAAATTAAATGTGATATTTAAATGTCATTTGAATCAAAGTTTCGAAAATATATATATTGTTAATTTTCACAGAAAATTATATATGTCATAAAATAAAATAATATTTTGTAACCATGTTCAAGCCCATGGAAAATGAAAATGAGAACGGAAACGAATCGGGAGTTGACAAAGAAATTTCTGGAAGCTCAGTGTTGACACTGTCTTTTTCTTTTTTCGTATTTTTTTTTAATCCGGAAACACTGGTTGTGACATTTTCAGTTAAGATAAGGACGTGAGATTCCTGACTCGCCACTAAAACAGAAACAGCCGCAAACGATGGGCCTAAGTGATATTATTATATTAATTTTTTTGTTTTGTCGACAAATATTATTATATATTATTGAATTAATGGAACTTTGTCTAATTCAATCACCAAAAGCTAGTTGGTATTATATAGTTAAACTCACATATTTAATTATTCAATGTTGGGATGATTTAATATAACCCCGTCACGTCACGCCCAGGCCTGACCGCGAAATATGTGGGACAAATTGGAGCGTGAAATAATTTTCAGGAATGTCTGGGAGGAGCAGGGTAGAGAGACAGGCCAAGAATCGAACCCGCTCTGACACCATGTTAAATTAATGAACCTTGGCCTAACTCTGTAACTCAACCTCCAAAAACTAGCTTAAGATGGGAGGTTTGCCAAGCCATTATATAGTGAACCCCACATTTTTTATTATTCGATGTGGGATGATTTAATATATTTTTTTTTTGTGTAAATTACCGGTTCGGGTAATCCTATATTGAGGATCCTTAATCCAGTTCGAGACTTAGTCATAATTAAGACTCTTCCCCCCTCCCAACAAATGTGTTTAATGGGGATCAAACCTGAAACTTTTCCTACAAAATTAGCCTTTATTGCCAATTGAGCAACCCCATATAGGTTATGATTTAATAATATATATAAGTAGTAACAAGTTAATAATTGAACCTAAAGTCGGTGGGTAACATAATTATGCGTTTTAATCTCGATTACTATTTCCTTTTCTTTCCACATGGAAGTAATGGCATATCGACAACACTACATCAGTAGACAAATTAAATATTTTTTATTATTATATAAGGGTACTGGGCAGGTAAGAATTGTCATTGTTGTCGTAAAAGATAATAGTTTTTTTGTTTATTATGGTAACAATTCGTACAAATTTACCAGACCAAAAATAAATAAAACAAAGAATCTTACAAATTTAATATAGAGGAATCAGCAATGATATGACCAGATAAGTTCAAGTTGACCTAGCTCCTCAAGATGAAGTTCGAGCTTATTTTGAAATAGGATTACTAATATATATTAGGGAAAAAAAAATTTGCCTTCTGACCAATACAGTACGTTGGAGATTGCCTTCTGACTTTTTTTTGTGGATAAGTTGTTTCCTTATCTTTCATAATATTTATAAAATACTTCCTAAAATACATTTCCGGTGGAATATTCCGTCCAGATGCCAATACGTGTGCCACAAGTGAGTTTCTTAAGAGTAGAAACGTCATTTAAACTTCGACTTGACCCATTTCACTTGCCCAAATCGACCCAAATATTTTGAGATCATTGAATTTATGATAAGGTCAAGTTTATTTGGAAACCTTATGGAAGTTAATTATAGAAAATTGACATGAATCCATTAATAAGTTATATCATATAGGTTAGTAATTGTTAAACCATCTCATATCGAAAAATTAAAGAAGTGGTGTTTAATTTATAATGACATTGACAAACTTTCTTCTTGAGCTAACTTTTGAGGATTGAGTTAACCCAAAATCAATATGGTATCATAGCGGGTTATGCAGGACAAACTTACTCTTGTTATAAACCAAAATGAATGTCCAAACTATTATGTAACTTCTATTTGACTATTTATTTCATGTAACCTAAGGATAGAAATTATGGCCTACATTATGATAATGTAACCTATGATATTTTGGGCCCTATAAATACGATCATACCAAAGATGATAAACAGTGTGCAAAGAATAAGATTGATCCATCTTGCTTATCATCATCGATATTCTCTATTATTTACAATAACTCTAATAATTTTTTGATTTATTTCACTCTTTTTCGGGGCTGAATTCGGTATTCAATTCAGACGTCGCCTAATCATCAACAATCATTTTTAACTCCAGTTCAATTTGATTTTAAATATTAACATGCATGCCAGTTGAATTCAATTTTTGTTTTAAAATTAATTTGCTATATATTTATCTTACAAAATTATTATTATTAGAACAAATTGGGAAATATTCCTTGTGATCTGTATATAAGTTGAGACGAGTAGACGACTATTATATTTCATGATCACGTCCGTCAAAATCTCTTTCCGATATTATTCTTCCCAAACTCTATTTTATGTACATGTAAGTTGAATATATCTTCTATAATTCATGATACACGGATATTTTTAAAAATTTTATCTTGTCGTGTCGTGTTGTATCCGACACTATATCGGACACTCGTGTTGGATAGTAATTCTGTAATGTAAAATATCGAAAAGAATCTGTATCGTATTATGTCCGTGTCGTCGCGTCTGTATCTGTGTTTCGTAGATTCTAACTTATAAAATCCTCATTATTACGTAATATTCCTTATGAACCTATATATATTACTTGAGATTAATTATTATATTTAGGCCAAATTACATTTTTAGTCCTATAACTATGTAATTATTGCATTTTAGATCCTAAGGTATTTCACTTTGTAATTTAAGTTCCGTATATAGTAAAATATAGCAATTTTAGTCATCGTTTTGCAATTTAAGTCTCGCATATCGTAAATTCTAGCGATAACTTAGGGACTAAAATTACAAAACGAGGACTAAAATTGCTATATTTTACGATATATAGGACTTAAATTGCAGAACGAAACACCTTAAGACCTAAAATGCGATAAATGCATAATTATGGGACTAAAAAATGCATTTTGACGTTATATTTAATGAGCAAATATGTCACTCAAAAATCTCTTTCTGATATTGTTCTTCTCTTTTTCCTTAATTAATCAGCAATTATTTGTATATATATATATGCGGTTTAATTTCTGATTAATTTCGTCATGCGTACAGTTGGCAAATAGTGTAAATTCGTGTTCCCTTTCAGCTGACGCACTTATTTTAGCATCTCGGTTTAAGTCAAATTTCAGATTTTGATTACGACAATAAACTTATATATACAGCCGGTTATAGGCTTATAGCTTAATTATCAATGTTCGAACCGAACATAACTGGCCTGGGAAGATAAGTTGGGGAGTTCTATCATTAGTCTCAATTGTAGGTGACTAATATTAGTCACCCATCATTCTAACCGTTAGATCTAATGCATATAATCTTAGCCGTTTAATTTTTCTTAAAATTAAAATATATTTTCTTAGTTTTCTTTAAGTATCCATCCATCCACACTATATCTTCAAAATTTAAACTCAAAAATAAAATGACAAATTTCAATAAATTGGTGAGTTTTTGTAATTTTTTTTTTAATTTTCTTTATTCCTAAATAATGTAAGGAGTAAAATGACATCCATATTGCATATATTTAGTTATTTCTATAAAATTTTTCTATTTTTTTCCTAAAAATACATTAAACCATTAAAATTCTAAAAATATATTACAGTTATTAGATCTGAATTACTTGACATAATTATTTATTTTAATTAACAAATTTATTTATATTCATTAAATTATGTAAATATTTCATAAAAATACTTGCTTGAAAAATTAAATAAAGTGAATATTATATATTAATTTAAAGTTAAATATAAAATTATATCATTTAGTTATATGCTAATTGAATAATTAAAATTAATTTGTCCATAACTATGTTAATCAACTTTCGTTAATTAAATTAATAATAACATAAAGTATCTAAGATTATAATATACTTATTTTATATTAAGAAAAATTGATCATTAATCATGTTGTTAAATTCAACATGCATAAAGTATGTACTATATAAGTTGAATCAAAAAACGGGTGTTGTTTTATATGGATTATTATTATTATTTATTTTATGTTATCATTATTATTGATAGCATTTATTATAAATATTATTATATAATTATATTTATCTCATATCGTAATAATAATGTTGACTTAATAATTAGTTTACTTTTTAGTAAATACGTTTAATTAAAAAGCATCTTAATATGGTGTAAATTTTCAATTAATTTTTTAATAAAATATTTTTGTCTAAAAATAATGAATTATAGTCTTAAAAATATTAAAGGATAAGATTAACTATTTTAGTAATATATATCTATATGGACACATGGCATTATTTTAAGTTATAACTAATGTTAGTCACCTACAATTGGTAACTAACCATAGAATTCCCCAGGTAAATTATCAAAAAGAAAAGAAAAGAAAAGAAAAACTACTAGAATTGACAATACAAGCGTCGTCAGCTGTGACGAAAAAATGGATTAGGACACATTAAATATGGTCACCAACTAATCGTCATGTAATTTATAAGTAATATTAATTACTTTGTCATTAATCAGATCATAATTAATGTAGTAATTATCAGATTGTGGGGAACTCGTGCAGATTGTGTGTGCAGATGGTGACCTAGCCTGTGACGGTCACTGTAGCACGTTGATATTCCATAGGCTGAAATTAGAATAATCATGAACCCAGTCCTGCCACAGGCATAACTCCTCCACAACTAGATCTGGACTCCTCCACAACTAGATCTGGATATATATAAATATATATATATATATATATATATATATATATATATATATATATATATATATATAATATAAAATATTTTAGTACACAGTTTTACTGATTGACTTAGGTAATTGGAAATTGTTAATTAAGGTGGATCGGATCAAATTGTTGATGTGAGGACTGCGAACCCGCCGGCCCGTTGGACGGGCGTATAAGTTTCGAACCCATTGAATGCAATATGAAATTATGCAATTTGAAATTGGCCCTAAATCACTGCTCAAAAGGATATCAATTGGTTACACTTGAATTCTAACTTATAAACTCATTTCATATCCCAATATCTTTCGATGACTTATAAACTCATTTCATATCCCAATATCTTTCGATGACTTATAAACTCATTTCATATCCCAATATCTTTCGATGTGGGACAAACTTTCATATGGGGCGCTACAATTATCCCTCCTTCAGAATCGCGACGTTCTCATCGCGGCGTGACATAGTCCATTGATTGCCCGCCAGTGAGGACTTTAGAGGTGGCCCCCGCATGTGCAGCACTTTATCCCGTAGGCTGAAGAGGTGGCTCTTATGCACGTGGCACTTAGCTCTTGCAACTGACGGTTGGCTCTGATATCATTTGTCACGCTTCCGGATCCGTTTGACGCGAGTATAAGTTTTGAACCCACTAAGTGCAATCTGAAATTGGGCCTAAACCACTGCCCAAAAAAATATCAATTGATTACACTTGAATTCTAACTTATAAACTTATTTCATTTCCCAATATCTTTCGATGTGGGACAAACTTTCATATGGGGCGCTACAGTTGAAGAGGCTCTAGTCTAGTACTCAGTAAAAATGCATTCATGGTAAAATTGTAAGATTCAAATTTATTTTTACGATTTTGCACAAATGACCCCATTATAACTATCAAATTTTATTTTCTAGTCTAGATCAAGATCTATACATTATTAATTGAACAAAATAACTTCTCAATATATCGTCTAATTTTCTTTTGGTATAGAAAATGCGGGGTGAGGGTGCATGACATACGAGAATTTTTCTAGGGATCACATATTCTGGTACTACCGTCTAATTTTCACCATGAAACTAGCTAGTATAAGTTGGTGGAAACTATGGTGATGAAAATTGAATTTTTTTTTCAATCGATATGTAGATCTTGGCATAGATAATGAGGAGAATATGATAGTTGTAATGAAGCATCTACCGGCTGGTCACATTGGCGATAGTTGCAATGAAAATAGAACCAATTATAGGATAAAATCGTAAAATTAACTAAATTTAGATAGGATAAGTTATCGATAATGTCTAAGTCAGAGAACCATTTTTTCAATTTTCGGACAAAAAAATTGACATTCTATAAAACTTTATATGAATGTTGATGTAGGTTTTGTTCTGGCTATTTCTCAAATTTTCTAATGATAGTTTCTAATAGATGTACTCATTTATATATTTCTGATTTTAATTGAGCATTTATATATACATCTAAATGAATGTAATAATTAATTCTATATTACGAAAAAGAGTTTTATGAAACCGCCTTCCAATCTTTGAGGGTCCACTATAACTATACTTTTTTTGGTATTAACTAGATAATCTTATACGAGTTTCTTTAATTCAATTTGGAGTTTAGTCACAGTTAAGGCTCCTCATCCCTCCCAGCGAATGTATTTAGTGGGGGCAAATTTGAAAATCTTCCCACAAACTCACCATGTATACGTGCTTAATTTAAACATGAAACTTTTGCATTTTTAGTGAAATAATAGAGAATATTCCACTGAATTAATCAAGATTAAATGATTCTTGATTATTATTCCACCAGAAACCGTAAATATTACATTCAGATCAGCACGTACATAAACCCACCCGCATAGTTGCAATACCATGCATTTTCGCATGCATATATATACGGACGCAAGTTAGATATCAACGTGCTTCCTAGCTCACAGGCCAGATTTGTGAGGTTTATGTATTTATTTAACTTAAAAGAAATTAAAGGGGTTGAAACTGAATTCTTGATTGAATTGGGTACTAATTCCTCCTATAATTAAAACTTATACGATGTATAATTTTGTGTGGCGGAACCAGGACCCCGGATTAGGGGATCACCTTTTAATAATGAAAATAAATATATATATAAACTATAAATTCAGACAATTACTCAAGTGAAAATAATTTTAAAAAAAATAAAAATATCATTAATTTAACACTATAATTAGAAAAACATATAAAATTTATAATTTTTCATGTCGTGCTTTCATATTCTGGAATCGTTGAATAATCAATTCATTGTCAATGCTATTAAACACATCTTTCTCTATATAAGTAACCAAACAATCATTCATCCAACCATCTCCCATCCGATTACGCAATCAATTCTTCACTATTTTCATTGCTGAAAAGGCTCTTTCCACAGTTGTTGTACCTATGAGTAAAACTAATCCCAATCGAATACGCAAATAAACAAGTGAATAAACAACATGTTTTTCAGTCTCAACCAACTTTTGTGCAAGTTCCCCGATTCCTTTTAAACTTGAAAATTCCTCGCTGTTTTTCATATCAATAATATACGTCTCCAATTGATTATCAAGAATAGCTAAATCAGTGGGAGAAAAATCACATGGGTTAAACATTACAAATTGAATCAATCAATGTTTATCAAATGCTGAAAAGAAGTTGTCCGGAGTTAAACAAGCTAAGCAAAGAAGTAACTCGGTCTTTGTCATAGTAAAACGATCATTAAGCTCTCGAAGTTGCATATCCACAACAGTATTAAGCAAATCAATATGATAGTTGAAAGAGATAATGCTCTGCAGCCAATATTTGTAATAGCTATCTCTTGTAATACAATTTTTTATTTATAATAAAGTGATATATTGTTTTATATTGAATGGCAAGATTCTTTATTTCATATAAATATTTGTTTTGCTTTTATGTTTTTCTTGATATGAAAATAAAGAAGCTCCTGAATTAGTATAAACCATATCACATTGACTAAAGAGCTAGTTAAATGAAACATGTGATTAAGGAGTAATTCTAAATAATAAACTCCAAGTCAAATGAGTTCATAAGTCACAAGTGGAAGCGTAAAAAATGAACTCGAATATAGACTTGCAGTGTGACTATGTTAAGTACTGAGTTTCTAAGTACGAGAATGTAGTTGACATTCATACTCACACTGGGTGGCTGTTCGACAGTTGCGCTGAGGATCCCAACCTTGACACTCAAAATGGGAGAGGATAAAACCTCTAAGTAATTGCCAAAGGAATTTTCGGCCGAAGTATTAATAGGTTCAAACTAAGAAAGAGTACTCTTGAGTTTAGAATCAAATGACACTTATTACTAATAGAAATATATGATATAGTTAATAAGGTTTCTTATTCCCATGCCTTAGACTATATCGAGAATTAAAAGGTGGAGAGACCGTATCTCACAACTAAAGTCACTGATCGAAAATGTTCATCTAAGAAATGCTTTCACCATTGGCTAGGTAGATTCTAAACGTGCTAGTTCGTTATGAATCTTGCTATGCGTCATATCATGAATATGGGTAATTCATGATTATGATAATTGTATGAATTGTTCATTCAATTGAATGCTAGCTGCTATTCAATTGGTGGACCTGAGGAGTTACACAATGAACTGGTCTTCTTGAACGTAGAACAAATGATCAATATTGGATTAAGTTAATTTAATTAAGAAGAAGAAAGAATTATATATATATATATATTGTATGAATTGTTCATTCAATTGAATGCTAGCTGCTATTCAATTGGTGCACCTGAGGAGTCACACAATGAACTGGTCTTCTTGAACGTAGAACAAATGATCAATATTGGATTAAGTTAATTTAATTAAGAAGAAGAAAGAATTATATATATATATATATATATATATATATATATATATATATATATATATATATATGATATATATAAATTTGAGAAAGAAATAAATTAAGTTAGTTAATTTAATAAAGATAAAATAGCTTATCAAGTTGATTAAGTTAGGTATTTAATTGATTGGGCTTTTGATTAAGTAAGTTAATTCATATAAGCCTGATCCAATTAAATAAATTTTAAGTTCAAATAAGCTTGGACTGAACTGTTAATTAAAAGCCTGAAATGATTTTAATTAAATAAAAGCCCAAACACAATAATTAATAAATTGGACCAGAACTGGACCAACCCCTGGCCCAGCATGAGACTTGCGAAAATTCCTGGCCCATGTGGCTCAGGGTTTTCAGCTAGTTGGTCTATTTATAGATCAGCTGGTTGATCATTCTTATAACCAGAAAATCTGATTTCTTTCTGAACGTAGTTGAAAAACTGTTTTCTCCTCATTCACATTATTTCTGTAATCTCAGTTCTTGTATTTCTTAACTGTAAGAAATTCAAGAACATTCTATACTTCAAAAGTATTTTTGTTCTAACACTATTCAGTTGTAGATCTGGCAGCAACTGGATTGTGGGTTTAAGCATATTCGGTTCGTGGACTTAATCCTCAGAGGACTCCGGTGTTCAAAGTCTTCGTGTGGCAAACGATGGATTCATAGTTCTTGAGAACTCCAATCCCTACTTCAACAGGCGTGCTAAGTTTTGACTTACAAATATTTATAATCAGATGTCATTGGGGATTTTCATAATTAATTAAAATATGCTAAATGCCAAATTGAATTCAAACAAAATTCGAAATGAAATCTGTCCAGTTACAACTTACAACTCTAAATCGATCTACATCTTCCTTCTTTCTTGTTTAAAAAAAACTCTTTTATTTTGTTTTTTTCTAATTATTTGAGTCAAAATGAAGATGACTTTCGAACTTATGAAATGAAAAAGAATGTCAAACTAGCTAGTTTGTATGATTAACAAATTAAATGAAATTTGAAGAAATTTGTGATAAATATTAGGGAGAATTACATAGGGGTCTCAATAGACTATCATATTTACATATAGGTCTCTTTTGTTTTATTTTTTACATCCTAGTCCCTTAACCAGTCAACCGTACGTTAGTCAGTTTTGTTACTTTTATGATACCGTTGTGTTCGCCTCACCGAAACGATGAATATGGATTATAAATTTATCTGAAAATGAGAAAGTTACAAACTTATGAAATTTTCCTTCAATTTTGTGTATAGTCTAAATTTGTTTTTTTTTACCGAATCAGATAAATTATACTCCAAATTCAAGTCTAGATGAGACTAACAAAACAGTATCAGAAAATTAACGAAACTGACTAACGATTGACCGGTCAAAGGACTAGAATGTAAAAAATGAAACAAGAGAGACCTATATATAAATATGACAATCTATAAGGATCTCTATGTAATTTTTCCTAAATATTATTAAAACGGATATATGTTGAGTATGTTGGTTTGCATGCCACCGACGTTGGGATCGTAATCGTTTCCCCTCTTTTTCATGCAATTAAGGATTAATTTGTAGTTCAAACTCATGCCTTTGTAGACGAGTGACTACGTGTTGATCATTTTATTTTGTTATGGATTTTGTTTTCAATGTGCTTGAAATGCATGCATGTGTTGTCTGTATCATGTCAATATCTGCTGAGATAATCAGTGGCGGAGCTACATAAAATTCAGGGGTGTACATGACTTTCTGACTTTGAAATTACCTCTATATGTGTAGTATATAATATAAATTTAATTTTGGGTGACCCCCTCTAATACACGGATACTTCGAAAAATGATCATGTGTAGTATCGGATACACCTCGGACACGGTTCTGACACGTGTCCGACACGTTTTAGAAAATTAAAAATAAAAAAATAAAATATTGGACACCGTGTCGAACACGGCTGGAGGGAGTGTCCGACATAAATTGGACACTATGGGGTATATTTTGTAATTTTCACAACTTTTTTGGTAGCCTTGTTGAGACATAGACCTTGAGGGTGGTGAATCTGCCAGAAAGGCGTCGGATTTGGGCGGCGATGAAAGCTGGAGTCCTTGACGGATTCAATCATTGTTGCAATTGAAATCTGGGCGGCAATGAAATTTGGAAGAAGAAGTTGTCGTTCTGGGCGGCGATGAAATCTGGAAGAAGAAGTTGTCGTTCTGCTTCTTCAAACCTTGAACAAAGATTTCTTCTTTTTCTTCTGCAGCTGCGCAACCATTTTTTTTAAAAGAAACCTCAATTTAGGGTAAATAATGGGCCTCCAAGGAAGAATGGGCCTACGTAAAAGTTGATTAATTTAAATGGGCCTACTTTGTTATATAAAATTGTTAAGTATCTTTTAAAAAAATCTTATATGTTGTTTACATTAATATATATATATATATATATATATATATAGATATATAATATATATAATATATATATAGTCGTGTTGGAGCCGTATTATGTCCTAAAATTTAAAAAAAATCCTTGTCGCCGTATCCATGTCGTATCGGGTCCGTGCATCATTGGTGACCCCCCTCACCGCAATCTGATGCACCCTTAATAGTGGATGAGAATCTTTACGGGATAATGGATGAGAATCGTTATTGGTTGAACTAACTCGATTTTGCACAACTCATGAAATTGACATTCCGAATATGGATGATAGCTTTCTATCTAAAGTGAGATCAAGGCATAGAGCTCAACAAATTATAAATTTGCATAACTATTGTTGGAATCGTATACCCGACATTAGCGGAATTTAAATTTTTTTATGCCGGGAAACTAAAACGAATTCCCCAGGAAGTTTATGAACCGATTAAAGATGTTTTCTCAAAAACATGTGTTTAGAATAAATCTAAGTATAAAATTAAAGTACCTGGCTCTATTCTTTTACTAATTTAATAAATTTATAATATAAAAAAATCTCATAAATGAAACATGCATAGTATATGTGGAATTATAATTACAAGTTATTATTTTTTTCGGAGTTTTAATTGATTAATAATTTATTTTTCCATATTCTGATCACGTACGATTTTTCTTCTTTTCCTCATGTTTTGCTTTGATTGGAGGTTTAAAATATGTTTTTAGTTATTTGACTTTATGCTTTTAATTGTACGTTATCTATTGTTCGATATTTAGTATATTTAATTAATGAATATATCTCATGGTGAGATTTGTATTATAAATATTTATAAGTCAAAACAAGTGAATAAAATATTAAATTAAAGCGGGTACTAGATCTATTATAGATTCAAGTTATAATCATATATACTAGCTTTTTATCCCCTACTTTACACAGGAAAATTTAATTATAAAATATAAATTATTAAATAAAATGAACCATTTTTTTTTTTTTGGTGAAACTATTTTTTTATATGATTATTAACAATACATTAAAAATTATGAATTTAGAATTTGAAACGCACACACCAAAGTAATTCATTTTATAAAATAATCAGGAATTATGTAAATAAAAAACTCATTTTAAATGTACAAAAGTAGTAATATGATTTTTTTATGACGAAGTACTGATTTTATATTTGTAATAGAGAGAATATAAATATTATATATATAAGGAATATCATAAATGTTATATAAATATTAAAATAACAATTATAATACAAAAAATACTTAATAATACACCATATAAATATTGATTGAAATATCTTTATCTTTTTGGTCGAAAAAAGAACTAATTATTATACTTGGTATTATCTTTTTTGTTAAATAATTGGTTACTATTTAATTATTAATTAATGATAATATTCATTTTGAGAAACGCAGGGGCGAATTTTTTGAGAAATTGCTATCAACCGAAAATGTCAGTTTGGAAGAGGATATGTTTAAACATATAAGGACTTGCATTGAACAAGAAGAAGCAGCTGAGCTGTGCAACCGACTTTAGAAGAGATTAAAACGGTTGTGTTTGACATTGATTCTGAATCGGTCGCTGGTCCAGACGGCTTTACAGCCTTATTTTACAAACATTGCTGGAGCATAATTGAGGAAGATTTGGCTGCTGCTGTCAAAGAATTTTTTGCTGGAGTCCTGATGCGTGCACGTCCATAGCGCTTATTCCCAAAACTGAAAATCCTAAAAGCTGGAAGGAGTTTCGACCCATCAGTCTATGCAACACGACCAATAAAATCATGTCAAAAATTCTTGCCGGGCGTGTTGCTAAAATTCTGAACAAGATCATATCTCCAGCTCAATTAGAATTTCTACCCGGGAGAGCCATTGCGGATAACATATTATTGGCACAAGAAATGGTCAGCTCGATCAATGAAAAGGTACATGGTAACAAAGTGGTTTTTAGACTTGATATGGAGAAAGCGTACGATAGAGTTAACTGAATTTTCTTGATAAGATGATGAAGCTTTTGGGTTTTAATGAGAAGTGGAGATTGTTGGTAAAACATGCATCGCCAATTGTTGGTTTCCGGTATTAATTAATGGGCAAGGATCGAAGGGTTTTTTCAAGTCGACACGGGGATTAAGACAAGGTGATCCACTATCACCTACACTCTTTATTATGGCTGCCGAATGGATTGGGCGACGGCTTGATCAGCTTCACAGTCAATTCCCATCAGTTCGTTATGCAACAGGAAGCTCGGTGGTAATCTCTCATCTAGCTTATGCTGATGATATGATGGTATTCAGTAGCGGAAATGTGTCAGCTATTAGAAGAGTGGCGGCAATATTAACTCAATATGAAGGCGTATCCGGTCAAAAGATCAATAAAGAAAAGAGTTCCTTTATTCTTTCTAAGCAATGTTCGAGAGAAGTGGCGAGAAAAATAGCTGATATAATGGGATATAGAAGAGCATTCCTTCCGATAAAATATCTCGGATGTCCTCTATATGTTGGGAGAAAAAAGATCGAACTTTTCGATAATCTTGTTCAGAAGATTAGAGAAAAATTACGAGGATGGGAGAGACTCCATCTTTCATACGGTGGAAGATTAATGCTAGCAAAAAGCGTCCTCGCTGCAATACCAATTTAACGCTACAAGTCTTGGAACCTCCGAAAGGTGTGATAAAAAAGATTGAGACGATATTCAATCAGTTTTTCTGGAATTCAACTGCTGAAACAAGACAAATTCATTGGTGCAAATGGTCCGATATATGCTTTGCAGTCGAAGAAGGTGGGCTTGGGTTACGAAGGATCAAAGATATTATTAAAAGTTTTTCTTATAAACTTTGGTGGAAGATAAGGAGAAAGGATTCGTTGTGGGCAGAGTTTATACATGGCAAATACATTACTGAGGCTCATCCTATAAACTCCAATCCAAACAAATCTTCACATACTTGGCAAAGGTTACTGGAAATTCGAGAGGAAGTGGAGCCAAATATTTTTTGGAAAATTGGAAGTGGAGATATATCCTTTTGGTATGATAGATGGTCGGAAGAGAAATCACTTGCTGAACTTCTTCCCGCATATGTTACTAATGCGAAAGTGAATGAATTTTGGATGGAAGGAAATTGGAATCTAACAAAATTATACTCGGCTGTTCCCCCTCTGATTGCCGAGATGATTAGTGAGATCCCAATTGATGAGGGCCCGGACGAAATCATATGGAAGCTGGACGCTAGCGGAAAATTCACAACGAAATCGGCATGGGAACGAACAAGAAATTCTACAGAGAATCTGCCTCTATGTGAAAAAATATGGAGTAATTGCATAACTCAAAATATTTCAGTTTTTTGTTGGAGGCTCGTTAATGGCTGGATTTCGGTGGACCTTCGAATGAAAAAGAAAAATATTAGTCTTGTATCAAAATGCCAGTGTTGTCGTGATGAAGAATCCCTTTCACATGTGTTTTTGACTAATGCAAAAATTCGAAAAGTTTGGGAATTTTTTGGACAGCTCTTTCACATAAATCTGCCGGCGACGGAGTGCATTAAGATCATATTTGGGCATTGGATGTATTCCATTCACGGGCAAAGCAAGTATCATATTCGAACGATTATACCTTGTCACATTTTTTGGTTTGCTGGGGAAGCGAGAAACAAAAAGAAGTTTGAAGGAGAAAGAATTCTTGCCAGCAACATTGTCCACAAGATCATTGAGTATATTAGAAAACTCAATCAAAGTGGGCTAATTAAAGGTGCATTCTGGAAAGGGGATACCGAAGCTGCAATAGTTTTTGGTATTAGAACTCGCATGAAGCATCATCACACTTCGACCTTGGTCAGATGGATTAGGCCGACGGTTGCTTGGATCAAAGTTAATACGGACGGTGCAACGCGTGGAAATCCTGGAATTGCTGGAGCTGGAGGCGTGGCTAGACTAAGCAATTGAAAAATGGTTTTTGGTTTTTATAGTTTCCTGGGGATTCAATCGAACAATTACTCGGAACTTTTCGCCGTGTATGAAAGTTTGAATCTTGCTATCAAAAAGGGATATAGAAGCATTTTGATTGAGTCAGATTCTAAAATTATGGTTGATCTTATAGCAAACAAGCGAAATACCTCTTGGGACAAGCAACACCTCCTTAGCAAGATTCACATTCTCTCGAAGGATATTGAGCTCAAGATAACACATATTTATAGAGAGGCGAATCAAGCTGCTGACTTTCTAGCCAATTTTGCTTGTGATAATCAATATTCAGGAAATTTTGAAGCACAAGAATGTCCAAAGAAATTGAAGGGGATTATCACAGTTGATGCAATGGGGCTTCCTTATTTTAGATTTAAACATGTATTGGCTTGATAAGATTTATATTAACCAATATTGGCTAATGTTTGTTTTCCTATGTAGATGCACGATGGGGAATTGGATTACAGATCAGAACAAATGGCGAAAGAGGGAAGCCTCCATATGCAGGTTAGAAGTTTCAAATAATGTCATGAAGTGGAGTAACATAAATTTCGGAAATTACATCAATTCTTTCGGGAGCAGATGTAATTTTCAAAATAATGTCTATTTATTCATGCTTTTAAAAATGATCATGAGGTATATGCTAAGGTGTTTAATAAGAGAATCCTGATCCCCACTACTGTTTGTTATCAAATGGGTTTTAATGTCAAGTTTGGCGAGCTCTAAGTTGATGGAATTGACGGAAATTATGGTACAAAAGGTCATTGCTACGGCTAGTTTTCACTCTTGGAAATTGATGGATAACATTGTACAAAAGGTCATTGCTTCGGCTAGTTTTCACTTTTGGAAATTGACGGGTAACATTGTACAAATGGTCATTGTTTCGACTAGATGTAACTTGTGGGATTTGAAGGATAATTGGATTGATCACAACAAATCCAAACCGAAGAATGGGAGGAATCCGGACGAACTTATTTACACAAAGAAGGAGCCCAATATGATGAGTATGTACTTAAGGAATGAGCGGTCCAGAGTTATCTCTGCTGAACACATGTCCTTTGAGTGGACGGCCCAGGTTGGTTCTGATGAGTACGTGTCACCTCATAGTGATGAACGGCCCAGATCGTACAAAGTACGCGCTCCTAATTTTTCCAGAGTTTGGATGATTCTGAAGAATTATGTTACCTTCAAGTGCTATATTTGTAATCTCTTTTTGTGTTTGGTTAGGAAGAATGATGTTGTTGGGATCATGTTATGCATTTATTGTTTGAACTTCCCTATTTGAGTTTTTTATATATGAGGTGGGGTCCTCTTATAACCCTACGGTCTAATTTGACCGGTTTTGGAAAAAAAAATAATGATAATATTCATTTCACTATGAAAATTTCTTTTATATTATGAAAAATGTTAATATTTGAATATAATAATTTAATAAATCTATTTACATTGAAATAAAATATAACTTTGCCACCGCAAAATGAACATAGATACATGTATTTGTAATTTTTTTCGTGAAAAAATCAATTATTTATTTATTTTATATTATTAATATAATAATAAAATTTAGTTAAACTTATATTATAAAATTTTCTTCCTTATTTTAGTAAGATAAATTTCATTTGAATCCACTATGTATGCAAAAAAAAAAAAAAAAAAAAAAAAAATTGAATCCACTATGTCGAAAATATTTGATAGGAATTAAAATATTAAATATAATTTTTTTAATGGATGTATGGAATACATTATGGGGAAAATTACATAGAGATCCCCACAAATTACCATATTTATATATAGGTCCCTCTTGTTTTATTTTTTACATTATAGTCCCTTGACCGGTCAACCGTTAGTCAGTTCCCTTAATTTCTTGGCACAATCGTATTCGTCTCATCGAGATATTGAATATGGAGTATAAATTTATCTGATTTGATGAAAAAACGGAAAATTTGGACTATACATACAATTGAAGGAAATTTTCTCGTTTCTTCACCGAATCAGACAAATTTATAGTCTATATTTATTGTCTTGATGAGACAAACTCAATGGTACCAGAAAATTAACGGAACTGTCTAACAGTTGACTGGTCAAGGGACTAGGATGTAAAAAATAAAACAAGAGGGACCTATATGTGAATATGGCAGTATGTGGGGACTCCTATGTAATTTTCCCTACACTATTTTATCTTTATTTCTATTAACGAATATTCAATGCAGTATAGATAACTCTAAAGCTTATTAAAATTTATTCATCAGTTTAAACTCAAAAGAAAGCAATTAAAACAATGTTTTCACAATGGTTGATGATTCTAATAACAAAACAATCAAACCAAACAAAATCTCGGCGAGTCGAGCAATCTCCTCAACATCAATCAATCAAACAAATGGACTAATCCATCCTTATTCCTCCGGTCGTAGGTCAGGAGCAACCCCGAACTACACAATTCATATACTTCTGGGCATTTCACCCATAATTTTCGACACACACAGGATAGGCGCTGTCGAGTGCCAGCTCAGGTACTCAAAAGGGCTGCCACTCCGGCCACACCCCGAGCTCCTAAAGGTTGAGAGAGAGCACGAAGATCCGTCATAGACCCTATGTCTAGCCGGTTTCACCGCATACCCCCTATTCTAGATCCAAAATCACATGAACAGTCGAACAAAATGAGTCTCGCATTTTAAAAGCATTTGGTATCGGTCAATCGGACCTATCTTTGAAGAAAGTTTGCCTCTTCTCATGCAAACGGCGATCGAAGAATTAATACGGTATAGTTTTGATATCAACTTATTTTCTATAAACCATCAAGATAGTCGAATCAAATATCTATATACACGATATAGAAACAGGATAAAATCAAACTTCATAAAAACAAGGCTTATTTGAGTGGGGCTTAGATACGTGTATATATATATATATATATATATATATATATATATATATATATATATATAAAATTATAAATAGATTCAGAGTGTGTATATATAATTTAGGGTAATATCATTTCAGTACTATAGCTATTCGATATCTAGAGGTTATTCGTCTCACGGAAGTTATGAGTGACAACTAACTCAGTCACCTTCTTGTTAAGCCCCTTAACAACATACAAGTACGCAAGCAATCCAAATGTAATCTCGTCTGGTTTAACTCCCAAAACTGACATAGTTTCCACCACTTTTTCAGCATCAACAACTGATCCAACCTCACGACAGTAATAATCCAAGGCAGCATTACAAGCAACCAAGTCAGGCTTGATAAAATCTACCTTCTCATCAAAAGCAACCCTACAACTCTCATGGAATACGCCCAAAAAAGCGGCAAAACTCCCTGACAAAAGATCAAAATGAACGAGGGATAAAAGCTACTCCTCTGTAATATCTCCTGAAAACCAAGCAAGGCAAAACCAAATAAGACAATGACTCAGACACACGACTTTAATAATGCAATGAACATGTATGAATGGTCAATTACAATAAACAATATAGATGGATGCAATTATGTTCACATTTCCACATAAAATAAGAGAAACATCAAAATTAAAGAAATATAAGCATGCTTAAGCACAATCCAAGTTCATATTCATGCTTAAAACACTAAAAGGAAGCATTGCTACGAGTTTCGTATCAATCAGGAAAAATTATAAAAATATCCTTCCAAAAAAGGGCACTATTCACTACCCGAATGAGGTCAGAAAAATTCAAACTCCATATTTTTATAAGTTTTCGGACCCTAAAAATCTATTTGTGGAGTCGGATTTCAAAAACGAGATCAAACGAAGAAAGTAGGGATTTGAAAATAGCACTTGCAGTAGGTCAGATTGGAAAAAGAGCTGAAAAATACATGCTCACGGGAAGCTGCGCTGGCTCATGGCATACTGCACATGGTATGCAGTATACTATGAGAGGGTACACGCATGGTAATTTGCTGACCGTGCAACTTACCGTGAGCTAGCTAGCATGCAACTTACCGTGAGCTTCACCAGCTTGCGCAGAAAACAGAGAATTCGTCAATAACTTCACCAAAACTCATCGATTCAACATAATTCAGCAAATCAGTCAACCAGCAGCATCTAACACAGCTGAATCAACTTATTCTACGACTATCTAGCCATGTAAAACATCAAACAACTAAGAATCGAGCCAAAATTTAGCAATTCAACATATATGATCACAGTTCGTCATTCAAGCTCAAACATGATCAAGCCAACATGGAAATAAATGAAACAAGATAGCAACCTATAGAGGGCAATGAGAGAATCGCGTAGGTTCAAACGGTTTGTAAATCGGTCGAGAAATGAATCCGGTAGAATAGTTTGAAGATCAACGATCAAATTTTCTTTTCTCTCTTGTTTTTCTCCTTTTTAATGACTCTCTCTCTTTTTTTTTCTTCTCTCAGACGCAAAGTCAAAGGGGAAAAGAATGATTGGATACTAAGGGAATCTTTCGATGAAAGAAGAAACAAAGGTGTGACGCCCCCACGGAGGACCTCAGACCAAGTAGGGCCTGCAGGGACACCACCCGCACGACTTCGCCGAGGTTCGCAAGGCTTGCCTCGACTTAGCCGTAAGCTAAGCATAAACTAAAAGTACAGTAAGGCATAATTCAAGTAAAGCAAAATATCATAGTTCAAATCATAGCAGGATAGTGATAATTATCTAAGGGTTGGGTAAGGTCCTGTCTAATATAACAATCTCTGACACGGGGACCATAAGTAACATCAACACATAACCTGTAAGGTACAGTTTCAAAAGTAAAGTACAGACTAACACCGACTCTGGGAAGGACTTTAAGTTTACAAAATGACATATGTTTACAAGTTCAACTCAGGTCCACATATCAGCAAACAAAAGCAGGCAAGATAGCACATTCCCTTTAACCCAGTCGCTCCTCACCTAAACGTACTTCCTGCTCCGGGATGTCTAAAATACAGGCCAATTATGAAAGGAGTAAGTCAAACTGACTTAGTGAGGTCATACTGGAGAATTAAAATAATAGGCAATCATAAAAAAAAGCAGAATCAGATGCATGAACAGGCGAGATATAACACAGTATACAGATTATATACAGGCACATGATACGAGCTACGACACACGGTTCACCTTATGGCTCCCAAACAGTATAAAACAGTAAAACTCCAAACTCCATATCAGGGTGCCCCCTGAGTAACGGTAGCGAGAGTCCCACGTGCCCGTGAGATCATCTCTTCTGGCTCGGCTATCGTGACTAATCTCCTAGCTAGCGAAACGGCAAGCCTCGGTGTAGGCGCTACCTCGCACAGAATAACCGACGGCCCAAGCCGCCCAACTCTTCTGTTTGAGAGTAACCCCTGGGCCCCGGTCTTCCCCTTAGGCGTCCCCAAGAGTGCAACGGTCAGTCAAACAGAACGGAGTAACTCGTAGAACAGAACAGGCGGGATTCTTGTTTTAAAACAAAAGAGTACATTTCATGCAGTACATATAATACAAAGCTATTTGATATCAAATCATTTTTCTTTAAACATTCAATGAAATTAGTAGCTAAAATATCTATATATAGGTAATAGCAGATTTGGGGAGAAAACATTAAAAGTCATAAAGTAAAGGTCTTACGAAGGGCTTACATATATATTATGTATTTACATATATACGTACTCCAGTTTTTAGAAGAATAATAAGATTTTCCTCACCCGTTACCAGTAGATCGTTCGGGATCTGCTACACCTGAGTAACAAGATAGGTAATTTAAGGTTTAGAGTGATACTTAATCTATCTAATGGTAAACCCAACCCAACTCAATTAATAAAGTCAATTAACAAATAGCAATCACATTGTTCAAGCCTAGGTATGTGGTTACTACATATTCTTACGCAAGAAAGTATCAAATTTGTACATGTAGTCCACACTATTCCCTTAGAAGTCTCTTATTAGACAATTATGAGAAATAACTAAGCTGCATAACAATTTGGGCAAATATAGCAAATATTAACAAACTTAGATAAAGCTCACCACTCGAGATTCGTATTACAAAAGCAAGTAGAGCTCAACAATTAAATGAACTAGATACTTCAGTTCTTGATCTACAGCTAACATTTCATTCTTCTTTTACTCTTAATTTTTCCTTATTTATAACTTGATTATTGTTTTAGTTCAATTCATGAATCAAACTAAATTAATTACAACTAATTTCGTAGAGTGGAAACTAGTACAATAAGCTTAATTAAACACCTAGGAAAGAATTATAAGCATTAACTAATAATTAAATTAAGAATTCTTATGTTTAGGGGTAACAGGGATGCACGACATAGATTTATCCATCTTATATTTTATAAAACTTAAATTATTCAAGAATTCTTTCTAATCCTAGGTTCTAGTCTTCTATTTCTAATATATACTATATATAAATTTACATGATTATACTAGTTATTGAGCAATTAATAAGAAACTAACTAAGCCTATATTTAGACAATCATTTTCTTAATCATGCCCTCGAGAAAATGAAACTTAAACAAAATAACTGTATAAATAAATAAGGCATAGTCGTTAAGATCATAACATGTTTGAGTCAAAGTGATTAGCACTCTCATTTTAATTAAAGAAAAACTATATACTTACGAGCCATAACACAACTACATACTATCCCTTCTTGATTAACTCAATTTCCACAGTCATATATCTAAACGAAAAGCAACACACTTGTGACAAATTAAAATGAAGCCGCATGTTCATAAAAAGAAAAATAAAACCCATACCTTAATTCGAAAGCTTTACAGACAGATTAGGGAAGAAGGTGAATTTGAGAGAGATAGTATAACTTTTTCCACTTAACTATTTTAGTGTAAAAGGTGAAAGAGGGTTAAAAGTTACTACACCTAAGTGAATGAGTAGGACGATTGTGGGACAGCTGTTGATTCATGAAGGTAATGTCGTGTACTGATGATAGTCCTTTAATTGCATTCATTTTCTCTCTTTTTTTTTTTTTTTAAATTTGTCAATGTATATACATATATTACACATAAACTTATCTAATATTATATATATATATATATATATATATATATATCACTATACGTTATGCACAAGTATTCATGGATGTATATTAATAAAATATTAATAATCACTACTATACATTAATGTAAAATTTAGATTGTGCAATTAATATGCCAGACAAATGTGAATGCATGCTATGACATGGTTTCCTTCTTAGTTTACCTTTACCCGACGTTTTCAAATTTCGGGGTGTCACAAAAGGGGCAAAACTGTAATTTATAAAAACTTAACAAAATGGCTCGTTATCGAAATCTAATAATATTACAGTCAAAATTCATCATTTAAAATGCACATTGTCACGTAATAAATTAAAACGTGTAATTCATGCATTTACAAAAATTCTTAAATAAATACGGAAATTAAATTAAATAATTCGAGAAATAAGATGAGAAGTGAGAAACGAAATGTCGAAGCATACCAAAAGTCCGTCTTGAAAAATCGGGGTGTTACAGTATCTTACAATCATCCCCCAATAGCTATAACTACAATATCACGGTCTTCATTATTCTCCGACGTCATTAACAAAATTTCTAACATTAACAGGTTGGATCGTGATGCTTTTGATATCAATTTTTTTTCCACTTGGTTTTTATCAAAAAATCCACCGATGCAGACAGTAATCCAACTATCATATGATGTGGTTCTTTCATGTTACACTAATCCGAGTTTAGAACTTGAAGCAATTCAAATTTTCATGGAAACATACACGGCATTGCTCTCGCAAGGCAGAAATATTAGCCAAGGTTTCGCTACACTCGGGTTGAACGAAGATGGCACCCAGCATAGGTCACCTATTCTGACGTCGTCATTCAGTAGCAGTGGACATGAATACCATCTCAATGAAATGGAGGCCGGAAGTTCAGAACATGCTCCACAAGCCCAACAACCACAAAATTCAGGCGCAAGACTTCAAGAAGATCCAGTTGCCGACAGTTTCGCAGTGCATGAAGATGTTATGTCAGACGAGGAATACAATGACTTTGATGAGGATAACGTGGATGAAGATGAGGTGTCTGATGAAAATTTTGATGAAGTTGTAGTTGCAGCAGAGGTGCTATCACAGGCCGCTCACAACTCACATATGTCATTCGAGAGTATTGCACCATACTTGCATCAGACACACCAGTACCACTTGAACACCATCCAGAGATACGTGCTGATTCCATGGAATTGGTGACAAATAAATATGGTAAGTATTATAACAAAGCTAATGGCATATTATGTGTAGGAATGATTTTCAAATCCAAGGCACACGTGCAAGCCGCGATAAAAGATTATTCAGTACATTGGGCTAAACAAGAGTACATAGTTGATATCAGCTCTCCTACATTTTGGAGTTTTGTGCAAGAATCGAAATGAGATGTATTGTCCATGGGCTGTCCGAGCGCACTACAAAAAGAAAGTGGAGTTTTGGGTTATCATTGTGTACAATGGTGATCAAACTTGCTCGCCCGCTACCATCTTTAGGGATCATGCCAATCTCGACACCAATTTAATTGCAAGTCTACTAATCGGCCACGTCCGGACTGACTACGATTTGAAAGTAGTTAATGTTAAACAAATTATTAAGGATACCTATGGATATGAAATTTCTTATTCAAATGCATATCATGGTTTGTGGCGAGCAAACAACATATTTATGGATCGTGGGAAATCTCTGTTGGAGATCTACCCTGACTGATGCAGGCACTTAAAAAAATGAAATCCTGGTAATGACATTTTCTATCAACTGTAATTATACTTTATAAAAAATATTGCCTATAAATAAACATGCATTTCTTATCAATATATGCAGGCACAATTGTTGAGTGGAGTCACGATCCAAGGGGAACAGGAACACGTGGTGTAGAGATGATAAAGCATATTTTTTGGGCATTCAGACCTTCCATTGAGGGATTCAGGCACTGTCGGCCCGTTGTTTGTATAGATGCGACTCACTTGTATACAAAATACAAGCATAAACTATTTGTTGCTGTTTGCATGGACGGGAACCAAAACTCCTACCTCTCGCATTCGTGTTGATGGACGAGGAAAACGAAGATACTTGGGGTTGGTTCCTTCACCTCTTAAGGGAACATGTCGTCCAAGATGCACATGAAAGAATAACCATTGTCTCTGATCGTCACAATGGTATTATGAAAGCTATTCGTGAAGGTTGTGGGTCATTCAACGGGCCTTACGGGTGTCATCGATATTGCTTGAGGTATCTTTGCTCAAATGTCATGTCAAATTATGGAAATCAGCAAGTTAAGGACCTTGCGTGGAATGCTGGTAGTGCAGAAGAAGAAGTTACATTTCGATACCACATGGATAAAATCAGAGAAATTAATGCAACGGCGCATAGGTATCTTTCAAATATTACATTACAGAAGTGGACACTGGCGTATGATGAAGGTTCTCGATGCGGTATTATGACCTCCAATATGGTGGAGACTTTCAATGGTGTTCTTAAAGGAGCTACGAGTCTTCCTATTTCTGCCATTGTTGAGATAACTTTTTCAAAAATTGCAAATTATTTCATAAATAGATTTGGTACGGCAAAGCAAATGCAGGCTGAAAGCAAATATTGGACTTGGTATGCAACCAATATTTACGCAAAAAATGCTAATTATTCGGGGAATCACATTGTCCAAATGGTCGATATGAATAGCCTATCTGCCACGGTTTTTACGCCTGCATCAACACGCAATCGTATGGAGCGTTACGTCGTTAATCTTTCTGAGAGGACTTGCAGTTGTGGAAATTGGAAACTCCACGGGATACTGATAAGTGGTAAAATTCCATATATTTAATATTATATCCTCCCTCATTCTTTACTTTGTTTTGCCTTATTTATTTTGAACTGAACTACTTTGTTCTTTTGGTGTAGAATTGGAGAAGTTGGTAGAAAAGAGGCTAGAAGTTGTGAAATTGATAGAGAATGAATGCGCATGAATTATCGAAGAAGATCAGAATTGCTGATGGTACAAAATTACAGTGAAGATGCTTGAAGTTGTTCTCTAAAATTGCACAGAAAGTTGTATAAACTCGTGGGGTCCAAATAGTGAATACTTAAGTGGTGTATTGGAATTAGGTTGACTTGGGCCTAAGTTGATGATTTAATGATTGGAGCCCAACTTGACTTGTTGTTTATGAAGCCCACTTTGCAATTAATTGAAGACCAATTAGATGTGAAAGGAATTGGAACTCTTAACCTACGCAGCACTAAACTTGGAGATCACGCAACACCATATAGACCTCGGCAGCAACACACAAATTCGGGGGGCAGAAAAATACACAGAACACACGCCATATGTAACGACCCAAAATTCTGGAATATATTTTCGGAATAATTATTCGACACCACGTTGGATTCTAAATGAAAAGATTAGCTTCGTTAGCTAATTTTAATTTATTCTAATTTATTTTCATCTCCTCAACCATTTATAATTACCTTTTCTACCCCTCGAATTTATTTTAATCTCAAATGAACCCACACCCCTTAAACACACTTGCACCCTCTTGGACACATTTGCACCATCTTGAACACACCTACACCCCCTTGTGCACACTCTTCCTCACACCCCAAAATCGAGAGAGATAAAGACATAAGAGAAGGAGAAAGGAAGAAGAAGAAAGGAGAAGGAGAAATCTTGTCCCGAATCCGTCGCTCGACCAATCGAGATTTCGAGACCAACTATACAATCCTCGTTCGATTCTCTACCGGTAACCTTCTTTCCCCATTTTGTTTCATCCATTAAATCCTTCATTTTTGTTAGTATTTGTTAAGTTTGAATATTTGAATATTTGATGGGTTTGTAGGTTAGAGTTTACCATTTTTAGTGTAGTTCGGATCAAATGGTAGCTATTAATGTGTACAATGCATGAGTGTGAATTTTATGTGTTGATTTTAACTATAGAATCCGCCCTAGTTGATTTTAGGACGAAGCCCTCATGAGAAAACCTTAAATCGCGTTTTTCTGCACCTGTAAGTTGAACCACACGGCCCAACGCACGGTCTTGGCGAGACCATGTGCCAGCCCGTGCACCACCCTTTATGCCTGCACCGGCCTGCGCACCCCGGTGCGCAAGCCAGTGCGCCCTTGTTATAGCTTGCACGGTCTTGAGTGCGTGCTCAAGACCGTGCGCCAGGCCGTGCGTTAGCCCGTGCGAATGCCTTAACCAAATTTTTAGCCTTTTTCCTTAGTTGCTCACGGTAATGGGGTCAATGGGCCAAAAATAAAAGTTGACTTTTTGCATATGACCCCCTAAAATCGAGCCGTTTTCAACTATAGCTTCCATATGATTCAAGGATGAATATTTCGTAAAGTTTTCAAAATTCTGACCTCGTTCGGGCCTTGAATCGAGCCTTTTTCGTTTAGGACTATTTCTCCAATTTTTGAATGTTGTCCGAATGATCCGAAAATCGCATGAGTGCTTCTTTATAATATATTATGCATGAATGTGCAATTAGAATTTCAATTGAGCATGTTTAGCATCTTTAATTTCGTATCTTTCGTTTAATGGATTTAATTGCATTTACTTGTAATTTCAATTACTACATGATTATTATTTGGTCTTTCATGTGTTGTAGTCCATAGGGGAGTCTATGAGGGAAGTCGTTAGGGGAGTCCGACAGCACATCTTGACACGTATGAAACTCATGGTTACCCCATTTGTCGTCACACCCTTGCCTAAATGCCCGTTTGGCTTTCAACTTATAATGTTCTTCAAACGCAAGTACAATATTGGACTTTTCTTTTATTAAGGGCTCGGGAGGGTATTCGAGGGTCTCACTTGGGGACAAGCGTCCAGGGTGTTCCCAAAACTAAGTGTCAATCGTGGCCCGTCAGGAGTTGATAGCCACGGTTGGGAGCGATGGTGGGCGTTGCATTCGTTGCACGTTTTCCTAAAATTTAATTCGTCGCCCGCGGTCGCACTATGGGGCCAGACACCGGAGATGGAGTTTTATATTGTCTTGAAGGGTATATAAGGAGGAACAGACCCATTCTCGCTGGGATATTACTTGATTGTATTTATGCTTTAATTTCATTATTGCACTGTTAATTATTGTTGAGAATGCAAGTCGAAGCACATTCCGAATTTTCTTCAATTCTGCAAATGTATTTCCCTATATATATATTCAAAACCCGGAAGCGTGGCTCGTACTTGTTCCCACTTTACCTTCACAGAGTATCGTTTTTACTCACCCCTCGTTATTTTTAATTCTTACTTCAGGTCGACAGGTGGCGTTGTCACCTCTCATGTTGGTTGGCAATAGCGGGTCATGAGTCTTGGTCTTTGTGTCCTTTGGTAATTGTCGGTAGTGTCCAACAACAGTCTATCTTTTATTATTTGAACCGAATTTCTAAATAGATTGGATATATTGATGAATTATGGAGATTCGATATTGATGATGATTTGTTGAGCATTGG
Source organism: Verbena officinalis (assembly GCA_958496215.1). Classification (NCBI taxonomy): domain Eukaryota; kingdom Viridiplantae; phylum Streptophyta; class Magnoliopsida; order Lamiales; family Verbenaceae; genus Verbena; species Verbena officinalis. The sequence continues at coordinate 34,360,861 of OY292386.1, read as the reverse complement.
CTAGATAAATATATAATTGATGGATATTGATTTATGTTAATTGATGCCCTGTGTGGCTTTGAATGTTTAATTGATATATATATTTTTAGCTTCCGCACTCTGTCATTTTTGTTGGTTGTTGTTGTTGGACTAGGTTTGTTGTTGCCGGTATAGATTGAGTGCTTTCCGTTCGCCGGGATGGATTTTTAAATGGGGTACATCAACCTCGTTTGGGAGTTCGTCTCGGTGTGGATGTGGTGTCCTTTCTCCTCTTACGGAAAGGGGCGCTACACCATACACAACGGCGGTGGCACGTGAAGTTGAGGGCAGAAGTTGGAGATTTCGAGAAACAATTTTTCACGCCACGTCATTGGCACTTTGGAGAGAATCCTTCACGAAGCTTTAAACTGGAGGAACTTGGAAGATTGTGGACTTTTGATGAAGCTTACATCATCAGATTCGTCCACCCTTGGAGTATCTCAGTAAAGAATAATAGTTTCACTTCTTTTCTTATTTTAATTATGAATTATGTTGTTTTTATATTGTTAAATTTTAGTATGAGTAGCTAACTTTATTCTAGTTGGGGAATTTGCCTAAGTTCTTAAATACTTATGAGACCTAATTGTTCCTACACTTCGAGTTTTCAGTATTTATGAGAATTTTCATTTTTATTGATTATTGTGATTGATTTAATAATTTGATCTAGCCAATTGAATATTTGGATTAATTGCATAGTGTCTTTGCATATGTTGAAGGGGTTACTTGATGTATGTGAACTTAGAGATGAACTAGTACTAGGGTGGTTGCGAAATTATTATCCGGGGTATTAGTGGAATTCTATGATCGGGTTTGAATGTGTTAGTGTTTAATTGACTCGAGTCTATGTTTCTTAGATTTAATGTTGTTGATAGATTGAACCCCTAGAGGTGTTATCGAAGGGTTATTTATTGATTAGGGATTAATTGTAAGGTGTAGCCCTGATTAGTCTAATCTTAAGAAGAAACGAGGCCGTCTAAGTAATTGATGACTATAGTAGGCTTATTGATAGTCGAATGCCCATTTTTGCGTCTATGATCGAGTAGAGAACTTAGGTGAATTATTCCCCAACTAGGCTTTTCTCCATATATTTTTTATCCCTTATTTCTAATTGTTTTTTCGTCTATATTCTCGTAGTAATTAAAAAGATTAAATTTCCCAATTTGGTTAGTTGTCAGTCGAGTTAGTATAGGTATTAGTTTCACTTGATTCCATAGTTTTTATTTCACGTTAATTTAGTTTAATTAGTTTTAATTCAGAAAATCCAAAAATCCAAAAAGATCCCTATTTAACTTGCTTTCTTAGTTTACTCCTTTAGATAATTCGTAGTTATAGAACCTCTCGAAACCCCCCCCCCCCCCCTAATGTATTTGCTTTTATTATTATTTGGTTATTTAAGAGAAATCTGAAATCCAACCAATCCCTGTGTTAGACCCTGTTTACCACTGTATGCAATTTTGTGTTGTTTGGTAGATCGGAAATATAAATATTATTTTTGGTGGATTCGACACCCATCAAATTTTGGCGTTGTTGCCGGGGATTGGTTTCTAATAGGATTTTATTTTCTTGTGTATGACCAGGTACAACCAAAAAGAAGAGCTCCGACCGATAAATCACGAGATCGAAAGAACTTGCAGAAAGAATCGAAAAGATACCAGACTGAGGATAGAATGAGAAAGAATAGGTGAATCTTCTGAAATGGAAGATTACGGTGATGACTTGCCTTTCTTGTTCGACGATACAGCAGAACATGAGCCTATATGTGATGACGTAATAGGTATGGAAGCAGACAACAGAACACTCCGAGAAATGGGTCGTCCAACCGAGGAACAACAACCCCTATGCATTAACTTCCCTGAGCTAGGGGCGGGATTTGAACTGAAGTCTAGACTGATTTACTTGCTACCAGCATTCAGAGGTCTGGAGAACGAGGATCCGAACAAGCATCTGAAGGAGTTCCACCTCGTTTGCACTTTAATGAAACCTCAGAATGTAACAGAGGACCAGATCAAGTTGAGAGCTTTTCCATTCTCTCTTCATGATGCAGCTAAAGAATGTCTGTAGTATTTGTCGTCAGGGACAATCACGACTTGGGATGCTATGTCGAAGCAGTTTTTGGAGAAATACTTTCCAGCCTTGCGAGCTGCCAACCTCCGACGTCAGATCTGTGGGATTAAGCAAAAGGATTCCGAGAATCTCTATGATTACTGGGAGAGATTCAAGAGGCTGTTTGCCATTTGCCTAGAACATGAGATTTTCCAGCAGTTGGTGATACATTACTTTTATGAGGGACTAGTGCCTATGGAACGAAGGATGATGGACGCCGCAAGTGGAGGCACTTTTGTTGAAAAAACTCCAACTACAGCAATGGAATTGATAGCAAATATGGCAGTAAATTCCTAACAGTTTGGCAACCTACCTGACATTCTGAGGAAGGTGCATGAAGTGAATTTGTCTTGTTTAGATGAAATCAAAACAATGTTAACCACTTTGATCCACAAGAACGGGAATGGGAGTGTACCTGCACGGGTTTGTGCTATCTGCACAAGTCCTGCTCATCACACTGTCACTTGCCCGACTCTATATGAGGAAACTCCCACGCCCGAGGATGTGAATGCAATTGGATTTCAGCATAAGAAGCACAATCCGTACTCGAACACCTATAACCTAGGGTGGGGTGAGCATCCAAACCTTAACTATAGGCCACGGTCACAGAACTACCAAGGGCCACAACCACAGAACTTCCAATGGCAAGGGCCACCGAATTTCCAAGGACACCAACCAAGGCCACCACCTCCTGGACAAACCGTGCCTCTAGAGGATATGTTCAAGCAATTTATGAGCAGCACTCAACAGTTCATGAGCAATTCTCAGCAGTTCCAGCAAGAGACGAGGAACAATATGCAATAATTCCAAACTACAGTTCAGAATTTGGAAAAGCAGATGAGTCAAATGGCTAGCACGATGAGCAAGCTTGAAAATCAAGGGAAGCTTCCATCTCAGACTCATGATTCGAGGCATAATGTGAGTGCCATCACACTGAAAAACGGGAAAGAACTGGAAACCCCAGAAGTTAAAGCACCGAAACAAAACCGAGCTTCTCCAATCAATGTCGAAAAGGAACAGACTGTAGAACAGGACCCCGAACGTGATCACGTAACAGATCCCGACGCTACTGCTGTTACAAAATGAACGACACCGTTGGTGATTCCACCACCCTTTCCATAGCGTTTGGCAAAAACCAAGAGGGAACAGGAAGAGAAGAATATTCTGGACATTTTTCGCAAGGTGGAAATCAACATCCCACGGATTGAGGCCATCAACCAAATACCACGCTATGCAAAATTCCTCAAGGAACTCTGCACCAACAAGTGAAAACTAAAAGGTAATGAAAGAGTAAGTGTGGGGGAGAACGTTTCTGCCGTATTGCAAAAGAAGTTACCTCCCAAATACAGAGACCGAGGTATGTTTTCCATCCCATGTAAAATTGGCAATCTTTAAATTAATAAGGCAATGTGTGATTTAGGAGCTTCTATAAATGTTATGCCTTCCTCGATCTACTCATCTCTTGGTCTTGGCCCTTTGAAAGGTACAGGTGTGGTGATCCAACTCTCTGATCGTTCTTTGGTCTACCCGGAAGGAATCTTAGAAGACGTCCTTGTTCAAGTCAGTGACTTGGCTTTTCCGGCCGACTTCTTTGTCTTGGAAATGGAAGGGGAGACTTCATCCAAGTCTTCTGATATCCTTTTAGGCCGTCCTTTTCTTAGTACTGCTAAACCTAAAATTGATGTGCATAGTAGTTCATTAACTCTTGAGTTTGATGATGATATTGTGCAGTTTAATGTCTATGATGCCATGAAGCATCCTAATAGTTTATCTCATGTTTATAATGTTGATATTGTTGATGAGTTAGTGGATGAATTTTCTGAGTTGAATGATGAAGATACTTTGAAATTTACTCTCAACACAAGTCTTTCTATTGATAAACTCAAACTTGCTTCGAAACGCATGAATTTTCCTGAGGATGTTATTGATGTTGTTTATGCTTTGGAAGCCTACAGAACCATTAATTCCAGACCTCAGGAGCTTACTGGATCAGAATCTAAAATTTTACCTTCGATTGTGCAGGCGCCGAAGTTGGAATTGAAGGCGTTGCCCGAACACTTGAAATATGGATTTCTGGGCAAAAATGGGACCCTTCGCGTGATCATGTCCAGCGCCCTGTCCAAACTGGAAGAGGAGAAATTGTTGCGAGTGCTTCGTGAATTTCGAGAGGCAATCGGCTGGACCATTGTCGACATAACGGGACTGAGCCCTAGCACTTGTATGCACAAAATCATTCTTGAGGATGATGCCAAGCCTCGCCGTAAAGCCCCACCAATGATGGAAGTAGTGAAAAAGGAGATTGTCAAACTTCTTGATGTCGGTATGATATTTCCAATTTCAGACAGTAACTGGGTAAGTCCAGTGCATGTTGTACCCAAGAAGACGGGCATCACGGTTGTGGAAAATCAAGATAGTAAGCTTGTTCCCACCCGAGTTCAAAATTGGTGGTGGGTATGCATGGATTATAGGGGATTGAATTCCCTAACTAAGAAGGATCATTTTCCGCTTCCTTTTATTGATCAAATGTTAAAACGTTTAGTAGGAAAGACTCACTATTATTGCCTTGATAGTTATTCAGGTTTTTACCAAATTCTAATGGCACCCGAGGATCAAGAGAAGACAATATTCACTTGTACTTTTGGAACATTCGCTTTCCGGAGGATGCCCTTTGGGCTTTGCAACGCCCCCGCCACCTTTCAACAGTGTATGGTAAGCATTTTCTCGGATTTTATTGGCACATTATTGAGGTTTTCATGGATGATTTTACTGTATATGGCAATTCTTTTGATGAATGTTTGTCTAATCTTGCCAAGGTTCTGAAACGATGCATTGAAACTAATTTGGTTTTAAACTATGAAAAATGCCACTTTATGGTCGACTGGGGCCTGATATTGGGTCACGTAGTGTCAGCTCATGGTATAGAAGTTGATAAATCTAAGATTGATATTGTGAAATCTCTACTTATCCCTCCGATGTTCAGGAGGTGCGTTCTTTCCTTGGTCATGCAGGTTTTTACAAGCGCTTCATCAAGGACTTCTCCAAGATAACGAGGCTGCTTTGTAAATTATTGCAAAAGGACGTAGAGTTTGAGCTCAATGATGAATGTAAGGAAGCATACGACTTGTTGAAGGAAAAATTGATCTCCGCCCCAATCATTCAGCCACCTAACTGGGACCATCTATTCGAGATCATACGCGATGCTAGTGATTATGCAGTGGGCGCCGTTTTGGGTCAAAAGATCAACAAGAACTTACATGTCATCTATTATGCTTCCAAAATGCTTGACAACGCACAAAGCAATTACAGCACTACGGAAAAAGAACTTTTAGCTGTTGTTTTTGCTTTAGATAAATTCCGTTCTTACTTGCTGGTTACTAAAGCCATTGTTTATTCTGATCATGCAGCGTTGAAGTACCTACTCACAAAGAAAGACGCGAAACCGAGGCTCATACGTTCGATTCTCCTCCTACAAGCGTTCGATCTGGAAATCAAGGATAAAAAGGGATGTGAGCACTTGGTAGCAGACCATCTCAGCCGGATTCTTACTGATCCATCAAGTGCATCGCCGATTCGAAAGGGATTTCCAGACGAACAACTTTTCGCTGTACAGAGCACAGATACGGGATCACGTACACACGCTCTACCCTGGTATGCAAATATTGTTAATTATTTAGCGAGTGGTATTTTGCCCAATTATTTGACTCGATCTGAGAAAGACAACATCAAAATTGATGCTAAATATTTTATTTGGGATGACCCTTATTTATGGAAGATAGGTACTGATCTAATCATTAGGAGATGTGTCAACCAAAATGAAATTAGCTCTATTTGAATTTTTGTCATTCTTATGCTTGTGGAGGTCATTTCGGTCCTAAACGTACAGCCCATAAGGTGTTAGAGAGTGGATTTTTCAGGCCTAATATATTTCGTGATGCTTATGTCTTTTGCAAAAGTTGTGTGAATTGCCAAAAGACCGGGAACATAGGTACTAGAGATCAAATGCCCCTTAACCCTACACTTGTTTGTGAAGTTTTTGACGTTTGGGGTATTGATTTTATGGGACCTTTTCCTTCATCTTTCGGTAATTTATACATACTACTTGCTGTTGATTATGTCTCGAAATGGGTGGAAGCAAAAGCCACCCGGACTAATGATTCAAAGGTTGTTGCAGATTTTGTTCGCTCTAACATTTTTTCTAGGTTTGGCACTCCAAAGGCGATAATTAGTGATCGTGGAACCCACTTGTAGTGCCCCGAAAATCCGAATTATTATCCGGTATGTCCGAATCGTTTATTTGCGCGATTTAATTATTTATTTGATAATTATTATGTGCTTTATAACAATTTCATATGAGTGAATTTTGATATTTAAATCACGACATGTTAATGTGCGTTTAATTCCATGAACATTGACTGTAATTATGTATTATTTGGATAACTTAGGTTTTTGAGTTATTTTTACAAAATTACGAAAATGCCCTTTCGATTCTCAAACCAAGTCAACTTTTGATTTAAGTCTCACACTCTCTCTCCCTCCCTCATTCACGCGTAAGAGAAGAAAGAAAAGGGAAGAAAGAAAGAAGGAAGAAGAGAAAGTTTCGATTGATCGTCCCGACTCTGTTTCCCGACTGAATTCCGAGCCGTGAAAACCTACGAACTCCTCACGATCTCATCTTCGAGTAAGCTTGTCATGTCTTTTGCGATTAATGCCTCCTATGCTTCATTTTTTGAATTTTTTAGAATAGTTGAATAATTTAGGTTTTATGTGATTTAAGATGATTTTATGGATGATTTTTCATGTTTATGGATTCTCTACATAGATTAGATGTTGTAGATCATTATATGTAAAAATTAGCATGAGTAATTAACGTTTTGATGATTAAATGTTGATTTTTGGATTTAAATCGCGTAAGGTTTCTGTTCTGTGAAATTTGCTTCTGTTCTTTATGTGCACGGGCTTTGCACACGGGATGTGGCAAGCCCGTGTAAGGGTGTACGGTCTCTCTCACGGCCGTGTGACAGGCCGTGCGTGTTGAATGATCTGCACGGGCTCTCTACACGGTCTGTAGAGAGGCCGTGCGTGTTAAATGTCGTGCACGGTCTACTGCACACGGCCTCAAGCCCGTGTGCAAGAGGCCGTGTGGAGCCATTTTGGCTCCCTGACCTTCTGTAAGTCCGATATGCAATTTGCACTGTAGGTACCTCCGAGACTCATCTTTTCCGAATTTTTTCTTCGCTCATGTATTCTTCAATTATGAAATAGATATGAATTGCATGATTTATGAATTTCTTGAATGTTCGGGACTGTGAATAGTGCGTTCGAAGTTTTCGACAAATTTCCTAACATTTGCATATGAAGTCCGATTCTTCCGAAACTTGAATGCATACTTTCCTATGGTATTCTAAGCATGTCCATGAAATCTCGTAGCATTTGAACTTGATTTGCATATCTAAATTCATGAATTTCTTCGTTTTCTTTTGCTAATTTGAACTTAAGTGCCGTATTTGATTGTTTAATGTGCTTCTATGTGTTTTAATGCTTTCGTATAAGATGTGCGTCGTCGTTAGTCTTATGTGGTTGTGTCTGTGTATTTTTCCGTGGAGTAGCACCGGTCTTGCTTTTATTCTTTTGGTTAGCCAACAGGTGAGGCTTTCCGTTTCTGACTCCGGTACTTATACGTATATATATATATATATATATATATATATATATATATATATATATTAAGCCTCTCCCATATAAGCCTTGGTTTACGTTTTGTTTTCATACCGTCTATATATATATACTTAGTAGATATTTATTCCTATTATGTTTATTCGATTTATAGAAAATGTTTTGATATGAAAATCTACTACGTATACCTTTTGAAATATTTATGAAAGAGACATGTAAAACCCCTTTGTTTTTCCTAAGGCGAACTTTGGCATTCGGCCTCACATATGACATGTCTCGAACGGTCTTTCGACCAATCCGAAAATGATTTGAAAAGCGAGTTACGAACTGTATGTATGTATGTTTGGGCCTGGAGTAAGGATGGTAGGACGAAACCGGTAAATGTCAGGTCTACGGCGTAAATCCTCTTGTTCCCTCCACCTTTGGGAGCTCGGGGTGAGGCCGGAATGGCAGCCCTTTGAGTACCTGAGATTATACCATATGTTATGAGTAGTTCGGATTTAGCGGTCCGTCTACATTGGAGGAATAAGGGTGGTTTTCCCGTTTTTATGTTTGGAAATTGGAGTTAAGGGCTCGTCTCGCCGAGTCATATGAAATGTTTATGTTTTATGCTAAATCACCAACCGTCTACGAAAACCTTTCTTTTATGTTGATTTCTTTTAAGTTTGGAAAATGGTGATTTACTTCCGTTTTATAATATACATTATTATTCCCTCCTCACGTAGTCGTTTGACTAACCCCCTCTGTTTCACCCTGGTGTTGGTTTCAGGATACTAGGCGGGATTGTACGTCGTCGTCGTCGCATCTATTAAGTTGCATTTATTTTTGCATATGTAAACTCTATTCCCGTTTGGCTTTTATTTATGACTTATGTTTTAGGATATTTACACTATTATGTAATTATATTCGGGATTATTATACTGAACCCGTTATCAGTGATTGTCGTTTTTATTATCAAACCCGTGTATTTATTTATGGTAATTAGAATTCCGTTGGTCTCGGTGGGCTTTAATATTTGTGCAATGATTTATTGTTTTATTTTGTTTTCGCTTCCGCACCTTTGTCGTTTATTTCGTTTTGAAATCCCCGCCTAGTGATTGAGTAAATGTGTTTCGTTCGCCGGGTTTTGATTTGGGGCAGAATTCTATTTCGGTTCCGGGTCGAGACTCGGTGCGGGGCATGCGTTACCCGTTTGGGGCACCCGCTACAGTTGGTATCAGTGCTTCTTTAGGTCCAATGGCCTAGGCTCTGAAGCATCGTGTTTTGTCGTGTCAATCTAGGTCGTACGGCTTAGGATTATGTGATTGTGACAACGTGATTATGTGAATTTAACTTCTCTACGTGTTACAGCTTTCCATGATCACTTATCATCATGCATGTTGGTATTGATTTTTGCAGAATGCCTCCTCGCCGTGAACCGTCTGGTCCGCCTACTGGTGTACCGACCCCAACCCAATTCATGGAGGCTTTAGGGCAGTTTATGGTCCATACTCACCAAGTACAACAAAATCCTGCTCCCGAGAAGGATATGGACCGATTCCTTAAGCTTTATCCCCCGCAGTTTGAGGGTGCACCGGATGATGTTATCGCCGAAGCTTGGATTTCGGCTTTGGAAAAGAGAGTCCGAGTCATGGAGTGTCCGGACCCTAAGAGGGTCGAGTTGGCAATTTATCAGATGATTGGAGCTGCACAAGATTGGTGGACACGGATCGAGCAGAGATGGCAGCGTGAGCACATAGTCCCGACTTGGGATCAGTACTTGATCGAGTTCCGGGCCAAGTATATTCCGTTGGTTGTCCGTCAGCGGTGTGAGCGAGAGTTTCTCAAGCAGGGTACTTCATCCGTCGATCAGTACGAGGCTCATTTCTCTAGATTTATTATTCATTGCTCGTATAAGGTTGACGACGAGCAGAGGAAGACTCGCCAGTTCATTTAGGGGTTGTCGAATGAGATCCGTATGCACATGCTCAGGAACCGACTCCAGTACTACACCGACGCAGTTGAGACGGCCCTTTCTATAGAGTCCGATCTCCGACAGATGAGACCGACTTCTGCACCTGCCCCCGCAGCCGCCAAGAGTTTCGCTTCTAGTTCGAAGAGACCATTTACTCATTCTGGGTCCTCTTCTGGGAAAACGCCATTCAAGACCGCCGTTCAGCCTGCTCCTCCCCGACCTCAGGGACATCCACGACCCGTATGTGGATTTTGTCAGGGTCCGCACTTAGAGGCCAAGTGCTGGAAGAAGAATGGACTTTGCTACGGATGTGGTAGCGCCGATCACCGAATTGACGTATGCCCGAAGAGAAGACCGATACAGCAGGGAGCAGCTCAGCCTCAGGCCTATGCCCGTGTCTACACCTTGGAAGGCGATGTTGAGGACGCCGTGGAAGATCCGAACGATGTAGTGGAAGGTATTATATATATAAATGGCATCCCCATACTTGCATTGTACGACTCGGGTGCTTCACATTCATTTATTGCGCCTGCTGTTTTCTTATCTGTGCATGCGCCTGTTTTGTTGCTTGATTATGTGGTAGTGGTTAGTTCTCCGTTGGGTTCGAAGGTAGTTACGAAGCGTTGTCCGATTATCATCGACGGTATCGAATACCCGGCAGATTTGATCGAGCTGCCGATGAAGAAGGTTGGGGCTATTCTCGGAATGGATTGATTGTACGACCATCGGGCGAAGGTTGATTGTTTCGAGAAGAAAGTTATTCTGGGTTCTAATGAAGTTAAGGGTTTCCGATCAGGAGAAGGTCCGTATATCTCAATGATGGAAGCCAAGAAGCTCATTCAGAAAGAAGAAGCCACGTGCTTTATAGCTTACCTTCTCAACCGCCCGAAGGACCAAACGAAGATCGAAGAAACGCCCATGGTCAATGAATTCACTGATGTGTTCCCCGAGAATCTGGAATTCTTGCCACCGGATCGGGATATAGAGTTCGTGATTGACTTAGTTCCGGGAGCCGAGTCCTATTCGAAGTCGCCGTACCGAATGGCTCCTGCCGAGTTGAAAGAATTGAAGAACCAACTCGATGAACTTCTTTCCATTGGATACATCCGACCGAGTGCCTCTCCTTGGGCTGCTCCAGTCTTGTTCGTGAAGAAGAATGATGGTACACTTCGCATGTGTATCGATTACCGAGAGTTGAACAGGATGACAGTGAAGAAAAAGTATCCCTTACCGCATATCGAGGAATTGTTCGATTTGCTACAAGGATCGAGGGTTTATTCTAAGCTCGATCTCAGACAAGGGAATTACCAGCTCCGTATCCAATCAGAGGATATCCCGAAGACAACTTTCAACACCCGATACGGATATTTCGAGTTTGTGGTCATGCCGTTTGGACTCACGAACGCCCCAGCAGCTTTTATGGACATGATGCACAGAATTTTCCGTCCGTACCTCGACAAGTTCGTCGTTATTTTCATTGACGACATCTTAGTGTTTTCGAAGTTCGAAGAAGAACACGCTAAACACCTCCGGATTGTGCTCCAAGCTTTGAGAGAGCACCAATTGTTCGCTAAGTTCAGCAAATGCGAATTTGGGATTGACCGAGTGACCTTCCTATGTCATGTCATATTCGGAACGGGAATCGAGGTAGATCCTTCGAAGATTGAGACAGTGCTGGACTGGGAAAGACCTAAGACTCCTACAGAGATCCGTAGTTTCTTGGGATTAGCAGGATACTTCAGACGTTTCGTCAAGGATTTCTCTAAGCTTGTAGACCCGTTAACAGCGTTGACGAAGAAAGAAGTCAAGTTCGAGTGGTTAGCCAAATGTGAAACCAGTTTCCAGGAGCTCAAGAAGAGATTGACCACAACCCCAGTATTGACCCTGCCCGAGGGTTCTGAAGGATTTGTCGTGTATGCAGATCGTCACACAAAGGATTAGGTTGTGTGTTAATTCAAAATGGGAAAGTTATAGCTTATGCTTCGAGGAAGCTAAAGCCAGCTGAAGAGAACTATCCCACGCACAACCTGGAGCTAGCCGCCATTGTATTTACTTTATTAAAATGGCGTCATTACCTCTACGGCATCACGTTCGACATCTTCACAGATCATAAGAGCCTTCAGTACTTGTTTACTCAGAAGGAATTGAACAAACGACAGCGCCGTTGGATGGAGTTATTTGAGGATTACGATTGCAAGATTCAGTACCATCCCGGAAAGGCGAATGTTGTAGCCGATGCACTGAGCCGGAAGGCGAGCATCGCCCAGCTAGAGCTAAGTTAGAGGGAGTTCACATCAGTTCTCAGGCCCACGTTCACAGGATATCGATCTAGTTAGAGTTGGGTCGAAAGATTCGAGATGTTCAGGCCACTGATAAGTGGACTCAAAACAGATAGTTCACATCGCAGCTGATTCAGAGACTCAGTTTGGTGTGGACGACATAGGAATTCTCCGTTACAAGACCAGAGTTTGTGTTTCGGAGAGTTTGAGGAAAGAGATTCTCAATGAGGCTCACAACACACCTTACACAGTTCATCCAGGTGGAAGTAAGATGTACCGGGATTTGAAAGAATTATTCTGGTGGAGAGGTATGAAGAGAGACGTAGCTGATTACGTAAAGAGATGCTCGACTTGTCAGCAAGTCAAACTTGAACATCAAAGACCGGGAGGCTTGCTTGAGCCACTACCAATTCCTACGTGGAATTTGGAGGGTATAGCCATGGATTTCGTGTCTGGTTTGCCTAAAGTTAGAGGTGGCTACAATAGCATTTAGGTGATTATCAACCGACTATCCAAGAGTGCTCATTTCCTACCGATCAACATATCATACAAAGTAGATAAGTTGGCAGAGATTTATCACCGAGAGATGGTCAAGCTACATAGGATTCCGACTACTATAGTATCTGACAGAGACGCTTGATTTACTTCCCGTTTATGGCAACAACTTCAAGATCGAATGGGAACGAAGCTGACTTTCAGTACAGCTGCACATCTGCAGACAGATGGTCAGTCAAAGAGAATGATCAGGTATCTCTGTGATATGCTTCGAGCTTGTGCCTTGGATTTTCGGAACAATTGGCACGACCAGTTATCATTGATCGAGTTTGCCTACAATAACAGTTATCAGTCTACGATCAAAATGGCACCTTACGAAGCGTTATATGGAAGAAAATGTAGATCCCCGTTGTTTTGGGATCTCGAGGATTGGCGTTGGACGAAAGATGACAATGTACGAGGAACTCCTCCAAAGTTTCTCCAAAATGCCATTGACCGTATTCAGATCATTCGGTAGAGAATGAAAGCAGCTCAGGATCGACAGAAGAGCTATGCCGACACCCGTCGCCGACGTTTGGAATTTGAGGTTGGTGAGAAAGTATTCCTCAAAGCTTCTCCTCGTAAGGGATTCACCCCAATTGGAAAAGGAGGAAAATTGAGTCCGAGATTTTTGGGTCCCTATGAGATTCGGGAGAGGATTGGGAACGCCGCCTAAAGGTTAGACTTGCTGCCAAGCCTAACAGGGATTCACAACATCTTTCATGTTTCCCAACTCCAAAAGTACTTCCCGAATGAGTCCGAAATCCTTCCTGTTGAAGAAATTGAACTAGAGCCGGATTGGACCTTTGTTTCAAAGCCGGTGAAGATATTGGATAAGAAGACTCAAGCACTGCGCAACCGGGAGATTTCTCTTGTCAAAGTTCTTTGGAGAAATCAAACAACCGAAGAGGCTACGTGGGAGACCGAAGAGAAGATGCACAAGTTCCACCCGGAGTTATTTCAGTCGGACGAGTAGAATCTGGGGACCAGATTCTCATAAGGAGGGGTTATTGTAGCGCCCCAAAAATCCGAATTATTATCCGGTATGTCCGAATCGTTTATTTGCGCGATTTAATTATTTATTTGATAATTATTATGTGATTTTATAACAATTTCATAAATGAGTGAATTTTGATATTTAAATCACGACATGTCAATGTGCGTTTAATTCCATGAACATTGACTGTAATTATGTATTATTTGGATAACTTAGGTTTTTGAGTTATTTTTACAAAATTATGTCTCAAACCAAGTCAACTTTTGATTTAAGTCTCACACTCTCTCTCCCTCCCTCATTCACTCATAACAGAAGAAAGAAAAGGGAAGAAAGAAAGGAAAGAAAAAGAGAAGGAAGAAGAGAAAGCTTCGATTGATCGTCCAGACTCCGTTTCCCGACCGAAATCCGAGCCGTGAAAACCTACGAACTCCTCACGATCTCATCTTTGAGTAAGCTTCTCATGTCTTTCGCGATTAATGCCTCCTATTCTTCGTTTTTTGAATTTTTGAGAATAGTTGAATAATTTAGGTTTTATGTGATTTAAGATGATTTTATGGATGATTTTTCGTGTTTGTGGATTCTATTCGTAGATTAGATGTTGTAGATCATTATATGTAAAAATTAGCATGAGTGATTAATGTTTTGATGATTAAATGTTGATTTTTGGATTTAAATCGCGTAAGGTTTCTGTTCTGCGAAATTTGCTTCTGTTCTTGATGTGCACGAGCTTTGCACACGGGGTGTGGCAAGCCCGTGTGAGGGTGCACGTCTCTCTCACGGCCGTGTGAGAGGCCATGCGTATTGAATGCCGTGCATGGTCTACTGGACACGGCCTCAAGCCCGTGTGCAAGTGGCCGTGTGGAGCCATTTTGGCTCCCTGACCTTCTGTAAGTCCAATATGCAATTTGCACTGTAGGTACCCTCCGAGACTCGTCTTTTCTGAATTCTTTCTTCGCTCATGTATTCTTTAATTATGAAATAGATATGAATTGCATGATTTATGAATTTATTGAATGTTCGGGACAGTGAATAGTGCGTTTGAAGTTTTCGACAAATTTCCTAACATTTGCATATGAAGTCCGATTCTTCCGAAACTTGAATGCATACTTTCCTATGGTATTCTAAGCATGTCCATGAAATCTCATAGCATTTGAACTTAATTTGCATATCTAAATTCTTGAATTGCTTCATTTTCTTTTGCTAATTTGAACTTAAGTGCCATATTTGATTGGTTAACGTGCTTCTATGTGTTTTAATGCTTTCGTATAAACCGTGCGTCGTCGTTAGTCTTATGTGGTTGTGTCTGTGTATTTTTGCAGATACTCCCGTGGAGTAGCACCGGTCTTGCTTTTATTCTTTTGATTAGCCAACAGGTGAGGCTTTTCGTTTCTGACTCCGGTACTTATACGTATATATATATATATATATTAAGTCTCTCCCATATAAGCATTGGTTTGCGTTTTATTTTTATACCGTCTATATATATATATACTTAGTAGATATTTATTCCTATTATGTTTATTCGATTTATAGAATATGTTTTGATATGAAAATCTACTACGTATACCTTTTGAAATATTTATGAAAGAGACATGTAAAACCCCTTTGTTTTTCCTAAGGCGAACTTTGGCCTTCGGCCTCGCATATGACTTGTCTCGAACGGTCTTTCGACCAACCCGAAAATGATTTGAAAAGCGAGTTATAAACTGTATGTATGTATGTTTGGGCCCGGAGTAAGGATGACAGGATGAAACCCGTAGATGTCGGGTCTACGGCATAAATCCTCTTGTTCCCTCCACCTTTGGGAGATCGGGGTGAGGCTGAAGTGGCAGCCGTTTGAGTATCTGAGATTATACCGTATGTTATGAGTAGTTCGGATTTAGCGGTCCGTCTACATTGGAGGAGTAAGGGTGGTTTTCCCGTTTTTATGTTTGGAAATTGGAGTTAAGGGCTCGTCTCGCCGAGTCATATGAAATGTTTATGTTTTATGCTAAATCACCAACCGTTTATGAAAACCTTTCTTTTATGTTGATTTCTTTTAAGTTTGAAAAATGGTGATTTACTTCCATTTTATAATATACATTATTATTCCCTCCTCACTTAGTCGTTTGACTAACCCCCTCTGTTTCACCCTGGTGTTGGTTTCAGGATACTAGGCGGGATTTTACGTCGTCGTCGTCGCGTCTATTAAGTTGCATTTATTTTTGCATATGTAAACTCTATTCCCGTTTGGCTTTTATTTGTGACTTATGTTTTAGGATATTTACTCTATTATGTAATTATATTCGGGATTATTATACTGAACCTATTATCCGTAATTATCGGGATATTGTATTAAACCCGTGTATTTATTTATGGTAATTAGAATTCCGTTGGCCTCGGTGGGCTTTAATATTTGTGCAATGATTTATTGTTTTATTTTGTTTTCGCTTCCGCAGCTTTGTCGTTTATTTCGTTTTGAGATCCCCCCCTAGTGATTGAGTAAATGTGTGCTGTTCGTCGGGTTTTGATTTGGGGCAGAACTCTATTTCGGTTCCGGGTCGAGACTCGGTGAGGGGCTTGCGTTACCCGTTTGGGGCGCCCGCTACACCACTTTTGCAACCGTGTGATGGAGTCTCTTTTCAAGAAATATCATGTCATACATCGCACTTCCACAGCCTATCATCCAAAGACAAACAGGCAAGCCGAGGTCTCGAATAGAGAGATTAAGTCGATCTTGGAGAAAACGGTCAACCCGAACCACAAGGACTGGAGTGCGAGACTTGAGGATGCGTTATGGGCATACAGAACTCCGTTTAAGACACCTATTGGGATGTGCCCCTATAGGAGTTTATGGAAAACCTTGTCGCCTACCCTTCGAGCTGGAGCATAGAGCTTTTTGGGCAATCAAGCAGTGTAATATGAACATTGATGAAGCTGGAGTTCACAGGAAATTGCAGCTACAAGAGTTAGAAGAAATTCGAAACGATGCCTATGCCAGCTCAATGGCCTACAAATCAAAGACTAAAGCTTTTCATGATCAAATGGTGTCAAGGAAGGATTTTGATGTGGGCCAGAAGGTTTTACTATTTCAGTCTCAGTTGAGGCTATTTCCTAGGAAATTGAGATCACGGTGGCTCGAGCCGTACGTTGTTTGGACTATTTTCCCACATGGAGCAGTAGAAGTTGAAGATCTTGCTACTAATAGGGTAATCAAGGTGAACGGTCATCGGTTGAAGCCGTACTTCGAGGGATTCAAACCGTTCACAGTGGAGAGCTCAAGGCTTGAAGAGCCTACACCGCCTGAATAAACAATAAAAAGGGACCTTGTCGAACCTAAGACATTAAACAAGGGCGCTACTCGGAGGCAACCCAACTTAGGCATGATCCGCCTACATTCTTTCCCTTTTCTTTTGTTTTATTTAGTTTTTGTAGTTTTTCTTCATTTATGCTCCACTGTAACTCCCTCGCTGATGTGTTCTATTTTCCTCTTTATCTCCAGGTCTTACAGGTGCACTTTGGCTGATGTATTAATTTTGAAGATGACTGATGTGGTTGTTGAGGTGTTCTGGTCAGAATTGGTTTAATTGGTTAAATAATTACTATCGAACATGAGCAGACAGTCGGACAGGAGCCTGAACGTGATCATGTACACAAGCCTGCTAAAGTTGCTAAGGTTTGCAAACCCAGTTTTCAGCCATGTGTACCGACATCCAGGCCTTATTTGCCTTCGCACGGGGCCACTCCTCCCACCCATGATCGTCATTCTTACACCCCCCAGGTTCAGGGAAGTCCTCCGTACCTTTCTCCTTTTATTTTAAAGTTGAGGACAACTTTTATTCCAAGTGTGGGGGGTATTTTTAGGATGTTGAGGCAGAAATTTTTGAATTTTTGGCCTGCATAGTAGTTTTTTTTGGGCTGTTTTCTGTGATTTTGGGGCTGAATTGGTGATATTTTTGTTGAAATATTGATGCACGTGTTTGTTGTGAATAGGATGGTAGTTGAGAATTATTTGCATGTGTATGGTTCTTTTGTTGGAAGATTCTTCATGTTTTAGGCTGGTAGTTGGGAGTGTTTAAGTGCTGAAAATTTCAGAAATTTTGATGTTGAAACTTTTTGAATTTTGATTGACACTTGGTAGTTTGAGTTAGATTTATGAATTGATTTTCTCCCGACTGTTTACTTGCAACCTTGAGATGATATCATTGATTTTCGAACTGTAGTATGATCTGAACCTCCTTTTCTAAGTATTTTCTTGTTTCATTGTCTCGAGTCTTAGTAGATTTCCGACTCTTAGGGACGCTCTTTCAAATGCTTAAAAGTTTGCAAAAATTAATCCTATCCGAATGAGCACTATCTAAGCAATAGGTGAAGAAATCTTTGAGAGAGTCGAACATAGCCTTAGGATTCGTTCTAGCCACTGTCAAAATGAAATCATAACCATACTTGACTAGGAAGATGATTTAGGCATTCGATATTCCTATCTTTTGGCCTTGTTACCTCTTCTCTCTACATTATTACCCTTTTTGACCCTCTCTGTACTGAAAAAGCAATGAAAACTTGGGATTTGAGGGGTTGTCATTGGGGAATTTCTCATAAAAAAAAACAAAAAAAAAAGAAGAGAATGAGAAATCTGAAATATTCTCCTGTCACCGGTCGGCAACGGTCAATGTACCGCCAAGCAGTTCGGGAGTGTGCAGCGAGGTAAAAGTGAAAAAAAAAATGAAAATGGCATGAAAGTTGGAAATTCTTAGGCAGAATGTTTTGTAATGATTAAATCTGAAGGAGTATGTACTTGAACGCAAGCGAGGGTTGGGATGAGCCGCTTTGCCACATTTTATCAGCCCTTACCCTAGCCTACATCGAGCCTTTTAGCCCTTTTGATTCTTAGTCGAGTTAGTCTAGATTAGTGGAGATAAAAGCGAAGAACAAATCCTTATTGCTTGTGAAAACTCTTGAGAATTTCTTAATCGAATTCGAGTTAGTATTCCTTATTTGCTTAGATCACACACACAATAACACGTGATGAATATTTGCTCCAGTTTTTGCATTTGAATTTGTATTGCTTTGAATTGATTGTCAAATGCTATGATTTGAGACTTGAACTTGAATGAATTACTTGATTTGGAGAAGTTGGAAACTGTTCAGGATCATATTTGCATGTATTTCTTTGAGACTCAAGTTGTTGTTGTTGGTTTGGAGTTGGTCTTTGTCTATCTTTTATCATCTACCATTGTCGTACTTCTTGTGTACAACCTGCTTTTGCCTAGATATAGATACATGCTTGAGGACAAGCATTGTTTAAGTGTGGGGGGATTTGATGAGTGGTAAAATTGCATATATTTAATATTACATTTTTCCTCATTCTTCACATTGTTTTGCCTTATTTACTGTGAATTGAACTACTTTGTTCTTTTGGTGTAGAATTTGGTAGAAAAGAGGCTAGAAGCTGTGAAATTGATAGAGAATGAATGCGCATGAATTATCGAAGAAGATCAGAATTGCTGATAGTACGAAATTACAATGAAGATGCTTGAAGTTGTTCTCTAAAATTGCACAACAAGTTGTATAAACTCGTGGGGCCCAAATAGTGAATACTTAATTGGAGTATTGGAATTAGGTTGACTTGGGCCTAAGTTGATGATTTAATGATTGGAGCCCAACTTGACTTGTTGTTTATGAAGCCCACTTTGCAATTAATTGAAGACCAATTACATGTGAAAGGAATTGGAACTCTTAACCTACGCAGCACTAAACTTGGAGATCATGCAACTCTATATAGACCTCGGCAGCAACACAGAAATTCGGGGACAGAAAAATACACAGAACACACGCCATACACAGCGGCGGTGGCACGTGAAGTTGAGGGCAGAAGTTGGAGATTTTGAGAAACAATTTTTCACGCCACGTCATTGGCACTTTGGAGAGAATCCTTCACGAAGCTTTAACCTGGAGCAACTTGGAAGATTGCAGACTTTTGATCAAGCTTACATCATCAGATTCATCCACCCTTGGAGTATCTCAGTGAAGAATAATAGTTTCACTTCTTTTCTTATTTTAATTATGAATTCTTTTGTTTTTATATTGTTAAATTTTAGTACGAGTAGATAATTACTTTATTCTAGTTGGGGAATTTGCCTAAGTTCTTAAATACTTGTGAGACCTAATTGTTCCTACACTTCGACTTTTTCAGTATTTATGAGAATTTCTATTTTTATTGATTATTGTGATTGATTTAATTATTTGATCTTGCCAATTGAATATTTGGATTAATTGCATAGTGTCTTCGTATATGTTGAAGGGGTTATTTGATGTATGTGAACTTAGAGACGAACTAGTACTAGGGTGGTTACGAAATTATTATCCGGGGTATTAGTGGAATTCTATGATCGGATTTGAATTAGCATGGTATTAGTGTTTAATTGACTCGAGTCTATGTTTCTTAGATTTAATGCTATTGATAGATTGAACCCCTAGAGGTGTTATCGAAGGGTTATTTAATTATTAAGGATTAATTGTACGGTGTAGCCCTGATTAGTCTAATCTTAAGAAGAAACGAGGTCATCTAAGGTAATTGATGACTATAGTAGGCTTATTGATAGTCGAATGCCCATTATTGCGTCTATGATCGAGTAGAGAACTTAGGTGAATTATTCCTCAACTAGGCTTTTTTCCATATATTTTTTATCCCTTATTTCTAATTGTTTCTTCGTCTATATTCTCGTACTAATTAAAAGGATTAAATTTCCCAATTTGGTTAGTTGTCAGTCGCGTTAGTATAGGTATTAGTTTCACTTGATTCTATAGTTTTTATTTCACGTTAATTTAGGTTAATTAGTTTTAATTCATAAAATCCAAAAATCCAGAAAGATCCCTATTTAACATGCTTTCTTAGTTTACTCCTTTAGATAATTTGTAGTTAGAATTGTAGTTATAGAGCCTGTCAACCCCCCCCCCCCCCCCCCCCCAATTTAGTTGCTTTTATTATTATTTGGTTATTTAAGAGAAATCTGAAATCGAACCAATCCCTGTGTTCGACCCTGTTTACCACTGTATGCAATTTTGTGTTGTTTGGTAGATCGGAAATATAAATATTATTTTTGGTGAATTCAACACCCATGAGATACCATGTTCTCATGCGATTCAGGTGTGCAGGATTGAGAACATCCCGTCATCAAATTTGGTCAAGTAGTATTATGAGACTGAGCGTTATCTACAGACGTATAGTGGAAAAAATTTTCCATTGTGGGATAAAGAGTATTGGCCCGCTTCGAGGTTCAAGTTGGTGTACAACCCACAATTGAAAACTATAGCTACTAGAGGTCGTATGAGGAGAACTCGTTTTCCCAACGAGATGGATAGGTCAGAAATACGTGCAAGACAACAATATCAGAATGAACTTGGAAGTGGAGCTTTATCGTCCTACACATATAAGTAGTTTCTGATATTTTCTTAATATTTTTTATTTCAATAATATTATGTCATTGTTATGAGTGTGTTGTAACACTTTCCTTTTCGATGAAATATGTAGCTGTGTTTGTTGTCAACTTTACCCTATTTAATAAAATATTGTACTGTGTTTGTTGTAGTATTTCATGATTCAACAAAAAATTGTATGTATTCGTTGTAATATTTCATATCCAAACATAATAAAATCATAAAACTCTCAATTACAGTAGTCTTTTTGCAACTACGAAACAGGAAAAAATTTGATTAAAAATAGCTTAAAACATCTAACAGAATAACACATGAACATTCATAGTAAATAAACACATTAAACTAATGTGGGCGCGTTCGAGGATGTGTGCCAGAACTAGGTCAAATTATTGGTCGTCCAAATCTACTATATCCGCCTGCTCATCTTGTCCATGCACTGCACTGCTTGAATCTCCCGTTTGGGAATCATTTTTTGTAAAATCATAGGGAATTGGCGATGTGTGGTATTGAGGGCGCTGTTGAACAAATGCTGGTTGATTAGGCGGCACGTTAAATGAGTCCTCCTGATGAAATATTTGAGAAAAGTAAAGGGTATGTGGTGTTGGGCTGGGCTGAGGAATTGACGGACCCATATGATCTAATGAAGAGGGATCATAGGTGGCTTGCGAAGGTCCTGCCTCAAATGTGTTTGATCATCTTCGGCTGCGGGAAGTGCGATCCCCACAATTCTATTGACGGTTGTTTTTAGGGTTTATTTGACTTTGGACAACCCTTTCAATGGATCTTACAACTTCAGTATTGGACATGACCAATTATTGAAATCGTGAAGGGTCATTGAAATCCCTAATGGACATAAAGTCATCCAACATTGTTGATAATCCATTCACCTGACAATAACACATAATTAATTAAAAAAAATTATAATTGATACTTTTAAAGACTTTAATTAATGCAAGTTATTACACGTAATAATACTTACTATTGATAGTCATGCAACATGTTCCGGTGGGCGATAACCGTCAGCATCGCGTGGATGTTCTAGTGGCGAAATTAATTTTCGCTTCTTTTTGTTATACCATGCGTAATATGCAGACTGAACATCTCGACCCGGCATTACAGGTTACCAAAACACTCCATAATCAACTGCTACAAACCAAGACATAATGTATGCATTATGTGTCCCAATTCGCCCGTTTTGATTAACCGAATGCAATCTACGTGTTTCTATGGACTCTAGAGGTGGTGGAATAAGCTGAATAATTCGAAATTGTCTTGTCACACGCTCGTTGTGGAGTACCTCAACAATGGCATAGTTGATTAGGGGACACATCGATTTTCACAATTCCCTTCCACACTCCAGTGGCAAGGCTACAATCTGGGGCCAATCTTGGTTATAAGGTGTCCATTTAAACTACATAAAAAAATAATATTTATTAAATACTATGATGCATGCAATTTTCAAGTAACTATAAATAATTTTGTATTACCTCATCAGGAGTCAATAAATCAAACATGTCTCTAAATATCCTAATGTTGTGGCTTGTTGTCTGTGTTCAGGAATTATAGCAAGTCCATCTACATATTTTGGAACAATAAAATTATAGTACATAAAATATTTTAACATATGTAAATCTCAGTAGACCGATTACACAACATGTGACCAAGTGGAGGCATTGGCAATTGGTAGCCATTCGCAAGGGTCCATTGAATATTACCAAGCCGATTTCTTATCCGTCTAGGAGATGTATTCTTAATTCGTATCCATGCCCAAATCTATCTAATTAGAATAAAATAATATTTAATATTGAACTATTGATTCTTAATTGTGAAAAGACAAGAATATGTTACATGTAGAAGTTGAAGCGCACCATCGATATTAGTTTTCTCATTATTGGTGCTGAGGTTACACAATTCACGGTAAAAAAATGCTAGGATCGCGCTTCCCAACTATGATTTCGAGCTTCTTCTACAGTCTCCATGTGACGGAGGTATAATAAGGGAACCTTACTGCCAATACTATCAGGACACAAAATACTGCCAAGTAATAGTAATACTACACTGTGTGCAGTTTGCAACACATGATCCAATAAGGAACCGTCCTGGATGGGGTTATTTCTCAGGTGCTCTTTAATAGGTTCCATAAGAATACGCGCTCCTATGATATCTCTTGTATTTGGATGAAATCCAAGCATTACTTCACAATAATCGCCCTACGACTCATATGGTTGAGGGCATGTGTCTTCTCCAGTTATTGGGTACCCTCTAATGGGAATGCCCCATATCACAGCTACATCTTCTAAAGTAATTGTAGCTTTACCAAATGGAAAGTGAAATGTGTGTGTTTCTGGACGCCATCTATCTACTAATGCAGTGATTAAATGTGCATCGATTTTTGAATACCTGCAAGCATAAACACCATAAAATCGCATTTCGTGCTACCTCTAAAACGTCATCGTGTAGATCAATTTATCTATCATCGTTATCATCGTGGAAGAATCCGGTAGAGATAGGCCTTGAAAGTACAATATTGTCAATATGACCATAGGAAACGAACTGCAATCGATGAATACTTTGTAAATATACTAAGTCGCTTTCTTCCGGTCCGTATGCGGCAACTAATTCAGTTATTTCTGCCATTTCAAAGGATTCTACAAAAATAAGATTACAAAAATATTATAAAATTATAAAAATATTCTCCTCATAAAAATAATACTAGATAAAATATTTTCAATTTTCAATTTCAATTGATATTTGTGAGGACTTGTTACAGATATGAACTTCCAAACATCACTACTAGATATTCATACTGCCAACAGTTAAGGAAGATTCTGTGAAATAATTAGCCAGTATTATTAACATAATTACATAAAATCCAGCATAATCCATCATTTCTACAAAAATCAAATAAAAAGACAACTTTCACAGTATGAACACAGCACAACAAGGGTTACTCTGGAACTAACAAAAATCGAATTCTGCATAAATAAGTTTTCAATTTGAAGAAAGAAAGTTAAAATCGAGCAGAGATAATAAAGATTACGATGGGTCAAGCAAAAGAACAATTAGGAACATATAAAACTCAAATGTTTCAGTAGTTTGCCATAACTCACTTGAAACCAGCTGAAGAATGAAAATTCGAGGAAGATAATTGCCCGTTTGCTTTTCCATTGAAGAATTTTGGCGAGTTGCCGGTCTAGTCTTTTTAGGAGAGTTGAGGGTATTTTTGCTGGTCGCCATCATGATTTTCGACCCTAATTCAAAATTTTCGACTTCCGCAATGAGGTTCCCAAGGAGGTCAAAATACCCAGGTTGTCGCTACTTTCATTTGCGACAGAGCACAGTAAAAAGCAGAAAAAATTGGTTTCTCATTGCTATCGCATACAACAGCTTTAAAATTTAAAAAACTAAAAAATAAAAATAGTGATGTCAAAGTAGAGAACTTCGACATACTTCAAAAAAATTTGGTCATTGTCGAAAAGCTCCTTTTCGACATCCAATCTTCAATCTTAAAAAATTATATTTCTGTCTTCGTCGAAAGCGCTATCTTCGACAGAAAATTAGTGTCGCAATTCCCATTTTCGATTTGTAATATTTTCCGAACCTGTTTCATACGAGTATTATTTTCTTAACTCGTATGAAAAAAAGTAATATTCTTGAAAAAACCTCAACTTTAACGTCATTATAATGTTGCAAGTCGAGAATGTGGTTGAGTGGCTCTTCACCAAACCAATGTGTTGGGATTCATGGTGCCTCTGGCGCAGCGGAAGTAAGGGATTTCAAAAATTTTGTCCTGTGGCCTTAGTCGAATTAACATGAATCTTCATCCAATGAACTCAAAAACTTTGAAAATTTATATATCAAGAATTCGCATACCTTTACGCAGTCCTTTTGTAGTCGTTAAGGTATGAAAACTTTCCAAAGCTTAGATCCACTCCTTGATCACGCAGGCTTCTCGATTCCACCAACGATTCGATTTTCAACCTAATCCCTTTGAGGTTGATCCATGGCTTCTCGCAGACAAACTCTAAATCTCTTAAATCCTACTAGAGAGATTTAAGATCAGTATTTATCTAATATAAAATAAGAGAATCGAGAAAAGAATTACAAAGGCTGGTTCACGTCAAACTGCAGAATGATGTTTGGCAGTTCACGTGAATTGCCTGTAGAGAGAGAGAAATTAGCGTTAAACAGAGAGAGAGAGAGAATAGGGAAAGAAAAAATCTAACTCATGGAATCCCCTGTTCTTTTTAAACTCTTCGACTTGGAGTAGTTTAGATCACACCATTGAGTACTTATTTCATAGCCCCCATCAAATGGTGAAACCAAGTTCCTTAGCTTATTCTGATCTTGTGATTTCATCCATACACAAGAATAAATAATATGCAATCAAATATAAATGAAATATGATGAATTAGGCCATAGTAGCATTAAACGACTATTAACATCTTTCTATTATCGATCACTAGATCGTTCCATTCTAGAGTTTCATAGGAAATGTCTCAAATAGTTGGACTTTATAGGCCACAACTCTAACACAATGATCATTACCAAATGAAATTTGTCCCTCTCCAAGAAGCCAGAATATCTTCGATTCTCCAATTTCTCTAACATCATTAATCATTTTCCAAACATGCGAGCCAACTTTCTTGTCACACATAAGAGGATGTATGCTGTTAGAATATTTGCCCTTAAGGAATTTAGCCTATAATGAATCTTGCTTACGGAATTTTCACCATAATTTAATCAAGAAGCTATGAATCACATCTGACGAGTACCAAGCCCACCTTCTACAACCGGATAGCATATTTGGCGCCATTGACACCAATGTATGTGTTTATGCTGTGAGTTCGTGCCCCAAAGGAATGCATTAAGAAGATTCTCAAACTTCTTTGTAACACTTTTCGGAGGCTCTAAAACTTGGATTAGATAGCTCGGCATCGCTGAGAGAACACTTTTGATGAGTTGCAATCTACCTCCATGTGATAACATAGCACTTTTCCAAGTCCTTAATCGCTTTCTAATTTTTTTCCAGCAAGTTATCAAATAAAAGTATCTTTTTCCGACCCTTGTGGAGATTACATCCAAGATATTGCATGGGGAGGGCACCATGAGAAAATCCTGTTATGCCCTTGATCCGATTGATCTTCGAGGTTTGACAATTCTTAGAGACAATGAAAGAGCTCTTCTCGTTACTAATCATTTTGGATAGAGACTTTTTCATATTGATCAAGAATGCTCCTGATCTTCCTGATGACTTTTAAATTGGCATTGCAAAAAATTATGGTGTCATCCACGCATGAGAGATGTGAGACAGTAGCATTCGGATTAGGAGAATAGCACATGCATGAGTTCGAAGTAGCCTCGATATCCAGTCTACGACCAAGCCATTCGGCGGCAATAATGAATAAGACTGGAGACAAAGGATCACCTTTTCTAAGACCACGAGATGATTGAAAAAACCCCGCCCTTTGTCCATTAAGAATGACCGAAAACCAACAATTGGAAATAGAATGAGATATCAACCTAATCCAGTTATTCGAGAAGCCTAGTTTCTTCATCACCGTAAAGAGAAATGGCCAATGGACACGATCACAAGCTTTAGCCATATCGAGCTTCAGGATAGCATGCCCCCCCTCCCCCGATATTTATGACCAATGCCGCTAGTAAGTTCTTGGGCGATAAGAATATTATCCACTATGTTTCTACCTTTTAAGAATCCCGATTGGGAAGGAGAAATCACCACAGGAGGAACCTCGGCAACACAGTTTGCCAAGATTTTCGACATGATCTTATTAGTCACGTTACAGAGACTAATAGGGCAGAAATCTTTCCAATGTGTCGGGTTTTTAATTTTCAGGATGAGAATAATCGAAGTGCAAGTGAATGCCTTGGGCATAGGAACTCCCATAAAAAATTCTTTAACAGCCGAAATAACATCTTCCTAAATTATCTCCGAACAATCCTGGAAAAATAACGAAGTAAAACCATCCGGGCCGGCTGCGGAATCCTTGTCAATATCAAAGACAACTCTACGAATCTCATCCACAGAACGTTGACGGAAAAGATCTTCCGAGTTGGCTAATGAGATTGAGCTTTGACTATGGTCAAAGTTCTCCTCATAAAAAAATGATATCTTCTCTCGTGAGAAGTTTTTCAAAAAACAAAGCCACCCTTTGATTTCCTCTTGATCTTCAATAACGATCCCATTGTCCGTTATCGAATGAATTCGGTTCCTTATCCCTTAATGTTTAACCAAGTTATGAAATTAACTAGTATTCCGTTCTCCCTCCTTGAGCCATTTACAAGAAGCTTTCTGACGCCAGTACGTTTCCTCCATAAATAAAGCCCTATTGAGGATAGCTCTAGCTTTTTGCTTAGCAATAAGATTTTCAGACGTTCTATTGGTCAAGAATTCCAGCTCGGCAACCTCAACAAGCTTATTAGCATCAGCAACCCGATTAATATATTTCTAAACACATTTATGTTCCATTGTTTCAATGCATGTTTCACTTTCATGAGTTTGTTTTGCAATCTTCTCATTCCCATCACTTGCTCCTCTTCCCTCTATACTCGACGCACCTCATCTTTGAAACCATGATGCTTAGTCCACACGTTTTGGAATCGAAATGAAGATGGCTTAGAAATCCAATCCGGTTTGAAACTGAGGTATAACGGACAATGATCAGATGTATTTCTAATTGTAATTTTTGGTTTTTTTGCTAATGTTGTGGTATTACGCTAGCCATGTTCATGGCTTCTCATTTTTTTGATTGGGACTTTGTTTGGTTTTTATAAGATGAGGTGGAGCCCTCGGTAAAAACTCTACGGCGCACACCGGTTTTTAGTCAAAAAAAAAGGAAGAAGAGGAAGAATAATTTTCCCATCGAAAACAAAATCTGACGAAACAAACGGAGTTTTATAAATAAAACTAACGGAAGGACCATATTTGACCACAAAAGCTAACTTAAGGGACTAAGCTATAAGTTATTGAACTTATAAGACCATTTTTTTCTCGAAACCTAGCACATGGAACTAGAAATTGACTTTTCCAAGGTGAGGGCATTAGTGACAGTAAAATTAACTTTTTCTAAAGATGGATAGCCCCATTAGAATCACACCCTAGAATTTGCATGGGGCTTAATGGCATGAAAAGTACGGGCTCTATACCGAGCTCGTCATTAAGGATCTATAAAAAAATCATCTCGGTAATTGAACAAAAAATAAATCGGGCCCAGTTAGGCTTTTCAAATTCCTAACTTGGACTTAGCATGGAATTATTAGCCCAAATTATTGAAGACACCCTATAACCTAAACCATTAGATTTAGAAGGTATTTGGTTGAGCTTATAATTAGCACTTTAAAACATCTTATAAGTTGTTTAAAAGCTTATAAAATGTTACAAGGGTTTGGAAATGAGTTTTTGTAAGCTCCTAAAATTAGATGTTAGGAGCTTATAAGCTCTTTTCAAATAAGTTGGGGAATCCCAATGTGAACACCAAGATTTTGCACCTGGTCATACGACGACGTTTTGCAAAGTCGATAATGTAGTCCCAGTAAGCACGAGGTACACTCCGAACTCTCAGATGATCCCGGAAGGTCAACCCTAGGGTTCTCAACCCTGCGACACATGCTATCAGCCCTGAAACTCACTCTGGCCCACGTATATATTCATTGGATTCCAAATTCGATGCACTATTACGATAGGGCAAAGCGATAGGAGCATTTTGGTCTTCGAATCACCCAAATCGGAAGTGAAACGAATGAGAAAACACCAAAAATAAGAAAATGCACAAACCCAGGCCCGGCCCAGCATGGCTGGCCGACCAGCTAAAACTCGTTGGCCGGCCGGCATGTGAGATTTTACCTTGGCTGGTCCCACCAGCCGGCCAGCCATCCATGGCCAAGCACGTCGGCCTGGCCGGCCAATCCCCTCCCCTGAGTTCTGCCCTAAGTTTCCTTAAATAATCCGGAGTCCCAACCTTTCCCGGATAGCGGCTTTGCTCACCTATAAAATGAGGCCTCCCCTCATTCTTTCAACTTGCTCATTTCACTCTCATCTCTCCTCACCTAAGATTCGAGTACTCGTCTTAGGTTTTCTAAAGAGAGGACTAAGCTTTCTCAGCCCGATCCACTCTAGTCCCTTTTCGGTCCCTTTTCTCGGTTTTAGGTTAGGAATTCTATGTCCCTAACCCCTAAAATCGAAAGGAGGTCCGACGCTCTGCTCAATAGAGTGTTTGGATTTCAGTCCCGAGTCGGAGTTCAGTTCCGGTCCCTGCGATCGTGCTCCTGTGTTCGAGAGGGGAAGCAGCAGCGGGAGTGAAGAGAAGCGAAGATAAAACTACGAGGGTGAGTTTCCTTTTAACCTTTTTAGTATTTATTTATTTCCCCCTTTCTTTACTTGCATAGTGATAGCCCTGTTCTGTCCCCCTATGGGGCAGGACACCCCCATGGCTAAGGCCGCCGGGTCTAGGTAGTCAATGAGCAAAGGGTCTCCCCCTTCCTCGACCCCACCTAGGCTACAACCGGCACCTTATGCCCCCTTTATTTTCTTCCTTGTCTAAGTGTTTTTACCACTTTCCTGCTTGAAAATCCTCACCTCGTGTGTCTGTGCTAACCCCGAACTTCCCGAGCATAGGGTATATATTAGACATACTTAGGTTTAATTCCTTTTTCAATTCGCCAGATACTTTGCGCAGGGCTTATAATCCCTCGATAGGTTTAACGAAGGCCGGACGGCTTCACAGCCTGGAATTAAACCCAAGGTCCCGTCAAAACGAACTTTCCATAAATAAAACTACCCTTTTTTAGGAAATTTTCCAAAAATAGGAACTTCTTAAGGAAAGATAGAATCCTCTGGTTAACCCGGCATGAGGGTCTAAAGCTTCGAGCTTTACTCCGCCTCTACCCGTAAATACCCGAAAGGTTCCTGTTTTCGTAAGAAACCTTCCAAAATAAGCATAAAAGCCTTCTCTTAATGAAAGTATCCCCTTTTCGAGTTAACCTGGCATGAGGGTCTAAAGCTTCGAGCTTTACTCCTCCTTTATCCGTAAATACCCGAAAGGCAACTCTTTTATAAGAGAACTTTCCTTTTATAACTCTTTTTCATAAAAACAAACAAAAGCTTTACAAAAAACCGAGGCGTGACGAACCTCACATATCTACTCCATGCCCTACTCTCAGAAGTACGGGGGTATGAACTACGTTGGCTCTGATTCCCAAGCTCCTTGGATACGTAGGCATTCGGTTCCTTCCGGCACGAAGCCAAAGGGATTCAATCCCTATATTGTATGTATGTATATATATATATATATATATATATATATATATATATATATATATATATATATATATATATATATATTGCTTGCTTGCTTAATTATACACACATTTGGGGAATGCTTTGGTCATTTGGTATCGGTGAGAAGACCCGAAAGGGGCGGTGGGAGGTGATAGGTTGATGCATCCCTTTCCTCCATCATAAATTGATTCCCGAACCCTTCACATCATCAATCTCTGGTACACACAAAAGAACCTACGAACTAACGAAGTTTCCCTCTCAACCTTGTCAAACTAAACCGAGTGGGTGGCGACTCTAAACCTCAAACGGCAAACAGGGAAGGACACCATACAAAAGGTAAAATCAACCCTTAAGCCTATACACATACCCAACAACCCACAAAAACGAACACCAACCACCAGAAACCGCCTCGCACGGGCAGGCAGCCCACACCCACTTATGTTTTAAGATCTTAACACACCACCTACATTTTGACCATATTAATTATATAATTGTCATTACTAATATTTTATAAGCTCATGATCTTATTTTTATCCAAATACTTTTAGATTTTATTCTTAAAATAAGATCTAATAACTTATAAACTCTAATTACATCTTATAAGATGTAAGAAGTTATAAACTCTTTAAAATAAGCTTAGCCAAACACCCCTTAGTATCCGCTTATTGGCTCTCGATTTCAAATTTAAACTAGAGCAATTAACATATAGTAAATTAGTCTGTCTGACTGCATAATTAAAACTTTGGCCTTCCCCAAATTTTATTTATATCGTCGGCATGTACATAGAATGTTTGCAATATAGTTTCTCCTTTATATATGCGAGTATGTGCTTGTCTCTCAATTGTAAATTTTCTCTAGTAGCCAGCATGCAACTGTGTTAAGTTGATCTAAAAACTGATGTGCAATTGTTGTATTTTTTTTCTCCAAATCAGGGCATCCACCATCGACTACAGAAATTCGAACCCTTAATATTTATTTAATGACGAATATGTTTCTTCTACTCAACCACACACTGCTGGTTGTATTCTTCTATGACTTAACAAATACCATTACAAATGATACAGGTGTTAGATTAAGATGCTAATTCTGGAAAAGCGATTGATTCACATTTGAGGTCTGTTTCATGTGGAAAAACTTATGCCGTGCTCAGTAGGTTTGCATGTCTGTAAACATTAATGTACAATGTGATGACTAATTTTCAATAGACAGAGATCTAGAGCATATATAGTTTGTATGTATGTGAGAAATTCGTGTATATATATATTCTTCTAAACCTAAATGTAAATACCCAAAAAAACTGAGACCCACGTGTATATATATATGTTGAGTATGCTATGAAACTCCAGTATACATCTAGTAGTTAAGATTATGCCACATTATATATGAGATTTTTTTTCATAAATGCATAAAAAATAGGAAAATTACACGTGGGTCTCAGTTTTTTTGGGTATTTACATCTAGGTTCAGAATAATCATTTTATTACAAATTAGTCCAAAATTTCGTTGACCGTTAGTCAACTTTGACGTTTCTGTTAAAAATTAAAAAAAAAATTATAAAATGACTAAATTATCCTTTGGACTGCATTGTAAAGTTGTCAAACTATAAGGACTTAAATGTAAAAGTGGTGGCGCGCCACTCTCCGGTGACGGACACGGTCGAGCCGTTAGATATTTTCAATCTACGCGTCATGGATAAGCTGGTGGTGAAGTTGGATCGAAAATCCAACAGTCGGATCTTCGTGAATTTCAGATCTAAGAATTTAGAGTTTAGGTGAATTTTCGAACATTTGAACTGAAATTAAATCCGGTGTGGTTGTCAAATGGGAAAACGGACTTGGGGGATATGATAGGCTCAATGTGAGGATCGTCGTGGTGTAAGGTGTCGACCACCTGGGTGGTGGCTCCGGCAACGGTAGAGGCGGCGAGATATTTTACATTTAGGTCCTTATAGTTTGACAACTTTACAATCCAGTCCAAAGGGTAATTTAGTCCTTTCATAATTTTTTCTTTTTTTTTAATTTTTAACGGAAATGTTAAGTTTGACTAACGGTCAACGAAATTTTGGACTAATTTGTAATAAATCGATTCTTCTGGACCTAAATGTAAATACCCCAAAAAATGGGGACCCAGTTGTAATTTTCCCTACAAAATATGGAGAAAACTGCACAATTTATAGTCAACTTTTTTAAATTGGAGTTCTAGAGATATTACTTTCAAAAATTGGATAACTCATCCATTGATTTTTAATTTTTGTGAAATTACAGATAATTATCGTCGAAAATTCATTATTTTATCTGAAATTATCAATTGAGACTCATTAAAAATGTCTGATAATTCATTCATTCTCTCCGGAAAATGCACACACGTGCAGATCATATATATGATAATTTCAGGTGGTGAAAAATTGAATCTATAGAAAATTGTTTTGTAATTTCCTAAAAATTAAAAATAAAAGAATGGCTATCCAATTTTTGAAAGTAATATCTCTAAAAACACCAATTTAGAAATGTTTACAGATGGATTGTACAATTCCCCAAAAATGTGGGAAGACGTAGACCATTAAATGAATAAGTAGACCCAAACACTACTCGATCGATCGGTTAGAATTTCTGATTTGTGCTGTCTGTAGACTGGATTTGTGGAGCGTGGAATATTTGTTGCAATTAACAACTGTAATATTTGGGCTAGCAATTAGTACTTCAGAAATATATGTATTAATTCGGTCCAATGGGAATATATAGCTGTCAGTTGAAATAGATTGATAACAAACTGAAGAATCTTGACCGGTCTTTAATATATTGAATTTCAATATATCATATGATTTCATATACAAAAAGTTTTCTTCATTCGCCGTGTGGACCAGTACTCTTGACAAAAGATTTTTCTAGGCTTTGATCTGGGAATTCGCTAACCCCCTAGCTAGATTCCTAGCCATCTCATTTTCAAAAGATCAAGAAATAAGTACTTATTAAGGTCATATCATATCATCTTTCACGTATGGTTTAGTTATTACATTAGAAAGTGCCATTGGTTTAGTGAGATTAAACATTAAATCCCTTAATAAGGTCTAAGATTCAAATTCTAGTCTGTGCATAAAGTAATTGGATTGGTGAATATGTCTACAAAGGTACTGGCTGAAATTACTAATATCAAATAGAGATCGATAAATCGAGCTATTACAAGGTTATCAATTAATTTTAATGTTTCAAATCAAGAGAATGCGTTATCAACAGTTCTGACTCAATTGCTCGAACCCACAATTTTACTGATAGGGGTGTCAATTCCTGATTTGACCCACCAACCCGACCCACCCGAAAAAATATTAGATAAGGATTGGGGGTTTTCGGATACGAGTCAGACCCGAAATTGACCCGAGAAATATTGGGTTGGGTTGGGTCAAACTTTTGGGTTACCCGAGTAACCCGATTTTTTAATCGGGTGACCCGCCATCCGAACCCAACCCAACCCACCCAACACAACCTGACCCGACCTGATCTGAAAAATGGATAGTATAATTTTTTATTATTTTAAAGAAAAAACCTACCCTTGAGTCCAATTCTCTCATGTGCCGTCATTCTCATTTCTCATTGCTTCTTCTTCTTTTCTTTGTTCCTTTTTTAAAGTATAAGGATTTTTGGTAATAATATATAGCTTAATTTTTTACTTATGAGTTACATTTGGAAATCTGTTAATCGGAAATTTTTCAGTGTGGAATTAATAGGAGTTGTAACTAGTCGACTTTGTAAAAAAAATGGTGTAAATTAAATATCAATTAATAAAGAGAAAATAACAAAAAAGAAAAACGAAGTGGTTTGCTAGAAAATCCAAGCCGTTGATGATGGAATCTTAGTGAAGTATGCTTGAAGATCATATTGCTGAATTTTTTGGATTTTATCTTGTCTCATCTATTATGATTTTAGTTTTAATTGTACATGAATTTTCTCCTGTTAGGAACAAACCTATGAATTATTGAATTTCGAATGTTTGTTTTTATGGTGTTGTACAATTTATTTATTTATATTTTGAATGTCATGAATATAAAAAAAAATTGAAACAAATAAGAGAAAAATATAATTTTTTGGGCAAGGTTGTTGGGACGGGTCAGGTTGGCAGATAACCCGATAATAAATTGAGTCAATCTGAACCCACACAATTTAAGTTAGGGTTGGGGTGTATCGAGTTGAGGGTCGAGTTCGAGTTCGAGTTCGAGTTCGGGTTGAGGATTAAAAAGTCCCAACCCGAACCCAACGCTCCGAATTGAGACCCCTAATTTTACAGTTATGAAACCTTCTTCTCTTCACTAAGATAAGAGTCATTGGCCTATTAAGACTAATTGATCAATTATGAATTTCACTGGCAGTAGAAAAATGTGCTTATTTGGTCTTGTAATGTCGTAGCCAAAAGAGCGAAACATAAAGTAAGAAAGAGACATGGTATATATAATGGGCGGTTTGTTATTAGACTTGTGTTTCACGTAACGTAACACGAAAGTCTGATCAATTTGTTTACATCCTAAGACAGATGAATTCTGTTACTATTTCTGGACATTAAGCGACGCACAATTCATGCCAATCAATTATGAACGACAATAATTATCTCATCCTAGTACTATTTCTAAGCTTTGCTCGTGCATGTTGTGCTTCCAAAATAATGATTGTCTTAGAGGGTGTTTGGTTGAGCTTATAAGTTATTTAAAATATCTTATAAGTTGTTTAAAAATTTATAAGATGTTGCAAAATGTTTGACAAATATTTTTTAGAAAGAGCTTATAAGTTCTTAAAATAAGATGTTAGGAGCTTATAAAATCATTTAAAATAAGTTAGTAATTCCAGCTTATTTTAAGAACTTAACACACTCCTTTACATTTTGATCATATTAATTACTTAATTGTCATTACTAACATCTTATAAGCTAATTACTTTATTTTTATCTAAATACTTTTAGATCTTATTCTTAAAATAAGATTTAACATCTTATAAGCTCTAAAAATATCTTATAAAATATGAAGGCTTATAAGCTCTTTCAAATAAGCTTAGCCAAATACCCTCTTAGTGCTGTTAATTAAGGTAATCTTTGCAATTTCATCCGTCCATCTTGAAAAAATAAGATTTTTAGGACCTAATTAGTTTATAGAAATTAATTATTTATCCTTTACTTTAGAAAAAAGTTGCATATTAAGATCAAACATCATCGGACTCAGACTTTCTCGCCTGAAAAAAATTACGTGACTAGGAGCATCCAATAAGCAATTTACACTTCAAATCACTGTCAATAAGTAGTTAAAAACGACAACCTGAGCCAGAATTTTCTTGTCGTCGCAAATTTATTCAGGCGAAAAAAGTTCAATTTCGATAAATTTTGTCTATAATATGCAACTTTTTTTAAGTTAAGAAATGAATTATCTATTTTTATAAACTAATGTCCTAAAAATTCTAATTTTATACAATCGAAGGATGAAATCGCAAATTTTTCAGATATAAGAATCCTAGTACAAATCATATTTTCAATTTTCTATTTATATTGTAATTTTTTGTCCAAGAACCAGTACAACCGACGGTAGGGTTAAGAGAACCCCACCTCGTATATTTATATTGTAATTAACATAAATAAAAAATAATAAATTGGACATAATTTTATTTAGTGGACCCCATTCAATAAAATAAAAAAAATATATATTATGGGGTCCAAAAGTAAAATTATTTTGATTGATATAGAGTTTGAATTTATTTTATTTATATATCATTAATTGATATTAAATTCACACAAAAAAATTTCAATATTAAATACTAGTAACCTTTGCACGCGGTACCCACGTGCATAAATTTTTCCAAATATAATCATGGAGATATTTATATTTTAATATCTGATATAAGTTTATAAATAATAATAATAATAATGTTAATTTTCTAAATCATAATTTTATGTAGAAGTTACAAATATTGGTGAAAACTGTAAAAAGAAACGTAACTAGTTGAAGAAAGAGAAATTGTAGGAGGTTGTGGGAAGTGGAAAACAGAAGGAAGAGAAATTGTAGGAATTTCCAAAATATCATTACAATTTTATCCCTATCCTATTAGAATTGATGTGATATACTAAACGGGTATTTTTGGGTATACATTAATTTGGTGTGAAAACTACATTTTCCTACGGAATTTTCAGTTTTACCTTTAGTTATATATTGTTGTATTGACTTTACAGAAAATTAAAGGACTAAATATGTAAAAATACATTAAATAACTTCTATTTGTCAGACAAAACGGGCTCTTTTTTTAATATAGTATATAGTATAGACAAAAAATATTTAGTATTCACATTTATCATATCTTGTTCTATTCTTATTTAAGTAACGACTCCACTGAGTAATCCCGCCACTGATTTCATAGTTTCCTATAAAACAAGTTTGAGCTCATTCACATTGAAATCATGATTAAAGTTTATTTGTGATTCTTTTGAGTCTCTTCCAATCAAGTATAACAAAAAAACCTTTATCCTGTTGTTGTCTGAATCTTTCATGAAAAAAAGGATTTTGTGTGCTCAAGGAACGCGGACTACGCCTCTTTATGCTTAGCTTTTGGAAGATAATGATTTAAGTTACCCAAAGCTTAAAGACAGGTTAAACTTTAAATAAACAAGGTTAAGAAACCGTAATTAGGATATAAGAGGCATCATTTCAATTAAAAAGTGTAATTAGACATATCTCAAGTAACAGATCCTAATTAGTGTATGTGCACCCACCCAACCCGACAACCCGGGTCTCACCACACATCCTGGCCGGTTGCTGCCCATACCCATCCCCAAATTCAACAATTTCAAAGTCCCAACACATATATATATATATATATATATATATATATATTATGTTTGATGTATGGACATGGATACGTGAATACAAATATAATAAAACATGAAATGGCGATATGAATATTTTTTTTATATATATCACTAAATAGGTATTTGATACGACATGACGCAGTGTGATAACGCATTTAGAAATATTAATAAGATACACATGCGTTGTCTTTGGATTTGAATATCTTTGGAAGCATTTGTCACAAATATTTATTAGTAGTGTACTTTTTTTAGTTATTAAGTAATAAGATTATAGTCTATGCCTTAACTAAAATTTGTACTATCTACTTCAGGGGTTTGAGAAGATACTATATAATTATGAAGTTTCAATAAGTATATAAAATTTTCAAAGCTACCCCTATCTCCAACTTTAAGTGAAAGGTATTATCAAAATAATTACACATCAACTTAAAACCTGTAAGTTGTAACACCATTGTAATTTATACAACTAGAGAAATTGACTTGTAATTGTAAATATACAAAACTTCAGATACTGAAAAGTAATTCTCCCATAACATTACGCTATTTTTTATTTTTTTTGAAGAACAACCCCTCAACAGGGTAAATGCATTAAATTAAAGATTCCAAAAATACAAAGCTTTAAGACGGTAATAAAAGCAGGCCTAGACCGCATAACATGTAATAAGGTTGCCAACACAATTTGACAAGAATAAATAACAAGCAAATAAATCTACAAAAGATTTAGTGATTTTAATAAAGCTCTCAAGGTTTAACGGAAGATGTTCGTCAATTTGTATCTAACATTACACCATTTAATCCAATAGAAACAGACACACATTCATACACAAAAACGCTTGCCACAGCATCTGGTAAATTGCTATGTTAAATCAACGATTATTTTTTTTGCCAAGAACCGGTTAGAAGAGACCGTGGGGTTAAAGATGACTCCCCTCGTAATTATAATTAAATAGGAAAGTTCGTGAAATACATCAGTAAAGTGATAAATCCACCTACAACAAGGTTCAGAGCAACAGAAATAGACAATCTAAAGCCTTGAGCAAAAGCACTAGATACATCAAAATACAAAAAACTCATAAAGGCCGTCCAGTATTTGGGCACAAGTTTCGCACTCGTCGAGCTGGGCTAAGTTGAGTACTCCAAAATCTATCCCCATATAACAAGGCCTGCAGAGAAAAAAGACTGAAAAAGAAATAAAGGACTAACTAATTATGTGATGGAAGTGACATTTTCCAACCAAAATACTGGACAAGCAAGAAGAAGAAAGAGAGAGAGAAAGATAGCAAAGAAAAAATCCTTAATTGGTCAATTTTGGACTTGGATCTTCCTAAACGAAACTACTATACTGTACAAAAGTGATGCTGCCTGCTACATCATCTGCAGTTCCCACTTTCCTAATCTTGACTAATAATCGTACAATACAACCTTGGAAAAAAAAAGAAAACCTAGACCATCTTACTATTGGAAGACAACCCTTTGATACTTGAGTTCATTCGACGAGTCAGATCCCTCAGAAACACCTCTTTTCCTGTTCAATCTACCACAATTGTTAATGTTAACGTTGCCCTGAATCGGTTCCTGATAAAACGACGGAGGGGGCAGAGGCGGAGGAATCACCACCGGCGGCGGCGGAATCTGGTTGCTGTCAAGCGGCGGCGGAGGGTGTCTCCACTGCGGAAGAGGTCCGGCGAGGAGGAGGGTCTGCAGCAGCGGCCCTGCTTTCATCACTGCTTGCAGAAGCTTCCCTTTTTCCGGCAATGGCCGGTTTATCGCTATAGGATAATCGGGCTCCGCTTCAATCGCCGCCCCCGGTGATGAAACAATGCTCTCGTCACAGTCGGAGGAGTCGACTAATCCTTTTCTGGGTTCATCTTCGATGCTTGAAATCCCAGAATGTGGAGCTGCAGTTGATTGTTGCAATTGCTGCTGGAGCAATACTTTTTCCAGGAATATTCTCTGGCATTTCTCTTGAGCTTCATCTCTCTCTTTAATGGCTGCGCTGAGCAAATCTTGGAGTTGTGTTATTTGTTCGTCTCTAATCTTGAGCTCCTCTTGTGCTTTGAGCCTGGTGTCCTCAAGCTCCATTGTTAGGAGAAGAGATTGCCTTAGCTCATCCATGCTCTGTTTTCAACACAATTTATACAACACAAAATTATTATAAGCTAGGAAATTAAATGAAACCTCAATTAACCCAAGTAAAAATAGGAATAATGGGACTTTTTTCTCACCTTTTCTTGGTACAAATAAGTCCAATTGAGAAGAAGACCTCTTTGATTATCCATGGAAAATTCACCAAAAGGATATTGAGATAGTGGGGTGGGGTTGGGTTGGGTTGGGTAGGGTGGGGTGGGGTGGGGATAGTAGAGTTGGAGGGATAAGGAATGAGTCAGTTATTTGTGGTCTTTATAAGGACAAATTTTGGCACTGTTATGTTTTCTTACATCCCAGAAAAGGACAATTTCATCTCATTTTTATCTTGGGAAAATTTCAGAAAACCCCATTGTATTTTGTTGAAATTGCCAAAAACACCTTGTATTAGATAAATCAGCACAATCTCTTTCTCCTTGTTATCTCTAATGTTGTAAAAAATACATTTTAAGGGGCTTTCTTCAATTTAATCTTTTAATTTCGATTTTTCTTTTAATCTAAGACTATTGAAAATTGTTTACATATTAATTTAACAACAATGCTTACCTTACCGCGAATTGTGGATGCACATCCCTCTTTTCACCAGAAAAACACATGAAAGGGCTGGCCCACTAATTAAATAATTAAAATTAATTAAAATTAAAGTTAACACTATATACTTTTAAATAATATTTGTTTTGACCCACAATTTAATTCAATTTTCTTTAATAGTCCTTTCAGATTCTAATTCTATGATTTTGTACAATATTATTAGATAAGTATGTTACAAAAAAAAATTATAAACCCTAAATCATAAACTCTAAAACCTAAACCCCTAAATCCTAAACCCTAAACTCCTAAATCCTAAATCCTAAACCCTAAACCCTAAACCCTAAACTCCTAAAACCCTAAACCCTAAACCCTAACCCTATGACCCTGACCCTATACCCTAAACCCTAAGTATATTATTGTATTAATATAAAATGAAAGAATAGGTGTGAATAATCTATAAGCCAAAATCTAAAACATGGTTAAACAATATAAAGACAATAGTGATTAAATAGTTAAAAAGAAAAAAATATTTATGAATTACGATAATAAAATATTTATATATAATAATATTTACAAAACTATATAATTTGAGTCTAGGACTACTGAAAAACAATTAAATTTAATAATGAGACAAAACAAATATTAATTAGAAATATATGCTGTTGAATTTAATATTAGTTAATCCTAGTCATTTAATTAATGGGCCAAATCTTATTAAGTGTCTTCCGGTCTTGCTTGGATTTTGGTGGTTGAAAAAAGGGTTGTACAGCCCCACAATCTTACGGTGCCGTCAGAATATATTTCCTTAATTTAATGGCACTTATCCGCTCAAAATAGCCGAAATAATCCATTTATATTGTTTGGTCCACTCCCACTGATTATGAGCTCAACCCATCCTTAAAAATGGACCACAAAATAGCTTGTTAATTAGCTGTTTATTTTTTACTATTTTTATATAACTCAATAACTCATACGAGAATTTTCGTTTTTGATTTCTTGCAATAAGTTATCAATTATTGTGAACAAATATCTATTATAGAAATATTCAATTTAAATAATAAAATAATATAAACATATAAAACCGAAAGAAAATCCACCCCTTTGTCAATGCATTATTAAAACTAGTTTGGACTGCATTTTAAAAAGGGATAAATCCACTAAACCCCTTCACCTAGTCCAAATTTTGTACTTTCATACCTTAACTTGCATTTTGCTCATTAAATCCTCTTACCTTTGACAAAGTGCTCATTTTGCCCCCTACGACTAACGGCCATCAAAATTTCCCTCAAACATTTCTTAAAGTGATTACTTTGCCCCCTAAACTTTTCCACCGTCCTTAAGCTACCCCCTAACCTTTATTAATATGTAAAGTTTCATAGTTCACTATCCTTATTAATTAGTTATGTAATCTTTATTGTGTCTTCTTAGTTACAAAACTCATTCCTTAATATTTATTTTCTACTATATTTTTATACTTTTGAAATCTTAGTAGTTATTTATTCCCTTAATTATAGGAGTTAGTTTTTATGCTAATTTTTTAACACTTAGTCGTCTAATTAATTTGGACTAAACTATAATTAAATCATCTATAATTTATTGTTACACAATATTAAACTTTTTCATGCCAAATTCATATGAATTATATTTACAATAATCAATGATAAATTATATTTGATATAATTTCAACTAATTTTAACATTTTAATTCTTATTATATATTTTATTTTATTTATTTATTTATTTGTATTAGTGCTCATATTTTGAAAACAACTTAAATCTATTTGATAATATTTAGTAGAATATTTATAGGTTATGTCTATTAATTAAACATCTATCGAATAATAGCATATAATATGTATTCTTTAAATTTATGCATACTGCTACTTTAATATTATAACATTAATAAAAGTTTACAACCTAAATTTACTTAATTTAAAGACCATAATTAAAGGCGACTAATACTAGTCACTACGATGCCCGATTAGAGGTAGAATTTCTCTGATTAATTTTATAATATGAAAATTAACAAAATTATGTTATTTTGGGACGGTGGGAAAGGTTAGGGGGCAAAGTAATCATTTTAGGAAAACGTTTGATGGAAAATTGGATTGCCGTTAGTCGTAGGGAGAAATGTGAGCACTTTGCCAAAAGTGGAGGTGTTTAGAGAGCAAAAAGAAAATTAAGGTATGCAAGTACAAAATCTGGAATAGATGGGGGTTTTAGTGTACTGCTATTATCCTTTTTAAAAATGCAAACGAATTCTTGATGCGTGAGAAAACCGGATGTATGTAATCTTATCTAATCTAGTCTAAATAGCCGTCACATGCGAATGGCAATTTCGGCCGCAAGGGAATTACATATCAGCGACAAATGCGGGAGTAAAAGACAACTCTGATTCATTGATGTGATTTGCTTGAACCCCAACATTAACTCTGCCAATGAGAGACTTACGACCTTTTTTTTTTTTTTTGTCGATTATAATTCTTTGAAAATGTTATTAATTAGATTGTTGGACAAAATAAAGTTTCAATAAATTGGTTTTAGCTGCTTTACGGTCCATCCGTCTTTAACAGGCACAGTTGCTGCAAATTTAATTATGTCGCAAAGCAATTGTCACTTCATACAGTCCCATCTTGTTCCTTTTGACCAAGGTCTCATCCCCTTTTCTTTCACAATTTTTTGTATGTGTTCTCATTCATCCCATAGTTTTGATGTTGCACGTCCCTAATTCAGTAGGGAAGAAAAAAATACAAAGTGAAAATAATTTAAATCATTTACTTGGGCTGGTACTATAAATTTGTTTGGGAGACAAAATATTATAATTTTTTATAGATAATCTTTTTAATATGAATATCATTAATTATGTTAGTAAGGTATGTCTGAAATGCGACACTGTACGTGGCTTCAGAAAGAGATTTGTCAATTTCAGAAATTTTATTAACTGACTTGATGTTCGATTTCGTAAATCTTCCAAAGAAATAATCTGCGAAGACTCATACTACAAGTCAACTTCAGGGCGACTGAGTATTTTAATGTTTTCCTGTTCATGTAATTTTCTGATTTTCTTAGTTGATATTAGGTCCATTGAATTGATTTTTTTATGTCTATATAATACATGATATGAGAATAATTGAGTATATATATCTTGTGTTTTTTGGTTCCATAAGGTGAGTGTGGAGATGGCGGATTTTCGCCAGAATGGCTGCCCATGAAGAAATCCAAATACTTGAATACGGATCTTGTGTGGCTATGTCACAGACGTATGGTGCTTGTAGACAGAATTTGATCATGTTTCAATTGTCTCACAAACTCACGTCTGAGACCAATATGTCTAAACTTTCCATTGTAAGTTTCACTATACGCTTTTGTAAGTCTAGCGTTATTGGTTTTAGACATGAGTTTGTGAGACAATTGATATATGACTACTATTTGGATTGTGAATATTGGTTTTGGTTATATTTTCATGATCAAATCCTGACTACAAGTACCATACGTCTATGACATAACCACACAAGATCCGTGTTCAACTAAGTATTTTGATTCCTTCTTTGAATATATAAACATGTCAAATATATTCTTCAACTAGTTGCTTATCTCTTGAGGCTTGACATATATCCTGGAGGTGTATTTCCTGGAACCTATAGAAAATCATTCGTGGTAGGGGCAATAGACACCTTAAGGACAGGGATCACCAGTGTCAAACTCCTAGTTCCATCACCATTTTGAAGTGTTTCTGTTCCATTCTCTTTTGAATTTTGGTTCTAAATTATTTTGGAAATTCGTCTGGTATTTATGTTCCAAGTACCTCAGGATCTACTTTTCAAATTCCAATTTTTCCTAACACACACTAGAGTAGTAATGTAGTTATCCTAGCACAAATGCGGCTTCAATATATATATATATATATATACTCAAATGCGAAAAAATGGACCACAAAGTTTCTTAGACATACGTAAAATACATGCAAGTTGGGGAACAATCTAGGGTTAGAAACAACAAAAATTGCGTTACTTGGAAACTTGAAAATCTGAAGATGAGGCCTCGCAGGAGCAATTCTCGGACACCAACTACCCCTCTCCGCATTCATAACCTAGATGTATCAAAGGTCGTCTACGAGAAATCAACAAGTCCTGATGTGAACTGCATCAACGATGAGGCAAGCTTCGTGACGACGGCAGAAGTGGGTACTTCAGATATGGATGGGGTAGATACGAAAGAGAAAGTAA
Source organism: Verbena officinalis (assembly GCA_958496215.1). Classification (NCBI taxonomy): domain Eukaryota; kingdom Viridiplantae; phylum Streptophyta; class Magnoliopsida; order Lamiales; family Verbenaceae; genus Verbena; species Verbena officinalis. The sequence continues at coordinate 34,316,857 of OY292386.1, read as the reverse complement.
AAATAGTAGTCGCATCCAGATTCAGAGTGAGCAAGGGGAAGAGCAAGAAGTAGCCATATTCAAGCACCGCTCCAATTAGTTAAATAAGTATGTATTTTGTTTCTGAACAATTTCTCGTATATATTTTGGAGCAAATCCTCATGTAAAGGCTATTCAGTTGAATCGTAATTCTGGAATTTTAATCTTTCGACTACATATTGGCAATTTTGTTATAAATTTTCTGGAATTTATTTTTTAGAGAAATGCAAGACATGGAAGAACATATTAAACACCACCACCTTGTAGGAATCGTATATCTGGCACATGCAGAATTTTCAAAATTTTATGGCGGGAAACAAAGAAAAGAATTCCCCAGGAAGTTTAATAACCGATTAAAGATATTTTTGCTTATAAACATAGTCATTCAGATAATCACCTTTAGCACCCTTGTTGATATAGGGATTGAAATTCTCAAGAACTCAGGAATCCACTCGTCTGCCAAACGAAGACTTAATCTTTGCCAGAGGATAAAGTCCACGAACCGTATCTCCTTAAACAACAATTTGATTATTTCCAGATCTACAATTGAATTGCTTAAGAACAATTTTACTTTAGAGAGTTAGAATGTTCTTGAATTTCTTACTGTAAGAAATACAAGAACTGAGATATAAGGAAGGAGGAGAACGAAGGAGAACTGATTCTCAATTCTACGTTCAGAAAGAAATAAGATTTCACTTAATGAGAATGATCAGCCAGCTGTCTATTAAACAGATATGATCTGGCCGAAAATTCTATCCCTGATGGGCTCAGAATTTTCGCCCCTCTCTACTGGACCTGCCTTGGTCCAGTTCTAGTCCCGTTCATTAATTGCTAGTTTGAGCTTTATTAATTAAATCCTTTCAGGCTTTAACTAAATGTTCAGTACAAGCCTATTTGAACTAAGTTTATTTAATTGGACCGAGCTTGTATTTAATTAACTAATTAATTAACTAAAAGCCCAATCAATTAAATACCTAAATTAATAAACTGATAAACTATTTATCTTTATAATTAACTACTTTAATTTATTTCATTCTCAATTATATATATATATATATATATATATATATATATATATATATATATATATATATATATTCCTTCCTCTCTCAATTAAATTAACTATATTAATTTAACATCAATCTACTATTGATCATTTGTTCTTGGTTCAAGAAGACCAGTTTATTGTGTGTCCCCTCAGGTCCACCGAATGAGTAGCAACTAGCATGCATTTAATTGAGTGATACTTTTCAAACTTGTTTGATACTACTCATACAATTATCACAACATAAATTACCCATATTCATGTTATGACATATAGCAAGAATTCTGACTAGCATATTCAGAATTCTACCTAGCCAACGGTGAAAGCATTTCAGAGATGAACATCTTCGATCAGTGACTTTAGGTGTGAGATACGATATCTCCATCTTACAATCCCGATAAAGTCCAAATCATGGGATTAAGAAACCTTATTAACTTTATCTTATATGTCTGTTAGTAATGAGTGTCATTCGATTCTAAACTCAAGGAGACACTTTCCTTAGTTTGAACCTTTAGTACATCGGGCGAAAATTCCTTGGCGGTCATTTTCTATTCAGAATGTTATAGGAATTCTACTCGCTATAATCATTGAGTAGATGGATTCTTTCTTGGCATTATCTGATCTTCATATCCACTTGAATAGCCACCAACATAAGACTTTTGTTCTCTTTTGAGCATATTGTCATAGAGAGAAGAAATATACCAAATGACTATCTTATGAATATGAGATGACACAAACCCTCAAGTCTATGGATTATTAATCACATCATTGATTTTGAATTAACTCAATTACTTAAGGTTATAGCCTCTCACATTTGAGTGTCATGGTTGGGATCCTTAGTGCAACTTTCGAACAGCCACCCAATTTCCACTCGATCTATCAAAAGTCAATACTATTCTGATCCGTGTATTGAACTCGCAACAGAGTCGCTCCTAGTCGGCCAAGAACTCCTTGTCCTTAGCACTTTCTAATAGCGCGTAACGAGTTTATCAAATTCTACGCTATCCATACAGAGATCATACAAAGTCTAAGCAATTAACATTCAATGAGCGCAATTAAGAATCTTAAAGCAGTTAACGCAAGTAAGTAATATGAAACACTTAACAGGTATTTAAAGCAATTAAACCCACAAGCTCATCCGATCTCTAAATGTGGTTTGAAATCCTTGTAACCCTATAGTCGTTATGTCTGATCACAGGTTGAACTCTTTAATGTTATGGTCCTTGATTGTAGAACACTCGTCTTATAATCCCGAACTTCGAATTCAAATCACACTCTACCTTCTGAAACTATTCCTGAATTCCATTGTCGAATATACTTCTGAGATCGTGCTATCTTTTGTCCCTCTGTTCAAGGTAACTGTTTTCAGCTGGTTTGTAACGACCCGAATATTTTAATTATATTATTAATAATTACGCGAATTCTTTCTCGCCTAATTTCTCGATCTATCCAATTGGATTAATTAATCTTATGGAAAGATTGATTTGACCTATCTTTTAAATGCCCTCAATTACTTAAATTACCTAAATGCCCTTAAAAGCTTAAATGACTATTTTACCCCCCGAGATATTTTCCTAAATATCTATCTATCTCTCTCATTCTCTCATTAAACAAGAAGGAGAAAAGAAGAAACAAAGAAGAAAGAGAAGAAAGAAAGGAGAAAAGAGATAAAATATTCCCGACGCCCTACCGAGCCCGTTTCTCGCCCGATCGACGAGCCGTGAAAACCCGAACGATCCTCACTACATTCTCTACCGGTAATCCTTTTACCCCATTTCATTTCGTTCCTTCCTCGTTGTGATTTGCGTAGGTTTTATATAGGATTTCATAGTTTTAGGATTTTCGTGTTTAGGAAGATTTACTCGACCATTTTACGTGATTCTTGTGCCTATGTGTAGCTTATATGATATATAGGATTCTATGTGAGAATTAGGATATTTTATGGAGTAAATTAGGAGATGTATGAATTTATATATTGATTTTCGCATGTGAGGTTTCGCGATCTGCTGAGTCTGCTGCTCAGTAGATCCACACGGGCGAACGCACGGTCTTGATCAAGACCGTGCAGGAGCCCGTGCGCAGCTCTTTTCAACCTGCACGGGCTTGAGCCCGTGCACGAGCCCGTGCGCATGCCCGTTTGCACCTGCACGGTCTTGGCACCGTGCTCAAGACCGTGCGGGAGGCCGTGAACCCCTTTTTGTGCTAGTACCGGCTTGCCAAGCCCGTGCGTTGGCCGGTGCAACATACTTAGTGCATTTTCCAGCCTTTTTCTTTCTTGCACTTCGGGAATTTGGTCAACCCCACTCATTTAAATGTTGACTTTTTACATACTACCTCCGAATATCAATCCGATTTCACCTATAGCTTCCTCGAGCCTCGGGATTTGATATTCTTCATAATTTACAATTTATCCGACCCTATTTGACCATCAATTGACACCTTTCTCATGTAGGGGTTTCTATTCCCACCTTTCCCGTTTCTTATCCGATTCACCCCGTATTCGCAAGAGAACGTCTTTGTATTATTTTAAGCATGCCTACGTGCCCTAACTGCATTTTAGCATGCTTTCCATATTTATTATTAATGTTCTTCCGTTTTTACAATTGCTTTAAGTATTCCTTTAAATGTTAATTCATCTGTTATATATCCTTATATGCTTAATTGCCTGGCTTTCCATATTGTATCTGTAGCATGAGTGAAGTTATATTTGAATTGTCGTGCGTCGTTTGTTGTTCGTGTCTTGCTTTTAGTATTGTCGGTCTTGTTTTCATCCTCTAGGCCATGTGTATTACAGGTGGGACCAACGAGGGAGAAACCTGACTACCGCTTGCTTTCGTACTGTCGTGTCGAGCCAGGTAAGGGTTTTAAATTGCTTTCAACTGGAGTAAGAACATAGTTACTTAGGTTTGCGAAATAAACCACTATCCCGCTTTATTATTACTTGTTGTATTGCCTTTACTATTTCTCTATCTGATTAGTCAAATCGTTTTGATAGCAAACCAAAATGTTTTAAATACTTTCAACTAGAGGCAAGGAAAACCCATTTGTTTTAAATGCGAACTTTGGTCTCTCGACCTCGCAATTATAACCTTGTCTCGAATGGCCCCTTTGGCCTTCCACACCCCAATTTCCTACTTTTGAATGGCCCTTTTGGCCACCCAAACTATCATTGATTTCAAAAGCGAGCCATAGTTTGTTTAATAACTTGGGCCCGGAGTATACAGGAGGTGAGCCTGGGGACGTGCGTCTAGGGCAAATCCCGATGTATACTTCTAGCGTGTTGACTTGGGCCGGCTAGGAGGTTGGATAGCCTAAGTGGATGCGAACGGTGGTGCTAATCGCGTCTCCTTAAACCCTGTACGGTGGTGCTAATCGCGTCTCCTTAAATCCTGATGGTGGTGCTAACAACGTTTCCTTAAATCCTGTATAGTACTGTTGGTGGTGGAGTAATTGACTATATGCTTGCATGATTTTCAATTGGGAGTTATAAGGAGAGGGCCCGTTCTCGCCGGGACACATTATTGCATGACTTATTGCATTTCTTGCTTGTCTGTTTGTTTTACGGCTTTCGTCACAAGTCGAAGCACATTCCGGTTCTCTTCAATTATCATATGTATTTCCTTATATATGTATATATAAAACCCGGAAGCGTGACTCGTACTTGCTACCCTAAGCCTCCTTCATTATTCAATTAATTAGTTGAATTACGAGCCGTGTTTATTTATCGATTCCAACTTATTTATATCGTGCTTTTCGAACTTGTAATGACCTCGTGACTCAACTAATATCCTCTCAATTTATCGGCTTGATATTACGTGCAAATGTTTTAAAGGATCCGGTTCGCCAACCTTTTGTGTTTTCAAATAAGCCGAACCCGAGTGTTGCTTTGTGTCATTTTACAACTTATATTTCGTTATTTGTATTCTTTCTCAAAACGGGCAACACTCACCACTTTTAGTTTTAAAAAGATAAATGACGAACTGTGATCAAAACCCCCTTACTGAGTATCCTTTATACTCACCCCTGCTATTTTGGTTCTTACTTCAGGTAGACAGGTGGCGACGTCACCTATCTTGTCAGTCGGCCTCAGCAGGTCTAGATAGGCTCAGTCTTCTGGGTTGTCTTGTCAGTGGTCCCAACAACCGTCAAGTCTTGTTATTATATTTATTTACTTTACGTACTTATGTGCCCCTGTCGTGGGATAGTTGACGATATCTAGGATTGTATAGGACAGACTAGTTGAGCCATGGATGGCACTACGTGTTGTTATTCTATTGTATTTCGAATTGCACATGTTTAATTGATATTATGTTAGCCTTGTAGGCTTTTATGGAATTTATCTGTTTACTTTATAATCGATTCCGCATATCTCTGTTTTATTGTGGTTGTTGTTCGGATGTCGTTGTTGTTGCCGGTAGTGTTTGCTTGAGTTCCGTTCGCCGGAGTGGGTTTTTGAGTTGAGGCCCCTCGCTGAAGCTCAGGAGTCCATTTCGGTGCGGATGTGGCGGTCCTTCTTCAGGGGGCGCTACAGTCAGTGGTATCAGAGCCTAGGTTCCGAAAAGGAACCGAAGCTTTGTAATCGCGTCGTGTCTTGTCCCTTGTATCTGCCCGTTTCGTGTCAATGAGACTTAGAGTTTCCAGTCATAGGTGCTTGAGAACTCCTTAGTATTGAAATTGTGATTGATCTTCTTTTGGAATGGCCAACCAACCGTTTGATCTCTTACAATTGTAGTACTGAGTTGGGATCGAATGCAAGTGGATGTGGAACTCGAGGTAGCGTCTGCCTTGTCTTGTCGTCTTGTCGTGTTCTGCTTGGGCCTTGTCGTGTCTAGGTCGTACGGCTATAGGATCGAGTTTTGCTTGTTATGTGATTTGTTTCATGCTTTAATTGATTACACGCTATTCGAATCATAAATGTATGCTCTGTTTGAATTTTATATGCCTTATGTGATCATTCCATTAACCGAGCATGCATCTTTTCCTAGTTTATTGAGCGCAGGTACATAATGTCTCATCGAAGACCCCCTACCGCTCCCTTATCTCCGAATTCGATTGCAAGAGAGTTAGTGACAGCTATGAGACAGATTGCTGAGCAAGTGCATCAAGAGAGACAACAACAACAGCAGCATGTGCCTGCGAGACAAGCCGAGGGCCAATCCCTGGACAGATTTTTGCACTACAACCCACCTTGCTTCGTGGGTGAACCAGATGACCTTAAAGCCGAGGCTTGGATAGCCGATCTGGAGCGAATCTTTCGAGTAATACACTGCGGTGACCCCGAGAGGGTCGAGTATGCCATCTTTCTCATGAGAGGACCAGCTGAGGATTGGTGGCGTTACATAGAACAGAGATGGATCGCTGAGGGAATTCCGTACACTTGGTCACGGTTCCTATCCGACTTCTGAGAGAAGTACGTGCCGCAAGTGGTACGTGACAGCCGAGAAAGAGAGTTCATGTCCCTCACCCAAGGAGCTCTCCCTGTTGCACAATACGAGGCACTTTTCAGCCGCCTCATCGTCTATGCTCCTCACATTGCATCTGACGATCGAAGGAGAGCGCGGAAATTCATCAAGGGACTTCAGCCGGAGATCTTGGAAAGATTAGTAGGATTGGACATTCGAGTTTATCACGAGGCAGTTAACCGAGCTATGAGAGTGGAGTCCGATCTTCAAGAGATGAGACGAGGTATTCCTACATGAAAGGATCCTCTTTCAATGAGAAGATAAGAGGAGAGCCATCCGGACCGAGCACCTTTCCGACATGGGAACCATACTACGAGATGCCGAAACCTACCAAACCAGAAGTAAATGAGGACCTCATTCCCTGTGAGCACTGTGGAAAGACCAATCACGAGACTGCAAGGTGTAGGAGGAAACTGGGGCGTTGCCTCAGATGTGGGAGTAGCAAGCATCGAGTTCAAGACTGCCCCGACTCAAGCAACCCTCGAGGAAGAAAAAGGGGATCTCGACCCTGATACCGACTCGCAGAGGTACATTGCATTGTCATTGCATTCACTCATAATATTCTGTTTTGAATGGTAATTGCTTTAAATATGTGTTAAGTGTTTTATATAACTTACGTGCTTTAACTGCTTTCAAAATTCACACTTGCACTGATTGAATGATTAGATGCTAAGATTTATGTGACCTCTGTGTGGATAGCGTGGAATTCGATAAATTCGTTATACGCTATTAGAGAGTGCTAAGGACAAGGAGTTCTTGGCCGACTAGGATCGATTTTGTTGCGAGTACGTTATGCGGTTTTGGATGGAACCGACGTTGACAAATCGAGTCTGAAGGAGTATACTTGTGAAGGTATATCTGAAGATGAATCAACTAGTGAAGAGGATAATGAATTATCTGACGATGATGATTATATGGGAGACGAGCCGACATCGGCTTCTGATGATGACGACTCTGATGTTTCGTATGAAGTCGAGCGAAGAAATGATGAAAATGATGGTTTAATGGAAGGCGGAGAGGAGAAATCATCCAATACCATTGAAGATGAGAAAACACTTTGTAGAAAGAATAAGAAAGAGTATGATCTTGAAGAAACAGATTGTGAGAAGGACGAGGAGTACAATGGGAGAAATAATGATGGCGTTACTTCCTGTAAAAGGAACTCTAATCAAGAAACAGGAGGAGGAAGTGACAATTGTCATTGAGGATACGAAGAGTACAAGAATCAGTCGGAAGAACGAAATAGATAATGACAGTGATGATGGACCTTACATTGGGATCTTCTGATTCTTCGTCGTTAGCTTTGTTTAGTGTTTTTGTAATCCCGTTTTTCGCATGACTTTGGATTCTATTTTATTATGCCTGATGTTTTATAATGTATTTTAATTGCTCTTAAATGTTCGTTTTTAATTCGCGTTATTAGAACTCTTAGATTATACTCCTCTTAACTAACCCCAAAGTCCGGAGGAGAATCTGAGGACAGATTCTTTTGAAGAGGGGAGTATTGTAACGACCCGAATATTTTAATTATATTATTAATAATTACGCGAATTCTTTCTCGCCTAATTTCTCGATCTATCCAATTGGATTAATTAATCTTATGAAAAGATTGATTTGACCTATCTTTTAAATGCCCTCAATTACTTAAATTACCTAAATGCCCTTAAAAGCTTAAATGACTATTTTACTCCCCGAGATATTTTCCTAAATATCTATCTATCTCTCTCATTCTCTCATTAAACAAGAAGGAGAAAAGAAGAAACAAAAAAGAAAGAGAAGAAAGAAAGGAGAAAAGAGAGAAAATCTTCCCGACGCCCTACCGAGCCCGTTTCTCGCCCGATCGAAGGGCCGTGAAAACCCGAACGATCCTCACTACATTCTCTACCGGTAATCCTTTTACCCCATTTCATTTTGTTCCTTCCTCGTTGTGATTTGCGTAGGTTTTATATAGAATTTCATAGTTTTAGGATTTTCGTGTTTAGGAAGATTTACTCGACCATTTTACGTGATTCTTGTGCCTATGTGTAGCTTATATGATATATAGGATTATATGTGAGAATTAGGATATTTTATGGAGTAAATTAGGAGATGTATGAATTTATATATTGATTTTCGCGTGTGAGGTTTCGCGATCTGCTGAGTCTGCTGCTTAGTAGATCCACACGGGCGAACGCACGGTCTTGATCAAGACCGTGCAGGAGCCCGTGCGCAGCTCTTTTCAACCTGCACGGGCTTGAGCCCGTGCGCATGCCCGTTTGCACCTGCACGGTCTTGGCACCGTGGTCAAGACCGTGCGGGAGGCCGTGCACCCCTTTTTGTGCTTGCACCGGCTTGCCAAGCCCGTGCGTTGGCCGGTGCAACATACTTAATGCATTTTCCAGCCTTTTCCTTTCTTGCACTTCGGGAATATGGTCAACCCCACTCATTTAAATGTTGACTTTTCACATACGACCTCCGAATATCAATCCGATTTCACCTATAGCTTCCTCGAGCCTCGGGATTTGATATTCTTCATAATTTACAATTTATCCGACCCTATTTGACCGTCAATTGACACATTTCTCATGTAGGGGTTTTTATTCCCACCTTTCCCGTTTCTTATCCGATTAACCCCGTATTCGCAAGAGAACGTCTTTGTATTATTTTAAGCATGCCTACGTGCCCTAACTGCATTTTAGCATGCTTTCTATATTTATTATTAATGTTCTTCCGTTATTACAATTGCTTTAAGTATTCCTTTAAATGTTAATTCATCTGTTATATATCCTTATATGCTTAATTGCCTAGCTTTCCATATTGTATCTGTAGCTTGAGTGAAGTTATATTTGAATTGTCGTGCGTCGTCTGTTGTTCGTGTCTTGCTTTTAGTATTGTCGGTCTTGTTTTCATCCTCTAGGCCGTGTGTATTACAGGTGGGACCAACAAGGGAGAAACCTGACTACCGCTTGCTTTCGTACTGTCGTGTCGAGCCAGGTAAGGGTTTTAAATTGCTTTCAACTGGAGTAAGAACATAGTTACTTAGGTTTGCGAAATAAACCACTATCCCGCTTTATTATTACTTGTTGTATTGCCTTTACTATTTCTCTATCTGCTTAGTCATATCGTTTTGATAGCAAACCAAAATGTTTTAAATACTTTCAACTAGAGGCAAGGAAAACCCATTTGTTTTAAATGCGAACTTTGGTCTCTCGACCTCGCAATTATAACCTTGTCTCGAATGGCCCCTTTGGCCTTCCACACCCCAATTTCCTACTTTTGAATGGCCCTTTTGACCACCCAAACTATCATTGATTTCAAAAGCGAGCCATAGTTTGTTTAATAACTTGGGCCCGGAGTATACAGGAGGTGAGCCTGGGGACGTGCGTCTAGGGCAAATCCCGATGTATACTTCTAGCGTGTTGACTTGGGCCGGCTAGGAGGTTGGCTAGCCTAAGTTGATGCGAACGGTGGTGCTAATCGCGTCTCCTTAAACCCTGTACGGTGGTGCTAATCGCGTCTCCTTAAATCCTGATGGTGGTGCTAACAGTGTCTCCTTAAATCCTGTATAGTACTGTTGGTGGTGGAGTAATTGACTATATGCTTGCATGATTTTCAATTGGGAGTTATAAGGAGAGGGCCCGTTCTCGCCGAGACACATTATTGCATGATTTATTGCATTTCTTGCTTGTCTGTCTGTTTTACGGCTTTCGTCACAAGTCGAAGCACATTCCGGTTCTCCTCAATTATCATATGTATTTCCTTATAAATGTATATATAAAACCCGGAAGCGTGACTCGTACTTGCAACCCTAAGCCTCCTTCATTATTCAATTAATTAGTTGAATTACGAGCCGTGTTTATTTATCGATTCCAACTTATTTATATCGTGCTTTTCGAACTTGTAACGGCCTCGTGACTCAACTAATATCCTCTCAATTTATCGGCTTGATATTACGTGCAAATGTTTTAAAGGATCCGGTTCGCCAACCTTTTGTGTTTTCAAATAAGCCGAACCCGAGTGTTGCTTTGTGTCATTTTACAACTTATATTTCGTTATTCGTATTCTTTCTCAAAACGGGCAACACTCACCACTTTTAGTTTTAAAAAGATAAATGACGAACTGTGATCAAAACCCCCTTACTGAGTATCCTTTATACTCACCCTTGCTATTTTGGTTCTTACTTCAGGTAGACAGGTGGCGACGTCACCTATCTTGTCAGTCAGCATCAGCAGGTCTAGATAGGCTCAGTCTTCTTGGTTGTCTTGTCAGTGGTCCCAACAACCGTCGAGTCTTGTTATTGTATTTATTTACTTTACGTACTTATGTGCCCCTGTCGTGGGATAGTTGATGATATCTAGGATTATATAGGATAGACTAGTTGAGCCATGGATGGCACTACGTGTTGTTATTCTATTGTATTTCAAATTGCACATGTTTAATTGATATTATGTTAGCCTTGTAGGCTTTTATGGAATTTATCTGTTTACTTTATAATCGCTTCCGCATATCTCTGTTTTATTGATGTTGTTGTTGGGATGTTGTTGCTGTTGCCGGTAGTGTTTGCTTGAGTGCCGTTCGCCGGAGTGGGTTTTTGAGTTGAGGCCCCTCGCTGAAGCTCGGGAGTCCATTTCGGTGCGGATGTGGCGGTCCTTCTTCAGGGGGCGCTACATGGTTTCACCTTAATTATATTGAAATTTGGTAAAATCTTCCTCTACTGTTTCCTTGAACTTTATCCCAGTTCAACACGACCCAGATTGAACTTCTTCATCCACCCTCTATTTCACAACTAGTCTGCTCGATGTTTCGTTTCCTTCTCAAGCTCGTACCAATGATATCTATTAGTTTCTGATATGCTCCTCATCTCTGATTCGAAATCTGATCCCAAACCGATTCCATTTCTGTTGATCCCAGTGCTCCTCAAGTCTGATAGTGTTTTGGTTGACTTCAGCTCATAGTAGGTTCAGTCTCTGCGAGTTTTGTTCTAACATCATTTTCGAAAGTGGCACATCAGCTTGTTTTGTTTCGATCCTCGGCTGACCCTGAAGATACTCTGAAACTGGTTGAAGTATATGTTTCCGTTGTGGTCATACAATCGGAACTCATCACTTCCCGTAGTTTGTCAACATTCGAATGCAACCCTGTGCTATTGTGTCGTATCATCTGTCAAGTTTGTTGGTTGTCCTTGCTTACCCACATTTTCGGATGAAGCTCATAGGTTAAAGCGGTACCAATGCTGAAATCCGTAAAGAAACTCACACGAAGCGATAAGACAACATGTAATAGCACAAACACATTTAAGACAAGTTACAAGCGATGTTCTAATGCAATACCTAATATGAGTTGCGTACCTTCAACCAATCCCTTTGTGTATAGGACCAATCTTGTAAGTTGTATCCACCAAGTTAGCATCCCTCGGTAGGATCCTATCTCAAAAGAATGCAGAGTTTAGTCATCCCTGAATCATAAGGTTTCACTATGCATGTATGATGGAATTACTATGCTTAACAAGTAAATCGCGATCCTAAAATCATACGACCTATACTCGTCGAAACTAAACAAGACTTGACATTGAATCTCATGATCAACTTGCGTTACATCTCTTTTAGTACAAAAGATATAAAAGATTGTCGGTTAGGTAATTAAGCCAACCGTGATTGTTTAACAATTTAGGCACCAAGAATGACAAAGACTCGTCAAAACACGAATCCAATATAGACTGACACAACTCATGCAAACGCTAAATGCAGGACAAGACGAGATAACAAAGCTTTCGGTTTCCTTTCAGGAAACTAGGCTCTGATACCACTGACTGTAGCGCCCCTCTCCATGTGTGGGATGAAGAATGCCACATCGCACCAAAACGAGTTCCTGAATAGGGGAAATGTCGCGACCCCTGGGCGCGGAGAGGAGAACCTTCACGATGGCGCCCATTGGACTCGTGGGAATAACCTTCGGCCCCACCGTGTACAACCCCTAAAGTTTGGCATTGGAAGCACGCGCCAAAAGAGGTTAACCTTATTGGGTTGTACATGGGAGTTGGGTTATAAACCTTCAAATTCTCTTATATTTTTCCAATGTGGGACAAAGCACCCAAGGCACACATTCTCTGAGCATAATGTCCTCATTGCGCCGCGACATAGCCCCCAGTACCGCCCGCCAGTGAGCCTCCCACGCGCGCCGAGGCCAAAGAGGTGATTCCCAAGCGCGTGGCACATGCCCACGCACGCCGAGGCCAAAACGGTGATTCCCACGAGCGTGGAACATGCGTCCCCAATTGACGGTCGGCTCTGATACCATTTGTCGCGACCTCCGGGCGCGGAGAGGAGAACCCTCACGACGGCGCCTGTTGGACGCACGGGAATAACCTAAAGTTTGGCATTGGAAGCACGCGCCAAAAGAGGTTAACCTTATTGGGTTGTACATGGGAGTTGGGTTATAAACCTTCAAATTCTCTTATGTTTTTCCTATGTGGGACAAAGCCCCCAAGGCACACATTCTCTCAAGTTGGGGTGCTACAGGAAATGTGCCCCACTCAAAAATCCATTTCGACGAACGACAATACATGCAATAAATAACCTGGTAACAACATCAACAACGCTCCAACAACAGAGTATGCGGACACTAATAAAAAATAATAACCACATAATAAAGTCAAGTCATCCATGGCAATAAAACATAACATCATTTTTTTCAATTTAACAATAAACACGTAGTGTCGTCCATGGCTCAACTAACCTATCCTGTGCAATCATTCTCTCAAGTTGGGGTGCTACAGGAAATGTGACCCACTCAAAAATCCATTTCGGCGAACGAAAATACATGCAATAAATAACCTGGCAACAATATCAACAACGCCCCAACAATAGAGTATGCGGACGCTAATAAAAAATAATAACCACATAATAAAGTCAAGTCATCCATGGCAATAAAACATAACATCATTTTTTTCAATTTAAGAATAAACACATAGTGCCGTCCATGGCTCAACTAACCTATCCTGTGCAATCCTAGATATCCTCAACTATCCCACATCAGGGGCAATTAAATTTCATAAAGTAAATCCAGTAATGTAAATACAATATTCAATATGGTACAGAAAGTAAAGACAAGACTGTTGCTGGGACAACTGACAAGACAACCATAAAACGAACCAATCTAGACCTATTATTGCTGACTAACAAGATAGGTGACACCGCCACCTGTCTACCTTAAGTAAGAATCAAAAACAGGAGGGTGAGTATAAAGGATACTCAGCGAGGGGTTATACAGTAATATAGATCACGGTTCGTCATTTAGTAATTTGAAAGCAAAAGGTAGAATATTGCTCGTTTTAAGAAAGAACATAATATGTTTTAGCAAAATAGTACAAACCAGAGCAACACCCGTTTTCGGCTTATTTTAAAACACGAAGTTCAACGAACCGGATAATTTATAAATCATTTGCACATAATTCAAGCCATTTGGTTTAAAGTGACCAAGTGGATTTACAAGCCCTTTTTACTGGAAGTTACGAGTAGTCTCAAGTAAAGAAACTAAAGAGTAATGATTAGGGCTTATAATTCGACTAAGTACGGTAAAGCTGTAAAGCATTAATAGTTATCCCGGGGAGCACGGGTCTTCATGTCTCCTTTTGACTCCCAACATATAAGTAAGTACTCCTGAACCATTTGTCTAGTTCAAGGGGCTACCCCAAACTGACGAGTAGTGAAAGATTTCAGGAAAATAGGCAACAAATGCTCTATCCACCACTCATGCCTCATTAGGTTTGCCAAACTCCGACAAGCCCTCAGTAGACACTTCCAAATTGAGTATTATACCTCGAGAGTTACCCTAGACGCTCATCTCCAGGCCATGCCTCCGGTATAACCTCGGGCCCAAATAAAATAGTAGTAGTTTTTGCTCGCTTTTAAGTAAAGTAATGAAAGTGCGATTTAATGGCTAAAGGGCCCTTGAGACAAGAAGGTGTAACAATCTAAGATCAACTCATAAGAGCCGTACGCTTCGGGTTACTTCTCCTAATGACATTACTTATGAGCATTCACTGAGACCCAAATCTTACTTTAAAACAAAAGCATTTTTCTTGTCTTTAAAACAAATAATTTGGAGTCGATACATACGTATAGGTTTTGATATTAAAAGCTTGTCAAACGTCTAAAGAATAATAGATTAAATATCTAAATAGATATACGAATAGGCAGGGAAAACATCAAAGCCATAAGTAAACACGAGATAAGTTATTTCGCAATTAATAGATAGGGATCCTTACTCTAGTTAAAACCATTTTTAAACCCTCACCTAGGGAGAAAGCAATGAGAGGACTGACACGACGACCAAGCCACTCCTTGAGAGTTATGCCTGCAATCTAGTATACGACATAACCAAATAAGACACTAACAAGACACACATCGTACGATAAACAAATAGAGCAAGTTGAAATACAATTAAATGTGGTTTTGAGCAATTAAACGAAATATAAGAATTTAAAGGTGTTAAACATGTATAATTATAAATTAAAGTTCATACTCATGTTTATAATGCTATAAGGAAGCACTCATGCGAATTTCGGATCATTCGGACAACTATCGAAAAATAGGCTAAAAATCCTAAATGAGAATTGCACTATTCACAGTCCGAAACGAAGTCGAAAATTCCAAACTTTATAAAATACTAAGTTTTGGAACCATACGAAGCTATTGGTGAAGTCAAATTTCAAATCCGAGGTCGTATGCAAAAAGGTTACTATTCCTAATTGCAATTACTATTCATAACGTGAGCTCTAGTCTGAAAATGCTGAAATTCACGCTAAGTGTCGCTCATGGCATGTCGCACGGCGTGCAACATGCTGTGAGAGAGACACACGCACGGCGTGCTGCATGCTGTGAGAGGCTATTTCTGTGCAGATCATCTGAACTAAACGCAGAACGTAAAAACCTATACAAAAATCAACCTATGGAAAGATTTACTTAGTTAAACGAGCCTAACGATAAGTATTCGGTTACTAAGAATAAACGAGCACTCAAGGGGCGGGATGGTCAATTCACATTAAACAAGTATAGCCACTCAAATCAAATAATTGGATTATAACTTACAGCTTTTCACAAAAGCTCAAAAGATGTAATCTAAGATTAATCCTAATCCTAGTTAAATCAAACCGATTCCTATAATTCCGACTATACAATCATACAACATTGGTATACAACAATTATAAACACATTTCGAGTTGAAGTACAATCAATTCGCGCTTAATCGGTTCAAAAAAATACAAGTTATCATGACAAGTTGACATATAGATATAATTACACGAAAAATGCGATAAAAGATACACAGTAGATCGCATTAGAGTAATACCAACGTCGTTGGAACCGTTGCGATGAGGCGAACGTTTTGTCTAAAGATATCGTTACTGGAATCCGATCGGAACAGTGTCACCGCCGCCGACTGTCGTTTGCCACTACCGGACCACCTCCGATGGTCGAACCCATATACTCAAATATTTCTCTCATCGAGCCCGTCACTTCCCTGAAGACCGTTTTCCAATCCGATCACCCACCGGAAAGTTATTCCATTCCAAAGTCTCGACAAATCCTAGAATCACAAATCTAAAATTAACGACGATTCATTCTAAAAAAATATGAAATTGATCCCAAATATAGCATACCCATGTCGAGAGGATCGGAAAATGTGTATTGTTCATCGAAGATGGTGGCCAGAAGCAGCCGGACAACCGTTTCTGCCATGAACCACCACCGCACCACCTTCAAGTCACTATATCTCCGCCGTCCGGTGGAATTTTGAGGTGAGACCACCGCCATTAGACTCCTCTTGCCAAGGGCTTCAAAACCCGGGTGGTGCATGACCGTGGCGTCACCAGAATCGCCAGATCAGCCGTTCCACCGCCGCAACTTCTCTTCGCCGTATCTCCACCGTCGGTGATTGGATAGGGTCGAGACCACTGCCGTTGGAGTCCTCTTGTCAAATCGGTCATGACCCGACCAGCCTCCACCGTCGTTGTCACTGGAAACGACAGATCGCCGAGATCCTCCGTCGCGCGGCTGTGCACCACCGTAACGCCACCGTCATTGCTCGAAATGGAAAACCAGTAGTACGGTTGAATTCGTCTCGTTGATACGGTCGTCTGGACATATCATTCGTCTAATTCCAACAACATTTGCGAAAATTACATTTTGGAGAGAAAAGGGTTCGTCGATCGATGTTCGTCGTTGTTGTAGGGGGCGCCCCAAACGGGTAACGCACGCCCCGCACTAAGTCTCAACCCGAAACTGAAACAGGAATTCTACCCTAAATCAAAACCCGGCGAACGACACACATTTACTCAATCACTAGGCGGGGATTTCAAAAATGAAATAGACGACAAAGGTGCGGAAGCGAAAAACAAAACAAAACAATAAACCATTGCACAACTAGTAAAGCCTACCGAGGCCAGCGAAATTCAAATTACTAATTACTATAATTAAATACACGGGTTCAATACAATATCCCGACATTCTAGAATAACGGGTTCAGTATAATAATCCCGATAATACTTACATAGCAGCATAAGTATCCTAATACATATATCATAATAAATGCCAAACGGGAACAAGAGTCAAAATAAATGCAACTCAACAGACGCGACGACGATGACGTACAATCCCGCCTAGTATCCTGAAACCAACACCAAGGGTGAAACAGAGGGGGTTAGTCAAACGACTAAGTGAGGAGGGAATAATAATGTATATTATAAAACGGAAGTAAATCACCATTTTTCAAACATAAAAGAAATCAACATAAAAGAAAGGTTTTCGTAAACGGTTGGTGATTTAGCGTAAACATAACAACATTTCATATGACTAGGCGAGACGAGCCCTTAACTCCAATTTCCAAACATAAAACAGGAAACCACCCTTATTCCTCCAATGTAGACGGACCGCTAAATCCGAACTACTCATGACATATAGTATAATCTCAGGTACTCAAAGGGCTGCCACTCCGGCCTCACCCCGAGCTCCCAAAAGTGGAGGGAACAAGAGGATGTACGCCGTAGACCCGATGTCTACCGGTTTCATCCTGTCATCCTTACTCTGGGCCCAAACATTCATGCATAACTCGCTTTTCAAATCATTTTTGGGTTGGTCGAAAGACCATTCGAGACATGTCATATGCGAGGCCGAAGGCCAAAGTTCGCCTTAGGATATCAAATAGGTTTTACATGTCTCTTTTGCAAACGTTTCAAAAGAGTATACGTAGTAATTTTTCATATCAAAATATTTTCTATAAATCGAATAAACGTAATAGGCATAAATATTTACTAAATATATAGAGACGGTATGAAAACAAATCATAAATCAAGGCTTATGTGGGGAGAGGCTTAGTTATGTATATACATATAAGTATCAGAGTCAGAAACGGAAAGCCTCACCTGTTGGCTAATAAAAAAGAAGAGGGTAAAAGTAAGACCGGTGTGCTACTCCATGGGAGTATCGTCTGCAAACCACAAGGACACAACTAGATAAGACTAACGACGATGCACGGCATATAAGAAAGCATTAAAACACATAGAAGCACGTTAAACAGTCATTCATATCACTTAGGTTTCACATTCTAACAAAATATATAAATTCAATAAGCAAATCAAGTTAGAATGCTATAAAAGTTCATAAATATGCATAAAAGGCAATAAGGAAGTATACATTCAAATTTCGGAAGAAACGGACAACATTTAAAAAATAGCCAAAAATGCCTATACAAAAAACATGAAGAACGGGGCCCGAACGAAGTTGGAAAAGTCCAAACTTCCTAAAATATGTATTTCATGATTTATAGGAACTATGGGTGATATTGGATCTCGAATCGGAGGTCAAACAAAGAAAGTCAACTTTTTTAATTGCCCTTTGACTCCAATTGCTGAGAGCAACAAGTTGAAAATGGAGAAATTTTGGTTAAAGCACACACACGGTCTTGGGGACGGGAACGCGCACGGGCTTAAGTGCGTTCTCAAGCCGGTGCAAACTTGCACTGGCCTGCACCGGCGTGCGCACGGGGGTGCAGTGCGCAAGACCGTGCAAAGGCAACAATGGACGCACGGTCTTGGCGCATGGTCTCAAGATCGTGCGGATTATCAGAATAGCAGAAAAATCGCAGAACGAAAGAAACTCGCGGGAATGAACCAAAAATCGACATTAAACCAATCAATCATGCAAATCTCAAGCTAATACTCACATATAATGATCTACAACATCTAATCTACCTATAGAACCAAGAATCACGTAAATCCATCCATAAAATCATTCAAAATCAACATTTAACCTAAATATTCAACTATTCACAAAGATCAGAAAATCGAAGCATAGGAGGCACTAAAAACGAAAGGTGTGAAAAGCTTACTCGAAGAAGAGATCGTGAGGAGTTCGTAGGTTTTCACGGCTCGAAATTTCATCAAGAAACGAGGTCGGAATGATCAACCTAAGCTTTTCTTCTTCTTCTTCTTCTTCTCTTTTTCCTTTCTTTTTCTTCTTCTCTTTTCTTTGTGTTTGAACGTGAATGAGGGAGAGAGAGAGAGAGTGAGACTAAGTCAAAAAGTTGACTTGGTTTGAGAAACGAAGGGGCATTTTTGTAATTTATAAAATAGCTCAAAAATATAAGTTGTCCAAATAAAACATAATTACAGTCAAAGTTCATGAAATTAAACGCACATTAACATGTAGTGGTTTAAATACCAAAATTCATTCATTTATGAAATTATTATATAAATCACATAATAATTATCAAATAAATAATAAAATCGCATAAATAACCGATTCGGACTTACCGGATAATAACTCGGATTTTCAGGGCGCTACAGTTGTGTGTGTGCAATTTCTAAAAATGAAAACTTTAGTTTATATATGATTTCGAAAAACGAGACAAAAATGTGAAGTCTCGGAATTAGGCATACTTAGTGTCAAAATGACCGTAATTAAATGCTTAACAAGGTTCGAGGTTCATTTTGTGAAAACTCGGGCGTTTACGAAAAGTCAACATCAGTTGGGGTCAAAGTGTAAATAATTTTGGGTTAAAAATATAATTTCTTAAAAATATGATTTAGTGAAAGATATTTTGGGCTAAATGAAAATACTTGGAACCTCAATGAAATTTGCACTTTAAGACATTGGATTCCGGTCCAATGTGCACTGTTAAATTACTAGGTTAGATTAAACGAGCTAAAAATATAAATTTACCAAATTGACCCTAGTTAGTGGCAAAACGATGTAAATCAAATTGTTATTAATGCTTTGAGGTTTAGAATACTAAATCAATGATTTATGAAAATCTTTAATGCAGTAGTTGGAAAACGTGTAATCGTGAAAAGCGTCGCCATAAACAGTCTGAATCTCGATAAATGCGCCAATCTTGAGCTTGGAAATTATGGGGCGTCACATTTCCAATAGTAGAGAGAGTCTTGTTGTATTTTTTCATAAGACAAGGGGTGTAAATGTAATAATCCCTTAAAAATGTGAGATTTCCCCTTTAGTGTTTTCAATTTGTGCATTGGATACATTTGGCAGTGATTTTTCGATTGAATTAAAAGAATATTCTATCAACGTATTTCTTCATTATTGTTTGATGATTGTCTCTTTTGTTTTCTTATTTCTTGTTATTCGTATGTTACATAATTCCTAACCTATGAAACACGGATACATACATGACACGATACGGATTTTTTGTTTTTGACATTTTATACTAGAAAAATATCCGATACAATATGACACAATACAACATGATAAGATAGAATTTTTAAGAGTATTCGTGCATCATAATATCCTAACATATGTTGTATAAGTTTTGAATTGATTCCAATCTCAAAGAAAAAAGTACTCGCACAAGACAAAAAAACACTATCGAGTTTTGTACTGATCAGGCTCAAATTATACAAGTTGTGTTAGCCATCTTGTAAAATATTTGAACTGACAACATCGTTTGTGGAATGGACCAACTCGAATTTTACACTAGTACAAGAAAACTCCTTTTTTAACTGTTGATTGATAGATTTCCAATTCCTAAAGTTGTAATGTAATTAGAACTCTTCCAAGGGCTGCACAGCATAAAATTAATCTTGGAATTTGTCATTTTCCAGCACAATAGCACATGATCGAGATAATTCACCAATCATCATCATGAGAAATACAAAATTTTCTTGTGCCAAACTTCATGACCACATGGGGCTGCTAATTACCATGTATATAACTGTTATAAGTCGTTTAATTAAGGATTTGTTTGCTTTTGCCCATTGACTCCAGTTACTTGCCACAAATACGAACTAGTTTTTTATCCCCTATGTTGCACGGAGTATTTACAAAATATATATTAATAAATAAATTGAATAATATTTTTTATATGATTATTAACCATACATAAGAAATTATCAACTTAGAATATGAAGCAAACACACAAAAGTAATTCATTTTATAAAATAATCAATTATGTATATAAAAAAACTCATTTTAAATGTATAAAAGTAATAATATGATATTTTTATGACAAATTACTAATTTTATATTTGTAATAGAGATAATATATATTTATACATACATAGAGAGAGAAAGAATATCATGACTGTTGCAGAAATATTAAAATAATAATTTAAATATAAAAAAATATTTAATAATAGACCATATAAATAATGATTGGAATCTTTTTATCTTTTTGACCGAAAAAAGAGCTATTTATTATACTTTGTATTTTTTTGTTAAATAATTTTTTATTATTTCATTATTAATTAATAATAATATTCATTTTATTATTGAAATTTTATTTATATTTTGAAAATATCAATATTCAAATATAATAATTTAATAAATTTATTCACATTGAAATGAAATATAATTCTTCCACCGCAAAATGAAAATGAAACACATGTGTTTAGAGGTTTTTCTAAAAAAATTAATTATTTTATAATTTTATAATATTAAGATAATAATAAAATTTATTTAAACATACATTTTAAAAAAATATATGTAATTATGTAACCCCCACAAATAATTAAAAGAAATTTTGAAAAAATAATTACATGATAGATAAAAAGAATGCCAGTGTTAGTCCTTCCATTAGTTTTTGGATGAAAATTGCACATGTGGCCGTTACTATATTATTTTTTAATATTTTTTCTTATTTTAAAAAATATCTGGCTTAATTATATTTTGATCTTATAACTATAATTCTATAGCAAATTTGGTCTTTAGGTTTTGTAATTTCTCAATTTTGTCATATAACTCAGGGTTAAAAAACTCTTATATTTAATAATTATTTAAAATTATGGCTAATTACATCCAAATATCTCAAGGTTGTTAAAATTATATTTTAGTTCGAGACTTTCGTTAAATTATGAAATCTTTAAATACCCTTATGATTATTTTGTAAATATAGCAAAATTTTAAAGTATATGATTGTAAATTTCATATATTTTATACCATTAGTGTATTAAATAAATAAAAAAAGAAGTAAAGAGCTCGTTTGGTTTGTGAGCTTAGTTAGTGGTGAACACTATTCCAAAAGAGATTAATAATTTTGTGAAATGTTGTTTGGTTTATAAGATTGGGTATTGTAGCTGTTAATTTCAAAATATATTCTTGTTTGGTTTGTAAGATTAAAAAGTATTTGTAACTCCAAAATGACTAAAATGTCCTTTACTTTAATTTAATTTGTCATTTTTTCTTCATATTTATTATACTAATAAATTAAATTGAAAATATATAGGAGAGTTCTTTGTAATCTTGAAAGTTATGTGTCTTATTTATGTAATATTTTTGCTTCTAATAATCAATTCTTTAGGTGGTATAAATATTAAATTTATTAATAATATTTACTATTTTCGCAAAATAAATCTATATTTTTTCTATGATAAACATCTACAATCTATACTATTATATAATTCCCCTTCCCCTTAGAGTAACTATCTTTGGGTCTCCCACTTTTTTTGTCTGTTAATTTTTTTTGTCTGTCAATTTTTTTTTATTTTCTTAATTTTCAAAAAAAATTATTACTTTTTCACACGTTCTTTTATCTCTCTCTTATTTATTATTTTTTCTTTCTCTCTCATCTTCCTTATCCATTTATTTTCTTTTCTCTCTTCTTCCTTATCCTTTTATTTTCACTATAATTTTTTAAGGTTTAATTATTAATATTTTTCTCCATCTTCTTCCCACTTTCCACATTATTTTTCTCTCTTCTCTTCCTATATAAACTCCTCAATAGTTTAAATTTTTTACTTATTTAATTATAAAAATTGCTTTTTAATATGTGATAAATTTTGTAAATATATTAAAAATAATTAATATTATCATAAATAAATTTTAATTAGTATTTATAAATTTATGCTATCTAAATTTATATATTATTAATAATGTTTTAATTTTATATTGCACACGCATCGAGTGTGTCATAATTGCTAGTACCAATTATTTGCTGTATCTTCTCTATGAAAAATTATATTAAAAAAATTGCAATTAAATATTAAATTATGTGGAAACAATTGGAGGTTAGGGCTCAAATTAGTTGTGAGATTTTGGTATCCTTCTCTAGTTGGCAGCAAATAATCTCCTGGAACGAAAAAACCCTGTCTGAATGGAAATGTTTCTATGTCGTCTGAGTCATGGATGAAGAAGAACAAGAACAAACCTAAACCCTTTCGTCGGCCAGAAGAAGAAAGGAGACGATAAAATTTTGGGCGTGACTTTCTCTTGATTTGTGTAAAGGGTAGAGATAGACATGAATACAATTTGTGAGTGTAATAAGGTAAATATACAAGGCATAAATAAGTTATCTCCCCCAATACATGGGTGGGGCGAGAGATATATTGCAGACGTTAATCCTCCTGTTTTGAAGATTGGAGCCGGGTCATGTAAGATTGGTGGCGGGTCAGAGATTGACCCGCCACTTTTATCTCACAAACCAAACAGGATTTGAGCCCAATTATTTTGTGCTATTATGGGTTATTAGCTGAAACCAAACGAGCCCAAATATGATTAAAAAAAGTTTGAAGCTCAGATATGCAATTGCATATCTGATTAGCAGATCTGCAGCGTCACCCCCACACCTTTCACACTTCTCAGTCTCAGCCTCGCAGGTTGGTAAGTTCTTCACTTCCACCCAAATCTAGTATGTATTTGGGTATTTGGGTGTGCCCAGCGGTGATGTGTGTGTGCAGCGGTGGTGTTTGTGTGGGGCGGTGGACTGGTGGACTGGTGGTGGTGGTGGTATGTGTGTGTGCGCGAGCGGTGATGGTGGCGTGCAGGCGGTGGTGGTGGATGTATCATGTGGCGGTGGGTGGGTGATGAAGATCAGAGGAAATTTTGTTTTTTGGGTATATTTTAATTATTAGATAGTATTAAAAAATAAGTATAAAGTAATAATCTTTTTTTTGAAGAATATAAAGTAATAATCACATATATGTAAATTGAAAATAAATTTAATATTTCAATATATATATATATTAGTAATGACCGCGCGCGGGAACCATAATAAATATTTTCAAAGATAATATATAACATCTTATATTTATTTAATTACATAATTTAACTATTCGTAGTTCCATCCATACTATAATATTTTGTGTAACTTTTTATACTTCTATGACAAATTTATCATGAATTAGACACGATATCATAGGAAAAAAAATACATTTATAAAGGATTAAAGAGGTTTCCACTTCCACTTGAAGAAATAATGAGGAACTCTAGATACTCACACCGTAATTTAATTCACAGGATTTACCTATAGTGTCTGTTATTGGGTTATTTGTCGGAAGAGTAAAATATGAAACTTGATTGAAAAATGTATGGGAAAAGCAGAAATAGGAGGGAATGGAAAATTAAAGTACCTTGAAGTGTGAATTTGCAAGAAAATGAAGACTCAACATTTCTCCTTTTTGTTTTGTTTCCCTTCGGATTTAACTTGTAGAACCATGGCTACCCCTCAAACATCATATATCATGTCTATATCTATACTATTATATAAAGCAACTTCCACTAGAGTAATTACCTTTGGTCCCAACTCTTATTTTGATGTATCAATATTTAATTTTTTTTTATTATTAAATTTTACTTTTTTTTTTCTCTTTCAATCCCTCTCCACGTAACTTTTATTTCTCTCTCTTATTATTTATATTTTCACAGTTAATTTTATTTATTTATCTTATAACCACTAAATTTTATTTTATATAAATACTAAAATAACTTAAATTAAAAATCATGAAAAAAATTAAAAAAAAATATTTATAATTTTAGAATATTAAAACTTAATATATTATTAATTATACTTATTTATATTTTGCACATGCATCGAGTGTACCAAAATTACTAGTCTATACTATATAAAAAAGAAAGTCATTTTATACTCACAAATGGCGGTTTGTGACACCGCAATACCAATTTTTTATTATACCTATTATATCCCACAATATTTTATTGCAAGAACAAAACTTTAAAGGTCGAAAATGAAAATCTACTCCATTAATTCAGTTGGTTGCCCCATGATCTTCTCCTTCCCTCCACTACTTCCACTTTTACATGATATTGCACAACCATTGCAAGAAAATTATCTAGGGAAAGCACACGATGAATGTCTTCCACATTACAATTGCAAGTTAAATAGTGTTTTTAATTAATAGAATAATTGTTATTTCACCTAATATTGAGCATTTAAAGAAATAAATTTATTTTTTTATCTTTTTCTATAATTTTAATGGTGTGTTGTATTTGATTTTAGTGAGTGTTGTATGCATATTTAAAATTAATGTAAAATATACACAAAAAATAAATTATAAAATAAAATTTTATGCGCAGGGATGACGTGCCACAGTTTCTAGCAACTAATAAAAGTGAAAGTAAATGGTGCTCAACTGCTCATGGCTCGGATCCCATGGTGACCTGGTGTAGTGGTGTTATTGGTGTGAGGAGGAAGTTAATTTCTAAAGAGAAGTTGCATAGTAGTAGGAAACCTGAGGAGTTTTGTTAATAAAACTGTAAATATTATTTTACCCCTAAAATAATAAAATGAATTATTAGTGTCTGAAGGGTATTTTTGTCTCTTTTCTTATTATTTGGTATAGCTTGTGATAACTACCGTTCTCAGTCTGTAAAAGAACTTTCTTTTTTATTAGTAATTTAGACAAATTCGATATGTGTGCAAAATATAAATACGTATAATTAATAATATATGAAATTTTAATATTCTAAAATTATAAATATTTTTATTAATTTTTTTCATGATTTTTAATTTAAGTTATTTTAGCATTTATATAAAATAAAATTTAGTGGTTATAAGATAAATAAATAGAATTAAATGTGAAAATGTGAATAATAAGAGACAGAAAAATGTGAGAATGAGAGAGAAATAAAATGTACGTGGAGAGGGATGGAGAGAGAAAAAAGAGTAAAATTTAATAATAAAAAAAATAAATATTGACACACCAAAATAAAAGCTTGACCAAAGATAGTTACTCTAGCGGGAAGGTGCATTATTAAATAGTATAGATAATACATATATATATATATATATATATATATATATATATGTAATTAAGATAATTTATTGTATTATAATATAATTTTAAATAATTATTAAATAAAAGAGTTTTAAAAAATATTATTGAATTATGAGTTACATGAGAAAATTGAGAAATTGAAAAACTTAATAACCAAATTTGCTATAGAATTATAGTTATAGGACCGAAATATTAAGCAAAATATTTTTTGAAAAAAATAAATAAAAAAATTAAAAAATAACATAGTAATAGCTACGTGTGCAATTTATGTCCAAAAACTAACGAAAGGACTAAAACTGACAACTTTTTAAATCTTATGGCATTACATTTGGATTTTTCAACATAATAAGACTAAATTTGACCTCATCTCAATCAAATGAGATCAAAAGTGAAATTTTCCATTCTTTTGAGTCTAAGTGTAATTTTCCCGAAAGAAAATAGATGTTGGTCAAATTTGGGCCTGACACTCTCCTGTACGGTCATATCTCTCTTTAAAGTGTTTGTTGAGCAGTATATCAACTATCATTGATGCTAAGCCTACCACCGAAATCTAGCAGGAATCCTATTTAGTCATTCGCTTGATGCTCTATGCTAGGGAGGCATTTTTGGATTCTACTTTTCAAACTATTTCCATATTTTCATTTTGGAAATGGTTTGTTATTTTAAAGTTTAAACTTTAAACTCTAAATTGATAGGTATATCTTTTTTTTTTTTCTAAATTGAAATTAGGTGTCAGAATTTCCACGTATCTAATATGTACCGGCGAAATAAGCTGACATGTCGTTTTAGTTATCATCTGAAACGTTTTTTGTTGCCCACAATTAATGCAAAAATGAGCTGCATTGATATATATAACCCCTGTTTTATTTCGCCGAATGATAACTCATGCGAAATGTCAACTTATTTTATCGGTACATACTATGCACCTGGGAATTCTCTCGCCAAACAAAACATACTATGTCAGATTAATGTAAATATGAAACATATTAAATTACCAGCGTTGCTAATTAAAACCATACCGATTAATAATGTTTGGGTAACAACCCAAACAAAACAATAATATCTTGGGGATTAAATTTTTGCAACTTCGAATTATATTGGGTAATTGTTGTCAAAGCTTTCTTCAAGCCTGAAAATAGTAGATTCAAACCCCAACTCAACCCACCAAATAAAAGAATATCAGAATTAGAAAAAAAATATTTTCTCTTAATAGTATCGGAACTAAAAATATCCTTAAAAGTTAAAATAATTTATATTTAGTTACTTTATTATCGTAAACAATTGCCTTTATATTAATGATTTGCTCATAAATACTTACAAGATGCTTGCATCCAAACATTGAAATATCAAAAGAAAAAAGAAGATATACCTCATTTATAATCCATAGTATACTAAACCAAGACTCTTTTTATATACGTTGGATGGTTGATGGTTCTTTGATTTTATTGGAAAAATTACTTAAAAACTCCCTTGCGTTATTTAAAAAATCCAAAATATTACTGTAATTTTGAAACCTTATGAATATTCTCTGAAAAAGTAAAAAAAATCTTGAAATCTTACAAATGCCCCTTAAAAAACCTTATACAGTTACACTTACCCTCACAGGATATAAATGTAAGATTTTAAGATTTCGGAATATTTTTAGTAAATACCATAAACAACAAGGGATTTAGGTAGTTTGCCCTATAAAAAATTATATTTTCAAGCTTTCTTGCTAATCTTTTAAAGAAAAGGGCTATTTGTCTGTTTCTATTATCCTTATGGGTTATGATGCATCCATTATTCATATAGATAGTGATTTATTAATTCTCTTCTCAGCATAATTTAATTTGCTTCATAGAAATTAATAAAAATAGGAATGTCAAAATAAAAATAACAATTCTCAATCCAAATAAAAATAAACAAGGAAAAGCTAGCCCACAATCAATTGCCAAATCTCAAATTACGTATCATACGTACGCTCTTCAAGTAGCCTTCACTACTTCACTTGTTTCCCAGAAATACTTGAGTCAGAACATTCTTAGATGTCAAAGAACTCTTCAACAGGTTCATAGCCTGGAGAATGTAGAAACAATTTTACACACAAATGCACAATTATCATTACCAGAAAGCAAAAATATAAAAATAAAAATAGACCACAAATAAGTACGCTAAAATCACAAACTGGTACCAATTACAGTCCCAGTTTTACAACTTCCTCCAAATATTTCATTCTTTTTTTCTCTCTCGAATCATCTCAACAATAACAATACACGTTCAACATTAAATTAATAGTACAGCTACATTAACATAATTAAAATAAGCAAATTACATAACTAAATACATACCTCATCCATTCCCATTTCCACCATCTTCCCCTTTAAATCATCCGTCACCATGCACGTAACCACTCCGTTAGCAAATCCACGCTTGCCTGCAACTGCTAGGGGTGTCAATTCGGGTGGGTCGGGTGGGTTCGGGTTCGGGTTGAGACATTTTTGCTCTCAATCCGAACCCGACCCGACCCGACTCTCAACCCGAACCCGAACTGTGTGGGTTCGGGTTGGGTTCGGGTTGACCCGATTTTTATCGGGTCACCAACCAACCCGACCCAAACCCGAATTGACACCTCTTTTATTCCATCATGCAATTAAATAAGAAGTGTAATAAATTGAACAAAAAATGGAATAAGATAGACGATTTTATGAATGAATCCGACGAACTCAAGTAACAATAAACATAGGTTCTACATATTTTCATTCAGCAAATTCAATCAATTAATGTGCTTCCACCATCACTCTAATCCATAAAGACAAAATCACAATGTTAAACCAACAAACACTTTTACATTTGCACTCCAGAAGAAATAGCTAGCACAACAAAGCAGGACATTGATGAGAAGGGGTTCATCTGTAATTAGTCCCACCAACAGTCTACTTGTAGCTTCTCTTACTTCATCAAAGCCTCATACATGGTCTGCTCACAAGAAAAAATCAACTCTCAGTTCTAAAATTAAAAAGAATGAATAAATTAAATTTTATTTAATTTCCATATAATATAAGTGAAGAAAGAGGAGAATATTTTTATCCTTACTTTTCAACTATCAACAGTGGTGCTAGTAGATTGATCATCACTTGAATTCACAAACATACTCATGATATTTTCCGTCAAATCATCCAGTAGCACATTGTTAGATTCTACAACAAAATATAATAGATATTAGAAAAGTATATAATATTAAATCAAATAAGGTTTAAAAAGAATGAGGGGGGCTAGAGTTTTTTTTTTTAATTTAAAATATTTATATTTTTCGGGTTGGGTCGGGTAACCCGCGGGTTGACCTGACCCAACACAATATGATTCGGGTTGAAATCGGGTCCGACCCGCTCTGACCCGAACCCGGAAAACCCCCAACCCTAACCCGGTATTTTTCTGGTCGGGTCGGGTCATCGGGTCAAACCCGGAATTGACACCCCTAGCAACTGCAGGTTCGAACAAATTATCCTTCGTTACACCGGGTTCTAAGCATGTCTCATTCAAATTTTCTATGCTCTGACAAAGGTTTTGCAAGCAACACACAGTTAATTCATCCCGTTCAGCTTGCAGCACACGAAACACTGTGCCTACATTGAGGATATCAAACAGGTAATCGACTAACTCTTTGCAGCCTCCCCAAATATAACTTTATTTCTATCAGTATCCACCAAAAGCTTCAATGACATCCTTGATTTCTCCATTATTATATATATAGTTCTTGATTTCTTGTTAATGAGAAAGATATTATAACTTGCTGTTATATATATAGATACTTTGATTTTGACTTATCAGTTTACCATTTTGACATGTACGTGCAATTTGGCATGCACGTACTCATGAGTTTTATCAATTTCAATTATATGAATTACTTCTTGGGATATTTACATTTACACCCCCTCGACTTATGTGAAAATATAGTAAGACCCCCTGTACTATTGGAAATTACAGAGACACTCCCTCGACTATGGCTCTGTCTACACTTAGATCCTGCCGTTAGTCATTTTATTGTTTCAAAGTAGATGCTAATATTTCATTAACTGGACAATAACTTAATCACTTCGCTCATTTCTTGTATAGCAAAATACTATAACAAATATATTATGAGTAATTTAGTCATTTACAACTTTTCGCTAAGTTTTTTTAGATTTTCGTTAAGGTAAGAGGATCTATCTGTAATTTTCAATCATATAGGGGATCTTGCTGTATTTACTCTTAAATTGAGGGGGTGTAAGTGTAATTATCTCTTAATTCTTTAGGCTGTTGAAGTAATTCTGTATTTAGATAAGTCTTCCAATCTTTTTAATATAATAATTATATTTAACTCATTAGAAAATTCTATGGATTTAGACGAAATAATCATTTACCCAAATTACATGAACCTTTAAGATTTTCCAATGTCGTGAATTAATTTATACCATGTGTAAATAGCCTGCCTCCTTTAAAACTTATCCAACAAAAAAAAGCTTCGTGTCGAGCAATATTGGAAGCCTATATTTAGAACTCGCAAGAAAATTAGTCATATTGACAATTTTACATGGTTAATTATTTCAGGGACATAAATAGATATCACTTTTGTTAGCGAACAACATTAGAGGGAAAATAAAGGGACTGAGAAAAGCTTGTTCCACTTCTATGTAAACTGGTACTCAAAGTTTGCTTCAATAATTACTTTGTTACAATATTTTATGATTTTCAAAAGATTTAAACACTTTAGCTATGAAATAATTTGCTCCATATGACCAATAAAAAGTACCAAGTATTTCCCCCTTTTTTTTCTGTTTTTTCGAAAAAATAAACATTATAACCTACAGACTCTAATGCACAGACACTCCAAAAAATATTTGTACCAAAAAATTTATATATATATATATATATATATATATATATATATATATATATATATATAAATATATAATATAGCCATATCGTATCCTAAAATTTTGAAAAAATCCGTGTCGCCGTGTCCTTGTCGTGTCCGTGCATCATTGCATACAGACAACTAAAATCGGAACATAATGAAAAAATATACTAAATAAGAATAAGAAGAAAAAGTACTTGAACAATCCTGATGCTTCAAATCACTGTGACTTAATCAAACTATATCATTCTATATATACTACATCATAGGAAATACATAATAGGCACCAACCAGTTGTTTCAAAGAAAATTTTCGATTTTTTCTCATCTTCTACAGGATGGTAGCAATTAATCTAAACCACAAAATTAATTAGATACTAACTTAGTTCACAATTTCCACTAATATGAACAAAAGTTGCAGCATTTAGTCGTTACCTTTACATCAATCACTTGCTTGTGCTGCGTTGTAGAAGATATGAAGCTTTACTGCGGACCTGCACAGTCAGCAAAATCTCAGGAGCAATTCTCTAATATGCCATTATTCATTTAGAGAAAGAGACGTGGTGTTTGTAAACACTACTACTTTGGGAGAAGCAAAAGCTATGAAAAAAAGTAGAGCAGTAACAACAGGGATTGTTTAAGAAAGAAAACTTAAGTTGAATGTTTGGAAAAAACAACTAGAATCACTTTTACTACTCTCAAGAAACTTTCATTAGTTACGAAAATAACCAAAACAACTTTTAATAATATTTACAAAAATAACCAAAAAATAGGTCCTTAGGTGTTTTCAAGCTTCTAGTCTATTTCTGCTTAAATTAAGTAGAAGTTGGGAGTGGTTGGAAAACCAAAATGCTAAAAACAGCCAAAAGCACAAAAGGGCTTTTTTTGCTAAAGTTCACAAACACATACGAGAGAAGAATTTGTTGCTTACATTTGAAGCATAAGCCCTCAAGTCAGTGATAGTTATCCCACAAGAGCAATTCCTGAGACAAACGGCCCATAATTCATGTACGGCTGTTTTATCTTTTAATGTGGTGTCGAAGCATAGCCAGTTCTCTGCCAGACTTAAGTATATATAAATTTTGAAGAGATCGCAACTTCTGTCTTTCACATTAATCGAAATTAGCAATCTGAATATCTCCTCAGCATCGCATACCTGCAAATCAGGAACATAATGATTCTTGTGATTGCTTTATATTAGTCCCAGACCAAATCCCTAGTCTAAAATTAGCCAATAAGCTACTATTATGAAAGTTGGATTAAAATAAAATACCTTCTCATCCAAACATGTCATCAGAAATTGGGATGCAACTGCACTCCTAAGCTGCTTACTTCGTGCATTGACACCCGAAATAGTTTCCACCACTCTCAAGCAATTGATGTCATGAGGCAATCTACATTAAAACATTACATTTAAAAATCCTTCATAAACTACAATTTCAATTGAGTTAATGATGCGATGCCATCAACTAGAGCAACAGCGTAAACCAACTTGGTAACCCCCTGATAAACTGAAACGATAGCCATATAAATTTACACAGTATTTACTAACTGATGAATGAGAATCAAATGTTATAGGGGTTCTTAAGGATAAGGTAAAATCAGATAATAAAGAGTGGATTATCAGATGATAACCTGTAAGCAAGAAATTCTGCTACTCTGTTGCAGCTGTGAGGCCATTCTTCATCTCTGAAAAAATTTATTAATGAGAGCATGCCCTCATACAAGATTATCGATAGGCCTACAAGCTTTCGATCTAGAAAGAGAGAAATGATTATAACTAGCAATTCTTCTGCTTCTTGAGTTAAGAAGATTGTATTGGCGTTCCTGCCCAGAAAAAAGTCCACAACAAAATTTGAAAATCGTCAAAATTACTGAATGTTGGACAAGTTAAAAGCAACAGGATTAAAAACTACGGATCCATGTCTGAACCACATTTTTCAAATAAACAAAATTAGTGGTTTATCCAGATGAGTCGAGACATAATCAGTCAAAATATCA
Organism: Verbena officinalis; assembly: GCA_958496215.1. Classification (NCBI taxonomy): domain Eukaryota; kingdom Viridiplantae; phylum Streptophyta; class Magnoliopsida; order Lamiales; family Verbenaceae; genus Verbena; species Verbena officinalis. Next base: position 34,283,961 of record OY292386.1, on the reverse strand, counting down.
CAGAAATTAAAATCAACTAAAGGAATAGGGTGTCCTGGTAGTAATATTAGATATATTACCTTATTTGACAACAAGAAGCAGCACATTTTATCCAACATCGAATGTTTTGAGGAGGTCCAGCTTTATCAGAATCTGTGATAGATTGCACGAAAATTTAAGAGCCGACCAAGGATGAACTTATCTAACTATTGGAACTATCAAATATCAGGCCCCGTAATAACTAGCATATCCCAAGAAGTGGGCAAACCAGTAACAATATCATAAATTCTAGATTACACAAAACATGATATGCAAGCCAGAGTAATTCTCATTAAGGCCTCAGTTAATCTCTTAGTGCATAAAATGTTAATATTACAAATGAATTCACTCTTACCAGCAGGAACCATATCAATGTCTGAAGAGGTGGAAGGTGAATTCAGAAGAAAACCATATGCTTGAAGAGCTCCTTTTAGATCTGAGTATCCCGGTAGCCAGTCAATTTTGGTGCCAGAAGAATCAGACTGCTTAACATCAACAAATTTGATGGTTAGAGATTGAACAGAAATTATACTCATACTCATGCCGGAATGAGAGAGAACCTTGTCTTTATGTGAGAGAATGGAACACCAAAACTCACATGCAGCTTCCATCAATCCTATGTCTGATGAATATAACACTGGAAAGCCACAAGGAAAGAGCTTAACAGGAAATTGGTTGACAAGTGACAACATATGATGTTACATAACAGTGGACTCACTTAAGTTAAATGTCCATGTTGCAATGACTTTTTCAACATGATTGGTTTTATGTACCAGGTACAAAAGCCAGCCATTCGCCAAAAATCCTTCAAGAAAATCTTCCCCTACAAAGAGTATGACAGATAGATTACTGGATTTAGAACTTTAATTGAAAAGAATTCCCATCCCATGTTTATAAAATTCAGGCATTTTAATAAGATAGCATAATACCATAACGCTGATAATATATATCCAAGTCTGGCAAAAAAGTAAACTAAGCTATAACCGGAAACCTTTCTCAATGTTAAGCTCAACCAATGAATTGATCTTGTTGTTCATGCAAGACTGTAAGAGAACAGAACTTTTAAGCTCTGGATACTCCTGCTTTGGCAACAGTTCCTGCAAAATTACATGGAAAAGAATATAAAAAATATATATTAACTTGAAGATGCAAACAAGTTTAGAAGGGAAAAATATATGAAGCAAGCTCATGCAAATCAAACCTGATCCCCAAAAACCTGGATTCCCCAAAAGGCCATTTCTTGATCACCATTTATTTGACTTATCTGAAAAAGAAAGAATGTGCATCAGCATCATACCAATTAGATCATTCCAAAAAAGAAGCTATCAAACACAAAACAAGAAAGAATAGCTCTATGCCTCTTTTTGGCACTTGTCAACACATTCTGACAGCCGTGCTTCAGCAACATCATCAACCTCGTCCTCTGCATCAATAACCTTTCGGATCTTTTTTTGTTTGGATTTTCTTTCATTGAGCCTCTTTTGTTCTTTCTGGTAATCCTCCAAGAGATCATCCAAACTTATCAATTTCTTCCTAAAATGTAAGCAAGAAAAAGTGATGTCACAATCAGAGATTCTGTATATATATTCCCATGTAATAGTATTTAAAATCTGGTGAAATTACTCAATCCATACACTTCTAGAAAAATGGAGTGAAAGCACTTCATAGCACCAAATTGTTCATAAATTCGCAGTTCATCACCAAAACATTATCAGAACACAATTATGTATATCTCAGCCCTTCAGTCTACACCCTTATGGTGAGACAGGGATACGGCATGCATCTAAAATTACTAGCCAAGAACAACACAAGTGTAACTTGTCATTTCTATTAAGAAAATATTACAAAATGGGAAATCAAAATATATATATTATGATTGTAAGAACTAATTATGGCAAAGAAAATTCAGTCCTCGGATAAATGAATCGACTAAGATACCTATCCATATCTCTAACACAATAGTATATAATTATAAAGTATAAACCAGTACAAGACTTAATGAGTTATTTGAACTTATTCCCCCAGAACAAGTATTGATTGAGTGCAATTTATCCAAACAAATATGTGGTACAAACCTAATCGCTAACATTGAAAGCGCTGACCACAATACTAATAACAAACGGCTAATCTTTCGGGAACCTGGTGGATGAATAATTTATTATTTAGAAAATAGCACTAACAACATTTTGAAAATCAGAAATTTTCCTAACATTCATAGGAAAAAAAATACCACCAAGAAAATAATAATCATAACTTAATCAGCAGAACAATAACAATAAGAAATTAAGACGAAAAATCAAAAAGGGGGGAATAGGGTTTTACTTTCTCTTGTTGATAGGTTGAGAAATAGGAATGGGTTCTTCGAACTCGAAGTCCAGCGGTTCGCCCGCTTTCGTCATCTCCTCCTTTCACCTTCAAGACACACGATGATTGTCTCTTTCTCTCTCTAAAATCCAGCAAAAAAGGAGTTTCTTTTGGTGGTGATAATTTTTTCTGGCTTGAAATTGTGGGCGCCAAAATGAATTTATTCAATAAATTCTGTTGTTTTAGGGGTAGGGGGGCATTTTCGGAAACTCCGATTATCCAATTATGTTGGGCTGGGCTGGCTGGGCTGTGTTAAGTTTACATGGGCTTTAATTTCAGATTTTAGTATAATTTGGTTTTAAATTTGTGAAGAAACTTTTGGGCCTGACAGGAATGGTTTATGGAGGAAAGAAATTAGTGAGACGGCGGGAAATGAGGCGGGTCTTTTTTCCTTTTTTTTTTAATCATCGGTTCGGATAATTCTAGAGCCCTTAATCTGGTTTGGCACTTGGTCACAGTTAAGTTTCCTCACCTTATTTTTAGTAGGGATCGAACCTGAGATTCTTCCCACAAACTCAATCTGTGTTGTCAATTGAGCCACACCATATTGGTCGGATGTGTTTTTTATGGGCATTCTGTCTGGATTCAATCCAATATTTTGCAAATTTAACTTATTAAAATATTCAAAAGTTTATTAGCTAAGAAAGGGTAGAGTAGTATTATGGAATTTGGATGGCTGTCTGAAAAATATAAATTAAGAATTTAATCACGACGACCGAATGGCGTAACTTAGCGGTTTAACGTTATGTTATCTTATTTAGAGGTTTGGTTTAAAGTTCTTGAGAAATATACTTCTTCTTTTTTTTTTTTTTTTTAAGGAAAACGCGGGTAGCATATATTAACTCAAATCAGAAACAAGTAAATCTCAAGTAAACTCGGGGATATCTGTGGAATCAATGCAGGTCAAAGTCGCATTCCGAGCTACAGAATTAGCCTCCCGATGAACAAAAGAAAACGAAAACAACTCAAAATGCCTAAATAAACTCCGGATGTCAGAAACCACATTTTCTAATATTCTTCTAAATACATTTTCTAATTTTAACTTTGACATAAATAATTAGGTTATCTATTAGTTACTGGATTCTAAGTTTATGGAGTACGTTAATTGCATTTTTGGTCCTTGATGATTGTGTTTTTGACTTTGTTTCATACTAATTGAAATTTGGGGAAATTACGTCTAAGTACCTCGTAATTTTATGAAATTATATTTTAATTCAGCACTTTCGATATATTACAAAATAATCCCTCAGGTATGTATTTGATTTCATAAAAGTAACGACAATTTAAAATTTATTGTAATGCCCCTAACTAACTTCGTATGTTTTAGTTATAAAAAAAATAATAATGATAATAAATTAAAATATAGAAAGATATTTCTACCCCTAAAAATCTAAAAATTAATTAGTAATCCTAACGGAACAATAACATGGACTAATGATAGGGACTATTTTTTGTAATATATTAAAAGTTTCAAACTAAATAATAATTCCACCAAACCTCGAGTTACCTGGATATAATTCGTCTATGAAATTTTTGTACTTTCGATCTAATAACTTCACCTGCTTTTTTATTTTGGTTTCATATAGTAATTGGTTTTTGCCATTATGGTCTCATAAGTGAATTTATTTTGCAATTTTTGCTCATAAGTGAGTTGTTTCTTTATTTTTTTGTTGCAAATTTTGTTAGATTGATTCAGATTTCACACCGTAATTAATGATGAATAGTCTGATTAATTCTTATGGTTGATGCACATCCAATACGCACCGTCTGGTCCATGATGATCAAGAAAGAAAAACCCCAATACGAGGTTCTCGTTCTGGTGTAGCCGATAATTCGGAGTTCGCCTAGCTGTAGCTGATATTCTCGTTCACGTCAGTTTTGAACTAGACTATCTTCAGAAGTATTCTTTCTAGTCTGATCTCCCAAAGTTGATGATATCCAGATCCGCGTATCAAAGTGGCACCAGAGTTTCGCTCCTAATCGGTCAAGAACTCCTTGTTCATAGCACTCTCAAATAACGCGTAACGAGTTGATCAAATTCTATACTATTCACACAAAGATCACATAAATAAATTCTAAGTAGTTAAACATTCAATTAACGTAATTAGAGATTTAAAAGCAGTTAAAGCAAATAGATCATGTGAAACACTTAACACATATTTAAAGCAAGTAAACACACAAGCTTATCCGGTCTCTGAATGTGGTTTGGAATTTCTCGTAGTCTATAGCGGTTCCGTCTGACCATAAATTGAATTCTTTAAGTTTCTTATCCTCAGCCTCTATCCCCCATCGACATCAGACTCAGGCTGAGCTTCTTTATTTATTCGCTATTTTACAGATAGCTTGCCAGATATTTTGTTCCCTCCTCAAAACTTGCACTGGTGATCCTTATTGACTTTTGATATGTTTCTTATCGTTGTTTCGAAATCTGGACTCGAACTGATTCCTTTTCCGTTGTCACCTCTGGTTCTATTGTACCGCATCTTAAAGTGAAATACGTAGTCCGTCAGTTAGTATCTCCGGAATGACGCAATATTAATTACATTTTGAAATCTGATCATGTTCGTTAATGACTATATGATCTTTCACTAGCATGGTTTCTCTATTAGTCTCGAGTTCTTCTCACCTTGTCTTCTATATCGTTATCCCGAACTCGAATCTAAATCACTCTTCACCCTCTGAATCTGTTCCTGAACCCAATGGTCAGGTGTACCTCTTCTGAAATCACGTCATCATCTATCTTCACATCGTTATCATTTGCAGCTTCTGTAGGCGCACGTTTTCTCTTACTCGGATTAAATATTATGTTTCTAATCTCCCAACTCAATTTTGATGGAGTCGTAATGTTCACCATATTGTGTCTCAAGAATTTCTGAACCTCTTTCGAGTTGCACGCCATACAATAGTAATTTCTTTTAACTAGATTCTGTTGGTCTCTCTGCTCACGGTATCTGCTGCCAGACTTGCTTGGTTTGAATGGTACTGAAGTTGGTAATCATAACCTTCTACTATTTTCCTTTTGCTGTTCTAGTGCTTGTCATGTCTGACGGGGTCTTGGTCTAATCTCACTTCATAATAGATTTAGTGCCCTGCAGAATCTGTTCTGGCCTCATTCTTGAAAGTAGCACCTTTGTAGGAATGACTTACCTCAATCCTCGGCTGACTCTAAAATGCTCTAAAACCGGTTCAGGGGGGGGGGGGGGGGTTGCCTTTGTTGCAGTATAGTCAGAAAACTCGTCACTACCATAGCATGTCAATACCCGGATGCAGTCCTGTACCACTGTGTCATAATACCTGTCAAGTCTGTTGGCCATTCTTGCTCTCCCACATTCACGGACGATGCTCTTAGGCTTAAGCAGTACCAATGCTAAAACCCGTAAAGAAACTCACCCAAAGCAAAACTTAAACACGTATGTGAGATATGCACATCTAAGGTAAGTTACAACCAATGCTCTAATGTAATTCCTAGCATGGAATGCATACCTTTCAACCCCTTGAGTATAGGACCAATCTTGTATGTTACATCCCTCAAGTTGGCATCCTTCTGTAAGGTCCTATCTCTAAGGAAATTAATATTTGATCATACCTGCATCACAAAGTTACACTATGCTTGTTGTAGCAGATGCCCCAATCGGGTAACGCACGCCCCGCACCAGATCTCGACCCGAAACTAAAATGAAAATCCGGTCCCAAATCAAAATCTGGTGAACGGCAAACACAGAAACAAACCCGCTAGGCGGGAGCTATATGATGAACCAACAGACTGCGGAAGTAATAAAACCATAAATCAAATTCCTTAAAGAAAATTCAACATGCTAGGAACATTAACATGTAATCCTAAGTCCACTCAAGGATCTATCAAAAAAGAAATCATAGATCTCATATTTCATTACGTAGTTATAAAGCCCACCAAGGCCAGCGAAATTACATATTATTCGTAGAATATAAACCTAGCCTAAGCCCACCGAGGCCAATATATATAAAGCGACATATAATAATTATCATAAACAATGAAATAGATACATAACATGAATGAGACAGACATACTCTTCAAAGACTGACGGCCGACTCAACCGCCGCTTAATGACCGAAACCTGAAACAAAATAAGGGGAAGCAGGGAGGGTTAGTCAAACGACTAAGTGAGGGGGAAAAGGGAGTACAGTACATAATAGCATACATAGAATAAATCACCATTTTAACTTAAAAGAAAACAAACGTAAAAGAAAGGTTTTCATAATCATTGGTGATTTAACATAAAATGTAACATATCAAACCTTTTCATATAACTCAGTGAGAAGATTTCTTAAACCACCTTTCGAATCATAAAACATAAAACTTTCTTATTCCTTCGGTTGTAATTAGGGAGCAACCCCTAACCACACATAACAAACGTATATATCTCAGCTACTCAAATGGCTGCCACTCCGGCCTCACCCCAAGCTCCCAAAGGTGGAGGGAACAGAAATATTTACACCGTAGACCCGATGTCTGCTGACTTCGTCTTCTCATCCTTACTCCGGGCCCATCAGAACATATCATACACATACATATACATAGCTCGCTTTGCAAATCATTTTCATATGGCCAAAAGACTGTTCGAGACAAGTCATATGCGAGGCTATAATGCCAAAGTTCGCTTTCAAAAACAAAGGTTTTACTTGTCTCTTTCGCAAACATTTCACAAACATATACGAAATACTTTTCATATCAAAATTTTTTCAAGATTATAAAGATATAAGCATAAATATCTACTATGTATAGTGATACGGGATGAAAACATAAAATGCACATGCGAGGCTTATTCAATATTAGGGTTGGTATTACGTACGTATTATCATATAAAAATAGCAAAAGAAACCTCACCTGGAAACGGGACATACTGAACTGGAATACTCACTGGAAAAGGACACCTGAAAGATATAAATGACATGAGACCCGACACAACAAAACCAAATAAAACAAGACTTGAAAAACGACAGACAATGTACGACTATGACAACAAAATGCATAATCATATAATTATTCAAATGCAATTCAAGTCATAAGCATGTAAGAAATTAAATATAATTGATGTTAATAAATATTCTTATAAATACACAACACGTCTCACACATTCATATTATCTAATATCGCGTAAATAACATGTAAAGCAAACTCTCATAATAAACAAACAACATTTAATTAGTTGCAAAGCAATTAAGCATAGAAACCACTTAGGGGCAAAAGTGTCATTTCACATTATTCATGTATAATCAATTTAGCCAAACAGTCTAGTTAAGCACTTGATATATTTCATATACCCGTTTATTGAAATGAAAGAACAACAATTCATCAAAATAACAATGCTATAATAATTGCATTACAAAGAAGATAACTTAACAACTTAATAGCTTTTTACAAAAGCTTAAAAGCTACAAGCTAAGATTAAATCTAATCCTAGTTCATCGAGCCTAATCTTATTGTAACGCCCCGAAAATCCGATTTATAATTCGGTATATCGGAATCGAGTAATTGCACAAATTATTATTTTAATTTGATATTTATTCTGAGATTTTAGGATAATTTCGTAAATGAGTGAATTTTGATATTTAAATCACAAATTGTCAATGTGCGTTTAATTATATGAATTTTGACTGTAATTACGTATTATTTGGACAACGTGAGTTTTTGAACTTATTTTGCAAAATTACGAAAATGCCCTTTCGATTTTTAAACCTAGTCAACTCAATTGACTAAGTCTCTCTCTCTCACCTCACTCTCGTACAAACCAGCAAGAAGAAAGAAGGAAAGGAAAGAAAAAGAGAAGGAAGAAGAAGGAGCTTTAACGATCGTCCCGACTCCGTTTCCCGACGGATTTTCGAATCGTTTTCGTCTACGAACTCCTCGTGATCTCTTCTATGAGTAAGCCTTTCACAATTCTCTCGTTTAAGGTCTTCTATACTTCGGTTTTCTCGTTTTTGTGAATAGTCGATATTATTAGGTTTTATGTGATTTTTATAGAATTTATGGATGGAAATTTGTGTTTATTGTTTCTATGTGTAGATTATATGTTGTAGATCATAATATGTGAAAATCAGGGATTAATTTGCATGTTTAGATGATTAAATGTTGATTTAGGATTGATTTTCGCGTAGGGATTTGCTGTTCTGCATGTTTCTGCTCTTTCTTGACGCACACAGGCCATGCACATGGGGTGTGGCAAGCCCGTGTGGGTGTACACGGCCTCTTGCACGGCCGTGCAAGAGACCGTGCGTGTTGGGATGGTGCATGGGCTGGTGCACACGGCCTTGAGTCCGTGTGCATGAGGCCGTGCGTGTTGGTTTGTTGGGCACGGCCTCGCCACACGGCCGTGCACAAGGCCGTGTGGCCAGATCGCACAGTGCCCTGACCTTCTGTAAGTCAGGGCCCATTTTGGCCTACGGGTCCCTCCGAGACTCGTCTTTTCTGAATTCTTTCTTTGCTCGTGTATTCGATATATATGAAATAGATATGAATTGCATGTTTTACGAATTTATAACATGTTCGGGTCTATGAATAGTGCGTTTTAAGTTTTCGTTAAATTTTCTAACTTTTGCATGTGAAGTCCGATTTTCCCGAAATTCGAATGCATACTCCTTTATGATAATTTAAGCATGTCCATAAAGTTTCGTTGCATTTGGACTTGATTTGTATTTTTAAATTTGAGAATTACTCTGTTTTCGTTTGATAATTTGAACTTAAGTGCTTGATTTGATTGTGTAACGTGCTCCTATGTGTTTTAATATTCTCGTATAAGCCGTGCGTCGTCCTTAGTCTTAATTGGTTGTGTCTTGGTATTTTTGCAGACGATACTCCCATGGAGTAGCGCCGGTTCTTGATTTTTGCTCTTATTTTGAATAGCCAACAGGTGAGGCTTTCCTTTTCTGATTCCAGTACTATTATGTATATATATAAATAAGCCCCTCCCGATATAAGCCTTGTTTACATTTTGTTTTCACACCGTTTCTATATATATACATAGTAGATATTTATGCTTATTATGTTCATTGATTTATCGAAAATGATTTGATATGAAAAAGTACTACGTATAGTCATTGAAATGTTTACGAAAGAGACTTGTAAAACCTTTTGTTTTCTAAGGTGAACTTTGGCCTTCGGCCTCGCATATGACATGTCTCGAATGGTCTTTTGGCCAACCCGAAATGATTTGAAAAGCGAGTTATGTTATGTATGTGTGTATGTTTGGGCCCGGAGTAAGAGCGATAGGACGAAGTCGGTAGACGTTGGCTCTACGGCGTAAATCCTATGGTTTCCTCCATTTGGGAGCTCAGGGTGAGGCCGGAGTGGCAGCCCTTTGAGTACCTGAGTTACCGTATGATATGTTATGAGTAGTTCGAGTTTGCAGTCCGACTACACTGGAGGAATAAGGGTGGTTTCCGGTTTTATGTTTGAAAATTGGAGTTAAGGACTCGACTCGCCGAGTCGTATGATAAGTTATGTTTGATGCTAAATCACCACTCGATTACGAAAACCTTTCTTTTATGTTGATTTCTTTTAAGTTTAAAATTGGTGATTTACTTCCGACCTATAATATACATTATTATTCCCTCCTCACTTAGTCGTTTGACTAACCCTCTCTATTTCACCCTTGTATTGGTTTCAGGACACTAGGCAGGATCTTCGTCGTCGTCGTCGTTAGAGTTGTATTTATTTTGCTCATGTATAACTCGTGTCCGTATGGTATTGTTTATGTTTTATGAGATTAGGATTGTATTTAGTTAGTATTCGGGATTTCTATGTTGAACCCGTTATTGTACATTGTCGGGATATTGTAGCGAACCCGTATATTAATTATGTAATTGAATTTCGTTGGCCTTGGTGGGCTTTAATATTTGTGTATTTATTATGTTTTATTGTTTGATTAATTTTTGCTTCCGCGTGTCTGTCGTTTTATTTCGTTGTTCTTGAAATCCCCGCCTAGTCATTGAGTAAATGTGTGCCGTTCGCCGGGTTTCGATTCAGGTCGAATCCCATTCCGGCTCCGGGTCGGGGCTCGGTGCGGGGCGTGCGTCACCCGTTTGGGGTGCCCGCTACACTTATGATCCCGACTATACAAATCATACAACATCAACATTCATCAATTCACATATACCATTCAAGATCGGGTACAAACAGTTCACATTCAATCGGCTCAAAATACGAAAGCAATCGCTAAACAAATTCATAACACAATTACACAAGTAATGCGATAAAAGATAAACAACATATCGGATTAGGATAATACCAACACCTTTAGATTCATCACAATAAGAAGATTTTTTTGACCAAAAGTACCATCGCCGGAATCCGGCCGACCACCGCCGGCCACCACCGGACCGTCGCCAGTCAACCACCTCGGATTGTCGAACCCTTATACTATGTCGATCCTCTCATCGATCACGTTATTTCCCTCAAGTCCATTTCTCAATCCCATTATCCACCGGCATTTAATTTCACTCCGAAGCTCCAAAAACCTTATAATTCATAGATTTGCAATTAATAAAAAACCGAGCGATGAATTCAGAAATCGACTTCACAAATAGCTTACCTATGTCGAGAAGGTTGGAAATCATGTCTTGGTCCCTGCAAATCATCGTCGGATGTAGCTCAACGCCACCTCTACCATCGCGCCACCGTCGGACCGCCGTAACGCCGCCTTCGATCAGAATCTGTGTTCGGAACCACCGCCAATCGCTTTATCTCGTCGAAACAGTCAGAACCCAGGTGGTCTCCACCGCTGCCGTTGCCGAAATCGCTGAAAACCGCCACATCGCTGCCGCATTTGTCGGACGCCATATCTCCGCCGTGTCTGGGTCTCAGGCCACGACACCACCACCATTCTCTTCGTCTCATCACGTCGGTCAAGACCCGTACCCTGCTCGCTGGAAAATGTCGCCGGAAAGTAGTCGACGATGAGCTCCTCTGTCGAGCAACTTTGCACTACAACAACGCCTCCATCATCGTCCAAATCATGGAAATATTTGTACCATTGCGCTCCTCTCGTCGAGACGATCGATTTCAACATATCATTTGCTCAATTTGGTGAAGAAACGAGAAATCCCTAATTTGGAAGGAGAAGAGCTCGTGCGACGTTCATCTGCCTGTTGTGCAATCTCTGATTTTTCATTTCTGCCCCAAACTTCCAAAAATTACACTATATACCCTATTTTCGAAAAATGTGCAAAAAGTACAAAGTGTCAGAATTTAGTGTACTTAGTATCAAAATGAATGAAATTGAATTCTTAACAAAATGCGAGGTTCGTTTTGTGGAAATTCATTTGTTTATGAAAAATCAACATTTGAGTTGGGGTTAAAGTGTAAATATGTTTGGGCTAAAGTGCAATTCTTGAAAACATGATTTGACGAAAAACGTTTTAAACATTAAAATATATTTGGAACCTCGATACAAATGCACTTTTAAAATATGGGACTCCAGTCCAATTGCACAGTTAAATTACTAAATTAAATTAAACGGCTAAAAATATAAATTTACCAAATTGACCCTAATTAGTGTCAAAGCGATGCAAATCGAATTCTTATTAATGCCTCAAGATTAAAATGCTAAAATCGATGATTTATAAAAATCTAGAAATGCTAAGTTTGAAAAAAACTTGAAATCGTTCAACGCGTCGGGACCGTAAATGATCCGAAATTTGGTAAAACATACCAATTTCCAAACTCAAAAATTTGGGGCGTTACAATCTTCCCCCCTTATGAGAATCTGGTCCCCAGATTCTACTGCTTGAATAAATCCATCCTCTGTAGAGCTTCTTTGCTTGACTTCGGTTCCAAAAATCATTGTCCACCTCATGATGTTTTCTGGACTTGAATAGGTGCAATCTTCTCTAATTCCAGAAAATTATTTCTGCACATACGTTTCACCCAAACTTGACGTTCTTCATGATAGTCTGTTAAAAATCATTGTCCACCTCATGATGTTTTCTGGACTTGAATAGGTGCAATCTTCTCTAATTCTGAAAATTATTTCTGCACATACGTTTCACCCAAACTTGACGTTCTTCATGATAGTCTGTTAAATACTTATGGCCGATGCATATCCAAAACGCATCATCTCGTCCATAACGACCAAGAACGGAAAACCCCAATACGAGATTCTCAGTTTGGTGTAGCCGATAGCTCGGAGTTCGCCCAATCGTATCCAACATCCATGTTCACGTTGGTTCTCAACTCGGCTATCTTCAGAAGTGTTCTCCTTCTGTCCTGATCTGTCAAAGTCGATGTTATCTAGATCTGGATATCGCAACTGCTTCAAAGACTCGCTCCTAGTCGGCCAAGAACTCCTTGTCCTCAGCGCTATCGAATAACGCGTAGCAAGACGATCGAATTCTATACTACTCACAAGGATCACATGAAATAAATCTAAATAGTTAAACACGTTATTCAATCGCAGTTAATAAATTCAAATGCATCTACAACATGCAAATCACATTGGGCATTTAGAATAGATCTAAAAAGCACAATTAAAGCAATTAAACATTCAATTAATGCAATTAAGAAATCGAAGAGCAATTAAGGCAGATAGATCATGTAAAACACTTAACATATAATTAACGCAAGCAAGCACACAAGCTCATCCGGTTTCTAAATGTTGTTTGAGATCCTTGTAGTCCGTAGCAGTTTCGTCTGACCCTGAAATTGAGTCCAAATAATCTGACCTTTAGATTCTATCCCAGCTCGACACTTGACTCTGGATGAGCTTTTTTTTTTATCTGATCTTTATACCACAAATAGCTTGCCCAATGTTTCGTTTCTTCCATAAAGGTCGCACTGGTGACCTGTAACGCCCCGAAATTTTGAATCAAGAACCGGAAGCTCGAACTGCTTCACTTTATGCCTTTTGTGATAAGTTAGCAAGCGTCGCGCCTTCGTAACTCGCTTCTTTCCTAACTTCTCGAATTATGTGATTTATTTATCATGCTTTATTATAAATTTTTATAAATGTACTAATTATTGAATTTAAATTATTCTATGACAATGTTCATTAAAAATGATGAATTTTGACTGTAATATTAGTGTATTATGAGTTCGTGCATATTTAGCTAAGTTTTATAAAATTACAACTTTACCCCTTCGAGTTTCGGAGCAAATCAGATTTCTTACTTGGTCACACATCTTTTGTTCTTTGTCTCATTTCTCTCGTCTCACAACTCTCTCTCTCTCTCGCCCCTCTCTTTCTTCTCTCTCAAGCTCAAACCTAGCTTCACATCCGGGCACCGGATCGAGACCCGACCTTCACGGAAATTGTTCCTCGACTCCGAGACCAACATACTCCAAGCTTGTTCCAATCTAACCGACGGATTCTCCTCTATCACCCTTTTTCTCGTCTTTACTAACTTTGTAAGTTTTTCAACTTTTATTGCTTTTGAATGGATTTAATTGCAATGTGATTGTTTCTTGATGTTCCTTGAGTGATATTGTTCGATTTCCATGGATTGCTTTCGTATTTTCGTCCATTTCTCAAGCTTTTCCATTAATGGAGTTTTATGGTTTTTGTGGGTTCGCTCGTTTCTTGCTGGAACTTCATGAATCTCTCAAAATATGTTCCTTTTGATGTTAGTATATCATTTCTATATGTTTTGGCATGATTGGTGGTGAGATTTGGGTTAAAATTCGAATTTTAGGGTTTAGGACTGTTTTTCTCGGTGGAGAAGACGAAGTGTAGAGAAAACATGCCCGTTTTTCAAAAAAGGCCTATGGTCGTGTTTCATTAAACGGCAAGCACGGCCAGGGGCGTGTTTGCTTCGATGTTGGCGGCCAAAAATGTGTTCAAAAGTTTAAAAATTCTGATTTTTTGCCACGAACCTCGTTTTCTCTCGATTCTTTCGCCACTAGAAACACTTAAAGCATGGGCGGAGGGACATAGTGTGGTGTGGGGTCCAATGACCCCACTCACCAATCAAAAAACTCCTATTAGTATATATGTTTGTATGGTAAAAAATATAATTACATGGAGTTTTAGTTCTTTTGGACCCCACTCAATTAATTTAAAAATTCTATTATAATGGGGTCCAATATTGAAAAATAATCTCATCTAAAAGAGAGGCCCAATTACACAAAGATTTATGGTTCCTTTTTAATTTAAGTTTAGAATTAATATACAAAAGACCCAATTAAAATGTTCTTACTGTTGCTGCTGTGTTATTTTTTTATTTGAGTATTAATTTATAATTAAAAGTCAGCCCATTAATTTAACCCTTTCACCGCCTCGCCCAGGAAAAAAGTGAGAAAGTCGCTTGCCTCTACCCGCCTTTTGGACAACGCCTCGCCTGGAAACTTACAGGTGCCAACCCCTCGCCTGGAAAAAACAGGAAAACGCACACACAAAGAGGTATTTGTTATATATTTTTCTTCTCTTGTTTTTTATTTTTATTTTTTAGAGTATATATTTGATATTTGTTGATTTATATAAACAGATAAACAATGGAAAAATTTCTTATCAGAAAACCGAAAGTGTCAAAAGAAGAAACACCGTCAAGCTCTATTGGACAATCTTCTTCTGATGTTGATCAATTTTTTAAGAAGAGTCAGTTCGAATCTAGTAAGCTTCAGGCAGATCCTGGATTACAGAAAAAGATATTAGAATATAAAGCAAATGAACGAGATGACATAAGAAGGGCATATCTGGTGAAAGGTCCTTGTCAACCCCGTAAACATGATTTTCCTCAAAGAAATATTGGTGGTCGCTTGCGTCGTTTCAATCCTAAATGGTTTGATCTATATGGTAATTGGTTAGAATACAGTATTAGCGAAGATGCAGTATTTTATCTACCTTGTTACTTGTTTAAGTCTGATGTTGGAAAACAAGCTGGGGGAGATGCTTTTGTTTCTACTGGTTTTACAACTTGGAATAAAAGAGATAGACTTGATACTCATGTTGGTGACTGTAATAGTGTCCACAGTCAAGCTTTGAAAAAGTGTCTTGATTTGATGAATAGGAACCAACACATTAATTTTTCTTTTTTGAAACAAAGTGATGAACTCAAAAAAGAGTATCGTATCAAATTACTAGCATCAATAGATTGCATCAGGTTTTTATTGCGTCAAGGTTTAGCTTTTCGTGGTCATGATGAGTCCGAAGATTCGAGCAATAAGGGAAATTTCATAGAACTCTTGAACTTTCTTGCTAAACACAATGAGGCCATTAATGAAGTTGTTGTTGGAAGAATTAAGAAAAATCTCAAATTGACATTGCCTGACATTCAGAAGGAAATTGTGAATGCCGCTGCAGTTGAGACCACTAATGCTATCATGGCTGATCTTGGTGATAATGTTTTTTCAATATTGGTGGATGAATCGCGAGATGTATCCGGTAAAGAACAAATGGCCCTTGCTTTGCGTTATGTTGATAATAGGGGATTTATTTTGGAGAGATTTCTTGGAATTGTTCATGTTACAGAAACAACAGCCTTGTCACTTAAAACATCCATAGAGAACTTACTTTTGAAGTATGATCTAAGTTTGTCTAGAGTACGAGGACAAGGTTATGATGGCGCGAGTAATATGCGAGGTGAATTCAATGGCCTTAAGAGTTTAATTATGAAAGAAAATCAAGCGGCATATTATATTCGGGTTAAAACCTAAATATTTTGAAAGTTTTGTGGCGACTGGACATGTTCGGGTTTTTGAATAGTGTTCGGGGGTAGTTTTCAAAATTTTTCAAAACTTGGGATTTTGTGTATCTTGCTTCGTAACTTCTCTCTTATGCCTTTAAATCTATTATACACTTAAATTGAGCATGTATGTGAACTCTAATCGTATTTAGGTATGTTTGATCACTTTAAATTTATTATTTGTTTCATACTTGATGAAAATATGACCATAATTGCATTTATCGGTATTGTTTGCTCGATTTTTGTAGCGGGCACCCCAAACGAGTAACGCACGCCCCGCACCGCGTCTCGACCCAGAACCGAAATAGAATTCTGCCCCAAATCAAAACCCGGCGAACGACACACATTTACTCAATCACTAGGCGGGGATTTCAAAAATGAAATAAACAACAAAGGTGCGGAAGCGAAAACAAAATAAAACAATAAGTCATTGCACAAATTTTAAAGCCCATCGGGGCCAACGAAATTCTAATTACCATAAATAAATACAATAAATATCCCGACAATTACAGATAACGGGTTCAGTATAATAATCCCGAATATAATTACATAATAGTGTAAATATCCTAAAACATAAGTCGTAAATAAAAGCCAAACGGGAATAGAGTTTACATATGCAAAAATATAGATGCAACTCAAAAGACGCGACGACGACGACGACGTACAATCTCGCCTAGTATCCTGAAACCAACACCAGGGTGAAACAAAGGGGGTTAGTCAAACGACTAAGTGAGGAGGGAATAATAATGTATATTATAAAACAGAAGTAAATCACCATTTTCAAACTTAAAAGAAATCAACATAAAAGAAAGGTTTTCGTAAACGGTTGGTGATTTAGCATAAAACATAAACATTTCGTATGACTCGGCGAGACGAGCCCTTAACTCCAATTTCCAAACATAAAAACGGGAAACCACTCTTATTCCTCCAATGTAGATGGACCGCTAAATCCGAACTACTCATAACATACGGTATAATCTCAGGTACTCAAAGGGCTGCCACTCCGGCCTCACCCCGAGCTCCCAAAGGTAGAGGGAACAAGAGGATTTACGCCGTACACCCGACGTCTACCGGTTTCGTCCTGTCATCCTTACTCCGGGCCCAAACATACATATATACAGTTCATAACTCGCTTTTCAAATCATTTTCGGGTTGGTCGAAAGACCGTTCGAGATATGTCATATGCGAGGCCGAAGGCCAAAGTTCGCCTTAGAAAAAACAAAGAGGTTTTACATGTCTCTTCTGCAAACGTTTCAAAAGAATATACATAGTACCTTTTCATATCAAAACATTTTTCTATAAATCGAATAAACATAATAGGCATAAATATTTACTAAGTATATATATAGAGACGGTATGAAAACAAAATGTAAACAAAGGCTTATATGAGAGAGGCTTAATATATATATATATATATATATATACGTATAAGTACCGGAGTCAGAAACGGAAAGCCTCACCTGTTGGCTAATAAAAAAGAAAGGATAAATGCAAGACCGGTGCACTACTCTACGGGAGTATCGTCTGCAAAATACAAAGACACAACCACATAAGACTAACGATGACGCACGGCTTATACGAAAGCATTAAAACACATAGAAGCACGTTAAGCAATCATATACGACACTTAGGTTCAAATTAGTAAAAGGAAACGGAGTAATTCATGGATTTAGATATACAAATCAAGTCCAAATGCAACGATATTTCATGGACATGCTTAGAATACCATAAGAGAGTATGCACTCAAGTTTCGGAAGAATCGGACTTCATATGCAAACGTTAGGAAATTTGTCGAAAATTTCGAATGCACTATTCACAGTCCCGAACATTCAATAAATTCATAAATCATGCAATCCATATCTATTTCATAATTAAAGGATACATGAGTGAAGAAAGAATTCGGAAATAACGAGTCTCGGAGGTACCTACAGTGCAAATTTGCACCGTGAATTACAGTAGGTCAGGGAGCCAAAATGGCTCCACACGGCCTCTTGCACACGGGCTTGAGGCCGTGTGCAGCAGACCGTGCACGACAAGCCAACACACACAGCCTCTCTACAGGCCGTGTAAAGAGCCTGTGCAGATTATTCAACACGCTGTGCACCCTCACACGGGCTTGCCACACCCCGTGTGCAAAGCCCGTGCACATCAAGAACAGAAGCAAATTTCGCAGAACAGAAACTTACACGATTTAAATCCAAAAATCAACATTTAATCATCAAAACATTAATCACTCATGCTAATTTTCACATATAATGATCTACAACATCTAATCTACGCATAGAATCCACAAACACGAAAAACCATCCATAAAATCATCTTAAATCACATAAAACTTAAATTATTTAACTATTCACAAAAACTAGAAAAATGAAGCATAGGAGGCATTAAATGAGAGAGACGTGAGAAGCTTACTCGAAGAAGAGATCGTGAGGAGTTCGTAGGTTTTCACGGCTCGGGATTTGGTCGAGAAACGGAGTCGGGACGATCAATCGAACTTTCTTTCTTCTTCTCCTTCTTTCCTTTCTTTCTTCTCCTTTCTTTTCTTCTCTGTTGCATGAATGAGATGAGGGAGAGAGAGAGAGAGATTGGTTAAGTCAAAAGGTTGACTTGGTTTGAGAAACGAAAGGGCATTTTCGTAATTTTGTAAAAATAACTCAAAAACTTATGTTATCCAAATAATACATAATTACAGTCAAAGTTCATGAAATTAAACGCACATTGACATGTCGTGATTTAAATATCAAAATTCACTCATTTATGAAATTGTTATAAAATCACATAATAATTATCAAATAAATAATTAAATCGTGCAAATAAATGATTCGGACATACCGGATAATAATTCGGATTTTCGGGGCGCTACAATTTTAAGGCATGCTTCTTTATAGGGTATTAAACATGAATGAGAACTTTCATTTTTACTTAAATATGATTTACATGCCGGAATTACAAATTTACTTTATTCTTGAGAATTTGATGTAAATGCCCTAATTGCTCGTTTGTGATTATCTTATATGATTATTTGTTTTAACTTAAGTCGTGTGTTGTCGTTTATCTTATGTGGTCGTGTCCTATTTGGTTTCAGGTGGTATTACTCCGGAGGAGTAACTTGGTCCTTGTCTCTCGTCTCTTTTGTCGCTTTGTCCAGGTGGGGTTCCTTTTTCGAATTCGATTTTTCTTACCTATATGTAGCTATTCCATATATAAACCCGAAGCCTTTGCTTGATGATTTTACAATTTTCTCCAACTTATATTATACGTAGTAGCTATTTGAAAACCGTATTATCTTGATGATTTCGAGGAAAATATTTTAATATCAAATTATTGTATAATAACTCTTTGAGAGCCTTTTGGCCCGAGAAGAGACAAACTTGGATTTATCAATCGGTCCCTTTGACCACACAAACCTTTCAAAATGCGAGAATCATTTCTTGGCCTCTGTGCCCGGCCTTTGTGCCATAGTTATATTATTGGGCCCGGAGAATAAAGTATGGGGTGAAGCCGGATAGACATCGGGTCTACGGTAGAGCTCGGTGCTCTAACTCCACATACTTGGAGCTCGGGGTGAGGCCGGAGTGGCAGCCTTTTGAGTACCTTGAACCGGATAAGACTTTATCTGAGAACGTATGTCGAAGACTTGTCTCATTCCGAAGGTGTATTGGGTGAAATGCCCTTGCACAAAGTTATTAGTGTGAGTGTATCGGCTTTGCTAACCGGCCACGAACATGGGAGGTATATGGTGGTCTATTTGATGATTATTATTCACATTGTGAAATTGGAGGTAAGTGCGCATCTCGCCGAACTTTTAATCATTCTTGCAATGTTATTTGATTCACCAAGTTATTCAAAACCTTTAATTTTTTGTTTGCTTTCTTTTAAGTTTAAAAATGGTGAATCCTTATTCCGCATGAATAATATTTATGTATTATATCCCCCTCACTTAGTCGCTTTGACTAACCCCCGTTGCTTTCCATATTTTGTTTCAGGATTTTGTGCTAGGCGGAAATCGAGTCTAGTTCGTCGAAGTTGCATCTTTCCTTATTTATGTAACTCTGTTTCTGTCTTTTCCTTTGGATGTTAGTTTTAGGACTTATCACATCTTAGCATTGTAGATATTGGACTTACATTTAGCCTCGATGGCTTCATTTGGTATTTATGATTACTATTTTTCGCTGGCCTCGGTGGGCTTTATAACTGCGCTTTGAATTTATTGTTTACTAGCTCCCTGAGTGGGATAGGTTTTATGATTTCCATATTTTGCTTCCGCATTTGTTGTCGATTTTCCAAATATCCGCCTAGTACTTGTATTGCCATTCGCTAAGTTACAATCCGTAGCCGGACCTTTGTTCTCGTTATGGGATGTGACTTGGTGCGGGACGTCGGACGTGCCGTTACATGACCTCCGTTGGTTCCTGATGTGTTTCTTATTGCTGTCTCGAAACTTACACTCGAACTGATTCTATTCCTACTGTCACATCTGGTTCTACTGTACCACTTCTGAATATAGGTTATGTAGTCCATCAAGTAGCATCTTAGGAGTAATGAGATACTAACTACCTTTTGAAACCTGATCAAGCTCAGTAATGACTAACCGCAACGATCATTCACTAAGATGGTTCATCTGTTGGTCTCGAGCTGTTCTCGCAATCTGTCCTTGAAAGAAAAGTGTTCGTATTGCGACCCTAAATTTGAAATCCACATCGCATATCAGTTTCTGAATCTGTTCCTGAACCCAATTGTCGAACGTACCTCTTCCAAATTCATGTTATCATATGTCTCTGCATCAGCCTTTGTAGGTGTGCGTTTCCTCTACCCAGAGCAGACACCCCTTTCTAGCCTTCTGATTACATTCTGGTGGGATCATAGTGTTCGCCATATTGCGTCTCAAAATTTCTGAATTATCTTTGGATTGCTTGTCATTGAAGTGGCAATTTCTGTCAACTGAATTACGTTGGTCTTTCTGTTCAAGGTATCTGCTATCAATCTTGCTTTGCCTGCATGGTGCTGAAATTGGTAATTGTAGTCCCTTGTAATATTTCCTTTACTGACCCACTTTCAAGGTTAGTTCCTCTCAGTTGATTGCGATAACCGAAAAAGTGTAATTCGAAGAGTCGAACAAACTGTCAGTAGCACTTCGCTGATCTCAGTGTTGCTCATGTGTGATGGTGCCTTGGTTGGATCTCAATCCTTAGTAGACTCAGCCTCCATAGAACCTATCCTTGTACCATTCTCGAAAGTAGTGCATCTGAAGAGAATGGCTTCTCGTAATTCTCGGTTGATCCTGAAGATACTCCGAAATCGGTTGAAGCACAAGGTTGCCTTTCTTGAAGCATAGTCCAGAAGCTCGTCACTCCTGCAATTGATCAACACCTAAATACAGTCCTATGCCATTATAATGTCATAACAACTGTCAAGTCTGTCGACTATTCTTGTGCTCCCACACATACGGATGACGCTCATAGGTTAAAGCGGTACCAATGCTAAAACCCGTAAAGGAACTCACACAAAGCGAAAAAGGTAACACATATTATACACACGCCTATATATGACAAGTTACAAGCAATGCTCTAATGCAATACCTAATATGGATTGCATACCTTTAAACCAATCCCTTTGAGTATAGGACCAATCTCGCGAGTTGTATCCATCAGGTTGGCATCCTTCAGTAGGGTCCTATCTCAAAGGAAAATAATGTTTGGTAATCCTTGCATTACAAGGTTTTACTATGCATGTATGGTCTGATTAGTATGCAATCACAAGAGGCATGAATTTCACATAAGCACATAATGCGATTAAAGCACAAAAGATATATTCACTAAATTATAGGAATTAAATAATATATATATATACGAGGAATATGATATCATTAAAATGTTGCTGCAATTAACCATATAAGCACTTTATGTTAAGCAAATAAATAATTCACAAAAGCACAAAAGTTCATAACCACGATAGTTCAATTCGAAATAATTCATGATCATGGAAAGAATTTAAACACAGAAATTGATGAACACTTAATTCCTAAATCCGCACAACCTAGACAAGACAGGACAAACCAAGACACAAGAAAACCAGACACGAAACTGAGACTCACAAAACTGAGCTACATCAGGTTCCAAACATAGTACTACAATTGTAATGAACCACTTGCTGGTCGGCCGCCCAACAGTGATCTACCACAATTTAAGCACTAAGGGTTCCCAAAAACTCAAGAACAAACCGAAACCATGGTCACACTAACACTTGTTAGGCTGACCCGGACAAATAAGACGGACAGAACAAACTAAGACAGACAAACTGGACAAGACAGGGCAAGACACACTCAGAGCTAAAGCCGATGGACCTGAGGCTCTGATACCAACTGTAGCGAATGCCCCAAATGGGTAACGCACACCCTGCACCAGATCTCGACCCAAAATCGAAATGAAAATCCAACGGCGAACGGCAAACATAGAAACAAACCTGCTAGGCGGGAGCTATACGACGAACTAACAGAATGTGGAAGCAATAAAACCATAAATCAAATTCCTTAAAGAAAATTCAACATGCTCGGAACATTAACATGTAATCCTAAGTCCACTCAAGGATCTATTAAAACAAAAATCATAGATCTCATATTTCATTGCGCAGTTATAAAGCCCACCAAGGCCAGCGAAATTACATATTATTCGTAGAATATAAACCTAGACTAAGCCCACTGAGGCCAATATATATAAAGGGACATATAATAATTCTCATAAACAATGAAATAGATACATAAAATGAATGAGACGGACATAAACTCCAAAGACTGACGACCGACTCAACCATCGCCTAGTGACCGAAACCTGAAAAAAAAAAGGGGAAGCAGGGAGGGTTAGCCAAACAACTAAGTGAGGGGGAAATAGGAGTACAATACATAATAACATACATAGAATAAATCACCATTTTAACTTAAAAGAAAACAAACATAAAAGAAAGGTTTTCATAATCATTGGTGATTTAGCATAAAATGTCACATATCAAACCTTTTCATATAACTCAGCGAGAAGAGTTCTTAAACCACCTTTTTCGAATCATAAAACATAAACCCTCCTTATTCCTCCAGTTGTAATTAGGGAGCAACCCCTAACCACACATAACAAACGTATATATCTCAGGTACTCAAAGGGCTGTCACTCCGGCCTCACCTCGAGCTCCCAAAGGTGGAGGGAACGGAAGGATTTACGCCGTAGACCCGATGTCTACCGAGTTCGTCCTCTCATCCTTACTCCAGGCCCATCAGAACATATCATACGCATACATATACATAGCTCGCTTTGCAAATCATTTTCATATGGGCAAAAGACCGTTCGAGACAAGTCATATGCGAGGCTATAATGCCAAAGTTCGCTTTAGAAAACAAAGGTTTTACTTGTCTCTTTCGCAAATGGTTCACAAACATATACGTAGTACTTTTCACATCAAAACGTTTTCAAGATCATAAAGTTATAAGAATAAATATCTACTATGTATAGTGATACGGGATGAAAACATAAAATGCACATGCGAGGCTTATTCAGTATTAGGGTTGGTATTACGTACGTATTATCGTATAAAAATAGCAAAAGAAACCTCACCTGGAAACGGGACAGACTGAACTGGAATACTCACTGGAAAAGGACACCTGAAAGATATAACTGACTTGAGACCCGACACAACAAAACCAAATAAAACAAGACTCGACAAACAACAGACAATGTATAGCTATGACAACAAAATGCATAATCATATAATTATTCAAATGCAATTCAAGTCATAAGCATGTAAGAAATTAAATATAATTGATGTTAATAAATATTCTCATAAATACACAACACGTCCCACACATTCATATTATCTAATAACGTGTAACTAACATGTAAAGCAAACACTCATAATAAACGAACAACATTTAATTAGTTGCAAAGCAATTAAGCATAGAAACCACTTAGAGGCAAAAGTGTCATTTCACATTATTCATGTATAATCAATTTAGCCAAACAGTCTAGTTACGCACTTGATACATTTCATATACCCGTTTATTGAAATAAAAGAACAAAAATTCATCAAAATAACAATGCTATAATAATTGCATTACAAAGAAGACAACTTAACAACTTAATAGCTTTTTACGAAAGCTTAAAAGCTACAAGCTAAGATTAATTCTAATCCTAGTTCATCGAGCCTAATCTTATGATCCCGACTACACAAATCACATAACATCAACATTCATCAATTCACATATACCATTCAAGATTGGGTACAAACAATTCACATTCAATCGGCTCAAAATACGAAAGCAATCGCTAAACGAATTCATAACACAATTACACAAGTAATGCGATAAAAGATAAACAACATATCGGATTAGGATAATACCAATACCATTGGATTGATTGCGATAAGATGAATTTTCTGACCAAAAGTACCGTTGCCGGAATCCGGCCGACCACCACCGGCCGCCACCGTACCACTGCCGGTCAACCACCTCGGATCGTCGAACCCTTATACTATGTCGATCCTCTCATCGAGCTCATTATTTCCCTCAAGTCCGTTTCTCAATATGATCATCCACCGGTAGTTAATTTCACTCCAAAGCTCCAAAAACCCTAGAATTCATAGATTTGCAATTAATGAAAAACGGAGTGATGAATTCAGAAATCGACTTCATAAATAGCTTACCCATGTCGAGAAGGTTGCTGCAAATCATTGCCAGAAGTTGCTCAACGCCACCTCTGCCATCGGACCACCGTTGCGCTGCCTTCGATCTGAATCTGAGGTCAGGACCACCGCCAATCGCTTTATCTCATCGAAACGGTCAGAACCTAGGTGGTCTCCACCGCTCCCGTTGTTGGAATCGCTGAAAACTACCACATCGCCGCCATGGTCGTCGGATGCCATATCACCGCCGTGGCTGGGTCTCAGACCACGACACTACCACCATTCTCTTCCTCTCATCACATCGGTCAAGACCCGTACCCTGCTTGCCAGAAAATATCACCGGAAAGTGGTCGACAAAGAGCTCCTCCATCGAGCAACTTTGCGCCACTACAGCGCCTCCGTCGTCATCCAAATCATGGAAATATTGGTACCATTGCGCTGCTCTCGTCGAGACGATCGATCTCGACATATCATTTGCTCAATTTCGTGAAGAAATGAGAAATCCCTAATTCGGAAGGAGAAGAGCTCGCACGACGTTCATCCGCCTGTTGTGCAATCTCTGATTTTTAATTTCTGCCCCAAACTTCCAAAAATTACACTATATACAATATTTTCAAAAAACGTGCAAAAAGTGCAAAGTGTCAGAATTTAGTGTACTTAGTGTAAAATGTCTAAAATTGAATTCTTAACAAAATGCGAGGTTCGTTTTGTGGAAATTCATTTGTTTATGAAAAGTCAACATTTGAGTTGGGGTCAAAGCGTAAATATGTTTGGGCTAAAATGCAATTCTTGAAAACATGATTTGACGAAAGACGTTTTAAACATTAAAATATATTTGGAACCTCGATACAAATGCACTTTTAAAATATGGGACTCCAGTCCAATTGCACAGTTAAATTACTAAATTAAATTAAATGGCTAAAAATATAAATTTACCAAATTGACCCTAATTAGTGTCAAAGCGATGCAAATCGAATTCTTATTAATGCCTCGAGATTAAAATGCTAAAATCGATGATTTATAAAAATCTAGAAATGCTAAATTTGAAAAAAACTTGAAATCGTGCAACGCGTCGGAACCGTAAACGATAAGAAATTTGGTAAAACGTACCAATTTCCGAACTCGAAATTTTGGGGCGTTACACTTGTATGGTTTAGTTAGTATGTGATCACACAATAGAAAATTTCACATAAGTATGCAATGTGATTAAAGCACGAAGGAAATAATCACACAAGCAAGTAAGTTAAGCAGAAAACAAATCATAGAATCATATAATGTTATTAAAGTATTGCTGCAAATAACCATATATTCATTCAAATTAAATAAGTAAATAACTCACAAAAGCACAGAAGCTCATAAACATAATAATTCAAATCAAAACAAGTTCATGATTATAGAGAGAAGTTTAAACACAGAAACAGATAAACACTTAATTCCTAAAGCCGTACGACCTAGACAGACACGACACAACAAGAAAACGAGACTCGGCTAGTACAACCTCAAACCCCACATCCACTTATGCCCGATTCCATCTTAGTATCACAATTGTAACGACCACGTCCCCAAATAAGGTGCGGCGCGACGTCCCGCACCAAGTCACAATTCATAACAAGAACTGAAGTCCGGTTATGAACTATAACCTGGTGAACGACAATAAAATACCAGGCAGATCTATTTTAGAAAATAACAGGACAACAAACCAAAGTATAGTGGAAGCAATACAATAAAACCTATCCCACTCAGGGAGCTAGGAAAGCAGTAAATCCGAAGCGCAAGTATAAAGCCCACCAAGTCCAGTGAAAAACGATAATCATAAATGACAAATAAACATAAATCTATCTCATTTATAGATTTCTAACAAATTTGAAATATGACATGAACTAGATCTACAAGGACCAATAAAAATATAACACCTTCCTACGAATCGACTTCCGCCTAGTAACCACAACCTGAAATATAACCACAAAAGTAGAGGGGTTTGTCAAAGCTACTAAGTGAGGGGGCTGTTCATATATATTATCGAAACAATATTAAAGATTCACCAGTTTTTAAATGAGAAGAAAGCAAATAGAAAATAAAGGTTTTTAAGCAAATGTTGGTGAATTGAAAGATTTCGCAATATAATAAAGGCTCTACGAGTCGAGCAATCACCACTCGTTTCACAATATAGAAATAATCAAGTAAATCACCCTTATTCCACCATATGTAGTCAGGTAGCGTACCCGAACTACTAATGAATCAACTATGCATGGATAAGAATCCTATACATCTTCGGATGAGGATAAGTCTATGCGACAATGATCCCGTCCGCCGCAGGTACTCGAAAGGGCTGCCACTCCGGCCACACCCCGAGCTCCCAGCAGTTTGGAGACCAGAGCATTGAGATCCACCGTACACCCGACGTGTATCCGGCTTCACCCTGTACCCTGATGTCCGGGCCCAATAGTATAATGTGGCACAGAGGCCGGGCATAAAGGCCTAAGATAGATTATCGCATTTAAAAGAGTTTGTGTGGTCAAGAGACCATTCGAGACAAGTTAAGCGATGATCTAGGAACATGCCCATAGGTATCACAGGCTTCGGGGAGGGCTCATGGGGATGCACCCTAACGGTTCTCCCACGAGGTGTTCCGAGACCCAAAACTCCTTTAAAAACAAAATAGGGTTTGCTTGTCTCTATTTGAATATCTTTTCCAAATTCATATACATAGTAATTTGATATCAAAGTGTTTTTCCTTAAACTCATCAAGATAGTACGGTTTGCAAATAGCTACTACATATAATATAAGTTGGGGACAGAAACTTAAAAGTGTAAAGCACAGGCTTCAGGTTTATATGGAATATCCACATATGTGTAAGAAAGCCGAATTCGGAAAAGAAACCCTACCTAGACAATAAGACAAAAGGGACAAAAGAAAGAAGATCAGACTACTGCTCGGGAGTAACAACACCTAAAACCAAATATGACACAACCACGTATACGCACGGCTATAACTTAAATCATGTAACTAGAATACAAATAAACAATTATACTACTTAATTAGGCATAAGAATAATAAAAGAAACTAAGAAATAAGGAAATTCCTAAAATTACAACTAATAATCAATTAGTTCTCAACTTAATAGATATTCAGATCTAACATTATTTAAATATTACTACACAAGTTTAGGTTCAAAGGATCTGTTCAAATATACTGAATTAAATGACTATTTTGAAACTATAATTAGAACTTTATTGTATAAACTAAAGTCTAACTTAATCATTATTCGAAATTCAGTTAAAGAGATTAAATACTGACTAATTAATCGTCATTAATATTCTTGATGGTTAAACTTTGAACTAATTACCGTAATTAGTAAATGAAACCAGTCTGCTATGATTTAAACATTAGCTACTTGACTAAATTAAATAAACATATTAAAGTAGTCAACATGAGATTTAGAACTATCAAACACATTAACTCAAAGGAAAAATGTTCTGCATAGCACTTGCCACTTGTTATGATTTAAGCTGGAGGTGGTATACAGAAATGAGAATTGGTGGCCAAGTAAATAGCCTATACGTATAGGTATACATTTATTATATATATTAGACTAAATATAAGAATAGGTGGAATCCGCACATATACCAAGATATTTAGCCGACCATTCGAATTGATAAGTCGGTAACTTATTACATTTAAATAATAGATTACACAATTTAATTATGTGATATATTTTGTTAGAAAAATTATGTTATCACAAGTATTTAGGGATAAGGATATACGTGTCAAAGTATAATAAAAGCACATAGACAATTATACACGTAAGTATAATTTTTGCCAATTATCAAATAACTTGAAGTTCGCATAATTCAAAGTGTTTGGGAAAATTTAAAATATCAATTGTCGCGGCCCCCCGGACGCGGAGAGGAGAACCCTCACGGCGGCGCCCGTTTGACGCGCGGGCATAACCTCCGATCACCACCGAGCACAACCCTAAAGTTTGGCCGGAAACACTTGCCAAAAGGTGGTACCACAAGATGGTTGTTACTTGGTGATTTTTGGTTATAAACCCTTCAAATTACATATCATATTCTGATGTGGGATAAAATATGGACACACACGGCCTTACAACACCCCGTGAGGGGAGGTCGTGCGTGTCTCTTCCACACGGGCTGCTGCACGGCGTGTCGCAAGCCCGTGTGGACTCCCTGAACATACTTCTTGCACCTGGGAATTCGGGGTGCTACATCAATTAGGCACACATTTAATAATTTAATCACAATTAACACATTTATCACTTAAATTAAACACATTAATTGAATCACATAAATCGAGAATGGGAACGAGAAGTGAAAAATAAGATGTTCGAAGCATACTAAACTTGTCACGAAAAATCGGAGCGTTATATTGATGTCAGCGGGACTGCTCCGTAGTTTCCGCCGTTGGAATGTGATCAGTGTGCATGTTTGATTTCTTGAGAGGATTCTCACCATCCTTGTCCAGATTACTGTCCAAACATTTCCTTTTCCCCGAATTCCTGCTCGCTTCCGTAATGCCTGATTTCTCGAACTTTGCCCGGAACCTTCGAATCTTCAGATCATCTCTCGATTTCTGAGCTCCAAAAGTGAAATCTGGCGAACTGTCCTTACCCGATACTCCGACAATCTTATTCGTGTTACTAATTAACGTGGCAGTGGGTGTTAATTGCGTCCGAAGTTGCTGGATATTATACCCATCGTCGCTGATGTTGATCTGTCCCAGGTTATCACTCGCTGATTTAGGGCCCGAATCCAGCTCAGACACCAGGTCCGGTTCCGACATCGTTTTCTGATCCTCCTGTGCCATCGGTGATTCTATCCTAATGTCTTGCGGCTCTTCATGCGTGGGTTCACCGATTCAACATAGATATCACAAGGTCCAAATAATTCATTTACTGCCCAATCTTGCTTCTCCACGTTCCCCTTATGTGTAGCCGATGTAATATGGGGAACCGAAGTAATATTGGGAGTCGAAGGGGAAACGGATCGCCTATACGACGAGGAAGTTCCAGCCGATGTTTCCCAATTTCGCCAGCCCGGCGGGATATATATACTTACATGAGGATATAGACTGTTCGCGATTACTATCAAGGGTACCATCTTCATCAGTTACCACCCCTTTCATCTTATTCAGTTGGAAAGTGGGGGCGGGTGAGGGTACTTCTTTTCCAAGCAAACTTGGGAGGAGCTTCTTATTTTGCAGTTCTACCACCATGACGTCCCGGAGCCAATCTCCAAATTCGAATTTCGAGCCCGTAGTTCCTTGTTCGTATTTTTTCACACAAAACTGCTCGCTGTGATCACACATACCGCACACATAGCAAAAATTTCCTAATCGCTCATATGTGAATCGCACCATAAGTTGTCCCCCTGTCGGGTGTCTTGATCCTCAAGCATCGGCGAAGCGACTGAGTCATTAAGATGCGCACCCTGATATGCAGCATTTCTGGCCTCGCTTTCCTTGACCAGTCGAAATCCACATCCCTGAATTGGCCAATTGAGTTTCAGATGAATTCTGCCATAGCCCTAGTTTGCCTGTTGAAGGGAAGTCCATGCGCGTGAACGTAGAAATCGCAAGTGTCAAGGTCCATAGTTGCAGCATCCAAATCCTCCTCCATCCGGCGCATAATAACATGATACTTCCCAAACGTCCAAGGGGATCCCTCCAGAATCCTTTCCAGATCAATTTCATGGTTAAATTTCATCAAGAAACGATCGTCTCCAACCCTTGAGAAGGTCATACCCTTAACCGGACTCATCGCTCTATCCAGTGTGAGAAATAACGCATTAAAGTGAATTGATTGCTTCGTAAAAGCCCTCGCTACTAAAGTTAAATTGCAATCCTCGTTCGTTTGGTTCCAAGCCTCCTCAGTACCCCCAAGACTAACTACCTCATCGTCGCGTAAATTCAGTGCTTCCAACCTTAGTTCGTCTGCCATCGTCGAATGGGATTGATACAGTACTTGCCGTAGGCCGGAGACTCGATGCCAGTAGAGGGTCGTTACCCCTACGAATTCTCGGCTGACGTAAAACCTGCAAATATCACACTACACAAGGTTAACCTAATATGCAATATAGTAGCGTATGGGGAGAAAAACCATGCAAGATTAAGAAGAACAGTGATGAAGAAGGCCTGAAGTTCCAAGCACAGATGACGAGGTTAAATTGCCTGTTTGCCGAGCCTTGGCACTAATCTGATGAGAAGAACGATCAAAAATCCGGTAAAAGACGAAACTTTTATGAAAAAGACCAAGACTCGCATGGGAGAGAAAAACCCTAGCGCTTCTAATTTACTATTTTAAAATACCATTTATTATGGATATTATCTAAAAGAAGCTAAAGATAATATATAGATATATGATATTTTAAATACAATATACATATATAAAATAATAGTGTAACAAATATTTTGAGATATATGGTTACAAGACTCAAATATTTACAGTTATATTTTTTCTAAAAGAATCTAATTTTTCAGGCCTGGATGGATATGCATGGAATTTTTGCATTCTACTTTTTGTCAAGATAATATTTAATAAAATTAGTTACGATAAGGTCATTATCTCTTTTAACAACTATTATCCTTCAAATTCAAATTAAAATAATTTAAAATATTCATCTATCTCTACTTATAAATACGTGAATGGTAAAACAGTATTTTATATGTTCTATCATTTTTTTCCTCTCAATTTTCACATTCAGTATGAAGTCAATTTTCTTTAGTTATAATTTCATCCCCACATATTTTTATATCATTGATTCACATGACTTGCCGAATTTGAAGAAATTGTTGAGAGATTTGCTTCATAAAAATCACACCGACTTTCTCATTGATGTTAAACATTCCCCCTGAATCATCATGATTCGATGTTATACCCATGTTGCTCCACTTTTGAAGAATCCAAGTCATTCATCTTTTATTTGTCCTTTTCAAATTTATATAGATTGCTCAAATGATTCATATATGTCTTACGCGAAAAAATATATTTTGTTTGAGTATGAACAGGTACTTGATTCTAACTATATTCCTTCATTTTTGTTTATTTTATACTCAATGACCCCGTGGATAGACGTCGTTATACTAAGTGAAGGAATATAGTTAGAATCATTTGAATTAACTATATATTTTAAGAGATTTTACAAGAAAAATTAACTATAAGAAATTTGAATTTCAAAATATCTTTTATCATCTAATATTACTTCCAAATATTAAATCTCTATCTCTTAAAATCATTTTTTCTTTAAGAAACGCACCCCTCAAAACATGAGGGGCAAAACTACATTAAACCAATTCAGCAGATACAGAGTCCCATAAGTACGGGGGAATGTCATTGGAACCTACGCAGGCGAAAGCCGCATTCCGAGCAAGCGAGTGCGCTACACAGTTAGCATCTCGATAAACGAAAACAATATCAAAAGCAATAAAATGTCTAAATAAACTACGGATATCAGAAATAATACAATCTAAGGGTGATAAGTCATCATCGTCCGACAATACTTTCCGGACCAAACTTTGACAGTCGCCCTCAAAAGTCACTTCTTGCCATCTAAAGTCCTGGGCCAACCTGAGTGCCGAGAGACATGCGAGAGCTTCAGCCACTTCCGGATCCCTAAAATCTCTAAAGGTTTTTGTGTTCCACCCAACTACTTCTGTAGCGCCCCCTGAAGAAGGACCGCCACATCCGCACCGAAATGGATTCCCGAGGTTCAGTGAGGGGCCTCAACTCAAAAACCCACTCCGGCGAACGGCACTCACGCAAGCACTACCGGCAACAGCAACGACATCCCAACAACAACCAGAAAAGAGCAGAGAAAAAATGCGGAAGTGATTAATGTAAGCAATCAAACTTCATAAAAGCCTACAAGGCTATCATAATATCAAGAAACATTTATAAATCAGAATACAATAAAATCACAACACGTAATGCCATCCATGACTCAACTAGTCTATCCTATACAATCCTAGATATCGTCAACTATCCCACATCAGGGGCACATAAGTACGTAAAGTAAATAAATACAATAAACAAGACTCGACGGTTGTTGGGACCACTGACAAGACAAACCAGAAAGACTAAGCCTATCTAGACCTGCTGATGCCGACTGACAAGATAGGTGACGTCGCCACCTGTCTACCTGAAGCAAGAACCAAAATAGCAGGGGTGAGTATAAAGGATACTCAGTAAGGGGGTTTTGATCACCGTTCGTCATTTATCTTTTTAAAACCAAAAGTGGTGAGTGTTGCCCGTTTTGAGAAAGAATATGAATACGAAATATAAGTTGTAAAATAACGCAAGGCAACGCTCAGGATTGGCTTATTTGAAAATACAAATAGTTGACGAACCGGATCTTTCAAAACATTTGCACGTAATATCAAGCCGATAAATTGAAAGGGCGTTAGTTGAGTTACGAGGCCGTTACGGGTTCGAAAGACATGCTATGAGTAAGTTAGAAACAATAATTAAATACGGCTCATAAATCAACTAATTAATTTAATAATAAAGGAGACTTCAGTTGGCAAGTTCGAGCCACGCTTCCGGGTTTTGTATATATATTTATAGGGAAATACGTATACTAAAGGAAGAAAACCGGAATGTGCTTCGACTCGTGACTAAAGCCGTAAAACAATTAGATAAACAAGTAATGCAATAAATCATGCAATAATGTGTCCCGGCGAGAACGGGCCCTCTCCTTATAGCTCCCAACCTTGAAAATCATGCAAGCAAGTACTCCACCACCAAGATTCATAATCCACTCAGAATTTTATGGAAACGCGTGTTAACAACGTCACCCTATCAGAATTTTCTAGGAAGCGCGTAGCCTACAACGCCACCCTCGTACTAACTCAGGCTAGCCAACCTCCTGGCTGACCTAAGCAGATACGGATTGGAGTATCCATCGGGATTTGCCCTGGACGCACGTCCCCAGACTCACCTCCTGCATACTCCGGGCCCAAATCATTAATCGATCTATGGCTCGCTTTTGAAAACGATGACAGTTAGGTGGCCAAAAGGGCCATTCGCAATTGGGGAATCAGGATGTGGAAGGCCAAAGGGACCATTCGAGACAAGGTTATATTTGCGAGGCCGAGAGACCAAAATTCGCATTTAAAACAAAAGGGTTTTCCTTGTCTCTAGTTGAAAGCATTTCAAATCATTTTGGTTTTGCTATTAAAAGGTTGACTAAGCACATAAGGAATAGTAAAGGCAGTACGACAAGTAATAAGAAAAAGCGGGGTAATCATTTATTTTGCAACCTATAATAGTCTATGTCCTTGCCCCAGTTAAAAATAAGTTAAACCCTTACCTGGCTCGACAAGACAGTATGAAAGCAAGCGGTAGTCAGGTTTCTCCCTCGTTGGACCCACCTGTAATACACAGGGCGTAGAGGATGAAAACGAGACCGACAATAACAAAAGCAAGACATGAACAACAGACGACGCACGGCAATTCAAATATAACTTCACTCATGCTACAGGTACAGTATGGAAAGCCAGGCAATTAAGCATATAAGGATATATGACATATGAAATAACATTTAAAGGAATATTTAAAGCAATTGTAATGCTGGAAGAACATTAATAATAAATATGGAAAGCATGCTAGAACGCAGTTAGGGCACGTAGACATGCTTAAAATCATATAACGGAACTCTCTCGCGAAAACGGGGTTAATCGGATAAGAAATGGGAAAGGTGGGAAAAATCCCTAAATGAGAAATGTGTCAATTGACGGTCAAATAGGGTCGGGTAAATTACAAATTATGAAGAATATCAAATCCCAAGGCTCGAGGAAGCTATAGGTGAAATCGGATTGATATTCGGAGGTCGAACGGGAAAATGGCATTATTTGTAAGGGGTAAAATGGTATTTATCGTAAGAAACACTCAAAATCAAGCTAGAAAAATGGTCAAGGGGGGTTGCACCGGCCTGTGCACGGTCTTGAGACCGTGCAGTAGCCCGTGCGTGATCACGTAAGGGTGCACGGGCCTGTGCACGGTCTTGGGACCGTGCAATAGCCTGTGCGTGATCACGTAAGGGTGCACGGGCTCCTGCACTGTCTTGATCAAGACCGTGCGTTCGCCCGTGTGGATCTACTGAGCAGCAGACTCAGCAGATCGCGAAACTCTCACGCGAATTCAAAATATAAATTCATATATCTCCTAATTTACTCCATAAAACATCCTAATTTTCATATATAATCATATATATCATATAAGCTACACATAGGCACGAGAATCACGTAAAATGGTCAAGTAAATCTTCCTAAACACGAAAATCCTAATATAATAAAATTCTATATAAAACTCAATAAAATCGCAACGAAGAGGGAACAAAATGAAATGGGGTAAAAGGATTACCGGTAGAAAATGTAGTGAGGATCGTTCGGGTTTTCACGGCTCGTCGATCGGGCGAGAAACGGGCTCGGTAGGGCGTCGGGAAGATTCTCTCCTTTCCTCTCCTTCTTTCTCCTTTCTTTCTTCTTTCTTTCTTCTTTCTTTCTTCCTTTTGTGAAATGAGAGAATGAGAGAGAGATAGATAGATATTTATGAAAATATCTCGGGGGGGTAAAATGGTCATTTAGGCTTTCAAGGGCATTTATGTAATTTAAGTAATTGAGGGCATTTAAAAGATAGGTTAAATCAATCTTTTCCACAAGATTAATTAATCCAATTGGATAGATCGAGAAATTAGGCAAGAAAGAATTCGCATAAATATTAGTAATATAATTAAAATATTCGGGTCGTTACAACTTCACCTTCAGAATTACGCGCAACCACCCCAATACCCACTGGATCGTGTTCCCGGTGAACCGCCCCATCATAGTTAAGCTTGATACAATTGCCAACAGGTTTCGATCACTTGACCGGAGTCCGTCTAGCCACCTCAGGGGAGTCAACAGGTCTCCTAAAATAGTCAGTTTGGGCCCTCGGTTGCACTTTTGCCAGCTGCACCTAAGCCAACGGGCCCCAACCCTTTTCCCCAACATTAACCTTGTAGCGATTGGTCCACAAAAGATAGATCAGGGTAGCAAATTTTCGTGCTTCATCCAGCTACAGATCGTCTAGTATAGCTGCAATGCCATCCCTAACGCCCGTCCCAAGTTTTGAAGTGCTGGACCAAGGAATGTTATACAACGCCCATACTGAGCGAGCGAATGGGCACATCAAAAGGGCGTGGATAGAATCTTCATTTGGGTCAAGACAAATGGGGCAGCCCTCGTTCACGAAGCAGTGACGGGTGAATAAGTTACAAGCAGTCGGAAGAGAATTGTGACAAATTCTCCAAAGAAACAGACAGATTTTTGGGAGAGTCTTCAACTTCCAAATGCGGGCCCAGGCAAGCTGCATTGAACCCCGGAGGCGGAAGGAATTGAGAGAGCTTGGTGGTCCATCCCAACGTAGTATGCCGACTTGACAGAGAACTTACCATTCTTCGAAAATTTCCAAGAGAGCAAGTCCTTCTCGCCTGAATTGCCGAGGGGAATGCGAAGAATGGCCCCTGCTTCAGCCAGGAAGAAAACATGCTGGACAAGGGCACGGTTCCAGGCACGAAGGTTAGGTTCGAACAACTCCAAAACTCGTTGGGGGAACACATCGATGCCAGGACGGAAGCGAGGGGTGGAACATGGAATTTCGGGAACCCATTTGTCACCCCAAATCGAAAGGTGACCAGGACCAACTCGCCAAATAATCCCCGAGAAAACCACATCTCTAGTGCCAAATATACTTCGCCATGTGAATGACGGATTGCGGCCTAAGGTGGAATTCCGAAGATCAGTATCCGGGAAATATTTTACTTTTAAGAGGCGACTCAATAAGCTCTCTGGGTTAGTAAGAATCCTCCAAACCTGCTTAGCCAATAGGGCTTGATTGAAAACCTTGAGGTCACGAAAACCCAAACCTCCAACTGTCTTCGTTTTGCACAACTTATTCCAAGCGAGCCAGTGAATACGGCTCTTCCCCCGGTTATGCCACCAAAAGTCACAAATCCTAGTTTCAAGCTAGTTGATGACATGAGGCTGGAAGTTTGAAACAACTTATGGTATAAGATGGCATTGCTTGAAGAACCGCCTTGACTAAGATCTCTTTCCTGGCCATAGATAAGTATTTCTCTGAGAAGCCCTGAATTTTGTCCCAAACCCTTCTCCCAGAGAAAACCGCTGCTCGAGTGCGGCCAACAACCGAAGGGAGACCCAAGTAGAGATCGAATTTTGCAACAAGATCAACCCCCAAACAGCTAGCCAATTCAACTGTAGAGTCCATCGGAACATTTTTGCTAACGACTAATGAAGATTTTTGCCTATTGATGACTTGTCCGGAAATGCGTGTGTAGGAATCAAGAACGTCTTGAATAACATCCATGGCTGTCCTGTCCGCTCTACCACATACCAAAGTATCGTTAGCAAAGAGGAGATGGGAAATGCTCAGGGCACCCACATTTAACAATTCTTCAAATAATTTTTCTACTTTGAACTTGATTTTAATTATATTAAATTAAATAATAATAACAACCCATTACTTTGTAGCTACATTTACTAAAGATATGATACCTAATATCTATTATTTATTTATTATAAATAATTATATCATGTGCCTTGGTATGGGGTTAAAACTAGTTTTTTAATAAAAGGAAACCGCAATGAGTCAATGACAGAAATCAATCCATAAGACCACAACATTCATCAAATCGGGCAATCGGGCTACAATTAGAAATTGTTTAAATATAATATGTTGATAAACAACTAGAAATTCAAACTATTAGGAACAATAACCTTCATAATCAATTATTTAACAACACAATCTTCAAATTTTATATTTTTTTTGGTTTTAAAGTCCATTTATATGGATTGAGTCTGTAACGACCCGAATATTTTAATTATATTATTAATAATTATGCGAATTCTTTCTTGTCTAATTTCTCGATCTATCCAATTGGATTAATTAATCTTATGGAAAAGATTGATTTAACCTATCTTTTAAATGCCCTCAATTACTTAAATTACATAAATGCCCTTAAAAGCCTAAATGACCATTTTACCCCCCCGAGATATTTTCCTAAATATCTACCTATCTCTCTCATTCTCTCATTTTCACACAAAGAAGAAAGAGAAGAAAGGAAAGAAGAAAGAAAGGAGAAAAGAGAGAAAATCTTCCCGACGCCCTACCGAGCACGTTTCTCGCCCGATCGACGAGTCGTGAAAACCCAAACGATCCTCACTACATTCTCTACCGGTAATCCTTTTTCCCCACTTCATTTCGTTCCTTCCTCGTTGCGATTTTATTGAGTTTTATATAGAATTTTATAGTTTTAGGATTTTCTTGTTTAGGAAGATTTACTCGACCATTTTACGTGATTCTTGTGCCTATGTGTAGCTTATATGATATATATGATTATATGTGAGAATTAGGATATTTTATGGAGTAAATTAGTAGATGTATGGATTTATATATTGATTTTCGCGTGTGAGGTTTCGCGATCTGCTGAGTCTGCTACTCAGTAGATCCACACGGGCGAACGCACGGTCTTGATCAAGACCGTGCAGGAGCCCGTGCGCAGCTCTTTTCACAAGCCCGTGCACGAGCCCGTGCGCATGCCCGTTTGCACCTGCACGGTCTTGGCACCGTGCTCAAGACCGTGCGGGAGGCCGTGCACCCCTTTTTGTGCTTGCACCGGCTTGCCAAGCCCGTGCGCAGTCCCGTGCGTTGGCCGGTGCAACTTACTTAGCGGATTTTCTAGCCTTTTCCTTTCTCACACTTCGAGAATTGGTCAACCCCACTCATTTAAATGTTGACTTTTCTCATACGACCTCCGAATATCAATCCGATTTCACCTATAGCTTCCTCGAGCCTCGGGATTTGATATTCTTCATAATTTACAATTTATCCGACCTTATTTGACCGTCAATTGACACATTTCTCATTTAGGGATTTTTCCCATCTTTTCCGTTTCTTGTCCGTTTGACCTCGTTTTCACGAGAGAGTTCCGTTATATTATTTTAAGCATGTCTACGTGCCCTAACTGCGTTCTAGCATGCTTTCCATATTTATTATTAATGTTCTTCCATTATTACAATTGCTTTAAATATTCCTTTAAATGTTATTTCATATGTCATATATCCTTATATGCTTAATTGCCTGGCTTTCCATATTGTATCTGTAGCATGAGTGAAGTTATATTTGAATTGCCGTGCGTCGTCTTTTGTTCGTGTCTTGCTTTTGTTATTGTCGGTCTCGTTTTCATCCTCTAGGCCTGTGTATTACAAGTGGGTCCAACGAGGGAGAAACTTGACTACCGCTTGCTTTCATACTGTCGTGTCGAGCCAGGTAAGGGTTTTAAATTGTTTTCAACTGGAGTAAGAACATAGTTACTTAGGTTTGCGAAATAAACCACTATCCCGCTTTCTTATTACTTGTTGTATTGCCTTTACTATTTCTCTATCTGCTTAGTCAAATCGTTTTGATAGCAAACCAAAATGTTTTAAATACTTTCAACTAGAGGCAAGGAAAACCCAATTGTTTTAAATGCGAACTTCGGTCTCTCGACCTAGAAATTATAACCTTGTCTCGAATGGCCCCTTTGGCCTCCCAAACCCCGATGTCCTGTTTTCGAATGGCCCTTTTGGCCACCCCAAACTATCATTGATTTCAAAAACGAGTCATAAACTGTTTAATGACTTGGGCCCGGAGTATACAGGAGGTGAGCCTGGGGATGAGCGTCTAGGGAAAATCCCAATGTGTACTTCTAGCGTGTTAACTTGGGCCGGCTAGGAGGTTGGCTAGCCTGAGTTGATGCGAACGGTGGTGCTAACAGCGTCTCCTTAAAACTCTGTATGGTGGTGCTAATCACGTCTCCTTAAAACTCTGTATAGTATTGTTGGTGGTGGAGTACTTGACTATATGTCTGCATGTTTTTCAATTGGGAGTTATAAGGAGAGGGCCCGTTCTCGCCGGGACACATTATTTGCATGATTTATTGCATTTGTTGCTTGTCTAATTGTTTTACGGCTTTCGTTACAAGTCGAAGCACATTCCGGTTCTCTTCATTTATCATATGTAATTCCATATATATATATATATAAAACCCGGAAGTGTGACTCGTGCTTGCCACCGTAAGCCTCCTTTATTATTCAATTAATTAGTTGAATTACGAGCCGTGTTTATTTATCGATTTCCAACTTATTTATTTCGTGTTTTTCGAACTTGTAACGGCCTCGTGACTCAACTGATCTCCTTTCAATTTATCGGCTTGATATTAAGTGCAAATGTTTCAAAGGATCCGGTTCGTCAACCTTTTGTGTTTTCAATTAAGCCGAACCCGAGTGTTGCTTTGTGTCATTTTACAACTTATATTTCGTTATTCATATTCTTTCTCAAAACGGGAAACACTCACCACTTTTAGTTTTAAAAGATAAACGTCGAACTGTGATCAAACCCCTTACTGAGTATCCTTTATACTCACCCCCTGCTGTTTTGGTTCTTGCTTCAGGTAGACAGGTGGCGATGTCACCTATCTTGTCAGTCGGCATCAGCAGGTCTAGATAGGCTCAGTCTTTCTGGTTTGTCTTGTCAGTGGTCCCAACAACCGTCGAGTCTTGTTTATTGTATTTATTTACCTTACGTACTTACGTGCCCCTGATGTGGGATAGTTGACAAGGATTGTACAGGATAGACTAGTTGAGCCATGGATGGCACTACGTGTTGTTATGTTATTGTATTTCGAATTTCACATGTTTAATTGATATTATGATTAGCCTCGTAGGCAATTATGAATTTACCTGTTTACTTAAATCGCTTCCACATATCTCTGTTTTATTGTGGTTGTTGTTGGGATGTCGTTGCTGTTGCCGGTAGTGTTTGCTTGAGTGCCGTTCGCCAGAGTGGGTTTTTGAGTTGAATCCCCTCGCTGAAGCTCGGGAGTCCATTTCGGTACGGATGTGGCGATCCTTCTTCAGGGGGCGCTACAGAATCGGTTCAAACCCACTAAAATTTAAATTTCTCCCTACTCAAAATTTACAATATATATGATTTATTAGTAACCAAAACACAAGATATCCACAAACACACGCCTCGTGTGCATATATAAGCAATGAACACCTTTCACATAATAACGATTAGTAATTGTAGAATTGTGACTCATATAATAAGATGATAACTAGTAGAGATTTAATATTAATTCTACATTTATATTTACATCCAGTTCATGTAATTCTACAAAGAAAAGCAAGATAGTAGGAAAAAAAGTAAAAAAATGTTCTAGATATTTTATAAAGGAGTAAGGAACCTACGAAAAGCTTAATTTGCATTTTCCTAAAATATTGTAGTTAAATCAACGTTAATATGATAACATAATTAAATAAGAATATTTGAGGTTCTTTATACATATACTAGAATATATGTGATGATTTCGTATAACTGTAGAAATTCTCTCTCAATCATGGAATTTTCTAAATATACAACGTTGGATTGAAAAATTAAATGTATAAGTTAATTGAACAGTCATTTGTTATCAACAAAGTTTGGAGTATTCCAGTTGTATTGTAAACAAAATACTTCATAAAATTTATTTATTCTTTCAAGAAATTCTTAATTGTATTATGTCTACAAATTATTTATACTTATAGTTTTTTTTAAATAATAAGTTGCCATCCATTCTCAAATTATCACTCTTAGAAATTGTTTACTTTCATAAATAACGCCATTTATCGTCTTGAAATAGCCGGAATAATCAGTTTACTTTGGTAGCTCTACTCCCACGGATTCAATTCCCAGCCCATGCCTGAAATGGACTATGGGCAGTGTAATTAGCGCCCCAAAAATGGTGAGTTTACTAGAAGGGTTCCATTGCCATGGCGCTAACCAAGCATAGCCAATTCTCACTGACTCATTTATTGAGTAAATTGCTCGAAACCCCCTGTGTTATGGTTAATGAGCATGAAAAATCCTATAATATAAAAACTCTCATAAAAAATCCTGTGAAATTTAAAAGTTGCACAAAAAACCCTCGTGGAGTACACGTGCGTTGACCGCGAAGATACATTTATTTTACGTGTGAAGTTACCATTTTGCCCTCAATTTATGTTTTTCTTTTTCTTTTATTTCGTCTGTAAGTCTTTATCTACACCAAACACCAGAAATCCCCAATCCTAGAACTTGAAACCCAGCACTGTGCATACATGTCTATACATAATCACACACTTATAAACTACACAAAATATACACTGCTGCACACAGGTTATTTTGTCGATGGGGAGCAGCCGTTGTGACATGCATGTCGCCTTTTAGGAAACCGTAGGAAGTAAAATTAGGATTCTGTGGAGATTGCAAATAGAGAAAAGACGCTATCAACTGAAATTTTGAATCAAAATGAAGATAAATGGAAATTAATATGGATTTTGAGGACAACAATTGCTATTGGAGTTTCTCCTTAAAACTGATTTACGAATTTTGTTCTTTAACAATTTGGAAGTCACTGCTGCAGGCCCTGGGTGACGGTATTGGGAAGCAAAGTTTTTATGTATGTATGTATATGGTGGTTGTATGTATGTATATATATACATATACGTATGTATAAAAGTATATATATCATGTATATAAACTATATATCATTTCAAAAGAATATGTAGAAACTATATATGAATCATAATTATATATTATATGTATACATATTTTCAAATAAATATACATTTGAAATAACAAAACCTAATATAATTTTAAATATAAATACAAGGGTATAATTGAGAGTTTATTATTTTTTCAGTACAAGTCAAAAGGGAGGGGCTATGTGTTAGAGTTGTGCCCTGTAAAGTCGAACTGCTTCAGGCATTTCCCATGAAACTTTAGAGTAGAACGATCAAGTGATCAATAATAGAATGACTTTAGTAGTCGTCTAATACTACTTTGGCCAAATTCATCATATTTCATTTATAAATGATTGCATATTATTTATTCTTGCATATGGTTCCAAGATCACAGTAAGCCAAGGGACTTGGTTTCAACATTTGATGGGGGCCATGAAATAAGTACCCAATGGTGAGATCTAAACCACTCCAAGTTGAAGAGTTTAAAAGGTACAGGGGATGTCGATCAAACTCGCTCGAGACTTCATATGACATAACTTTTATGAAAGTGTGTCCTATTTCATGACATTAGTGTTTTGGCACTACTATACATATGAGGGTGCTTAACGGAGATTAAGTTCACTGAGGATCCCGCTGGGAATGCCTAAATGGGGTAAGACTTAAAAGAGTCTTAGAGATTAGGAAGATTTCCCTAGCCATGATCGTGTCTAACTAATCCTTAGACTGGGGCATACTTTGATATACTTCTGAATCTCTAAGTTTCACTTAAGTTGTACGTTAGGTATGTTCGAGTCATGCATGGAGGCTGTGAGGGTCAATATCGGATCTATCACTTGTTATAAGAACAAGGGAATTCCTATGAATTCTATTGTAGTATATTCCACCACTAAATCCTTGCGCAAGGTCCGGTTGGTCTTCACTAGGAAAGAGTTCCTAGAGTGTAAGATCAAATGAAATTAGGAATGTTATTCATAGCATTACAGACTACTGGGGTTTTATCTCCCATACCCTAGGTCTCAATCGGGAATTGGATGATAGAATGATCGTATCTTACGGAGATCATGAGGCTGAATGGTATGACTTCATCGATGGATGGGTGGCCATGGACATGTTGCTAGACGTCATCCATGGTCTGTAGGAATGTATTGGTGAAGTCAATGAGTTGATTCACAAATAGTCTTTAATTAAAGTCACAATTATGACATTAAGAATGTATTCCTGCTACTGTTCTATTGGTGAATACAATGACTTCCAAAGGTGAACACATTTATCTATATCAATAAAGTTTGATAACAGTCAACTGGATTGCCAAATAAATTAATTGGAATTAATTCATTAATAAGAGATCAAGATGTTAATTAAGAGTAATTAACGTGTAAGAGTTAATTAAGAGTAATTAACAAGTATTTAATGTGATTAAAGTCGAGAGACTTGTTATTTGTTAACATATAGCCAAAATTAGACTTGAGAATTAATTGGGAATTAATTCAAGTCTAAAGTAATTAAGAGTAAGTCTCGATATTTATGTTGGAATAAATTTGAGACTACTTAATTTAAGTTGGAGAGAGCTTTATCAATTAAAGTGTTAATTGAAAGTTTAAGACTTGAGAGTTAATTGGTTTTAATTCAAGTCAAAATGATTAATTGAGAAACTTGTAATTTATTTAGAATAAATCAAGTACAATTAATAGAGGGAAAAATCTGTAGCAATTAAATGTTAATTGGGCTCATTGGACTAGAGAATTAATTTGGAATTAATTTTAGCCCAAGTTCATTAATGATGGGCTTATAATTTATTTAGAATAAATTAAAGCCCACCTTAATAATATATTGGACTTGT
This sequence comes from Verbena officinalis, assembly GCA_958496215.1. NCBI lineage: Eukaryota > Viridiplantae > Streptophyta > Magnoliopsida > Lamiales > Verbenaceae > Verbena > Verbena officinalis. The sequence continues at coordinate 34,239,826 of OY292386.1, read as the reverse complement.
TTAATTAATAAGGATTAATTAAATTGGGCCTTAGGAATTTAATCTGGTATTAAATTGAAAGGGCCTTGAGAATGCTCAAAACTCCTAGGCCCAATAGGTGTGATGGCCGAAAATCCCAGCCCATCTTGGACTGGAATTTTCGGCCCAGTGCAGGGTTATTTATAACCCTGCACTGAAGTCTAATTAATTAATTAACAAGCAGAACATAAATTCCAAGAATTAGATTTTTCCTAACCCTATTCTCTCTCCTCTTTCACGTTATTTTTCTCTCAGCAAAATAGCAGTTCACATGAACTGCAGAAATCAATTCTGTAGTTTTCACGTGAACTTGCTTTGCAAATTATTTCTTGATTATCTTATTTTATATTAGATAAATACTAATCTTAGACCTATAGCAGGATTTAAGAGATTCAGAGTTCGTCTGCGAGAAGCCGTGGATCAACCTCAGAGGGTTTTGGTTAAAGATCGAAGCTTTGGTGGAATCGAGAAGCCTGCGTGATCAAGGAGTGGACCTAAGCTTTGGAAAGCATTCATACCTTAACGACTACAAAAGGAGTGCGTAAATGTGTGCAATTTCTTGATATATAAACGTTTCAAAGTTCTTGAGTTCATTGGATGAAGATTCATGTTAATTCGAAGGCCCTGGGACAAAAATTTTGAAATTCCTTACTTCTGCTGCGCCTGGGGCACTGTGTGTCATGGCCCCCGGGCGCGGAGAGGAGAATCCTCACTGCAGCGCCCGTTAGAAGTGCGGGAATAAGCTTCGCCCCCACCGCGCACAATCCTAAATTTTTAGCTTAAAACCACTTGCCGAAAGAAGGTTAACCTTGGTGATGGTTGTACATGAGAGTTAACTTATTAACCCTTCATTCTATACATGTTTTTCCGATGTGGGATACAAATGCAGTCTTGCTCACGGCTTTGCGTCACCCCGTGAGGGGAGCCCATGAGCAGCACCTAGGTGCATTTCTGGCAGTCGGGGCGTTACAAATGCCCCTCCTTCAGAGCACAATGTCCTCATTGCGCCATGACTGTAGCTCATTACCGCTTGCCAGTGGATATGGGGTGGAGCCAGGAGCGGCTCCCCAAGCACACCGAGCCCCTTAGAATGGTGACTCCGACGCGCATGGAAACAGGACACCACCGACGGTTGGCTTTGATGCCATCTGTCAAGGCCCCCAGGCGCGGAGAAGAGAACCCTCACGACGGCGCCCGTTGGACGCGCGGGTATAAGCGTCACTACCACCAAGCACAACCCTAAAGTTTGGCCTGGAAAGCACTTGCCAAAAGATGGTGCATCACATGATGATTGTACTTGGAAGATCACTTATAAACTTTTACATTTCACTTGGTTTTTCCGATGTGGGACGGAAATATAGGGGTTCACGGCCTCCGGAAACGGTCTGCAGGAGCCCGTGACCAGACCCCGTGAACGACTCCTGGATGCTGCTCCAATCTCTGGCGGGGCATTACACTGTGAATCCCAACAGTGGTATATATACTTCCACCCTTTTTATTTGGATTAAATTGGTGTTAGATGCGTTTTTATGTTTATGTGCATATAAAAATTGTTGGGAGTTTTGATAAATTAAAAGGAATATTTTGAATATGATTTTATCAAAAAAAAATCTGGAAATTTAAAGATACATATTTTGAAATATTATTGTATTCTTGAAATATATAAAAAATGAATTTTGGTGGGTCAAAAATGAATTTTGGTGTTGAGTTGTGTTGCTGAAAATTGTGTTGCACAAAGTCGAGTCTGGTGACGTCTAGAAAACTGAGTCAGAAACCCTTCCTACTGATCTTGGATGACTTCAATGTCTTCTGAAAAAATGTTCTAGACATGTTGAAATTGACTCTATGATTTTGAATCAATTCAAAAACTTTATTTTTCTATTTTATATGAAATTTTGAATTCTGTAGTCGAAAACTATTTGTGAAACAGGGGCTGCACTGTCACGTTTTAGAAAACGAGTTGGAAAGGATTCCTAATGACCTCTAATGGATTTTTCTATTTCTGGAAGAATTTAGAGTTTTGATTGGAGTCAAAATCTTTATTTTTTGATTTTTTCTGATTTTTTGAAGTTGAAAGTCGAAACCCTAATCTTGAAAATCTGTTTTTAGTTCAGCGTTTTTACGGCAACGTTTTAGAAAATGAATTTATAATCTATTATAAAGTTCTCAAATCGATTTGGTATCTTCTGAGACAATATTCTACATTCCATTTAGTACAAATTGACATTTTGAATCGATTTAAAAGCTTTAGTTTTCGATTTTATATGATTTTTGGAAATCAGAAAACGAAAACCTAATTTTACAGAAAACTTGCACATCACGTTTTGGCGACTGTTTTGAAATCACGTTGGAAAGAGACTCTAACTTGCTTGGATCACTTTAGAATCTTCTGAAAAATTATTCTTCATACGGTTTCCTTGAATATAAGATTTTGAATCCAATCAAAAGGTTGATTTTTCAATTTATGATGAATTTTTTAAATTCAGTACATAACATGAAATTTTGTGAAAATCTATTTTCCGAAAATCATGAGTTATTAATGATTCCTCTCAACTTGAACTTGTTTAATGATTCATATAGACTAGGATTTTGGAACTCTTATGAAATTAGATTAAATTGATAATTTTTTAATTTAATTTAATTTTAAATTAATTTTAATAGAGATTAAAGTTAACTTAGTGAAGTTGTCTATTTTGAATAAATGACTTAAGTACGCATAATAATTATTTACTTGGTAAATTTAATTTTATGCATTGCATTGGATGTATGTTGGTTTTGTCATGGGCTTAATATGCGCTATGGATGGTTTTATTTTGATGGATGCAATATTAACTGTGTTTTTAAATCAAGAGCCTGCGAGCCTCTTATTCCAATTTGTAATGCTTTGTTTTATTTTTCACCAATGTATGTAAATGATTTGTAATTTGAGAGAGTTAGAATCATAGATTGGTGAGATATTTCTAGTTAGATTAGGATAAGGAGTTCAAGACGAAGTGAGTTTGGAAGAGAAGAAACAATCAAGGCCCAAATGTAACGGGTTACTTAAATTGTAATAGAATAGGATTCGATTTGCTCCTTGCATGATTTACATTTATGTTATTATGGCATGAATAGAATCTTCATCCATAAAGTGGCTCTTATGGACCGAGCGTAGGGAAAAACCCATGATAAACCATTATTATTATTGCTAGGTGATTTATTTAATTATTGTTATGTGTGCTTTATGAATGTTTGTATTCATGTATTAATAACATAAACAAGATAATTAAATAATGAGGTCTTGGATAGATTTTTGAAATCTATAATTTTAATTTTTTTTCAAAAATTACCCCAAATTTTGAAAGTAAAAAATTTCCTAATATTAAGCTTTAAAATTGAAAATTATATAAACAAGGATTTTAATTTTTTCAAGCATTCCATTAATAGAAAAATCACTTCTAACCTTGCATAGTAGAGATGACCATAAGTCGTGGGTCTCTGTTATGCGGCATTAGCAAGTAGGTAATTTTCTGAGTATACAAGATATAATTTTTCGATGGTTGCCTTCAACCAGGATGACCATGAGTCGTGGGTCTCCGTTGAACCAATGCATTGAAATCCAATGATTAATGGGTTGGGCTTACTACCAAAGTAACATAGATGTCGCATGAGTCTTGGGTCTATGTGAAGGAGGTAATGCAAAATATTATTAAGAGTTATATTTGATATAATTAACAAAAGATGTTTACCTAAAGACTTGAATTAAATGACCATGAGTCGTGGGTTTAATTGCAAGAAGCTTTGGGATCTTAATACCCACTAAAGAAAAGTTACACTATTTTTCTCTAACTTTATTACATAGGAGTCAGTAAAGTTTGAATAAATTAGTGGGAGACTGAATGATTAAAGACCACTTCATTCTTTTATTTAAATTCTATTATTTGTCACTCATACATTTTCTGCTTTATAATTGTAGACTTCATACTCGGTCAACATATCTAAAAATCCGTTAATTGCTACCCTCGAGTCCAATAAATAGTATGTATTTATTCTGAGTGAATGATGGAGAAAGATAAATATTAATAGTTAATATTATACCTTAATTAATCGTTAATTTAGGTTTCTGGACTTGAGAATTAGTTTGGGAAATTAATTCAAGTCTACTGATTAATTAAATCACTAAAAAACTTTCGAAGTCATTAGGTGATTTGGGCTTAAGATTTATTAGAAATAGATTAGGCCCACATAATTAATTATTAAGGGGTTTACTTAATTATATGGATTGTGACGACCCGAATTTCTTTATACTAATTGGTATGTTTTTCGCGCTAATTTTTCTCTCTTTTCCCTATTTCTCGTATATTGTGAATTATATGTGTTATTTGGATTTATACTTTTCATATTTGCGTTCGTTATTTTATTAGCTTCGCATCGCTTATAATATTGATATATTTGTAGATTAGAACCTGTACCGGAATTTCGATCAAATGACCATTTTACCCCTTTCCCAAAATAGTAACTTACGTCAAAGATTCTGTTTCTTTCTTTTCTTTCTCTCTTTCTTTTCTTCTTCCATTTTTCTTCCTTCACTTACATAAGAAAGAAAGAAAACAAGAGATAAGAGGGTTTTGGTAAAATTTCATAGTCGATCGTTGATCTCACTCTGTAACTTCATTCTTGCCCAAATTCAGTGTCGTCAGTTCCTACTCGTTCCTCATACTGTGGTCTTCGAAAATAGGTACCATAATTTCCAATAATTCTTCTCGTTTTGCATGTTTTTGGTTGATGATGATGAAAAGTAACTACATGTTTATATTTTATAGTTGTTGGTGAATTCTTGATCGTTTGGCATGATCCTTGGTTTGATAGCTGTAGAATAAGTTACATAAACTAGATTATGTGTTGTTGATGGTTGGATATACTGAATTATGTGAATCGGATAATATTTGGTTGAAGTTTTGTCGAATTCTCTATTTTCTGCCTGAAATGGTGAATTTTACGGTAAGATGCACGGTATGCATTTTACCGTGAGATTACCATTTCATGGTAAGTTCCGCAGTAAGCAACTTACCGTGCGTCTGCATTTTCATCATAGACCATGAGTCCTGCATGATACCGTGAGAGTGTATTTTTCAGATTTTAGCTACATACATGTACAGTGTTTTGTATATATTAGAAATCCCAATTTTGCATACGACCTCGGTTTTGACATCTGATTTCACTCGTAGTTCGTATAAATCATGATATTGAATAATTCTCAAACTTTATAATTTTTCGACTTCATTCGGGTAATGAATAGTGATATCTTCGGTTTTGTAAATCTTGTACTTTTCTCCGATTGACATGAAACTTGTGTGATAGCTTCCTTATGCATATTTAATGTTAATTGCATGATTGTGGATTCATCTGATAAGCCGTTCCTCTTTAATTGTTCGTTTTGTGGTTTTAGAGTTATGTTTTGATCCTCTATGTTCTGTGTTGTTACAGGTCAGTCCCAGGATGAGGGTCAGTAGTCTAGCAGTCGGGTTTTAGCTTGCAGAGATCCAGGTGAGGGTTTTAAATTATTTTAAAGCTGGACAAGAACCTTATGTATATATATTATTTGTGAAATAAATGTTATCCCTCCCCGTTGTTTATATCGTTTTGTAATTTACATTCCTTTTTACGATATTAAATATTTCGAGTTATATTTAATGATTTCGATTAAAATCGATTTGATATCAACTTGTATATATGTAATCATTTGAAAATGAATTTCAACGAGACATAAAATGCTTTGATTTCAAAAGTAGGTTTTGGGTCTTTGATCGCTACACCACCGTCTCAAAAATGGCCCGTTTGGCCACAAATGTAAAGAACGACTGCAAATGCGAGAATATGATAACGTTTAATGTTTTCAAAATGGGCCCGGAGGTTATATGGAGGGTGAGACTCATAGACGAGCATCTAGAGTAATAAGATCCCAAAGTATAACTTCCAAATTGTAATTTCCAATGGGAGACCGGTTGGTGGTTGGCTAGTCTTTCGTTGGGGAGATGGTGAACATTGCATGTGTTGCATGTTTTTCCTGAAATTATTGTGATCGAACGGTCAGTTCTCGGGTTGCTCCTTGACTGAAAAACGGTGTTGGGAGTATTTATTGAATGTGGAGTTATAAGGTGGAGGCCCGTTCTCGCCGGGATAATTATTGAATGTATATATCGAGATGAATCACAATCCGATTGTTATAAAAACACTTATTACTTTCATGAAAACCGGATTCGTGACTCATTCTTGCTTTCCTTACTATTATGTATAATCCTTCACTGAGTTTATTTTGGACTTACCCCTCGTGTTTTGGCTCTTGTCTCAGGTAGCTTTAGGTAATCGACATGCACAGCGTGTCAGAGTGGCAACAGCGTATTAGTTAGGACATTTTTAGTTTGGTTCTTAGAAGTTGTTGTCATTTACTTTATTATTTTGGATACTCTCATTATAGTTTGGCTAAATTGTTGGTCTTGATTATGGATCTGTACTCTGCTGGTATTATTGGCTCTTGTGTGAGCATAACTGATTATACTAGAACTGCTAGGGTAACTGTTTAGCCTCGAACGACATCTTTTGCTTTATATGTGAATTATGCTACCGCTATCTCTGTTGTTGTTTGTTGTTGGTTGTGGGTGTTGTTCTTTAGTGTGTTACGCTGTTGCTAATTGTCAGGGATAGACCCGGTTGGTCGGGATGGGTTTCTAGGCGGTAGTTTCAATCACAGTTTGGGAATTCGTTCTGGCTCGGGGGAAGGACTGTATTGGGGTGTTACATGGACAATTAAGCAAATTCAGGCCTAAGAAAATTTAATCTAGCATTAAACTCAGTAGGCATTATTTCTCTCTTTTTCTCGATTTTCTCTTTTCAATAAGAGAAGCTTTTAAGACAAACTTAATATGTCATATGGGATGACATAGAATAAGTTAAAAGGGCAAACCACACTAAGTAGTTAATAGTCAAGGTGTCTATAGCAAGCTACTATTGTCATAAAAGTGCATTATATACGCTGTTAAATGTATGCCTTATATGTATCGAGTCAGTTCTCCGATGGGAACTTCGTATCTTTCTGACCGAATATATAAGGATTGCCCATCGAAGATCGAAGACCTTCTGTATTCTGCCGATTTGATCGAGCTACCATTGAAGCGATATGGCGTCATTCTAGGGATGGACTAGTTATTTTAACACTGGGTGTATGTCGATTGTTTTAGGAAGAAGATTCTCATTGGTATTGATGAAACATAAATCCAAGGGGTTTTAGAGAAGTCAAATTCTCCCCCGAAGATTTCTTTCGTTGAGGCTACACACTTGATCAAAGAAGGAGCTCAAGCCTTCGTAGTATATCTTCTGAACCGACCAAGATCAAGTGGAACTTGAGAACACTCTTGTAGCTCAAGAGTTTTTGGATGTGTTTCCAGAGAGTTTGAACTCTTTGCCCCCCGAGCGCGATATTGAGTTCGTAATTGATTTAGCCCCGGGATTAGAACCATATTCCAAGACTCCGTACCGGATGGCTCCTGCTGAGTTGAGGGAGCTGAAGAAGCAGCTTGATGAATTGCTTGAGAGTGGGTACATAAGACCGAGTATCTCGCCTTGGGGTGTACCGGTCTTATTTGTCAAGAAGAAAGATGGTTTGTTAAGGATGTGCATAGATTACCGGGAGTTGAACTGGATGACGATCAAGAATAAATACCCTCTACCCCACATAGAGGAGCTATTTGATCTGTTACAAGGTTCCAGAGTCTATTCGAAGTTGGACCTTCGACAAGGTTACTACCAGCTTCGTATCAAAGAGCAAGATATTCCGAAAACTGAATTTAACACTCGGTATGGCCATTACGAGTTCGCCGTTATGCCTTTTGGGTTGACGAACGCTCCAACTGCTTTCATGGATATGATGCACCGGATTTTCAGGCCTTATCTCGACAGTTTCGTGGTTATCTTCATAGACGATATTTTGGTCTTTTCAAAGAATGTCGATGACCACGTAGAACATCTCCGGATCTTGCTTCAGACGCTTCGTAAGCACCAACTCTTTGCTAAATTTAGCAAATGTGAGTTCTGGATTGACCGTGTAACGACCCAAAAATCCAGGAATCATTGTGAGTTCTTTTTCGCGATTAATTATCCTTCTTAACCCTATTTCTCGTATTATGTGAATTATATTATATTATTTCGTATACGACCTTACGTGATAATATTATGTGCGTATTTAAATTTCCTTAATTGTTTAGCTTTCGTTTAATATTAATATTATTATATCGTACCAAAATAATTTAATTGGACTTTCTAAAATTACCAAAATACCCCTTCGTATTTTTGACATTTTGAAATATTTGATAAAAGTCTCGAAACCCTCATTTGAACCTTTATTCGAAATAGAAAGAGAGAGAGAAGAAGGAAAAGAGGATTTTTGCTCCGAAGCCCTAAACGATCGTGCCGAGCTTGTTTCTCCGTGGAACTCCGTGCCGATCGAATCTAAATGATCCTCTCAACGAGACCTTGCTTTAGGTACCTTTTTCCCCAATTCTTTCTACGAATTTTTGATGTTTTGAGCTTATTTTTATATTTCGGGATTTATAGGATTTTTAATGAAATCGAACCCGTTTCTTGGTCATTTCTTGTGATTCTTGGATAGAAAAATTCCTTACATGTTGCTTACTGATTGTTATAAATTGTGGGTGTCGATTTGCGTTCAAAATATGTTTTAAATGCATTTTTGGCTCGAAATCGCGTTGAAATCACGACTTCCTGCAGGGTGCTGTTAAACCGCACGGGCTAACGCACGGTTTTGATCAAGACCGTGCAGGAGCCCCTGTGCACCCCTTCATGCCTGCACGGGTTCACGCCCTTGCACCTGGACCGTGCGGACGGCCGTGTGTAGTGCACGGTCTTGACACCGTGTTCAAGACCGTGCACAACCCGGTGCAAATGCCTTAGGCGATTTTTCCAACTTTTTCACAAGTTGCCCTCGGGAAGTGAGTCAATGTGTCGCCATTTTTGGTTGACTTTTCGCATACGGACTCCAAAAATTATACCGATTTCACCGATAGATCCCTTATAAGTTGTAGATTAATATTTTGGAAATGTTTGTTGAATTTCGACCTCGTTCGGACTGTGAATAGTGCAATTTTACGTATATGCATTTTTGAAAACTTGTTGGAATTATTTGAAATTTACGTGGTAGCTTCCATAAATATTATTATTGGCATATGCATGCTTGTTGATTCATTTGGTTAGCCGTTCGTCAAATAATTGCTTATTTGCGCTTTTAGAGTCGTTATTAATTCGTCTAGGTCCTGTCTTGTCTACAGATCAGTCAGAGGTCGGTGAGCAGTGAGTTGTAGCTGCTAGGCTTTCTTTTTGGCACACCAGGTGAGGATTTAAATTATTTAAACTGGGCTTGAACATATATGTCTATGTATACTTGCGAAATCCCCGTATTCCCTTATTATTGGTATTAAGTATTTCGAGCATATACTTTTATGATTTTACCAACAAATTATTTAATATCAAATTATACATTAGTACCGAAAATCGATTTGTTTTCAAAAGGGCAAGTAAACTCTTTCCTTTTAATGTGATGATTTGACTTAGGATTGGGTCTATGAGGAAAGTCGTTAGGGAAGTGCGCCAGTGCAACTCGACGCGTACGGAACTTGTAGTTACCCCTTTGTCGTCACCACTTGCCCAATTGCCTGTTTGGCACTCAAACCCTTATTGTAACGCGAGCAAAATTGTGGACTTTTCTTTTAATGAGGGCCCGGGATGGTATCCGGAGGTTGCATTTGGGGACGAGCGTCCAGAGTGTAATCCGAGGTGCTTCTCCCAAAACTAAGCGTCAATCGTGGCCCGTCAGGAGTTTGATAGCCACGGTTGGGAGCGATGGTGGGTGTTGCATGTGTTGCACATTTTCCTAAAATTCACTATAGTCGAGCCTCGGGTTGCTCCTTGGCTTGACATCGGAGATGGAGTTTTTATTATGTCTTGAGAAGAAATAAGGAGGAACAGGCCCCCTGTCCCTGGGATATTTATTTATTGCTTTATATTGTTATTGTCTTCTTTCTTTATTGAATATTCAAGTCGAAACACATTCTGGTTTCTTCCTTATTGCATATGTATTTTCTATTAAAACCCTGAAGCGTGACTCGACTTGCTCCTCCTATATGTTCACTGAGTTCTTTGACTCACCCTCTTTTATTGGTTCTTGCCTCAGGTAGATTGAGAGACTGACATGTCTCGCGTGTCGGATTGGCAACAGTCCATAGATAGGGCTTTTTTGTTTTGTCGATGTCTAAATTGTTGTCTATAACACTCTCGTTAGGTTATTCTTGGTTCGGGCTTGTATTTAATGCTATATTGATCCCCACCCCTATATATTTACTTTATGTTGCCCTGAATGGGCTGTGATGATACTAGATATTTAGATTGGCCCCGAAGTGGCATTTATGTTATTATGTTTTAATTCGCTTCCGCTATATATATTCTGAACTGTTTAATTGTTGTGTCTTTGGGGATCTGCTATTGCCAAGAGTCGGGATAGACCCGTTGGCTTGTATGGGTTCTCGGGTTGAGGCGCCGTTCTCGGCTTGGGAATCCGTGCAGGTTCGGGGGCTGTAGAGCGGGGCGCTACAAACCGAGTTTCTTTTCTTGGTCACATTATATCAGGAGATGGTATGTTTGTCGTCCCTTCTAAGATTGAGGGTGTAATGAATTGGAATCAGCTGAAAACTCCTAGAAAAGTGAAAAGTTTTCTTGGATTGGCCGGGTATTATAGGAGATTTGTTAAAGATTTCTCGAAGCTAGCATCTCCACTTACTCAGCTAACTCGGAAGGAAGTGCCCTTTCTATGGGACGAGAAATGCGAGGAGAGTTTCCAAGAATTAAAGAAGAGATTGACGTCAGCACCCATACTTACTCTTCCTGACGGCACCGAAGGGTACTCTGTGTATACTGATGCTTCAAAGAAAGGTTTAGGGTGTGTATTGATACAGAATGGCAAGGTAGTTGCTTATGCTTCAAGGAAACTGAAAGACCTAGAGAAGAACTACCCTGTCCATGATTTAGAGCCTGCAGCTGTAATATTTGCCTTGGGGAAATGGCGGCATTACCTTTATGGGATTTCTTTTGACATATTCACCGACCACCAGAGTTTAAAGTATTTGTTTACACAAAAGGATCTAAACCGAAGACAACGTCCGTGGATGAAGTTTTTAAAGGACTACGACTATCGAATTCTTTATCACCCCGGGAAGGCAAACGTAGTAGCAGATGCCTTGAAAAAAAGCTCAAGTAGCACAGCTTGAAAGTGTATCCTCTGACTTTCTTGACGGGGATATGCGAGTCTGTGTGATTTCACATCCCCGAATCGCAAACTTGTCAGTTCAGCCCGAATTATTCAAAAGATTCGGGAGGAACAAACTTATGATGAGAAGATTCAAAAACTCATTTCCAAGATGCAAGATGACCCGAATTCAGAGTTTAGATTTGACGATGCGGGAATGCTTCGTTTCAGGAACCGAGTTTGTATACCCGAGAAATTGAAGCGTGATATTCTTGATGAAGCACATAAGTCTGCTTACATTGTACATCCGAGAGAAAATAAGATGTATAGAGACCTCAAGACTCAGTATTGGTGGAATGGTATGAAGAAGAACGTAGTAGAATATGTGAGACACTGTCTAACATGCCAAATAGTCAAATCTGAGCACCAAAAGCCAGGAGGTACTCTCCAGCCACTTCCCCTGCCTACTTGGAAATAGTAGGAGGTTACTATGGATTTCATAACTGGTTTGCCCACAGTTCGTGGTGGTTACGATAGTATTTGGGTGATCGTGGATAGATTAACCAAGTCAGCTCATTTCTTGCCAGTTCGTAAGATAGCAAAAGTTAAATCTTTCCTAAAGCTGTACCAAAAGGAAATTATATCTAAGCACGGAGTTCCGGAAAGCATAGTGTCAGATAGAGATCCCAAGTTTACTGCATGCCTTTGGTAAGAGATTCACAAGGACTTGGGAACGACTCTTAAATTCAGTTCAGCGGCTCATCCCCAAACAGATGGACAGTCAGAAAGTGTAACGCCCCGAAAATCCGAATAATTAATTTGGTATGTCCGAATCGAATATTTGTGTAATTTAATATTTATTTGATATTTATTATGTAATTTTAGAATTTATTTCGTATATGATTGAATTTATGCATTTAATTTACAAATCGTCAATGTGCGCTTAATAATATGTAATTACATGTTATTTGGACAACGTGAGTTTTCGAACTTATTTTGCAAAATTACGACTTTGCCCCTTCGGTTTCTAAACCTTAGTCAATTTGACTAAGTCTCAATCTCTCTCTCTCACACTTGCCATTCACGCACAAACAAGCAAAGGAGAAGAAGGAAAGAAAGAAAAAGAGAAGGAAGAAGAAAGAGATTCCAACGATCGTTCCGACTCCGTTTCCCGACGGATTTTCGAGCCGTTTACGTCTACGAACTCCTCGCGATCTCATCTACGTGTATGCTCTCTCGAAATTTTTCATTTAATGCCTTCATTACTTCAATTTTTGGATTTTTGATTATAGTTGTATAATTTAGGTTTTATATGATTTTGATAGAAATTGTGGTTGGATTTTCGTGTTTATTGATTCTACGTGTAGCTTATGTATTGTAGATCATTATATGTGAGAATTAGGGTTTGATTTGCATGTTTTAGTGATTAATTGTTGGATTAGGGTTTGATTTTCGCGTATGATTTTCTGTCTGCGAGTTTCTGCTCATTTTGATCGCACACGGGCTTGTGCACACGGCCTCGAGGCCGTGTGCATGATGCCGTGCGCGTGGAAGGATTGCGCACGGGCTGTACACACGGCCTTGAGGCCGTGTGCATGAGGCCGTGCGCGTTTCTTGAGTGTGCACGGCCTCGCCACACGGCCGTGCACAAGGCCGTGTGGAAGGCTCGAACAGTACCCCGACCTTCTGTAAGTCAGGGTACAAAATTGGCCTACGGGTCCCGTTTCGGCTCGTCTTTTCCGAATTCTTTCTTCGCTCGTGTATTCGATATGTATGATATAGATAGGAATTGCATGATTTATGAATTTACGACATGTTCGGGTATGTGAATAGTGCATTTTAAGTTTTCGTTAAATTTTTTAACTTTTGCATGTGAAGTCCGATTTTTCCGAAATTCGAATGCATGCTTCTTTATGATATTCTAAGCATCTCTGTAAAGTTTCGTTGCATTTGGAATTGATTTACATTTTTAAATTTGCGAGTTACTCCGTTTTCGTTCGAGAATTTGAACCTAAGTGATTTATTTAATTGTATAACGTGCTTCTATGTGTTCTAATTCTTTCGTATAAGCCGTGCGTCGTCTTTAGTCTTATTTGGTTGTGTCTTGGTATTTTTGCAGACGATACTCCTGTGGAGTAGCGCCGGTTCTTGCTCTTTTGCTCATCTTTTGCATAGCCAGGTGAGGCTTTCCGTTTCTGTTTCCAGTATTACTACGTATATATATATAAATAAACCTCTCCCGATATAAGCCACGTTTATGTTTTGTTTTCACACCGTTTATATATATACTTAGTAGATATTTATGATTATTATGTTCATTTGATTTATCGAAAATTATTTGATATGAAAAAGTATTACGTATAGTCTTCGAAATGTTTACGGAAGAGACATGTAAAACCTTTTGTTTCTAAGGCGAACTTTGGCCTTCGGCCTCGCATATGACATGTCTCGAACGGTCTTTTGGCCAACCCGAAATGTTTGAAAAAGCGAGTTATGAAATGTTTGTATGATTGTTTGGGCCCGGAGTAAGAGCGATAGGACGAAGTCGGTAGACGTCGGGTCTACGGCGTAAATCCTATGGTTTCCTCCATTTGGGAGCTCGGGGTGAGGCCGGAGTGGCAGCCCTTTGAGTACCTGAGTTATTCTAGTAAGTTTCGAGTAGTTCGGATTTAGCGGTCCGTCTACATTGGAGGCATAAGGGTGGTTTTCGTTTTTTTTATGTTTGGTTATTGGAGTTCAGGGCTCGACTCGCCGAGTCATAAGATATGTTTTGTTTTATGTTAAATCACCACCCGATTACGAAAACCTTTCTTTTATGTTGGTTTCTTTTAATTTAAAATTGGTGATTTATTTTCCGTTTTGTTATATACACTATTATTCCCTCCTCACTTAGTCGTTTGACTAACCCCCTCTGTTTTACCCCTGTACTGGTTTCAGGATACTAGGCGGGATCTTCGTCGTCGTCGTCGTCGCGTCTTTGAGTTACATTCTTTTTGCTCATGTATAACTCTCATTCAGTATGGCTATGATTTAAGTCTTTTGATTTTAGGATTTATTAGAATGTATTCGGGATTTTTTGTATATCGAACCCGTTATTATATAATTATCGGGATATTGTATCGAACCCGTTTATTATTTAATTAAGTGAATTTCGTTAGCCTTGGTGGGCTTTTATAATTGTGCAATTTATTATGCTTTAATGTTTGACTTATTTCGCTTCCGCACTTCTGTCTCGTTGTTTATTTAAAACCCCGCCTAGTAATTGAGTAAATGCTTGCCGTTCGCCGGGTTTCGATTCGGGTCGGATCCCATTCCGGCTTCGGGTCGGGTCTCGGTGCGGGGAGTGCGTTACCCGTTTGGGGTGCCCGCTACAGAAAGGACAATCAAATATTTGGGAGATTTGCTGAGATCGTGTACTCTCGACTTTCAGACAAGTTGGGATATACACTTGCCATTAATCGAGTTTGCATATAACAATAGCTACCAATCTTCCATAGGAATGCCCCCGTATGAAGCTCTTTACGGGAGAAGATGTAGATCGCCTCTTTACTGGGATCTCGAGGATTGGGATTGGACAGCGAACAAGCCAAATGAGGTATGCCTACTCCTCGATAGATGGCTCAGGAATCTATTGATAAAGTCCAAATTATTCGCCAACGAATGAAAGCGGCCCAAGACCGACAAAAGAGTTACGCCGACAAGAGACGTCGCAATTTGTCATTTGAGGTTGGAGACAAGGTGTTTCTTAAGGCATCCCCGAGAAAAGGGTTCGTGAGAATTTGGAAAGGCGGTAAGCTAGGTCCTAGATACTTGGGACCGTATGAGATTCTCGAGCGTATCGGGAATACCGCCTACCATTTGGATTTACTAGCGAGCCTGACTGGGATTCATAACGTATTTCATATCTCCCAACTCCGAAAATGCTTCCCTAATGAGTCTCACATCCTCCGAGATGACGAGATTCAGTTGGAACCGGAGTTAACCATCGAGATGAAACCAGTCAAAATTCAAGATCGGAAGTTGCAACAACTCCATAACCGACATATACCTTTGGTAAGAGTCTTATGGAGAAATCGGACTTCCGAACAATCGACTTAGGAAACGGAGGACAAGATAAGATAGGCTTATCCCGAGCTTTTCACTGAGACGAGATAGAATCTGGGGACTAGATTCTTTAAAGGGGGGAGTATTGTGACGATCCGAACTTTTAAATAAAAAACAGGTGTGTTTCCTCGTGATATTTCTATTTCTTTTTGCCCATTTCTTGTAATTTCACGAACTATGTGCTTAATTGTGTTTTTAATATTGTATTTATGTTCGTTATTTGATTATCTTCGATGTGAGTATAATATCGACTTATTTGCAATTTAGTCCCTAAGCTTAATTTTTGAGAATTTGCACGTTAGCCCCTACCTTCCCAAAATAGCACGTCTTGGACAATATCTCTTGGTCAAAACTTTTCACACCTCACTTTTACCCCCTACTATTCACGTTAAGGAGAGCAAGAAGAGAAGAGATTTTCTTAGGTTTTGAATTTCACTCAAATCAACCCTTCTTGCTCGTTTGTGGACGGATTTTGGCACTGTAAATTCCTACGAACTCCTCTCGATTCCCTCTATGTGTAGGTACCAGATTTCCTTACATTCTCTTTTGATTTCTTGATTTAGCAGAAATGGATGAATAGTGGAGCCTAATGTATATTTGATGATCATGAGTGTAAAACTTGTTGGTTTGCTGTGTTGCTTGGATATAAATGATTGTTATGAAGTGTATGAACTTTTGAAGTTTTAGCTTGATTGAAGAAGTTGATTTTTTGGGATGATGATTTTGATGATTTTTGCTGTTGTTCTTCGTGAGCTTTGTTTTCTGCTGATATTCGAAACTGTCACGGCCTCTAGTCAAGGGTTGTCTAGACCCAGTGAACATGCTCACAGCCTCCTCTCACCTTGTGAGGAGAGACCGTGAGTGTGATTGTCACAATCACGGTCTCTCACTCACGGCCTCTCCTTCACTACCTGACCCCGTGACTGTGCATGTTTTGCCTCTGGAAGGAACAGTGCTACATTGCACTGTAGCCTTATCCGAGGCTCGTCTTTTCCTAATTCTTTCTTCGCACATGTGTTCTATTATGTTAATATATATATATATATATATATAGATGAATTGCATAATTTATAAATTTATGACATGTTCGTGATAGTGAATAGTATAATTTAAGTTTTCGATAAAAGTTCTAACTTTTGCATATGAGGTCCGTTTGACCCGAAACTTATGTGACCCCTTCCATATGAGTGTTAAATGTTGTACATAAGATTGTGAAACTTTTTGTTTAGTCGTTCGTCTTTAATTGCATTTTTTGTGTTTCTAGAAGTCTATCTTGACCCATTAGGTCTTGTGTCTTTCAGATCAGTCCTAGGAGGACAGTCAGTGAGCCTGTGTCTAGCACCACCTGGATAAAGTGACAAAAGAGATAAGAGAAGGAGGACCAAGTTACTCCTCAGAAGTAGCACCACCTAAAACCAAATATGACACGACCACGTAAGACAACGACCAAGACGCACAACTAAAGGGCGGTGGAGGATAATCCATGGGTCGGATTGACGTGAGCTCGGAGTATGTTGTTCTTGAAGTCGAGAGGAACAACTCTCGTGAAGGTGGAGTTTCCATCCGGTGCTTGGATGTGAAGTTGCATTTTTGAGTTGTGGTGAGACAGAAAGAGAAGTGTAGAGAGAGAGGGGGGTTTAATGTGAAGTGAGGGGGAAGAAGAAGAGAGGCGGATTTTGACAAAATCTGATTTTTGCTCCGAAAACCCAAAGGGGTAAAATTGTAATTTCATAAAACTTAGTCAAACATGCACGATCTCGGAATACACTGATATTACAGTCAAAAATCATTATTATAAACGAACATTGTCACATAATAATTTAAATTCAACAATTAGCACATTCATAAAAATTCATAACAAAGCATAATAAATAATCACATAATTTTGAGAATTGAGGAAAGACGCAAAAAACGAAGGCGTGAAGCTTACCGAACTCATCTCGAAAAGTCAGGGCGTTACAATCTCTCCCCCTTATGAGAATCTGTCCTCAGAATCTATTCGTTCGAAGCGAACAACTCCGGATGGTACTGCTTCATCTTCTCCTCTGTTTCCCAAGTAGCTTCCTCGTGTTTCTGGTTCATCCTGAGAACCTCCACCATGGGAATCTGATGGTTGCGAAGCACTTGGAATTTGCGGTCTAAAATCTGTACTGGTTGAGAGACGAAAGTCAAGTTCGGTTCTAACTCGATCTCTTCTACAACAACGATCTCAGACTCATCCGGATGATACTTGCGAAGCTGCGATACATGGAAGACATTGTGAATATGTCACGGCCCCCGGGCGTGAAGAGGAGAACCCTCAGGAAGGCCCCCATTGGACGCGCGGGTATAACATTCGTCCCCACCGAGCACAACCCTAAAGTTTGGCTTAAAACAACTTGCCAAAAGAGGTTGCAGCCATATGATGGTTGTACTTGAGAATTAGATTATAAACCCTTGAATTACAATTTCAAATTTTGATGTGGGACGAAATTATAGGGGCTCACGGCCTCTAGTCACCCTGTGACTAGACCCCGTGAGCAACCCCTGAAGGCAGTTCTGCGCTGAATTTTTCGGGGTGCCACAATATTGTGACGACCCGAACTTTTAAATAAGAAACAGGTATGTTTCATCGTGATATTTCTATTTCTTTTTCCCCATTTCTCATAATTTCGAGAATTATGTGCTTAATTGTGTTTTTAATATTGTATTTATGTTCGTTATTTGATTATCTTCGATATGAGTATAATATCGACTTATTTGCCTTTTAGTCTCTAAAGCTTAAGTTTTGAGAATTTGCACTTTAGCCCCTACCTTCCCAAAATAGAAAGTCTTGGACAATATCTCTTGGTCAAAACTTTTCATACCTGACTTTTACCCCCTACTATTCACGTTAGGAGAGAAAGAAGAGAAGATATTTTCTTAGGTTTTGAATTTCACTCAAATCAACCCTTCTTGCTCGTTTGTGGACGGATTTCGGCACCGTAAATTCCTATGAACCCCACTCAATTCTCTCTACGTGTAGGTACCAGATTTCCTTACATTCTCTTTTGATTTCGTCGATTTTGCATAAATGGATGAATAGTAGAGGCTAATGTATATTTGATGATCATGAGTGTAAATCTTGTTGGTTTGATGTGTTGCTTGGATATAAATGATTGTTATGAAGTGTATGAACTTATATTGAAGTTTTAGCTTGATTGAAGAAGTGGATTTTTCGGGATGATGATTTTGATGATTTTCTGTTGTTGCTCTTCGCGAGCTCTGTTTTCTGCTGATATTCGAAACTGTCACGGGCTCTAGTCACGAGATATCTAGACCCTGTGAACATGCTCATGGCCTCCTCTCACCTTGTGATGAGAGACCGTGAGTGATTGTCATAGTCACAGCCTCTGACTTACGGCGTCTCCTTCACCTGACCCCGTGACTGTGCACGTTTTGTCTCTGGAAGGAACAGTGCTACATTGCACTGTAGCCCTATCCGAGGCTCGTCTTTTTCGAATTCTTTCTTCACACATGTGTGCTATTATGTTAATATATATATATATATATGAATTGCATAATTTATAAATTTATGACACGTTCGTGATAGTGAATAGTATAATTTAAGTATTCGATAAAAGTTCTAACTTTTGCATATGAGGTCCGTTTGACCCGAAACTTATGTGACCCGTTCCATATGAGTGTTAAATGTTGTACGCAAGATTATGTAACTATTTGTTTAGTCGTTTGTCTTTTATTGCATTTTTTGTGTTTCTAGAAGTCTATCTTAACCCGTTAGGTTTTGTGTCTTTCAGATCAGTCCCAAGAGGACAGTCAATGAGCCTGTGTCTACCTCGTATACTCTTTTGATATTCCAGGTGAGGGTTTCTAACTTCTTTCAACTGGGCAAGAACATATATATGTAAATATATAATTGTGAACCAACTACCCATCTCTTATGTGCAATATATGATTTACGTTTTCCTCTCCTGTATACTCTATTAGATATTTTGAGGTATATCTCAATGGTTTCGACCAAAACGCTTTAATATCAAAGTATATATAGTACATTGTTTAAACGAAAATGAGACAAACACTTTGGGATTTTAAGTAACACTTTGGACTGATTTGTTAGTTCGTTACACCTAGTCTCACCAACCCTGCATCCCTGATCATTGTTTACTACCCCTGTGTAGTCCTGTTTTAAAAGCGAGAAAACCCCAGAGTTTCCTATATTGTTATGGGCCCAGGAATTATATAGGAGGTGAGACCTGGAGACGAGTGTCTAGGGTCGATCCAAGTATATGATTTCCAACTTGGCAACCTTATTTAGAGTCGGTTGGTGGTTGGCTGGCTTTAGATAGGGTGGTGATGGCATTGCATTCGTTGCACGTTGTCCTTAAACCCCAAAGTTTCCTGGTCGGATCTGCGGTTGCTCCTTGATCTAACAAACGGTGTTGAGAGTATTTCTTTCCCATTCATTATTGGGAGTTATAAGGTGGAGGCCCGTTCTCGCCGGGATAATCATTGTATTACTGAACTTGCTTACTGTTTCTCATTATTGTTATACCAAGATGAAGTGCAATCTGGGGTTTAATAACCGTTATACCTATTTTTCCTCTGAAACCGGATTCGTACCTCAATCTTGCACTATTATATCTATGTATCAACCTTCACTAAGTTATTTTGGACTCACCGCTCATTTTGATTCTTGCTCAGGTATAGATGGGGAAGCCGACATATCTTGTGTGTCGAACGGGCAACAATTGTATTGTTAGGATCTTCTTTTGGTGTGTGAGGTCCTAGATATTGTTGTCTTTCATGTATTCCCCTATGGATACCTTGTTCTTATTTCCACAACTTTAAATACTGTCATTTACATTTATGTACTCGGCTCCTGAATGAGCATAGAAAACAACGTTTTGGGTTGTATAGGTTTTACACAGCCTTGCTGGCATATTTGGTATATAAATGCTTCCGCTACTACTTGTTTTGGTTATTGCTTATATGTTAGTTGTTGGGATCACCGTGGCCTATGGTCTTGGGTTAAATCCATTAGCCATGGCGAATTAATGAGTGGTGATGTCATGTCACGGCTTAGGAATTCGTTCAGGTCCGGAGGCTGTAGGGCCGGGGCGCTACAGAATACATGTAAGAGTCGGCGGTAAGTCCAATCTATAGGCCATCTTCCCAATTCTATCGAGAATCTCAAACTGCCCCAAATATCTCGGGGTCAGCTTTCCTCCTTTACCGATTCGAGCGAATCCTTTCCTAGGAGAAGCTTTCAAGAACACCCGATCTCCAACTTCGAATTCTAAATCACGTCAGTGCTTGTTGGCGTAACTCTTCTGACGATCCTGAGCCGCTTTCATTTTCTGACGGATAACTGGCACTTTCTCAATGGCATTTTGAATCAAATTTGGAGTAATGCCATGATCTATACCATCTCGAGTCCACCTCCAATCCTCTATGTCCTAATAAAGTGGCGATCGACACTTTCTGGCATACAAAGCCTCATATGGGGCCATCTCGATCGAAGCTTGGTAACTGTTGTTGTAAGCGAACTTGATCAATGGAAGCTGTTTGTGCCAGCTGGTCTGAAAATCCAAGGCACAAGATCGCAGCATATCTCCAAGATATGATCGTGCTCTCAGGTTGGCCATCAGTCTGGGGGTGAGCTGCAGTGCTGAAGGTCAACTTCGATCCCAAAATTCTGGCACAACCTCGAAGTGAATCTAGTATCTCTATCCTACACTATATTGACTGGAACTCCGTGAAGCCTAACAATCTCCTCGTGATAGATCTCAGCCAACTTGTCCACTGTGTAAGACACACAAACTGGCAAGAAATGGGCAGATTTCGTTAATCTATCGACGATCACCAAAATACTGTCATAACTGCCTCTGACCTTCGGTAAACCCGATACGAAATCCATCGCTATCTGCTCCCACTTCCAACTTGGGACTGGGAGTGGCTGTAGTAGACCTCCGGGTCTCTGGTGATCCGTTTTGACCTGTTGGCAAGTCATACACATCCTGACGTAATCGGCTACGTCTCTCTTCAACCCATTCCACCAATAGAACTCTTTTAAGTCCCGATACATCTTGCTACCTCTGAGGTGAATGGTATTGTAACGACCTCATATACAGTCCTTCCCCGGAGCTAGAATGAATCCCCAAACCGTGGTTACACCACCGCCTAGAAACCCATCCCGACCAACCGGATCTATCCCTGACCATTAGCAACAACGTAACCCACTATAGAACAACACCCACAACCAATAAACACCACCAACAACAAAAGAGACAGCATCAGCCATAGCGATAGCGGAAGCATAATGTACATATATGGAGGTCAAAAGCCCAAAAGATGTCATTCAAGGCAAAACAGTTATCCTACACAGTTCTATCATATTCAGTTACGCTCACATAGGAGCCAGTATAACAGTAGTGTATAAATCCATTATAAAACTATCAGTTTAGGTAACTATAGTGAGAGTACCCAGCAATATATAATAAAATGACAAACAACTCTACGGACCAAACCAAAACTGTCCTACTAATACGCTATTGCCACTCTGACACATGATATATGTCAGTCACCAAAAGCTACCTGAGACACGAACCAAAACACGAGGGGTGAGTCCAAAAGAAACTCAGTGAAGGATTTATACATAATAGAATGGAAAGCAAGAACGAGTCACGAATCCGATTTTCATGAAAATAATAATAGTTCTTTATAACAATCAGATTGTGATTCGTCTCGGTACATGTACATTCGTTAACGTTATTCGATATTTATCCCGGCGACAACGGGCCTCCACCTTATAACTCTGCGTTCAATAAATAGTACCAACACCATTTGTCAGTCAAGGAGCAACGTGAGAATCGACCGTTCGATCATGTAGGTTTGAGGAAAAATGTGCAACACATGCAATCATTCACCATCTCCCCAACGAAAGACTAGCCAACCACCGACCAGTCTCCTGTTAGAAATTACAAGTTGGAAATTATACTTTGGGATCTATATCCTAGACGCTCGTCTCCGGATCTCACCCTCTATATAACCTCCGGGCCCATTCAATCAATCGTTATCGTTATTGTTTTCTCGCATTTACAATCGTTCGTTACGTTTGTGGCCAAACGAGCCATTTTTGAGACATTCGTATAGCGTTCAAAGACCTAAAATCTACTTTTGAAATCAAAACATTTTATGTCTCGTTGAAATCCATTTTTGAAATATTACATAAATACAAGTTGATATCAAATCATGTTTGCTCGAAATCATCAAATTATAATTTGAAATATTTAATATCGTATACGAAATGCAAATTACAAAATAATATAAACAAGGAGAGGGGTAACATTTATTTCGCAAGTAATATTTATACATATAGGTTCTTGTCCAACTTAAAGAAATTTAAAACCCTCACCTGGATCTCTGCAAAATAACCCCCTGAATGCTAGCTTACTGACCCTCATCATGTGGCTGATTTGTAATAACACAGAACCCTAAAGGAGCAAAATGTAACCCTATAACCAACAAATAACAAATGAAAGACGCACAGCTTGGTAGCTAAATCTACAATCATGCTTACTAATAGTAAATATGCATAACGAAGCTACCACATTAGTTTCATATCAATCGAAGAAAATGCACAAATAAAAAATGTCACTATTCATCACCCGAATGAGTTCGGAAAATTATAAAACACACAAATTATTCAATATCATAAATTATAGGAGCTACTAGTGAAATCGGATGTCAAAAAGGAGTTCGTATGCAAAATTGGGGTTTTTAATATAAAAAAATCACTATTCATGTACGTAGCTAAAATCTGAAAAATGAACTCTCACGGTATGTTACAAGAGCTCACAGTAAGATGCTCATGGCATGTGACACATACCATGAAAATATGGTCTCACGGTAAGTTGCATGAATGCTCACGGTATGTCACTTACCGTGACACATACCGTGAGGTTCTATATCGGGCAGAATAACAGAATTTCGAGCAGATCATCAACAACAACCTCACAGATCACATAATTCAGTAATTTCAACACTTCCAAACCCCAAATTCGGCCTAATCTAGTCATAACACAATTATAGAGCCAAATAACATGTCAAACGATCAAGAATTCATCAAGAAATCATCAAAATATATTCATATATTACTATTCATCAACATCAACTAATCATGCGAAAACAGTAGAGATAAAGAGTGATTCTGGTACCTACATGAAGAACACTTCACAAGGAATCTGTAGGAACTGACGGTACGAAAATCGGACAACAAACGAGATCGTAGGATCGAATTGAATGAAAATGGAAAGTTTGATCAACTTGTTTTTCTTCTCTGTTTCTTACATGATGAAGAAAGGAAGAAGGAAGAAAAAAAAAAGAAAAAAAAAGAAAGAGAATCTTTTGACATGTGGTAATTTTTCGGAAAAAGGGTAAAATGGTCATTTAATCAAAATCTCAGTACAGGTTCCAATTTTCGAACATATCAATATTACAGGCAATACGGAGCCAATGAAATAACGAATGTGAATATGAGAATCATAAATTCAACTAACACATAGAATTCAAAATTACGAGAAATAGGGAAAAGAAAGAAAATAATAATACGAGACATACCAAGTTGCTATCGTAAAATTCGGGTCGTCACAATACTCCCCCTTTAAGGAATCTGGTCCCCAGATTCTACTCTGTCTCGGGGAAAAGTTCAGGGTAAGTTTTCCTCATCTTATCCTCTGTCTCCCAAGTCGCTACCCCATTTCATTCTCTACCGGTAATCCTTTTATCCCATTTCATTCCGATCACTCCTCGTTACGATTTTCGTGGGTTTCTCAATATAATTTTATAGATTTTGGATTTTTGTGTTTAGGAAGATTTACTTGATCATTTCGCATGATTCTTGAACCTATGTGTAGCTAACGTGATATATATGCTTATGTGTGAAAATTAGCATGTTTTACAGAGTAGATTGAGAGATCTATGAGTTTGAATGTTGGTTTTTCTGTTAACCCGCGTCTGCCATTCCTTCTGCTGTCCAGAAGATCTACGGGCTTGCCCACGGTCTTGCCAAGCCCGTACGTAGGCCTGTGCGCAGCCCTTTTTCACTGCACTGGCTTGAGCCCGTTTGCAAGCTGGTGTGTGATCCCGTTTGCACCTGCTATTGGGATTCACGTACCCCCGGGCGCAGCAGAAGTAATGGATTTAAAAAATAATCAATTCCGGGGAGTTACGGTGAATCTTCATCCAATGAATTCGTCACTTTGAAACGTTTATATATCTTGAGAGATATGCACCTTTACGCACTCCTTTTGTAGTAGACAAGGAACGACAGTTTTCTAAAGCTTCTGCCCACTCCTTGAATAGCGCAGGCTTCTTGATTCTACCAAGGTCCGATCTTTAACCGAAACCCTCTGAGGTTGATCCACGACTTCTCGCAGACGAACTCTGAATCTCTTAATTCCTGCTAGAGATTTAAGATCAGTATTTATCTAATATAAATAAGAGAATCAAGAAACAATTGTAAGGCTGGTTCACGTTGAACTGCAGAAAAGTTTTCTGCAGTTCACGTGAACTGCCTGTAGGGAGAGAGAAAAGTGGCACAGAAGAGAGAGAGAGAGAGATTAGGGTTAGGAAAAATCCAATTCTTGGAACTTCTGTTCTGCATCTTACGTTAAATGAATTAGACTTGAGTGCAAGGTTATCAATAACCCTGCACTGGGCCGAAAATTCCAGTCTAAGATGGGCTAGGATTTTCGGCCATCACTCCTATTGGGCCTAGGAGTTTTGGGCCTTTTCAAGGCCCTTTCAATTTAATACCAGATTAAATTCCTAAGGCCCAATTTAATAAATCCTTATTAATTAAACAAGTCTAATTATTAAAGTGGGCTTTAATTTATTCTAAATAAACTACAAGCCCATCATTAATCAACTTGGGCTAAAATTAATTCCAAATTAATTCTCTAGTCCAATAAGTCCAATTAACATTTAATTGTTACAGATTTTTCCTTCTATTAATTGTACTTGATTTATTCTAAATAGATCACAAGTTTCTCAATTAATCATTTTGACTTGAGTTAATACTAATTAACTCTCAAGTCTTAAACTTTCAATTAACTCTTTAATTGATAAAGCTCTCTTCTAGTTAAATTAAGTAGTCTCAAATTTCAACATGAATTTCGAGACTCACCCTTAATTACTTTAGACTTGAATTAATTCCCAAGCCAAATATGTTATCAAATAACAAGTCTCTCGAATTTAATCACATTAAATACTTGTTAATTACTCTTAATTAACTCCTACACATTAATTACACATAATTAGCATCTCGATCTCTTTAATGAATTAATTCCAATTAATTCATTTGTCAATCCAGTTGACTATTATAAAACTCTGTTGATATAGATAAATTTGTTCGCCTTTGGAAGTCATTGTGTGACCCCTCAGGTTCACCAATAGGACAGTAGTAGGAACACATTCTTAATGTCATAATTGTGACTTTAATTAAACTCATATAATTAAAGACTATTTGTGAATCAACTCATTGACTTCACAAATACATTCCTACAGACCATGGATGACGTCTAGCAACGTATCCATGGCCACCCATCCATCGATGAAGTGGTATGAACCTTTCAGCCTCATAATCTCCGTGAGATACGATCTTTCTATCATCCAATTCCCGATTGAGACCTAGGGTATGGGAAATGGAACCCCAGTAGTCTGCAATGCTATGAATAACATTCCTATAGTAATTCCATTTGATCTTGCTCTCTAGGAACACTTTCCTAGTGAAGACCAACCGTACCTTGCGCAAGGATTTAGTTGTGGAATATACTACAATAGAATTCATAGGAATTCTTCTTGTTCTTGTAACAAGTGATAGATCCTGTATTGACCCTCACAGTCTCCATTCATAACTCGAACATACCCAACGTACAACTTATGTGAAACCCTAGGGATTCAGTAGCACATCAAAGTATGCCTCAGTTATGCACAAGGCAACCATGGAGCCTCAAGTCTAAGGATTAGTTAGACACGATCATGGCTAGGGAAACCATCATAATCTCTAAGACTCTATATAAGTCTTAACCCATTTAGGCATTCCCGGTGGGATCCTCAGTGAACTTAATCTCCATTAAGCACCCTCATATGCATAGTAGTGTCAAAATACTAATGTCATGAAATGGGACACACTTTCATAAAGCTATGTCATAGGAGAAAGTCTCGAGTGAGTCTGATCGACATCTCTTGTGCCTTTTTAACTCTTCGACTTGGAGTGTTTTAGATCACACCATTGGGTACTTATTTCATGTCCCCCATCAAATGGTGAAACCAAGTCCCTTAGCTTACTGTGATCTTGGGGTTTCATCCATACACAGAAATAAACAATACGCAATTACTTATAAATGTAATATGATGAATTTGGCCAAAGTAGTATCAGATGACTACTAACGTTGTAGCGCCCCTTTCCTTGGCCGGAGAAAGGACACCACATCCGCACCGAGACAAACCCTCAAACGAGGTATAAGTACCCCATTTAAAAATCCATCCCAGCGAACGGCAATCAATCAAGCAAAACTAGCAACAGCAAACGACAGCCCAACAACAACATCAATAAATAATTAAGTAAATCAGAGTTGCAGAAGATAAACAATTATAAAAATAATCATATAAGCCATCCATGGCCACGTAATTCATACATCATTCTCAGTCATAATATAATTTGCCATTCATGGCCAGTCCAATCTATCCCACATCAGGGGCACGTAAATGCATAATATATAGCATAATCCAAAATACATAATTAAATAAATTCATAACAAGGACACGACTGTTGTTGGGACACTGACAAGACAAGACACACGAGCCAACCTAGACCTGTTGCTGCCGACTGACATGATAGGTGACAATGCCGCCTGTCGACCTGAAGTAAGAATTAAAATAGTGGGGGTGAGTAAAAACACTCAGTGAAGGTCAAGAGGGAACAAGTACGAGCCACATGTCCGGGTTTTAATTATATATATATGAAAATACATTTGCATAATTGAAGAAAATCCGGATCGTGCTTCGACTTGCATACATAACATTAAATAATGATAATAAATAATTAAAGCAGTCACATGCACGCAATTAATATCCCAGCGAGAAATGGGCCTGTTCCTCCTTATAACCCCTTCAAGTTCTGGTAACTCCATCACCGGTGTCTGACCCCGAATCGCTATTTCGGGCGACTGTGAATTTTAGGAAAACGTGCAACGAATGCGATGCCCACCATCACTCCCAACCGTGGCTATCAACTCCTGACGGGCCACGATTGACGCTCATTTTTGGGAGAAGCACCTCGGATTACCCCTAGACGCTCGTCCCCAGGTATAACCTCCGGATACTTTCCCGGGCCCAATTTTGAAATGTCACGAATTTGCTCGCTTTGAAAAACATACATAAATTGAATTTGGGCAAGTTTGAGTGACGACGAAGGGTATAAATCCTAAGTCAAACCGTCACGCTTAAAATAAATAATTTTACTTGCCTTATAAAATAAAATGATTTAGGGATACTCATAAGTACAATTTAATATTAAGACATTTGAGATCAATCTTAAAATATAGATTAAATATCTAATAATTATACGAGAAAGGAAAACGAAGCAATATGAGCACATAAGGGGAGTTCATAATAAATAAAAAGAATTCTTACTCCGTTTGAAATATTTTAAAACCCTCACCTAGGAACACGGAACGACAAGACACTCCAAGCTATGTCCTGACAAGACAGCCTGAAACTAACAGACGAAAAAAACCACATAAGACAAGACACGACAACGACTCACAAAGACTACATTGCAATCAAAACCAATAAACAACAGGTATCAAATGAATATACAATAAAAATACAATTAAATCAATTAAACTAAAAATACGAAATTAACAA
This sequence comes from Verbena officinalis, assembly GCA_958496215.1. NCBI lineage: Eukaryota > Viridiplantae > Streptophyta > Magnoliopsida > Lamiales > Verbenaceae > Verbena > Verbena officinalis. The sequence continues at coordinate 34,211,505 of OY292386.1, read as the reverse complement.
TGATAAACATGCTCAATTGAAATTCTAATAGCATATTCATGCATATAATATTATAAAGAAGCACTCATGCGATTTTCGGATTTTTCGGACAACATTCAAAAATTGGGGAAAAAGCCCTAAACGAAAATGGCTCTATTCAAGGTCCGAACGAGATCGAAATTTTGAAAACTTTACCAAATATTCATCCTTGAATCATAAGGAAGCTATAGGCGAAAACGGCTCGATTTTAGGGGGTCGTATGCAAAAAGTCAACTTTTATTTTTGATCATTTGACCCCATTACCGTGAGCAACTAAGGAAAAAGGCTGGAAAATTGGCTAAGGCATTCGCACGGGCTAACGCACGGCCTAGTGCACGGTCTTGAGCACACAACCAAGACCGTGCAGGCTGTATCAAGGGCACACGGCCTATTGCACCGGCGTGCGCAAGCCGGTGCAAGGTTAAAGGCTGCACACGGTCTTTCGCACGGTCTTGAGCAAGAACGTGCGTTGGACCGTGTGGTTCCAACACACAGGTGCAGAAATGCGATTTATAAAGTTTTCTCGAGAGTGTCATGCAAAAATCAAATATGGGAGATTCTAAGGCTAAAATTAACATGTAAAATTCACACTCATGCATCGTACACATTAGTATCTATCATTTGATCCGAACTACGCTAAAAATGATAAACTATAACCTACGAATCAAGAAATTCATCAAATATTTATTCAATTTAAAAACTATAAAAATTGAAAGATTTAATGGATGATACGAATTGGAGAAAGAAGGTTATCGATAAAGAATCGAATGAGGATCGTAAATCTGGTCTCGGAATTTAAATTGGTCGAGAAACGAATTCGGAATGGAATTTCTTTTCTTCTCCTTCTCTTTTCTCTTTTCTCCTTCTCTTCTCTCTCTCTCTCTCTCTCTCTCTCACTCTCGATTGAATATGTAACCAAGAGGGTGCAAGAGGTGTGTTCAAGAGGGTGTGAGTGTGTTCAAGATAGTGTGGGTGTGTTCAAGGTAGTGCAAGGGTATTTTAGAAGATTGTAGGTTCGTTTATATAGATTAGAATAATTCGAGGGTAGAAAATGTAATTATAAAAGGTTAAAGATATTGAAATAATTATAATAAATTAAGATTAACTAACAAAGTTAAATCTTTTCATATAAAATTCAACTAAATGTCGAATAGTTATTCCAAGAATTAATTATGGAATTTGCGGGTCGTTACAAACGTCTTTCTATTATGGATCACTAGATTGTTCTACTCTAGAGTTTTAGAGGAAATGCCTTAAGCAGTTCGGCTTTCTAGGGCACAACCCTAACAATCTCCCACTTGCCCTAAAGCCAACTGCCCATCGTCTCAAGACCTATCTTCTAAAGATGTCCTTCAAAAGACCTTTTTGACTATAAGGTTAAGTATGTGGGTTCACTACGTTTTCTGCCTAGACGTTTTATATCATCGAGATATAACTCCTGTCTTTTGATTTAACAACCTTAAATCATTTAAGGATATGTTAAGATATTCTATGAGATCTTGGTCCCATTGCTTGCGCAATCACATTTATGTTGTTTCAAAAACAACTAATGCCAAAGCATTGCTAGGTATTACATCCAACACTTTTGGATGATGTTTCTCATCTAAACTCCTTATGTTCTACATCTTATGCAGTAATATGTTTTGCTTCATAAGCTTAACCCGTTTGTGTACTACACTTATTGAGATTTCCCAATTTAGTACTTATTCTATAAGTTACCATACTTATTAATTAATTGTTTGTTTATATCCGACCCTATCGAATTACCCTCTGAGTTTTCGATTTTACCCAATCTATCTCTATAGATTCTGTTAACTCTTTAACTAGACAGGATTCTACCTTATGTATTGTACGAAAACATCATACAACTATACAACTCTCTTTATATCTTATGTATGAGATTACTCATAATCATACTTTAAATGCAGTCAAAACTGTAACGACCCAAACTTTCAGAATATATTTTCGAAATAATTATTCGACACCTCGCTGAATTTTAAATGAAAACATTAGCTTTAGTAGCTAATTTTATTTTATTCTCTAATCCCTAACCTCTTATAATTACTTTTTCCACCCTTCGAATTTCTTTTAATCTCATTTGAACCCCACACCCTCTTGAATACATCTTGCACACCCTTGACCGCACTTGCACCCCTTATGCACACCCTTGAACACACTTGCACACCCACCCCAACCGAGAGAGAGAAAGAGAAAGGAAGAGGAACGAGAAAGAAGGAAGAAGGAGGAAGAGAGAAAATCCCGTCCCGAACCCGTTGCTCGACCAATCGAAATTCCGAGACCACCTCGACGATCCTCGTTCAATTCTCTACCGGTAACCTACTTCCACCATTTCATCCATTAAATCTCGAGATTTGCTAGCATTTTCTTAGGATTGTATATTTGATATATTTGATGGGTTTGTATGTTTTAGACCACTATTTTTCATGTTGTTCGGATCAAATGATAGCTCTTAATGTGTTTAATGCATGAGTGGGAATTTTATGTGTTGATTTTAGCTCTAGAATCCGCCTTGGTTGATTTTTGGTTGAAACCCTCGTGGAAAACTTTGAAATCGCGTTTTCTGCACCTGGAATATGAGCTGCACGATCTCGCGCATGGTCTTGGCAAGCCCGTGCGCAAGCCAGTGCGCCCGCCCTAGCGCCTGCACCGGCCTGCGCACCCCGGTGCGCGAGCTTTTCAGCCTGCACGGTCTTGAGGGTGTTCTCAAGACGGTGCGCAACCTCGTGCCCGAGCCCGTGCAATTGCCTTAACCAATTTTTAGACCTCTTTCCATAGTTGCTCATTGCAATTGAATCAAATGGCCAAAAATAAAAGTTGACTTTTTGCATACAACCTCCTAAAATCGAGCCGATTTCACCTATAGCTTCCATATGATTCAAGAATGAATATTCCGCAAATTTTTCAAAATTCCGACCTCGTTCGGGCCTTGAATAGTGCCTTTTTTGTTTAGGACTTTTTCCCCAATTTTTGAATGTTGTCCGAATGATCTGAAAATTGCATGAGTGCTTCTTTACATTATATTATGCATGAATGTGAAGTTAGAATTTCAATTGAGCCTGTTTAGCATGTTTAATTTCATGTATTTCGTTTAATGAATCTAATTTGCATTTCACTTGTAATTCTAATTGCTAAGTGATATTATTTGGTCTTTCATGTATTGTAACTCCTTGAGAGTCGTGTGTCGTATCTCGTCTTGATTGGTTTTGTCGTCTCTCAGTTTCAGGCCGTTCTCTCGAGGATTGCTTGTATTGTCTTGTATTTCCCGTGCTTCCAGTTGAGGGTTTAAAATGTTTTCACCGGAGTAAGGATCCCTTTTATTCATTGCGAAATAACTACCTGTACGTGCTCATCATGATTTGTTTTCTCGTTCTCGTATATCCTAATAGATATTTGATTATATTTTCATGATTTTATTGAACCAACTCTTTGATATCAACTTAATACCTATAAGTATCTCTAAACCGTTTTGTTTTCAAGAGGCAAGTAAAACTCTTTCTATTCAACGTGGCACTTTGACTTTGGCTGGGTCTGTAAGGGAAGTCGTTAGGGAAGTCCGTCAGCACACCCCGACACGTATGGAACTTATGGTCACCCCCTTTGTCGTCACACACTTGCCTAAATACCCGTTTGGCATTCAACTTATAATGTTTCTTGAAATGTGAACAAATTCATGTACTTCTTTCATGAGGCCCGGGATGGTATTCGCGGGTCTCACCTAGGGACGAGCGTCCAGGGTGTTTCCCGAGGTACTACTCCCAAAACTAAGCGTTAATTGTGGCCCGTCAGGAGTTGATAGCCACGGTTGGGAGTGATGGTGGGTGTTGCATTCGTTGCACACTTTCCTGAAATTTATGATCGTCGCTCATAGTCGCGCTATGGGGTCAGACAACGGAGATGGAGTATTTCTCATGACATGAAGGGGTTATAAGTAGGAACAGGCTCATTCTCGCTGGGATATTAATTGCCTTTATTCATGCTTTATTGTCATTACTGTACTGCTTATTGATATTTGTTAATGCAAGTCGAAGCACATTCCGGATTTTCTTCATTTCTGTATATGTATTTTCTTATATATATATGAAACCTGGAAGCGTGGCTCATACTTGTTCCAACTTATACCTTCACTAAGTATCCTTTATACTCACCCCTCTTTGTTTTGATTCTTACTTCAGGTCGACAGGTGGCGTTGTCACCTTTCATGTCGGTTGGCAACAGCGGGTCGTGAGTCTTGAGTTTCACGTCCTTGGTTATGTCGGTAGTGTCCAACAACAGTCTGTCATTTATTATTTGAATTGAATCTCTCTGTTACTTGAATTCCTATGTAGAAAAGTTATATTATTGAATTATTGAATTATTGAGCATTGGTTATGATATTGAATTGTTGAGCATTGATATATGATAATTGATGCCCTGTGTGGCTTGAAATGTTGAATTGTTATTTATTTTAAGGTTCCGCACTCTATTTGTCGTTGTTGTTGGGCCAGGGACGTTGTTGCCAGTATAGATCGAGTGATTGCCGTTCGCCGGGATGGATTTTTGAATGGGGTGCATTCACCTCGTTTGGGAGTTCGTCTCGGTGCGGATGTGGTGACCTTTCTCCTCCTACGAAAAGGGGCGCTATAGTCAGTGGTATCAGAGCCTAGTTTTCCGAAAGGAAACCGAAAGCTCTAGTATCTCGTCTTGTCTTGTCTTCAGTGTCTTTTGAGTTGTGTCAGTCCGTGTCGAGTTCGTGTTTTGACGAGTGTTTGTCTCATCTTGGTGCTTAAAATTGTGAATGATTACGGTTGGCCTATTTAACCAACTGGCAATCCTTTATGAATTTTTGTACTAAGGAAGATGTAACGCGAGTTGATCGTGGAACTCTTTGTTGTGCCTTATTTGGTGTGGTCTGTCTTAGTTGTGTGTCGATAGGGCTTTGTTGGCTGTTGAGTATGCCTTATGTGCTTATGTGAACTATATGTGACGTCCACGTTTATCTTGGATTTACTGACACAATTTCTAACAAGACATGCACATATTTTGTCGATTAGTTGTGAATGCAGGTATGTCTCGCAAGAAAGCCCGATCAGACCCTCCACTACCACCACACCAGACTACTTCAGGATCCTTGTCTCCGTACCTGACAGGAGACACCGAGATAGCCCAAGGAGAGGAAAGCATGATCGAGTATGAGGCTAGGTTCGCCTACCTGACTAACTACTCTCCTAACTTGGAGCCAGACCAAAGGGACCGAGCCGCGAGATTTATATCTTGATTGAGGCCCGAGATCCGCCAGATTCTAATAGGGCTCGGCTGCTGTGCTTATGCAGTAGCTGTTGCTAGAGTTTTACGGGCCGAACCGGAGTTGGCATCGAGGGCTAGAGGAGCCAGACTAATCACATTGGAGAACCAACCCCATGAGTTAGGAGGTCCAGCGATCGTTCTTGAGACTAGGGACGGCGGCTAGCAGACCCGAATAAAGTGGAAGTACTACCCTCTGCACGCACTGTAGAAAACCAAATCACACCACCGATGTGTATAGGAGAAGGCTTGGACAATGCTTGATTTGTGGTGCCCCCGGACACGACGTCAAGAATTGCCCCAACCGGCGCAGAGGCAACTGAAGGAATCGAAGAACTACCGGGATCAAAGAACTCGAGCCAAGACACCGAATAAAGGAAAAATAAGGCTAGACCGAACTTCGTTTCTTGGAATAAAGGTACAATGCATGTTCATATCATTCATATTTCTTCATATTCCTATTTATTAATTGCACGATATGATTTATTCGTTGCATGGTTGAACTCCGGATTTAATCCGAGGTATTTTGGTGATTTTTTCCGCATTTTATTTCGAATCAAGGGCGCCTGCACGCCCCTACGCACGGTCTTGATCAAGCTGGTGCGTCCAGCTCAAGACCGTGTAGACCATTTCAGTGCCTGAACCGCCGAACCGCTCGAACCGGCCTGCACTGGCCTACGCACGCCCCTGCGTCCGGCCATGCGTGCCCCCTTTTGCTGATTTAAACTCATTTCCACGAGCACAACTTCCATTAACTCATTTTGCTCGTTTTCTCCTCGCGAACAGCAGCCAAAAACCTTCAAATTTCGCCCAAAATTTTCTTCCCAACTTTGAAAGCTCATAACTTTTGATCCAGCCGTCGGATCTTCAAAGTAAAGGAAATCAAAGGCCACTGACCTCATCAATCAGGCCTTGAGGACTTTTCATCGATTCCACTCTTGCACGGTGTTTGCTCGAGGGAACAGTTATGGCTCCATCAACTTAGACGAGTTGTACATTCTAGATTGCACGGTCCAGAACAAGCCGGTCAACGGCATCATGTTCTTCCTAAGGTACGCGGAATATGTGGCCACCCGCCCAAAAGGAGAAATCAGGATTGGGTCTTATATCACCGTGATCCTAGAGTGTGCCGGCGTGACCGGAATGGATCGAATGGCCCCAATAGGGGGAGACGATGCTACTATCACCTACAAGCAATTCGCCCAAATGAAGCTTTGTCGGAAGACAAAGGGCCGTCATAGTAGGTATGTGCGTATGTCAGCAGAGGAGGCAGCCAACGAGGGCAACGAAGACGACGACGAGAAGGATATTAATAAGGGAGGTCATCCTGAGGAGAACTGTCAGGAAATCGAGGAGCAGATGCTCGAGCAGCTATATGAAGCTGGGGGCTTCGATCCCCAGCAGACTCCGTACGTGCCCGATCCTCCTAGAGCCAATGAGACTCACTTTCAGCAGGACTTCGCCGACTACCAGACGCAGCATCAGGTTGGATCCTCTCAGTGGGATAGACTGAGCGAGATTTGACCTTTATTTCGAAGCCGGTGAAGATATTGGAAAAGAAGACTCAAGCTCTGCGCAACCGGGAGATTTCTCTTGTCAAGTTCTTTGGAGAAATCAAACAACCGAAGAAGCTACGTGGGAGACCGAAGACAAAATGCGCAAGTTCCACCCGGAGTTATTTTAGTCGGACGAGTAGAATCTGGGGACCAAATTCTCATAAGGAGGGGTGATTGTAATGCCCCGAAAATCCGAGTTATTATCCGGTAAGTCCGAATCGTTTATTTGCGCGATTTAATTATTTATTTGATAATTATTATGTGATTTTATAACAATTTCATAAATGAGTGAATTTTGATATTTAAATCACGACATGTCAATGTGCGTTTAATTCCATGAACTTTGACTGTAATTATGTATTATTTGGATTACTTAGGTTTTTGAGTTATTTTTATAAAATTACGAAAATGCCCTTTTGTTTCTCAAACCAAGTCAACCTTTTGACTTAACCCATCTCTCTCTCTCCCTGATCTCATTCACGCAACAACCAGAGAAAGAGAAAAAGAAAAGAAAGGAAAGAAGGAGAAGAAGAAGGAGAGGTCGATTGATCGTCCCGACTCCGTTTCCCGACCGAATTCCAAGCCGTGAAAACCTACGAACTCCTCACGATCTCTTCTTCGAGTAAGCTTCTCACGTCTTTCGCGATTAATGCCTCCTATGCTTCATTTTTTGAATTTTTCAGAATAGTTGAATAATTTAGGTTTTATGTGATTTAAGATAATTTTAAGGATGGTTTTTCGTGTTTATGGACTCTATGTGTAGATTAGATGTTGTAGATCACTATATGTGAAAATTAGCATGAATGATTAACGTTTTAATGATTAAATGTTGATTTTTGGATTTAAATCACATAAGGTTTCTGTTCTGCGAAATTTGCTTATGTTCTAGATGTGCACGAGCTTTGCACACGGGGTGTGGCAAGCCCGTGTGAAAGTGCACGGTCTCTCTCACGGCAGTGTGAGAGGCCGTGCGTGTTGAATGATCTGCACGGGCTCTCTACATGGCCTGTAGAGAGGCCATGCGTGTTGGCTTGTCGTGCATGGTCTGCTGCACATGGCCTCAAGCCCGTGTGCAAGAGGCCGTGTGGAGCCATTTTGGCTCCCTGACCTTCTGTAAGTCTGATGTACAATTTGCACTGTAGGTATGTCTGAGACTCGTCTTTTCCGAACTCTTTCTTCGCTCATGTATTCTTTAATTATGGAATAGATATAAATTGCATGATTTATGAATTTATTGAATGTTCGGGACTGTGAATAGTGCATTCAAAGTTTTCGACAAATTTCCTAACTTTTGCATATGAAGTCCGTTTCTCCCGAAACTTGAGTGCATACTCTCTTATGGTATCCTAAGCATGCCCATGAAATCTCGTTGCATTTGGACTAGATTTGCATATCTAAATTCGTGAATTGCTTCGTTTTCTTTTACTAATTTGAACCTAAGTGTCGTATATGATTGCTTAACGGCTTCTATGTGTTTTAATGCTTTCGTATAAGCCGTGCGTCGTCGTTAGTCTTATGTGGTTGTGTCTTTGTATTTTTGCAGACGATACTACCGTGGAGTAGCACCGGTCATGCTTTTATTCTTTTGACTAGCCAACAGGTGAGGCTTTCCGTTTCTGACTCCGGTACTTATATGTATATATATATATATTAAGCCTCTCCCATATAAGGCTTGATTTACGTTTTGTTTTCATACCGTCTCTATATATATACTTAGTAAATATTTATGCCTATTATGTTTATTCGATTTATAGAAAAATGTTTTGATATGAAAAGGTACTATGTATATTCTTTTGAAACGTTTGCGAAAAAGACATGTAAAACCTCTTTGATTTCCTAAGGTGAACTTTGGTCTTCGGCCTCGTATATGACATGTCTCGAACGGTCTTTCTACCAACCCAAAAATGATTTGAAAAGCGAGATATGAACTGTATGTATGTATGTTTGGGCCCGGAGTAAGGATGACAGGACGAAACCGGTAGATGTCGGGTCTATGGCGTAAATTCTCTTGTTCCCTCCACCTTTGGGAGCTCGGGGTGAGGCCGGAGTGGCAGCCCTTTGAGTATCTGAGATTATACTGTAGTATGTTATGAGTAGTTCGGATTTAGCAGTCCGTCTACATTGGAGGAATAAGGGTGGTTTCCCGTTTTTATGTTTGGAAATTGGAGTTAAGGGCTCGTCTCGCCGAGTCATATGAAATGTTATGTTATGCTTTATGCTAAATCACCAACCGTTTATGAAAACCTTTCTTTTATGTTGATTTCTTTTAAGTTTGAAAATGGTGATTTACTTCCGTTTTATAATATACATTATTATTCCCTCCTCACTTAGTCGTTTGACTAATCTCCCCTCTATTTCACCCTTGGTGTTGGTTTCAGGATACTAGGTGAGATTGTACGTTGTCGTCGTCGTCGCGTCTTTTGAGTTGCATCTATATTTTTGCATATGTAAACTCTATTTCCATTCGGCTTTTATTTATGACTTATGCTTTAGGATATTTATACTATTATGTAATTATATTCGGGATTATTATACTCAACCCCTTATCCGTAATTGTCGTGATATTGTATTGAACCCGTGTATTTATTTATTTAGTCGGTGGACTTTAATATTTGTGCAATGATTTATTGTTTTATTTTGTTTTCGCTTCCGCACCTTTGTCGTTTATTCAGTTTTGAAATCCCCGCCTAGTGATTGAGTAAATGTGTGTCGTTCGCCGGGTTTTGATTTGGGGCAAAATTCTGTTTCGGTTCCGGGTCGAGACTTGGTGCAGGGCCTGCGTTACCCCCTTGGGGCGCCCGCTACAAAGCCTCCAACCCTCCACCAGACAGTTCGCCCACCAGTTGTCTGTGGCTTTTGCAAGAAGAATCATCCCGAGGAGAAATGTTGGGCCAAGCCTGACTTTGCACGCTCTGTGGGAGCACCACTCACCAGAAGAACGGATGCCCAAGGAACAGGTACAATCAAGCCGGTCAGAACCACCCCCCAGCTCATGCTCGTATTTACGCCTTGGAAGGCGATGATGTGGATACCGAGCCAGATGCTACCGCCGTGGTGGAAGGTAGTATACACATTCATGATACATCCATACATGCATTGTTTGATCCGGGTGCTACGCATTCGTTTATTGTGCCTGGAGTTGCTCTATCTGCGTGTGACTGCTGAATTGCTAGGTTATAGTTTTATTGTGAGTTCTCCGTCGGAATCTCGTGTCTTTTTCGATCGCGTGTTCCGACGTTGTCCCGTCGTCATTGAGGACAAGACTTACCTCGGTGATTTGATTGAGCTTCCGATGAAGAGATATAGAGTTATTTTGGGTATGGATTGGCTCTTTGAGCACCGAGCCAAGATCGATTGCTTCAAGAAGAAGATCATTTTGGGATCCGAAGAGATCAAGAGTATTTGTTCGTCTGATGGGCCAATTATTTCAATGACAGAGGCGAAGAACCTCGTTCGAGAGGGAGCTTTAGGTTTTACACTTATCTTCTCAATCGATCGAAGGATCAAATGAAGTTCGAGGATACCGAGGTAGTCAAGGACTTCTCAGATGTGCTTCCCGAGAAACTAGAATTCTTACCTCCAGATCGTGATATTGAATTCGTGATCGACTTGCATCCAGGGTCCGAGCCCTATTCCAAGTCACCGTATAGAATGGCTCCAGCCGAGCTGAAGGAGTTGAAGACCCAACTAGATGAGCTTCTAGCTAGTGGTTACATCCATCCGAGTACCTCTCCCTGGGGTGCTCCAGTATTGTTCTTGAAGAAGAAAGATGGTTCCCTCAGACTCTGCATCGACTACAAGGAGTTGAACAGGATGGCTGTGAAGAACAAGTATCCTCTCCCTCACATCGAGGAGTTGTTAGATTTGTTGCAAAGGTCAAGAGTCTACTCCAAACTCGATCTTAGACAGGGATATTATTAGTTTCATATCAAGGCCGAGGACATACCGAAGGCGGCATTCAACACTCGGTATGGCCACTTTGAGTTTGTTGTCATGCCTTTCGGCTTGACGAACGCCCCTGCCGCATTCATGGATATGATGCACAGAATCTTCCGATCTTACCTCGACAAGTTTGTTGTCATCTTCGTCGATGACATATTGGTTTTCTCGAAGTCCGAGGAAGAGCACACTGAGCATTTCAAGATTGTGCTACAGACCTTACAGGAGCACCGGTTATTTGCTAAGTTTAGCAAATGCGAGTTCTAGATTGATAGAGTGGCTTTCCTAGGTCACATCATATCCGGGACATGTATCGATGTAGATCCCTCGAAGATTGAGACGGTGATGAGTTTAGAGCAGCCCAAGTCACCGACAGAGATTCGTAGCTTTCTAGGTCTAGCGGGTTACTACAGACGATTCGTTAAGAATTTTTCCAAGCTTGCAGCCCCGCTTACCGAATTGACGAAGAAGAATGCTTCTTTCACATGGTCTAATAAGTGTGAAGCCAGCTTTCAGGAGCTGAAGAAGAGGTTGACGACTGCCCCGATTCTTACCTTGCCAGAAGGTTCATATGGGTTCGTGGTTTACACGGACGCCTCGAAGGAAGCCTTGGGATGTAACGGCACGTCCCCAAATACGGTGCGACGTGACGTCCCGCACCAAGTCACAATTCATAACAAGAACTAAGGTCCGGTTATGAATTATAACCTGGCGAACGGAAAAATAAATATCAGGCTGATCTGCTTTAGAAAATAACAGGGCAACAAACCATAAGACAGCGGAAGCAAATCAATACAACCTATCCCACTCAGGGAGCTAGAAAAACAATAAATGTAAAATCCAAGTATAAAGCCCACCAAGGCCACTGAAAACAACAATATCAACATTCAAACTAATTTACATCATTTACATCTACAACTTCTAGGATTTTAAGTATTTATCCAGATACACAGGCGGAAATGAAATCACTTAAACAAAAGTAAATGACTCCAAGCACAAGACCTGAATCCGCCTAGCAACAAAAACCTGAAAAGACAACAAGTAGTGTAATGGGGTTAGCCAAAGCGACTAAGTGAGGGGGCTGTAATACGTATATATTATCGAAACAACAGAAATATTCACCAGTTTTTAAATGAAAAGAAAGTAAAGGAAAAAATAAAAGTTTTCACAATTATTGGTGAATCGAATAATTTCGCAATATAATAAAGGCTCGGCGAGTCGAGCAACAACCACCTGTTTCACAATATCAGAAATATCAAATAAACCACCCTTATTCCTCCTTATGTAGTCAAGTAGCTAGCCCGAATTACTATATAATCATGTGGGGAGTTTCACCCTCACATCTTCGATATAGGATATACCCCATCAGTCACAGGTACTCAAAGGGCAGCCACTCCGATCTCACCCCGAGCTCTCGTCACGGGTTTAGAGTCAGAGCACCGAGATCCACCGTAGACCCATCGTCTAGCCGGTTTCACCCCATACCCTGGTCTCTTGGGGCCCAATATGTATAATGTGGCTCATTGGCCAGGCCGAAAGGCCAAGATACTTTCTCGCATTTCAAAATGCTTATGTGGTTAAAGGGATTAATATGTAATAATTTGATATCAAACCCATTTTTAACCCTTTCGAGCTAATGGAGCCTTCGAGGGGTTAATATGTAATAATTTGATATCAAAGCATTTTCTTTAAACTCATTAAGATAATATGATTTTCAAGTAACTACTACATATAATATAAGTTTGGGGAAAGAAAACATAAAAGCATAAAACACAGGCTTCGGGTATATATGGAATATTTATATACGTATAAGAAAGCCGAATTCGAAAAAGGAACTCCACCTGGATAATACTGCAAAAATGACAAAAAGGAAAGACCAATCTATTGCCTGGAAGGAGTATCACCTGAAACCAATTAGGATACAACCATATAAGACGACAATACGACGCACGGCTCAATTTAAATCACATAATCACATAACACATAAACAATTAAATAAGTTAATCAAATATAATAAAATAATCCAACAGATGGAGTAAGTCAGCCATAATTACAACTAATACTCAATTAATCTGTAGCATTAAATACATTTAACCGAGCAGCTTATCCAAATATTATAAAATTGATTAACTATTTAAATAACTAAAACTATATCTACTGTTCAGGTAATTACGTGGAAATTTCAAATCCAATTTCGTAACTCAGACTTATTTAACTAATTAAAATTTTATAATTTATTAGAGATAAGAATGTAAGTCCCATGTGTATATGTCTATCTACAGTAGAAGTTAGATGAAACGAATTCCGCCGAAATGATAAGTTAGGCTGTTAAAACTTTAAATCATGAATCTATCCTTAATTAATTTTTGCTAATCACTCTAAAATTCCCAACCAGTATACAAATAATCCCAACATCTCATCCTATATTAAACAATTTTTAATTCCTAGCATCACCTTTATAGAATAAAACAATAATAAAATAGTTAATAAGGTAAAACAAAGAAGGAATTAATTGAAAGCCATGTAAGACCGCTTTTGCACATGAAATATAGAAAATCAATACTTAATTGATAAGAAATCCACTAACTAACCAAGGGGTTAATTACTATAGCAACGTACTCTCATCACACCAGTTCATTGGTACAAAGAAAAAGAATTTAAAGATGACGAATCCAAGAAGTGTTACCTGATATCAGCGAGCAAGGTTTTGGGAGAATATGAGTTTCAGTGAGGGTGTGTATTGTTTGTGTACGCAAGAATAAAAGTCTGAATGTAGTTGGCGGTAGCTTCCAGAGGAAAATTAGAAAAATCGAGACTTGCTCCATTGTATTTAGCGGATAATAATTCACTTTGTACAATTTATAAACTGGTACTTCTACCATATCTTATTTAATAAAGTATACCTCAAATTTCGTGAAGTTTTTATTCTACTCTTTCAAGATATAAACTTTTCCAATTAAACTACCTCCAGAACATATTTTGAATATATATTTTATTTCAGTCAAGTAGATATTTTAAATAAAAAATTTACATTCTCATAGGTATTTAGGGATAAAGTATACACGTCATAATTTAATAAAAGCACTTAAACATGTCTACAAATAAATATAAATTTCCGCCACGTATCCACTAACTCAAAATTCACGTAATTCAAAGTGTCAGAAAAAAATTCAAAAATATCAATTAAGCACACATTAGGCAAACCAATCACAATTAATACACATATCAATTTAAATTAAATAATTTAAGCAAATACATATCATATAACCACATAATCCCCGATCGAAGTTTTCCAAACTTGTCTCGACATTTTAGAAAATTCTTATCGGCTCTATTTGTACGAAAATTCGGGGTGTTACATGGGATGTGTGTTGATGTAGAATGGGAATAATTTATTTAGAATAAATTAAAGTCAACCTTAATAATATATTGAACTTGTTTAATTAATAAGAATTAATTAAATCGGGTCTTAGGTATTTAATCTGGTATTAAATTGAAAAAGCCTTTAGAAGGCCAAATACTGCTTGGCCCAATAGTAGCAGTGGCCGAAAATCCCTCCCCATCTAGGACTGGAATTTTCGGCCCACTCAGGTCTACTTAAGATAGATCTTATAGAACACAGAATCAGTTTTACGTAAAAACAGATTAAGAGAAAAATTAGATTTTTTCTAACCCTACTCTCTCTCTCCATTCACGCCACTTTTTCTCTCTCTCTACAGCAGTTCACGTGAACTGCAGAAAACCAATTCTGTAGTTTTCACGTGAACATGCTTAAGCAATTATTTTCTCGATTCTCTTATTTTATATTAGATAAATACTGATCTTAATTCTCTAGCAGGAATTAGGAGATTCAGAGTTCGTCTGCGAGAAGCCGTGGATCAACCTCAGAGGGTTTTGGTTAAAGATCGAAGTATTGGTGGAATCGAGAAGCCTACGTGATCAAGGAGTGGATCTAAGCTTTTGAAAGCTTTCATACCTTAATGACTACAAAAGGAGTGCGTAAATGTATGCAATTTCTTGATATATAAATGTTTCAAAATTTTTGTATTCATTGGATGAAGATTCATGTTAATTTGATTAAGGCCCCGGGACTAAAATTTTTGAAATCTTTTACTTCCGCTGCGCCCGGGGCACCATGAATCCCAATATGGGGGACTCATGATAGTGGGTAAAACTGAGCCTCCACGTATCACGATCCTAGCAGTCTTAAGTCCACGTGGGGTTAGTCCAAATCCACCCAACCGTAAGGTCAACCCCGCTCGAGGTCGATATCTCGACTGTAGGATCGATATTCACCCAAAGAAAATGTTCAAGTCGGGATCGATGACTTGACCCCACACCTTCTTGCGCTCGGGATCGAGTATTCGATCGCCCCAATCCGCTGGCCTCCGCCTCGGTTAGCTGGGCGACTCCGTTGAATGAATTCGAGTCGATGCTAGGGGCTTAACATCCCATCCAACGACCACAGCTCCAAATGCGGCGACATTAAATGCTAAAGATCTGCAAATCGTACCTTTCACGGGACAGAGTTGACAGATATACTCTATTTAAGGAATGTCTGCAGACATCCTGATCGGGCATTTAATGCTCCCTGATCGTGGCATTAAATGCACACACTCTGAGGTGTACTTAGTGCGTGTTAATTCACCCTATAAATACCCTCAATATTTATTTTGGTTGGTAAGTGCTATTAACTGCTCCGAGCTTATATTTTACATACGAGCCGCCTTCTATTCACTCATACTGACTTGAACGTCAGAGGTGCTACGCCGGAGACAACCTTCTCCGACCAAGTAACTGCTTGTTCGTGTGTTTCAGGTAGAAGTCGTTCCCTTCTCAACAAATTTAACTGACGAGTTTGGACATGTGGACGATTTCAATCCCTTACCAAAAAAACAACCTCATCAACCACAGAGACCAAAAATGCAACAAAATGCACTATATCAGTCACTTTAGACAAATTTACATAGAAAGACCAATCATTGTTTGGGGATATACTCCTTGTCTTTTTTTTTACAGCATCATTTTTTTTTTAACTTGGAGTAATTTTTTCCAGACAATGGTTCATCATAACCTAATCCATCATCCAGAGCACCATTTCCCAAAATATCTTCTAAATTTTTAGGTAAACTTATTTCAGAATCTGATTTCATATCAAAAGATTCAGCTTCACTCATCAAGCAAGAGAAAATTCTATACTTAGCTAAAAAAAGCTTGTCTGTAGGAATCTTTGCACATTTATCACGACCTAGGGGGCAGTGGTAGTAGGGTTTCCCAGAGAAACTAGAGTCTCCAACATTAGAGACAAAATCTTTGAACACACCGCCACATTCACATGGAATATTATATTTCTTCACGGATCAAACCATAAAATGGTTGATGAATTAAAAACTATACACAAATAAGGAAATGAAATTAATGAGAAATCTGTAAACGGGATTATTGTTACCTTGATGAATATGGATTCTTGTCTAATTGAAGCCCAAAGGAAATCGCAGTCACAAATCAGAGGGAATAGCCAAACCTTAAAAAATTCAATTTGGGGGAAATCAATATTACAGTTTCGATTGCGGTCTGTAATCTGAAAAAAATATACAAAAATAGCTTCGAAATTTACCTCAAATGTATTTGCGTGAACAATTGCTTCTAGGATTATCAAGTAAAATTTAGATTTTTTTGCGAGCAGATAACGAGAGAAAGAGAGACAGAGGAACAATGGTTGGCGTTTTGTTTTTTCAAAATATTTGAAAATGTCATAGGTTAGACAGATAATTAAAGTCAGCAATAAAAAAAAATTAAATACAAAAGGAGTAAAGAATTTGATTTCAAAATTTGAATTTCAAATTTACCAATGGGCTAAGGCCCAATGTAAACAATATATCATTTACTAGCAAAGTAGCCCATCCTATTTTCTGGTGTAGTAAACAGAGAAAACAGCCCTATGCCCAACCACATAAATGCCCTATTTCATAAACAGCTCTAGATATGTTTTTGACAAAGTAAACGGTTTCTTACTTATTAAGAGTGGGAAGAAACCTTGTAACAAAGCTTCCAAATGGAGAGCATCATGAACCTCTCCATTATCTCTCCCGTGCCATAATGCCCTTTGGCAAAGCTATTCTCCGCGCCGACATCAACCCCGAGGTGGCCGCACATTCTTGGGGTTAAAGATCTGGTCAAATGGCTTGACTAAAGTGTGCGAACCGAACTCAACTCTAGATCTATCATGCCCCGAATCGGGGACATGATTGACCGTGCTATCTGGGTCCTTCCCGACAACATAAAGCCCTTAAATAATCTAATAAAATCCTTTATCAATATCAAAATACTAGACAAAACAATTAATCTTAAATAATTTCTTAAATTTAAAGTACAGAGCATCTAAAAATCCCACAAAAATAACTACCCAACTTAGAACAATAATGTCATTAATAAATTCCTATAAGAAAGATTATAACCCTAGACAAATTACTCAAAGTAAACTAATTATAAGTCTAAATTTTCAGTAAAAGGCGAAAACAAATAAAACGCTCTTCTCATCTTATTTAACTCCATGAGCCGACTAATTATCTGAAAAATAATAGCAAGGTGTGAGCTGCATACTCAATAAGTAATTCAAAATATTCTTTACCGATCAAGGAAGTTTCAAAAGATATTATATTATACACTCAATAACTATAGAAGTTTCAAACATATACTTTTGTAACACAAGCAATACTTAACAATAACTTTTAGCTCAGAGATTAACATTAAGGCCACTGCTATAACCAGTGACAAGGCTATTGTCTAAATGGATATCCATGGTCAATACTTACAATGATCCAGTTGTACTCCCGCTGGGCGACCAAACAATAATGGAACTAGTTTCGGGCGCACAAATCCACTGAAGGGTCCAAACAATTCATAGGTCAATCTAAGAGCTCAATAACTTTCATATTTTCATGTTCAATCAAACAGTTCTAAAATACAATTTGCATTCATAACTGACGAAATAATTTTCTTTTACATGATTGATCTTATTTTGTAAAAATAACTCGTTGTCTCACACAAATATTTTATCAAATGAAACTTAATTTGAGACAATAAATCAAATAATTTTGAAAAGCATAAAACAATACATAATATAATTTAATACAAAATAAAATACAAGTAGAGATCATCGGGAATTACTTACCTTCAAATTCTAAATACTTATGCTACGATAGAATCCACTCAGTCTATGCGTTCGATTTGCATCTAAAAATAACAATAATAACTTCAATAACTATTACGATTAGCAAAACTACATCTAGACAATGGCAAAACTAATAAATATCCTTTGATATTCAAATTAATGTCCCCACCCGAATTATGAAATCCCAAAACTTAAAACCATGCTTGGCATATGTAATTCTCGTATGAGGTCGAGGTAAGGGTGAATTGAGGCCATGTTGTTGCCATCATTAACTAATCAACCTTAATGTAATTGTCAAGGTATTAGACGTGAATATTGGTTGAAATTTTCATGTCTCCACTTTCAATTCTTAAGGAATATATCAAGTCTCTTACCCCACTAATATGAAGAATTAATTACTATGTGTTTAGAACAACTCACCAATTCACTTGGGATAGCTCTGCCGTCTTGTGGTCCTTGCGGCTACTACTTGTTTCTTTCCAAGAAATATGATCGTTTAAACGTCTAAGTGTGGGATTTATATTTAGGTCAAGATAAGTCTCCTAGTAAAAATAGGCTACGGTGTTTGAGTTCTAATGCCCAACTAATCCGGATCACTCCTAATATAAACTATTTAGCAATTTATAGTTTTGAAAATATCTAGAATTATTCATACCTACAGGGTCCTATTTTGTTATAATAATTATAACCATCTATTTTAAGTGTCTTAATCAACAGTTGAATAGAGAAAAATATAATAGAATATTACCATTGAAATTGAAAGAAAATTTCGGGCCTCACATTTTCCCCTACTTATTAAAAGTTTCATCCACGAACCTTAAACCTTAACATAAACAATTACCTTTCACACGTATCGGCCACCTCGGTGTCATCCTTTGTCAAAGCAAAGAATCTTGCATTATTCTTTCTTTCGAGTTCAGGTTGTTTTCCTACTTGAGCTCTCTCAATTTCTTATTTCGACAATCTTTTACTTGGTGTCCAAATTGTCCACATTCAAAACAGGCACCTGACCTCCAACGACACTCACCAGGATGTCTCCTACCACAATTGTCACATTTACCATAACGAAAATTATTATTCTCCTTCAACTTTTTACCATTACTATTTTCTCTCATATTTTGTGTTTCTTCTGGTTCCATCCTCCTAAGTTTGTTTTCCTCATCTCATCTCATTATATCGGCCTCTACCCTTATTGTTGTCCCTAAAAGTTTGTCAAAGCTCCTTGTTTCAAACACGGCGAGTGCTGACTGAATCCGACTCTTTTATCCTTTAACTCTAACTCTAGGAACTCTTTCCTAATTGAGATCAACAGTACTTTGGAAAGATTTGATATGAGATATACTACAATTGAATTCATAGGAATTCTTCTTGTCCTTGTAACAAGTGATTGATTCTATATTAACCCTCACAGTCTCCATGCACAACTCGAACATACCCAACGTACATCTTTTGCGAACCTTAGAGATTCAACAGTACATCAAAGTATGACCCAGTCATACACAAGGCAACCATGGAGTCTCAAGTCTAAGGATCAATTAGACACGATCACGATCATGTCTTGGGAAGCCTTCCTAATCTTTAAGGCTCGATATGAGCATTAACCCATTTAGGCATTCCCGTCGGGATCCTCAGTGAACTTAATCTCTATCAAGAACCCTTATATGCACAGTAGTGTCAAAACACTAATGTCATGGAATGGGACACACTTTCATAAAGCTATGACATATATATCCTTAGTCCTTCTCAAGTACTTAAGAATAGTTTTCATGGCAGTCCAGTGACTTTCACCGGGGTTGGACTGATATCGACTTGTAACACTCAAAGCAGATGCGATATCAGGTCTTGTACATAGCATAGCATACATTATGCTTCCTATGGCCGAAGCATAGGGGACAATGGACATCCTGTTCTTTTCCTCGTCAGTCGTAGGAGATATTGACTTAGATAAGTTAAGATCATGTCTCATTAGAATGTATCCTCTCTTGGATTCTTCCATTCCGAATCTCTTCAGAACTTTGTCTATGTACAAGGACTGGGATAATCCTATCAATCTCTTTGATCTATCCCTATAGATCTTTATGCCGAGAATGAAGGAAGCTTCTCCCAGATCCTTCATCGAGAACTGAGTAGACAACCAGGTTTTAGTTGTATGCATTTCATCTGCCTCATTCCCAATGAGCAGAATGTCATCTACATACAAGCATCACCCTTCCATCAACTTTCTGTAAACATAAGAATCATACACGTTTTTGATAAAGCCAAACGATTTGACTGTTTCATCAAAACGTGCACTTCTTGATGCCTGTTTGAGTCCATAAATGGATCTCTGAAGTTTGCAGACCTTCTGCTCACTCCCACTAGATGTGAAACCCTTTGGTTGATTCATATAAATATCTCGATCTAAATCTCCATTTAGGAAAGTCATTTTCACATCCATTTGTCATATTTCGTAATAATAGTACGCTGAAACGGCAAGTAAGATTCTAATGTATTTTGACATTACTACAGGGGAGAACGTTTCATCGAAGTCCAATCCTGGTCTTTGAGTATATCCTTTAGCAACTAACCTTGTCTTAAAGGTTGTCACTTCTTTATTTACTCCAAGCTTACACTTGTAGATGCATTTACATCCTACAGGCTTTTCACATTTAGGAAGATCTACCAAAGTCCATACCTTATTAGAGTACATGAAGTCCATTTCTGAATCCATGGCTTTAAGTCATTTAGCAGAATCTATATCAGATATAGCATCTTCATAAGACTTTGGATCATTATCCAACTGCTCGGTTTGCGTGATGAACGATTCAGTATAGGAAGTTTGATCTTTATCATTTCCTATTTCTGTTGCAAAACCACAGTATCGGTCAAGTTGTCTAATGACCCTTTCGGATCTTCGTGGAACTGTATTTTGTATGGCGGGTTTGGCTGAGGGTGGTTGTTCCGTTGCAGGACCATTTGTAGTTTGATCTTGAACCTCTTCAAGTTCTACTAATGTCCCTTTCTTATCTATAAGAAAGTCTTTCTCTAAGAAAGTGGCATTCCTCGAAACAAACACCTTTTGTTCTGAGGGATCATAGAAATAATACCCTAAAATTTCATTAGCGTATCCTACAAACTTGCATAAACTAGATCTTGAATCTAACTTGTCTCCCACTAGCCTTTTGACATAGGCAGTGCATCCCCATACTTTAAGGTATGAATAAGCACGGGATTTCGAGAACCACATCTCATATGGCACTTTCGGTACTGATTTGGAAGGGACCAAGTTCAGTATCTTTGCTGTTGTTTCCAGGGCATGGCCCCAGAATGATGGAAGAAGATTAGTGAAACTCATCATGGATCGAACCATATCCAATAATATTCGATTCCTTCGCTCAGACACTCCATTAAGTTGGGGCGTGCCCGGCGGAGTCCATTGTGAGATAATTCCATTGTCTTTCAAATGACTAAGAAACTCATAAATATTCGTCTCCTCGATCAGATTGAAATGCTTTTATTTTGCATTCGAGTTGGTTCTCAACCCCAATCTTGTACTCTATGAACTTTTCATAGGCTTCAGACTTATGCTTCATCAGGTACACATACCCATATCTACTGAAATCATCAGTAAATATAATGAAGTAAGTACATCTACTTCTTGTACTAATAGTTAGTGGTTCGCAGATGTCAGTATGGATCAAATCCAAAAGGTTTTGACTTCGCTCTACATTCCCTTTAAAAAGGATTTTGGTCATCTTACCTTTCAAACATGATTCGCAAGATGTCAACTCAGACAGATCATGATGATCGAATGGGCCTAAGTTGGACATCTTTTTTTGGATCCTGTTTTTTGAGATATGACCTAGTCTAGTATGCCAAATTTTATCCGAAATTTCATCATTTGATTTCCTTTCGTTATTTCCTTATTGAATGTTTAAGAGATCAATATTGTTTTCAGTTAAGTATAACCCATTCTGTAAGGATCCTAAAGGATATGAAGAACGATTCTTCAAAATAGAAAAGTTGCCATTTGAAATTTTAAGAGAAAATCCTTCATTATCCAAAACAGGAATGAAAATAATATTCTTAACAAGTTCTGGAACGAATAACACATTATTCAAAACTAAAACAAAAGTATCTCTTAATATTAATCTAACAGTTCCTATAGCTTTTCCTGCAACTCTTGCTCCATTTTCAAGCCTCAGGACATGCTCTCTTTCATCAACTTCTCGGACATCAGTCATGCCCTGCAATGAATTGCAGATGTGAGCACCACATCTAAAATCTAATACCCAACTATTAGAATTGATTGAGAGATTAATATCAACAAGAAATATACCTTCATGTGGAGTAACCATGTACTCATTGCAATAGCAGCAGAGCCTCTCAAACACAACAACATACTTGTTATGTTCAGTGGGGAAACCCGAGAGGCTAACCGTGACTAGCCTGTTTCCTGCTCTCAAGTTTTGTTCAACTTTTGCCAACATAGCTGTTGTTTCACCAAGAGTGATGCCCCTCTCAACAGCTCTATACTTGGTTATGAAATCTTGATAGCTTGGCGGCAGTGATAAAATGATCGAATCAGATACTACCTCAAGTCGTGGAAAAATGCCATTTTTCATGAGTCCTACCCATATTAAAATAGCTTATATGCAGTGGTCAGAAACACTGCTTCCCTCAGCCATTCTTAGGTTATACAATTCATTTAAAAGGACAACTCCTTGTGAATAATCATACATTGTGACTAGCAGAAAAGTCTACAATCGTAAAACAGAAAACGTATGAGTGACTTAATAATAAAAACAGTAAAGAAATGATATGGTCTTCAATCATTTAGTCTCCCACTAATTAGATCAAACTTTGTCGACTCCATGCAACGAAGTTAGAGAAAATAACGGTTATTTTCTTTAGTGGGTATTAAGATCCCAAAGCTTCTTGCAATTAAATCCACGACCCGTAGCCATTTAATCCAAGTCTTAAGGTAAACATCTTTTATTAATTATATCAAATATAACTCTTAATAATGTTTTGCATTACCTCCTTCACATAGACTCACGACTCGTGCAACATCTATGTTACTTTGGTAGTAAACCCAACCTATTAATCATTAGATTTCAATGATTGGTTCAACGGAGACCCACGACTCATGGCCATCCCAGTTTCGGCAATCATCGAAAAATTGTATCTTGTATACTCAGAAAAATACCTACTTTTTAAGGCCACATAATAGAGACCCACGACTCATGGCCATCTCTATTATGCAAGGTTAGAAATGAATTTTCTATTAACATAATGCTTGGAAAATTTAAAATCCTTGTTTATATAATTTTCCATTAAGGCTTAATATTTATTGAAAATTTTTGACATTTCAAAATTATGGAGTTATTTTCGAAAAATATAAAGATTTCAAAAATCTTTCCAAGACCTCATCAATATTATTATCTTGTGTTTTTAATGCATAATCACACAAAACAGTAAAACGCACAATCAGATAATAATAAAATGCCTAGCAGTAATAAATGGCTTATCATGGACTTTTCCCTACGCTCGGTGCATAAGAGCCATTTTATGGACCAAGATTCTATTCATGCAATAATAACATAATTTAAATTATGCAAGGAGCAAATAGAATCCTATTCTATTACAACTTAAGTAACCCGTTTCATTTGGGTCTTGATTGTCTCTTCTCTTTCAAGCCCACTTCGTCTTCGTCTTGAACTCCTTCTCCTAATCTAATTAGAATTCTCACCAACCTATGATTCTAACTCTCTCAAATTACAAATCATTAAAATACATTGATGGAAAGATAAAAATGAAGCATTACAAATTGAAATAAGAGGCTCGCAGACTCTTGATTTAAAACCATAGTTAAAATTGCATTCATCAAAATAAAACCATCCATAGCGCACATTAAGCCCATGATAATAACCAACATACATCTAATGCAATGCATAAAATTAAATTTATCAAGTAATTTATGTTATGCATATTTAAGTTGTTTATTCTCAACAAACTACTTAAATCTTTATTAATCTTAATCACTATTAAAATTAATCCAAAATTAAATTAAATTGATTAAAACTAATTTAATCTAATTTTTTTAAGAGTTCCAAAACTCAAGTTTATGTGCATCAACTAACAAGTTCAAGTTGGGTAGAATTGAAAATTTTTCAAAATTTCACGAAATAAAATTTTCTCAAAATCTCTATTCTGACTCAATTTTCAAAAAATCATAAAAAATTGACACTTTAACCTTTTAACCCGATTCAAAATCCAGATTGAATAGGAACGTATTTAAAACAATTTCTCAGAAGACTTTGAAGTCATATGAGAACGTTCGAGTCTCTTTCTAACGTAATTTCTAAACAGTCGCCAAAATGCATTTCCAAGATTTACACAAATTAAGATTTTCGATTTCAGATTTCTAAAAATTATATAAAATTGAAAACTAAAGCTTTTGAACTGATTCAAAATGTCAAGTTGTTCAAAATTGAATGTAAAACAATAATAACAATAATAACTTCAATAACTATTGCAATTAGCAAAACTACATCTAGACTACGGCAAACTAATAGATATCCTTTGATATTCAATTTAATGTCCCCACCCGAATTATGAAATCCCAAAACTTAAAACCATGCTTGGCATATGTAATTTTCGTATGAGGTCGAGGTAAGGGTGAATTGAGGCCATGTTGTTGCCATCATTAACTAATCAACCTTAATGTAATTGTCAAGGTATTAGACGTGAATATTGGTTGAAATTTTCATGTCTCCACTTTCAATTCATAAAGAATATATCAAGTCTCTTACCCCACTAATATGAAGAATTAATTACTATGTGTTTAGAACAACTCACCAATTCACTTGGGATAGCTCTGTTGTCTTATGGCCTTGCGGCTACTTCTTCTTTCTTTCCAAGAAATATGATTGTTTAAAACTGTGTGGTATTTATATTTAGGTCAAAATAAGTCTCCTAGTAAAAATAGGCTACGGTGTTTGAGTTCTAATGCCCAACTAATCCGGATCACTCTTAATATATACTATTTAGCAATTTATAGTTTTGATAATATCTAGAATTGTTCATACGTACGGAGTCCTATTTTATTATAATAACTATAACCATCTATTGTAAGAGTTTTAATCAACAGTAGAATAGAGAAAAATATAATAGAATATTACCATTTAAATTGAAAGAAAATTTTGGGCCTCACAAGATCCTTCATAATTGCCCGGAGAACGAACATATGGTCATTCGTCTCTTTATAGTAGATGTGCAGCAGCTGGAGATCAGATAAGAAAAATGAAATCGCAATATAAAACGGTATAATAAAAAGAATAATGTTGATGGAGTAATAAATATAATATGAAAGAGGAGACTATTGAGTGGGACCTAATGGAGTATAAACAATAATATTTGGTAATTGTTAATCAAGCATCACATTCATCTTCAGTCTCTTTCGAGCTTGCAGCCGGGGACTGGTCATCCCACTCGTCGTCTTCCTCCTTTTCGTCATCCCAAGTGGGATCCTGCTCGATCGGGGAATTGGAACTCCTCCACGAACTCGGCATCCCACCAAACCTTGAACTCATCAATAGCATATTGAGCAAAATAAATATCAATATGCTTCTCCCAAGTAGCTTCAGCATGTCCTCGCAACTTGACCAAATATTGCACCACATCTCCCGAACTATCTTTACCAGGTCCATCTTCTTGCGGACATCATTCACCTCAACCTCCTCCCCAGAAGTATTTCTATTAGCAATGAAAACTATTTCTTAAAAGTTAGATATTGATGAAAAAAGTTATATAAATCAAAATCTCAAAACAATCATGAATTAAAACGTGGGACGAGTTTCTGCCTCATACAGCTCGTGAAAAAAAAAAGAGAACGAAAGATATTGATGAAAGAAAATTTAAAATATAACCAATTAAATGAAAGGGAAAAACATTGAAATAGAAAAAATACATAATGCTAGGGCATGGTTAAGTTGATGAGAAATAAAAATCATGAGCAAATTATAAGTTCATGATATGAAAAGATAAATTAATAACCATATGCACTGAAAAGAAAATTCTAAACATTTTTTTTTATGTAAGATGATATATTAGTAATAAGTACATAAATAAAAAAATTATGAAAATTAACTTATGTATTGATGCCTTGATGGGGTTCAATAATAAAGTTCATTATAAATTGATAATAAAACCTCGAACAAAGAATGACTGAATAAGCTTGATTGTATAAATCTAATTACTCAAAGAAATTTTGAAATAAGTAAAAATATAGAAAAATATAAAACATCGAAAAAAGAAAACATAAAAAATAAAACACGAACAATTAAGTCGAGAGAAAAAATACAAAAAAATTAAAAAAGAATACATACATATTAATGATGGGGGACATGGATTGACGAGAAGTAAATTGATTATCAATAAAATACCACATCATCGGCAAGGTAATACATAACTAATTGAATATGTATAGATAAAAAATTTAAATTGTGTAGTAAATTTTAAATACCACCAAATGGGTAACGCACCCGCACTGAGTCCCAATCCGAAGCCGAAATGAAAATTCGATGCCAAATTGAAACCCGGCGAACGGCAAACGCATTTACTCAATAACTAGGCGGGGCTTTTTAAAGAAACAGAAGACAACAATGCGGGAGCGGAAGCAAAGCAACACAATAACAATAAATCATATTCCACTGAAGGATTAATAAAGCAGTAAATAAAACGCAAGTAGTTAAAGCCCACCAAGGCTAGCGGAATTCATATATAGAAATTTAAACCAAATCTTAAACGGGTTCAACCTATATACTCTGGAACTTCAAATACATAAACAATTAATTCAAAAAATCTTAAACATAAGTACCTAACAAAACCTAAGAATCTACAAAGGATGAAAAGGTCGCAGCTCCACAATACTAGACCAACGGTGTCCACCTAGTAACCACCTGAAACAAATAAGGGTTGAAGCAGGGAGGGTTAGTTAAAAGACTAAGTGATGGGAAAAAGGGAGTATAGTACGTATAACAGACAGAGTATAAATCACCAATTTTAATTTTTAAACATAAAAGAAAGGATTTTCGTAAACAGTTGGTGATTTATCATAAAACTTATCATATCGTATAGCTCGGCGAGTCGAGCTCTCATAACCACACCAAGTACCAAAAACTGAGAATATAAACCACCCTTATGCCTCCCTTTGTGGATGGGCTACTAAACCCAACCACACATAGCGTATAACTGTGCAATAACTCAAGTATTCAAAGGGCTGCCACTCCGGCCTCACCCCGAGCTCCCAAAATTGGTAAAGAGAAGTAATTGTTTCAATAGACCCAGTGTCTAACCGGCTTCACCCAATCACCTCAAATCCCAGGCCCACATAACGTATCATATCATAACACATCATAACTCGCATTTCAAAACTATCATTTCCCCAATAGGGATCAAGGTGTTTAGTGGCTAAAAGGGCCGTTCGAGACAGGCGATGTAACGATAGAAAACACAATCGGGTATTCCATCGCCAGGGGAAATCCACACTAACGACTTCACTCAACGAGAAGGTTTCCAAACCCAAAATTACATTTAAAATGAAACATAGTTCGCTTGTCTCTATTTGAAAATCTTTCGAAATCATATACATTGTATTCGTTTGATATAAAATCCATTTTGTTCTTAAACTTCATAAAAGTAGTAAGCATAAAGAATTTACTAAGTATAGTAATACAAGATGAAAACATAAAAATCCACATTCGAGGCTTATTTAGAGTTAGGCTGGGTATTACGTACGTATTATCGTATAAGTATAACAAATCAAAACCTCACTTGGCAGCAACCAAAACAAACAGAATGCAAGGACAGACAAGCTACTCTAGGAGTAGAACCTGCAGCTGACAAACGACACAACCACATAAGACTAAAGGCGACGCACGGCTTAAACGAAAGCATTAAACCCAAAGAAGCACATTACATACTAACATATAGCATTTACGTTCCATTTGTCAAGAAACACAGTAATTCACAAATTTCAATTAGTACAACAAGTTAAAATGCAAAGAGTTCTCACAAACATGCGTAAAATGCGATAAGGAAGTATGCATTCAAGTTTCGGAAGAAACGGACAGCTTCCGAAAACTAGCCTAAAATCCCGAAACGAAAAAGTCTACTATTCACAGCCCGAATGAATTCGGAATCCAAACTTCGTAAAATAAAAGTTTCAAACCTATACGGAGCTATTGGTGAAGTCGGATTTCAAATCCAATGTCGTTTATGAAAATGCTACTGTTCAAAATGGTCTGTTACTATTCATTAACGAGAGCAACAAAAGAAAACGATGAAAAATAATTCTAACGCTTGTGCACAGGACATTGCACGGTGTGCAACGTACCGTGCAAGGAGGGGCCTGCACGGCCCGTTGCACGACATGGAACATGTCGTGTGGGTCTGTTTGCAGAAACGAATAGATCAGGCAGCAAAACCTTCGGATTTTCAACCCAAAAATCATATATTTCAACAACTAAATGATAAACACACATGCTAAACTGCACATAAATGATTCTCCTACTCATCATCTACCTATAGAACCAAATAACATGAAATTCCATCCATGAATTCATCCAAATCACTCATATTGGCACTATTGGTACACTATTCACAGAAACTAGGAAAACGAGATAATGAGTGAATAAAAATCAAATGACATAAGAGGGTTATCGGTAGAGGATATCGAAAGGGTTGAGTAGGTGTTAACGGTTTGAAAATTCGTCAAGAAACGAGCGCTCGGCGATCAAATGAAGTTCCTCCTTCTCTTCTTCCTCTTCTTTCTTTCTTTCCTTCGTTTCTTTTCTTTTTCTTCGTTTCAAAGAGAGATGAGAGAGAGAGAGAGGATTTTTTGAAATTATCTATTTGGCTAAAAACACGGAAGGGTATTTTTGTCATTTCGTAAAACTTACTAAAAATGGCATGTTGTCGGAATAAAGCGATATTCCAGTTAAAACTCATGAAACTAAACACACATTGAAATGTAATGGTTTAAAAACCTAAATTCATTCATTTACGAAAAAGTCACACATTTCTTATAATAATTATTGAGATAAATCACAAGTCACAAAATTAAATCGGTTCGGACTACCGGATCCTAACTCGGATTTTCGGGTCGTTACACTCAAAGAATGAAACACATGAATAAATTAAAGAAAATGACAATAGAAGGGCTAGTTGCATAATATTATGCATAAAAATATTCTTAACTGCAAAATGATTTTTTCCTCTCCCTTTGTGGAGTCCATAGACTTTCAAACTTCTCACTACCCCATCAAATTTGAACTCGAAATCCTTAACAACTTTGAAGATTTTTAGAGAATTATGAAGATTTTATTCATTAATTCATGTAGCCGTTGTCTAATCTTAACTTTTATAACCCTCATCTCAACTCTCCTTCCAAATCTTGCTTTCTATTATCCTCCCGTGAACCTTAAACCTGTTATAAAATTGATGGGTGTCGAATCCACCAAAATAATATTTATAATGCCAATCTACCAAATAACACAAAATTGCATATGGTGTTAAATAGGATCGAACACAGGGATTGGTTGGAAATAATATCTTTTGAAAATCAGGAATATTAGTGAAAGCAATTAAAGGGGCAGTTTGAAGAATATCTAAACTACTAATCTAAACTACTAATTAACTAGAAAACTCAATTAAAGAAAGTAATTAAGATGAGGATCTTGTTTTGTATTTTTGGATTTTTCAACTAAACAACTAGAAAATAAACTAGGAAACAAATAAAAACTAGGGAGTAAAATATATGTGAGAAAAGACTAGTTGGGGAATGACTAAGTTCTCGACTTCATCATAGAAGAAAGAATAAGCATTCAACCACCAATAAGCCTACTATAGTCATCAATTGCCTTAGACGACCTCGTCTCTTCTTAAGATTAGACAAATCAGGGCCTATACCTTACAATTAATCCCTAATCAATAGATAACTCTTCGATAACCCCTCTAGGAGTTCAATCTATCAACAGCATTCAATCTAAGAAATATAAACTTGAGTTAATTAAACACTAACACCACGCTAATTCAAATCCGATTATAGAATCCCACTAATACCCCGGATAATTTCGCAACTACCCTAGCACTAGTTCATCTCTCAAATCACCTATATTGGATAACCCCTCCAATCTACGCGAAGACACTATGCAATTAATTCAGGAATTCAATTGGCCAAATCAAACAATCAAATCAATCACAATAAGCATGAAACATACAAATTCTAATAAATACTGAATAGTCGAATTATGAAATCAATTAGGTCTCACAAGTAATTAAGAACTTAGGTGACATCCCCAACTAGAACAAGAGTCTAGCTACTAAGAATTAAAATCTAACAATTAAAACATAAAGGAATTCAAATCAAGATAAAACAAAGAAAATAATCTATTGTTCACTGTAAGATTCCAAAAGGTGATGGTGTATGCGTGGCTCTTCAATGCTAGATGATGGAAGTGGATGATGATGTCGTGGTCAAAAGTCTCCAAGTCTCCAAAGTTACAGTTGCATGTGGCGTGAATGATCTCTAGCAATTCTCCAATTTTCTGCTCTTCCAATTCTCACGTGAAGAGGACTTCCTCCCGTCCTCCTCTGCTGCTGCGTAAGTCTCTCAATTTCTGCCCTAGTTAATGTGCTAAATTCTCCCCCAAAGATAGCGTATAAGTCTCCAAGTAAAAGCAAAGCCAAAAGCCCATGAGTGGATAAGGAAATAAGCTATAGTATCCTGCTGAAAGTCAACCAAAAATGGGTCCAAAATCCTCTGTAAAACGCGTGAGAAAGATCTTGAATCCTAAAAGGAAAATGAATCTGCGCAATCTAGGACTCTTCAGCGAACTCAACCTGAAAACATGATCACGTAAACGTGACTCTCCAAAACAGTTCCAAAATGGTGACTTCTAGCTTCTTTTTGAGCAAAAGCTCTAATCCTACATCCAAATTGACAAAGTGGATCAAAACATAACAATAAGGACAAATAAAGTCATAGAAAGGGGGAAAATGTAATAAAGAATCATGCAATAAAACCACTTATCAAATCCCCCCACACTTAAACGATACTTGTCCTCAAGCATGTATCTATATCTAGGCAAAAGCAGGCTTTACACAAGGGGAACAACAATGGTAGATGAGAAAAGATAGATAAAGGACCAACTCCCAACTAACAACAAACAACTTGAGTCCAAATTAAATACATGCAAATATAATTCTGAATAGTTTTCAACTTCTCCAAATCAAAGTAATTCTTTCAAGCTCATGTCTCAAATCATAGCATTTTACAGTCAATTCAAAGCAATACAGGTTCAAATGCAAAAACTTAAGCAAATATTTCATCCCGTGTTATTGTGTGTGTGATCTAAGCAAGTAAGGAATACTAACTCGAATTCTATTAAGAAATTCTCAAGAGTTTTCACAAGTGCGTAAAGGTTCGTTCTTCGCTCTTATCTCCACTAATCTAAACCAACTAGACTAAGAATCAAATTTAATCATTACAACAATCTGCATTGCATTTCCAAATTTTCATAGCCTTATTTCACTTTTTTTTTTCTTTTTCCCCAATGCACACTCCCGGACTACTCGGCGGTACATTGACCGTTGCCGACCGGTGACAGCAGAATATTTCTCTCTTTTTCTTTATTAGCGGATTCCTAAATCATCTTAATCGAGTATGGTTATGATTTTGCTTTAACAGTGGCTAACAAACTCTAAGACTATGTTCGACTCTCTCACAGGTTTCTTCCCCTATTGCTTAGATAGTGCTCATACGAATGGGAGGAACTTTTGCAAACTTTTAAATATTTGAAAGAATTTTCCTAAGAATCGAAAGTTGACTAAGACTCGAGGAAGTGAAACAAGAAAGGTACTAAGAAACGGAAAATCAGATTATAGTGCAATTCGAAAATCAATGATATCATCTCAAGGTTGCAAGTAAACAGTCGGGAGTAAATCAATTCATCAATCTAATCAAACTACCAAGTGTCAATAAAATTCCAGGAATTTTCAGCACTTAAACACTCCCAACTACCAGCCTAAAACATACAGCATCTTCCAACAAAACAGCCATACACATGCAAATAATCCTCAACTGTCATCTATTCACAACAAATGCATGCATCAATATTTCAACAAAAATATCACCAATTCAGCCTCAAAATCACAGGAAATAGCCCAAAATAACGAATATACAGCCTCGAAATGTCCAAAAATTTCAACCTCAACATCCTAAAAATATCCCTCCCCCCCAACTTAGAATGAAAGTTGTCCTCAACTTTAAAATAAAAGAAGAAAGGTACGGAGGACTTCCCTGAACCCGGGGGAGTGTAAGAATAATGATCATGGGTGGGAGGAGTGGCCCCATGCGAAGGCAAATAAGGCCTGGATGTCGGCATGCATGGCCGCAAACTGAGCTTGCAACAGCTTTAGCGAGATATTGTCCGTGATCACGTTCAGACTCCTCTCGGACTGTCTGCTCCTTTTCGATAGTAATTATTTAACCAATTAAACCAATTCTGACCAGAACACCTCAACAACCACATCAATCATCTTCAAAATTAATACATCAGCCAAATTGCGCATGTAAGACCTGGAGACAGAGGGGGGTAATAGAGTACATCAGAGAAGGAATTAAAGTGGGAAAAATGAAGAAAAAACACAACTAGGCTAAGGAAGAAAAAATCGAAATCCTTGACGTCTTTCATTGGGAACCCTGCATAAAAAGGCTTCAAGTGATGTACATTCAACATAAGAACAGTGCCCTTATCAAGGTTATCAAATTTCACTGCACAAAAACAAAACGCATTAGTAATGACGAAAGCACCCTCCCATCTCGACCTTAATTCTTCGGAAAATAAATTTAGTAAGGAGTGCTAGCTGAAAGCCTTAACTCCAATACTAAATTTTTTCCTTAAAACTTTATTCTTCATGTGATCATTGCCAAATTCAAAAGCTTTTTGAGATAAAGAATTTAGAAAGCTCGCATCACCATCATAAAATAACTCAAAGAGTTTTACCTCTGTTGCTATCTTACGGGCCTGGACAATCCGTTGTGGAAGAGAAGGTGGTATCACTAACGGTAGTGTTCGATTTGCATCAGCAGCTGCAGCAGGATCTTGTACGCGATCACGTTCTGGATCCCGTCCGATAATCTGTTCCTTTTCCATATTGGGCTTTGAAGTTCGACTTTGTTTCGGCTCTTTTGCTTCTGGTACCTCCAGTTCCTTGCCGTTCCTCAATGTAATGGGGCTCACAATGTGTCTCGTATCATGAGTCTGAGAGGGAAGTTTCACTTGCTTTCAAGTTTGCTAACGGTGCTGGCCATCTGACTCAATTGTTTCTCCAAATTCTGAATGGTGGTTTGAAACTGTTGCATGTTCGTCCTCGTCTCATGCTGAAATTGTTGAGTGTTGCTCATAAATTGTTTGAACATGTCCTCGAGGGATGGCGTGCACGATTCAGATTGAGATTCTTGGTAACTCTGTGATTGTAGGCCATAGCTAAGATTTAGATCATGCTTTCTAGGTTGAATCAGATTTGGCGCATTGCGGTCATCTAGTAATGGACATGAGTTGGTTAGGTGAGGACCCGTGCATACTCCACATATTAAAATTGGTTTATCTTCAAAACTCCAAGTGATTCATCGTGAAGCAACGGGCACCTTTTAGTGAAGTAGGGCCCTGTGCATACCCCGCAAAATGCAGTTGAGCAGAATTTGTAGCCATTTTTGGAAACTACAGGCGCAAGTGACCCGGAACGTGATCACGTTTAGCGTCTCGTGACCTGTTCTGCTACTTCTCATTTTTTTTTTCGGATTGCACCGGAGTTCACCTGCACAATCAAACCAGATTATCAAAAGAAATTAAATACCGATTAAAAACCAATCCCCGGCAACGGCGCCAAAATTTGATGAGTGTCGAATCCACCAAAAATAATATTTATAATGTCAATCTACCAAATAACACAAAATTGCATATGGTGGTAAATAGGATCGAACACAGGGATTGGTTGGAAATAATATCTTTTGAAAATCAGGAATATTAGTGAAAGCAATTAAAAGAGGGGTTTGAAGAATATCTAAACTACCAATCTAAACTACTAATTAACTAGAAAATTAAATTAAAGAAAGCAATTAAAATAAGGATCTTGTTTTGTATTTTTGGATTTTTCAACTAAACAACTAGAAAATAAACTAGGAAACAAATAAAAACTAGGGAATAAAATATATGTGAGAAAAGTCTAGTTGGGGAATGATTCACCTAAGTTCTCGACTTGATCATAGACGCAAGAATAAGCATTCAACCACCAATAAGCCTACCATAGTCATCAATTGCCTTAGACGACCTCGTCTCTTCTTAAGATTAGACTAATCAGGGCCTATACCTTACAATTAATCCCTAATCAATAGATAACTCTTCGATAACCCCTCTAGGAGTTTAATCTATCAACAGCATTCAATCTAAGAAACATAGACTCGGGTTAATTAAACACTAACACCATGCTAATTCAAACCCGATTATAGAATCCCACTAATACCGCGGATAATTTCGCAATTACCCTAACACTAGCTCGTCTCTCAAATCACCTATATCGGATCACCCCTCCAATATACGCGAAGACACTATGCAATTAATTCAAGAATTCAATTGGCCAGATCAAACAATCAAATCAATCACAGTAAGCATGAAACATAGAAATTCTAATAAATACTGAATAGTCGAATTATGAAATCAATTAGGTCTCACAAGTAATTAAGAATTTAGGTAAAATCCCCAACTAGAACAAGAGTTTAGCTACTAAGAATTAAAATCTAACAATTAAAACATAAAGGAATTCAAATCAAGATAAAACAAAGGAAATAATCTATTGTTCATTGTAAGATTCCAAAAGGTGATGGTGTACGCGTGGCTCCTCAATGCTAGATGATGGAAGTGGATGATGATGTCGTGGTCAAAAGTCTCCAAGTCTCCAAAGTTACAGTCGCATGTGGCGTGAATGATCTCTAGCAATTCTCTAATTTTCTGCTCTTCCAATTCTCACGTGAAGAGGACTTCCTACCGTCCCCCTCTGCTGCAGCTAAGTCTTTCAATTTCTGCCCTAGTTAATGTGCTCAATTCTCTCCCAAAGATAGCGTATAAGTCTCCAAGTAAAAGCCAGCCAAAAGCCCATGAGTGGATAAGGAAATAAGCTATTGTATCCTGCTGAAAGTCAACGAAAAAGGGGTCCAAAATCCGCTGCAAAACGCGTGAGAAAGATCTTGAATCCTAAAAGGAAAGTGAATCCACTCAATCTAGGACTCTTCAGCGAACTGGACCTGAAAACATGATCACGTAAACATGACTCTCCAAAACAGTTCCAAAATGGTGACTTCTAGCTTCTTTTTGAGCAAAAGCTCTAATCCTACATCCAAATCGAGAAAGTGGATCAAAACATAACAATAAGGACAAATAAAGTCATAGAAAGGGGGAAAATGTAATAAAGAATCATGCAATAAAACCACTTATCAAAAATCCAAACTATCTCCCCACAACCCTAAGATAGAGCGAGAATTGAAAAGATTTGGGAAAGATGTGGTGATCTCCGATGGCGATGAGGATGATAGCTATGTTGTCCCATCAGAGACTTTGCAAAGTAAAACCGCTGACTACTCTCTCAGCCTCATAGGTCGGGTCTTTACAAGAAAACTGGTTAATATTGAGTATCTCGGTAAAATCTTGTTGAAAGCTATGAACCCGGTGAAAGGTATGGCGATCTCCCAATTCGGGGATGAATGATTCTTACTGATATTCAACCATGAACTTGATCGGCAAAGAGTCAGGGAATGTTCTCCTTGGACGTTCGATAAATACTCGATCATCCTTGTGCTGGTACCGGAAGAATCCAACCTAGCTACCATGTCATTGAACTACTATGATTTCTTGGTCCATACGCATGGCTTGCCATTCACGAAATGGTCCCGAGCTATGGCGGAATTTATCGGGAACAAGATTGGCATCTTTCGATAAGTGGATTTTGAACACGACGATCGCTCTAGGTTGGATACTCTACGTATTCGTATCAGAATCCCTATAACCGATCCTCTGAGGAGATCTATTACTCTTCGAGATGATAATCACATTCACCTATTAACTTCGGAGCCCTGATTGGTGGATTTCCAAGTTTTTAAAGAAAAAGGAGAAAAAGACTAATATGCCAAAGCCCAACCCAATTACCATTTTGTCAACTAAGACAAGCCCAGCTATTTTGAATTCTTCTCACAGTCATAGTCTTTCGCTCTCGTCTCTCCCTAGGCAAGCTTTTTCTTCATCTCTAGTTCTACAGTCAAACTCATCTCCAGCAGCTTCCACCATAAAGAAGAGGAAAGTCATAGATTGACCCTCCAATGGGTTATTTTTACCAAAGCCGGACCATGATGCCACCTATAGAGTTTCACAAGCTGGATATGGAGGTCCGTTTTGCTCACGCCCTCCTGGTTCGGCCTCAGTTTTGGAAAGTGGGAGTAAGAATGACATATCTGGAGTATCAAAACCAGGAGTATATGGGATGCATGATGATGACGTATATATGCGAGGTGGAGCTGAACCGGCAGTTGAGGATGGAGAGCTTGATTCTCGATCAGATTCAAAGGAGTTTTAGAGGGCTCCAAATTGAGTGGCACATCGATCCCAGTCACCTTATGAACTTTCTGATGAGAGTGCAATCATGGAATTGTCAAGGAGCTGGGAATGGTAACTTTCGAAGGAATGTCAGGGTGCTTGTCCATCGGCATAGGCCGGATGTAGTATATTTGCTCGAAATGAAAGTTTTGGAGGCTAATGCAAAGATTATCTCCACTAGCTTGGGTTTCCCGAATGTCATGAGAGCTCCGATTACCTGCAGAGGTGGCGGTATTTGGCTTTTCTGGGACGCCAACCATATCACCGTGGAAGTTCTTGGAGTCACTCTACAAGTGATTCACATCGATATAGGCCCTCA
This sequence comes from Verbena officinalis, assembly GCA_958496215.1. Taxonomy (NCBI): domain Eukaryota; kingdom Viridiplantae; phylum Streptophyta; class Magnoliopsida; order Lamiales; family Verbenaceae; genus Verbena; species Verbena officinalis. Next base: position 34,174,509 of record OY292386.1, on the reverse strand, counting down.
TTTGGATGGAAGGTAGCTATGCAGTGGCATTTATACGAGTCTTCGAGATAGGGAGAAGGATATTCTCTAGGCTTCGCTTCTCGAGAAAAGTAGGCAAGTAATCAAGCCTTGATTACTTACGAGCGATTTCAACGATATCCTTTGTACTTTTGAGAAGCATGGCGATCCCCCCGCCTCATGGCTTGATTGTCATCGGCTTTGAGAAGGTATCGAGGAATGTGGTTTAATGGATTTCGGATGCCAAGGTCCAAAACTTACCTGGCATAACAAAGGCCATCGGGGATATTTTATTCACAAGAGGCTTGATCGTTCTTTGGCTAATCTGGAGTGGCGCGAACTGTTTCCCGAGGGCGTGGTGATCAATCTGCCACTTACCAAATCGGATCACAATCCGGTTCTTACCTACTGTGATGGCGTACCTTCTCCTCCCACGAACCGGCCTTTTCGGTTCGAATTAGCTTGGACTAATCAAGAGGGGTTTGAAGGTAAGATCAAAGAAGTATGGTTTGAGAATGAATTTATCTTAGATGCTTTTGCTAAGTTGCCTGAAGTTATGCGAAAGTGGAATAAAGATTGTTTTGGAAATATTTTTCATAATAAAAATATTCTACTTTCGAGAATCAATGGTATTCAAAAGCACGATATTTGGTCGGGCTCTATCCTTGATTTACTGGAGAAAGATCTTATCTATACTATATTATATTTGAGGGTTGTTAGACCCCTCAATTGTCCTTCATTAGAATGAATACTATTTTGTGATTTTTTTGAAAATTTTAATTAAAAAGAAAAAATTCTATTGGTTGCATGGTTATTAATCTACAATTTTTCTAAATAAACAGTTACCAAAAATCTCTATATTAATTGACATCATAATTTAGGAAACGTTTCAAAATTTGATTGCATAAGAAAAGCAATTTTCTATATTAATATTATGAAACTAAGTGCTAATTATGAATTTGAAGTAACGTATATTAACTAATTATACCACTAAAATCATAACTTTGGAAAGAAATCTCATATGCCTAAAAAATTTGAAAACTTTTAAAATAAATTACTTACCTAATCATCTCAATTAACTGATTGCTACCATAATTTTAGAAAACATTCTCAAATCCTTAAATCATTTCCAAAACTCTCACATGTAATTTGAGTAACACCATAATTTTAGCTTTTTAAATATCATATTAAAAAGTTATTCATCAACTTTGGCTCTGACTCGGAGGACTTGGAAGTTTATAATATTGGCTTCTATAGGAAGGTTCAGGAATTTTATACACATTTGGAAGCCAAGAATTGCTGATACTCTTTGAATTTTTTTGCTCATGTGAAACAACAAGTTTTTGGGAAAATGGCGGTAGAGAAAAGTACTGGCAGAATTGGAATTCATGTAATGAGATTCATATGGACAGAATTGAATATTTTTGGAGCTTTGGTTTGAATCCACTAGGCATCAAATTGCATAGTTTTATATTTGCTTTCATTCGTAGGACTTATGCCAATTTGAGTAGTTCTTTTGACAGGATGTTAGGCCTTAAGGGTTTATGTAAATTTTCCTTTGTAATTCTTTCAATTTCATTAATATAAGAGGATCCTGCAAAAACCTCCCGGTTTACCGGTTTGATTTAAAAAAAAAAAAAATACTACAAAATTATTCATATCCCCTTCATTCTTCTTCTTCATCTTCCCTTCCAGCCCTCACCCCCACCCATGTACTTTTTTTTCTTTTTTTCTTTGGTGCTATTCCACTCCTATACTGTTATAACTTCTCTTAACCTCTACTTAACTTCTAGAAGAGTAGAAGTTTTCTGCAAACATGAAACACCCCTTTGAGTTGGCTCAACTTCTTATTAAATATGGCTAATTACATCTACTACCCCTTGATTTTGAGTTGGTTACAATTTTCCTCTGATTTGAGTTCTCGTCTTGATAATTTATTGATTTTTATTGGTCATTTCTAAATGTCATTATTATTCGCATGCATTTTTATTGTTTGGAACGAATTCGTAGATAGAAATACTACATATTTTATTTTATGGTTATCAGCGTAGTTTTGTGTTCGTGCTGTAATATTTGTTTGTCTTAATTTATTGAAGGGTTTTGAGGTTTGATCTCATTTGATCTTCAATTTGTTTTCTATTGTACGTCTCTGTGTTGTTGTGTGTATGTGTGTTTTGCGAGGGTATAATGTAATTGTTGTGGGCAAAATATTTCTGTCTAAAGTATGTAATTGTTGTGACAAAAATTTCTTTACTTTCCTATCTCTGTTACTGCGTGTAATTTGTGGCAAGAGTTCTCTTTCCTATGGTTGGTTGAAATTTATTTATGATTTGCGTTATTCATTGACTTTATTATTGAGATTAAGTTCTTCTCTCTCTTTGTCCGCAGTGAGATGAGAAAGTATTGAAGAGTCTCCAAAGGGTCATCTTCACAATTGAGCAGCAGAAATTTATTTGACACTCATAAATACTAGATGACTAATATGAGTTGTACAACTTCTCTAAATTGATTCCTTTTATCAATCTCAATTTTTGGTGTTCTTTTCTTGCCATCAATATTCATCAATTTCTTTGTTGTTTGACATTTCTTTCCATCTTAATTCATTTTTGTGTTTTTCTTTTCCAAATTAACTTTATATTTTTTCTTTTAGAATTGATGACAAATATTATTGATCCTCATGATTTAAGATTACAATATAAGTGTTTTTTCTCTAGCTTAATATAAGTGCTTAATATCATCTTTATTTATTTTTGTGCTTTTTTTTCTTCTTTTTTTTTTTAGTTTTAAATAACTATATATTTTTTCTGATAGAATTGACGATAAATATTGTTGATCCTCATAATTTAAGATTACAATATAAGTACTTTTTCCCTAGCTTAATGTTGTTGGAAGTTTGGAAAAACGGTAAGGAAGAGGAGTTGCTAAAGGTAAAGGTGCATAATATGGTCTATATGTATGTATATTCTTATCAACTCCCCATTTTTTCCACATCATTAAATATATATGAGTTGTTTGTTGATTTAATTTATTTTGCAGAAGTCAAAGAAAGATCAATTGAATCTGTTGATAGAACTTCTGCTCCTGGCAAGAAAACTATATAAACAGCTCTGACGAGGCAGGTCTCCATTTTATCCTTTTGTTTTTCACATGTTCATTATAGACTGCATTCATAATTTGGTGAATTTCATGTAGGTAACAAGATCCACAATTCCTTTCTCTTTAAAACATGTTAGCAAAACTCCAACAGACACTAAGTCCAAGGAGCAGGCCTCTAAATTTAGCTGAAAGAATACAAAACCCTCAAGCATGTATTAACTCTGCCATAGTAGTGAGCAACTTTAAAAAAGATAAAAGATACCTAGAAATGTTGTACTCTGTCTATTTAGGATTTTTTTTCATAATTTTAGTTGAATGCAAGAAAATGAAAACTTCAGTTGATAACTTTTTTCTTCTTATCTAGCTTGGTCTTTTTATTTTTTGTAATGACGGAGTTTCATTTCAATTGGAGTTTTTTTTGTGTTGAAGATGTTCAAATTATTTATTTTACAACTATTTTAGTCTATATTATTAATATTTAAAATAATAAAATTAGTGATAATTAAATATGTCAGTATTTTTAATGTTATTTTTAATTAATGTCATGCGTAGCACGGATTGATACTAGTTAAAGGGTATAATAAAGTCTTGGTGCAAGAAGAGATTTTTTGGTGTCAAAAGTCACGGATTAATTGGCTTAAATATAGTGATCTCAATACTCGTTTTTTCCACCTTTCGACTATTTGTCGACTGAAAAAAAATAAAATTGACATGTTGAAAATGGATGGGAATTGGATAACGGATTAAGAGGTCCTTAAAGTTCACGTTCGTTCTTTTTTTAGGATATGTTCCAAATTGATCCCGTGGAAGAGATTGTAGTCCTTCTGCCTAGCCGACTTCAAAAAGTTTTATCCTCTGAATGCCATGATGCTCTATCGCAGAAATAACCTTCGAGGAAACTAGGTGGTGTTTAGCATGAATGTGAATAAGGCGTGGGGCTAGACGGTTGTCATTCTTTCTTCTATCAAAAGTTTTGGGACACAGTCGGGAGCTCCATGCGGTCTTCTGCAAAGGACTGTTTCAACCGTGGGGTTGTTCCAAAGGAGATTGGGAATTTATTTATCTCTCTTATCCTGAAGATCGAGAATCTGAACACCATTACTAGCTTAAAACCTATAGCACTTTACAACGTGATATTTAAAGTGACCACTAAGATGATTGTTCTTCGATTAAAGTCGTTTATGGATGGACATATTAGCCCACATCAAAGCAACTTCATTCTGGGCCGTAGTACTCATGATAACGTCATGGTTGTCCATGAGCTTGTTCACTCCATGCAGAACTCACAAAGCAAGAAAGGCTCGATGATTATCAAAATTTATTTGGAGAAAGCACATGATCGTGTTAGTTGGTCCTTGCTTCGCCAAACCTTGAAGTTCTTCGAATTTCCAACCAGATTAACCAATATCATTATGAGTTGCATCACGTGTAATAAGCCGAGTATTATTTGGAACGGAGAACCTCTCCCTCGCCTATCACTTTCGTCTAGGGGTCTCAGGCAAGGAGACCCCATCTCAACTTATTTATTCGTGTTATGTATTGAACGACTTTCATATTTGATCTTTGAAGCGGTTGAAGGTCGTAAATGGCAGCCATCGCCCGTTTTTCGTAATGGACCGAAGATCTCTCCTGTTCAATTTGCCATATGACATTATTTTTACGTCGAAGTGCAACAAGGTGTATGCTCGAATGATTGATAGAATTTTGAAGGAGTTTTGTGCATCCTCGAGCCTCAAGGTTGATACCTCGAAGTCCAAAAATTTCTTCTCTAGGAAAAGTGACCTTAGTTTGAAGAGGGATATGGCAGATATCATTGGTTTCGATATCACTAATAATCTTGGCAAGTATCTTAGTATCAATATGACTCCGTGACGAAGCATTAGTGCCAATTACTCGGATCTTGTGGACAAGGTCTCTAATAAGCTTTCGGCTTAGAAAGCTTCGAATCTCAATCTTGTGGGCTGGGTGAAACTCATTAGATTCGTCACTAGTGATATTCCTGTAGCCCCCTGAAGAAGGACCGCCACATCCGCACCGAAATGGATTCCCGAGCTTCAGTGAGGGGCCTCAACTCAAAAACCCACTCCGGCGAACGGCACTCATGCAATAACCATCGGCAACAGCGACAACCATCCCACAACAACCAGAAAAGAACAGAGGAAAGCGGAAGCGATTAATGTAAACAATCAAATTCCATAAAAGCCTACAAGGCTAACAATAATAACAATTAAACATTTATAATCAAGATACAGAATGTTCATAAACAGATAGTGCCATCCATGGCTCAACTAGTCTACCCTATGCAATCCTAGATATCGTCAACTATCCCACATCAGGGGCACATAAGTACGTAAAGTAAATAAATATAATAAATGAGACTCGACGGTTGTTGGGACCACTGACAAGACAAACCAGAAAGACTGAGCCTATCTAGACCTGCTGAAGCCGACTGACGAGATAGGTGACGTCGCCACCTGTCTACCTGAAGCAAGAACCAAAATAGCAGGGGTGAGTATAAAGGATACTCAGTAAGGGGGGTTTTGATCACAGTTCGTCATTTATCTTTTTAAAACCAAAAGTGGTGAGTGTTGCCCGTTTTGAGAAAGAATAAGAATACGAAATATAAGTTGTAAAATGACACAAAGCAACACTCGGGTTTGGCTTATTTGAAAACACAAAAGGTTGACGAACTGGATCCTTTAAAACATTTGCACGTAATATCAAGCCGATAAATTGAGAGGATATTAGTTGAGTCACGAGACCGTTACAAGTTCGAAATAAATAAGTTGGAAATCGATAAATAAATACGGCTCGTAATTCAACTAATTAATTGAATAATAAAGGAGGCTTAGACTAGTAAGTACGAGTCACGCTTCCGGTTTTCTATATATATATATATATATATATATAGGGAAATACATATGAAAAATGAAGAGAACCGGAATGTGCTTCGACTTGTCACGAAAGCCATAAAACAATTAGACAAGCAATAAATGCAATAAATCATGCAATAATGTGTCCCGGCGAGAACGGGCCCTCTCCTTATAACTCCCAATTGAAAATCATGCAAGCATATAGTCAAGTACTCCACCACCAACAACACTATACAGGATTTAAGGAGACGCTGTTAGCACCACCATCAGGATTTAAGGAGACATGATTAGCACCACCGTACAGGGTTTAAGGAGACGCGATTAGCACCACCGTTCGCATCAACTCAGGCTAACCAACATCCTGGCCGGCCCAAGTCAACACGCTAGAAGTACACATCGGGATTTGCCCCAGACGCTCGTCCCCAGGCTCACCTCCTGTATACTCCGGGCCCAAGTTATTAAACAGACTATGGCTCGCTTTTGAAATCAATGATAGTTTGGGTGGCCAAAAGGGCCATTCGAAAGTAGGAAATCGGGGTTTGGGAGGCCAAAGGGGCCATTCGAGACAAGGTTATAATTGCGAGGTCGAGAGACCAAAGTTCGCATTTAAAACAAAAGGGTTTTCCTTGTCTCTAGTTGAAAGCATTTCAAATCATTTTCGTTTTGCTATTAAAGGGTTTGACTAAGCACATAAGGAATAGTAAAGGCAATACAACAAGTAATAAGAAAAGCGGGGTAATCATTTATTTTGCAAACCTATAATAGTCTATGTCCTTGCCCCCGTTAAAATAAGTTTAAACCCTTACCTGGCTCGACACGACAGTATGAAAGCAGGCGGTAGTCAGGTTTCTCCCTCGTTGGTCCCACCTGTAATACACAGGGCCTAGAGGATGAAAACAAGACCGACAATACTAAAAGCAAGACACGAACAAAAGACGACGCACAACAATTCAAATATAACTTCACTCATGCTACAGGTACAATATGGAAAGCCAGGCAATTAAGCATATAAGGATATATAACATATGAATTAACATTTAAAGAAATATTTAAAGCAATTGTAATAATGGAAGAACATTAATAATAAATATGGAAAGCATGCTAAAACGCAATTAGGGCACGTAGACATGTTTAAAATAATACAAAGACGTTCTCTCGCGAAAACGGGGTCAAACGGACAAGAAACGGAAAAGATGGGAAAAATCCCTAAACGAGAAAGGTGTCAATTGACGGTCAAATAAGGTCGGATAAATTGTAAATTATGAAGAATATCAAATCCCGAGGCTCAAAGAAGCTACGGGTGAAATCGGATTGATATTCGGAGGTCGTATGAGAAAAGTCAACATTTAAATGAGTGGGGGTTGACCAAATTCCCGAAGTGCAAGAAGAAAAAGGCTAGAAAATCCGCTAAGTAAGTTGCACCGGCCAACGCACGGGCTTGGCAAGCCGATGCAAGCACAAAAAGGGGTGCACGGCCTCCCGCACGGTCTTGAGCACGGTGCCAAGACCGTGCAGGTGCAAACGGGCATGCGCACGGGCTCCTGCACGGTCTTGATCAAGACCGTGCGTTCGCCCGTGTGGATCTTCTGAGCAACAAACTCAGCAGATCGCGAAACCTCACACGCGAAATCAATATTTAAATTCATACATCTCCTAATTTACACCATAAAACATCCTAATTTCCACATATAATCATATATATCAAATAAGCTACACATAGGTACAAGAATCACGTAAAATGGTCAAGTAAATCTCCCTAAACACGAAAATCCTAATATAATAAGATTCTATATAAAACTCACGAAAATCGCAACGAAGAGGGAAGCCGATGCAAGCACAAAAAGGGGTGCACGGCCTCCCGCACGGTCTTGAGCACGGTGCCAAGACCGTGCAGGTGCAAACGGGCATGCGCACGGGCTCCTGCACGGTCTTGATCAAGACCGTGCGTTCGCCCGTGTGGATCTTCTGAGCAACAAACTCAGCAGATCGCGAAACCTCACACGCGAAATCAATATTTAAATTCATACATCTCCTAATTTACACCATAAAACATCCTAATTTCCACATATAATCATATATATCAAATAAGCTACACATAGGTACAAGAATCACGTAAAATGGTCAAGTAAATCTCCCTAAACACGAAAATCCTAATATAATAAGATTCTATATAAAACTCACGAAAATCGCAACGAAGAGGGAACGAAATGAAATGGGGTAAAAGGATTACCGGTAGAGAATGTAGTGAGGATTGTTCGGGTTTTCACGGCTCGTCGATCGGGCGAGAAACGGCCTCGGTAGGGCGTCGGGAAGATTTTCTCTCTTTTCTCCTTTCTTTCTTCTTTTCTTTCTCCTTCTTTTCTTCTTTTCTCCTTCTTGTTTAATGAGAGAATGAGAGAGAGATCGATAGATATTTAGGAAAATATCTCGGGGGGGTAAAATGGTCATTTAGGCTTTTAAGGGCATTTATGTAATTTAAGTAATTGACGGCATTTAGAAGTTAGGTTAAATCTATCTTTTCCACAAGATTAATTAATCCAATTGGATAGATCGAGAAATTAGGCAAGAAAGAATTCGCGTAATAATTAATAATATAATTAAAATATTCGGGTCGTTACAATACTCCCCTCTTCAAAAGAATCTGTCCCCAGATTCTCCTCCGGACTTCGGGGTTAGTTAAGAGGAGCATAATCTAAGAGTTCTAATAACGCGAATTAAAAACGAACATTTAGGAGCAATTAAAATACATTATAAAACATCAGACATAACAGAAATATTTAAATGCAATTAACATTCCAAATAAAATTCAAAGTCATGCGAAAGACGGCATTACAAAACCTTAAACAAGGCTAACGACGAAGAATCAGAAAATCTCAATGTAAGGTCCATCATCACTGTCATTATCTATTTCATTCTTCCGACTGATTCTTGTACTCTTCGTATCCTCAATGACAATTGTCACTTCCTCCTCCCGTTTCTTGATTAGAGTTCCTTTTACAGGAAATAACGCCATCATCATTTCTCTCATTGTACTCCTCGTCCTTCTCACAATCTGTTTCTTCAAGATCACACTCTTTCTTATTCTTTCTACCAAGTGTTTTCTCATCTTCAATGGTATTGGATGATTTCTCCTCTTCGCCTTCCATTAAACCATCATTTTCATCATTTCTTCGCTCGACTTCATACGAAACATCAGAGTCGTCATCATCAGAAGCCGATGTCGGCTCGTCTCTCATATAATCATCATCGTCAGATAATTCATTATCCTCTTCACTAGTTGATTCATCTTCAGACATACCTTCAGAAGTATACTCCTTCAGACTCGATTTGTCAACGTCGGTGCTATCCAGAATCGTATAACGTACTCGCAACAGAATCGATCCTAGTCGGCCAAGAACTCCTTGTCCTTAGCACTCTCTAATAGCGTATAACGAATTTATCGAAATCCACGCTATCCACACAGAGGTCACATAAATTTTAGCATCTAATCATTCAATCAGTACAAGTGTGAATTTTGAAAGCAGTTAAAGCACGTAAGTTATATAAAACACTAAACAGATATTTGAAGCAATTATCATTCGAAACAAAATACTATGAATGAATGCTATGATAATGCAATATACCTCTGCGATTCGGTATCAGGGTTGGGATCCCCTTTTTCTTCCCCGAGGGTTGCTTGAGTCGGGGCAGTCTTCAACTCGATGCTTGCTACTCCCACATCTGAGGCAACGCCCCAGTTTCCTCCTATACCTTGCAGTCTTGTGATTCGTCTTCCCACAGTACTCACAGGGAATGAGGTCCTCGTTCACTTCTGGTCTGGTAGGTTCCGGCATCTCGTAGTATGGTTCCCATGTCGGAAAGGTGCTCGGTCCGGCTGGCTCTCTTCTTGTCTTTTCGTTGAAAGAGGATCCTTTCATGTGAGGAATACCTCGTCTCATCTCTTGAAGATCGGACTCTACTCTCATAGCTCGGTTAACTGCCTCGGGATAAACTCGAATGTCCAATCCTACTAATCTTTCCAAGATCTCCGGTTGAAGTCCCTTGATGAATTTCCGCGCTCTCCTTCGATCGTCAGATGCAATGTGAGGAGCATAGACGATGAGGCGGCTGAAAAGTGCCTCGTATTGTGCAACAGGGAGAGCTCCTTGGGTGAGGGACATGAACTCTCTTTCTCGGCTGTCACGTACCACTTGCGGCACGTACTTCTCTCGGAAGTCGGATAGGAACGGTGACCAAGTGTACGGACTTCCCTCAGCGATCCATCTCTGTTCTATGTAACGCCACCAATCCTCAGCTGGTCCTCTCATGAGAAAGATGGCATACTCGACCCTCTCGGGGTCACCGCAGCGTATTACTCGAAAGATTCGCTCCAGATCGGCTATCCAAGTCTCGGCTTTACGGTCATCTGGTTCACCCACGAAGCAAGGTGGGTTGTAGTGCAGAAATCTGTCCAGGGATTGGCCCTCGACTTGTCTCGCAGGCACATGTTGCTGTTGTTGTTGTCTCTCTTGATGCACTTGCTCAGCAATTTGTCTCATAGCTATCACTAACTCCCTTGCAATCGAATTCGGGGATGAGGGAGCTGTAGGGGGTCTTCGATGAGACATTATGTACCTGCGCTCAATAAACTAGGAAAAGATGCATGCTCGGTTAATGGAATGATCACATAAGGCATATAAAATTCAAACAGAGCATACATTGATGATTCGAATAGCATGTAATCAATTAAAGCATGAAATAAATCACATAACAAGCAAAACTCGATCCTATAGCCGTATGACCTAGACACGACAAGACCCAAGCAGAACACGACAAGATGACAAGACAAGACAGATGCTACCTCGAGTTCCACATCCACTTGCATTCAATCCCAACTCAGTACTACAATTGTAAGAGATCAAACGGTTGGTTGGCCATTCCAAAAGAAGATCAATCACAATTTCAATACTAAGGAGCTCTCAAGCACCTGTGACTGGAAACTCTAAGTCTCATTGACACGAAACGGGCAGACACAAGAGACAAGACACGACGAGAAGGACCGCCACATCCGCACCTAGGCGCTGATACCACTGACTGTAGCGCCCCCTGAAGAAGGACCGCCACATCCACACCGAAATAGATTCCCGAGCATCAGCGAGGGGCCTCAACTCAAAAACCCATTCCGGCGAATGGCACTCATGCAATAACCATCGGCAACAGCGACAACCATCCCAACAACAACCAGAAAAAAACAGAGGAAAGAAATTAACTTTATGCTATATAATACAGTCGATATACTTTGTTATTCATATAGAAGGAAGCGATTAATGTAAACAATCAAATTCCATAAAAGCCTACAAGGCTAACAATAATAACAATTAAACATTTATAATCAAGATACAGAATGTTCATAAACAGATAGTGCCATCCATGGCTCAACTAGTCTACCCTATGCAATCCTAGATATCGTCAACTATCCCACATCAGGGGCACATAAGTATGTAAAGTAAATAAATACAATAAACGAGACTCGACGGTTGTTGGGACCACTGACAAGACAAACCAGAAAGACTGAGCCTATCTAGACCTGCTGAAGCCGACTGACGAGATAGGTGACGTCGCCACCTATCTACCTGAAGCAAGAACCAAAATAGCAGGGGTGAGTATAAAGGATACTCAGTAAGGGGGTTTTGATCACAGTTCGTCATTTATCTTTTTAAAACCAAAAGTGGTGAGTGTTGCCCGTTTTGAGAAAGAATAAGAATACGAAATATAAGTTGTAAAATGACACAAAGCAACACTCGGGTTTGGCTTATTTGAAAACACAAAAGGTTGACGAACTGGATCCTTTAAAATATTTGCAGGTAATATCAAGCTGATAAATTGAGAGGATATTAGTTGAGTCACGAGACCGTTACAAGTTCGAAATAAATAAGTTGGAAATCGATAAATAAATACGGCTCGTAATTCAACTAATTAATTGAATAATAAAGGAGGCTTAGACTAGTAAGTACGAGTCACGCTTCCGGTTTTATATATATATATATATATATATATATATATATATATAGGGAAATACATATGAAAAATGAAGAGAACCGGAATGTGCTTCGACTTGTCACGAAAGCCATAAAACAGTTAGACAAGCAATAAATGCAATAAATCATGCAATAATGTGTCCCGGCGAGAACGAACCCTCTCTTTATAACTCCCAATTGAAAATCATGCAAGCATATAGTCAAGTACTCCACCACCAACAACACTATACAGGATTTAAGGAGACGCTGTTAGCACCACCATCAGGATTTAAGGAGACTCGATTAGCACCACCGTACAGGGTTTAAGGAGACACGATTAGCACCACCGTTCGCATCAACTCAGGCTAACCAACCTCCTGGCCGGCCCAAGTCAACACGCTAGAAGTACACATCGGGATTTTCCCTAGACGCTCGTCCCCAGGCTCACCTCCTGTATACTCCGGGCCCAAGTCATTAAACAGACTATGGCTCGCTTTTGAAATCAATGATAGTTTGGGTGGCCAAAAGGGCCATTCGAAAGTAGGAGATCGGGGTTTGGGAGGCCAAAGGGGCCATTCGAGACAAGGTTATAATTGCGAGGTCGAGAGACCAAAGTTCGCATTTAAAACAAAAGGGTTTTCCTTGTCTCTAGTTGAAAGCATTTCAAATCATTTTCGTTTTGCTATTAAAGGGTTTGACTAAGCACATAAGGAATAGTAAAGGCAATACAACAAGTAATAAGAAAAGCGGGGTAATCATTTATTTTGCAAACCTATAATAGTCTATGTCCTTGCCCCAGTTAAAATAAGTTTAAACCCTTACCTGGCTCGACACGACAGTATGAAAGCAGGCGGTAGTCAGGTTTCTCCCTCGTTGGTCCCACCTGTAATACACAGGGCCTAGAGGATGAAAACAAGACCGACAATACTAAAAGCAAGACACAAACAAAAGACGACGCACGGCAATTCAAATATAACTTCACTCATGCTACACGTACAATATGGAAAGCCAGGCAATTAAGCATATAAGGATATATAACATATGAATTAACATTTAAAGAAATATTTAAAGCAATTGTAATAATGGAAGAACATTAATAATAAATATGGAAAGCATGCTAAAACGCAATTAGGGCACGTAGGCATGTTTAAAATAATACAAAGACGTTCTCTCGCGAAAACGGGGTCAAACGGACAAGAAACGAAAAAGATGGGAAAAATCCCTAAACGAGAAAGGTGTCAATTGACTGTCAAATAAGGTCGGATAAATTGTAAATTATGAAGAATATCAAATCCCGAGGCTCGAGGAAGCTACGGGTGAAATCGGATTGATATTCGGAGGTCGTATGAGAAAAGTCAATATTTAAATGAGTGGGGGTTGACCCAATTCCCGAAGTGCAAGAAGAAAAAGGCTAGAAAATCCGCTAAGTAAGTTGCACCGGCCAACGCACAGGCTTGGCAAGCCGATGCAAGCACAAAAAGGGGTGCACGGCCTCCCGCACGGTCTTGAGCACGGTGCCAAGACCGTGCAGCTGCAAACGGGCATGCGCACGGGCCCGTGCACGGGCTCAAGCCCGTGCAGGTTGAAAAGTGCTGCGCACGGGCTCCTGCACGGTCTTGATCAAGACCGTGCGTTCGCCCGTGTGGATCTTCTGAGCAACAGACTCAGCAGATCACGAAACCTCACACGCGAAATCAATATTTAAATTCATACATCTCCTAATTATACCATAAAACATCCTAATTTCCACATATAATCATATATATCATATAAGCTACACATAGGTACAAGAATCACGTAAAATGGTCAAGTAAATCTCCCTAAACACGAAAATCCTAATATAATAAGATTCTATATAAAACTCACGAAAATCGCAACGAAGAGGGAACGAAATGAAATGGGGTAAAAGGATTACCGGTAGAGAATGTAGTGAGGATCGTTCTGGTTTTCATGGCTCGTCGATCGGGCGAGAAACGGGCTCAGTAGGGGGTCGGGAAGATTTTCTCTCTTTTCTCCTTTCTTTCTTCTTTTCTTTCTCCTTCCTTTCTTCTTTTCTCCTTCTTGTTTAATGAGAGAATGAGAGAGAGATAGATAGATATTTAGGAAAATATCTCGGGGGGTTAAAATGGTCATTTAGGCTTTTAAGGGCATTTATGTAATTTAAGTAATTGATGGCATTTAGAAGTTAGGTTAAATCAATCTTTTCCACAAGATTAATTAATCCAATTGGATAGATCGAGAAATTAGGCAAGAAAGAATTCGCGTAATAATTAATAATATAATTAAAATATTCGGGTCGTTACAATTCCCATCTATACTATGCATTCAAATTGTCTTCCGACTAGAGTGTGTGATCAATTAGACAAGATAAACCGAGGCTTTGTGTGGGGTTTGGATGGTTCTTCTCATAAAATCCATTTAGTTGGCTGGAATAAGCTTATTAGAAAGAAAAATGAAGGCGGTCTTGATCTTCGGAAAGCTCATAATATGAACATGGCGCTTCTTACTAAATACGGATGGAAAGTATCTCAACGAGTTGGGGCTCTTTGGAAATATATTTTTCGGAAAAAATACCTCAAGGGGTATGAGATCTTCCAGCATATGGCGAAAGCCAATGCCTCAGCTTTATGGAAAGGAGTTGTTCGTAGCACAAAGGCAGTCAAATGAGCTATCAAATGGAAAATTGGCTCAGGCAATCAGATCCATTTTTGGCACGACTAATGGCTCCCGAATGGCGTGATCAGAGACAATAGTGGAGTTGTAATTGCTGAGGGAGAGGAAAACATCTCGATCTCGGATGTTATTAATGACAACGTGTATTGGAATTTCTCTGCTCTTTATTCCTATAATCCACCGGATATTAAAATGAGAATTTGCAGCATTCCTCTGCCCTTTGGTAAAGGAATTCTGGATTTGAAAATTTAGGGACTGGAAGCTAAGGGTACCTTCTCGTGCAAGTCGGCCCATGACTTCCTTGCTAAATCTAATATTATATATGAGGCCCCTAACAAGAGTTGGCAATGGATTTGGAGCTTTAAATGCCCAAACAAATTGAAAATTTTCCTGTGGTTGATCAATCATGGGAGACTTCTCATGAACGCTCTCCATTTCGATAGGCAAATTGCTCAATCTGACTTGTGTGCTCGCTGCCCGAATATGAGGAAAGATGTTCTCCGCATCATTCGCCACTGTAACCTACTGAGATTTACAAGTTCTATGCTATGCCAACTGATACTTGGGTGGAAACGAGTATGAAGCTCGATCTTCGAAACATTATTCTCTCTGGTTGTGAGTGGAAGCTCATCTTCCTTGCTTCAATAGTATTTGGAAGGCGAGGAACAATTTCATCTTTAACAATCATGACGAATCTTTGTGTGAGACAATTCTTGTTGTTAAACGAATGGCGATCGACCTTCAAGAAGCCTTTCCTAATCTACAGGGGGCTAAGGGCAATTTTCTGGAGCGTGCAACTACGACGTGGATCTATTGTAACGATCCAAAATTTCGGATTTATTGCGGAATAATATTTTATTCGCGCCGAAGGCTTTTTGTGAGAATAATTATATTCACAGATAAGTTTTATCCATGAACCCGCCTTTTACCCGAAATTCCCTATTTTACCCCGACCCCATTTAATATCCCTTTTTGCATACTTGCCCCTCTTATATTCCTTATCCCAACACAAACCCCAATTATTTGAGAAAGAAAGAGAAAGAGAAGAGAGAAGGCGAAAGAATGAGGAGAAGGAAGAATCGACCCCCCGTGCTCGTTTCTCATCGGATCGACGCGCCGTAAACGACTACGAGTTCCTCTCGATCTCCTCTACCGGTAATCCTTTTACCCCATTTCAGTCCGTCGCTTCCTCGTTGCAATTTTCATGATTTATATATAGGATTTCATAGTTTTAGGATTTTTGTGTTTAGGAAGATTTACTTGACCATTTTATGTGTTTCTTGAACCTATGTGTAGCTTATATGATATATATGATTATATGTGAAAATTAGTGTGTTTTATGGTGTAATTTATGAGATCTATGGATTTATATGTTGGTGTCCGTGTGTGAGCTTCGCGACCTACTGCTTTCTGCACTCAGTTGATCTGCCAAGGCTAACGCACGGTTTTGATCAAGACCGTGCAGGAGCCCGTGCGCGCCTCTTTTTGTCTGAACGGGCTCGCACCCGTGCACCTGCCCCGTGCACTTGGACGTGTGCAGTGCACGGTCTTGACAGTGTGTCCAATACCGTGCACAGGCCGGTGCGAAACACTTAGTGCATTTTTCTAGTCTTTTCCTTTCTTGCACTTCGGGAATTGGGTCAACCCCACTTATTTAAATGTTAACTTTCGCATACGACCTCCGAATATCAATCCGATTTCACCTATAACTTCCTCGAGCCTCGGGATTTGATATTCTCTTTTCTTGCCCGTCTGATCCCGTTTTCGCGAGAGAGCTTCGTTATATTATTTTAAGCATGTCTACGTGCCCTAATTGCGTTTTAGCATGCCTTAACATTTATTATCTATGTTCTTTTATTATTTAGTATTGCATTAGTAATTCTTTAATTGTCGTTCCGTATTTCATATGTCATTGTATGTTTAATTGTTTAACTTTCCATGTTACGTTTATAGCATGATTAGGGTTCTATATGAATTGTCGTGCGTCGTCTATTGTCTTGTGTCTTGCTTTTCATATTGTCGGTCTCGTTTTCATCCTCTAGGCCCTGTGTATTATAGGTGGGACTAACGAGGGAGAAACTTGACTACCGCCTGCTTTCATACTGTCGTGTCGAGCCAAGTAAGGGTTTAAACTGTTTTCAACTGGAGTAAGAACATAGTTACATAGGTTTGCAAAATAATTATTATCCCGCTCTTTTCTTACTGCTTGTTGTATTGTCTTTATTATTTCCTTATGTGCTTAGCCAAATGTTTTGATAGCAAAACCTATGCATCTATAAAATGATTTAAAATGCTTTCAACTAGAGACAAGTAACTTATTTGTTTTAAAAGTAACCATTTGATCTCTAGGGCACTTATAAGTAATGTCGTTAGGGACATCCGTTAGCATGCTCCCGAAGCGTATGGCGCTTATGAGTATTTCTTAGATCGTCACATCAACTTGTCTCAAAGGCCCCTTTGGCTATTCATACTTAACTGCTTGCATCATCTTTTCGAACGGCCCCTTTGGCCACCCAAACTGTTATTGTTTTCAAATGCAAGCCCTGGACTGAATAATGATTTGGGCCCGGAGTATATAGGAGGTGAGCCTGGAGACGAGCGTCTAGGGCAAATCCCGATGTATACTTCTATGCGTGTTGACTTAGGCCGGTTAGGAGGTTGACTAGCCTAAGTTAATGCGAACGGTGGTGCTAATCACATCTCCTTAATTCACTGTACGGTGGTGCTAATCGCGTCTCCTTAAATTCTGATTGGATCACGACTTTTGGTGGTGGAGTACTTGGCTATATGCTTGCATGATTTTCATAATTGGGAGTTATAAGGAGAGGGTCCGTTCTCGCCGGGACACATTATTGCATGACTTATTGCATTTCTTACTTGTCTAATTGATTTATGGCTTTCGTTACAAGTCGAAGCACATTCCGGTCTTCGTCCTTTAGCATATGTATTTTCCTATATATATATAAAACCCTGAAGCGTGACTCGAACTTGCCCAACCTAAGCCTCCTTTATTATTCAATTAATTAGTTGATTACGAGCCGTGTTTATTTATAGTTTACAACTTATTTATATCATGCCTTTCGAACTCGTAACGGCCTCGTGACTCAACTAACATCCTTTCAATTTATGGGCTTGAGATTATGTGCAAATGGTTTTTAAAGGATCCGGTTCGTCAACCTTTTCGTGTTTTCCAAGCAAGCCAAACCCGAGTGTTGCCTTGTATTATCGTTTTGCAACTTATATTTCATTGTTTGTATTCTTTCTCAAAACGGGCAACATTCACTATTTTGATTTTAAAAGATAAACGACGAACTGTGATCAAAATTCCCTTACTGAGTATCATTTATACTCACCCCTTCTGTTTTGGTTCTTGCTTCAGGTAGACAGGTGGCGGCGTCACCTATCTTGTCAGTCGGCATCAGCAGGTCTAGATAGGCTCAGTCTTGTCGTCTGGTTTGTCTTGTCAGTGGTCCCAGCAACCGTCGAGTCTTGTTTATTGCATTCAATTACTTTCGTACCCCCTTTCTGCTTTATCTACTTTATGTATCTTATGTGCCCCTGATGTGGGATAGTTGAAGATATCTAGGATTGCACAGGGTAGACTAGTCGAGACCATGGATGGCACTATCTGCTTATGAATATTTTGTATCTTGATTTATAAATGTTAAATGATATTATGTTAGCCTCGTAGGTTTTATGGAATATAATTGTTTACCTTTAAATCGCTTCCGCATTTCTCTGCTCTGTTGTGGTTGTTGTTGGGATGTTGTCACTGTTGCCGATGGTTATTGCTTGAGTGTCGTTCGCCGGAGTGGGTTTTTGAGTTGAGGTCCCTCGCTGAAGCTCGGGAATCCATTTTAGTGCGGATGTGGCGGTCCTTTTTCAGGGGGCGCTACATCTATCCTCTGCATGGTTGGTTAAAGTTAAGTTAAATACGAATGGCAGCGTTTATGTGGATAAGAAGTCCGCTACAGCAAGTGGTTTGGTTAGAGATTTCGAAGGCAATTGGATCTTTGGGTTTTCTTGTAATTTGCAAAATATCTTCATTACCTTGGTTGAACTCCTTGGTTTGTGTTGAATTAATGGACCTTGACATAACTCAACTCCCAAAAGCTAGCTTAAGAGGGGAGGTTTGCCAAGCCATTATATATTGAATCCCACATCTTTGATTATTCGATATGGAATGGTTTAACACACCCCCGTCACGCCCAGGGCCGCAGAATATGCGGGACAAACTGGAGCGTGAAATGATTTGCAGGATATCTGGGAGGAGCAGGGGTGGAGAGACAGGCCGAGAATCAAACCCGCTCTGATACCATGTTGAATTAATGGACCTTGACCTAACTCAACTCCCAAAAGCTAAGTTAAGAGGGGAGGTTTGTCAAGCCATTATATATTGAATCTCACATTTTTTATTATTCGATGTGGGATGGTTTAAAAGTTTACGTATAGGTTTAACCTTAGAGTGGGAGCGGCATTACAAGCGTATCGAGGTCGAAACGGATTCTCAAATGGTTATCAATTTTGCTTAATGATCAAGGCGTGAGTTCCCACCCGTTCGGTAACATTATCTGGGACTGTCAACTCTTTCTGCGTTTAGTTTAGAGAAGGTAACAAGAGTGTAGATGCTTTAGCAAGATTGGGTCATTTTGGTGATAGTGCAGTGGTGTGGGAGGATCCCCTAGTGATCTGCTGGACTTGATCATGGCTGATGCTGGCCATTTAGCTTAGTTTTTCTTTCTGTTTGTTTTATTTCTTGCTGTCATTTAGCTTAGTGCAGTTTTGTTTGATTCAAATTGTATGCATAGGTGAAAAAACAAAATAAGACATACTTTATTTAAGATGAAGAATTTGATGTTGAAAATAGAGAAGCACAAAGTTAGTGACATGTTTGTATTTTTATTATCCAGAGTGTAACCCGTGACACCTTCTCCCAATTCCCAACAATTCAATTTTTTGTATTAAGTCTTCTGACACATTTCAGCTGCCAGCCTGTTCCTCCTCTATATTCTGTCCCCTCCTTTTTCAATATTCCTTCTCTATTCCCACTACTTACTTGTGCCAAATTGCATTTCTGCCCATTAGATTCCAAATATTACAATGAACCCCTTTTCCTACATTAAAAAGTAAAAACCCAGAAAATTACTGTAACACAACAAATGAATCCTAATTTTAGGATGATCTTTTAAATTTTTCTCCAAATGTTTTTATATTTCTTTATTTTCCTATTTAGAATTGATAGTTCATTCCCCGCTAAACTTAAAAGTATCCCGCCTATAATCGTGACTCCGATTCCGTACTTAATTATAATCATTGTTTAACCTGAAAAATCGAGCTTATACTAGTTTTAGATTTTGGGAAAACATTTAATAATCAAAAAATTGTGTTACATTAAAACAAACAAATTACGAGGCATTTGGTCCATAGGTAACATAACAAAATTCAGTACATGACATAGTTTTCAAAGAAAATAATTTAAGTTTATAAAAAAAATAAGACAATGTATTATTATTCCAAAAATCAAATCCCACCACTTTTGTACAGCACTGCAGGACCATGTGGACTCTCCCTCGCAGAAAAAGAATTTTAAAATATAAAAGAATTTATCTCTCCACATGTACACATATACACTACTACTAAATGTACCACCTAGCCGCAAAAGTAACCAATAGCATGTTGCCACATCAGAAGTAAAGCCTCGAACCCTAGGCCCCGGTCCCATCCAAAAACTTCATGCTTGCCATATCCCAGCTGTCACCAACTTTGTATCTCCGATTCACGTAGAATAGCGCCATAACTTAGCTGGACAGCCACGTGGAGAGTCCTCATTGGATGGAAACCCTGGACTTCTTGTGGGACCTGTCAAGTTTTTCAGATAGGGCCACGAGAATCTGCCACGTGGCATCGCCTTCTTTCATTGGGTTATCGAAGAGAAGGGCCTTCCTCACTACAGGGTCCCACAGGTTCCTCTGTATCGACGTCAGATTCGTCGCCGCCACGTGTTCGAGGATTTTACCGAGCTTATCCACGTCTTTCTCCGCCACGGTAAGTGAAATCTCCGCCCACGGCACGGCGGAGGGGAGGGGCAAACGTATGCCGTCGGCGATTATTACCGGGACACAACCAAGAGCAACTGATTCAACCAGCCTCGGACTCCATGGGGCCCACCCCAGAGGACACAAACAGAACGTTGACCGCACAATCTCCGACTGGTAACCGGCAAACCGGTGCCTCCGCAAGTAAAACCTCCGGTCGCCGCCATATTTCCGCCATATCATCGTCCTCACACGCCTGCCGGAAAATGAAACGATCAGGGTCAAAAGGGTCATTTCCCATCAAAATAACAGTTTTCAACATTTGGCAAAGATGAATTATCGAAATCTTACTTGCTGTAATAACGACCACTAACATTCTTAGGGTGGACTTCCATTTTACCCCGAAAAAACGCGAAAATGTCGCGGCGGCCGGTCAGCGGCGACTTTTCCAGTGTGGCGCTTACCTTTTCCGGCGAGATAAACGGCGGAATCAAAACATTTTCTACGTCCTGACATGGGTGCTTGTGTTTCACACCGAACGTTTGCAAAATTATTGAATTCCTCAAAAATTCAGGCACCCCATCTGCCATTGCCGCATCCTCCTAAAAATTAAAATAACAACCAATAAAAATCCCTTAATCAGAAAACAATACCCAAAAAACAAACTTCAAAGGAGAGAGAGAGAGAGAGAGAGAGAGAGAGAGAGAGAGATTTCTGCGTACCATGGTGTGGAAACAGGAACCAAAATCATGGGACGCGACAAAAACATGGTCAGATCCTCGGCTGCGGTTCCAAAACGGAAGCTGAGAGGAAATATGCTCTACAGCGGCAGCCATTAGAGAACGAGCGTGGCCAATAGCAGGAAAACCATTAACTTTGCTAAAATTGCATGAGACATAAGCAGGGACGAAGAAAAAGTCAGCTTCCCATGGGTCCAACGTTCTTACATCGCTGTTCATCAATGCCTTGTGAATAGCAACCTCCGAAGCAAACAAATGGCTGCTACAACGCTCGTTCGATAGCCAATCTTCATTATATTTCGATGGCAAATCGTAAACATACACCTTCATCCCCTTCAATACACCAGAATCTGCAAAATCAAGATTGAAAATTTTAAAATAAGGAAGATTATTGATAAACGGAGGACAAGTAATATTCTTTTTATTTTTAATTTCAAATTACCATTAATGGGATTTTTGAGATGCGGGGTTGATTCTTCAATGAGAGCACGGGATGCTTTGGAATGGGATGAGAAGGTTGTTCTTGCAAAAGTGGGGGTGGGTTTATTGTGGGTGATGATAAAAGATGAGAAAAAATATAAGGAAATCGAAAACCAGATTAACCATTTGATATATCTGTAACCAAAGCATTTCTCTGTATTATTATTTCTGCTGTAACTTCTCGTGTTGTTGTGCATAAACTTCATCCTCACATAGAAGCCTCTGTTTTTGGTTTCAAGCATGTTTCTTAATCCCCTCTCTCTTAAACCTCTCCAGAGAGAGGTTGGAAGAGAAGGTAATGGTTGGAGGAGGAGTTGTTGAAATGGGTCTTTCTGTATTTGGTATTTAGGTGAAGTGAAGATTAAGAAAAACAGGAGCTGGAGATAGAATGATCGATGAAACCGATTTGTTGGGGTTTCGTTTTTGCTTCAAGATAGATTAAAAAAAGTTGAATCTTTGATCTACTCTCTGATATATTATTGGTAATAATTTTGTACATTGAATGATGGGTTTTTTGGCCGAGTTCTGTTTTCAAGAAAAGAAAATATTTACTCTAATCATGACCAGAGTCATGCATTTGCTATTTTGCTCAGAGAGAGAGAGAGAGACTGTTTAGTTTGACGGAGCAGAATAGACATCGGCCTTTGTCTCGGTTTTGTCAGCTTCTTTTTTATCAACTCAGGAATTGACGAAAATATCCCTACAATGCAACATCGTTCAACACAAATGCCAAATATTAGCTGTTTCTTAATTAGTTGTCTACTTGTCTTAAAACCCTTACTTAATTTTGGCAACCACTTGCTTTTCTTTAATTAAACACTAAGGATCACACACCCCTCAAGATCATGTACCTAAGAATAGGGACCATAATAAATATAATTCAAATGAACTAGTATAAAGATTCTATTAAATTATAAATATTTTTAAAAAAAAAAATTCAATTATTGTCATTGTAAGGAGTCGAATCTCAAACCTCCACATTAGGAGTAATATCTGGTGGTCATTAGGTCACACCCTAGAGTCGAATCTCAAACCTCCACATTAGGATTAATATCTGGTGGTCATTAGGTCACACCCTAATGATTTATTAAATTATAAATATGTTAAACTCATTTCTTTATTTTTATTTCTTTCCAATTCTTGATTATGTTTCTCATCCCATAGATTTTGTGAATAAAAATCAGTTGTTATCAAAAGTTCTAAGCGATGACAATTTTTTCAATTTACTATCTGAACCTTTGTCTATTCCAATTGCAACCTAGATTTTGTACTTTATTGTATGCATACTTTAGGTAATAATCAAGAACAATGAATTTCTTAATGTAAAATATAAAAAATATCATAATTTAGATGGTAAAATATAACTTTTCCTAAAATTATATTATGGGCAAAATACATCTAACTACCTTGTATTTGGAGATATTTACAAATCGATCCATCTAATTTGAGAAATAACAATATAATTTCTGAACATTCAAAAAATGTATAAAAAGTCAAAAGAAAAAAACAAAAATATATGTGACAATACTACCCTATCTGAAACTCTATGAAACACAGACACGGATACGACACGATACGGATATGGTTACACGAATTTTTTTTTATATATTTTATACTAGAAAAATGTCCGACACGGTGTCGGACACGACACGACACGACACAACAAGATAGAATTTTTAAAAGTCTCTGTACATCATCGTTGAAACTCTTAGTGGGGGGTGTTTTCATAACTTTTCTTTGAAGTTAATTCCAAGTAAGTTATTGAAAAAACAAAGAGAAAATACGAGGGATCAACTTGTAAATATCCCTAAGTGCAAGTAGTCATATGTAATTCACCCAAAATTAAATTTAATTGCGTTCAGCTTATAGCATGGGGTAAATGGGAATTTGAAATATGTTTTGTGTAAAAGTTTGGTAAATAGAAGTTGATGTCATTAATTTAGAGAACAGCTGTAGTTGATAATGTTGAAAAATGCAGATGGGGTTGAATTTAAAGCAGTAGAATCTAGTACAGATACAGATAGATTAGTAAATGAGATAGGAATGAAATATTAATGAAAGTTGCACATAAAGGGCAAAGTGGGGATAAGGGAATTGTTTGACAAAGTTGAGATACGTGCAAAACTGCAAAGCCTCTTAAAAAACACTAAAAAGACTAGCTTGCACTAATTTTATTATGGACTTCTGAAAAGTTGATCATCTCTCTCTCTCTCTGCACATGAAAAAGCCAGTATCAAAAGCTGGAGCAGCACCCACGTAGATAATTTTAATTAAGTGTTCACAGAATGGTAAGTATTTATTGAGTATTGTGTTAATTATATTTTAGGCAATAATTGCATAAATAAAAGGAAAATTAAATTTCTAGAACTATAGTCCAACAAAACAAAGTCACAAAAATTATCGGTCTCGCCTTCCACACAGCTGCCAGTTGTGTTATTGATATAAAGAATTTTACATCTTAGTGGTCTGACTTAGGACTACAAAACAAACTGAACCTTTACATTTTTTCAATGTTCGGGTTCGGGTTCAGGTTCAGGTTCGAACTTATAGGTGCGAGCCCAAACATAACAAATCTACATGAAAAGAGTTTGAGTTCGGTTCCCAAGTTCGATTCGTCTTGTAGGATTTAGTTTGAATATATAAAATTAAAATTAAAAAATATATATTATATTATATATTATTAAAAATATATATATTAATTACTTTAATATTAAAAATATATATATAAATATTATTTTAATAATATATATATAGAGTTTGCAAACCTCGAATCAAGAGACAAAATGTTCGAGTTCGGTTCAATAAACATGCGAACTGATCGATTTCGAATTTCTTGGAATTCGAACTTGAATGTTTGTCGAACCAGCCCATTCATTAGGTTCACGAACCGATTCAATTTATTGACGGTCCTAGTCCATTTCGATTCCAACTCTGACTCATATAAATACGATTCATACCCAAAAAAAGTCACAAATATTGTCAGCCAAATATTTAAAGTTTTGCGTCTCCATAAGAGAATGTAGATTATTTTCAGAATGAACAATTTTAGACTTAACCGATAATTTATAATTGACTACAAAACTGATTTAAAAACAAGAAAATGTTGTAGGACAATTTTTTCCGAAAAAATAAAAAACATATTTATCCATACGTTCAGATATCGTATTTTATTTATATGTATAAAATGTAAAATCTCCAACCAATCAAACCCAAACACTATCTTAAGTAACTTTTTTTTTGTGTGTCTAGTACTCTCTAGTTATTCTTAAATATAGTTGACTTGAATTTTTACATTAACCAGAAAATTTTTCGCTAGTGTGCCATGATTACAACAAAGACAAATTACGGGTGCAAAGAGTAAAGTGGCACTAAAACAACAATCCTTGTTATTCATCTCGACATAAATCATAAATAAGTGACAAAGCATAATTATAGATTTGTGAGAAATGATAATTTGTTATAGAATATATTTCGTGATATACCTTTATTAGGTTTATGATTAACTTTTTTCGTTAATGAAAACTTGTTGTTTTGTGGCGTAGAATGAGTTTGGATAAGATTTCAAGTCTCAAAATCATCGAGTCAGCAGGGTTTTGAAGTAGAAATTGAACGCAATGACAACTCCAGCTACATGGAGCTCGACTCAATTAAGTTTGAATTGTAAACAACACGAATCATTTCGACCAGGATTAATAAGTTTGAAAATCTTAATGTTATTAAAAGTATATATTTCTTAAAATCTTATTTCAATTGCAAATACAATATAAAATTACTAATACATTTAAAAGTCATTTATAGTTAAGTATATATCTATTTACATTAATAATACAATACATATATATACCCAATTATATATAGGAAAAAAATTCTAAAAAAATCCCTAAAATTAACTTTTATATCAAAAACTTGCTCCATTAATATTTTTGTTAATTTAAAATGCCTATTTCAACAAATTTTCATTATAAAAAACACAAAACTTATCGTTTTACTAGACTAAATAACCCTTAAATAGATTTTAGATATAAAAACAAAATGATTAAATATTTTTGTAATATTTTTTCTCTTTATGATGCTATCTAAATAAACTTTATAAATAATAACTTTAATATTGTATCAGCCAAAAAGGACAAAACCCATAAATACTTTGGCAATGTCTACATCCAAATTTTCTCCAAAATTCACCCAGAAATTGAAATATCAAAGTCAAGATTAAGAAAATTGTGTACAAGAACTCAATCAAAAGAGACTTAGTCATCTAATCATAATTAAGTTACGTGTTGTGCACTCAAAGCAAGGACACGGCAAAAAATTTGCGCTGTGACACAGATACGGATCCGATACGTGTCCGACATGGCAAAAAGTATCCGAAAAAGAAAAAAAAATTAGGATACGGTGTCGGACACGACTGGGGGAGTGTCCGACACGGCTTGGACACGGCTGAGGGAAGTGTCCGACACAGCAAACTTAATTTTTTTTATTTTTTTATTTAAAAGGGTCAAAATTTATTTGAAAAAAAATAAAAAATTATAACTGAATGAAACGGTGTATTAAATTAATTTAAATTTATTTTTAATTGATTCTCACAATATTATAATATACAAATTATAATATTTTTTTAACATAATAATCAATTCGTATATTTAAATTTTACTAATAATTATATTATATTGTGATAAATTTATTTTTTAATTAATATTTGTACATATATTATATATGAACATTTATATTTTTATTAAAATTTATATTAGTCAGCCGTGTCGTGTCCTAAAATTTTTAAAAAATCCGTGTCGCAGTATCTGTGTCGTGTCATGTCCGTATCCCCATGTCCGTGTCCGTGCAACATAGCTTATACGTAATATTTATGTTCTATTGGTACAACTTACACCATGTATAGGTATAGTGGGCCAATATAAAAAAAGATGTTAATTAAAGGGCAAAAATTAAATTAAAATTTGGCTAAGTATAAGATTGGTCGTGAGCAAGAAGTAGTAGATAGGTACCAGAATTAACGGTCAAATTAAGGGGCCCTTAGTGAGAAAGACGAGCAGCATTCTTAAGTCTTAACAATCTAAGTGGCTGTCCTTTTCACGTTGAGTTTAAGCAACAGTAACGTATATTATTATATTACTATTAGTTGTTTAAATATTTTTCTATTTCTTTACTTTATAATATAAGTTTAATTAAAATTTCTTATTATATTAATAATATAAAATAAATAAATAATTGATTTTCTTGGGAAAAAAATTTCAAATACACGTGTCTCATGTTCATTTTGCGGTGGTAAAGTTATATTTATTTCAATATAAATAGATTTATTAAATTATTATATTCGAAATATTATTATTTTCCTAAAATAAAAGAAATTTCAGTAATGAAATTAATATTATCATTAATTAATAAGGAAACAATAACAAATTATTTAACAAAAATAATAATACCAAGTATAATAATTAGCTCTTTTTCGACCAAAAAGACAAAGAGATTCCAATCAATATTTATATGTTCTATTATTAAGTTTTTTTGTATTTTTATTGTCATTTTAATATTTATATAACATTCATGATATTCCCTCTCTCTCTATATATATATTTTTGTGCAATTCTATATATATATATATATATATATATATATTCTCTATACTATAAATACAAAATCAGTACTTCGTCATAAAAAAATCATATTACTATTTTTACACATTTAAAATGAGTTTTTTATATACATAATTCCTGATTATTTTATAAAATGAATTATTTTGGTGTGTGTTTCAAATTCTAAATTAATAATTTTTGATGTATTGTTAATAATATATAAAAAAATATAGTTCAATTTATTTAATAATGTATATTTTATTTTATTTCTCCTTCGATTCATCGCAATGAAAATGATTGCATTATGTGCGTGTATTTTTAAAAAAAAATGTATATTTTATGATTAAATTTCCCCTGCAACGCTAGGATAAAAATCTAGTTTTATAATAATTATTGTTGTTAGTGCTAATTGCTGATGCTTTATAAATTCGGCTTATCAAATACGTGTCGTAATTTAAATATTTGTTTCTTTCTAGTTAGTGGAAGGACGAGGTTCTTAAGGAAGAAATTAAAGCATCTTATCTTAGCTTTTATGGTGTAGACGTGTAGTACTATATATCAATAAAATTAATGGATTTGTTTAATCTTAAACTAAATTATATCGACAAAAGTGTCAGAGATTCGAATCCTCATGACTTTAGTTACGAAATAGTTTTAAAATTCTTAGTTAATATTTATCCTACTCTTTTAAGGTATCTATAATTTAACGGGAAGAATTTATTAATCACTATTATCGACGGTGGATATTCTGGTATAGATAAAAAAAACAAAAGCGACCTAGCTCCATTTTACCTCTATATGAACTCCACTGTATTTGTCCACATATACGAACTTAATTCATACTAAAGTGCCTAAAAAGATAAATTAAGTAATTAATTAAATCAGCATGACATTGACTGAAACCTAAAACCATAGATCGATGCACGTAAGGTGATCTGTCTTAGGAAAAATTGTAATAACTCCACTGGCGTAGCCACATTGAACCCAGAGGATTCAAGTGACACCACTCAGATTTTGAAAATCTTAATAGAATATATATACATACATATGTATATATGATTAATTTGTGTACTTTTTCCTTTATTGACCCCACTCATATAACTAAGAAATAATAGGATTGGGGTCAAAAAAGTAAAAAAACTCTATAAAAAGGAAACTTGTATTTACTTGTAACAACAAGGGTCCCACAACCATATATAATAATTTATGTATAAATATATATGTATTTATTTTGTATTCTCTTTCTCTCTCCTATTAGTTTTTAATGCCTTTTCAATTTCCTTTTAAATAGAAACAAAACTACTCTTTCCATCTTAACTTTTTTTTTTAAACCGCCAAGCGCGATAGAGTCTTTAACTTAATAATTAATATAATTTACTAAGAAAAACTTAATAGTTCATATACACAGTCAACAGACAAGTTACAAGAGCAAAATATTGTTTCTCAAACAAATTACTATACATAAATTTTTGATTTTATACTCTTATACAAAGCCATTATATTCAAGAAAAAACAAAAAGGTTTTGATAAATTTTCTATTTCAAAATATTATTATATGGTTTTCACCTTTTATGTATTTTATATTAAATATTTATTAATCTTATTTAGCTTTCTTTTTTAAAAAGAAATATGTACGATGGCCTTATTATGGATGGTCCCCAAAATACCTTTAGAGATGGGGGCGGTCTTAAAAAAATTATACATTAAATTAAGATTTTATTCCCCTAAAATTAAATAAATCTTGGTTCAATCCCCTAAATTTAAATAAAATTTGATATAAAAAATAATATTATTATGGAATAAAAAATTATATTTTATACTTTTTATATATTTAGTGAAAAATATTATTGTTTCCAACCAAAAATTTCTGGTAGTATCCTTGCCGACTTGGTCATTTGTATAAATAAAAAAGAAACTAATTATTGTTAATTGACCCCAATAAATAATATTTTCGGCTACGCCACAGAATAACTCCTACATCTGCCGAATATAATAGCTATGGATGAACAATGAGAATTGAGATGGTATGACATATTGACATGCCAGTATGATAGAAACAATATTGACTAACTTTAAAGTATCAAATATAAGTACTAATTTCGTTATCTCAATACTTTTGGCCAAAGCTGCAGCAATACAAAATGGAAACTCCTTTGGCATATATATAAAAACAACAAAAGTTTCTTGTTATTTTGGCTGGTATATATATAATATTGTTCAACCATCACACATCGAATAATCAAAGATATAAGATTTATTATATAATGGCTTGACAAACCTCCTTTCTTGAGCTAACTTTTGGGGGTTGAGTTAGGCCAAGGTATATTAATTCAACATGGTATCAGAGCGGCTTCGATTCTCGGCCTGTCTCTCCACCCTTGCTCATCATTTCAAGCTCCAGTTTGTCCCGCATATTCTGCGGTCCTGGGTGTGACCGGGGTGTGTTAAACCATCCCACATCGAATAATCAAAGATGTGGTATTCACTATATAATGGCTTGGCAAACCTTCCCTCTTGAGCTAGCTTTTGGGGGTTGAGTTAGGCCAAGGTCCATTAATTCAACAAATATGAATCGAGTCAGTTCATGAGTTTAGGGAATTGTTCGAGGAACACAACGGTACCTGAAAATTAACGGAACTAACTAACGGTTGATCGGTCAAGGAACTAAAATGTAAAAAACAAAACAAAAAAGACCTATATGTAAATATGGTAATCCGTGGGGACCCCTACGTAATTTTTTTATTTATTTATGAAACAAAGAGGAAATTTAAAATCAATGACAAATTGAATAGGAGTTGATAAACTTGTGCAAATAATAATTTATGAAGAGGGAAGGCGCTTCTCTAGCTCACCGGCCACCGCCACAACGAATTTTATATACATATTCATTCCTACGTTCAACATTATTATTTTTGGCTGTTGCACAGTACTCCTCATCCAATCATGAAACATGAAACCCTGTCGTACTTTTATTTAATTTTATCTAATTAAGATGTGTCTTATCTTGCTTCATTATGCACTCAAAACATTTGATAATCATGAACTTGCACTTGCACAGACGTGTCTTATCTTATTATCTATAAGTCAAAGCCAAGAAATTGCACAGATTGATAATTTTTTTTAATTTAATTTAATTGCAGAAAAAACTCTTTTTTCTAATAAAAAGGAATTCGTCTAGAGCTAATCATTGATAATTTTGAAATGCAAAGATTTTTACTAACATATAATGAAAATAAATTACGCTTATCATATCATTTAGAATTTTTTACACCCACTATTCTTAAGTTGTGGTATGATTACAAATTATTCCACTTTAATTTTAAATTAAAAAAACTCTTGAGGTTTCACTATTAATATATTAGATATATAATTAATGAAAAATGGTAGCAAACAAGGATTTTTAACCAGAGATAACGAGACTTTAATTAAATTGTACCTCTCATACCAATAAATTGCAGGAAACGATTTGATCCCAATGTGTGAACGTAATAATCAAAACACGTGGATTGTTCATAATTTCATAAAAAAATACAGTAATGTATATATGCGATGATGCCAAAAACTAGGATGAACCCAATGGGCTTGGTCCTTCCAAAATGGCACGATTGGTCAATTGATGGAAGGATTATTTAACCTGCTAAGAAAATCAAAAACTAAGTGAAATTAAATGCCAAGTTGGGGTTTGATCTGTGTATATAGACCCTTCATTGAGTTTAGTCAGAGATGACGTTTATAGAGATTATGTGAAGTCGAGAAAAATGTTGAACATTTAGTATATAAAAGGGTTGATGGAGTATTTATTAATGAATGAGGGGATATAATTAATCTCAAGAGAATCACCTATTTCAGTTGGAATTAAGGAGAGTCCATTAAAAAGTATTTCTTGATTGTGTTAGGGACTTAGGGTTTTACTTCATAGGCGGACTCTTTCCTTAGTTGAAGATATATGATTGGTATGAGGATCCCACAAAAATAGACATGTTGTTTAGGGTTTCTGTTCAATATATATTTATAGAATAGTCAAGCAGAGTTCCCGAGTACAACCGGCTATACGAGTCCATTTGAGGCGAGCACTTCCACAGGGAGAGGAGTACACTCTTCTTGATGAGATTGTGGGTGAGGACACTTGGTAATTTTATGCAACTAAAAACTTTGGTATTAGGAGTCAACATGTTGAATTTATGGATGAAATAAGGACACGTGACAAGCCCAAAATACGACGCATTACTATGTTTTTTTTAAGTGGAATAAAAGAGAAATACTCGAATAGGAACCACACTCGACATGTGGACCTAATATTAAGTGTACAATGATATATACATTAGATAGATTAGATGTAACAACTTAATTAATTTATCCTCGTATTATTAGAGTAGGAGAAGGCCGGGACGGTGAAACCACTTCTCTATTATTAACAACACATGCAATTATGTATTATTTCTCATTAATAATTGGATCAATATGCAATTGGACCCTTCTGTATGTCAAATAAAGTGCTACGCTTTTAAGACCCTCAAACTATGTATAATCATGTTTGCAGAAACGGGAATTTGAATAAGAAGGGTGTTACAGTACTATTAGAGATTAACAATTCGAACTTATATTTTTAATAACAAACAAAATTAAAATATTAGAATGGAGTTACAACGTTAGAGATTTGGATTTCGGTGAAAATCTGAAACAAGAACAATTGAAGACTGAAAAAGATCAACGTCAGAGCTAATCGTATACTATTATTTTCTTTTTTGGGTACAATATATTATTCGACGACTCACTAATTTGTTTGTTCTTCTTATGCATGGTTGGTTCATTATTGTAGCTATCCAAAATTATAGATAATGACGGTTGTTCATTGAACGCAATAATTTAACAATTAAAAAAATATTGGTCATGTCAAACCTAATAATACATAAATGTGCTCGAATTCAAACCCAGTTTTACGTTTTATATTATTTAGGGAAAATTACACCGGGGTCCCGTCTTTTGGGTATTTACATTTAGATCCAGAAGAATCGATTTTTTATAAATTAATCCAAAATTTCGTTGACCGTTAGTCAAAATTAACATTTCTGTTAATTTTTTTTTAAAAAAAGAAAAAAAAATATGAAAGGACTGGATTACCCGACCTTTTTGGACTACATTGTAAAATTGTCAAACTATAAGGACCTAAATGTAAAAGTGGTGGCACGCCACTCTTCGGTGACGGACATGGTCAAGCCGTACAATATTTCCAATCTACGCATCATGGGTAAGCTGGTGGTGAAATTGAAAATCCAACGGTCGGATCTTCGTTAATTTCAGATCTAAGAATTTAGAGTTTAGGTGGATTTTGTAACATTTGAACTGAAATTAAATCTGGTGTGGTTGTCGAATGGGAAAACGGACTTGGGGGATATGACAGGCTCGACGAGAGGATTGTCGTGTTATAAGGTGTCGACCACCTGGGTAGTGGCTCGGGCAACGGTGGCGGCGACGAGATATTTTACATTTAGGTCCTTATAGTTTGACAACTTTACAATGCAGTCCAAAAAGTAATTTAGTCCTTTCATAATTTTTTTCCTTTTTATTTAATTTTTAAAGGAAATGTTAAGTTTGACTAACGGTGAACGGAATTTTGGACTAATTTGTAAAAAATCGATTCTTTTGGACCTAAATGTGAATACCCCAAAAGATGGGGAGCAAGGTGTAATTTTCCCTATTATTTATGTTTCATTATTTTTCGTTGAGTATTTTAATTAACACCTTCGAAGAAAAAGTTTTATTTTACGTACGTGTAATTCAATTATACTCCGATCGAGCATCAATGTTGTTAATTGGTTAGCGTTAAGAGAAAACTAAAAAGCCACTCATCATGTATGTGCATGTTATAATATTAGTCATAATATTTAGGATCTTCAATTTTATTTAAAATATCTATAAGTACGTTAATATATGTTATGTTCAATTTTTCTACTCTACAGAAAAGTGTCAAATAAAGACATATATAACCTAAAATGATATATAACATGGGTTACTTACATTTATATATACACACTAAATCAAATATAGTATGTGACCAAAATAAAGAAATAACCTAATTAAATAGAGAGGACAAGTTGTAATTTAGAAAATCGCGATGGTATATATGGAGCCTAGATCTAATTAATCATAGAAAAAACACACAAATTGGGGCGCCGAGCACTAACAAAATTAGCTACACAAATGTGTGACCGCAATATAAATATGCGATGTACCAGAAACGACGCAATATAAATATGCGTTAGTATTTCAATTTGTGATGAGGATTTCTTTGATTGCAATGAAACAGTCAGTAATTCGGTCACTTTAAGACTTATGAAACACGGACACGGATACGGCGATACGGACACGACACGACATGAATATGGCGATATGAATTTTTTTTGACATTTTATACTAGAGAAGTGTCCGACACGAGTATCCGACACGGTGTCGGATACGACATGACATAATAGGATTTTTAGAAATATCCGTGCATCATAGCCAAATTCTTTTATAGTGACATTATGATTGTATTGTGCTGACTATGTATGCTGGAATATGAGAGCTCTTTATTAGCTACACAGATTGCCCTAAAAACCTTCTAATAAGCTACACTCAGAAAGTGTATTGATGTGGCTGAAGAATGACTTGAAGCTTCGAGGAGAGAGCTTCTATGATTCAGCAACGATCTGTTGATATTTGTGGATTCTACCTGCTAAAAACAACAAAGAACTCTAATGTTAAGACCAAGCTGGGGTTTAAGCTAGCGTTGATCCTCTACTGAGTTAAATTAGGTATCAGAGGATAACGAGTGTGTAAGAACACTTAGAGGAGATTTTGGCAGAGTTTCGGTAAGTGAATTTTGCGTACCTTGATCAGATGTGTTTCTGGGCATTTATAAGGGATTTTCTGGATCGTGGGATGTGGAATACATCATGTTCTGAACGTGGCAGTTATCTTGAAGTGAGTGGGATTGCCGGATCAGTTATTCCCTATTTTTAGGGCCACTAGGAGTAGTGGGAAGTTACTTGTGATTGAGTGGTTTTACGGATAGGATATGACTAACTTTGAGGACGTAGTTGAGCCGGAGCGTTCTTCTTCGAGGAGAAACTTAGTGAAGTGTAGACTTAATGCTATTTTTTAGGACCTCTCTTCGAATGTCACCTTCGAGGAGGACACTTAGTATTTATTCGCTATGGAATGATGCGTTTTGACTTGAGACGAATGGAGAGGGTTTAGCCATGTGGCGTTATAAAATTATGACACATCAGTTGCCCCCCCACTCTTCAGTCGTCGATGTTCGTCGAGCTGACGTTTCAAATCACATCAGATTGATTTAGGCTCAGGAATCTAGGAGAGTGGGAGTCACGTCCGCTAGGTAATGATGGCTACTTTTTCCAGTCACATTTGTTCGAGTGCTTGATGCGCCTGTTCAAATTAAACGACGCGCCTGCCTCCCTTTTGCCCAATGGAATGGAAGCGGCGTGTACCTTTAGGTTTCTTGCAAGAATTCTTCTATAAATAACCTATTTTGCAGACTGGAAGAACTTTTATCAATCTTCAAATCTCCTGAGAATTCACAGCAAGAACCTTGAGCTCGAAACCCTTTGAGAGGCGCATTTCAGATCTTTCAAATACTTCAACCTTCCAAATACTCTAGGTAACTTCCTCAAACTGTTCTTTTTAAGATTCTGAGTGGTTTATTTCTGTTTTCTTTCGTACTCTTGTGCCTCTCTCTGTTTTCCTCTTTCTTTTCGCTTCTTTTCTGGAGAAAGATGTCTTCTCATACGTGACTTAGTATTGAGGATTGCTCTGAGTCTGGTGAGGAGAACACTATGCCTATAGGGCGTATGGTTTTGGAGGACGATGAGATGTTGAGTAGGGGTCCCCAGGGTCAAGATGCAGTGGATGAGAATGTTGAGGAAGAAGATTCTGAGGCGACGGAGTCGGAGGCGGAGGCGCAGGTACAGGACGTCAGGAAAAAGAGAAAGAAGCCTGTTCATCCTCACTGAACAGCGAAGGCGCTTAGCGAGATTGAGGCTGATTTGAGGAAAATCGATATCACTGAGGTGCGGAAAAATTACAACATCAGTGAGGATTACGAGATTTTCGTTCCTCGAGAAGGCGAGAGGATAACTGCTCCCCCTGAAGGATGTCTTCTTATGTATTTGGCCCATTTCGAGGCAGGTTTTAGGATGCCCGTAGTCGATGAGGCCCTGGACATTTATAGGGCAATTGGGGTGAGCCAATGTCAGTTGACCCCTAATTCGCACATGCTTGTAGCCTCTTTCGTGGTGATGATGAAATGCTTAAAAAGATCGGCTTCTTTAGTGAATTTCTTCAAAATCCACAATGTAGGGAATTCGTGGAGGTCGTTGATGGTGGAGGGAGGTGGGGGTTATATCACAGTTTCAGCCAAGAAGCGCCTCGTGGCCACCCCAAGCTCTTGGGGGGAGATTTGGAAGAAACAGTTTTTCTTCCTCAAACATCGCAACGGGGATACCTGGGCCTCGAAGAACGTCCTTGCTTCGTGGACCCATCGGGAGAATGTCACTTTTATGAGTAATACTGTACCTTCCTTTTTATTTGCTGATGAGTTGTACTTGAAGGATTTGGGTCCTCTCAGTGGGACTTTTTTGGTGAAGGATGTTTATCTTCGTGCGGCTGGTGTGTCGCCTCGAACGACCGGAATTGAGTTGTCACTAGGTAGATGTGTGTGTGAGTTGGCGCACTTTGTTATTTTGATCCGCGACCAATTTGCTTCGTTTTTTTTTTCTACAGACAAAGGTGTGCTCATGGCGTCCGCAAAAGCTTTGAAGGAAATGGCCATGTTGGCGAAGACCTCCGTTACCAAGTCTTCGAAGAAGAAGAAGGGCTCTTTGAGCAAATGAGCCTCGGGGGTTGAGGTATCATCCCCGAATTCCCAGTAGGGACAGCAGCAACAACCACCACATCAGCAACCTCAACAGCAACAACAAAAGCAATCCGGTTCTGGATTGTCGAGGAGTTCCCCCATGAAGAGAGGGGGTTCTGGGGGAGATAAGACCCCTATTAATCTAGAGACCGCCACTGATTCAGAGGGTGGCCGCCGAGCTCCCGTATCAATGGAGGCGGTCGAGAAGAGATCCCAGGAGACTGGGAACACAAGGAATGTTAAGGCTGGTGAGAAGTCCGGCACTGGATTACCCGAGAAGAGACCCAGCTCGGGAAACAAAGATGCTCCACCTCCGAAGAAGGGTCGAGGAGGTTCCTCCAACTTGGGGGGAAGAAAGTTTACCCCCAAGGAGAGGGAAAGGTTGTTCCTTCTCAAGTTTTCGGTCCTAAAATCTGCTTTATTCGCTCAGCCGCCGATCCTTCTCAAGATGCGAGAATTGGTCCTGACCATACTTCTTCTGGTCGAGATGCTACTTTCGATGTTTCCGACTCGGATAGCGAGAGCAACATCATCCATTTCAAGCAGCCCAATGACAAGAAGCTGAAGGGCAAGGATGATCAGAAAGTAAGCTTGGCCCCTAAATTCTCGGAAGACCTGCATGGTGACGTGCTAGGAGATTTATGGTAGGGCGTCCAGTTCAGCCGCGACCACGAACACCTCTGGAACCAGTCTTCTTTCAGGCTCTATCGCGAGATGCGGAAGATGCTGATTGGGGTAAGTGAAGTTCATGAAATTTCCTCCCCCCCTTTTTTTTGTTATGACAAATCTTGACCTATCTCTCTTTGTTTGGCTATAGGACTTTCCCTGCCGCCTCGAATCGCTGATTCGCCGCCTTTGGAGTTATAAAATTTCCAAAGACAAATATAAGAGATTATATTTGTCCTCGAAAGGCATTTCTGTCAAAGAATTCGAGATATTAAAAGCGTCGAATGCGAGCTTAGAGGAAGAACTGGAGAAGAAAAGGGCCTTGTTGAAGTGTTGCGAGGAGGAGAAAGGCAAGTTAGAGGAAGAGAGGGAGAAGTTGACATCGAGATTGAAGAGCGCTAAATCCATAGCTGAGAACGAGAAGTCTCAAAAGCTCAGGTATGAGGAGCTGTTGGGGAAGAAGGACGAGGAGATGGCCGCACTGAACCGCTCTATTACTGAGGAGAAGAAAAAGTCCCTCGATGCCGGCATGCACCTCGAAGAGGAGAAGTGGAGGAAGATTATTCTTCCTAAGAAAAAGAAGAAGCATGAGGAAGAAGCCATACGCAGGTTTCTCGAGACTCCTCTTTTTAATTACCTCACCACGACCAAAGCCTTTCCCCAAGTTCAAGAAGCTTTCGATAGGGTCATCGCGCAAATCAAGTTTCTTGGTGCATTGAAGGAAGAAGTTGACATTAGCGGGATGGCTATTTATCTTGGAAAGGATCTAGGTCCTTTAAGTGAGGATGAGGCTCCTGTGAACTTTACTTATGATGAATTCTCCTTCACTATGGAAATTGTTCAGAATCAAGTAATTGAGGAGATGCGGCGCAAGGCTGAGGAGGAGTCTGGTGAGAGCGACGAGGAGGAGCGGATCGAAGCTATATCTGCTCCTGTGGGCGAAGTGGGAGGTGCCGAGGTTCCTCTTTCAGTAATCCACGATACCTTAAATGTTGCGGAAGTTGTGGGTGCTGGTGAGCTAATTAACCAAGCACCCGTGGATGTTGGTGGCCGAGCTGAAGGCCAAGCTACTGTGCCAACTCAAAAAGAGTTGTTTGCTGCTGTGGAGCAGCAGGAGAAAATTTGAGCCGGTTAGCGGCTGTTTTATTTTTATTATCTTGTCCAAGTGTTGCCCTCGAGCTTGTATTTAGTCAAGGAGGAAGGTTTGCTCCCAAAGGAAAATCCAAATTTAGATCTTTTGAGAGTAGTATGTAACTCGAGAGATCGTTGTACTTTGAACTTTCTTTTAATGAATATTCTCTTCTTCTTTTATGCCTGAAAGTTGTTTGTTTTTACTTCTTGTAATGCGTTTTGTTTGAGTTATGTATGTGCTCGAATGTTTGTGTTTATGATTATGTTTTTTGCTCAAGTATTTATAGTGCTCCATCCCCCCCTTCGAAGTGGGGTTCTCGAGCCCATAACTTGGAAATAATTTTAGAATATAACAAACTTTAAGACATGTATAACGTTAAAAACATCATAAGAGTGAAGCAAATGAGCTGAAGAACTTGGATTTCTTGATAAGTGTCGCTGAGTAAATTCGTTGTGAAAACTTGCCAGCGACTTCTGAAAGGGAAAATACATTTCCGCCAAGCTCGGGGACTCATTAGCGACTTTCTAATTATCGGCCGCATTAGGTTCGAGGACCTGTTGGCAACTTTTGATTGAATTGACATAACTTGCATGAAAAAGAACAACTTCAAACATAGAACTTCTTGAGATTTTCCGCTTTCCAAGGCCATGGAAGTTGTCTTCCGTTGGAATCTGCCAGGCTATATGCATTTCGGGTCATTGTCTCGACCACCTCATAAGGTCCTTCCCAATTTGGATCAAGTTTCCCAACATGCTTTGAAACTTCCACTTTTTTCAGTATGAGATCTCCTATTTGACACCTTCTGTTTTTCACTCTTTTGTTGTATTACCTTGCCATGATGGACTGGTAGTGCTTCATTCGATGCCATGTCTTGTTGCGATTTTCTTCCAGCATGTCCAGCTCGAGACTACGGTAATCGTTGTTCTCAAGAGGCTCAAAATGCGCAACTTGTAGGGTCTCGTGGAGAATCTCGATGGGAAGTACTGCTTTAGATCCATAAACTAAGGAGTATGGCTTTGGTTTGTTGCAGTTCAGAGCGAAGTTCTGTAAGCCCAAAGAACTTTCAGAAGCTGTTCTGCCCATTCCCTTTTCTTTCCGTCGAGAGAAGTCTTTAAATTTCTCATCAGAGTTCTGTTGGTGACTTCCGCTTGAACGTTGGACTGAGGCTTTCCAACCGAGGTGAAACATTGCTCGATTCCCTTTTGCTTACACCACTCTGTTGTCTTTTTGCTTATGAACTGCAAACCATTATCTGACACCAGAAGTCGAGGAGTCCCGAATCTGCAGATAATGTTCTTCCATATAAAGTTGTGAACAACTTCGTCTGTAATGCGCCCGACTGCCTCTGCCTTGACCCACATAGAAAAATAATCCACAGCTACTATTGCATATTGTTTTTGGTGTTTAGCCTTTGGAAAAGCGCCGATGATATCAATTCCCTACTGATCGAATGGCCATGTTATATCGAGGCTGACCATATCTGTTGCCGGTTGCTTTGTGATATTTGCGAACTTTTGGCATTGTGGGCATGCCTTAGAAAAGTTCACATAATCTTCTTGCATTGTGGGCCAGTAATATCCTGCTCGAAGGATTTTCTTGTGCAAATTTCTGCCAGCTGCATGATTTCCACAAGTACTGTCTCGAGCTCCGCTGTGAATGTGAGTCATCACTTCTCTGGCTTGGGATGGGTGCAAATGCCTCGAGATGGGACCATAATAAGATCTGCGGAAAAGCTTTCCTTCATTGTCGAGAGTATAACGAGTGACTTTGTATCGGATTTGTCTGGCAAGAACATGATCTGATGGCAAGGATCCATCTCGGAGGTATACAACTATGTTGTCAAGCCAGCAAGGTTCGGCTGGATCAATGGAGTTTACCTCGACTGGTTGACCTGAAGAGATCATAGGCGCATCTATTATTAGAAAAGAAATAGTACGATCTTTTGTACCTTCTGAGTTGTTGGCGAACTTTGAAAGGGCATCTACTCACTGATTTTTCTCTCGTGGAATCTGGCTTAGAGTGAATGTCTCGAACTTCGCAATCAGTTCTTTTGCTTTGGCTACGTATCTTATCATGGTGCTTTCTTTCGCCTCGTATGATCCTTCGATCTGGTTGGCCACTAATTGGGAATCTGTAAAAGCCGTCAAGTGTTTTACTCCCCTTTTTGTTGCAATGTCAAGTCCTGCGAGAAGGGCTTCGTATTCAGCTTCATTGTTTGTTGGAAGCCATTCGAGGGGGATTGCAAAGTCACGTTCTTCTCCATCTTCACTCCTTAAGGAAATCCTGCTCGACCACCTTGGTTAGATGAGGATCCGTCTACATGTAAGGTCCATGGTCGAGGGATTTCAGTAACATCTGCTTGGTCTGGTAAGTCTCCTCTTTCTAGCAAGAAATTGGCCAAAACCTGGGCTTGTTGAGAGGCTCGTGGCTGGTAATTGATATCAAACTGATCGAGCTCGATTGCCCACTTCACTAATCGTCCTGAAACATCTAGTTTCGCCAATACTTGCTTTAAAGGCTGATCAGTGAGCATTGTGATTGAAAATACGGCTTCAGCTTTCTGGAGGCATGAACTAGTGCCAGTGCGAACCTTTCGATTTCCAGATAATTTTTCTCTGCTCCCTGGAGGATCTTGCTTAAGTAGTATACGGGCAAGTATTTTCTTTAACGAATCACCACCACGACAGAACTGATGACTTCCTTTGAAACTGCTAAGTAGATGTACAACATTTCTTCTGGATTTGGCTTGGCGAGGGGGGAGCTGAGGCCAAATACGTTTTGAGGCGAGCCAAGGCCTCATCACATTCTTTTGTCCATCCAAAGGTTTTTGCATTCCTCAGGATTTTAAAGAAAGGAAGATTCCTATCTGCAGATCTAGAAATAAATCTGTTAAGTGAAATGTCCCGACCCAAAAGGACTTGTACCTTTCGAATAGTGTCTGGCTTCTCGAGGGCTTGGATGCCCTCGATTTTCTCTGGATTTGCTTCAATTCCTCGTTGGCTGACCACGTAGCCCAAAAACTTGCCTCCCTCGACTCTAAAGGTGCCATTTGGTAGGGTTTAATTTCATGCCGTACTTCCTCAAGATCGCAAAGGATTTTTCGAGATCATCCAGGTGATCTCTTGCTTTCATGCTCTTGACAATCATGTCATCAGCATACACTTCCATCGATTTTCCAATTTCCGCGGCGAACATTCTGTTAACTAGGCACTGATATGTGGCTCCTGCATTTTTTAGGCCGAATGGCATGACTTTGAAACAAATAAACTCCATTCACCACCACGAAAGAAGTCTTACCTCTGTCTTCGGGGGCCATGAAAATTTGATAATAGCCCTGGAAAGCATCCATCATACTCATGAGCTCGCACCCTGCAGTTGAGTCGACGAGCTGATCAATTCGCAATAAAGGATAAGGATCTATTGGGCAAGCTTTGTTCAAGTCGGTGAAGTCATTGCACATTCTCCACTTTCCATTTGGCTTGGGCACTTGTACTACGTTATAGAGCCAATCAGGAAATTGGATCGGTTCGATGTAACCAGCATCGAGAAGCCTCTTCACTTCTTCTTCTATGATTTCGTTCCTTTATTTTCCCAACTTGGGGGCCTTCTGTTTGACTGGCTTGAAGGCGGGATCGACGTTCAACCGGTGCACGACTATATTTGGATCGATTCCTTTGAAGTTAGATGGTTTCTAGGTAAAGACGTCGCTATTCTTCTGAAGGAAATCAATCATCATGACTCTATCAGTGCCTTGGAGTTGAGCTCCAATTTTTGTTTTCTTTGAATCATCTCCGGGTACAAGATCGACCTCCATGAATTCTCCTGTTGGTTTTACTCTCGTTTCTTTGGGCTCTAGCTGTTTCTTCTTATCTTTCTTTGCTTTCTTTAGGTTTGGGATGTCAGGCATCTCCTTGTCGTTTTCCATTGTCGCTTCGAGGCGAGCTGGTTCCTCTGGGAGTTTCGGAAAGTTGGTAGACAACATATAGCATTCCCAGGCTTCTTTAAGGTTGCAACAGGCTTTGCCAACTCCTCGAGGAGTGGGAAACTTCAGTTTTCTGTGGAAACGGACTGGACGACCCTGAACTTTGACAAACCTGGTCGTCCCA
The DNA here is from genome assembly GCA_958496215.1 of Verbena officinalis. NCBI lineage: Eukaryota > Viridiplantae > Streptophyta > Magnoliopsida > Lamiales > Verbenaceae > Verbena > Verbena officinalis. The sequence continues at coordinate 34,132,213 of OY292386.1, read as the reverse complement.
AGATGACGTTGTATGGTAAGTCAATATCAACTACTGTGTAGATCAGGTTCGTGGTTTGTCTCCTCGGGGCAGTTCCCATCGAGCTGACTAGCATGATTTGACCAAGTAGGTAGACAGTTTGACCCCCGAAACCGAGCAAGGGGCTCTCGACGGCTGTCATTAACTCGCTTGAAACGCCTAACTTCTTGAAAGTAGAGGCGGGCATCATGTTCACTGAGCTTCCGGTATCAACCAGAACTCTTTTGACTCTTGTATTGAATATGTCTATAGCAATTACAAGTGGGCAATCCCAGCTTTCTCCATCTGGACCGATGACAACATTATCGTAATCCTCGTTTGTGAACCCAAGTACTTCAGAAGACTTGAGGTGCATGACCTCCATTGATGGTCTGTTGGGCTCTTGATTAAACTAGCAACCAGCCTTCTTTCGAGTGATTTTAGTATCACCGTTCGTGGCTCCTCCTGCGATTACGTTGATTACATTCATGGGCATGTTGTCATCTACTTTTTGCTTCTCCTTTCGAGGTTTAAGCCATTTTGACACCCATAGTTAAGACCAAGCTGGGGTTTAAGCCAGCGTTGATCCTCCACTGAGTTAAATCAGGTATCAGAGGATAACGAGTGTGTAAGAACACTTAAGAGGAGATTTTGGCAAAGTTTCGGTAAATGAATTGTACGTACCTTGACCAGATGTGTTTCTGGGTATTTATAAGGGATTTTTTGGATCGTGCGATGTGGAATGGATCATGTTCTGAACGTGGCAGTTATCTTGAAGTGAGTGGGATTGCCGGATCAGTTATTCCCTGTTTTTAGGGCCACTAAGAGTAGTGGGAAGTTACTTGTGATTGGGTGGTTTTAGGGATGGGATATGACTAACTTCGAGGATGTAGTTGAGCCGAAGCGTTCTTCTTCGAGGAGAAACTCAGTGAAGTGTAGACTTAATGCTATTTTTTAGGACCTCTTTTCGAATGTCATCTTGAAGGAGGACACTTAGTACTTATTCGCTATGGAATGATGAGTTTTGACTTGAGACGGATGAAAATGGTTTAGCCACGTAACGTTATGAAATTATGACACATCATGTATATATATCAAAAAGTAACAAAAAAAAAAAAAGGAAAATTAAAAACAGAGAATATTCGTAGTTGTAAAGGCCTAAAAGGGGACTTTGAAATAAAATGGGCTTGAGTTATGACATAATATAAGAACCTCAAACATCTGAAATTCGTCGAGTTGTCCCTACTTATGTGGAGTATTCGCTGGACATGCACATGCACATGCCAAAATTTCATTCAGAATATCAACACCTACAATGCACACAAACTTTTAAAAATCTTATCTTATTGTATTGTATCGTATCCAGTGGCAGAGCGATATGTTGTTGAGGGGATATAATAATTGACCCCCCTCAATTTTTAAAATTTTCACATATATATTTATATAAAATGTATTAATTAGGTATTGTATTTGATTTTTATGTGATAATTGCTTAATTGACCCCCTCATAAAGTCATAAATTTATATAGAATGGGTTCAAGAATATTAAAAATAGAAGATTTTCATTTGATATTAAATTGAATATAAGTAATCGAGTCATAAAATAGGGCAAGTTATGAAAATTCCCCTAAAATTTACGCCATTTACAAAAAATTTCCCGAAACCTTGTAATCTTACACATACAGGTATTTTTAACGTTTTTCAAGAGGTATTATGTATACATTTTTATGTTTCAAGTGGGTATTTGTAAGGTCTTAGCAGACCAGAGATATTTGTAATGTTTTTAAGATTTCCAGATATTTTCAGAAAAAAGACCTAAATTTAAAGGTTTTTTTGTAATTATTCTAGCTTATAAAATAAGAGACTAAAAATTTATAGTGGAATGACCCCCTGAACAAATTTTCTGGCTCCGCCACTGGTCGTATCGTGTCGGATATCCGTCTTGGACACTTTTCTAATGTGAAATATTAAAAAAAACTATATCGCTCATCGTGTTTGTGTCGTGTCGTGTCCGTATCTCCGTGTGCGTGATTCATGAGTTAAATCAAAATGTATATATAATTATATATACATAAAAAGTGCATGCGACGTAGGAATTAAAGGGAGGGACAGAAATGAAGGCATGTGAGTAATTATTAGCCGATCGAGAGTAGAGTACTGCAGATCGATCAGACCGCACTGAAATATTGGCAAAGTTATTTGCCGGTCTCAAAGGGAATTAAAACTATTGTTGCGCATGTGCTCGTGTCTCTGATTGCATGTGAGTTTTTCAGAGACGTTTTCTTTAATTTCTGCCATTTATATATACCATATGGTTTGGTCATTATTATTGTTCGACTTCAACTCCTCAACTTGCACTCATCAAATAGTATATATAGATTAGTCCAAATTGCATTTTTAGTTATGTGATTATGCAGTTACCGCATTTTAAGTGCTAAAGTATTTCGTTTTATTGCGATTTAAGTTTCGTATATCGTAAAATGTATCAATTTTACTCCTCATTTTGCAATTTAAGTTCCTAAGTTGTCGTTGGAATTTACAATATACGGGACTTAAATTGCAAAATGAGGACTAAAATTGCTATATTTTACGATATATGAGACTTAAATTACAAAACAAAATAACTTAGAACCTAGAATGCGATAAGTGCATAGTTACGTGACTAAAAATGCATTTTGGCCTATAGATTATTCATTTGGAGACCGTTGATCACTTAGGGCTCTAACGGATATAATTTGTATCAACTCACAAAATTAAATTAATTATTTTGGTATTAGAATCCTATAGAATTTTTGTTTATTTGTATTCTGGCTACATGATTTAATTTATAGCCGTACGTCGTATTGTCGTCTTACGTGGTTGTGTCGTATTTGGTTTCAGGTGTTGTTGTTCCCCAGCAGTAGTCTGGTCTTCTTTCTTTTGTCCCTTTTGTCTTATTATCCAGGTGGGGTTTCTTTTCCAAATTCGGCTTTCTTATACATATGTAGATATTCCATATAAACCTAAAGCCTGTGCTTTATGCTTTTAAGTTTCTTTCCTCAACTTATATTATATGTAGTAGCTATTTGCAAATTGTACCATCTTGATGAGTTCAAGGAAAAATACTTTGATATCAAATTACTATGTATATGATTTTGGAAAAGATATTCAAATAGAGACAAGCAAACCCTATTTTGTTTTTAAAGGAGTTTTAGGTCTCGGAACAGCTCGTGGGAGAACCGTTAGGGTGCATCCCCATGAGCCCTCCCCGAAGCGTGTGATACCTGCAAGCATGTTCCTTGTAACGACCCGAAAATCCGATTTTCAATTCGGTATATTTTAATCGAGTAATTATGCAATTTATTATTTTAATTTGATGTTTAATCTAAGATTTTTGATAATTTCGTAAATGAGTGAATTTAGATATTTAAATCACGAATTGTCAAGGTGCGTTTAATTATATGAATTTTAACTGTAATTACGTATTATTTGGACAACGTGAGTTTTTAAACTTATTTTGCAAAATTACTAAAATGCCCCTTCGACTTTTAAACCCTAGTCAACTTATTTAAATTCGAATGCATACTTCTTTATGATAATTTAAGCATGTCCGTAAAGTTTCGTTGCAATTGGACTTGATTTGTATTTTTAAATGCATGAATTACCCTATTTTCGTTTGAAAATTTGAACTTAAGTGATTAATTTATTTGTTTAACGTGCTTCTATGTGTTCTAATACTTTCGTATAAGCCGTGCGTCGTCTTTAGTCTTATTTGGTTGTGTCCTGGTATTTTTGCAGACGATACTCCCGTGGAGTAGCGCCGGTTCTAGCTTTTTGCTCTTATTTTGCATAGCAGCCAGGTGAGGCTTTCCGTTTCTGTTTCCAGTATTATTACGTATATATATAAATAAGCCTCTCCCGATATAAGACACGTTTATGTTTTGTTTTCACCCCGTTTATATATATATACTTAATAGATATTTATGATTATTATGTTCATTTGATTTATCGAAAATGATTTGATATGAAAAAGTACTATGTATAGTCTTCGAAATGTTTATGAAAGAGACATGTAAAACCTTTTGTTTTCTAAGGCGAACTTTCGCCTTCGGCCTCGCATATGTCATGTCTCGAACGGTCTTTTGGCCAACCCGAAATATTTTGAAAAGCGAGTTATGAACTGTATGCATGTTTGTTTGGGCCCGGAGTAAGAGCGATAGGACGATGTCGGTAGACGTCGGGTCTACGGCATAAATCCTATGGTTTCCTCCATTTGGGAGCTCGGGGTGAGGCCGGAGTGGCAGCCCTTTGAGTACCTGAGTTATTCCCGTATGATATGAGTTGTTCGGGTTTGCAGTCCGGCTACATTGGAGGAATAAGGGTGGTTTCCGGTTTTATGTTTTGGATATTGGAGTTCAGGGCTCGACTCGTCGAGTCATATGATAAGTTATGTTTTATGTTAAATCACCACTCGATTACGAAAACCTTTCTTTTATGTTGATTTCTTTTAAGTTTAAAATTGGTGATTTATTTCCCGTTTTATTATATACATTATTATTCCCTCCTCACTTAGTCGTTTGACTAACCTTCTCTGTCTCACCCTATATTGGTTTCAGGATACTAGGCGGGATTCGTCGTCGTCGTCGTAGAGTTGTATTTATTTTCTCATGTATATTCCTTTTTCCGTATGATATGAATTATGTTTTAGGGTATTAGGATTTTATTTAATTTGTATTCGGGATTATGTATTTATTGAGCCCGTTATTATATTTATCGGGATACTGTATCGAACCCGTTTGATATTATGTAATTGGATTTCGTTAGCCTTGGTGGGCTTTAATAATTGTGTATTTATTATGTTCTATAGCTTTGATTATTTATATTGCTTCCGCGTCTCTGTCTTTTAGTTGTTTTTAAAACCCCGCCTAGTGATTGAGTAAATGCTTGCCGTTCGCCGGGTTTCGGTTCGGGTCGGATCCCATTTCGGCTCCGGGTCGGGGCTCGGTGCGGGGCGTGCGTTACCCGTTTGGGGCGCCCGCTACATTCCTAGATCGTCGCTTAACTTATCTCGAATGGTCTCTTGACCACACAAACTCTTTTAAATGCGAGAATCTATCTTAGGCCGTTGTGCCCGACCTCTGTGCCACATTATACTATTGGGCCCGGACATCAGGGTACGGGGTAAAGCCGGATAGACGTCGGGTCTATGGTGGATCTCAATGCTCTGGTCTCCAAACTGCTGGGAGGTCGGGGTGTGACCGGAGTGGCAACCTTTTGAGTACCTGCACCGGACGAGATCATTGTCGCATAGACTTGTCCTTATCCGAAGATGTATAGGATTCTTATCCACGCATAGTTGATTCATTAATAGTTCGGGTTCACTACCTGACTACATATGGTGGAATAAGGGTGATTTACTTGATTATTTCTATATTGTGAAGTAGATGGTGATTGCTCGACTCGCCGAGCCTTTATTATATTGCAAAATCTTTCGATTCACCAATATTTGCTTAAAAACCTTTATTTTCCATTTGCTTTCTTCTCATTTAAAAACTAGTAAATCTTTAATGTTGTTTCGACAATATATATGTACAACCCCCTCTACTTCTGTGGTTATATTTCAGGTTGTGGTTACTAGGCGGAAGTCGAGTCGTAGAAAGGTGTTATATTTTTATTGGTCCTTGTAGATCTAGTTCATGTCGTATTGCAAAGTTAGAAATCTATAAATGAGATAGATTTATGTTTATTTGTCATTTATGATTATCGTTTTTCACTAGCCTTGGTGGGCTTTATACTTGCGTTTTGGATTTACTACTTTCCTAGCTCCCTGAGTGGGATAGGTTTTATTGTATTGCTTCCGCTATGCTTTGGTTCGTTGTCCTGTTAATTTCTAAAATAGATCTACCTGGTATTTTATTGCCGTTCACCAGGTTATAGTTCATAACCGGACCTCAGTTCTTGTTGTAAATTATAACTTGGTACGGGTATCGTGTCGCACCGTATTTGGGTATGTGGTCGTTACAATCAATGAGTATCCTTTGCTAGAACTGTAGGGGTCTGGGGAGTCCCCTACGAGTTCACGTCATCGAATCTTCGATTCCAATTCATAACCCCTAAATTATTTTTATCTCAAAAATACACTGTTTAAAACGGGTTGTTGATGGGTTGAAACAAAAACTTGGTCTTTATGGTATTTGTGTTGAGTCGTTGGGTAGAAGCGGTGGTTTAGCATTATTCTGGCGAAATGAGGTGGTTATTACTTTGCAGAGTCAATCTAGATGGCATACCGATGTTAGTGTGGAAAATTTGGGTAACAAGGGTAAATGGCATTTACCGAGTTTTATGGGGAGCCGGAGCGACAGAGGCGGGACTCATCTTGGAAACTCATCGATCGGTTAAGCAGACAATCAGTTAGTCCGTGGTTGATGGCAGGTGACTTTAATGAGATTATGAATAATTCTGAAAAGGAAGGAGGAGTTCCGCGGCAGAGAGCCCCTATGGCAAAATTTTGTGACTCCCTCGACAAAGCTGGATTAGTAGATCTTGGTTTCGAATGCCCTAGTTTTACGTGGCAGAATAATAATGATGAGGGCCATACAGTTCATTCACGGCTGGACATTATCGTATACACAGATGTCGGAACACTTCCATTTGTACGTCACAACTCCTAGAAGACGTTCTAGAAGATGGAATCCAGCTGAGGCTTGGAGACGTATCTCCACCTCCGACGAGATGTTCAACTCCGGAGTATCCAACGCTACCGCGCTCATCACTATACAGTTGAGGATCATGCACAGAGCTCTTTCCCGATCGGTTCTGGCAAGACGAGACAGTCCGGGAGCAGTGAATACGGAATATTGTCTTATGCTAGACCACATGGTGAGAGGGGTTAGGTTCAACCCCATTTCATATATGGTGGACCACATGATGTATATCTCAACTCGGTCGAGAGGGAAAATTCGGGTAGGCTCATACATCACTGCGATTTTGGAGTGTGCACAAGTGGAAAGGCTTGACACTCCATAGGAGGTTCGACCGCAATCAATTATGGAACTCTGGCTCAGATGGTGATCTGTACAATGGGACCGAGTCGAAGAGACCCATATGTCCTGATAGATGGTCTGCCCTTAGGGGAAGACGCCAATGACGGTGCTCACGAAGAAGGACCCCCGATCCCAGAGGTCGATGAGCAAGTTCAAGAACCGGCCCATGAGCAAGTTCACGAGCAGGCTCAACATATTTACCAACAGTTGATGGAGCAGGATGCATTGATGCCTGAGTCTTCGCATTGTAGAGGAAACGCTCAAAATCAGGAGTCTATTGACTTACAGCGGTTCTATATGGAGTTCTTTGAATATCGCCGAATGAACGGCGAGAGATTCGCTCGGCAGGAGAGACAGATCAGTGAAGGCTTCCCCGCCCAGCGTGCACATATCGAGTCCTATGTCGATAGTCAGTACGCAGCGCTCCAGAGAACAATCACCGAGATGCAGAAGTCACTCTCGGATCAGCTCGAACAACATTTCCGTCGTGGTCCTAATGAACCATGATCCTATCTATCCTTATTTTCTTCCTTGTCGTTAACTTTGATTAGGATTTGATGTAATCCCATCTTTTGCATGACTTTAAGTTTTAATTAGAGTGTTATTTGTACTTAAATGCTTTTGTTATGAACGATATTATGAGGTGTGTTTAATTGCTCCTAAATGTTCGCTTATATTCGTGCTATTAGAATCCTTATTGATTATACTCCTCTTAACTAACTCCGAAGTCCGGAGGAGAATCTGAGGACAGATTCTCTTGAAGGGGGGAGTATTGTAACGACCCATTTATGTATAATTTTTATCGCGAATTCATATCTTGTCTAATTTCTCGATTTATCCAATTGGATTAATTAATCTTGTGGAAAAATTAATTTAACCAAACTTTTAACACCCTCAATTACTTAAATTTTCATAAATACCCCTAAAACCTAAATGACCATTTTACCCCAAGATATTTCCCTAAATATCTATCCTACTCCCACACTCTCATAAACCAACAAGGAGAAGAAGAAAGGAGGAGAAGACAGGAGAAGGAGAGAAGAAATCTTGGTGGACTCGTACCGAACTCGATTCCAGACCGAATGAACTTCCGTCTTCAACCACACGACCCTTGTTCCATAATCTATCAGTAACCTTTTAACCTCATCTTGATTTATTTCGTCGATTCTCGGTTTTATTGAAGTTTATTAGGTTAGGTTATTATTTGAGAATTAAATGGGTTTGTTAGTTATAATCGATAGTTTCATACGATTCTTGTTTCTAGATGTAAAGCATGTTTAGGAGATTAAAATATTTGAATTTGAGCATGATTGACCAAGTAGAAATTTCTTTAGGATATTTTTGTGTTGAATCTGATTTATGCGTTTGAATCTGCGACCTGCTGTTTTTAGAACATCACGGCCTCGCCACACGGTGTGACGAGGGGCCATGAACTCTCACAAGGCCCAACCTCACACCGTGACTGAGACCGTGTGTGCTAAGAAACACGCACGACCTCACCACACCCCGTGAACGAGGCCGTGTTCGTGCGAAATGATACACATGGCCTTGGCTCACCCCGTGACACAGGTCGTGCTTGCACATATCAACACGCACGGGCTATGCTCACAGGGTACAGGCCGTGTGCTGTACCCCGTGACTAATGCATCAGGCGAATTTCAGCCTATTTCCGGACTTGGCTTCTGTACAATTTCACCCCTAATACCTAATTTCTTTACTTAATCTCGTTTTTGACATCCGACTTCACCAATAGCTTCTGATAATCCTTTAAATCCATAATTATTGAAGTGGGAATTTTTCCGACTTCCTTCGGGTAATGAATAATACCAATTTCGTTTAGGGCTTTTTAAGCTAGTTTTCGAATATCGTCTAAATGATCCGAAACTTGCATGAATGATTCCTTATAATGTTATGAGCATGAATGTAGAATCTAAATTGTGTTCGAAGCATGTTTACATATTTTAATCTTTATATCTCGTTTAATTATTTTAAACGCATTTTGTGAGTACTTCAATAGAAGTCGTGTCTATATGCCCTTACATGCTTTAATTACTTATGGTACGCCGTGCGTCTTGTTAGAGTTTTACATGGTTATCTCATGTCTTAGATTGCAGGCTTTACTCCCGTGGAGTACTTGTTCGATTGCTTGCTTTCCTTCTATCGTTGTCGAGCCAGGTAAGGGTTTAAAATGTTTTTAACTGGGGCAAGGACGTAGATAAGTAGGTTGCGAAATAACTTATCACCCCGTCTCTCTTATTGCTTGCTATTCCTGTCTTTAACATTTTCTTACGTGCTTAGTCAAACCATTTGATATTAACTTATACTATATTATCCAAAATCGATTTGTTTTCAAAGGCAAGTAAATTCTTTCTTTTCAAACGTGACAATTTGACTTGAGTCGGGTCTCTGAGGAAAGTCGTTAGGGGAGTATGTCAGTACACCCCGACGCGTACGGAACTTGTAGTCACCCCCTTTGTCATCACTCACTTGCCTAAATGCCCGTTTGGCACTCAACTTATAATTATCTCTTGAAATGTGAGCAAAATCGTGTCTTTTCTATCATGGGGCCCGGGATGGTATTCGCGGGTCTCACCCGAGGACGAGCGTCCAGGGGGGTTCTCGAGGTACTACTCCCAAAACTAAGCGTCAATCGTGGTCTGTCAGGAGTTGATAACCACGGTTTGGAGTGGTGGTGGGTGATGCATTCGTTGCACACTTTCCTTAAATTCAATTCGTCGCCCATGGTCGCGCTATTGGGTCAGACACCGGAGATGGAGTTACTTGTCATGTTTGAGGGGGTTATAAGGAGGAATAGGCCCATTCTCGCTGGAATAATTACTTGCTATTGTAATTGCCTTTATAGTTATTACGGATTAATTGATTTACGGCTTTCGTTACAAGTCGAAGCACACTCCGGTTTTCTTCATTTAGCATATGTATTTCCCTATGTATAGATAAAACCCGGAAGCGTGGCTCGAACTTGCCCAATTTAAGTCTCCTTCAATGTGCAAACTACCTAGTTGAATTACGAGCCGTGTTTACCTATCATTTCCAACTTGTTTATATCATGCCTTTCCAACTTGTAACGGCTTCATAACTCAACTAATATCATTTCAAAATGATCGGCTTGACTCTATGTGCAAATGTTTTCAAAGGATCCGGTTCGTCAACCTCTTGTGTTTACAAAGTGAGCCGAACCCGAGTGTTGCTTGTGTTACATTTTACAACTTATATTATTATTTGTACTCCTTCTCAAAACGAGCAACACTTACCACTTTTGATTTTAAAAGATAAACGACGAACTACGATCAATACTATATCATATTTCTCCCTTACTGAGTATCCTTTATACTCACCCTTTCTAGTTTGGTTCTTGCTTCAAGTAGACAGGCGGCGGTGTCACCTATCTTGTGAGTCGGCAGCAGCAGGTCTAGGTCGGCTCTTGTCTATTGTCTTGTCAGTGTCCCAACAATAGTCGAGTCTCTACTCTCTGATTTAATTTGGAATTGTTGTATTTAGCATTATGATTTAATTCATTTACCTTCTGTACCTACATGCCCCTGATGTGGGATAGATTAGTTGAGCCGTGGACGGCATTAACTGAATATTTATTTTAGAATCGTTGTATGAATTATGTTGCCATGGGTGGCTTTTATGATTAAATTGGTGTTTTGAAATCGCTTCCGCATTTATCTGATTGTTGTTGTTGTTGTTGGGGCGTCGTGTTGTTGTTGCGGGAGTTTTGATCGAGTGATTGCCGTTCGCCTGGATGGATTTTTGAATGGGGTACATTTACCTCATTTGGGAGTTCGTCTCGGTGCGGATGTGGTGTCCTTTCTCCTCCTACGGAAAGGAGCGCTACAAATGTGACCTATAAAATTGCATTTAAAGTGTTAGCAAATAGGTTGAAACCTCACGTTGATCATGTGATTTCCCCAACTCAGGTTGCATTTGTTCCCTCTAGGCTCATTACTGATAATATTCTTATTGCATTTGAGATTAACCATTTCGTGAAGTGGAAGAATAGTGGGAAATAAGGTGTCTTTGCACTCAAACTCGATATGAGCAAGGCTTATGATCGGGTTGAATGGTGTTTCGTCGAACGAGTTCTTGTGCCGTTAGGTTTTCCTTCTTCGTTTGTCTCTCTTATTATGCATTGTATCTCTTCTGTTACATATTCTTTCATGCTAGAGGGTAGTCAGTTCGGTTCCTTAGTACCGGGGAGAGGTATTCGTCAAGGAGATCCCCTCTCCCATTATTTGTTCCTTTTGTGCGCAGAGGTTTTGTCTTATCTTATTCAACAGGAGGAGGATAGGGGACAATTACGCGGGGTTCAGGTGTGCCGTGGGGGGCCGAGTATCTCACATTTATTATTTGCAGATGATACGCTGATTTGTGGGAGGGCGGATGAGGAGGCTATGTGCGTGGTATCCGAAGTGTTGGCGAAACATGGGAGGGTTTCGGGGCAGGAGATCAATTATCAGAAGTCGTCCGTTTGCTTTAGTAAGAATTCGCCGTGGTCTGCCCGAGCAACAATGGCGGGGATTCTTGGGGTGTGCTTAGTTGAGAAGTTTGATTTGTATTTGGGATTATCGGCAATTGTGGAAAAGACTAAAGCTTCAGGTTGCTGGACTCGTTTATTACCGAAATTGAGTCGATGATTCAGGATTTTTTCTTGCATAACTAGGACAGGAGTCGAATTCATTGGGTGGCATGGAATAATTTATGTAACTCGAAGGGCAATGGGGGTTTGGGTTTTCGGGATTTGAGGTGCTTCAATGATGCAACGTTGGCGAAGCAATGTTGGAGACTTATGAAGCTCCTAAATAGTTTGATTGGTCTACTTAAAGCAAGGAATTTTCAAACCTCATCGCTGGATCAGGCTAGTTTGGGCAGAAATCCTTCGTTTACTTGGCGCTCGATCTTTGGGGCACGAGACTTGGCAGTGTATGGAAAGCGGTGGAGGGGGGGCAAGGAGGTGGAGATCAATACGTGGATGGATGCATGGCTACCGAAACAGGTTCCTACCAAACCAGAGTTTCGTGAGGATGCTTTTCTTCAACCAGAGTGGGTTTCAGATTTAATAGAGGCTGGAGGCGGAAGGTGGAATTGGGAGTTAATTGAAGCCACATTTACGCTGGTGGATGCTAATGTGATTCTGGCAATTCCGTTGAGCCAGAAACCGCGGGTGGATACTATTATGTGGCATTTCTCTAAGGATGGGCAGTTTTCAGTCAAGTCCTGTAACGCCCCATAATTTTCAAGCTCAAGATTGACACGTTTATCGAAATTTGAACTATTTATGGTCCCGACGTCTTTCATGATTGCATGTTTTCCAACTCATGTATTTAAAGATTTTTATAAGTCATTGATTTGACATTTTAAACCTCAATCATTAATAAGAATTGGACTTGCATCGTTTTGCCAGTAATTAGGATCAATTTAGTAAATTTATATTTTAGCTCGTTTAATCGAATCTAGTAATTTAACTGTGCACATTGGACCGGAATCCAATGTTTTAAAGTGTTATTTCATCGAGGTTCCAAGTATCTTTCATAAAATCATATTTTCAATAAATTGCATTTTAGCCCAAAATTATTTATACTTTGACCCCAACCCGGTATTGACTTTTCATAAACTCAAATTTTCATGAAACAAATCTCGAACCTCGTTAAGCTTTTCATTACGGTCATTTTGACACTAAGTTTGCCTAATTCCAAGACTTTGTATTTTTGTCTCATTTTTCGAAAATTATATAAATACGAAAGTTTCTATTTTTTGAAACTCATTTTTCTCGAACGAATAACCCAACTATCAATTTTCTCGCAAAATTTTGATTTTTGGAAACGATGTTGAAATTGGACAATTATATGTCCAGACGACCGTATTGACGAGACGAGTCCAACCATACTATTTTCCGGCCATTGGACCGGTGGTGGCGCCGGAACAGTGATGAACAGTTGCGCGGAGGAGCTCTGGCGATCTCCACTTTTCGGCAACGACGTGACTTGAGACCAGTCGGGTCTGGACCGATTTTTCAAGACAAGGCCAATAGCAGTGGTCCCGTGGCCATCCGACCACCGGCGAAGGAGATATAGACGATTTTTAGTCCGGTGGTAACTTTTTCGATCTCCCTCCTACGGCAAAGACAATGGCTGGGGTTGGTTGTGAATTGAAGCTCTGATCGAGAGGAGTATTTTGGCGGTGGTCTCACCTTCATCCGACCACCGACGGCGGAGTTATGGCAACGTGTAGTTGGTGGCGGCTTTTGGGCATTTTCCGGCAACGTCCGATGGAGACACGGCCGCGCACCACCAGGGCTGTGACCAGCGTGACGAGAGGAATCTTTTGGTGGTGGTTTCGCCTCTTGAAACCAACGGACGGTGGAACAGCGGCGGCGCAGCGGCGGACGGCGGCGAAGGACCTGTTCCGGCCAGATTCCGGTGACGGAGTCTTCACGTATATTGTTCACCTCGATGCAACGGTTCCAACGACGTTGGTATTACCCTAATCCGATTTATCGTTTGTCTTTTATCACATTTTGTTTATGATTAATTGATAACTTTAGCTTTTCGTGATAGCTTTTTGCTTTTCGAACCAAATAAGCTCGAATTACTTGTATCCTAGTTTGTATTAATTATGTGAATTATTGTGAATAAATGTTATGTGAATGTATAGTTGGAATTATAGGGATTGGTTTGATTTAACTAGGATTAAGATTAGATAATAGCTTGTAGCTTTAGAGCTTTTGAGAAAAGCTAGTAAGTTATGAAGTTGTACTTCAATTATTTGATTGAATGAATTACGCTTGATTAATCTGGAAATACTTGTTTTACCCCCGAATGGTTTAGGTTTAAATATTTCATAGCTAATGGAATATTATTCGTTTGTTATTCTACTATTTTGATTATAAAATAACCATTCTACCCCTTAAGTGCTCCTTTGTGCTTAGTAACCGAATGTTTATTCTTAAGTATGTTTATCTCTTGTTAATTTGGATTCTTAGTTCGTTTATTAAAGAATAGTGTTATATTGCATTTGTTGATTTTAAATTGCTAAGTTGAGTGATCGTATTTGATTTACTTAATTCTCGTACGCTGTGCGTCTTGTCAGTGTCTGATTTGGTTATGTCTTGTACTACATTGTAGGAGTGGCTTGTTTGTCTATCAGTCCTTTCATAGCTATGCTTCCAGGTAAGGGTTTAAAATATGTTCAATTGGAGTAAGAGCCCTACTATTTGCGAACCAACTTATCGTTCTGCTTTTATTATTACCCTTAATGTTTTCTAGCCCTTTATTATATCATATTTGATATTTAAGTTATTATCTTTATAATGTTTATTCAAACCGTTTTAATATCAAATTGTATATGTATATATATTTTTCTCAAATGTTTTCAATTAGAGACTAGGAAACCTATTTTGTTTTAAAAGGCGGACTTTGGTCTTCTGGCCACGCTAATAACCTTGTCTCGAACGGCCCATTTGGCCACCAAAATGTAGTGTAATGATTGCAAAGTGAGAACTGTAATGATAATGTAATGTTGGGCCCAAAGTTATACAGGAGGTGAGCCTGGAGACGAGCATCTAGGGCAAATCCCGATGTATGCTTCTTGCGTGTTGACTTAGGCCGGTTAACGCTAGCCTAAGTGGATACGAACAGTGGCGCGTATCACGTTTCCATAAATTATGTATCTTGATAGTGGCGTTGACGTCTCCCAAATTCTGTATAATGACCGTGTGGTGGAGTATTTTCTTGTACATGCTTGTTGTGGGAGCCATAAGGAGAGGGCCCGCCGGGGCATATAATGAACGAATAAATGAACGAATGATCTACCACTTTAATTACTTAGTGGAATTACAATGTCGTCTTTTATTATTTATTTTCAACTAATAGAACTGTATTTTGTCAACTGTCAACGGGTTGTAAATCGACTAATACTCCTTTTAAACTGATAGGCTTAATTATGTCCTAAAACGATTTCAAAGGATCCGTTCGTCAATCTTTGACTGTTTTAAAATAAGCCGAACCCGAGTGTTGCTTTGTCGTACAGTTTACAACTTATATTATTTATATTATTTCTTAAAACAAGCAACATTCACCATTTTGGTTTTAAATAACGAACGACGAACTGTGATCAATATATTATATAGCCCCTTACTGAGTATCCTTTATACTCACCCCTACTGCTTTAGTTCTTACTTCAGGTTTCTTCAAGCAGACGGGTGGCAGTGTCACCTATGTAGTCAGTTGGCAACAACAGGTCTAGTTTGATTCGTGTCTCATCTTGGTTAGTCCCAGTGTCCAACAATAGTTGTGTCTTGATGATGTTTTCTTTCATTAATGCTTCTGTTCTAGTTGAAAGAATTGATTATGCTTTGGATTTTAATTATGTTGTAGTTGACGATATCTAGGGCATATTTGTATTAATTGTTAGATTGAGAATTTTTTGCCATGGATGGCTTTGATGATATTAACTATTGATTTATTTTGCTTTCGCATCTCTGTTGTTGTTGGACGTTGTGGTTGTTGTTGCCAGGTTATTTGATCGTGAGTGCCGTTCGCTCGGATGGATTTTCAAGTAGGGAACTCTGTCTTGCTCGGGAGTCTGTTTTAGTTCGGGTGTGGTATTCTTCTTCCCAGCCTTAGAGAGGGGCACTACAAGTCCGCATACCGTTTGGCGCCGGAGTGGGTAGCAAGAGGGCTGCCTTCGGTATCTAACCCGCGGGTTGAGGAAGCGTGGAAGTTACGAGCATTGCCGAAGGATCGGATTTTCTTGTAGCGAGTATGTTGTGAGGCGATTCCAATTGCGTCTAAACGCCGGGATTGTGATGTTGATGACTGTTGTGGGGTTTGCAGGAATGTGGGAGAGGATTCATTGCATGTGTTTTTTCATTGCCATTTTTCTAGAGTGGTTTGGGCACTGTCGAACTTGCCATGGCATGTGATTGATAGATTGGAGGTTTTGGGCGTTCGGAAGGGCATGGCTCAGATCTTAATGGATCTTGATGGAGATGAGGCGGTTAAGTTTGCAAATATCATGTATAGTCTGGTGAACTTATTCGTTTTGTTTGAGATACAGGGGGCGGGGCTTTTGGAGATTTTCCGGGCACAAGAAGTCGGGGTGCAGCACCGGAATCAAGCACGGTGGTGGGTGCCGGAACGGGGGGTGGTCAAAATCAATCTTGATGGTGTTGTGTTCTGGGCTACCTGGTCAGTGGGGCTGGGTTTGTTGGTCATGCGCATGATGGGGCTGTTTTGGGGAGGGAAACGGATGTTCGTGGCCATTGTTGGGAGCCAGAGTTGGCCGAGGTATATGCGGCGAGATCGGCAGTGTTGTTGGCGCACGATTTTGGATGGTGGGATGTTGTGTTCGAAGGCAATTTCCAAGGCTTGATTCACAAGTTGGAGTCAAATGAGGAGGATTGTTCTAATGTTGGTGTTATTGTTGAGGATATTCGTAGCTTAGTTAGTTGTTTTCGTTCTGTTTCGTTTTCTTTTGTTCATAGGGAGGCAAATTGTGTTGCTAATGCCCTTGTTAGGAATGCAGCTTTGGCTCGCGTAGGTTCCGCTTCTTCTGTTCCTGCTGTCGCGCATGAGTTTGTTTTGAACGATTTTGTTTAATTTTATGATAAAACCCCTTTGGGGGTGAGCTTCAAAAAAAAAAAAAATAGTAAATTAGATTCTTTTCGATAAAAAATAGTGTAAACATTTGAGTCTTGTAACCATAAATCTCAAAATATTTGTTAGACTATTATTACATATACATATATATATATATATATATATAGTATTTAAACTATCACATATCTATATATTATCTTTAGATTCTTTTAGATAATATCCATAATAAATGGTATTTTTAAATAGTAAATCAGATTCTTTTAGATAAAAAATAGCGTAAATATTTGAGTCTTGTAACCATAAATCTCTAAATATTTGTGTATTTAAACTATCATATATCTATACATTATTTTTGGATTCTTTTAGATAATATCCATAATAAATGGTATTTTAAAATAGTATTTATGGAATGGCAGAATAGAATTCATTGAGGCTATCCACGTGAACGCTTAAGTGGATAGCTTTAAGGGTTCTGAATTATTATATATAGATTATCTTTATTTTATGTTGTGTTATTGGTTTTTTTTTTTTTTTTTTTTTAAGAATTCCTCTCAGTATTACGGTAATGGGCCTCGCAAATTATTTCCCGGCCGAAATAGAAATGTAGATCAGTAGGCTAAGTATCGTACCCACTGAAAATTGGGCCTTGGGGATATTTTCTCAACATCTGTTTTTTTTTTTTTTGGGTAGAACAACATCTTTTTTTATACTAGAAGTTTTAACGGTACATTTTATTTTTGAGAAAAAAAAAAAAAGGTTAAATGCTAGTAAAGCGTATAATTACCCTTTCATTAATTTAAATTACTGCTATATATAAATGAATGTTATGAAATTTATGCAGAAAACACTAATAAGATACGAGGATCAAAATTATAAACCACAATATATAGATATGTATACAATATATCATATTATATAAAATTTCAGTTATATCTTGAAACTTAATATATAATTTTGTAAAATACATTTGACAATTATATCTTAAAAGACACATCTCTCTTGCCTCAACAATTGTACCTCATCACCGAAAGACGGATACGTATACGACAAGATACAGATACAGAAACACTATATAATTATTGTTTTTTACATTTATACTAAAAAAATATTCGACAGTACTGTATTGAACACGACACTAATATATCCTAATTTTTAGAAGTGTTCGTAAATCATAACTTTTACTATCCTCTCATCCCACTCCTCAATCATACGACATATATAAAAATGATTAAAACCAAATAGAAAACAAAGACAAAAGCAAGCAATCTTGGACGCTTCCACCTATTCTTTGTAAGTAGGTCCATCTCAAGAAACTCCACACAACATATATATAATTATTGTATATAATTCTTTTCTTCTCCCAACAAATGCTTAGCACTCGGGTGTGAGTCCATGGTCTCTCTGCGGATCCCGGCAATAGTCATAAACCATGTAAGTATTCTGTACATGTGTCAACGCCGCGTGCTGCTGGCTGCTCAGCCCATTGCCTCCAGACGGAGAACCTGAAATGGGGCGGCACGAGGCGGCGCTATTTGCGGCACAGCCGCGTATCTTGAAATTGCTGTATTTTCCGATGAAGGGCTGGTAAGTATAGTCGGCTTTGTATCTTCCGTTCTCGGTGGCCCATGACGAAGCGTCCCATATCGAACCGTACAAGGACATGGGCCTATTCGGAAATGTGTCGTCGCTTTTCCTCGGGTACCTTCGAATTGGCACGTCGTCGACAAAATATCTGCATTTCAACATCACATGAAAATGAAAATAAATTAAAGGAAACCCTTTGTTTTACGACACGTATGAGAAAGTGAAAGACAATTATTTGCATGGGTGGGACCATTTATTTTTGCAATATGTAACAAAAGACTTTCGCAATCAAAGTATCAATATTTCATATGTTTTTGAGTTTTTTCTCAATAATTTCACATTAATTGTGCTATATTTTATAATTTGTGATTGAGTATGAAATATGGATACGGACACAATACGATACTGATATGATGTTACGTATTTTTTCAACATTTCACACAAGAGAAATGTCTGACGACAACAGTGGTGGAGCCAAATAACGAACTCAGTGAAATCATTACTTAAATAAGGGTTGACCGATGCATGATAAACATTAATACCAAATATTTTTCACACTTAATATTAAAAGTTTTTAGTGCGAACTTAATATCATTAATGATATATTAATAAAATAAATTCAAACTTTGTATTAGTCAAAATATTTTTACTTTTTGATCCCATAATATAAGACTTTTTGTTTTATTGGGTAGGATCCACTACATGAAATAATATCCAATTTTTTATTTTCTATTTAAATTAATCATAATTTAAATGGAAAATTAAAAATTTTATTGGATTCATTGACCCCACAAACTTTTCCGTTGGTTCGACACGGATATCAAACATGATAAAATAAAATTTTTAAAAAATGATCGCATCATAATTGATTGATATCTAACATACAAAAGTACTTTTATTTTTCCACACGGGAACAACATTTAGGACCTTAGGGGAATGGTTGGGCGATAGCTCCGTCCATGAATGAACAACGGGATAAAGAATGAATAGTATACGCATTATGGAATTTGAAATATAGATTATATTGTGAAATAATGAAAATAAAATAGAAAATTTGAAAGATTAACTATCTTATAATTAATAAGTAGGAGTCGATGTCTATACTTTGCAGTTACCGACAATATCTTTCACTAAATATTAAACATGTTTATGATAGATTGACATATTCCTGCATCTAATTGATCCGCATGCATACACACAAACAATAATTATATAATACTACTTTTTTTCCCACTCAATTATTTTCTATGTTCGGGACAATGATGCACGGATATGGACACAGAAACATGGACACGATACGACACGGATACGGAGATACGAATTTTTTCAAAAATTTAGGACATGATATGGTTCCGACACTGCTATATTATATATTATATTATTTACTAATTTATGCAATATATATGTATTTATTTATTTATTTATTATTTACTAATTTAAGCAATATATCACATATATATACAATTATTCAACATTTAAAACAAAGGAATAAAATTAATATATTGAGTTAGAATTTTTCAATCAATTATTAATTGAAATTGAATAGCAAAAATCAAAAGAAAAAAAACAGAAAAAAAAAAACAAAGGGGCGTAAAAAGAAAACAGTTGCTGGTGAGAGAGAGAGAAGGTGCGAGGAAGGAAGGGGTTTATAAAAAGTTTAAAAAAGCCCAAAAAACTTTAAAAAATTATAAAATTTATCCCGTCGTGACGGACACTTTCCTCAGCCGTGTCGGACATTCCTCCAGCCGTGCCCGACACCGTGTCCTATTTTTTTCTTTTTTCTTTTTTTTTTTAATTTCGGACACGGTTTTGCCATGTCGGACACGTATCAGAGCCGTGTCCGAGGCGTATCCGTGCATTATAGGTTCGGGGACTCCAAAAACTCAATTAGAGATGACTCTCTCAATCCAATTATTCTATGCATAAATTAGAGTTTGAATCCTAAATATTATTTAAGTAATCTAATGGGCCATTCCACTAGATCATACCAAGACTTTTGGTTATAATACAAGTGTTATGGCGTTAATTAGAGGGCGAATTAAATAGGGTCCCCACAAATTATCATATTTATGTATAGGTCTTTCTTATTTCATTTTTTATATCATAGTCCATAACCAGTCAATCGTTAGTCATAGGTCCGGTTAATTTTTTGGTACCATTGCGTTTGTCTCATTGAGATGATGAATTTGGACTATAAATTGTCTGATTCGGTGAAGAAACGAGGAAGTTACAAGTTTAATGAATTTTCTTTCAATTGTGTGTATTGTCAAAATTTCCAGCTTAATAAATTTTTTTTCAATTGTGTTTATAGTCCAAATTTCTCATTTCTTCACCGAATCAGACAAATTTATATTCCAAATCCAATGTCTCGTTGAGACGAACACAACGGTACCAAAAAATTAATGAAACTGTCTAATGGTTAACTGATCGAGGAACTAGAATATAAAAAACCAAATAAAATGGACTTATATATAAACATGACATTATGTGGAACCGTATGTAATTCTCCCTTAATTAGAATAATATTTTAAGAATAAGTCTTTTGTCGCACTTTAGAAAATTAAAGGAGGGGTGACGTAGGGAGTAAAAATTTGGAATTTTTGTAAATGTACAAAATAGGCCTAATTGTATTTTTGGTTCGGATAGCATTATTAGTCCTAAGGTTTTTATTTTAAGATTTTAGTCTTGTAATTTTTAAAATATTGCAATTTTATTCCTGTAATTTCCAAAATGTTGCAATTTTAGTCCTGCATTATCCGGAAAGGAATTGGGAATGGGGCGAGCACAGGACTAAAATTGCAAAATGAAAAACCTTAGGACTAATAATGCTACTTTCGAATAGTTACAGGATCAAAATGCAATTTGGCCACAAAAGTATATGAAAATTGGACTCACATGATTTCATTTGGATTCCATAGAATTGCATAATTGTGAAAATCTTTAGTGGGGTCGAACCAAAGATGGAATTTCATTTCTCTCCCAATAATTCTACCATCTCCACTTCCTCTTATGTATACATTTGTTTGCAACACATAAGGCTTGTTCTCTATCGTCCCCAGGAATTCAATATCTATCTCATCATGGTTTCCTGGATGCTCTTCGTTGTTCGATAGCTGCCATTTAATTTCATTTTTACATATATATAATCCCACTTCGTCAGTACGTACTCAACAATAGTACCCTAGCTAGCTATGGAGACAGACAAATTAAAGGGCGAATTACATAGGAGTCCCTACAAATTTTTATATTTATGTATAGATTTTTCTTGTTTTGTTTTTTACATCGTAGTCACTTGACCGGTCATCTGTTAGTCAGTTCCATTAATTTTCTGGTACCGTTTTGTTATTGAATTTGGAATATAAATTTGTCTGATTCGATACAGAAACGAGAAATTTGGACTATACACACAATTGAAGGAAAATTTCTTAAGCTTGTAACTTCTTTATCGAATCAGACAAATTTATATTCCAATTCATCGTCTCGGTGAGACGAACACAACGGTACCAGAAAATTAACGGAACTGACTAACGGTTGACCGGTCAAGTGACTACGATGTAAAAAACAAAACAAGAAAAATCTATATATAAATATGGTAATCTGTAGGGAACCTTGTGTAATTCGTCCTTAATTAAATTCAATAGATGTTAATTTATGGTATTAAAGTGATCAATGTCCTATAATTCTCACATAGAGAGATGTAATGACTCCAGCAGTGTAACCAGGTTGTAGCTTGATAGCGGCCCCGAAAAAGCCAGAAGAATAAGGAGTAAGCGATTTGAACCCACTTCCTGCAATGGAACAAAAAGTTGTAATTAAAGCGATAGCCCACCAAACAATTTTACGTACCACTATGATAAATAAAGGACTACTAATAATTTTACTTTATAGATTATAATTAATCAATGATAAAGACCATTACTTTGCTAACATAACTCCACAATAGTCACCAGTGACACTATTAACGGGAACATTCTAACCATATGGCGAGTGTTAAATTATTTAATAATTAGTTAGTCATTCTTCCTAAAACTTATACCATTCAAGGATGAGTATAAACACTCGTTATTTAATTACATTAGTTTGATCGAGTCAGGACGGAGTCACGGGACTGGTAGCTAGAAGTTGTCCACCTGCACACCCTAACTAGATCTATATATATGAAAATCATATTTATATTTAATTTTCATTAAAATTTAAAAGTACATATATACTTTGTAAGAATTCAATGTCAGCATGCAGTACTTTTAAATGAAAATTTCCGACTCTGTCCCTGCTTCTAAGTTCTAACTAATAACAATATTATTGAAATAAAGTGAAAAAGCTGCATTATTGAAAGAGCAAATTAAAAAAATGTAATTATATAGTAGTACGTACGTACGTACCTGAGCTTTTGTCAAGCCAAATAGTGAGTGTTCCTTGATCTAAGCTTTGATGCTGAGGACCCCAAAGGTTTCTGAAGCCTTGGTTGAACTCTATAGAGCCAATCCTTGAACCAGGGTAGAAGCCAGGAGAAGGTGGACCCTCAGCATTGTTTGTAAATGGGAACATAAAAAGGAAGAAAACAGAAACAAGGAGAGCCATATGTTGTGATGGAGAAACAAAGAATTATTGTTAACACTATAACTAGCTAGCTATATATCCACTGTTATAAGAGGGCTGAGGAATGTATATATGGGAATTGTATGGCAGTATATATAAGAAGATTGTGAGGTCCTACTTCTGAAATTGGAGTGATGAGGAGGCTGATGGGCCTCACTTGATGACAAAACTGAGCAATTCTTGTGATATATATATATGCATGTATGTTCAAATAATTTATTTCATGTTTGTTTTTATATGGGATATCTTGTTGGTTGGGTTTTGCAAATTATGGAAAGTGTAGGAGAAAGATATGGAAGTTGGAAGTGTAACTTTGTGCCTATGATAAAAAGACAAAAATACGGCAATACAGACATGACATGATACGGATATGGTGACACGGATAATTTCTTTCATATATTTTGTTTTAGAGAAGTGTCCGATAAGACATGTGGTAGAATTTTTAGAAAGTGTCCGTATATTCATCATAACTTTGTGCTTCTTTTGAGCTGGATCGGAGTATATATATACGGAAATGGAGCTAAGGTGTTTCGAGGTTTGACCCAGTGGCTACCAGATATTATTTCAGATGTGGAGATTTGGGGTTCGACTCCTTGCAATGACAAGGATTGAATTTTTTTGGAAGAACGTACCACTACTAAAAAAATTATATATAGAGACATCGTTAAATGTCACTAAAAGTGGGATATAGTGACATTTTAATTTTGTAATACTAGCTAAAAGTGTCATGTATTTAGGTATCTATAGCTTTTTCAATGTTTTTATGAAGTTTCAAAATATATTTTGAATAGGAAAATATAAAATTATAATGACTCTTTTTTTAATGTCTAAACAAGTGAATTATAGAGACATTTTGAGAGAAGTGTCATAAAAAATGTCTAATTAACCAATTTTTTTAGTAGTCGTGACCATTGAAGGAGACTGTCTCAATGTTATCCGGAAGATCCAGTCTGAAGAAGAGGACCTCTCTAGCATTGGGAACCTGATTTATGATATTCATAGATTGTTTAGACACTTTGATGTTATTTCTTTTAATTTTTCTCATCGAAAGGCTAATTATATAGCTCATTCACTCGCTCGTAACGCAGTTTCGACTTGCATTGGATCCACGGATATTCCCCGTTTTACTTGGGATACGATCCTGTTGTTTTGGATGCTGTAACGACCCGAAATTTTGGATTTATTCCAAAATAATATTTTATTCGCGCCAAAGTCTTTTCGTGAGAATATTTAGTATCACGAATAAGTTTTACCCGAGAATCCACTTTTTACCCGAAACTATATATTTTACCCTGACCCTCTTTAATACCTATTTTTCATATCTACCCCTCTCATATCCCTCAATTCCACTTGTACCCCTCTTGTTGCAAAAGAAGAATAAAAGAAAAGAAAAGGAAGAAGAGAAAGAGAAAGAGAATGATAGAGGAGCCGAGAGAGACAGAGGCGAGAAAGAGGAAGAAGGAGGACAAAGAGAGAAATCTTCCCGACGTCCTACCGAGCCCGTTTCTCGCACGATCGACGAGCCGTGAAAACCCAAATGATCCTTGCTTCGTCCTCTACCGGTAATACTTTTACCCCATTTCAATCCGTTCATTCCTCGTTGCGATTTCGTGAGTTTTTAGATAGAATTTTATAGAATTGGGTTTTCGTGTTTAGGAATATTTACTTGGTCATTTTGCATGATTCTTGAACCTATGTGTAGCTAATGTGATATATATGCTTATATGTGAAAATTAGCATGTTTTATGGAGTTTTTTGGGAGATCTATTGATTTGTGTGATGGGCGTGAGTGAGAGCTTCGCGAATTGCTGTTTTCTGCTGCCCAGAAGATCTGGACGGGCTTGCGCACGATCTTGCCAAGCCCGTACGTAGCCCTGTGCGCAGCCCTTTTAACCTACACTGACTTGAGCCCGTGCACGAGCCAGTGCGTAAGCCCGTTTGCAGTTGCACGGTCTTGACAGCGCGCTCAAGACTGTTCGTGAGCCAGTGCGCCCTCTTTTGTGCTTGCACCGGCTTGCCAAACCCGTGCGCTGGCCGGTGCAACATACTTAGAACTTTTCCAGCTCTTTTCCTTTCTTTCACTTCGGAAATTTGGTCAACCCCTCTTAATTAAAAGGTTTACTTTTGCAAACGACCTCCTAAAATCAATCTGATTCCACCTATAGCTTCCTTGAGCTTCGAGATTTAATATTTTGCAAAATTATAATTTATCCGACCTTATTTGACCGTCAATTGACATCTTTCTCGTTTAGAGATTTTGTTCACTTTTTCCCGTTTGTTATCCATTTGATTCCGTATTCGCGTGAGAGCGTTCTTATATTATTTTAAGCATGTCTACGTGCCCTAATTGTGTTTAAGCATGTCTTTAATATTTAATTTTAATATTTCTTCCTATTATTAGAATTTCAATAATATTTCTTTAATTGTTGTTTCGTATTTTACACATCTCCATATGTTTAGTTGATTAACTTTCCATATTGCGTTTATTACATGATTTGGATTCTATTTGTATTGCCGTGCGTCGTTTGTTGTCTCGTGTCTTGCTTTTAGTATTGTCAGTCTTGTTTTCATCCTCTAGGCCCTGTGTATTACAGGTGGGACCAACGAGGGAGAAACTTGACTACCGCTTGCTTTCATTCTGTCGGGTCGAGCCAGGTAAGGGTTTAAAATGCTTTCAACTGGAGTAAGGACATAGTTATATAGGTTTGCGAAATAAATTATTTTCCTGTCTTTCTTATAACTTGTTGTTCCTGCCTTTACTATTCATTATGTGATTAGTCAAACCTTTAAATAACAAAACCTATATGTATAATATTTTACAAATATTTTCAACTAGAGGCAAGGAAAACCCATTTGTTTTTAAATGCGAACTTTGGTCTCTCGGCCTCGCACATATAACCTTGTCTTGAACGGCCGCTTTGGCCATTCATATATAACTGTTTGCATCATCTTTTCGAATGGGGCCCTTTTGGCCACCCAAATGGATATTGATTTCAAAATGCAAGCCATGGACTGGATCATGACTTTGGGCCCGGAGTATACAGGAGGTGAGCCTGGAGACGAGCGTCTAGGGCAAATCCCGATGTATACTTCTATGTGTGTTAACTTAGGTTGGCTAGAAGGGTGGCTAGCTTAAGTTGATGCGAACGGTGGTGCTAACCGCTGCTCCTTAAAACTCTGTATGGTGGTGCTAATCGCGTCTCCTTAAAACTCTGTTAGTGGATCATTCTTGTCGGTAGTGGAGTATTTGACTACATGCTTTCATGATTTTCATGGTTGGGAGTTATAAGGAGAGGGTCCGTTCTCGCCGGGACACATTATTGCATGACTTATTGCATTACTTACTTGTCTAATTGATTTACTGCTTTCGTTGCAAGTCGAATCACCTTCCGATTTTCTCCATTTAGCCTATGGATTTCCCTATATATATATATATAAAACCCGAAAGCGTGGCTCGAACTTGCCCAACTTAAGCCTTCTTTATTGTTCAAACTACTTAGTTGAATTACGAGCCGTGTTTACTTATCATTTCCAACTTGTTTATATCATGCCTTTCGAACTTGTAATGGCCTCGTGACTCAACTAATATCCTTCCAATTGATCGACTTGACATTATGTGCAAATGATTTTAAAGGATCCAGTTCGTCAACCTTTTTATGTTTTCAAAGTAAGCCGAACCCGAGTGTTGCCTTGTGTTATTGTTTTGCAACTTATATCGTTATTTGTATTATTTCTCAAAACGGGCAACATTCACGACTTTTGGTTTTAAAAGATAAACGACGAACTGTAATCAAAACCCCCCCTTACTGAGTATCCTTTATACTCACCCCTTCTATCTTAGTTCTTGCTTCAGGTAGACAGGTGGCGGCATCACCTATCTTGTCAGTCGGTATCAGCAGGTCTAGATAGACTCAGTCTTGTAATCTGGTTTGTCTTGTCAGTGGTCCCAACAACCGTCGAGTCTTGTTTATTGTATTTAATTACTTTCGTACCATTTACTGCTTTATATACCTTCTGTACCTGATGTGCCCCTGTTGTGGGATAGTTGAAGATACCTATGATTGCACAAGATAGGCTAGTTGAGCCATGGACGGCACTACGTGTTTATGATTTGATTGTATTTTGGAACTGCAAATGTTAGATGATATTATGTTAGCCTCGTAGGCTTTTATGGAATTTAATTGTTTACCTTTTAAATCGCTTCCGCATTACTCTGTATTGTTGTGGTTGTTGTTGGATGTCGTTGATGTTGCCGGTAGTCATTGCTTGCGTGCCGTTCGCCGGAGTGGGTTTTTGAGTTGAGGCCCCTCACCAAAGCTCGGGAGTTCGCTTCAGTGCGGTTGTGGCGTTCCTCCTTCAGGGGGCGCTACAGATGTTGTTTAATATACTGCTTCGGTTTAGCTTTAAAAAAAAAAAAAAACAGAATAGGGCTCCATATATTATTACTGGCCGGCCGATATATTAATTAAGTTGATTAATTCCTTGTCATAATTCCACAGTTATCTATTAATTCCAAGAATTGGGATGGAAAATGTCAAACGTTGATTAATTTGTCCCAATGTGTGCTTATAAATAGTGGAATTTCATTCAATATTATTAGTAAAATATTGCAGAAATGTTATCCGTGAAGGCATTTATGGCCTTTGTGACTTCACAGGGAATTGTTGGACTGGACTAATAATGAAAATTTATAAGTATGGCTCTCACATGCATGTTACTAGTGTGTAAACTTTTGGAAACTCCATTTCCTAGTTTCTGCCAAAGATTACCTGCCATCCATTTCATTATCCTCTATGATCAGCTTATCCATTTTTTCATCCTATCAGATAAATGAAAAGTTATTATTTCGTTTCAACTTTCAAGGATATGGAGACTTTATCAATTTTGTGATATATGGCTTTTTTTTTTGGTACATGAATATATCCAATTTTCAGACAAAAAAATTTACTAACATGTGCATTACAGGGACTCCTGAGTGGGCCAAACGAATCGAACCGAATCGAATCTTAGCATTTTTTTAAGGTTCGGGTTCGGGTTCGAGTTCGAACCAATTTAATCGAATCCGAACTCGAACCCATACCTAACGAACCCATCAGAAAAGGATTCAGGTTCGGTTCGAGTAGATGTTCGAGTTCAGTCCGGTTTGAATTCGGTTCGATATATAGAGGTTTGAGTGCAGTTCAATTAGAGATTTGAGTTCGGTTCGAATAGAGGTTTCGATTCGAGTTCAGTTTAATTCGCGAATAATATTATATGTATTATACATTATTAAATTATATTACATATAATAATATATAAATATATATATTAATTATTTTATTAATATATATAGGATTCGCGAATCTCGAACCTAGAAACATATTAATAAAGAGAGAAAATGCCAAAAACAAAATATAGGTGTTCTTTCGTTCGATTACCACTAAACGCGTATGGGTATTTTTTCCTGATTAATGTGTATGTTTAGTCGAATTTTGTAGTTTGTTGGTTGCTAAAAGTTCTTACCATGGTGTATTGATTATTAATATAATGAATTGTAAGTTGTAATCATATGTTGTAATAATATAATTATATAATTAGTATTTATCCTTTGCGTTGCATAGAGAAATTTATTTATAATTAATAAAATATATAAATAATTAATTAATTCATAATTTGAAACCTACACCAAAATAATTCTTTTTATAAAATAATTCTGAACTATATATATGAAAAACTCATTTTATATCTATCTATCTATATATATATATATATATAATACTTTTTTAAACTCATGCACACAATCAATACAAAAATATTAAAATGATAACTAAACATAAAAATATTTAATAAGAGGCCATATAAATAATGATTGGAATCTCTTGTATACTTGATTTTATCTTTTTGTTGAATAATTTGTTATTATTTTATTATTAAGTAATAATAATATTCATTTAATTATTGAAATTTTCTTTATATTATGAAAATACTAATATTTAAATATAATAACTTAACCAATTTATTCACATTGAAATGAAATATAATCTTTCTACCACAAAATGAAATGAAACACATATATATAGAGTTTTTTCTAAAAAAATCAACTATTTTATTATTTTATAATATTAAGATAATAATAAAATTTAATTAAACATATATTTTAAAAAATGTATGTAATTATGTGACCCCCACAAATAATTAAAAGCAATTTTGGAAAAATAATTACATGATAGATAAAAAGAATACAAAATAAAAAGAATATTAATTATATAACTAAATAATCTTTTACCCAAATATTGTTAATATTTGTTGAATAGTAATTCTTCTATACTATGCTTTCATGTACAACTTGAATATTATATTTAAATTATAAATAGTTTTAAGCTCCTCTTCAATCATATGTATATTTTTTAGCACATAAATATAAAGTTCATAATGATTAGTAAAGCTTATTAAAATTTACTTAAAATGATTTCTTATGTATATTTTTTAGCACATAAATATAAAGTTCATAATGATTAGTAAAACTTATTAAAATTTACTTAAAATGATTTCTTGATTGAAATTTTCAATAAAAATATTATATAAAATAGTTATTTAATTCTATAATTAAATAGGAGTTACAAAATTTTTAATATAAATAAATATATGGAATGTCAATTAAATATATTTGTAAGTTACAAAAATAATAATTAATGAACTTATTTATAGAAACAATTTACATGGCAAAATAGACTAATTCTAACTTATCCAACTCATTAACACATCAGCATGTTTCCTAAAACATCTCACTTAATCATTTTCATTTTCATATATATATGATTAACAAATTACCGTATCTTTTTGAATTCGTAATAAATACACATCCATTTTTCTGCATGCCATTGACATCAAAGTATATTTTGAACCACATGGTTTTTATCATAACATCTTTATGTCACAAATTTTCATTTCCTTTCAGATATATATACATCGATGCCCCTCTCACAAGTGGTCCCAAATAGTCATTAGTGTAACTAATTTAGAGCCAACCTTGCATGTCATCATATTGCAATTAAAATCAATCTTTGTCCAATGTATTAATATTTTTTTAATCATATTATTACAATACATCATTATATATTATAATTCACAAATAATCAATACATCATTTTGCTGCAATTAGAAACATATTTGTGGAAATATATATAGTACACGTTTAATTGAATATATTAAATCCGTCAAAATTCCGCAAAATAATTAATATTATGTTGAAAAAAAATTATATATTATACCGAACAAAACATAGTCCTACGTACATGATGGTGGATATTTTGGATGACCACGTGGCATGACCTTAGAGAGTCAAATGCCACGTGTATCTAGTCAAAGTCCGCTCGCCACATGACCGGAGTCCAAGTCCAACGGTTGATCGGGAGAACGAGCCTGACGGTCGACCGTCACAATGACTCTTCAGGAAGAGCTTAAGTCTTTAACTCGAGCGTTACGCGCTCGACGACTGCAGGTCGATCCTCATCATGTGTCTCTAGGAGCATGACCTGAAAGTCGAGGCACTAAGCTCGACCTTGTCCCATCCCCGCACGCTCGATCCAATTTTAACCGCATTAAATGCGCCGCACCTGCGCTGACAGCTTTCCGTACGGGAGTCAGCCTGAAGCATTAAATGTCCTGCAGTCGACGCCTTTAATGCACGGCCAAATAGTGTACTGAGTGTGTATATTTCCACCCTATAAATACCCCAGACATTTATTGTGGTTGGTAAGCTTTTCTCATTAATTGCTCCGACCATCTTCCTCCTTATTTGAATATCCTATTCCTAGACTGACTTAATTCAGTGGAGGGGCTACGCTGGAGACAATCCCCTCCGGCCAAGTAACCCATTGTTCCGTGCTTTTCAGGTCGAAGTCGGATTCCACCATATAAATTCAACTGAAAGATTAGGACACGTGGTCGACCCTGATCACTTACCAGAAAACACCCTCATCAGTTTGGCGCCGTTTGTGGGAAACCACTTTCGACCTTAGAGCTAACAAGCACGAACCACGGTGAACAAGAGGACGAAGAGCACCCAGAGTGTCATAAAAACTCGATCTCAGATCGAGGCTGATCGAGCTGCAGCTGCCGCTGCAGAGCAAGCGACCTTCACCGCTCATCTCGAAGCGATCGACACCCTTCAGAAGGTGCGAACCCTCCCAATGAGGTGGAAGAAGATGCAGTCTCGCGCGTCGATCTTCCGGATGTCCTGCTTCCTGCTAAACCCTCAGCCCAAGACCTAGCTGCTTACACTAATCAAGTTTATGAAGAAGCCAGGCAGGCCCTCGAGGCAGGAAGGCCTGCAAGGGTGATTCCCGTTACGGTCAATATCACCGAGCCTCTCCCTATACAGTACCGGCTATCACGACCCCCGTTACCTCCCCGAGCACAAACCCAAGTAGGTGGAAGGAATGGCGGTCGAGGACGCGAGGCTGTCCGACCCCCTCACTACCCCGTCGACCATTCCCCGGAGGGAGGTGGGGAAAACAACGGCCACACGATTCAGCGACCTGGGAAGGCGCACGCTGTCGAGCAGGACGACGAGCCCGAGGAAGAAGACTTTTATGATGATAAGTACGATCATGAGGAATACGACGGTCGAACTGATGAAAGGGACTACGTCCCCCCACCACCTAACCGTCAAAGGACATACTCTCAACCCATTCGACCGGCACACTCCCAACCAACCCGCCCTACGGGCGGGCTCATGTGAGACGCTTGTCGAGCTCACCCCCTCGACCTCTTGTCATGGAGAGGTTAACGAACAAATTCTCCTGTATTCCACCATTTGGAGACTTGAGGGACAGGCTCCCTCCCTAACCCAACGTTGCTCGTAATGAGCAAAGGGGGCCCGAGCGTAACGCCCGAAGCCGTCGACAGAGGCTATCACCATTTACTGAGTAAATCCTCAGCGAGGACCCAGGGTCGACAGCTCCCTCGCGACCTTCCCATCTACGATGGGAAAACCGATCTTGGGGACCACATCACCAGCTTCGAGCTATCAATGAACCTATTTCCCCACACACCGCACACTTGGGCAAAGGTTCTGGCAACGAACTTCAAAGAGGCTGCACTCGATTGGTTCCTCAGGCAACTTCCTGCGTCCATAAGGTCGTACGACGAGCTCTCCACAGCGCTTGAAGGTCATTTTTCGCCTTTGATCCAAGACAGGCTTGGGGTATTCCGTCTGGATTCGATCGTCCAAGGGGTGAATGAGACACTAAGGGATTATTTTACCGGCTTCAATGCAGAGCTGGTCCGAGTCGCGCCACCTGACCTGGCCGTCGTTCTCAGCGCTTTAGGGAAGAACTGGCACTGTCGGGATTTCACCAAAGATATCCTCGGTCGAGTCCCCATAGAGAGCTTGAGAGACATCCAAGATTGTGCTACTAAATGGATGGATTATGAGGAAATTGAGAGAGGTTGCTGGGCGAAGAACGGCCATGTCACGACCCCCGGGCGCGGAGAGGAGAACCCTCACGACGGCGCCCGTTGGACGCGCGGGTATAAGCTTCAAATCCACTGTGCACAACCCTAAAGTTTGGCTTAGGAAGCACTTGCCAAAAGGGATTAATCCATATTGATTGTACATGAGTTCTAACTTATAAACCCTTCGAATTACATTTGAATTTCCGATGTGGGACGGAATATCAAGACACACGGCCTCTAGACACCACCTGGCGCAAGGTCGTGAGTATCACTCTCACGGCCTCACCCATAGGCCGTGTCCTTTGGGCCGTGTGTGTGGATCCTTCAAATTGGGGCGTTACAGGCCAAGCCATATTGCGGAGCATAGGGCAGACCCCGGCCCATAGCAACTACTACAATCGACCCCGCAGCCCCAAAGCCCGAAGCCCGCCGGTCGAAGCAGAAACAAAGGTCGACAAGAGGGTGGCGGTCAAACAGGGAGAAGTATGAGCCCTTGATTTGTGCAATCGGGGATATTCTCCCAAAAATCCCTGAGAAACTCCTTAGGTATCCAAAGAAGCTGAAGCTCAACCTGCGGAAGGTCGATGACAACAAGTATTGCGAATTTCACGACCAACCAGGTCACAACACTGACGATTGCAATCAGCTAACAGATGAGATAGAAAGGCTCATCCAAGGTGGGCACCTGGCTGAATTCGTTAAGAAGTTGAAGCGCAACAGAGATCGGGGTCGTGAGCGACGCTGTAATGAAAAGGGGTGGATCAACGGTCGAGATCTAGATCTCGAACGCCCCCAGCAAAGCGAAATCAGCGTGAAGGAAAGCAGATTGCCAACACTAGCACGATCCTGAATGAACCGACTCATGGTCGGATTGACATGATTGTTGGTGGACCCGACTATAGAGATAGCAAAACCGCAAGGAAACGAGGAATCCGCCGAGCCCAGGCAAGCCTTCATGGCCCGCACGAGATATTTCAAGTCGAACGGGGGGAAGAATGGAGACAGAAGGAAGTAGCATTTTGCGATAGGGATTTTCATTTAGATCCCCATCGGGATGGCGTAACGCCGAGTTGTCCGATGGTGGTAACTTTAGATATCGCAAACTACGCTGTAAGTAAATGTTTGGTCGATACTGGAGCTAGTTCAAATATTGTCCTTTACTCGACTCTCCAACGAATGCATTTGAGTAAGCTAAAATGTGAACCAGTGAGAACGACCTTGAAAGGCTTTGGTGGCTCGATCATCGCGCCAATAGGTCAAATTATAATGCTAACCTCCATGGGAACTCAGCCCGTTCGCACGAAGATGGAAATTAACTGGGTCGGAGTTGACATTCCTGACTTTCCTTATCACATGATTTTGGGTCGACCCGGCCTTATTGACTTTAAGGCTGTGATATCGACCTATCAACAAAAAATCACGGGATCGGAGAAGTATGTTGTGACTTGGCCGAATCATGGGCCTATTACGCGATCGCAAACGAGGTTCGACCTCCACCTAAGGGTGACGTGCTCAGACCAGGCGACCTCATCATGGACGACGCGGACAATGATGAAAGAATCCGCGAACCTAAAGGGGATGGAGTCTCGCGCTCGAAGATGAGCACCCACGAAGCTCGAAAGAAAAGAAAGGTAGACAAGTCTCGACTGTCCGCTCGATAAGGATCAAGAGAAAACAACCATGGTCGGGGCAAGTCTCGAGGGAAAACAGTTGGAGTGCCTTACCATCTTCCTGCAGGATAACGTGGACGTCTTTGCTTGGAAAGCCACAGACCTGGAGGGGGTCGATCCGAGCGTAATCTCGCATTATCTCAATATCGACCCTGCGTTTAAACCTATAAAACAGAAACTGAGGACTCAGAGCATCGTCCGTAACTCGATCATTGAAGAGGAAGTTAATAAGTTACTCGACGCTGGATACATTACCCCTGAGAAGTATGTGGATTGGCTTTGTAACGTGGTCCTCGTGGCCAAGACCGGAGGCAAATGGCGAATGTGCAATGACTTCACCGATCTTAATCGAGCGTGTCCTAAGGACCCCTACCCCTTACCTCGGATCGATCAGCTAGTTGATTCAACCGCCTACTATGAGTTGATGAGCATGATGGATGCCTTTCAAGGTTATTACCAAATTCGAATGGCTCCACAAGACCAGAAGCACACGGCATTCATCATCGTGAAGGGAATATATTGCTTCAAAATGATGCCATTCGGGCTAAAAAATACAGGAGCTACCTACCAGAGGTTAGTCAACCTAATATTCGACCCACTGTTGGGGAAGACGGTCGAAGTCTACGTAGACGATATGATCGTCAAAAGTCTGAAGGCTGAAAACCATCAGGACGACCTGAAAGAGATGTTCGCGTTGATAAGGAGACACCGCCTCAAGCTCAACCCCATGAAATGTGTGTCTGGATTAAGAGGGGGAAAGTTCCTTGGGTACATGGTGAGCTAACGAGGGATCGAGGCTAACCCGGAGAAGATCTCTGCTATAGTTAACATACCTCGACCGGAGACCATCAGAGGGGTCCAGCAATTGGTCGGTCGAATTGTGGCACTTAACAGGTTCATTGACGATCGGCCAAGCGTAACCTTCCATTCTTTAAAATACTAAGGGACGTGACTAAGTTCGAATGGACGGAGGAGTGCGATCGAGCTTTTGAAGAGATGAAGAAGTACTTAGCCTCAGCTCTGCTGATTGCCAAGCCAGAGTAGGGAGAGATACTTTATCTCTACCTCGCCGTCTCAGATGAGATGATTAGCTCAGTCCTAGTGACCGTTCGCGATCGAAAACACCTCCTGGTGTACTACGTCAGCAAGGTCCTACACGGGGCTGAGACTCGATATCTAGAGATCGAGAAATTTGCGCTTGCGCTAGTGGTGTCTTCTAGAAAACTTCGCCCATACTTTCAAGCACATGAGATCGTGGTCCTAACCGACCAACCCCTGAAGCAAGTAATGGCTAAGCCAGATAACTCCGGTGGGCAATCGAGCTTGGACAGTTCGACATCACCTTCCAGCCCAGGGTCGCGATGCAAGTACAAGTCCTAGCTGACTTCCTGGTAGAAAAAACGACCGCTGTGAAAGCAACTAAGAGTAAGAGTACCCACTGGCTCTTGAAGGTTGACGGATCCTCGACCGCTCAAGGCAGAGGTGCAGGGATTTCCCTAACGAATCCCGACGGATTGGACCTTGACTTTGCGGTGGGCCTGGACTTCCAAGTCACCAACAACGAAGCGGAGTACGAAGCGCTCATCGTAGGACTAAGAATCGCGCGCCAAGTCCAGGGGCTCTATGAGGCTCGAAAGGAAAACATGATCAAATACTTGGAGGAAGTACATAAATTGACGGCTCAATTCGCCAGTTACACGATCGATCAGGTGCCTAGGGAGGAGAACACTCAAGCAGATGTACTATCGAAGATCGCGAACGGCCTTAAGGGTACGGAGGAGCACGAAATCACCTTCAAAGTTTCTGATCGTCGAGCCATCGACGGACCAGAGGCGACCATAGTAATGATTGACCCTGAAGAGCCTTGTTGGCTTGACGAGATCGTGCTATACCTACGAGAAGGGACTCTCCCTCATGATCGGAACGCCGCTCGACGGCTATGCCACCGCGCGACCAGATACGTCCTTGACTCAGAGGGCTGATTGTACAAACGCGGTTACCGCCGACCACCAATGAGGTGTCTCCGACCCTCTCAAGTAGAAGAAGTTCTCTAAGAGATCCACGCGGGTAGCTGTGGAAACCACGCTGGAGGCCGATCGTTAGATAGAAAGGTTACGAGAGCAGGCTACTTCTGGCCGACTCTCGAGCGTGATGCTGAAAGGCACACAATGTAGCGGGCGCCCCAAACGGGTAACGCACGCTCCGCACCGAGCCCCGACCCGGAACCGAAATGGAATCCGACCCGAATCGAAACCCGGCGAACGACACACATTTACTCAATTACTAGGCGGGGGTTTCAAAAACGAAAGAAAACGATAGAGGTGCGGAAGCAAAAATAAACAAAACAATAAATCATAATAATTGCACAAGTATTAAAGCCCACCAAGGCCAACGAAATTCAATTACATAAATAATAAATGGGTTCGATACAATATCCCGACAATAGATAATAACGGGTTCAACATACAAATCCCGAATACTAAATACATAAATCCTAATAACATAAAACGTAAATAATAGCCAAACGGAAATAGAGTTATACATGAGCAAAAGAATGCAACTCTAAAGACGCGACGACGAACAAATCCCGCCTAGTATCCTGAAACCAATACCAAGGGTGAAACAAAGAGGGTTAGTCAAACGACAAAGTGAGGAGGGAATAATAGTGTATATTATAAAACGGAAGTAAATCACCAATTTTAAACTTAAAAGAAATCAACATAAAAGAAAGGTTTTCGTAAACGGTGGTGATTTAGCATAAAACATAAACATATCATATGACTCGGCGAGTCGAGCCCTTAACTCCGATTTTCAAACATAAAACGGGAAACCACCCTTATTCCTCCAATGTAGACGGACCGCTAAATCCGAACTACGCATAACATACGATATAATCTCAGGTACTCAAAGGGCTGCCGCTCCGGCCTCACCCTGAGCTCCCAAATGGAGGGAACCATAGGATTTCCGCCGTAGACCCAATGTCTACCAACTTCATCCTATCGTCCTTACTCTAGGCCCAAATATACATACATACAGTTCATAACTCGCTTTTCAAATTATTCTGGGTTGGTCAAAAGACCGTTCGAGACATGTCATATGCGAGGCCGAAGGCCAAAGTTCGCCTTAGAAATTAAAGAGGTTTTACATGTCTCTTTCGCAAACGTTTGAAAGAATATACGTAGTACTTTTTCATGTCAAAACATTTTCGATAAATCGAATAAACATAATAGTCATAATATTTACTAGGTATGTAAAGACGGTGTGAAATCAAAACGTAAAACAAGGCTTATATCGGGAGAGGCTTAATATATATATATATATATATATATATATACATATAGTACTGGAGTCAGAAACGGAAAGCCTCACCTGTTGGCTAAACAAAAGAAGTAAAAGCAAGACCGGATGCGTTACTCCACGGGAGTATCGTCTGCAAAAATACAAAGACACAACCAAATAAGACTAACGACGACGCACGGCTTATACGAAAGCATTAAAACACATAGAAGCATGTTAAACAGTCATTCATAACACTTAGGTTCACATTCTATCAAAGTACGTAAATTCAATAAGCAAATCAAATTAGAATGCGATAAAAGTTCATAATCATGCATAAAAGGCAATAAGGAAGCATGCTTTCAAGTTTTGGAAGAAATGGACAACATTTGAAAAATAGCCCAAAATGCCTAAACAAAAAACACGAGGAACGGGGCCCGAACGAAGTCGGAAAAATTTAAGCTTCCTAAAATATGTATTTAATGATTTATAGGATCTATAGGTGAAATCGAATCTCAAATCGGAGGTCAAACGAAGAAATTCAACTTTTAAAAGTGCCCGTTGACTCACATTGCCGAGAGCAACATTCTGAAAATGGAGAAATTTTGGCTAAGGGGGACACACGGTCCTGGGGACGGGCGGACGCACGGGCTTGAACTCGTGCTCAAGCCGGTGCAGACACTTGCACTGGCCTGCGCACCGGCTTGCGCACGGGGTGCACAAGGCCGTGCAAGGCCCAAAAGGGGCACACACGGTCTTGGCGCACGGTCTCAAGACCGTGCATAAGGCCGTGTGGATCTAAAGAATAGCAGCAAAATGCAGAATCGCGAGGGCTTCGCGGGAACAACCCAAAATTCGATATTAAACCCATCAATCATGCAAATCTCAAGTTAAAACTCACATATATTGATCTACAACATCTAATCTACCTATAGAACTAAGAATCACGTAATTCCATCCATAAAATCATTCAAAATCATCATTTAACCTAAATGTGCAACTATTCATCAAAATCAGAAAAACGAAGCAATGGAGGCATTAATCGAGAAAGACGTGAAAAGCTGACTCGTAGATGAGATCGCGAGGAGTTCGTAGGATTTCACGGCTCGAAAATCGGTGGGGAAACGAAGTCGGGACGATCGATCAAAGTCTCATCATCTTCTTTCTCTTTTTCTTTCTATTCTCCTTCTTTTTCTTTTGTTGTTGCGTGAATGAGGTTTGAGAGAGAGATAGAGAGTCTTAGTCAAAATTTGACTTGGGTTGAGAATCGAAAGGGCATTTTTGTAATTTTTACAAAATAAGTTCGAAAACTCATGTTCTCCAAATAATACATAATTACAGTCAAAATTCATATAATTAAACGCACATTATCAATTTGTGGTTTAAATATCAAAATTCACTCATATACGAAATTGTTATAAAATCACATAATAATTGTCAAATAAAATAATAAAACGCATAAATAAACGATTCGGGCATACCAGAATAAAATTCAGATTTTCGGGGCGTTACACACAAGGCGCTGCATCAAGTGCCAAAAAATGGGGAATTATTCACACAAGCACACCGCAGAGATGATTGCGTTCGACGTATCATGGCCAATTGACCAATGGGGGATAGATATTGTAGGACCACTCCCGACCTCCACTATAAGACAAGCTGATTACTGCATCGTGGCGTGTGAGAACTTTTCCAAATGGGTCGAGGCGGTAGCCGTCAGGAAAACGACCTCCAAGGTCATCCAGAACTTTCTATGGAGAAACATTGTGTGTCGATTCGGGGTGCCCCGTGTTCTGATTTGTGACAATGGGCCCCAGTTCAAAGCTAATAACATGCAAGAATGGTGTGTAGACCATGGAATCGACCAACGCTTTGCTTCAGTTGGGTATCCACAAGCAAATGGGCAAGCTGAAGTCACCAACCGTACCATCCTTCGAAGTCTTAGTGCTCGACTCGATGCGAAGAAGAAAGCATGGGCCGATGAGCTTGATGAAGTCTTATGGGCCAATAGGACGACTCCAAGAACTGCGACGAGCGAGACTCCCTTCGCTCTGGTCTATGGATCAGAGGCCCTGATCCCCACTGAGTTGACCCACGAAACGGCCCGAGTCTCGCACTTCCAGTTGGCACAGAACAATGAAGGGCGAGCGCTCGAACTGGACCTCATCGAGGAGAAACGCCACCGAGCTTTAGGTCGGATGCAACAATATAAAGCAGCTGCCGCGCGAAGTTACAATAAGAACGTTCGACCGCTAAGCTTTCATGTGGGTGATGTAGTCCTGAAGAAGGTCGAGGTCTACAGGAAGGTCAAGAAGCTCTAAGAGAAGTGGAACGGATCATACCGTGTCGCACGGATCTCCAAAACCAACGCCTATAGATTGGAAACCTTAGGTTCAGAGTCTGAAGAGCTCCCTCGACCGTGGAATGCTTATAATCTAAAATTATATTATCCTTAAAACCGATCCTTATAAGATACGGATATGTAACTCCCCTCGAAGGGCTCGTTTGTAAAGACGTGATAATTTTAATATATTTTTAAATTTCTTATGAGTTGCTATTTATTAATCCCACCCTTGTTGGCATTCGATGTCCCATCATGCTCGAGGGAGGGGGGAAGGCCCTGGGATGTTCAAGTCAAGTATTTGACGTAGGAAAGTTCTTTGGGAGCTACGCTTCAACAACAAGATCTAGGGACTCGAGCCACTAAGTTCAAAAGTTCTCAAGTTTGAAGGTACGCTTCAACAAGAAGAACTGGGGACTCGAGCGTAAAGCTCGAGCCCTCAAACTTGTTCATAAGTTCTTAAGTTTGAAGGTATGCTTCAACAAGAAGAATTGGGGACTCGAGCGTAAAGCTCGAGCCAACTAAGTTCAAAAGTTCTCAAGTTTGAAGCTACACATCAACAAGAAGAACTGGGGACTCGAGCGTAAAGCTCGAGCCCTCCAACTTATTTATAAGTTCTTAAGTTTGAAGTTATGCTTCAGCAAGAAGAACTGGGGACTCGAGCGTAAAGCTCGAACCTACTAAGTTCAAAAGTTCTCAAGTTTGAAGCTACGCTTCAACAAGAAGAATTGGGGACTCGAGCGTAAAGCCCGAGCCCTCCAACTTATTTATAAGTTCTTAAGTTTGAAGTTACACTTCAACAAAAGAACTGGGGACTCGAGCGTAAAGCTCGAGCCCTCCAAGTTATTTATAAGTTCTTAAGTTTGAACTTACGCTTCAACAAGAAGAACTGGGACTCGGGCATAAAGCTCGAGCCCACTAAGTTCAAAAGTTCTCAAGTTTGAAGCTACGCTTCAACAAGAAGAACTGGGGACTCGAGCGTAAAGCTCGAGCCCTCCAACTTATTTATAATTTCTTAAGTTTGAACTTACGCTTCAACAAGAAGAACTGGGACTCGAGCGTAAAGCTCGAGCCCACTAAGTTCAAAAGTTCTCAAGTTTGAAGCTACGCTTCAACAAGAAGAACTGGGGACTCGAGCGTAAAGCTCGAGCCCTCCAACTTATTTATAAGTTCTTCAGTTTGAAGTTACACTTCAACAAAAGAACTGGGGACTCGAGCGTAAAGCTCGAGCCCTCCAAGTTCTTTATAAGTTCTTAAGTTTGAATTTACGCTTCAACAAGAAGAACTGGGACTCGAGCGTAAAGCTCGAGCCCTCGAACTTATTTATAATTTCTTAAGTTTGAACTTACGCTTCAACAAGAAGAATTGGGGACTCGAGCATAAAGCTCGAGCCCACTAAGTTCAAAAGTTCTCAAGTTTGAAGCTACGCTTCAACAAGAAGAACTGGGGACTCGAGCGTAAAGCTCGAGCCCTCCAACTTATTTATAAGTTCTTAAGTTTGAACTTACGCTTCAACAAGAAGAACTGGGGACTCGAGCGTAAAGCTCGAGCCCACTAAGTTCAAAAGTTCTCAAGTTTGAAGCTACGCTTCCACAAGAAGAACTGGGGACTTGAGCGTAAAGCTCGAGCCCTCCAACTTATTTATAAGTTCTTAAGTTTGAAGTTACGCTTCAATAAGAAGAACTGGGGACTCGAGCGTAAAGCTCGAGCCCACTAAGTTCACAAGTTCTCAAGTTTGAAGCTACGCTTCAACAAGAAGAACTGGGAACTCGAGCGTAAAGCTCGAGCCCTCCAACTTATTTATAAGTTCTTAAGTTTGAAGTTACACTTCAACAAAAGAACTGGGGACTCGAGCGTAAAGCTCAAGCCCTCCAAGTTATTTATAAGTTCTTAAGTTTGATGTTACGCTTCAACAAAAGAACTGGGGACTTGAGCGTAAAGCTCGAGCCCAACAAGTTTAAAAGTTTGCAAACTCAATAACGAGTGATAACACAAAGTAGCAAGCACAATATAAGAAGCAAAATGCAAATAACGATGGTAAGAACTTAAGGAAATGCATTGGAAGAATCAGAACAAAAATTATTGATCGATACAAGAATTAAACTCGAGCCTAGCGCTTGAGGATGGGTGCGAGCCCCAATAGTTCATCTATTACAAATAAAAAGGGGGAAAGGAAAAGGTCTTCATTTGTTGGAGGGGCCTACGTCAAGAGTTAGGGAGCTGGTCCATTCGAGCTCGGCTGCAGTCCACTCAGGCTCGGGCTCACTAGGATCGATGGAGGGGAATAATCGATCTATCATCGGCTTGATTGGCTAATCCTTCCCATCGTAGGGCTTCTTCAAGAGGTCCGCCATAAGTTTTAGGACCACGAACCCAAATGGGTGATTCTCAGGATCACCACTCTCAGTTGTCGTCTTTGTGACGATCGCTTGGGCGTCTTCTGAGGCAGGAGCTTGTTTTGGCGGTCGAGGATCATTTTGGGTCACCCCGCCCCAACCTCGTCAGATCGGCCCCAGGAACTATCAGACCCTGAGCCTGAAGCTGAGCTAGGCAAAGCTCGTGACCGTCCTTGAAGTCACCAAAAGCTTTGATCTCCGAAGCCTTCTCGAACATGGGCCCTTCAACGAAATTCTTCACTGCCCATCGACCCATAGCCAGCTGCGCCCTCTGCAGGAAGCCTCGAGCCTTCCTGGAATATTTGTCCTCCATCTCTCTCTCTACCGCCGCTCGACTGGCTGCCTGACCCTTCACGAAGCCCTCTTGAGCTTCAAAGGGAAGCTTTCGAGCCTCGTCCTCCAGCCTCGAGACCTCCAAGGTCCGCTCTTCCACCGCCTTGGAAAGCTCGACTGCCTTAGCACGAGCTTCTTGTTGGATTCCTCGAGCAGTTGGGCCGACTGTTGAAACCCCATCGCCGACCTCCTTTTGTTCCTCCAACTCTTTCTGGAGATCAGCCACCTTGCTCTTGTAATGGTACTTCCTCGACCTAAGCGCTTTCGCGTACTGTATCAGGCCATGGGCGATCGGAGTCGAGTGCTCAAAAGAATAGGGAACAGGATTAGTCAAACACTTATCAAACGCAAATACTTGTGGGAAAATAAAAAAATGCTTACTGCCACAAGAGCGTTGGAGAGGTTACGCTCGAAGGTCTCCAAGGTCCACCCGGCCATCCGCTTGTGGTCGGGTTTGGTGGCCATCGACCGCCATATAGCTCGGACGACCTCTGAATCGGAGGGAGCGCTTAATAAGGACCGAGGTTGCCCATCGACCAGCTCGGGAGTCGTGGCTCGGCCACAGGAAGATAGTCCATGATTCTACGAACCATGAACTCCGCGCTCGTTTTCGAGCCCGCGTCATCGACCGTCAGGGCCCCGGCCGACCCTTTGCCCTTCAACTTCTTGGGCGGAGGAGTTGGTTTTCGCGTTGACTTGGGAGCGGGGGTCTTCCTCTTGCGGGTCAGAGCCTCAGTATCAAGCGCCTCCTCTGCCTCGAGGTCGACCATCACAAGCTCCACTGGCCTGCTAGACTTGATCCTTGGACCCTTGAACAGCCCCTTCCCGATCCCGGGACCTTATCTTGTGGGCTACGCTCCTAGTTGAGCGGTTTCGATCCCCAAGATCAGGGGGTTCCAAGGCCGGAAGCTCGGGCCGACCTTGAACAAGCTCATTAAGCATGGACATTTTCTTTGCGGTCGCCAAGTCGTGCTCGGCGGACAGTGCTTTGCCGATAT
The DNA here is from genome assembly GCA_958496215.1 of Verbena officinalis. Taxonomy (NCBI): domain Eukaryota; kingdom Viridiplantae; phylum Streptophyta; class Magnoliopsida; order Lamiales; family Verbenaceae; genus Verbena; species Verbena officinalis. Next base: position 34,088,936 of record OY292386.1, on the reverse strand, counting down.
CTTGAAGGAACGAAGTACAGCTCGCCATCAGAATGTTTGTTCCTGAGAAGAAGAAAAATACTTCGATCAATAACACTTTGAGAAAAACTACAGAATAAAGGGATTAAATCATGAAATGCGTAACGAGCGTGTATACCCAAAACATGACCCTCAGGAATAGCCCCACGACCGATCCCAACTGATGCCAAGTTCTCTTCACGTAAGAAGACTTTGCAGTCCATGAGAACGTTGTCGGAGCAAACCTCCCGACCCAACCAACCCATGATAAGGTTGAGCGCCGCTTCAAGCTCCTCGTCCTTAGACGCTCTCCCCTTTGGCGGTCGGTTATCCTCCCACTGGGTCGGGATCAAAAATCCATCCGGCTGCTCGACGATCATAAATTCGGTCTTCCACTAATCGCCATGCGAGGATGAAGGGATGGTGAACATCTTCCTCCCTCGTTTTTGAGACAGGCTATAAAAGCCTTCCCCCGAGGGTGCAGAGTTGGAGAGGGTGAACATTTGAAAAAATCGACCCATACTATGCTCGAATCTCAGTATTCGTATCAGCACAAAGTAGCACTAGATTAGAGCAAAGCAGTTGGCCGTGAGCTGGCTGGGGCAAACCCTCAAACTCCTGAATAGATGTACGTAGTGTCGATTCCCGACCAACCGGAAGCCGTTCTTGACCGCGTTGTAATTAACAGCGATCTCCCCCTTGGGCTGGCGGCCCAAAATGTCACTATTCCTTGGCGATCGGAGGGAATATGGGAGGGCGAGCCTCAACCAGGCCTCCATCCTGCTTGCTTGCTCATTCGTCACCCGACCCACGATCTGATCATAAGGTAATGGTGACTCTTTCCCCGACCCTCCAGCCTTTGCTTTGGCCTTACCTTTAGCCTGGCTCCTATAAACGCGCTCGGGGAGCGCAGTAGCCCTTCCCTCCATCTGGGGCTCGACCCCCCGACCGCTCGTCAAAGGAGCGCCTCCCACGTCCTCGCTCGTGTTCATGGCCTCGTCCCCACGGTCGGCCCTTCCACTGGTCAACGGAACACCAGAGGGGATCTCCGCGAATATCCTTGATCCCCGGTCTGGAACAGACCCAGTCTCGGACTCGGTGTCGAATCCCAAGTCCACTACATCAAATCCCTTCCCATACTCCCTAACCCTCTCGCTCGACCCCTCAGACGCTCCAAACATTTTTATAAATGAAAATAAACGAAAAAGAGTTGAGGGTCGAGGGTTACCTAGAGCGGAGATAGTTTTTGAAAGTATCTACGCTCGAACGAAATTCCTTCGCCAGAATGTTTTTCTTGCTAAAGGTGCTTCAGCTTGGAGTAAATGTTCAGCAAACGTAAAAGAATGAAAGTGGGCTAAGCCCCTATTTATAGCTTTCTCGCCTCGAAATGTGAAACGTTGCCATAATTACTCTTCATAGCACTGTCGGTTCAGGCACGCCTTTTGAGAGTAAATTGACGGTCGAGTCACTTTACTGTCGAACACGCTAGGCGATAGTGGGAATGCCGCGTGGCTCTACCTCGCATGGCCACGTGTCTCAAGACTCAGTAAGAGGGTCGATTTCAAATTCTAGTCGAATAAATTCAACTGAAACTTGGGGGACTTATGATGGTGGATATTTTGGATGACCACGTGGCATGATCTTAGAGAGTCAAATGCCACGTGTATCTAGTCAAAGTCCGCCCGCCACATGGCCGGAGTCCAAGTCCAACGGTTGACTGGGAGAACGAGTCTGACGGTCGACCGTCACAATGACTCTTCAGGAAGAGCTTAAGCCTCTAACTCAAGCGTTATGCGCTCGATGACTGCAGGTTGATCCTCATCATGTGTCTTTAGGACCATGACCCGAAAGTCGAGGCACTAAGCTCGACCTTGTCCCATCCCCGCACGCTTGATTCAACTGTAACTGCATTAAATACGCCGCACCTGCCCTGACAGCTTTCCGTACGGGAGTCAGCCTGAAGTGACAGGCAATCATTCCTTTTAAGGAATAAGATTGACTCGAGGCACAGGCATTAAATGTCCTGCAGTCGATGCCTTTAATGCACGCCCAAACAATGTACTGAGTGTGTATATTTTCACCCTATAAATACACCAGACATTTATTCTGGTTGGTAAGATTTTCTCATTAATTGCTCCGACCATCTTCCTCCTTATTTGAATATCATATTCCTAGACTGACTTAATTCAGTGGAGGGGCTACGCCAAAGACAATCCCCTCCGGCCAAGTAACCAATTGTTCCGTGCGTTTCAGGTCGAAGTCGGATTCCACCATATAAATTCAACTGAAAGATTAGGACATGTGGTCGACTCTGATCACTTACCAAAAAACATCCTCATTAGTACAGATCAATTACTTTTGTGTAGAAAAGAGAAAGCAAATAAAAACTAAACTACGGTGCTAACATCAGTAGCAATATAGTGGATGACCTCTCCGGGAGGATCATTCCATTCAATCAGAAAGGCATCTCGATCATGCCTTTTTTTAGCAAGGATGTTGGCACAAGCATTTCCCTCCCTTCTCGTGTGTCTAAGCTCCATGATTTAAGGTACGTGCAAAAAGATTCTAAAGTATTCGATCAGAGATCCCAAAGGGTGATGTTCAGCGTTGGTCGACTTATCAAGTTGGAGGACAACTTCAGAATCAATTTTGATAATGAATTTCTCAACTCTCCTCTCTCTGGCTATCCAGAGTCTCTCTCTGAGACCCATAAACTCGGCATAAGTGACCTTGCTTTGTCCAAATTTCAGAGAGAACCCTATGACCATTATATCTCTAAATACTATCATCAAATTTAATATTTTCATCTGTGTTAAGCTTGATCCACCATTTCTGAGATTTGATCCAGCAAACATTTCTCTCAACCTTACTAAAATGATTGATTTGCGGTAAAATGCAGAATTGGGATGACACCCTTGGCGCGCATTTTGACATTTTGGACTGTAAATCCGACAGCATTGATCATGTCCTACTAATTTAATTTTTGTGGTATTAATTTAGTGAAAATTTTCTGCCAAATACAAATTATCCTCAAAAGCGTATGCGTTCATTAATTACATAAGTACAGAATATTATTAATTATGAAGAAAATATTATTAAATTATTACAATAATTATGTTCGAAGGACTAAATTACCAATAGTTATTGTCCAAAATTTCACTATCACTATGATCATTATCCCGATTTTACTAATTGCCCATAGATTGATGGTTAGTGGACTTTCAAATCCGTGCAATTATGAAATATAAAATGGTACAGAATATCACAATTATGGGGCATCTTTTTCTTTTCTCAAGCAACATAAGCTTCTATTGTAGACTAGCACTAAATTATGGAATTTCAGACAAATAGAACCTCTTTTTTGCCGACACTTTTTTAAGGGCCTTTGCCAATGTTTTGAATGTCCTGTCAAAAATAGCTTGGACCTTAGAATTTAAGAACATAAATTTCAAAGTACAAATTTAATCCCCAGGACTATTTTTCTATTCAATGTCTGGACTTGGAAGTCAAGCTACAAATTAAATATGTATGTTTGACATATGCCACCTAGTCAACATATTTGAATTGTCCATTAAAAAAAAGTATTTTTTAATTTCATGTTCATTTGATTGGATTTTTTGCATTACATTTATTCATTTCGATTTTATTAATTTGTTTAATCGATATATGTCGAGTATAATATAATTTTATTAACCATTATACTGAATCACACCGCGTCAAAATTGAACTAGTGCAACTTTTTTTTAAAGGGAAATATCAATATATTAAAGTCAACTCAACTCGTCCAACAGAAAATTAGAAAAGCATAGTCGAGGAGATCAATAAGATCCCATCTTTAAAAGAAGAAGAACGTCTAGCGAGAGTATGGACTATTTTGTTCCCGGTTCTCTTCACAAATGAAAAGGAAATCACCGAAGTATGTGAAAGAATTTCCCGAATATCAACGTGTTAAACCATCCCACATCGAATAATCAAAGATGTGGGGTTTACTATATAATGACTTGGCAAACCTTCTCTCTTGAGCTAGCTTTTGGGGGTTGAGTTAGGTCAATGTCCATTAATTCAACATGGTATCAAAGCGGGTTCTATTATCGGCCTGTCTCTCCACCTCTGCTCCTCGCAAATGTTTCTGCAAATCATTTCACGCTCCAGTTTCTCCCGCATATGCCGCGGCCCTGGGCGTGACGGGAGTGTGTTAAACCATCCCACATCGAATAATCAAAGATGTGGGGTTCACTATATAATAGCTTAGCAAACCTCCTCTCTTGAGCTAGCTTTTGGGGGTTGAGTTAGGCCAATATCCATTAGTTCAACACAACGATCAAGGCACTCGTATGAGACAAATCGACATCGTTACCCTAAAGTTTGTAAAACATCACACTAAAGCAACTCATTCCGAACTTTTTGTTAATTTCTCTAAAGGTGTGTATAAATAAGTCTTAACTTGTGAATTATGTATCTGTAACATTATTGTTCTCAAGTTACTTTTACGTAAACTTAGCAATCAAATGCTAGATTTTCTTATATTTGATCGCACCATCAACAAGATTTTACGAGAAAAAAGATAGATTCGGGTCTTAAAGTTGCTCAACAACAATATTAACCAGTCATTATTTTTTTGATAATGGATTGGATACCTACTTACTTCATTGGCATAGCTAGGATATAAGATTATAACTATTAAGCAAAATTACAAAGTTAACGAATTTACAGTATATATAAGATCACTTACTAAAATGAAATTATATTTACCACGCTGGTAACTAAGAATTGTACTTTCTGCCTATAAACTCCTACTGTTAAATCATCCCAAATCATCAAATAAAAAATATAATATTTAATATATAATAATTTAATAATTTTTCCACTTTGAGTTAACTTTTCGGGATTCAATTAGTTCAAAGACTCAAAATCTATTTCATCAGACCTAAATATGATTAACGAATGAAATGTGATTATCGATGTATCAAGTATTAAGGCCGGGTATTTCGGGCCAAATTGTATTTTTAATCTTATAACTACCGGCTTGTAACATTTATTCCGTGTTCTAAGGTTTTTTTTCACTTGCAATTTTAGTTCTATAATTTCGAAATTTTAGCAATTTAGTCTTTTAGTCGCCAGAACCTTACTATCTCGCCGGAAATTGACACTTAGCATGTCGGAGATACACGTAAGATCCACCTCCGATCCAGGTGTAACAATATCAGTTGGGGTAAATTATAGATCCAAAGAACAAAATCTACCCCATTGCATATGCTATTATGGAAAATGAGAAAACTGAAACTTACGTGTATCTCCGACATACCACGTACTAATTTCCAGCGAGAAAGTAGGATTCCGGCGACTGAAGAATTAAAATTACTAAATTCTGAAATTATAGTACTAAAATTACAATGAAAGAACCTTAAGAACCAAAATATTACAAGTTAGTAGTTACAGGACTAAAAATACAATTAGGCCGGTATTTCGCAGCTATTAATAAATTAATTGCAAATTAATGTTGACAGTGAGGTTTGCTACAAACTGGAACTAGCCACTTGTTGGATATATACATCAAATTATGTCCACATTTAACTATTTGTCTATTTCCATTGATTTCGATTCGTACAATTAATTGATTCGAAGAATCTTTATAATTAAAATCGATCCTGATATTTAAATCTCAGCAGCCACTACTACAGGAAATTAGATGAAATATATAATTCGTCCCATAATTACTTGTTCGTATTCACTTGTTTTTTTCTTTAGTCATGTCTGAATTTATTAGCATTCAAAATCCCAGTTAAGCAGACAAATATTTTCACATCAATGAAAGATCTTTTTATAGATATACATCAATCATAAAGATTAAAAAAAAATCATAAAGGTAGATAAAATGTTATGTACCAGAAAAATTAAAGATTAAATACTGGTGAAGAATTTTTATAGATATCCATTCTACAATTACTTAGAACTTGATTCGAGCTATTTCTTTACATTACATAAAATAGTATAATTGTATTTTACCAATAATTATTACAACATAGATAATCACCAATATTAGCCAATAGATTACACATAAACCATAAAAAATAAACTAAAGTCATATTCATAAGGAACAAATATTCATTGTGGTTCGTCGTAGCGGTCGCAGGGTACAAAACGGTGGAGAGGCCACCACTCTAATTCCATTGTAACATAGCAAAATGGTAGCGGCAAAATAACTGAAGAAGATCAGAGATCTGGTATGAACATCGAAGGAAAAACGAGAGAGAATTGGGAAAAGTATTTCCGCATATTGAGAAGCAAAAAGTAAAATACAAATAATGGGAACACTAGCCTTAAATAAGGCACATAGTTCAACCCTAGAAAATAGAAAAACGCTGAAGATAGAAACACGCTAATAAGATAAAAGAAAGCCTAACTAAGAAACAACAAAATTACAGAAATAACCCTAATACAATCTAATATTCCAACAGCCCCTCAAGGTGGATTTTCCTTTTAAGAGAAAACCCAGCTTGCACAACATACGTCCAAAAAGCGGACCAGCAAGTGATTTGGTGAAAAGATTAGCAAGTTGGATAGATGAACTGACAAAATGGGGAAGGATGAACCTCTCCTTGAATTTGTTGCGTACGATATGACAGTTTATTTCCATGTGTTTCATTCTTTCATGAAACACAGGATTCTCGATTATATTAATGGCGGCTTCGCTGTCACACCAAAGCTGAATGGGAAGAGAGCTAGGAATGGAAATTTCCCGAAGTATGTACGGGATCTATGGCAACTCACAGACAGTTGAAGCGTGACTCCTATACTCGGCCTCACAAGAAGATTTGCTAACCGTGCGGTGCTTCTTGGTTTTTCGAGAAATTAAAGACTGACCAAGGAAAATACAAAAGCCAGAAACTGATTTACGTGTTAAGGGGCAAGTTGCCCAGTTAGAATCAGCATAAGGAGTAATCTATATTATATAATTTAGAACCCTTGAGGCTATCTACCTAAGCGTACATGTGGATAGTCTCACTGAATTCTATTTTGCCATGTAATTAAAACTATTAATTATTTTCATATTTATCCAAAAGAATGAAAGATTTTGTATAAATATGTTAGTTAAAAATCTAATTTATATTATCTTTTTCTACATATAGGAATCTTACAATATCTTTATAAATAAATTAATTTTTAATTATATTATGAAAAAGTAAAAATAAATTAATTGTAAAAATAAAATCATAAAAAAAACATGATAATATACTTCAAATTAAAATAAGTATTTTAAAATTTTATACCAAACTAGAACTATTTGTTTTAATTTCTCAATTTTAAAAATCAATTAAATGAACTATAAAAAATCATATATTAATCTATATTATATAATTCAAAACCCTTGAGGCTATCCTCATGAGCGTACACGTGGATAGTTTCAATAAATTTTATTTAGCCATGTCAATAAATATATAAATATATCAATTGCTATTCATTCTTATCCAGAATGATTTCTTTTTTTTGGTTACAATCCAGAATGATTAAAGATATTGGATAGATATGTTAATTATAAATTTATTTTAAATTAAAATAATTTTAATTATAACATCATAATACATATCATAGTCTTTCATTATCTATATAAAAATTTAGGGAATTTTTTTTTTTTACCTCATGTCCTTTCACGATTTTTTGGAATTACCTCCTCACCTTTATTTTTTGATTTTTTACCTCCTTACCTTTACAAATTATTCAGAATTGCCTCCTCAGGCCAAATTCCGATGGAATATTCATAGATTATGCTTTCTTGTGCCTCTCACGTGTTTTCTTAAGGTTAAATTCGTAATTTTATTATGCGACCCGACCCACTAAACCCGCCTAAGCATACTCATACCAAATAAAACACATTAAATCACTTTTACGTTATTTGGAGGGAGCAAGGAAAATATTTAACAAAAATAATTTGGAGGTTAGGGTTTATGTCATGACTGAATTGCCAGATGCAGTTACTTATCAGTCCCACAAGTGGGCAAATTCCCATTCTTGTCCAAGGATGTTAGCCCTAATTGCATCTGGCAATTCAGTCACGACAATTTTGGGAGAGAATCTGAAATCTACCGCATATCCTTACCTCCAAATTGTTTTTGTTAAATATTTTCCTTGTTCCCTCCAAATAATACAAAAGTGATTTAATATGTTTTATTTGGTATATGTAGGATCAGGCGGGTTTAGAGGGTTGGATCACATAATAAAATTACGAAATTTAACCTTAAGAAAACATGTGAGAGGTAGGAGAAAGCATAATCTAGGAATATTCTATTGGAATTTGGCCTGAGGAGGTAATTCTGAATATTTCGTAAAGGTAATGAGGGAAAAAAAAGAAGGTGAGGAGGCAATTCCAAAAAATCATAAAAGAACAGGAGGTTAAAAAAAATTTCCCAAAAATTTAATTTAACTATATTAAAACAAAGTAAGGAAAATTTTAATAAAGAAGATAAGATCATCAATAGTACAAGAAATTAAATATAAACATATTAAGGTAATTAAAAATGATAATAACATTAAAAGTGAAATGGAAAAATTTAAAGCAAACCAAAATCTGTTCTTTATTTTGTCAAAATAGACTGTTCTAATTAAATGAACTATATAAAACTCTTTAATAATTAAATTAAAATTATAAAATAATAAATTCACTTCATTAAATATTTTGGTTCCCGTGCCTTGGCAAGGGTATTAACTAGTAGTTAATGAATTGGTGGAAGGAAAATACAAACCAGAATCTGGACAACCAGCCAGATATCTCAATAAATGTGTAGCTGCATCCCAATGCATTTGAGTTGGATTACCTACGAATTGACTTAGTTGTTGTACTGAAAAACTAGTAACGATAGTGATGACTTTGAGGCTAGTGACAACATCGATATCGATAGGGACTTTGATAGAGAGTCGGAACTCGAACAATCTGAGATAGTTTTTAACAGCAATGATTTCAGATTCATTGGATCCACCAATGAGCACATCATCAACATAAACCACAAGCATGATAAAACAAGTAGAAGACTGAAATGTAAACAGACAGTTATCAAACTCAGATTGAACAAAACCACTAGAAGTGATTTTAGATGTGAACTCTTGGTTCCGTTGCCTGGAAGCCTATTTCAAACCATACAAAAATTTTGTCAACTTACAAACCTGGCCAGGTTTGGCCTTCATGTAGCCCTCAGGAGGCTGTAAATACACTTATTCATCCAAATAACCATGGAGGAAGGCATTGTTAATGTCTAATTGGTGCAAATGCTAATGTTTAGTATTGACAACAGCTAGAAAAATCCTAACAGTAACTAATTTGGCAACAGGAGAAAAGCTCTCATAATAGTCAATACCAAAAGTTTGGTTAAACCCTTTTGCAACAAGCCTAGCCTTGTACCTCTCAACTGTACCATCAGAATTATATTTGACTTTGTACACCCACTTTGAACCCATGGTCTTTTTACCTTTGGGAAGGGTTGTCAAAGTCCAAGTATTATCAGATTTAAGAGCTGCAAGTTCCTTATTCATGGCTTCTATCCATTCAGGATGTTGTGCAGCCTGTTTGTAGGAAACATGTTCAATAATGGGAGCAATTTTGGCCATAAAAAGCCAAGTAAAAGTCAGAGAAGTGAGAGAGGAAGTGTTAATCACTAGGTTAGTGGATTCCTCAGGTGTAGATGTGGGAATGTAATCACACATGTAGTCTTGAAACCTGATAGGAGGTTGTCTAGCTCTAGAGCTAGCCCTAATTGAGAAATGGGCAAATCAGAGGCTGAAGGTGTGATGTCTGAAGTAGTACTGGTGGTATGATGAGCTGGAGAGTGGACAAAAGGATCAAACTGAGGTATAGGATCAGTGATGGGAGAGGGAATAAGATCGAATTGGCAGTGGGATCAGATTGTTTGAATGGATAGATATTCTCAAAGAATCTCACATCCCTAGAGACAATAATGGTGTTAGTATCAAGATTAAAGAGTTTGAAACCTTTCTTCACACTAGAATAGCCAATAAACACACATTTTGAAGCCCTAGGGGAAATTTTATCCTTGTGAGGTTGATTATTAATACAGTAACAAAGACAACCAAAATATTTTAAGTTGTCATAATCGGGTAGTTTATCAAAGAGCCTCTCATAAGGAGATTGCCAATTAAGCACTCTACTGGGCAATCTATTCAATATATATGCAGTAGTGAGGACAGCCTCACCCCAAAATCTTATAGGTAAATTAGAAGAAAACATAAGATCCCTGGCAATCTGTAAAAGGATCTTGTGTTTCCTCTCCACAACTCCTGTCACGACCCTCAGGCTCGGAGAGGAGAACCCTCTGCAAGCCCGTTGGATGCGAGTGTATAACCTTCGCCCCGACAATGTATGTAACGCCCCGCTATTTTATAGCGCTTCAGTGCGTTAGCCGATTATTGCCCTTGGTTGCGTTGTTTGCGATTATGTGAATTATGTGACTTATATGATTTAATATATGAATAATATGATGATTTCATAAGAATTTTCATATTTGAATTATTTTATACCATTCTTATATTTGAATTACTTCACACTATGTTTATATTTGAATGGTTGTATTTGAAATTTTATGAAAATTATGTCATTATAATTGAATTACATGATATTATATTGGAAATATATGCAATATATATATGCAAACATATATAAATATATGTATATATATATATATAAATATCTCTACATAGTTGCATGTTAATTTTGACTTTTCAAATAAATACCTTTTATTTATTTAATTATCTCTTTTATTTATTTATTTAATTACTTCATCATTCTCTATTTTTCTACACTATTCTAAAACAAGCAACAACTCTCTCTTTCTCTCTTCTCCTTCATCTCTCTCTCGGCCCTCACTCTCCCTTCACCACCGCCATAGCCACACCTTCAAGACACCAAGAAATCATCTTCTTTCTTGCTACAAAAAGGTGCTACATCATCCAAGGAACAAACTTCTACTTGCTATTTGTGCAAACAAGCTTGTATTTCTTCTTTCTCTTCCATTTCTTCCTTCAAGGTAAGTTTGGAATTCTCTCAATTCTTTGGTGGTTATGGTTTTATATGTTGATAAAGTGAAGAAGCATGCTAGAATGAATGATTGATGAGCTTGGTTTGGTTGTTGGTTGCATGTAGCATCACTTGTGATTTTTCTATTAATTTTGATCAATTTGCAATATTAGCTTAATGATCTTAGATGCTTAAATGGTTAGGGAATTCATGTTAGTTCATGATATTAAGCAAATTGGTGAAGTTTTATGGAGTTTGGGATTGAAAACACAAAGTTGTGCATGAGATACAAGGTGGCGGCACAAAATTTGTCAAAAATGGGATTTTGCTTCGAGCTTCGTTTTTCGATTCTTTTACCACCAAAAATCTTAGAATATTCTAACTAAGAGGTGCCGAAAGTTTCGGATTAATCGGAGTTGTTTTGCTATGAAAAGTATTAAACGAGGGGTGGTTTGTGTAATATGTACAAAACCTTTGAATTTTGGTTCCCAAGCTTCCATATTACTTGTATGCCTATTTTAGCTCAATATCATTTGTATTTGAATGTGTTTAAATGTGTTTGAATGAACTTAATTGTGTTTAAGTGCATTTATACATAATATATTATTTTGAGCATAAAATGCATTCCCTAGCCGTGCGTCTTATTCGGTGGGTTTGTCAAGTCGTGTCTTACCTCGAAGCCTGTGTATTACAGGTGGGACCTCGCGGAGCTGATTTTCGAGTCCTCGAGTTATCTTTTTGCTAAGCCTACAGGTGAGGATGTAAAATGGTTTTTAACTGAAGTGTGAACAAATATTGCGAAAACGTATCCCCTTTAATATTTCAATTATATGTTTTGCCAATATTTGTAACAAAAGGTTTTAATATCAAATGAGATATATGTATCTTTGTTAAAGTGGTTTCAAAACAGAGACAAGGGAACTATTTTGATTTGAAAAGTAACATTTGGTCTCGGGACTTGCTCGTATGCCTCGAGTTATAGGCAACGTGTTGAGAAACCCTAGACGGTTACATACCTTGTCTCGAAAGACCCTTTTGGTCCATTCAAATATTTTAAAAGCGAGATCATATACATTTAACCCCATTGAGGACGCTCATGGGTGTATTTGGGCCCTGGATTATGTGAGAGGCGAATACCCGGAGACATGCGTCTAGGGTTGAAGCCAGGTTCATAATCCACCGATTATAAACAGGTTTAACTAGTAATCTGATATATAATCAAAGGGTATTATTCATGGCTGGTCGGAGGTAGTCTAGCCTGAATAATACTTACACCGGCGCCATTAGTCGGGTATGGCGAAATCTCGGGTTGCTCCTTGATAAGCCAAACGGTGTTATGGGATTTCATTATATTTGATATGTTTTTGGGAGTTATAAAGAGATGGCCCGTTCGCGCCGGGAATAAAAATATTTCGAAAATGTTTTAATTAATATTTAATTCACAAAGCTTAGCTGAATCACAAAAGAGCATATCGTCACTAGATTTGCTTTTATCGACCTAAGCGTGGATTAAATATATGTTTATTTATGTATACTCCCCTTCTCACTGAATTCGTTTGACTCACATCCCCTTTTGGTTCATGCTTCAGGTTAGCGGTTCGAGTGGTTGTTGGGTACTGGCAGCAGCAGTGTAGGCTTACAGGTCTTTGGAGTCAGTTTATGTAGATATTTTGTTACAACTAAACTCTTATTTATTTTGGCATATTAACTTGAAAATTAATGGAAGTTGGGATATGATGACATTTGGATCTTTGAACTTGACCGGATTAGTGCATATATATATATATATATATATATATATATACACGAATTATTACAAAAAGAAAAATTATGTCTAACTCCAGAAGAATTAAAACTAGGGAAGAAAAGGAAGAATCTAAAACCAAATTAATAACACCTCCAATAATGCAATTATAATGGAACTCGAAAAACATATAAATCAATTAGAAAAACTAATGAATATGCTAGACATTAATGAAGAAAACAATGATATAGTTTTTGATTATTCATCACAAAGCGAAGACAATAACGAAAATCCTTCATACGTAAAAATAGAAGATTTAGGAGAATCCAGCCGAAAGAGAGATAAGCCAGAAACAGACTTTATTTTCGAAAGAAAATTTTCAGAAAAGAAATCTAAAGGAATACCTTCAAAATATATACCAACTTACAATACTGAACGAAGTTCAGACATTCTGAATATAGACTGTGTAAAAGAAAAAGAAAATATATTACGAGAATGGTATCAAACTCATAAAATAAATATTCAACTAAATAACGAATTAAATACTAAAACTAAACAAGATATATTTAGCTATATAAAATACAAAACTACAGGAATAGCATATGCATATCTAACTAGGTTAGATCCAAAAATACTATATAATAATAGTACAACATTAGAAAGTCTAGTTGATCTATTATATGCAAATCTTGCCTACGAATTTATTGGAAAAGACGTAACTAAACAAACAACTACTATAGCAAGTCAGGAAAATGCTTATCGAAAATTATTAAATCTACGCATATGTGATATGTGTTATTTAGAAAACTATATTTGCGAATTTAACAAATATTATTATCAACTATCCGATGATAAACTGACCGAAGCAAAAAATATATTTTTTGAAAAATTACCAGACCTCGTCTGCGAACAAATTAAAAAATATTTTAACAATGCAGTAGAAACTAATCAAATTTCTGATACCCTAGGGGGGAGAGAAGAAATAATACGCACTTGGTTGCAAGAACAATGCAATCAATATAAATTAAAACGACAATCTAAAATAAAGTTATGCTGTCAACAAGTTGAAACCATTGGAGAATATGGTTGCAATAAACCACGAAAACCATATAAAAAATATAAAAGACCAAAATATAGAAAAACCAATTACAAACAACTTAGAGAAAATAGAAGAAAACCTTTTTTCAAAAGAAAAAGATATTTCCGAAAAAATCCATATAAAAATCAAAATAAAGATAAAAAGTGTCCAAAAGGCAAAAGAAATTGTACCTGCTGGATATGTCATGAAGTCGGGCATATCGCTACCGAATGCCCTAAACAAACTAAACCAAAATATAAAAGAAATACTAATCTACTAAAACTGATTAAAGAAGAAATTCCAGAATTAGAAGAAATAGAAAATTACTTAGAAATAGATTCAGACTCAGATATTGAATATCTAGAAATAACGTTAGAATCAGAATCCGAATATGAGTCAGAATATTCAGAATAAAGTATTAACAAAAGAAACGAATGCCACATTTATAAAATGTCAAATAGAAAATACAAAATTATTAGCATATGTTGACACAGGAGCAACATTAACATTCGCTAAAAGAAAAATTAGTACAAAATGGAAAAGATTAGAAAAACCACTAAAAATAGTAGTAGCAGACCAATCTACATATTATATATGGCATTGTTTGCTAGATACAAATATAACGATAGAAAATAAATTATTCCCAATAGAAAGAATATATCTACACGACTCAGGAGTAGATATGATATTAGGAAATAATTTTTTAAAGAAATATAACCCTTTTATAAAAACCCTAAAAACGATAACATTAACCTGTCCAAAAATAGGAAGGCAAAAGAAAGAAACAGTAACTACTTCTATTTTTCATAAAAATGAAGTATTAAAAATGACCCTAGGAATAATAAAAGACGAACTAGAAAAAATAAGATTTTTCAAAATATTTAATATAGAAGAACAATTAGACCAAGTATGTAGTGATAATCCACTAGATCCTAATAAGAATAAAAACACAGAGCTAATAGAAATTAGACTAAAAGATCCTTTAAAAGAAGTAAATGTAAAAAATAATTTACCATACACTATAGACGATGTTAAAGAATTCGAAAAAGACTGTAAAGAATTATTAGAATTAGGAATAATACGAGAAAGTAATAGTCCTCATTCTGCACCAGCATTCTATGTACAAAACCATAATGAAATAAAAAGAGGAAAAAGACGAATGGTCATAAACTATAAACAAATGAATGAAGCAACTATAGGAAATCCCTATAAACTCCCAAGGAAATATTATATTCTAGAAAAAATAAAAGGAGCAAATTGGTTTTCATCATTAGATGCAAAATCAGGATACTGGCAACTCAGATTACATGAAAACTCGAAACCACTTACGGCATATTCTTGCCCTCCACAAAAACATTACGAATGGAATGTTTTGCCTTTCGGTTTAAAACAAGCTCCATCTATATATCAACAATTTATGCACAAATCACTTATGGGTTTAGACTCATATTGTTTGGCATATATTGATGATATAATTATATTTTCAAAAGGATCAAAAGAAGAACATTGTTGCTTACTACAAAATGTTCTCGAAAGAATAAAAGAAAAAGGAATAATTATTTCAAAAAAGAAATCGAAAATAATTATGGAAGAAATAGAATATTTAGGCTTAAATATTGGAAAGAATGGTTCTATTAACCTAGCCCCACACGTTTCAGAAAAACTGCAAAATTTTCCTGATAAATTAGAAGATAGAAAACAAATACAAAGGTTTCTTGGAATTTTAAACTATATATCAACAGAAGGATTTTTAAAAGAACTCGCGAAAGAAAGAAAAATTTTACAAAGAAAAATTTCTGAAAAACAACAGTGGAATTGGAACCAATCTGATACCAACGTTGTTCAACGAATAAAAGAAAATTTGAAAACTCTACCAAATCTGTATAATCCAACAGAAAAAGACTTTTTGATCATCGAAACAGATGCATCCTCGGATGTTTGGTCAGGATGCATGCTAGCCATAGAAAATGACAAGGAACTACTAGGGTTAAATCTCCAAGGAGAACCCATCAATAAACTACAAAAAACCAATTCGGTTCAAACTACGAAGCACGTATCTTGTGCACCCCATAGTAATATGGAAAAAACCAATTCAAATGGTACTCAGTTTACTATTAAAACTGAAAAACAAACTACTAAACTGTGTAAATATACCTCTGGTACATTTACCGAAACACAAAAGAGATACACAATTCAAAAACTTGAAACATTAGCATGTTTAAAAGTACTTGAAAAGTGGAGACTCGAACTATTAACTACAAGAATTGAACTACGAACAGATAGTCAGTATGTTACAGGATTTTGGAAAAAGCCCATTATGTTATCTTCGATGGGCTATACAAAGGAATCTATCAACAATGGGAAGTCGTAAAAGCCCATACCGACGGAACTACAAATGCTTTTCGCAAATACAAAAGTCTCGAAGAAGCTAAGGAAGCTTTGAAAAAGGCCTACATGGAAATTGCCAAAACTACTCCTTTCAAACGACCAGAAAACCACTTCAAAAACCTCGGAAAAATACCAAACCCCATTGACAATATTCCTACTGAAAAACAAAAACAAGCCATCAAAACCCTGACTATTTCAAAATTCAACGAATATTGGAATAGATTAAACTATTATAAAGCCCATTACACAACTTTTGGATATTATCCAATATACCGAAACTTCGGACCCAAAGCTATCATCCATAACAACATTGAGCCACTAACATTTTTTGATCTATTCAGTGCAGGATTAATTGATACTGCAATTATTACAGATAAGAAAACTCTAGCAGAGCTACCACCAAAAATGAAGTCAGCAATCTATTTTTACATGGATCGCATGGCTAAGGACAGAGAAATATATATTAAGTTCTATTCGACATACCCACTAATAGAAAATGAACAGATAATATTAGAACCCATCAGCTTAATACAAATCGGCATCAGCAATAAACAATATCCATCCATACCAGATCCTGAAGAGATTCCTTATGACTTAGACAACGCAATATCAACATTTCAAGGAGTCTACTTCAAGTCTCACAAACTTGGAACCGAAACTACAAACATCAAAATAAACTATTATTCGCCAAAAACTATAATTTTTAGTTTAACAGGAAAAACAATTACCGAGCCTGAATTACAATGTCTGTTTAAATTTGAAGAACCTTTCAAACTACTGAACGGTTATTTTGAAGAATTAAGCTCAGAAATACAGATGAAGCTATGCAGTCTGTTCTTTCTCAAAGAAGAACATGTATGCCAATGGTGCCAAAACCAAGAAAGCCCAAAGGACAAAAGCCCAACAAAGAAAAGCCCAATGGAGAAACTAAAAGAACAAGAAGGCAGCTGAATTATTAAACAGCCGACAAAAGGACCAAGATGCGTCAGCCATGACGAAAGGACTGACATCAGGAGTGACGATAAAAACTCAATTATTGTATTTTTACTTTTAGCTTTTGTGCTGGACTGATTTAAGTCCATATGTCTTTTTGTGTTTTTCTTTAGGCCACGTCGCCTAAAAAGAAGAGATGATGGGCTAGCCACGTCTCTTATTTATCTTCATGTTTTGCCTATATAAAGGCATGTAACCTGTATGTTTTATTCACGAGTTGAAAGAGAGTAATAAACAAGAGTGTTTTCTGTACTCATTGGTTTCCTCGTCAAAGGTTGTGTTCTAAAGTTGAACACTGAATAGCCTCAAGGGAGAAAGAAGTACCCTCCCTAAGAAAATATTATTCAGAAATCAAAAGGAATCAACCTAACTTCAAGACGAAGGAGTTCAAGACCAGGTAATTCATCCAACTCTCATGTATAATTTTATAGATCTGCAAAATGAAATTAGCTATCAATATCATATCATAGGAAAAATAGGAAACAAAATAGTTCCAATCTTAATTGATACAGGAGCATCATGGTCATATATATCAAAAGACTATATAACAAAATTATATTCAGGAATAGAGAAAACCATTCAAAAGAATGATTATAGTACTAAAACATATAAAGAAACCACAGAAATTAATTTACATTTACAAGGAGTTTCATATAAATTAATCATTTATATAGATGAAAGCCCGAATAAAATATTACTAGGAAATGATTTTCTAGGAAATATAAATTATAAATTAACAAATGATTATATAGAAATTGAAGGAAAAAGACAAGAAAGAATTAAGCTTTTAGAAGAAGAAATTTGGGAAGCTTTAAAAATATGAATAGTATTAAAATATCTAGACAAAATTCATCAAAGTTCTTTAGCGATATATTAATAAACTACGAAGATATAAGAAATGAAAATTTTAGTCTAAATGAAAAACATAATTTTAAAGAAACTAATTTTCTACAAAAATTGAAAGAAATAGGATCTAGAAGAAACATTATTTCTTTTGGAAAAATGACAGGAGAAGAACCTATAAATTCAGAACATACAGAAGGAAACTGCAATCTCAGTATAATAAACCACGAACAAATTAAGAATAGGATAGAAAAAATAAAGCCGAAAGATAAAACAAAAATAAATTACATACATATATCAACTATACAAATAATAATCAAAAGACTTATATGGAAGGGATAGAATCTCCTATGCTATTAGAATTAATAGATAATAGATTTATAGATCCTAAAATAGGAAAAATTACTGAAGGAAAAGGAAATCTAAAATATGGAAAGATAAAGTTTGATATAAATTTACAAATATCTCTTTCTTTACAAGATGAACTATTAGATCATTCTATATTATTAAAATATAAAATTTTAAATAAAATATTTAAAGATGGAAATGCACCATTTTCTATTACCTATATGATTAATTATGCCTTGACTAATAGTCATCATAGCATAACATTTTTAAACGATTCACGAATTAAAATAAATTCATTATTTTTGAATATAATAGAATTAAAAAATATAAAAACTCCCATAACGCAAACTAGATTAAATCAAGAATCAAGAATAATAGAAAAATATAAAGAAATAGAACAAAAGGAACCATCTAAAATACACATAATAGAAAACGCAAGTTTAAAAGAATTAGAAAAATTACATAATGCTGTTATGGAATTAAATAAAAGAATATGAATAACAGAGATAAAAGATATTTATCAGATTTATATAAACATAATAAAGAAATGTATGAGTGGTATAAGAGAAGACAAAATTATATATATCAATTAGAACATTTACCCCAAGAAACTATCGAATATATCAATAATAGAATAAACTATTATCAATACGAATATCGAAGAATACAGCAATTATTAAATGCATAAAATGAATAAAGAAAAAATTATTACGAACGAAGAAGCGACTAGAATTGGTGTTGGCAACAACAATTTTCTATTATATAAAATATCATGTCAGTTATGTTATTTAGTTGTGGATTAAAAGTGTGGTATAAATGAGGGAAGTTTCCTTTGTTAGCATCGTAACATTTTTCTAATCCTTTTGGTGTTGTGAATGTTTTATGTGGTGATGCTAATCCTATATTGCTTAATGGGTCGAATAACGTATTTGTTTTGTAATCTTCTGATAAACCTTTTAAATATTCTATTTCTGGATTTATCATTTGATCCAATTTTTTATTTAATGCTTCTATTTTTTCAATAAGATTATTGTCTATTATTATTGTTGTTAAATCTTTTACTTTTAATTTTAGTTCTTCCATTATTGGACAATATTTTTAATTTCTTGAATTTCTTTCCTTAATTCTGCAATTTTTTCTAAAACGTTATCACTTTTCTTATCTTCATTTAAAGTATGAAGTATAACTTCTTGATGTTTATATAATGTCGTATATTGTTCTTCAGCTAATGTTTTTATTTCTTCTATATCATTTTTAATATTTATTCTATTTTCTTCTAGTTGTGATATTTGTTTTTGTAGAACTCTTTCTAATTCTATTTGTAATTTATTTATGTTTTCCTCTGTTTCATTCATTATAGTTGGGTTTGTCTCGGTAATCATATATACCATTATTTCCATTATATTATTTAACATGTTTCCTATATTATAAAGTTTAATTCCTAAATTATTAGTATCTCCTAATCCTAAATAGTATTTTGCATTTAAGAGATTTTTGGGAATTTGAAACATTCTAGTTTTATAGGGAATATATGGATTATCTGATGGTACATTAGTTAATACGATTGGTAGTAATTTTTCTAGATTTTCTTCTATAAGTCTCTTAGTCCTATTTTCGTTACTAGCTCTGATACCAATTCTAGTCGCTTCTTCGTTCGTAATAATTTTTTCTTTATTCATTTTATGCATTTAATAATTGCTGTATTCTTCGATATTCGTATTGATAATAGTTTATTCTATTATTGATATATTCAATAGTTTCTTGGGGTAAATGTTCTAATTGATATATATAATTTTGTCTTCTCTTATACCACTCATACATTTCTTTATTATGTTTATATAAATCTGATAAATATCTTTTATCTCTGTTATTCATATTCTTTTATTTAATTCCATAACAGCATTATGTAATTTTTCTAATTCTTTTAAACTTGCGTTTTCTATTATGTGTATTTTAGATGGTTCCTTTTGTTCTATTTCTTTATATTTTTCTATTATTCCTGATTCTTGATTTAATCTAGTTTGCGTTATGGGAGTTTTTATATTTTTTAATTCTATTATATTCGAAAATAATGAATTTATTTTAATTCGTGAATCGTTTAAAAATGTTATGCTATGATGACTATTAGTCAAGGCATAATTAATCATATAGGTAATAGAAAATGGTGCATTTCCATCTTTAAATATTTTATTTAAAATTTTATATTTTAATAATATAGAATGATCTAATAGTTCATCTTGTAAAGAAAGAGATATTTGTAAATTTATATCAAACTTTATCTTTCCATATTTTAGATTTCCTTTTCCTTCAGTAATTTTTCCTATTTTAGGATCTATAAATCTATTATCTATTAATTCTAATAGCATAGGAGATTCTATCCCTTCCATATAAGTACTTTTGATTATTATTTGTATAGTTGATATGTATGTAATTTATTTTTGTTTTATCTTTCGGCTTTATTTTTTCTATCCTATTCTTAATTTGTTCTTGGTTTATTATACTGAGATTGCAGTTTTCTTCTGTATGTTCTGAATTTATAGGTTCTTCTCCTGTCATTTTTCCAAAATAAATAATGTTTCTTCTAGATCCTATTTCTTTCAATTTTTGTAGAAAATTAGTTTCTTTAAAATTATGTTTTTCATTTAGACTAAAATTTTCATTTCTTATATCTTCGTAGTTTATTAATATATCGCTAAAGAACTTTGATGAATTTTGTCTAGATATTTTAATACTATTCATATTTTTAAAGCTTCCCAAATTTCTTCTTCTAAAAGCTTAATTCTTTCTTGTCTTTTTCCTTCAATTTCTATAT
Organism: Verbena officinalis; assembly: GCA_958496215.1. NCBI lineage: Eukaryota > Viridiplantae > Streptophyta > Magnoliopsida > Lamiales > Verbenaceae > Verbena > Verbena officinalis. The sequence continues at coordinate 34,067,710 of OY292386.1, read as the reverse complement.
AATCATTTGTTAATTTATAATTTATATTTCCTAGAAAATCATTTCCTAGTAATATTTTATTCGGGCTTTCATCTATATAAATGATTAATTTATATGAAACTCCTTGTAAATGTAAATTAATTTCTGTGGTTTCTTTATATGTTTTAGTACTATAATCATTCTTTTGAATGGTTTTCTCTATTCCTGAATATAATTTTGTTATAGTCTTTTGATATATATGACCATGATGCTCCTGTATCAATTAAGATTGAAACTATTTTGTTTCCTATTTTTCCTATGATATGATATTGATAGCTAATTTCATTTTGCAGATCTATAAAATTATACATGAGAGTTGGATGAATTACCTGGTCTTGAACTCCTTCGTCTTGAAGTTAGGTTGATTCCTTTTGATTTCTGAATAATATTTTCTTAGGGAGGGTACTTCTTTCTCCCTTGAGGCTATTCAGTGTTCAACTTTAGAACACAACCTTTGACGAGGAAACCAATGAATACAGAAAACACTCTTGTTTATTACTCTCTTTCAACTCGTGAATAAAACATACAGGTTACATGCATTTATATAGGCAAAACATGAAGATAAATAAGAGACGTGGCTAGCCCATCATCTCTTCTTTTTAGGCGACGTGGCCTAAAGAAAAACACACAAAGACATATGGACTTAAATCAGTCCAGCACAAAAGCTAAAAGTAAAAATACAATAATTGAGTTTTTATCGTCACTCCTGACGTCAGTCCTTTCGTCATGGCTGACGCATCTTGGTCCTTTTGTCGGCTGTTTAATAATTCAGCTACCTTCTTGTTCTTTTAGTTTCTCCATTGGGCTTTTCTTTGTTGGGCTTTTGTCCTTTGGGCTTTCTTGGTTTTGGCACCATTGGCATACATGTTCTTCTTTGAGAAAGAACAGACTGCATAGCTTCATCTGTATTTCTGAGCTTAATTCTTCAAAATATCCGTTCAGTAGTTTGAAAGGTTCTTCAAATTTAAACAGACATTGTAATTCAGGCTCGGTAATTGTTTTTCCTGTTAAACTAAAAATTATAGTTTTTGGCGAATAATAGTTTATTTTGATGTTTGTAGTTTCGGTTCCAAGTTTGTGAGACTTGAAGTAGACTCCTTGAAATGTTGATATTGCGTTGTCTAAGTCATAAGGAATCTCTTCAGGATCTGGTATGGATGGATATTGTTTATTGCTGATGCCGATTTGTATTAAGCTAATGGGTTCTAATATTATCTGTTCATTTTCTATTAGTGGGTATGTCGAATAGAACTTAATATATATTTCTCTGTCCTTAGCCATGCGATCCATGTAAAAATAGATTGCTGACTTCATTTTTGGTGGTAGTTCTGCTAGAGTTTTCTTATCTGTAATAAATGCAGTATCAATTAATCCTGCACTGAATAGATCAAAAAATGTTAGTGGCTCAATGTTGTTATGGATGATAGCTTTGGGTCCGAAGTTTCGGTATATTGGATAATATCCAAAAGTTGTGTAATGGGCTTTATAATAGTTTAATCTATTCCAATATTCGTTGAATTTTGAAATAGTCAGGGTTTTGATGGCTTGTTTTTGTTTTTCAGTAGGAATATTGTCAATGGGGTTTGGTATTTTTCCGAGGTTTTTGAAGTGGTTTTCTGGTCGTTTGAAAGGAGTAGTTTTGGCAATTTCCATGTAGGCCTTTTTCAAAGCTTCCTTAGCTTCTTCGAGACTTTTGTATTTGCGAAAAGCATTTGTAGTTCCGTCGGTATGGGCTTTTACGACTTCCCATTGTTGATAGATTCCTTTGTATAGCCCATCGAAGATAACATAATGGGCTTTCTTTTGTTCGTCCTTTTCTTCTTCTTCTGCTTGGTCGGCCCAAGACTTCTTTGGTGATTTTGCTGATGTTTCTCCTTGATCTTTGGTATCTTCTTTAGGCTGAGTAGTTACATTAATGTTTTGTCCTGTAAGATTAGACAAAAGGTTTAATGTTTGTAGTAGTTCTGCTCTCTCCCCCTCCTGGGTTTGAAGCTTTTGTTTTGTAATTTTTATCTGTTCATCTTTTTGCTGTAGCTGGTTTTTGATGGTTGCTATTACGGCTTCCATTCTCGAGTTAATGTGTCGGCAAGGCAGTTGTTGACAGAATTGATGTACTTGATGTATGGTTTGTACTGCTGCAGTATTAGTTGCCACCTGATCAATCGGCCACTGTTAGGTCTTGTGTATTGCAATTTGTATTTTCAAAATCCTGTAACATACTGACTATCTGTTCGTAGTTCAAATCTTGTAGTTAATAGTTCGAGTCTCCACTTTTCAAGTACTTTTAAACATGCTAATGTTTCAAGTTCTTGAATTGTGTATCTCTTTTGTGTTTCGGTAAATGTACCAGAGGTATATTTACACAGTTTAGTAGTTTGTTTTTCAGTTTTAATAGTAAACTGAGTACCATTTGAATTGGTTTTTTCCATATTACTATGGGGTGCACAAGATACGTGCTTCGTAGTTTGAACCGAATTGGTTTTTTGTAGTTCATTGATGGGTTCTCCTTGGAGATTTAACCCTAGTAGTTCTTTGCCATTTTCTATGGCTAGCATGCATCCTGACCAAACATCCGAGGATGCATCTGTTTCGATGATCAAAAAGTCTTTTTCTGTTGGATTATACAGATTTGGTGGAGTTTTCAAATTTTCTTTTATTCGTTGAGCAACGTTGGTATCAGATTGGTTCCAATTCCACTGTTGTTTTTTAGAAATTTTTCTTTGTAAAATTTTTCTTTCTTTCGCGAGTTCTTTTAAAAATCCTTCTGTTGATATGTAGTTTAAAATTCCAAGAAACCTTTGTATTTGCTTTCTATCTTCTAATTTATCAGGAAAATTTTGCAGTTTTTCTGAAACGTGTGGGGCTAGGTTAATAGAACCATTCTTTCCAATATTTAAGCCTAAATATTCTATTTCTTCCATAATTATTTTCGATTTCTTTTTTGAAATAATTATTCCTTTTTCTTTTATTCTTTCGAGAACATTTTGTAGTAAGCAACAATGTTCTTCTTTTGATCCTTTTGAAAATATAATTATATCATCAATATATGCCAAACAATATGAGTCTAAACCCATAAGTGATTTGTCCATAAATTGTTGATATATAGATGGAGCTTGTTTTAAACCGAAAGGCAAAACATTCCATTCATAATGTTTTTGTGGAGGGCAAGAAAATGCCGTAAGTGGTTTCGAGTTTTCATGTAATCTGAGTTGCCAGTATCCTGATTTTGCATCTAATGATGAAAACCAATTTGCTCCTTTTATTTTTTCTAGAATATAATCTTTCCTTGGGAGTTTATAGGAATTTCCTATAGTTGCTTCATTCATTTGTTTATAGTTTATGACCATTCGTCTTTTTCCTCTTTTTATTTCATTATGGTTTTGTACATAGAATGCTGGTGCAGAATGAGGACTATTACTTTCTCGTATTATTCCTAATTCTAATAATTCTTTACAGTCTTTTTCGAATTCTTTAACATCGTCTATAGTGTATGGTAAATTATTTTTTACATTTACTTCTTTTAAAGAATCTTTTAGTCTAATTTCTATTAGCTCTGTGTTTTTATTCTTATTAGGATCTAGTGGATTATCACTACATACTTGGTCTAATTGTTCTTCTATATTAAATATTTTGAAAAATCTTATTTTTTCTAGTTCGTCTTTTATTATTCCTAGGGTCATTTTTAATACTTCATTTTGATGAAAAATAGATGTAGTTACTGTTTCTTTCTTTTGCCTTCCTATTTTTGGACAGGTTAATGTTATCGTTTTTAGGGTTTGTATAAAAGGGTTATATTTCTTTAAAAAATTATTTCCTAATATCATATCTACTCCTGAGTCGTGTAGATATATTCTTTCTATTGGGAATAATTTATTTTCTATCGTTATATTTGTATCTAGCAAACAATGCCATATATAATGTGTAGATTGGTCTGCTACTACTATTTTTAGTGGTTTTTCTAATCTTTTCCATTTTGTACTAATTTTTTTTTTAGCGAATGTTAATGTTGCTCCTGTGTCAACATATGCTAATAATTTTGTATTTTCTATTTGACATTTTATAAATGTGGCATTCGTATTTTCTTTTGTTAATACTTTATTCTGAATATTCTGACTCATATTCGGATTCTGATTCTAACGTTATTTCTAGATATTCAATATCTGAGTCTGAATCTATTTCTGAGTAATTTTCTATTTCTTCTAATTCTGGAATTTCTTCTTTAATCAGTTTTAGTAGATTAGTATTTCTTTTATATTCTGGTTTAGTTTGTTTAGGGCATTCGGTAGCGATATGCCCGACTTCATGACATATCCAGCAGGTACAATTTCTTTTGCCTTTTGGACACTTTTTATCTTTATTTTGATTTTTATATGGATTTTTTCGGAAATATCTTTTTCTTTTGAAAAAAGATTTTCTTCTATTTTCTCTAAGTTGTTTGTAATTGGTTTTTCTATATTTTGGTCTTTTATATTTTTTATATGGTTTTCGTGGTTTATTGCAACCATATTCAACAATGGTTTCAACTTGTTGACAGCATAACTTTATTTTAGATTGTCGTTTTAATTTATATTGATTGCATTGTTCTTGCAACCAAGTGCGTATTATTTCTTCTCTCCCCCCAGGGTATCAGAAATTTGATTAGTTTCTACTGCATTGTTAAAATATTTTTTAATTTGTTCGCAGACGAGGTCTGGTAATTTTTCAAAAAATATATTTTTTGCTTCGGTCAGTTTATCATCGGATAGTTGATAATAATATTTGTTAAATTCGCAAATATAGTTTTCTAAATAACACATATCACATATGCGTAGATTTAATAATTTTCGATAAGCATTTTCCTGACTTGCTATAGTAGTTGTTTGTTTAGTTACGTCTTTTCCAATAAATTCGTAGGCAAGATTTGCATATAATAGATCAACTAGACTTTCTAATGTTGTACTATTATTATATAGTATTTGTGGATCTAACCTAGTTAGATATGCATATGCTATTCCTGTAGTTTTGTATTTTATATAGCTAAATATTCTTGTTTAGTTTTAGTATTTAATTCGTTATTTAGTTGAATATTTATTTTATGAGTTTGATACCATTCTCGTAATATATTTTCTTTTTCTTTTACATAGTCTATATTCAGAATGTCTGAACTTCGTTCAGTATTGTAAGTTGGTATATATTTTGAAGGTATTCCTTTAAATTTCTTTTCTGAAAATTTTCTTTCGAAAATAAAGTCTGTTTCTGGCTTATCTCTCTTTCGGCTGGATTCTCCTAAATCTTCTATTTTTACGTATGAAGGATTTTCGTTATTGTCTTCGCTTTGTGATGAATAATCAAAAACTATATCACTGTTTTCTTCATTAATGTCTAGCATATTCATTAGTTTTTCTAATTGATTTATATGTTTTTCGAGTTCCATTATAATTGCGTTATTGGAGGTGTTATTAATTTGGTTTTAGATTCTTCCTTTTCTTCCCTAGTTTTAATTCCTAGTAATCCTTTTAATTCTTCTAGAGTTAGACATAATTTTTCTTTTTGTAATAATTCGGTTAATTGTAATGGTGTTATACATATCCTTTCTTTGGTTGTTTTAGGTTTTGGTTCGTAGATTGGGTCTATTGGTTTATTTTGAGGTGGTTTTTCTTCATATATATATATATATATATATATATATATATATATATATATATATATATGTTTGATATTTGCTTCCGTTGATGACCGGTTATTGATATTGTTATTGTTGTTGATGTGGTATTGTTGTTGGGGAGTTGCTGTTGCCAGATTGTGGGAATCCCGTTGTCCGGGACGGGTTTTCGAGTGGTGGTATTTAACTATCGCTCGGGGGTTCGTTTCGGTCCGGGGGTTGTGATGGTGGGGACGTCACAGTGTACAACCCTAAAGTTTGTCTTGAGAAGCACGTACCAAAAAAGGATTAATCCTATTTGATTGTACATGAGAGTTTTGGTTATAAACTGTTCGTTTCTTCGTTGAACTTTCGTTATGGGACAAAGTCCCATGTGAGCTCACGGGATCCGTCACGGGATGCAACATCCCGTGTGGTCCTCACGGTATGTCACACTGTAGCGGGCGCCGCCAAATGGGCAGACGCACGCCCCGCACCGGATCCTGACCCGCAATCGAAAGGAATCCGACCCGAACCAAAACCCGGCGAACGGCAAACCAGACTCATTTACTACTAGGCGGGAGTTTCAAAACAGGGACAAACCAAAAGCGGAAGCAATATATAAACAAAACATAAAATCATAATAGCTGCGCAGTTAGGTAAAGCCCACCAAGGCTAGCAAATTCCCAAAAATATTAATAAATGTTTACAACGGGTTCTACAATATTATTCCCGGCTATTCATAAGTATTCCTACATAATAAATATCAAGTCATCAAGAAATAACAGTTTACATAAGACAAAAGCGTAACTCGACCGACGACTACTCAATACTATGAAGCCCGCCTAGAATCCTGAAACCAAAGGGTGAAACGAATGGGGTTAGTCAAACGACTAAGTGAGGGGGAAAAAGACAGTACATAATAAAAGCGAAAGTAGATCACCAGTTTAAACAAAAAGAAAACAACAGAAATAAAGTTTTTCGCAAACGATTGGTGACCTAGCTCAAAATGAAACAAAACAAAACGTATAACTCAGCGAGAAGAGTTCTGAACCACCAGTCAAATCATCAAAACAGAAACCCACCTTATTCCTCCAGTTGTAATCAGGGAGCAACCCCTAACTACACAGATCATACATAACAAGCTCAGGTACTCAAAGGGCTGCCACTCCGGCCTCACCCCGAGCTCCCAAAGGTGGAGGAAACCATAGGATGTCCGCCATAGACCCGACGTCTACCGACTTCGTCCTATCGTCCTTACTCCGGGCCCATCAGAACAGGTCAAACATATACATATACATAGCTCGCTTTTCAAACATTTCCATGTGGTCAAAAGACCGTTCGAGGCAAGTTGTGTGCGAGGCTATAACGCCAAAGTTCGCTTTCGGAAAACAAAGATTTGCTTGCCTCTTTCGTAAACATTTCACAAACTTATACATAATACTTTTCATATTAAATCATTTTCAAGATCATAAAAGTATAAGCTTAAATATCTACTATATATACAAACGGATGTAAAACAAATCATAAAACGAGGCTTATCGGGTAGTAGGGTTGGTATTATGTACGTATTATCGTCTACTATAAGAAACTGAAAACCCCACCTGTTGGCTTGACAAAAACGAGAGCAAAATGCGAGACAGGCACACTACTCCGCGGGAGTATCGTCTGCAAAAGACAAAGACATAACCATATAAGACTAACGACGACGCACGGCTTATACGAAAGATTTAAAACACATAGAAGCACGTTAAACACTCATTCATATCACATAGGTTCACATTGTAACAAAACATAGAAATTCATAGAATTCGATAAGCAAAACAAGTTAGAATGCAATAAAAGCTCATAAACATGCATAAAATGCAATAAAGAAGCATGCATTCAAGTTTCGGAAGAAACGAACAACATTTGAAAAATAGCCAAAAAGGCCTAAACGAAAAACACGAGAAACGGGGCCCAAACGAAGTCGGAAAAATTCAAACTACCTAAAATATGTATTTCATGATTTATAGGACCTATAGGTGAAATCGGATCTTGAATCGGAGGTCAAACGAAGAAAGTCAACTTTTTTAATTACCCTTTGACCCTCAATGCCGAGAGCAAGAAGTTGAAAATGGAGAAATTTTGGTTAAGACATACACACGGTCTTGGGGACGGGCAAACGCACGGTCTTGAACACGTGCTCAAGCCGGTGCGCGAACACTTGCACTGGCCTGCGCACCGGCTTGCGCACGGCCGTGCGTTAGGCAGTGCAAGGCCAAAATGAGGCGCACGGTCTTGGCGCATGGTCTCAAGACCGTGCGTCAGGCCGTGCGGATTATCAACACAGCAGAAAATCGCGAGGGTTCTCGGGAATGAGCCAAAAATCAACATTTAAATCATATAAATCATGCTAACCTCAAACTAAACTTACATATAATGATCTACAACATCTAATCTACCTATAGGACCAAGAAACACGTAAATCCATCCACAAAATCATTCATAATCACATTTTTCATATATTATTAAACTATTCACAAAATTCTATAAATCACATTCTAGGAAGCATTAAACGCGAAGGACGTGAGAAGCTTACTTGAAGAATAGATCGTGAGGAGTTCGAAAAGTTTCACGGATCGAAATTCGGTCGGAAATCGAAGTCAGAATGATCAATCGAAGCTTTCTCTCTTCTTTTTCTCTTTTTTCTTCTTTCTTTTCTTCTTTCTTACGTGAATGAGGATTGAGGGAGAGAGAGAGAGTGGTCAAGTCAAACTTTGACTTGACTTAGAAACGAGGGGCAAAACCGTAATTACTCCGAACTTACTAAAAATAGCAGGTTGTCGGAATTAAACAATATTACAGTCAAAGCTCATATAATTGAACACACGTTGACATGAAATGGTTTAAAAACCAAAATTCACTCATTTATGAAATTGTTAAAATACACATACTAACTCAAATAAAATAATCAAATCGCGCAATATAACAATCCGGTCGTACCGGATACTAATTCGGATTTTTCGGGGAGTTACACACACGACGTATGACATCCTGTGTGGCTCTCCTGCTCTATTTTCCAGTTCGGGGCGCTATAATTCGTCCTTCCTTCAGAGCGTAACGTCCTCATTATGGCGTGACATCGGTCCATCGCTCCCCGCCAGTGGAGAAACCCCACGCACGCCTGACCCCGGTCGCAGTAACCCCCCACGTGCGTGGACCCGCACCGACGGTTGGCTCTGATACCACCTGTCACGACTCCGGACTCGGAGAGGAGAACCCCCTGCGGGCCCTTGGACGCGAGCGTATAACCGCCCCCACCGTGTGCAACCCTAAAGTTTGGCTAGAGAAGCACGCTCCAAAAAGGGATTAATCCTATTTGATTGTACATGAGAGTTTTGGTTATAAACTGTTCGTTTCTTCGTTGAACTTCCAATGTGGGACAAAGCCCCATGAGAGCTCACGGGATCCGTCACGGGATGCAACATCCTGTGTTGTCCTCACGGTATGTCACACGGCGTGTGACATCCCGTGTGGCTCTCCTGCTCTATTTTCCAGTTCGGGGAGCTACAACTCCATTTTGTTGTGGAGTGTATGCACAAGATGTTTGGTGAGATATGCCTTTAGAAGAAAAAAGGAAAGAACAGTTTGGTTCAAGAATTATGTGCCATTATCACTCCTGACAGTTTTAACAGTGGCATGAAACAGATTTTTGATCAAAATCAAAAGGTTTTTAATAGTTTCAGGAGTGTTATCTTTATAAGGCATGAGAAAGACCCAAGTGGATCTAAAAAAATCATCAACAACTTTTAGGAAATAGTGACATCCTGAGACAGTGGACCCCAGAGATCAAGATGTAAAAGCTCAAAAGGTTTTTCAGTGGAAATAGTGCTAACATGAAAGGGATTTCTCTGTTGTTTAGATTTTTGACAAGTATCACAAGGAATGCAGCCATGCAGCTTAAATTTAACAGGTAAATGCATGTGATTCATAGTAGAAGTAGATACGTGTCCTAGCCCATTATGCCATAGAACAAAACCATCATCAGTAGGAACATTATGTTCAGTATTATTACGGTCTAAAGCAGATTGAGAAGTATTACAATTATCAGATTTATCAGTAGTTCTAGAAACAGCAGAACAAGTGTTGGAACCTCTCAATTTTTCTAAAATAGAATTATATTCTAGAGTACTATTTGTGAGAACATATAGGGAATTCACAGCTTTGCCCAATGCTAGAACCTGATTAGATTTCTGGCCCTGCAGGGCACACTGAGTTTTGGAAAAAACAAAGGTACTGTTAGTGTAGGCAACAATTTTACTGATAGATATCAGGTTATATCTAAAGGAAGGAACATATAGAACATCTTTAAGAGTAAGGTTATCTTTGAGTCTAACAGTTCTTATCAATTTCAAATATTGTGTAGATCTACCAAGTAAAGTAATGTGAATGTTGGATTTAAGTATGACAACATTGTGTAACAAACTAAAATTATGGCAAATATGACTAGATGCCCAGTATTTATGATCCATCTATGATCACCATTACTAAAAGCAGTTAAAGCAACAGGTTCAGAAATACCTGTGTAGTCAGCTACAAAGTTGACAGATTTTGAGCCTTTTCCAGCATTGTACTTGAAGAACTTCATAATTTCCTGTCTCATAAGAGCAGATATACTGTCAGAGTTCCATTCAGATTGGGAAGAGCTACCTACTTCATCAATGGGGTTGTCAACAACAACATTGACAGTGTTTCTTGCATTTCTGTTGTTCCCTCTTCCAGTTGCATTTCCAGCCCTAGCTCTTTTTTCTTGCAGTTCCTTGTACCAATCTGGTACAACTCCAATGACTTTAAAACAGGTATCTTCGTTATGGCCAGGTGCCTTGCAGATTTCACAATATCTTCCGTATTTGTCTTTGAGAGATTTGGAGTTTTCTCTGCGATAACCGGTATTCTTGTTATTAGTATTTCTGGTAAGCATAGCCAGATTTCCACCAGTTTCAGAGGTAGACACTTGAGCATCCTTCTTAGCTTCTACTGTCAAGATAGTAGAATATGTGTCTCTTGTGGTAGGCAGCGGTTTCATAGTGAGCAGTTGATCCCTCACGACGGCATATACATCATTCAGACCCATCAGAAACTGGATAAGCATCTCCCTTTCTTGAGATTTGAGCAGATAGTGAAGAACCTCACGACCTTTTCCACCTTTGCTACAAGCTGGTATGGTGTCAAGACACGCTAGTTCATCCCATAAGGATTTCTGTTTCCCAAAGAAAGTAGACAGATTCATACTTCCTTGAGAAATAGTAGTCAGATCATTTTTCAGTTGATATAAAGCCAGACCATTACATTGGCTGTAGGTGGATTCAAGATCTTCCCAAAGATCCTTTGAGTAACGTATTCAGCAATTCTTTAGAAATAGAGGTTTAGGATCCAGTTGAGTACCGTATCATCAATCCTTTTCCATGTTTTGTAGGTCGGATCAGTTTCCTCTAGTTGTGGTGTGGTTCTGTCTATGAATCCGAGTTTCATCTTGGATTCGAGAGCAATCATCATCGATCGGTGCCATATCAGATAATTTTGGCCATTCATCAGAATCGTGATGATCGTTAGTTGCGAGAGATTGTTGTTATAGATAGTAAGAGATTCATTAGTGGTCTGCTTCTTGTTGTCGTCGTTCGCCATAGATGATAAATCAGAGAATAGCGCGAAAAAGTAGGGTTCGCATAGTGAAAAATTAGGGCAAAACTTCCGAGAAAGTGGAAGAAATAGTATTAGGAATCTTCGTAGGCGAAGATCGGCAGCAAATCAAAGATTTGAGAAGACATGATCCAGAATCAATCCACTCTGGTGCCATGAAGAAGATCAGAGATCTGGTATGAACATCGAAGAAAAAACGAGAGAGAATTGGGAAAAGTATTTCTGTATATTGATAAGCAAAAAGTAAAATATAAATAATGGGAACACTAGCCTTAAATAAGGCAGATAGTTCAACCCTAGAAAATAGAAAAGCGCTGAAGATAGAAACACGCTACTAAGATAAAACAAAGCCTAACTAAGAAACAACAAAATTACAGAAATAAACCTAATACAATCTAATATTCCAACAATAATGGCCAAATTAACCACAATTTAAAACATATTAAAAAAATACCCTTAAAATACCAGAACTTATAAATTTATCATTAATACTTATGTTAGTTTATCTACATTATATAATTTAGAAGGCTTGAGGCTATTCACCTGAGCGTACGCGTGGATAGCTTCAATGAATTCTATTCTGCTATATAAATAAAAATATTAATTTTTTTCATATTTATCCAAAAGAATTCAAGATTTTGTATAGATATGTTAGGAAAAAATCTCACTTTTAGTCCCATAAAATACCCACATTTTATTTTTAGTCCCATACATTACACGAATCTCACTTTATGTTCCATAAAGTGCGAAAAATCTTACTTTATGTCCCAAAGTGCCAAAAATTTCACTTTACGTCCCAAAGAGAGATTCTCATTAATTGACTAACGGTCAACAAACGCGACTTGCACGTGGCCATTAATTTGATAGAATTAAAGAAAAAAGTGCGAAAAATCTCACATTACATTCCAAAGTGAGATTTCCGTTAATTGACTAACAATCAACACAAGTGACTTGCACGTGGCTGTTAATTTGATAGAATTAACGGAAAAAGTGAGAAAAATCTCACTTTACGTCTCAAAGTAAGATTTTCATTAGTTGACTAACAAGTCAACACACGTGACTTGCATGTGGCCATTAATTTTATCAAGTTAACAGAAAAAGTGCAAAAAATTTCTCTTTTATGTCCCAAAATGAGACTTCCGTTAATTGATTAATGGTCAACACAGTAGACTTGCACGTAGTCGTTAATTTGATAGAAGTAACAGAATTCTCACTTTGGGGATATAAAGTGAGATTTTTCGCACTTTATGGGACATAAAGTGAGATTTTCGTAATGTATGGGACTAAAAATGAAATATGGGTACTTTATGGGACTAAAAGTGATATTTTTCTCGATATTTGTTTTTTTCTGTTGAATTTTTTAAGCCATCTCAAGTCATGGCAGCTTCGATTTCTTCAAAATTTGTTGTCTAATTTCATGCATCTCGCATAAATTGTTCCAAGGAGTGCAGATTGTTTCAATTTTGTCTAAATTCCAGTTGATTTGTGTTGATGATATAACTGATTTTAGTCAAAATTTTCAACTGATTTTTTGTTTGTTTGGTATGTTCCGTTAATTCTTCTATTTTCTGTGATAATGCATAATCATTTGCAATTATATAAGATTTTTAGTTGGGAATTGTAGTTATTAGTTAATATGCTTGTGGAAATAATGAGTTGACAATTGTGCACACCATGTGTTTGACTTATTGCTTCAATGAAGAATGGAAATATGGTTTAGTCTTACCTAAAAATAAAGTAATCGGCTGTTCATTTATTATAAGAAAGTGTTAACAAACATATGGAAACCATTGTGTAACTGAAGCAACATGTGATTTCAGTTAAGATGTTTTTATAGCTTGAACTTATCGTTGTTGTTTCTATGAGGAAAAGCACATGAATTTGTTTATTTCCATCATTTTTCTGCAAGTTATGGGTATTTTTATGGCTAGAGAAACAGACCAGTGCTTTGATCATTGTGTATTGAAACCAAATTTCTGAAATTCAATATTCTTAATATTATATCTAAATTTCAGTTCTGGCAGGTCTTAACATATGCTTCTGACATTCATATATATCATTTCAGGTAATATTCATCAACAAGCCACAATTATATTAATCTTAGTATATGCAATTCAAATGTTATTATTAAGTGAATTGATGTTGTTTGATGCAGAATGCTTTTGAGATGACAACATTCATCTGGTCATTAGTAAGAACAGAACCACCTTGAAAATGAAGTATTTTTTATCTGAAGTTTGATTGCAATAATAATAACCTTATATTTTCCAGAATTCAAATAATTCTTAGTTGCTCTGACTTCTTTTGTCTAGTGGGGATTGGAGCAGCGTTCTTGTTTCATGAAGAACATCACGTGGCACTAGAAGGCGAGGCATAGTCTTAGAGCAAAGGCAAGATCGAGAGCTGAATATATAATTGGTTTACAAGGTAGATCATTACTTAATTGGTTTTAACATAATTATCAAATAAGTGGACTGAATATATATTAAGAAATAATACTTTTCCTCAAATTTTCCGGCATAATCTTTTTCAGGTGTATCTCAACAATAAGCTGAAGTTTCTTCTGACAGTAGAAAAGCAGCTTGGTTTTTCAAAATTAGCACTGTTCTTCAGGTATTTTCTTCTTCTTTTGAAGAATCTTCTGTGGAAGATAATACTTTTGCATGCTTTAGCTGCTCATTTACTGTTAAAAGTGATAATATAACTCTGGTTTCTGGTGTTCTTTACATTCATGGAAAATTTAAGTGCTACTGTCAATCAATGTGGGAATTTTTTATGAATTTTTGTTGTTTTGTATATTATTATGCCATTTACCACTGCCCGAAATTTTGTATATTATTATGTGCATTTTTAAAATATATGTATCTTTTCCCGTGGAATGAAGGATTTACTTGCTGAATCATTTCTGCACAATTTATTTTTGTAAATGGATAGCGAATGGCTTCTGGAACTTAAATTTCTGTCGAAAATGATTGAAAATGAGAACTCGGTATGATTTTAACTTTTAAGTGTTTTTTGGAGGAGTTGATTGAGTTAAATAAATGTAAACCTTTAGATAATCTGCTTTTGAATATATTAATAATGTTTCTTCATTTTTTTCCTTTCAGAAAATGCTAGCAAAGGAGACACAGTTCCCACTTGGAGAACCAAAATGGTCTTACCAAAACACATAAGTTGTTAAAGTCAACAATTCTTAGTTTTTTTTGTATGACAAAAGACTTTAGCTTATGACTTTTTCATTGGGTTGTTTTATTAGTTTCATGTAAACATTTTAAGCTTTGAGCTTGTATTTTAGAAATTTCAACACTGCTTTGTTATTATCAATTTTGATATTGTGATTGATTTAGTATTGATTTGGTCAAAAAATAAAAAAGAATAGCAAATTTTTGTTTAGTGACGGGTTTAATATTGAGTTCATTACGAACAAAAATTACATCTCCTAGTTTAGTGATGGATTTCATAATAAGTTTGTCATAGATTTTAATTTAGTGATGGAATTAGTGATGAAAAAGGCCATCATAACATCAAAGGTTTTAAAATTACTTCTGTGACTTTGTGATGGAATTTGTTTTAATTGTGACAGAAATTTCATCACAAAAATAAATAGTGATGGACTTTATATCCGTCACAAAATAAATCTGTGAGAAGGCATATAGTGATAGATTTGTGAGGGACTAAATCCATCATAAATTGCTTTTAGTGATGGATTTTTCCCTCACTGAAGCCTCAAATTAAAATATTTTTTTAATTTAGTAGACTATAAAATAAAATTTTCCTTTCTTAAATAAATTAACATCGGTGCATTGGCACGGAATTTTAACTAGTATTTAGTATAAATTTAAATTTTAAAACTTATAAAATTGATTGCATGCACAACATTTTGAAAAAAAAAATCATATTTTAGTTAACAAATTCTGTACATATATTCCCATCAATAATAAATTTGAGAAAAAGTAACTGTAATTATTCAACTTTTAAATATTAATTATAGACACTAATAAATATATAGCATTTGCTAAACTAGATGTATCCAAAGAAAATCAAATAAAATACGAAAATAAAAAATCCGAACCGCGCTGTGCCGCATTGCCGTTCTTATGGAATGGCCGATAAATCATCGGAACGGCCACATCACAGGCGATATGGGTATGCCTCTGTCCCAAACCGGAAGACTGAAGTGAAGTGGAGGTGAGCGTTCCCATTCCGCGACAACCGTGGGTGCGAATCATGATACCCACACGTACCGGCCACTGCCACGAGACAAAACAGTCCCATATATAGGGGTGGGCGTTACGGGTCGGGTTTCGGGTTTTCTACCCGGGTCGGGTTTTTTTTCCGGTTTTTGGGTCGGGTATCGGGTAGGAAAATCCTACCCGATCGGGTACCCGAAACCCGAAATTTAATTTTTTATTTTTTTTATTTTTTTATTTCTAAACCTAATTCATAGTTTCATTTCTTCTGTTAATTCACTTCTCATTTTATTTTTGATGTTTTTTCTTAATTGATGGAGTGAAATTCCCTATTATTTTTTCTGGAGGATCTTATACCAAAAATTAAGAGGATGTTAAATGAATTGAGATTTGAGGGGACTAAATTGCAATTTTTCTGGACCAATTTAAGCATATCCTTAAAACAGATAAATGTATATATTAAAAAAAAAAAAAATCGGTACCCGATACCCGACCCCAGAATTTCGGGTACCCGAAATTACATCGGGTCGGGGTCGGATAGCAAAATTGCTACCCGAAAATTTCGGATACCCGACCCGAACTACCAGAAACCCGAATAACCGACCCGACGCCCACCCCTACCCATATACATATTATTACATATATGTGTGTATGTGGTGTGGTGTGGGCAATTTAATTTCACAGGTACTGTGATGATCATGGCTACTGCTACAGTAGAGTGATGACTTTTCAAAAATGTAATACTATAGTCGGTGATGATAGCTTAACCTATGATAGTAAGTCAAGAAAATATTAATTGTTATAAGGATATTTAGGAGAATAAATATAGCTACCGTTATCAACTAATATAATTATATAACAATAAGATTTAGGATTCGACATTTGCTGCCCAATATGAGGAATCAATTTTAGTCTCAAATTATTTAGGGCAAAAGTCACCTCCTAGAATTATATCCTGTGACTCATTTATGCCCTAAACAATCAAATATTATACTTATTTCTCTTCCATAAAATATTTTAACTGAATTATTTTTTAGACTAAACCACGGTAAGGATTAGAAATTGACGAGATGATTTTGAGAGTTTGGGAGAAGACTCAGAAATTGTAAGAACTAATTATTGCATTAACTTAATTAGAATGGATACGAAGATGAGTACTATTTATACTAATTATTAGTTTTTGTAATAGTTTTTTCTCCATATGCATGGAGAGGTCGGGCGTCAAGGCGTCCACTGAAAACAATTAGTTTGGATTTAACTTAATTTACATCATTTATGGTTCAAATTATATGTAAATTAGTTTGAATGCTGATATTGTTGTTTTCAGTGGTCTTGGTGGGCTTTATACTTGTGTTTTGGATTTATTGCTTTTCTAACTCCCTAATTGGGATAGGTTGTATTGATTTGCTTCTGTTGTATTGTGGTTCATTGTCCTGTTATTTCTAAAGCAGATCCGCCTGGTATTTCTTTTCCGTTCGCCAGGTTATAGTTCATAACCAGATCTCAGTTCTTGTTATGGATTGTGACTTGGTGCGGGACATCACGTGGCACCGTATTTGGGAACGTGTCATTACAAAACCAATCAAGATAAAACACGACACACGACTCTCAAGATGTTACAATACATGAAAGGCCATATAAAATCGCTTAGCAATCAAAATTACAAGTAAAAATGCAATTAGATCAATTAAACGGAATGCATAAAATTAAAGGTGCTAAACATGCTCAATTGAAATTCTAACTTCACATTCATGCATAATATAATGTAAAGAAGCACTCATGCAAATTTCGGATCATCCGGACAACATTCAAATATTGGGGAAAAAGTCCAAAACGAAAAAGGCACTATTCAAGGCCCGAACGAGATCGAAATTTTGAAAACTTTACAAAATATTAATCCTTGAATCATATGGAAGCTATAGGTGTAATCGGCTCGATTTTTGGAGGTCGGATGCAAAAAGTCAACTTCTATTTTTGGCTATTTGACCTCATTATTGTGAGCAACTAAGAAAAGAGGGCTGAAAAAAATGCTAAGGCATGCGCACGGGCACACGCACTGGGCTGCGCACGGTCTTGAAGACATCCACAAGACCGTGTAGGCTTAAAAGGGTGCGCACTGGCTTACGCACCGGGGTGCATAGGCCTGTGCAGGTGCTAGGGCGGGCGCACTGGCTTGGGCACCGGCTTGCCAAAACCGTGCGCAGGACCGTGCGTCTCTTGTTTCAGGTGCAGAATCGCAATTTTCAGGAGTTTCTTTGCGGAAATAACACAAAAATCACTCATGGTGGATTATGGAGCTAGAATCAACACTTAAAATTTCCACTCATGCATTAAACACACTAAGAGTTATCATTTGATCCAAACAACAACAAAAATGGTGAACTAAATCATACAAACCCATCAAATATACCAAATATACAATTCTAAGAAGAAGCTAGTAAATCTCGAGATTTAATGGATTAAATGAATTGGTGGAAGAAGGCTACCGGTAGAGAATCGAACGAGGATCGTCAAGGTGTTCTCGGAATCCCGGTTGGACGAACGACGGGCTTGGGGCGGGTTTTTTCCTCTTCTTTCTTCTTCTCTTTTCTTCTTCCTCCTCTCCTTCCTTCTCCTTCTCTCTCTCGGTTAGGGTATGTGTGTGCAAAATGGTGAAAGGGTGTTCAAGAGTGGGCATATGGTAGTGCAAGTGGGTTCAAGAGGGTGCAAGGTGTATTCTAGAGGGCGTGGGGTTCGAATGAGATTAACGGAAATTCGAGGGGTGAAAAGGTAATTCATGAGAGAATAAGGATTTGAAAATAAAATGAAATTAGCTAACAAAGCTAGTCTTTTGATTTAAAATTCAACGTGATGTCGAATAATTATTCCGAAAATATATTCCGAAGTTTTGGGCCGTTACATTGGGTCAGGCCTAATAAACGATATAAGCCCAATAACTCATCAATAAATGGAATGAGCCTTAAAAATAAGATGAAGAATCCATGTTTAACTAAAATACTAATGAAACTCTAATTTGATTAAGACTAATTACCGAAAATAATGGGACAAAAATTAAGTAATGAGCATCTTACCAAACTAATGATTCTTAACCCTAATAAGATTAAGGTTACGAATACGTCTATATAAAGGGGTTTTAACCCTCATTAGTACCAATCTCAAAAATTATCACATAGAATAAATACCGAAATTATTGAAGCGTAATTTTGATACACATCAATTGGCATTGTCTGCGGGAATGAGGACGATATTCATAAAATCCAGAAAAATAGGCGGCGATTCTCTTTCAAAAATGGGAAAGAATGGATGGGAATCGCAGTATGGGAAACAACATCATCACAAATGTTGAAAGTTCAATCAATCAAGCAACGGCAGGGATAGCGCACCGATGGCAACTAGCAACATGTTGGGTCTCCAGCTGCTAGTCGGTGTAACGATGGATCAAGTTATATAGATGGTGGAATTTATGAATGGAGTTGAGAGCTAGCAAAACCCCCCGCTATAATTTCCAGTGAAAGGAGTAGAGCAGGAGACTCGGAGGGAAGAAAGTACAAACTACGAAGGGATCCGTCCCTTCGTGGACCCATCCCTCGCGAAAAGGAAATGCCCTGAAGAAAAGGTCCGACCATGGGCCTTGTACGAGGAGTATAACGAGTTGAAGGTTCCGCTGGAAGCTGTCTTCTTCTGAATAAAAGACATTGAAGGGTTCTAGTGACCGAGCCGAATAGAAAAGCTACAAAGACCGATTGGGCCACATGTTTGTAGATTTCATAATGAATATGGTCATAAGACATAGAGATGCGGGCATCTAAAAGACGAGGTAGAGAGATTGGTGAGAGAAGGAAGGATTAACGATTTTTTTGGTCCGACTTCCTCCACAGAATGCTGGACAATCGCCGGAGAGGAAGAGGAATAAGAACAAATAGGAATTAGAAATAAATGTGATATTTGGGATTCATGGAGTGGAGCAACTTTTCCAGATGGATTAGGAGATAAGCTCCAAGGAGCGGATGGACGAGCCAACCATTGCCTTTAGACCAGCTGATCTAGTCGAAATACGTACCCCACACAATGATGTCCTTGTAATAACAGTTGTGAACACCTCAATTTTGCACCTCGTCAAGTGACGATGTTTTGCAGAATCGATAACTCAATTCCGCCAGATATTAGGCAGACTCCGGACGCCCAGACGATCCCCGAGAGTCAAACCCTAGGGTCCATATCACGCGACATACCCTTGGTAGCCCCTAACCCTCTCACTATCCTTCCATATATTTATCGAATCCCGAATTCGATGCAATATTACGGTAGGACGTTGCGGTAGAGCATTTCGGTCATCCAATCACCCAAATCAGACGTGAAACGAAGGAGAAAACACTGAAAAACCAAACAAACGCGCGAACCCTGGCCCGGCCCAACATGGCCAGCCGGCCAGTACAACTTCGCGGGCCGGCCCGCCTGCGAGAAATCCACCAGGTTAGTCCCATCAGCCTGTCGGACAATCACGGCCAGGCGCACCAGCCTGGCCGGCCGGTCAACCTCCTCTGGCGTTGTCTTAAGTTTCCTAACTTAGAATGCAGCCCTAACTTGCCTTGTTTAAGGCATTTTCACCCCTATATAATGAGGTCCTCCCTCATTTCATTCCTTGCTCATTCACTCTCCTTTCCTCTCCCTTTTAAGGTTCAGCTTTTGCCTTAGAATTTCTAAAGAGAGGACCAGGTTTTCGCAACCCGGTCCACTCTAGTCCCTTTTTTCGGTCCCGATTCTCGGTTTTAGGTTAGGAATTCTATATTCGTAACCTCTAAAACTAAAAGGAGGTTCGGCGCTCTGCTCAATAGAGTGTTCGGATTTAAGTAGGGGTGGAAAGTGGGTAAGTTGGGTTGGGTTTGGGTTGGATCAAGACGGGTTGAGTTGCAGGGGGTTGGGTCTAAGATGGGTCTAAGGATATAGGTTTTAAATGGGTTAGAGTTACTAATTGGTTTGAGATGAGTTTGGATGAGTATACATAGGTTCTTAACGGGTTTAATCCATTATAAAATACCAAAAATACCCCTAAAATATATTTACTTATATTACCACTTTTACACACACTAGCACATTTTTACACACACTATCATATTTTTACACATAATTACAAACACAAGCACACAATTACACATATTTACACACACATAGAACACAATTACACATATTTACACACACTAGCATGCAATTACATATATTTACACACACTAGCACACGATTACACACACTTTACACACACTAACACACAATTACACATATTTACACACATTAGCACATATTTACACACACTAACACACAATTACACATACATACACATATTTACACACACTAACAAATTATTCTGAATAACTATTGGCCATCTATAATTCTTGAACCAACTAAAGCAATTCTAGATCCATTAATCAAGGCCCTAAACTTCAAAAAATAAAGTGTTCTCCAACATCCATAAAACTATTACATCGTCCACTCAAAGTCTCAAACATCCACTTCTACCTCTACTTGACTTCTTTCTCTTCCGATGTGAGCATTGTTTATTTGAGCAATCAACTTCTCGATATCAAGTGAGAGGTCTTTCTCTTCTTCATCTTCTGAATCATAAGCTGCAGTAGTGAAATAATAATAAATAAATCATCCTAAATATAAAAGAAATTTCTAAAATAATTTAAAGATATAAAAATAAAATTAAAAAATTTTGCACCTTCAATCCAATCGCGACCACACAATCTTGCTTCTGCATTACTTGGTAGAATTGAACTATTAAACTTCCCAATTATCCTACCACCATGACTAAATACAGATTCAGAGGCAATTATAGTGATCGGAACACTCAAAATATCACGAGCCATCATTGCAAGCTGAGGGTATCCGACACTATTTCCTCTCCAGTACATAAGGATATCTAGATTTGGGTTTTCTTGCCAATCAACTGGAGCCTTGTCTAAATAGGATTGCAACTGCGATTGGCTTGTAACATTTCTCCTTAGTTCCCGGTATGAGTTGAATTCCTAAATATTGAACCAAAATATGCATTTACTTTAAACTTTAAGTAAGAAATCTAAAAACAACAAGTAAATAAACTAAAACTCAATTACCTCCATTATGGTATTCGGATTCTCCTGAATAGTTGAACTTGTATTAGAAAATGATTCAGATCTTGAAGGAGTTGCACACAAATAGTCTTCAAACAATAACCTGATTTGTTCTTTTAACTCCTCAACTTTCTGATATGAAGTATTTGGATCGAGCTTCTCATAGCAGAAATTGACAAATTCAAATTTATACCGAGGGTCAAGGACAATAGCAAAGATCAATACCGAACTATAATCCTTCCAATATATGTCAAATTTTGGCTTCATTTCTATTGCCATGGCTCTCATATCGGGATCTTCACTAGTCATTTCTTCTTGAATGTGCAGTTGTATTTCCCACACATTACGAAAGTAAAGATTTGATGTGGGATAATGTTTTCCAGAGAAAAGCTCAGTCAACTCAAAGAAAGGTTTGAGAAACCTTGTGATTTTTGACACTTTACTCCACTCATCAGATGTTGGACGCCATTTATGGTTGGGGTCAACAAGGTTTAACTAACAAAATGTGTGTCTATAAAAGAGAGCAATGTCTAACATCCTATAGGTCGAATTCCACCTAACAGGCATATCTTGGCTCAATCTGCTTTTGAAATATATACCTAATTGTTTGACGCACTCTGCAAATTTTAAAGCTCTTGTCTTGGATCCTCGCACATACTTCACGCTATCACGGATTTTCTCTATACATACTTCAATGATTTTTAAACCAGCTTGCACAATCAAATTTAAGATATGTGCAGCACATCTCACATGTAAAAAAAAACCATCACATATTGAAGCATTCATCAAAGAAATGTGATTTTTCAATGAATCCAAAACGCCATTATTGTAGCTTGCATTATCCAAGGTTAGGGTAAAAATTTTCCTCTCAATTCCCCATTCCTGTAAATAACTAATCAATTTTTCCCCAACATTTTGACCATCATGTGGAGGGGGTAAATGTCGAAAAACAAGTACTCTTTTCTGCAGTGTCCAATTGTTATCGACATAGTGTGCGGTAATTGTCATATAGCTATTCGTCACAATGGACTTCCACAAGTCGGATGCCAAGCAAATTCTACTTTTATTAGAATACAATCCTACATTAAGTATTTCCTTCTGAGTTTGGTAGATCTTATTCATATCAGCTTTGGTCGTATTTCGTGAGACATGGATAACCGAAGGGTTTAAGTAAGAAAAAACATCTCTAATCCCTTTAAGTTCACAAACCGATATGGATAATTATGCTTCATCATTGCTTTGGCTAGCTTATCCCAAAATACAAGTTGGTCGAATTCCACAACTTGACTCTCATATCCAAGCGCATCGCGAATTGGACAAAGGTTAGCTATATGATGCTTTAAATTGCTCGTTCCAGTTCGACCACAGTTGTTTGTCCACACTTGTTACATTTCGCTTTTAGTTTCCCGTCCTCAGTAAATTTATCAAATACTTTCCAAACATCCGAAGAAGGTTTTCTAGAACTCGACCTAATCGCTGAACTGTTTGCAGTAAAAGACTGTTCTTCTTCCATTTCTATCTCTTAATTGCACAAAGTTAAGTCACATAAAAATGTGTAGCATGTGAATTGTGTAAGTTGAGCAAGTAAACAAATAAACTACTTAATTAGTTACTAGTATTTTGATAGATTCCATGTTTATGGTACATTTGTGATCTATATATATAGTACTGCAGCCAAGAATTTCTGAGAAGCGGCTATATGAAATGAAACAGGAGAATCATGTTTTCTGTTGTCTAAATTAGGCTCAGTTTTAGAATCACGAAGTGAGAAATTCTGCATAGGGGAATATATCCGATTTCATCCCTGGATAATACGATTATACGACTAATACAATTTTGGTCCTTCGTGTTTTTAACTTATCAAATTTACTAAACATCTCCATGTTAATTGTATTCCACAAAAACCTCAAAGTCCTAAGCGAATCTGCAGAAAAATGGTGGAATATCTTTTCAACAGACCCACAAATTTATCTAGTCAATTACCAATTTTGATTCCAATTCTCAATAAAATTTATTCTGCTATTTTTCAATTAAATAAACTCAGCTAAAATCACATTACAAAGATTGGATGGCAGATTGTGTGGGAAATTGGAGCTTAACATGAATGTTGAGGAAGCTTGTGGAGAGAGAGAGAGAGAGAGAGAGAGCTTACCTACAACTATGGCGGCAGACAGGCGGCAGCGGAGTGAGAGAGCTTACTGCGCAGCTGTGGCGGCAGAAACGGGAGGATCGGGGGAGGAGAGGAGAGGAGAGAAATAATGATGACTGTCGGCGGCTGTCGGATCAGTAGCGGCGACGGTGGAGGCAACGGTGGTGAAGAAATGTCAATTTAGGAATTTAGGGTTTGGGAGTTTTGAAATTAGAAGAGAGGAAACGATTTTAGATTTTGATAAATTGTTATTAAATATTTTATTTTTTATCTTACTAAGGGTATAATAGTAATTTTATAATTAAAAAATTTTAATTGGGCTACCCAATAAAAATCTATTATAAACCCATTTAAAACTCAAGTCCAACCCAACTAAAGCCCATTATTTACTGAACCTAATTAGATCCAACCCATTAAGAATCCATCTAAAATAAACCCCACCCAACCCAACTCAAATCTTTTGGGTTGGGATGGACGCACTAAACTTGACCCCTTTTGACACCCCTAGATTTAAGTCCCGAGTCGAGGTTATGTCCGGTCCTTGCGATCGTGCTCCTGGGTTCGAGGGGGGAAGCAGCAGAGGGAACGAAGTGAAGTGAAGATAAGACTACGAGGGTGAGTCTCCTTTTAGCCTTTTCCGTATTTATTTACTTCCCAATTTATTTACTTTCATAGTAATAGCCCCGTTTCACCCCCCTATGGGGTGGAACATCCCCCAATGGCTAAGGCCGTCGCGCTTAGGTGGTCAACGAACGAAGGGTCTCCCCTTCCTCGATAGGCTACAACCGGCACTTTAAGCCCCCCTCTAGTTTCTTACTTGTCTAAGTGATTACCGCTTTCTCGCATGAAACTTCTCATCTCGCATGTGTAACGACCCAAAATTCCGGAATATATTTTTGGAATAATTATTCGACATCTCGTTGAATTTTTAATGAAAAGATTAGCTTCGTTAGCTAATTTTAATTTATTCCATTTTATTCTCTAATCCTTAACCTCTTATAATTACCTTTTCTACCCTTCGAATTTATTTTAATCTCATTCGAACCCCACACCCTCTTGAATACACTTGCACCACCTTGACCCCTTATGCACCCCCTCTTGCACACTCTTGCATACACCATAAAATCGAGAGAGAGAGAAGAGAATGAGAAAGGAAGAAGAAGGAAGAGAAATCCCGTCCCGAATCCGTCGCTCGACCAATCGAGATTCCGAGACTATCTATACGATCATCGTTCAATTCTCTACCGGTAACCTTCTTTCCCCATTTCATTTCATCCATTAATTCCTTCGATTTGCTAGCTTTTGTTTTGAAATGAATATTTGATAATTTAATGGGTTGTAGGTTAGAGTTTACCATTTTTAGTGTAGCTCGGATCAAATGATAGCTAATAATGTGTATAATGCATGAGTGTGAATTTTATGTGTTGATTTTAGCTATAAAACGCGCCTTGGTTGATTTTAGGACGAAACCCTCGTGAGAAAACTGAAAATCGCGTTTTCTGCACCTGAGAGTAGAACCGCACGGTCCTACGCGCGGTCTTGGCAAGACCGTGTGCAAGCCGGTGCGTCCACCTTTTCACTTGCACCGGCCTGTGCACCCCGGTGCGCAAGCCAGTGCGCAGCATT
The DNA here is from genome assembly GCA_958496215.1 of Verbena officinalis. Classification (NCBI taxonomy): domain Eukaryota; kingdom Viridiplantae; phylum Streptophyta; class Magnoliopsida; order Lamiales; family Verbenaceae; genus Verbena; species Verbena officinalis. Next base: position 34,042,315 of record OY292386.1, on the reverse strand, counting down.
ATCAGCCTGCACGGTCTTGAGGGCGTTCTCAAGACCGTGCGTGACCCCGTGCCCAAGCCCATGTGAATGCCTTAGCGAAATTTTTAGCCTTTTTCCTTAGTTGCTCTCGGGAATGTGGTCAATTAGCCAAAAATAAAAGTTGACTTTTTGCAAACGACCTCCTAAAATTGAGCCGATTTCACTTATAGCTTCCATATGATTCAAGGATGAATATTCCGCAAAGTTTTCAAAAATTCTGACCTCGTTCGGGCCTTGAGTCGAGCCTTTTTCGTTTAGGGCTTTTTCCCCAATTTTTGAATGTTGTCTGAATGATCCGAAAATCGCATGAGTGCTTCTTACATTATATTATGCATGAATGTGCACTTAGAATTTCAATTGAGCATGTTTAGTATCTTTAATTTCGTACATTCCGTTTAATTGATTTAATTGCATTTTACTCGTAATTTTAATTGCTAAGTGATATTATTTGGTCCTGCATGTGTTGTAATTCCATGAGAGTCGTGTGTCGTGTCTTGTCTTATTTGGTTTTGTCGTTTATCAGTTTCAGGCCGTTCTTTCGAGGAATTGCTTGAGTTGTCTTGTCGTTCCCGTGCTTCCAAGTGAGGGTTTTAAAATGCTTTCAACTGGAGCAAGGATTTCTTTTATTTATCGTGAAACAACTATCTGTACGTGCTTTTATTGATTTGATTTTCTCATTCTCATATATCTATTAGATATTTAAATTATATTTTCATGATTTTAACGAACAAACTCTTTGATATCAACTTATACCTATAAGTATCTCTAAACTGTTTTGTTTTCAAGAGGCAAGTAAAACTCTTTCTTTTCAAACGTGACGCTTTAACTTTGGTTGGGTCTATGAGGGAAGTCGTTAGGGGAGGGCGCCAGTGCTTCCCGACACGTATGAAACTTATGGTCACCCCCTTTGTCATCACACACTTGCCAATGCCCATTTGGCTTTCAACTTATAATGTTTCTTGAAATGCGAGCAAAATCGTGGACTTTCTTTAATGGGGCCCGGGCCCGGGAGGGTATTCGAGGGTCTCACTTGGGGACGAGCGTCCAGGGTGTTCCCGAGGTACTTTTCCTAAAACTAAGCGTCAATCGTGGCCCGTTAGGAGTTGATAGCCACAGTTGGGAGCGATGGTGGGTGATGCATTCGTTGCACACTTTCCTGAAATTCAATTCGTCGCCCATGGTCGCTCTATGGGGTCAGACACCGGAGATGGAGTTTTATAATGACATGAAGGGGTTATAAGGAGGAACAGGCCCATTCTCGCTGGGATATTACTTGTTGTCATTTATGCTTTATTGTTATTACTGTACTGCTTATTAATTGTTGTTAATGCATGTCGAAGCACATTCCGGATTTTCTTCAATTCTGCAAATGTATTTTCTTATATATATATATAAAACCTGGAAGCGTCGCTCGTACTTGTTCCAACTTTATAGTCACCCCTCTTTATTTAACTCTTACTTCAGGTCGACAGGTGGCGTTGTCACCTTTCATGTCGGTTGGCAACAGCGGGTCGTGAGTCTTGTTTTTCGTGTCCTTGGTATTCGTCGGTAGTGTCCAACAACAGTCTGTGTTTTATTATTTGAATTGAATTCCTAGGTAGAATGGATATATTGTTGAATTATTGAGCTATGATATTGATGATGAATTGTTGAGCACTGATTTATATTAATTGATGCCCCGTGTGGCTTTAAATGTTGAATTGATGTTTATTTAAGCTTCCGCACTCTGTTATTCTTTTGGTTGTTGTTGTTGGGCTAGGATCGTTGTTTCCAGTATAGATTAAGTGCTTGCCGGTCGCCGGGATGGATTTTTAAATAGGGTACATTTACCTCGTGTGGGAGTTCATCTCGGTGCGGATGTGCTGTCCTTTCTCCTCCTACGGAAAGGGGCGCTATAGTCAGTGGTATCAGAGCTTAGGTTCCTAAAAGGGAACCGAAAGCTCTAGTATCTCGTCTTGTCTTGTCTTTTGTGTCTTTTGAGTTGTGTCAGTCGGTGTCGAGTTCGTGTTTTGACGAGTGTTCGTCTCATCTTGGAGCTTAAAATTGTAGACGATTACGGTTGGCTTAATTAACCAACTGGCAATCCTTTATGAATTTTTGTACTAAGGAAGATATAACGCGAGTTGATCGTGGAACTCTTTGTTGTGCCTTATGTGGTTTGGTCTGTCGTAGTTGTGGGTCGATAGGGTTTGATTAATTGTTGAGCATGCCTTATGTGTTTACGATTTGTTGGCATCACCTCTTACAAGACATGCACATATTCTGTCAAATAGTTGTGAACGCAGGTATGCCGCGTAAGAAAGCCCGATCAGACCATTCACTACCACCACACCAGACTGTTCCAGGATCCTCGTACCCGTATCCGACGGGAGATATAGAGATAAGCCAAGGAGAGGAAAGCGTGACCGAGTACGAAGCTAGGTTCGCCTACCTGACCCACTACTCTCCTAACTTGGAGCCGGACCACAGAGACTGGTCAGCAAGATTTATATCCGGGTTGAGGCCCGAGATCCTTCAGATACTCATTGGACTCGACTACTGTGCTTATGCAGAAGCTGTCGGCCGAGCCTTACGGGCCGAAGCAGAGTTGGCAATGAGAGCTAGAGGTGCCAGACTGGTTACACTGGAGAACCAACCCTATGAGTCAGGAGCTCCAGCGGTTGTCCTTATGACTTCTTACAGTGAAGGGACGATGACTAGCGGATCAAGTGGAAGTATCATTCTCTGCGCCCACTTTCGGAAATCGAATCACACCGCCGATGTGTGCAGAAGAAGACTTGGCCTGTGCCTAATCTGTGGTGCCCCCGGGCATGACGTCAAGCATTGCCCCAACAACCGCAACGACAACTGAAGGAGTCGAAGAACTACCGGGATCAAAGGACTCGAGCCAAGGCACCGAATAAAGGAAAATGAAGGCTAGACCGGACTTCGTCCCATGGAATAAAGGTACTATGCATGTTCACAACATTCATATTTTCTCGTATTTTAATTTATTAAATGCGCGGTATAATATAATTGTTGTGTGATTGAACTCCGGATTTAATCCGGGGTGTTTTGGTAATTTTTTCACGTTTTATTTCGAATCAGGGGCGCTTGCACGCCCCTACGCAAGGTCTTGGTCAAGCCGGTGCGCCTAGCTCAAGACCGTGCAGACCAGTTCAGCGTTTGAACCGCTGAACCGGCGCGTCTACCTTTTAACTTGCACCGGCTTGGTGCGCAAGCCAGTGCATAGCATTATCAGCCTGCACAGTCTTGAGGGCGTTCTCAAGACCGTACGCGACCCCGTACCCAAGCCCATGTGAATGCCTTAGTGAAATTTTCAGCCTTTTTCCTTGCTCTCGAGAATGTGGTTAATTGGCCAAAAATAAAAGTTGACTTTTTGCAAACGACCTCCTAAAATCGAGCCGATTTCACCTATAGCTTCCATATGATTCAAGGATGAATATTCCATAAAGTTTTCAAAAATTCTGATCTCGTTCGGGCCTTGAATCGAGCCTTTTTTGTTTAGGGCTTTTTCCCCAATTTTTGAATGTTATCCGAATGATCCAAAAATCGCATGAGTGCTTCTTTACATTATATTATGCATGAATGTGCACTTAGAATTTCAATTGAGCATGTTTAGTATCTTTAATTTCGTACATTCCGTTTAATTGCATTTTACTCGTAATTTTAATTGCTAAGTGATATTGTTTGGTCCTTCATGTGTTGTAATTCCATGAGAGTCGTGTGTCGTTTCTTGTCTTATTTGGTTTTGTCGTCTGTCAGTTTCAGGCCGTTCTTTCGAGGAATTGCTTGAGTTGTCTTGTCATTCCCGTGCTTCCAAGTGAGGGTTCTAAAATGCTTTCAACTGAAGTAAGGATTTATTTTATTTATTGCGAAACAACTACCTGTACGTTCTCATATTGATTTGATTTTCTCATTCTCATATATGTATTAGATATTTAAATTATATTTTCATGATTTTAACGAACAAACTCTTTGGTATCAACTTATACCTATAAGTATCTCTAAACCGTTTTGTTTTCAAGAGGCAAGTAAAACTCTTTCTTTTCAAACGTGACGCTTTGACTTTGGTTGGGTCTATGAGGGAAGTCGTTAGGGGAGGGCGCCAGTGCTTCCCGACACCTATGAAACTTATGGTCACCCCCTTTGTCATCACACACTTGCCTAAATGCCCGTTTGGGTTTCAACTTATAATGTTTCTTAAAATGAAAGAAAAATTGTGGACTTTCTTTAATGGGGCCCGGGAGGGTATTCGAGGGTCTCACTTGGGGGCGAGCGTCCAGGGTGTTTCCCGAGGTACTTTTCCCAAAACTAAGCGTCAATCGTGGCCCATCACGAGTTGATAGCCACGGTTGGGAGCGATGGTGGGTGATGCATTCGTAACACACTTTCCTGAAATTCAATTCGTCGCCCATGGTCGCTCTATGGGGTCAGACACCAGAGATGGAGTTTTATAATGACATGAAGGGGTTATAAGGAGGAACAGGCCCGTTCTCGCTGGGAAATTACTTGCTTTCATTTATGCTTTATTGTTATTACGTGGGATTAGTGAATCCAAGTCTAAGTTTCCAGATTTGGCAGAAGAAGCAGCGTTCATTGACAGCCAAGCGGCAACCTACTCTGATGCGCCCGGTCCCCCGTCTCAATGAAAGCAAGAAGTCATTCTATATTCAGTTTGGGTTAGGAAAGATTTCCCTGGCTCTGGCCTGGGTAAATACAAGATCCATAACTCGAGCTTCTGAGCCGACCAATTCCTCATTTTCAGTCCAAAGCAAATTACAAGTTTACAAAGTTTTTAGGACATCAAACTAATCAGTAGAGGATAATAGTCTTCTTGATACGGAATTTCCCACTTCTTTCAATATGGAGAAATAAAGTAATCAATGTACCGCCTACGCCTACATATTTCACTCACCCTATCCTCTTTGATTCTATTCCAAGGCGAGGTACTGTACTACTTATTAATTGTTGTTAATGCAAGTCGAAGCACATTCCGGATTTTCTTCAAGTCTGTAAATGTATTTTCTTATATATATATATAAAACCCGGAAGCGTGGCTCGTACTTGTTCCAACTTTACCTTCACTGAGTATCGTTTATACTCACCCCTTTTTATTTGATTCTTACTTCAGGTCGACAGGTGGTGTTGTCACCTTTCATGTCGGTTGGCAACAGCGGGTCGTGAGTCTTGGTTTTCGTGTCGATTGTATTCGTCGGTAGTGTCCAACAACAGTCTGTCTTTTATTATTTGAATTGAAATCCTAGGTAGAATGGATATATTATTTAATTATTGAGCTATGATATTGATGATGAATTGTTGAGCACTAATTTATGTTAATTGATGCCCCGTGTGGCTTTAAATGTTGAAATGATGTTTATTTAAGCTTCCGCACTCTGTTATTCTTTTGGTTGTTGTTGTTGGGCTAGGATCGTTGTTTCCAGTATAAATTGAGTGCTTTTCGTTCGCCAGGATGGATTTTTAAATGGGGTACATTTACCTCGTTTGGGAGTTCGTCTCGGTGCGGATGTGGTGTCCTTTCACCTCCTATGGAAAGGGGCGCTACAGCTTGTCTGTGCTAACCTCGAACTTCCCGAGCATAGGGTATAGGGTAGATATGCCTAGGTCTAATTCCTTTTCCGATTCGCCGGATACATTGTGCAGAGCTTATAATCCCTCGATAGGGTTAACGAAGGCCAGACGGCTTCATAGCTAGGAATTAAACCCAAGGTCCCGTCAAAAATAAACTTCCATAAATAAAACTTTCCCTTTGAGGAAAACTTGCCAAAAATAGGATCTTCTTGAGAACATACGGAATCCTCTGGTTAACCTGGCACGAGGGTCTATAGCTTCGAGCTTTACTCCCCCTCTACCCGTAAATACCCGAAAGGTTCCTCTTTTCAAAAAAAACCTACCAAAATCAACACAAAAGCCTTCTCTTTATAAAAGTACCCCTTTTTCGGGTTAACCCGGCACGAGGGTCTAAAGCTTCTAGCTTTACTCCCCCTCTACCCGTAAATACCCGGAAGGCAACTCTTTCCATAAGAGAACTTTCCCTTTTTACTCAAATAACACAAAAACCTTTCAAAAAACGATGTGTGACGAACCTCACATATCTACTCCATACCCTACTCTCAGAAGTTCGGGGTATGAACTACATTGGCTCTGATTTCCAAGCTCATTGGGATACATAGGCAGCCTACTCCTTCCGGCACAAAGCCAAAGGGATCCTATCCCTATATTCCACATACACACACATATACACACACGTGTATATATATATATATATATATATATATATATATATATATATATATATATATATATACTTGCTTTCAATTACTTGTTTACACATTTTAGGGAACCATGATGGTCGTTTGGTGTTGGTGAGAAGACCCGAAAGGGGTGATGGGGGTGATAGGTTGCTGTAACCCCTTACCCTATCGTAACTTAGCTCCCAAACCCTTCACAAGAATCTATGGACACGCACAAGGATACACGAGCCTATACAGGTTTCCCTCACAACCTTAACCGAGTGGGTGGCGACTCTAAACCTCAAATGGCGAACAGGGAAGGATGCCACACCAAAGGTAAAACCCACCCTTACATCGCCATCCAACAACGATCCTGCAATATCACATTCATCCAATCAAAAAATCCTACAAACCCCCAAAAAGAAAAGAGGGTCGCTCGCCTGCCGGGCTGCCCGCAAAAGTTGTGGTGTCCTGTCACCAAATTTCATGCATCCTAATCGACAGAGGAAGCGTTGTGGACATCATTTTTATGGAAACACTCAAGCGAATAGACCTGGGAGCAATCCAATTAGAACAGACTAACGCATGCATGTACGGATTTGGATGAGAGTCAGTGGAACCAGTCGGGCAGATTCAGATTCGGCTGTTGATAAGTTTCTGCCAGGGTAAGAAGATGAAGACTAAGCGGGTAACATTCTTGGTGGTTGACGCCCCATCCTCGTATAATATCATTCTCGGATGGACTGCCCTTGGCATGTTCAGAGTCGTCGCCTTGACTTATCACCTGAAAATCAAGTACCCTCTGGGAGGACTGGTAGGTGAAGTAAGAGGAGATCAAACTACTACCCATAAATGCTATGTGACCGCAGTTCATACAAAAGAAAGAAGGAATAAAATGCCAGACGGAAAGAAAAACATGTCTCAAAAGCGAAAGATCAACAAAGGCAACATAGTTGATACGATAGGGGAACTTACAAGAATAGAGTTGTTCCCCAGAGACTCGAGCAAAATTACGAGCATTGGAGCGCATTTGGAGGGGGAGTTAAAGAGTGAAATGATAGAAGCACTCAAACAAAACATAAATGTTTTCACTTTCGGAGCTGAGGACCTGGTTAGATTAGATCCAGAAATAGCAGAGCACCACTTTAACGGAGATCCCGCGATGCCGAGCTTGTCAGGTACACGCCACTGCTATTCGACAATCCAGGGAGTTTATGCACACGATAAGTTCTTCCTAACCGTTTGCAAACTGGGGAATCGATATCATCGAAGCTTGTAGCGAGCGCACCAAACGGGAACGCACGCCCCACACCGAGTCCCGACCCGAAGCCGAAACGGGAATTCGACCCTAAACTGAAACCCGACGAATGATAAACTTATTTACTCAATTACTAGGTGGGGCTTTTTAAAACAATTGACAAAAATGATGCGGAAGCGAAAGCAAACCATAACAACAACAACAATCTAAATCCACTTAAGGACTAATAAAGCAGTAAATGGATTGCGCTAATAGTTAAAGCCCACCGATATCCAAGCTTCGGCGACAACATCATCCGGTGCACCCTCAAACTGCGGGGGGTTGAGCTTAAGGAATCGGTTCATATCCTTCTCGGGAGCAGGGTTTTGTTGTACTTGATGAGTATGGACCATAAATTGCCCTAAAGCCTCCATGAATTGGGCTGGGGTCGGAACACTAGTAGGCGGACCAGGCGGTTCACGGCGAGGAGGCATTCTGCAAAACCAACATCAAACATGCATGATGATAAATGATTATGAAAAGCTGTAACACGTAGAGAAGTTAAATTCACATAACCACATTGTCACAAATCACATAGTCCTAAGCCGTACGACCTATACAGACACGACAAAACACGACGCTTCAGAGCCTAGGCCATTAGACCTAAAGAGCTCTGATACCAACTGTAGCGAGTGGCCCAAACGGGCAACGCATGCCCCGCACCGAGTCTCGACCAGGAACTGAAACAGGAATTCTACCCTAAATCAAAACCCGGCGAACGACACACATTTACTCAATCACTAGGTGGGGATTTCAAAAACGAAACAGACGACAGAAGTGCAGAAGCGAAAAACAAAACAAAACAATAAACCATTGCACAACTATTAAAGCCCACCGAGGCCAGGGAAATTCAAATTGCTAATCACTATAATTAAATACATGGGTTTAATACAATATCCTGACAATCTAGAATAACGGGTTCAGTAATATAATCGCGATTATAAATACATAGTAGCATAAGTATCCTAGTACATATATCATAAATAAATGCCAAACGGGAACAAGAGTTTACATATGCCAAAAATAAATGCAACTCTATAGAAACAACAACGACGAACAATCCCGCCTAGTATCCTAAAACCAACACCAAGAGTGAAACAGAGGGGGTTAGTCAAACGGCTAAGTGAGGAGGGAATAATAATGTATATTATAAAAAGTAAATCACCATTTTTCAAACTTAAAATAAATCAATATAAAAGAAAGGTTTTCGTAAACGGTTGGTGATTTAACATAAAACATAACCTAACATTTCATATGGCTCGGCGAGACGAGCCCTTAACTCTAATTTCCAAACATAAAAACCGGAAACCACCCTTATTTCTGAAATGTAGACGGACCGCTAAATCAGGACTACTCATAACATACAGTATAATCTCAGGTACTCAAAGGGCTGCCACTTCGGCCTCACCCCGAGCTCCTAAAGGTGGAGGGAACAAGAGGATGTACGCCGTAGACCCGACGTCTACCGGTTTCGTCCAGTCATCCTTACTCTGGGCCCAAACATTCATACATATAGTTCATAACTCATTTTTCAAATCATTTTCGAGTTGGTCGAAAGACCGTTCGAGACATGTCATATGCGAGGCCGAAGGCCAAAGTTCGCCTTAGAAAATCAAAGAGGTTTTACATGTCTCTTTCGCAAACGTTTCAAAAGAGTATACGTAGTAATTTTTCATATCAAAACATTTTCTATAAATCGAATAAACGTAATAGGCATAAATATTTACTAATTATATAAAGACGGTATGAAAACAAATCATAAATCAAGGCTTATATGGGGAGATGCTTAATTATATATATCATATAAGTATCGGAGTCAGAAACGGAAAGCCTCACCTGTTGGCTAAACAAAAAGGGGTAAAAGCAAGACCGGTGCGCTACTCCATGGGAGTATCGTCTGCAAAACACAAAGACACAACCACATAAGACTAACGACGACGCACGGCTTATACGAAAGCATTAAAACACATAGAAGCACGTTAAACTGTCATTCATATCACTTAGGTTCACATTCTAACAAAATATATAAATTCAATAAGCAAATCAAGTTAGAATGCGATAAAAGTTCATAATCATGCATAAAAGGCAACAGGGAAGTATGCATTCAAGTTTCGGAAGAAAAGAACAACATTTGAAAAATAGCCAAAAATGCCTAAACGAAAAACACGAAGAACGGGGCCCGAACGAAGTCGGAAAAGTTCAAACTTCCTAAATTATGTATTTCATGATTTATAGGAACTATGGGTGAAATCAGATCTCAAATCAGAGGTCAAACGAAGAAAGTCAACTTTTAAAAATGCCCGTTGACTTCAATTGCCGAGAGCAACAAGTTGAAAATGGGAAAATTTTTGTTAAGGCATACACACAGCCTTGGGCACGGGCGCGCGCACGGTCTTGAGCGCGTTCTCAAGACCGTGCAGACACTTGCACTGACCTGCGCACTGGCGTGCGCACGGGGGTGCGCAAGACCGTGCAAAGCACAAAAGGGACGCACGGTCTTGCGCATGGTCTCAAGACCGTGCGTAAGATCGTGTGGATCCTCAGAACAGTAGAAAATCACAGAAACGAAAAAACCTCGCGGGAATGAACTAAAACTCGATATTTAACCCATCAATCATGCAAATCCCAAGCTAATACTCACATATATTGATCTACAACATCTAATCTACCTATAGAACCAACAATCACGTAAATCCATCCATAAAATCATTCAAACTCAACATATATCCTAAATGTTCAACTATTCACAAAACTCAGAAAATCGAAGCATAGGAAGCATTCAACACGAAAGGTGTGAGAAGCTTACTCGAAGAAGAGATCGTGAGGAGTTCTTAGGTTTTCACGGCTCGGAATTGGTCGGGAAACGAAGTCGGAACGATCAATCCAAGCTTTTCTTCTTCTTCTCTTTTTCCTTTCTTTTTTTCTTCTCCTTTCTTGGTTTTGAACGTGAATGAGGGAGAGAGAGTGAGAGTGAACCTAAGTCAAAAAGTTGACTTGGGTTGAGAAACGAAGGGGTATTTTCATAATTTTATAAAAATAGCAAAAAACATAAGTTGTCCAAATAAAATATAATTACAGTCAAAGTTCATGAAATTAAACGCACATTGACGTGTCGTGGTTTAAATACCAAAATTCACTCATTTATGAAATTGTTATATAAATCACATAATAATTATCAAATAAAATAATAAATCGCGTAAATAATCGATTCGAACTTACCGGATAATAACTCGGATTTTCGGGGCGCTACAGTCAGGTTCACCCTCAAGTATTTCAATTGCCAAATTCTTTGCTCTGAAAGCTTGATGAATTGTGACATTCACATTCAACTCATTCTCCACATCCTCTTTCCATCCTTTCACAGTCCTCTTAGGGCCAGTCTTGAACAAGTGGAGATATTTCTCAGCCAACCACTTAGTGTTCATATTTCTAACCTCGTAAACTTCCACACATCTATGCTTTTCAATGTACTCCCTAAGCACCCAAGTTTTTTTATCAGGCATCAATATGCAGTTCATCTTAAAAGGACATCCATCAGCATCACATCTAACATATATTTTCGAATTATCACATTTCATGTAGCTTAATGACCTCCTGTTGTTTATTGCAAATGAGTCAACTGCCTTCTTCAAAATCTCCTTTGTAGAAAAAATGAGCCCTAATTGAAAAGTAGGATTTAATACATGTGCAGGGTTAAAACAGGGAGATTGGCATTAACACCCTTATCATTCTCATCATCAGATATCTTTCTCATGTCAAGTTCATCTTCATCAGTACCCACAACATCACTTCCTATATCATAAGAATCACCATCACTGTCTGAGACAACAGCATCATCACAACCTCCAGCATTTTCCACATTATCTGCAACAGGTATAGGTACAGGTATCTCCTCTGTCTCATGAGCATCCACACAAACATTGGTTTCCTCCACAATTAGAGGATTAATCTCTTGGAAATCAACATTCCTGTCAAAAAATTGATCATCAACATATGACAGAAATGGCTCATCATAATCAGAATCATCACTGGCTTCAATTTCACCTAAATCAACATTTTCAGTTACATTCACATTATCAGATGGGGGTCTACTATCCCTGTTATCTTCGTATGTCGATGTAGCTGCAGTCTCATCAGTAATTACACAGTTGGTCTCAGGTGAAGAACAACTAATACCCACATCCACATTATCTGTCTGTGATTGGGCAGCTCCATTATCTGTGTTGGTCTCCAAAATTGGTACAGTTTCATTCAAACTTTCCTCCACAACTTTTGAATTTACTTTGTTAATTCCTTGCTCTGTAAGTGCATCAGGAATCTCATCTATGACCACATTCTTCTTTGATGCAGCAGTCAAATCTTCTGTATTCACCACCTTTCTAAGAGTATCAGAGCAACCCCCAGTTTCCACATTCTTTTTCACAGGATTTGACTCTTTAGCACCTACAGAAATAGACTTATGAGGATGGAGTCTTGGTTTTGACTTTTCAAAGAACTTTTTCTTAGGTGATTTTGTCATCTCCCCAAAAAGAGGCTCATGGATAAACAATTACCAATTCCATGCAAGCTGCCTTTGAAAAGTATATCAAGACTCCTATCAAAGACACCCATATCCCTTAGATTTCCTTGAACATTTAGCAGTTTGGGTACTATAACCCCAGTACCCCTTGAGCTCTTCAATTTAGATGGGGTCTTTTTGGCAATAATAGTAGGTGGCTTTTTCACACAAGTAGTAGGAAATGACACTTTTTTTTTTCTTAGTTTCTGTGCTTTCCTTTACCAACTTATTGCCCTCCTCAAGATCATCAGAGCTGATATAGTCCTCTCCATTGTCAGCCTCAACAGACTTATCCCTCTTGCCCATTTCAACAACACCCTTGCCTTTATCTTTACCCTCCTTGCAGGCTTTACTAATAGTTGCCCTTGCCTTTACCATCATTGCAGCCTTTACCAACTGTTGAATTGCTTCCACTCTTGGGGTCGACATATATGTGGAAGTCTTCCCTTTCCCTACAGAATTTCTGAGCTAATTCCTTGAGCTCCTTATCTTTGGAAATTAACCTAAAACCATTATCAGTAAAGATATGGAAATAAGGGGTTATACCAACCCCTAACAGCCTCTCAACCCAGATATTTAATTCCTTGAAGTTAATGCTCTTGGAGTCAACATAGTCCAACTTACTGACCTTACCACCAACATATTTATCTTTTGGCCACAAAACAAAATTAACATCATGGTGAAGGGCAACAGTGACACACCACCCATCTGGATCTATAAATCATTTATGACAGTAAAACAACAATTAGTTACTGATTAGGGTTTACACAGATCCACATAATCAACAAAACAAGTACATTGCAATAGGAAAAATAAACAATATAGACTGAGGGGACCAATGGACAATATTCTAAGTCAAGTTGACCACCACACTTGCACCAAACTAAGCATATTACCAAAAACCCCAAATTGCACCAACTGTGTTCTCTTTATAAATAACTATGCGGATACTAATATCGAGGAAAGGGAAGCATAATACAGCTATAAAAATGCCAACTTTACAAACAAATTTATAGAACAAAGAGTTAATGTTTCTTACATTAAACGGGCGGGGGGAGGTTCACATTTCTCTTTGCTCGGAGAGTGACCATGGCCGCGCCTACAGCTCAACCACGATTTGCTTCCAAGAAATGGGGAAATAATCAGATTGCTCAGCTCAGAAGATCACAAATCATTCAATCTGTTTCTTCCTTCACTACTTACAGCGCCCTCGTTTTTTTTTTTCAAAGTTTAATTTTTCAATTTTACAGTTTTTAATTTCTAAGGTGTTAAGCTAATTTATTTAAGGATGAAAATAATAATATTTTTTTTTTAACTTATACACACGTGTCAAATTTTCTCCTACTCATCAGCATTACGTGGCGTACAGCAAAGATTCCCGGAATGACATGGGCAACAAGAGCGGTTTCAGGGAGCACGTGCACCACACTTGAGGTTTTTCAGCCGGTTTTAGGGTTCCAGCGTTAAGATTCACGAAATTGCTAATTTTTTTGTTATTCCATCCTTACATTGCCAGTGCACATTTTGCAATTCCGAAATTGCTTTTGGGGTAGAGTTGGCATCCCGAAATTGTTTTTTTTTTCAAAGTTTAATTTTTCAATTTTACAGTTTTTAATTTCTAAGGTGTTCAGCTAATTTATATTTAAGGATGAAAATAATAATATTTTTTTTTTAACTTATACACACGTGTCAAATTTTCTCCTACTCATCAGCATTACGTGGCGTACAGCAAAGATCCCCGGAATGACATGGGCAACAAGAGCAGTTTCAGGGAGCACGTGCACCACGCGTGAGGTTTTTCAGCCGGTTTTAGGGTTCCGGCGTTAAGATTCACGAAATTGCTAATTTTTTTGTTATTCCATCCTTACATTGCCAGTGCACATTTTGCAATTCCGAAATTGCTTTTGGGGTAGAGTTGGCATCCCGATTTCGCAATTTTTCCTAAAAAGAAAAGAGTAGATGTGCTGATATTCTTGCCAATAGAGGTCATAATGGTGACAAATTGCATGTGTATTTGGGATCATCTGGATGAAGAGTTAAAGTTGTTGTTTTTTGGAGGACGTTTCTGGTAGATAGCCTTACTGCAACTCTTTTTCCCCAAAATATAAAATAAAAAATACATATAGAAAGTTTTGGAAGTTACAACTTATTTCACGCTTTAAGACATTACACACATCTTCAAAAAAAAAAAAAAAAAAAAGAACAGAACATTACACATAGAAAACTCATGTGTTAGGGTTCCCTCCAAGTATAGTTGACCTCCACAAAAATTTACCTTGACTTTCTTAATTTATCCATATGATTTCTATAGCAATTTTTAGTTACATTACTTGTCCTAGGTGCTATATGTATTATAATAAATATAATGATTCTTATTTTTATTTCTCTTAAAATTCATCTGGAAAAGGAATTAGTCTTTGCACTATTAAGTGCCCAATTTTTGCCAGTTGACTAAAGAATGAATTTATAATGAGTGGATTTAGTTAAGTTATGAGGTTGATTTATGGTTCCAAGAAGCATTATATACAAGGAAAAAAAATACATAATAGTGTCTGAGCATATAAACTTTTTAAATCATTTTATAAGTTGTTTAAGCTTACAAAACTTTGCAAAAACGTTTGGTAAATATTTTTTAAAATGAGCTTATGAGCTATTAAAATAAGATGTCAGGAGCTTATACGCTCCTTAAAAATAAGTTAAGAATCCCAACTTATTTTAAGATATTAATACCCTACATTTTGATCATATTAATTACATAATTGCTATTACTAACATCTTATAAGCTCTTTACTTTATTTTTAGTCAAACACTTTTAGATTTTATTCTTAAATTAAAATTTAATATCTTATAAGCTCTAAAAACATCTTATAAGATGTGAAAGGCTAATTCCTTCTCCATTAATTTATATTTTTTAAGATATAAAAAAAATCCATTATATTTATTATATTATTTATAGCACAGGGACAAACCATGAAATTAAAATTTGTTACATTAATCATAGGGATGAAATAGGAAAATGAAGGTAAAATTCATTTAATCATTTAATGTCATCTAAATTTGGACGAAACCTTATCAATGGGATTTTGCTGTAATACATAGACCCATCAGTAATGTATGTATAGTATTTTTAAAAAGAGACAAAATATTTATGTTATTAATTGTTATTAATTAACCCTTTCTTTATATAAAATCAAATTTACTTATTTGTGACCGTTTGGAGATGAGAGTTACATGTTGAAAGAATGACAGTTGTACATTGCCAAAACCAAAACATGAAGATGATAACTAAATTAGTCTAGTGGAAAGAAGATTTGAGTAACATGGAAAAATTAATTTGAGAAGAAATCAAGATATAATTTGATCGGGCTAAACTTAAAAAAGTAACATTTTAAAAAAAAAAATTATATGGTAGGTTAAATTGTACCTTTTTTTAAAAAAAAAATCACAACTTTAATATATTTATCTGTATTAAAATATTAAACGAACTTATTTATTCTTTTTATCGATTTATTATTCAAGATTAGAAATAAAACAAGAATTTCGTAAAGGGAGTGAGATTGTACTCTTTAAGGGTCTTCATCTTGAACCTCAGCTTTTCCAACTTTTCTTGTTTTTCCTTTGTTTAGCTTTTTTAGCTCGAATCATCCTTCTCGTTGCTTCTTTTGCTGCCTCCAGTGCTGCGGCTTCGGCTTGTGCTGCCGCTGCCACCTCTGCCTTGGCAGCGGCTGTTGTCCGGCACCTTTCCATGTGCTGGTCTACTGTAAGCTAGTTTTTTCCTTTAAAGTTGCAATATTTACACAATTACACCATTTTGCAAGAAATTGAGTATTCCTGCATCCCGGGTAACATAACAATCAGTCTTGCATTATAGCAATTTTATCATTTTAAAGGGGACAAAACGGTAGGAATTCTGATTTATAAGTTAGAATTTATGTCTAATCTATATACATTGTTTTGGACAATAGTGGCCCAATTTTAGGTTGCAACTCAGCATCAACTAGACCGTCGCCGCTGTTGTTTTCCGCTTTTTCACAGCGGCCATTTTTCTTCTCCTTATCATTCTCTTTCTTCTTAACTTCCTTCTTAGGAGGCAGAATTTGTACTTCCTTTTTCAGATGTTTCTTCAGAAGCTCGGTCAATGCCTTCATGTCCATGGCCCCAGTCACTGTCACGAGTTTCTTCTTCCTGTCGATCTTCATTTCTTGGTAACCCGCATAACTGACGTCGTTAATTACATAACCAAAATTTTTATACCCCATTAAATGAAGAGGTTATCAGGAAATGATCATTGGTATAGCCAAAATTTGTTTTACTATGGTCAATTAAAATGCAACATACAATACATATAATATTTTTTTTATTTATACTATGACTAGTGAATCAAACGCTTTGCTTGGCACAGTATTCTTTCACCTCTTTATAACAAAACTTGTATTTACATTCTAAAGATTTAATTTTGGATAGTCACAAATAAAATTTTCATCTATTTATAATTTTAATTTATTTAAATCGACAATATCTATTGATTTGATCCAACAATAGAGGTTGATCCTCAAAATCTTTCAGCACTCCAAGAATGTAAAAAGTTCAAAGAACTTCTAAAATTATGTGGAGTTTGAGTTACTCAATAAAATTAAGTTATAGGTGGAGAAAAGTTGGATTTAGTCAAATAAATCAACTACAATATCATTAAGATGAATCTTTTAATTTTTTATGTAAAATTTATATCTTATTTATAAATTTGATTATTTATAATCAAAATAATTGATTTTTTTATTCTCATATAAATTCTTGTTTATGATAGTTTTAGTAAAAATATACTCTTATCAATATATTTTTATCTTATGCCCTTCTATATGTAATTTTAAGAAATTTTTTGTAGTGTAAAAAAAATAGAATTATCCTTTCAAAATCAAAATAATAAACATTCTACTACATATTTAATAGGGGTCTTGTCCCCCAACCTATGACAATATTTGCACTTTTTCTCCTAATTTTTAAACTTTGGCATTTACCCTCCTAACCGTGTTTATCTCTTGCATTTTTCCCATAACTTATTTTCCGACAGAATATTTGTTCAACCTTTAAGATTGTTGCAGTTAACCTCCCAACCATTGTAATTCGTGCAATTATCCCCCTTATTGTTTTACTAAATTTTCTTGTAGAGCTACATTAACCACTTCATACTCTACAAGACCCTAACGTGTTTATCAGGATTGAGAAACACGAAAACATATAAGAAAAAATATGAGTTTCTACACAAAGATTCAAATTATGAACTCATGATTAATATTAATTACGACTACATGAAAAAAAGAATTCCTCATGTTTAACGCAAATAATGTATGTTAAAGATTTTGTAGAGCATGAGTTTGATACTTTATAATTGTTAAGGAATTAGAAAATGGTGGAATAAATTATTAGGAATTGAAGAAATAAATTCGTACATGCAATAATTTGGACGAAAATTTCCTTAAATTCTATCAAGAATATATTAAGGGGGATAATTGAATGAATTGTAATAGTTAGGGGGCTCACTGCAATAACCTTAAAGATCGAACGGAATAATCTCGAATATTTTATATGTCATAGGAAAATAACTTAAGGGGGTTTGTATTGGAATCGCATACCCGGCACATGCGGAATTTAAAATTTTTCATGCCGGGAGATAAAACTTGGATTTCCCAGAAAGGTTAATACCAATTAATGATGTTTTCGCAAAACATGTACTAGCACAATCGTCATTCCACCTAGCCAACGGAGAATGTATGTTGTCAAATGAACCTTTAACGGTCAACGACTTTATGTGAGATACGATCTCTCCATCTGATAATTCGCGATAAGATCTAAGGCATGGGTTTAAGAAACCTTATATGACCTTTATGATATTCGTCTGTATAGAAATGAATGTCAGGTGATTCTTGACTCAAGGAGAACCTTTCCTCAGTTTGAATCTTTTATTACTTCGGTCGAAGATTCCTTTAACAAACAATCTATTCAGAACAAATAGGAATTCACTCGCTATAAGCAGTGAGCAGAAGAATTCTATCTTTGCATTCATATATCTCCATACTTTATTCAATAGTCACTAATATGAACTTATGGTCTTTTGTGAATAGCTATCATAAAGAAAAGATCATATCAAATGACTATCTCCTAAATATGAGATATCATGAATCCTCAAGTCAAGGGATTAATTGCTCACGTCGTTTAACCTAGACTTAACTCAATTACTTAGAGGTTATAGCCTCTCCCATTTGAGTTCTCGATTGGGATCATCAACGTAATTGTTGTATACCTAACAGCCACCCAGCGTGATTACAAGTGTTTTGACTAACACTCTCATACTATGAAACACAATACTTTTGTAGTCACGCTGCAAGTCTACAATTGAGTTCAAAAGCGATGCTCCCACTTATCTTTTATGAACTCGTTTCGACTTGGAGTATATTTGAATTACACCTTAGTTACTTGTTTCATATAACTTACCTAAGTTAAAGTGATACGGTTAAAGTAATTCAGGAGCTTCTTTAGTTTCATTAATATAAGTTATAACAATAAAGAAACTAAATGCTATAATATGAAATAAAGAAGATTTGCCTCAAGATATTAAATAGAGATATTGATTTTTTCCCATCCAAACTATTAACATTTTTTGAGTTTGCCATCTAAACTAATTTTTCATACACTTTACCATCTGAACTACCCGAAACTAACACGTTAACATCTCCGTCCAATTTTAAGTGGAATATTCCATCTAGATTCTCACACATGCCACTTACGGGATTTTCTTAAGGGCATTTCTGTCTTTTTTGACAGTCACGTGTGTGGCATGTGTGAGAAACTAGATCGAAAATTGACCCTAAAATTAGACGGAGATGGTAAAGTGTAAGTTTAGTGTAGTACATATGGTAAAGTGTACGAAAAATTAGTTTAAATGGCAAACTCAAAAAACGCTGATAGTTCGAAGGGGAAAAAATCAATATCCCTATTAAATATCTCCTTTATTATTAAATCAAAGATTGTCAATATACAAAAGGAATAACCTAAATACAATTGGCTGCAGGGCACTATACCTTTCAAGGTCCTCATACCCTTACTAGGTTGATCCTCCGTACACGAGAGGCCGATATACTAACGGCCTATGACAAGCCTCATGGCGTCATTGGGGATACCTATGGCCGGCACATGACCTATGCTGACTTTGCTAGAAAGTATTTAATGGTTCGATTTCCTTGCCAGTCTAGAGCTTCCTCCACCCGGGAGAAGCAAGGGATGATGACGATGATGATGATGATGACGAAGGAGACGTTCCAGAGTCTACGACATCCCTAGTCCACAATGCGGACTTGCCTAGGAGCTTTTCCGATTGGATAGTGGATATTGTGGACTTTCGGGGCAACATTGTCTATCAAACACTTACTCATCCGGGGACGGATGGGATTCCGGGTATTCTATTCCCAAAGAAGAAGGTATGTCCTTTGCCTTCTTCTTGTTGTTTTACGTGTATGTGTGATTATGTAATGGTAGCTTTCTGACTGCGCAGGGCTGCAAGGTGGGTGATGAGGGGGCCAAGAAGCTGGTTCATTCCTTGAAGAATGAGCTTATGAAGAGGACCAGTTTGTTTTATCGGGAGTTGGCCTTTCATTCGAAAGGCGCGGTATATCCCCCCTTTTGTTTTATCCTTGCGACTTTCGTCAATTTTGTTATATTTGATATAGCTATCTTTTTCTTCTAGCGTCTATCTCAGGAGATAAGGGGCGACGACGGGATGCACCCGCTCATCGTGATCAGCCCGAGTGTTCCTCGGTGGATCAGCGTCCGGCCCCAGTCCGACATGGGTCTAATAGGGCTACCGAGAAGGGCAAGGGTAAGGCGGTGCGCCAGGAGCGACATACCAAGGCACGCTATGATAGGCCAGCAGTGAGGTCACAAGGTGCACTGGTGATTGATGAGAGTCGGGCTCAGGTGAGGGCCCAGGAGTAGGAGGAAGACACCATTGAGGATGAATCGAGCAATGAGATTTAGGAGGCCTCCAGGAGTCGTTACCGGGGCAGTAACGATAGTTCCGATAGTATGTCACCTAATCTGAACATGAATGAAGAAATAAAAATATGTCGCCTGAATATCAACATTCTTCACGTTCTTCCAACTCTCAGAGATCGAGCGGGCGCGCACTTAGTGCAATCTGGGTCGTTCGTCACCAAATTGTGACACGTACTCATCAGAACTAACCTAAGCCATCCACCCAAGGAACACGTGTTCATCAGAAAAAAATTCTGGACCGTTCATTCCTTGGGCACGTACTCATCAGGCTGGGCCCCTCAATCTCCTTCAGTTCAACATTCGAATTCTTCCCATCAATTTTCCAAAAATTCCAAGCAGCCGAAGCCATGACCATATGCACATTTCTGACCATCAATTCCCACGAGTTACAACTAGCCAAGGCAATGTCACTATGTACAATGTTAGCTGTCAATTTCAATGAGTTACTACTAGCCGAAGCAATGGCATTTTGTACAAGAGTATCCGTCAATTGTCTTAAGTTAGAGCTTGCCATCAAAATGACATCCATTTATTTAGTCATTCGAGTATTACATTTTTGTTCAATGAGTTTGAGCCAAAACAAATATATCATCAATTCTTTATTCCATACCTGACTCCTCGTAGTCATTCCTTTGCAATTAAAACAATTGCTCTTCATAATTAATCTACAAAATAAAAACATTAAATGAACAATTCATTAGTTATTCAGCATCACCTGTTTCCTCTTACCAACCTGGATATATGGAATCTCAAGTACGTCAAGTTTTATAATTCCCCTGAGCTCGCCGAATGCATCATTGTTTCAAATATTTTTCCTTCTTGCACATTACATGCATGATTATCAAGGAAGTCGGCCACCTTATTTCCTTCTCTGAAAATGTGTATGATTTTGATATTGACTTTGCTCATGATTTGCCGAGTCTTGCTAACCATATGCTGGCAATCCCACCTTGTGTTTCCATTCCCAAGCACAAGATTAATTACCACTTGCGAATCCGCCTCAATCCATATGTTATTAAATCCCTTTCGCCAAGCAGTTTTAAGTCCGAACATTAGAGCCCAAATTTCAGCAAAATAGTTCGTGTTAATGCCCAAGAAGTAATAGAAACCGAACAATGTATGCCCTTCACTATCCCTTGCTAAACCTCCCGCCTCTGCCAGCCCCGGATTCCCCCGAGATGATCCGTCACAGTTAATTTTGATCCACCCAAAGTTAGGTGTTATCCATTTAACCACCCGAGCTCTTTGCGGCATCATTTCGATAATTTGCATCCCAAGTTCTCCGATAATATCCGTACAGCCATTCCATCTAATTGATCGGAAGAGCTTGGTTTTACCAAGGATTTTGATGCAGTGTAAAACCCCATAAATGATTTTGCTCGATGCCATTTTTTCGCCCCTATATTTCGAGTAATTTATAGATTGCCAAGTAAACCACACAATTAATATAGGAATTAAAGTTCTAATATGTGTTTTACTTTGTCCGCAACTAGAATTAAACCAATGGTTCAATATAACATAAATTCTACTAGTAAAGGGTAGTGTTATATGTACCATTTGTGCAAAGTATTCCCACACCCTTCTAACCTTCAAGCTATTGAGGAACATGTGATTAAAGTCTTTCTCCTGGAAGCAACATTGGCACTTCGATGGGAAGCTTAATCCGTTTACTTTCATACGAGAATCAACTGGAACCCATTGCTTGAAAAGCCTCCAGCAAAAACTTGATATATTCGGTGTTATACAGGGGCTCCAAAGCTTTTCAAAGATTGACCGTTTCTCTCCATTTTCTTTGATTATTTCCTATGCCGACTTGACAGATAACTGACCACTATTATCCCCTCTTCCAAATTGGTTCATCAGTATCACCTTCAGGGTCTTTTTGATTTTTCTTTTCTTTCATTTTTTTGTTTTTGTGAGCTCTCGAACTTTTATGTGTGAAAGCCGTCTTGCACTCAGGGGCACTTTTGAACTTTTAGAAAGGCTAGGAAAGAAAGGGGGCTTGTGACGGGATTGTGGTAATTAAGGTCCCGTCACTTGGCTCACATTGGCTAAGGGGAAGATAAATTTTATTAAAAATTGTAGCTGAACTCGAAGTAACTTCTTGAGCTGCCTACGTACCTCCATCTTTCCTCACAACCTATTTTTTGAAAGTACGACCTAGTCTAGTAAGGTCGGTTTTTGCTTAAGGCATTGGTCTTTATAGTTAGAAATAGCCTTTTACAGGGATTTTTCACTCAAAATTCTACTATCATGGAGGATCAAGCTACACGTAGTTCTTGTTACATGTGTAGAGGAAGAACGGTAGTGGCTAAGAAAAGGAAGGGGGTTTCGGAACTACATCTCCAGTCCTTTTCAAGGCGTGTACTTCTTAAGTTGATCTAGATTTGTAAGGGAGGCAAACGCGACTCCGTCGAGGTTAGTTAGCCATACTGCACCTCCTAGCAGGATTTCCTTAATGAGGTAAGACCCAAACCAATTGGGGCTAAACTTCCCTCTCGGATCCCTCGTCTCGTCTCGGATTTCCTCAAGCACTAGGGGAAAAGAGGAAGAGCCAACACTTGCCAAGGTGATAACCTAGCGGGTTTTAATATCTTTTACAAAAGAAAAAATTTTGTTTTTGTTTTTTGGAAGCCGAGTTTTTCGTAGATAAGGATCTAGCTAGCTCCTATCTCTCTTATATTTTTGTGCAAAAATTTGGCGAATAGGGGTGGGAGTTATGAGACAACCTTTTGGTGAAAGGGAAATAACAATTTTCATTGATAACTTTTTTTTGTGAAGTTTTGATAACTTTTATTCTTTTGCAACTTACTGATGTATGCCCACTAGTGGGATGTTTTTTCTAAGAAAAATAGAAACGAAAAAAGAAAATATCCTATTGTGGCACGCAGGCCTAGACCTAAACCTAGACTACCGAGGGAAGGTAATACCCCAACCTCTTTGCCTTAGGGGCACCGTTATCCTCTGTGAACCCGTGGGTGAGAAATGGAGTCATAGGGATCCTATCCTCAACTATGAGCTGATCAATGACCCTCCTCAGCTCGTCGCATTGCTCGGTGTCATGCCCGTGATACTGATGATAATGGAAAGACAACCTAGGGTGACACCCTATTAAACGGGAACTCGGATCTAGACGCTTGAGATCCCCTACCTCGTCAGCTCTCTCCAACATGACTTCTAGTGACATGGACCTAGAGCCAGTGGGTATCCATGTCCCACTCTTGATAATGTTAGGGTTGTACCCTCCCAAATGCAAAACTTCTTAGAGAGATTGTGGTACTGGTCCAACGCCTGCTGGAGCATCCAAATAGTATCCCGATCGACTGTCTCCTTAGGGGCCCCACATATAACCTCCACAGAATCATTAGAGGCACTAGAAACCTCTACTTCCTCCTTCTTTCTCTTCCTCTCAGTGTCCCTATAGGCGAGGTTGGGTGTCACCTCCTCTATGACCTCCTCGAGCTTCTCCTGCCTATGACTCATCATTCTTAGCTACTTTGTGATCTCGGACAAATCTCTCGACTGAGCTATCTCCCTCGAATCCTTGCTCGACATACTGCTAGCTAGGTAAGATCTGCCTAGGAACGAGTGAAAGATCGGACTCTAACTACAAGTACAAAAGAAAATCTAGGGTTAATAAGATGTCCCAAAAAATATCGCAGTTAATGCAGCGGTCCTAATGCTTGGTGTAGAATGTCAAGGTTGAAAGACGGACTTTTTGAGAAATTTTGTATCCGCCTAAGGCAACATTGACACCTTTGCCTTATTCTTAGTGTTTTACTTAAAGGAGTGCCACTAAAGGTCAAAGGCAAAGTTTCTACTCTGGGTCTCGGGTATAGTGTAACCAGAGGCAATCTATATGCAAGAGCGGTCCTCACGGGTTCGATAGTAGGCTACCACTTGCCTAGAGTGCCAAAATTATCCTCCTAGGGTCCTCCTCGAGGTACTCCTATGTCAGAACAAGTTTGTTGACTCGTTCATATACTTACTGTAGTCTGTCGGAGTGGCATCGCTTAAATACCAACAACTTAACAGAATCGTCTTAGGCGGCTTGTGCTAAGCACAATGGCAAATGGATGAGGGTCATAGTACCTTTGACGGGGGGTTATGACCTCCCTCCAATCTCCGAATACTATGCCTCGGGGTTTAACTCTTACGTATGCAGATGCAATGACAGTTAAAGTGTGAAGTGTGTGAGGTCTCTAGCGCGAGATTAGAGTATGTATATACATATATATAAGTATATATATAGATAAGCTTGCAAATAAAGTAAACACATAACGGGGAACAGGGGTTGGGAAACCCTTGGTTATTTAGCTTGGCTGCGGTCAAAGTCTAGCTCTCTTAGATGTCCTCAATAGAGTCGTCACTGTGGGCTCGTCGGTTTTTCACTCTCCCTCTCTCGGGAGAGGCCGGTTTTTTTGGGGGTTTTTTGCTCTGCGGCTTTTTATTGTGGGTTTTGTTTGTAGTGAAAGGGTGTGTATGGTATGGGGGACTGTTTTTCAAATGGCGGTATAAGGGTGGGTGTTACCTTTAGTGTGGCATCCTTCCCTGTTCGCCATTCAGAGGTTTAGAGTCGCCACCCACTCGATTTAGTTTGACAGGGTTGAGAGGGAAACCCATATGGCTTCTTTGTCCTTGTTGTATGACCAGAGATTCGTGTATAGGGTTCGGGAGCTAATTTACAATAAGGGAAGGGGTTGCAGCAACCTATCACCCCTCATCGCCCGTTTCAAGTCTTCTCACCGATAGCAAATGACCATAATGGTTCCCCAAATGTGTAAACAAGTAATGCAAGTATGTGGAATATAGGGATTGGATCCCTTTTGCTTTGTGCAGGAAGGAACCGGTTGTCTATGTATCTCAAGAAGCTTGGGAATCAGAGCCAACATAGTTCATACCAAGGGTATATAGTAGACATATGAGGTTCGTCACGCCTCGTATATGGAGAGTTTTGTGCTTTTTTATGAAAAGGAGTTGTAAAAGGAAAGTTTCTTATTAAAAGAGTAGCCTTTCGGGTGTATCTTGAGTAGAGGGGGGTTGAGACGAGCTGACCACTGAAACCTCATGTCTAGATTTGACCAGAAACAGGTTCTTTGTTAAGAAAAAGCTTTAAGCTATTTTTGGAAGGTTTCTTATGAAAAGAAGACCATTCGGGTATGTTCGGGTAGGGGGTTAGAGCTCAAAGCTCTAGACCCACATGCTGGAGGTAACCTGAAGACTCTTTCTTTCTTAGGAAATTCCTATTTTTGGAAGGTTTTCTTAGAAAAGGAAAGTTTTATTTATGGAAGGTTCGTGTTTTTTACGAGACTTTGGATTTAGTTCTTGGCTTGTGAGGCCATCCGGCCTTCGTTCACCACATCAAGGGATTATGAGCCCTATGCAGGGTATCCGACAAATCAAAAAAGGAACTAAACCTAGGTATGTGTATCCTATAACCTATGCCCGGGAAACTCGGGGTTTATACAGACATGCGAGATGAGAAGTTTCAAGCGAGAAAACGGTAAAACACTTAGACAAGCAAGAAACTAGGGGGCTTAAAGTACCGGTTGTAGCCTAGGTCGGGTCGGGGAAGAGGAGACCCTTCGCCCATTGACCACCTAGAACCGATGGCCTTAGCCTTAGGGATTGTTCCGCCCCATAGGGGGCAGAACGGGGCTATTGTAACCAAAGTAAGGAAAGCAAGAAGTAAATAAATACTTAAAATGGCTAAAAGGAGACTGACCCTCGTAGACTTATCTTCAATTCACTTCGTTCCTACTGCCGCTTCCCCCTCGAACTCAGGAGCACGATCGCAGGGACCAGACAAAACCTCGACTTGGGACCGAAATTCTGACGCTCTATTGAGCAGAGCGCCGGACCTCCCTTCGGTTTTAGGGGTTAGAAATTTAGAATTCATGACCTAAAATCGAGAACGGGACCGAAAAGGGACAAGAGTGGACTGGGCTGAATAGCCTAGTCCTCTCTTTAGAATTTCCGAAGCTCAAAAGAAAGTTCAAGCCTCAGGATAAAGAGGGAGAGTGGGAGAGGAATGAGCAAGTGGTGAAATGAGGGGAGAGGGGGTTTTATAGGTGTGGAAACCCAGTAAAAAAGGTAAGTTTTTAACTGGGAAAAGTTAGAGCAACGCCAGGGAGCTTGATCGGCCGGCCAGGCTGATGCACCAGGGGGCGTGATTGGCCGGTCCCACTGCCTGGGGGATTTTTCGCGAGCCGGCCGGCCAACGAAGTTGTGCTGGCCGGTAGGCCATGTTGGGCCGGTCCAGGGTTTGCGCGTTTGTTTGGTTTTTTGGTTTTTTCTCCTTCGTTTCATGTCCGATTTGGGTGATTCGAAGACTGATGCGGCCCCAACACTCTGTCCAATTGTAATACTATATCGAATTTGGGATCCAACAAGTATATGGAAGGGTAAAAATGTAATTAGGGGCTAATAGTGGTGTGTCGCGCGGTTATGAACCCTAGGGTTTGACTCCTATGAATCATGTGACTGTCTGAAGGCTACCTAATTTCTGATAGGGCCGAGTTATCAATTTTGAAAAATGTCATTGTGTGAATAGGTGCAAAATCGAGGTGTTCACAACAACTTTATTCCAAGTAATTTAATCATCCCAAACTTTTTTCTTTCGATTAAAAACTTAAGTTCCAAAAAATTTCGCTCCTCCCTGTTCTCTCTCTAGGGCAACACTCCACCCCCATCTACATGGAGGAGAAGACATGCCCGACCATCATAGAAGAGCCACCGGATGAAGCTCTACGGCACATACTCAGCGGTGACGGCGAACAAGAAAACTGACGAAAAGTTGATTTCCGATTGCCAGACGACCTCGCTAGGTTGAAATCCTTCAACCTATTGATGTTCACTCCGTTGGGACGCATAACAGAGTACAAGGGGCGACCAGCTGTCGTCTTCACCGAGGAGGAGCAGGCGGAACTATGCGAGGATTTCAAGTCCACGTTGGTCGGGAAGTTTCTAAAGAGCTATCCATCGATGGGCCAATTGCAATATTATTTTTAGCAGATGGCTTTGAAGAAAGAGGTACGACTTACTTTATTGGATGATTTTCATGTTTTAATTCGATGCGAGACACACGAAGATTATGCTAGGTTGTTTTCGATAGATATTTTGAACTTTAGAGATCATGAGATGCGTATGCTTAAATAGACATCGGATTTTGAACTGGGGATCGAATCTTCTATTGTTCCTGTTTGGATTACTCTGAAAGGCATTAAGCCACAGGTTATTAAGAAAAAAGGAATTTATTTCGTGGTTGCATGTTTAGGGAATCCGCTCTGTGCGGATGAAGCTGTGGCTTGTGGTCGGAATCATCGAAACCCTAGGTTATTAGTCGAAATAGATATTGCTAAGACTTTACAAAAATTCATCATGGTTCGGATAGGGAAGAAATATATTGAGCAAGAGTCACTTACAACAAAATTTCAGACTATTGCAAAAGATGCAGCCGCTTCAATCACAAATCAAAGAACCGTCTGAAAAAGAATGGTGATTCTGATGAAGAGGAGTTCGAAGAATATGATGAATTAGATGCAGGGATGGGTACAGGCCATGATCATAGCTTAAAACAGGCAGAAGAGGTAAGTCATGATCATGGCTTACCAAAAAACACCAAAACTGCGAACAAGAACAAGGATGGGATAAGCCATGATCATGACTTGTCTAAAGTTGCCGAAAAGAATGCAAAAAAAGTTGAGTTTAATGCTGGAAATAACAAACAGCGCACAGTTATCCCCAAAATCTATAGTAAAAAGAATGCCAATGAATGGGTTGTTGTAGGAAAGAACGGAAAAACCGACAAAAATGAGGTGAAAAAATATGAGTAGCGGGTCCTTGAGAAAACGTTGCAATATGGAGTGGTTAAAATTCTACAGAAGGAAGATAATTCAGGTCCAATTAAGATTGATACAACTGGTAAGGAGATTCGAGCTTTGATTTCTGAGGAAGAAAAGGAAAAACGGTTAGATGCCGAGAAGAAACAATAGGAAAAGGATCTCACAGCTTGGGTTAAAAATTCACGAATAACACTAAGTATGAGGCTATCAAAGAGTATAGAAAGAATATCATTAGTGACATATACTATGCCGGCGGTAAAAGCTACGTTCAAGAGGCTCGGGCATTGATTAACAATTTTTGTGATAAAAAACTTGCAGTTAGAAAAGGGAAGGGCATTGCTATGGAAAATTATGGGGAGAATCAAGACTCCATAGACACTTCTGATTCATGGGATGAGATAATCATAGAACAAAGGGTTCAGGAGCGCAATGGAATTGTGATTAAGTAGCAGGGGGTGCTGGTAATATTCCCAAAACGGCTACTAGCCCACCTCCAGCTAAACACAAGGTTGTCCCTACTCTCCAGATCCAGCCAGAGCCCCATTCAATTCAAACTAAAGGTAAGCCACATGATGGGAGCAATACGGACCAGAAGGGCATAAACCATGATCATGGCTTAAAGACTGCAGACTTTAGCCATGGTCATGCATTGATTGAAAAACCGAAAATAGGTGAAAAGATTGATACTCGATAGAAATTAGGGGATTGTGCTCTTAGAACCTCAGATCGAGACTTTATGCCCACTCTTCTTCCTATGGATACTTTCGAACAGGAAGAGACAGACGAGGGTACAGAGTCCGTTAAGCAAACACCACATCCATCCAAATCGGCTAGTACGGGAATAGACTCTAAGGACAGTGATGTCGAGTATGATCCTGATGAGCACAGTGGTCAACTCTTAGACACCAATCAGTCCAATTCAGCTTCAAAAACTGAATTCCAGGAGACTAGTGCAACTGCCGATAAGTTTTTGTCTGATGGTGGAAGTAAGAAAATGAGCAAGAGTGCTAAAAAGAGACTGCGGAAAAGGAATAGAGATATTGAGGCGTCGACCAGGATGCTATGAAGCCAGACTTCGTCTAGAATGCCACCTGCAATCGGTCTCCAATGATTAATACTATCATTTGGAATTGCAGAGGGATCGGAAAGAAAGGCAAGCATCGGTCCATCAAAGATATGAAGAGAAGGTACAAAGTTAATATTTTTGTTATTATAGAACCAAAAAGGAAATTTGATGCTGATCTCATGTTTCGTAAGTTACGATACCAAAATGTGATTTCGAATTGCTTGAATCACATTTGGGTATTCTACAATGACGATACATGTATTGATGTTTTGGTTAATGACAGACAGCTTCTGCATGTCTATGTTAACTAAAACATCGTGGCTACTAATGTCTTTATGAGTTTTGTGTATGCAGGTCACAATAGGCATAAGAGGCAGGAACTTTGAGATTTACTCGCTTCGATCTCTACTCCATACCCTTGGTTGATGGGTGGGGACTTCAATATGTTCAGCAGGTTGAATGGAAACATGGAGGACCACCTCCTAAAATTGCAGCGATGGAAGATTTTAACAATTTCTTGGAAGCTTGTGGACTATTCGAGCTTGGAGTCCAAGGTTGCAGTTTCACGTGGAGAGCTAGAAAGATCCTTCAAAGATTGGAAGGAAATATTAACCTATTTCCATCCAAAAATTATCCAAATTAGTTGGATTTAACTGCAGGGCCCAGATTCTCTATGTAACGACCCACAATCTCCAAGTTTACGATTAGCGCATTTATCGGAATTCAGACCGTTTACGGTCCCGACGTCTTTCACAATTGCACATTTTCCCAACTCTTGCATTTTAATATTTTTATAAATCATTGATTTGGCATTTAAAACCCAAGGCATTAATTAGAATTTAATTTGCATCGTTTTGCCACTAATTAGGGTCAATTTGGTAAATTTATATTTATAGGTCGTTTAATTTAATTTAGTAATTTACGGTGTACATTGGTCTGGGGTTCAATGTAATAATGCATATTTTATCGAGGTTCCAAATATTTTCATAAGATTCTAAATATTATTCATTAAATCATATTTTCAAGAAATTGTATTTTTGACCCAAAACTATTTACACTTTGACCCTACCCGGCATTGACTTTTCGTAAACTCATGAATTTAAATAAAACGAACCTCAATCTTTGTTAAGCATTTAATTACGGTCATTTTGACACTAAGTATGCCTAATTCCGACACTTTGCACTTTTACACGTTTTTCGAGGATATGGTATATGGTGCAATTTTGGAGAGTTTTGGGGCTGAATTGAAAATTGAGAGAGAGATAAGAAGCAGGCGGGCTTGCGTGAGCTCCATTTCTCAAAAAATAGAGATTTTGCATTTCTCCACCGATTCAAGCAAATGATATATGGAAATCGATCATCTCGACGAGAGGAGCACAATGGTACCAATATTGCTGGCATTTGGACGACGGTGGTGGCGCGGTACCGCTCGGAAGTTCCGCGGCTGAGATGGTGGTGGTCGTGGTTTTTCCGGCGACTTTCAGGCGGCGGGCAAGGGTGCTTCTGGACCGATTTTTCGCAAGGAAGCTAGCGGTGGTGGTCTCGTGGCCATCCGACCACCGACGGCAGCGGAATTGACGATTTTCAGGCAGCGGTGATGCTTTTCGATCTCAGTTCTCCGGCGAAGTCAATGCCTGGGGTTGGTCGGGAATTGAAGCCCATGAAGAGAGGAGCATTTTGGTGGTGGTTTCACTTTAATCGGACCACGGACGGCGGAGTTAT
This sequence comes from Verbena officinalis, assembly GCA_958496215.1. Classification (NCBI taxonomy): domain Eukaryota; kingdom Viridiplantae; phylum Streptophyta; class Magnoliopsida; order Lamiales; family Verbenaceae; genus Verbena; species Verbena officinalis. Next base: position 34,011,510 of record OY292386.1, on the reverse strand, counting down.
GACGACTTGAAGGGGCGGCAGCGTTGAGTGGCGGCGGGAGTGGTGGTTCCCGGTGGTTCCAGGCAGAGTCACGACGGCAAACCACCGTGGTTGTGACGGGCTCGTCGAGAGGATCATTTCTGTATAAGGGTTCGACTATCGGAGGTGTTTCGACGGAAGTCCGGTGGCGGCACGGCGGTGATGGAGTCTTCACGAAGATTGTTCTCCTCGTCGCAACGGTTCCAACGGCGCTGGTATTACTCGAATCCGACTTGTCGTTTGTCTTTTATCGCATTTTTCGTATTATTGTGTTAATTTGTAGCTTTTGAACTATAGCTTATAGCTTTTGAGCATGAATAACTTGTATCCTAGCTTGGCTTAATTGTATAAATTGTTGATTGTTGATGATATATGCTTGTGTAGTCGAACGGATAGGTTTCGGTTCAATTAGGCTAGAGATAGGATCGATCTTAGCTTGTTAGCTTTTGAGCTTTTGGGAAAAGCTATAAGTTGTACTTTAATTGTTGTTGATTTAAATGAAATATACATGTTTGATGTTTAATTGCAAGCTTAACCCCTGGTTAGATTATGCTTAAATATTATTATTAATTAAATGTTAATTGTTATTCGTTTATTTAATTATTGCATGCTTTTGGATAAATGACCAATTTACCCCTACTTGCTCTTTTGTGTTTAAATATTGAATGATTATCTTTAAGCATGTTCGTATTTTGATAGCCGAGCATCAGTGTCTGTTTTCTTGTTCGTGTCAGTCATTCATCCTCTAGACCCCGTGTTTTCAGGTGGGATCTCTGAGGGAGAATCATACATGTTGCTTGCTTGCTTTTCTCGTTTGTCGAGCTACAGGTAAGGGTTTAAAACGTTTTCAACTGGGGCAAGATCATAGATATATATAGGTTTGCGAAATAAATTATTATCCCGCCTTTCTTCTTGCTTGTTGTTCCTGCCTTTATTATTTCCTTATGTGCTTAGTCAACCCTTTGAATAACAAAACCTATATGTATAATATTTTACAAACATTTTCAACTAGAGGCAAGGAAAACCATTTGTTTTTAAATGCGAACTTTGGTCTCTCGACCTCGCAAATATAACCTTGTCTCGAATGGCCCCCTTGGCCTCCCACACCCTGATTCCTATTTTCAAATGACCCTTTTGGCCACCTAAATTGTTATTGTTTTCAAGCGAGCCATGGACTGGATCATGACTTTGGGGCCCAGGAGTTATACAGGAGGTGAGCCTGGAGACGAGCGTTTAGGGCAAATCACGATGTGTACTCTAGGTATTGACTTAGGCCGGTCGGGAGGTTTGATTGACCTAAGTTAATGCGACGGTAGCGCCTTGAGCGTTTCCTTAAATTGTGTACGGTAGCGTTGTGGGGCACCACTCGTTTCCTTAAATTGTGATTGGATCACGACTTTCGGTGGTGGAGTACTTGACTACGTGTTTTCATGAATGGGAGTTATAAGGAGAGGGCCCGTTCTCGCCGGGACACATTATTGCATGACTTATTGCATTACTTGCTTGTCTAATTGATTAACGGCTTTCGTTACAAGTCGAAGCACATTCCGGTTTTCTTCATTTAGCATATGTATTTCCTTATATATATATATAAAACCCGGAAGCGTGGCTCGAACTTGCCCAACTTAAGCCTCCTTTATTGTTCAAACTATTTAGTCGAATTACGAGCCATTTTTACTTATCATTTCCAACTTATTTATGCCATGCTTTTCGAACTTGTATTGGCCTCGTGACTCAACTAATATCATTTCAAAATGATCGGCTTGACCTTATGTGCAAATGTTTTCAAAGGATCCGGTTCGTTAACCTTTTGTTTTTTTAAATAAAGCCGAACCCGAATGTTGCTTTGTGTTATAGTTTTACAACTTATATTATTGTATGTATCTTTATCAAAACGAGTAACATTCACCCCTTTTTGGTTTTAAACGATAAACGACGAACTGTGATCAATACCTATATTGTATTACCCCCCTTACTGAGTATCCTTTAGACTCACCCCTTCTATTTTGGTTCTTGCTTCAGGTAGACAAGTGGCGGTGTCACCTATCTTGTCAGTCGGCAGCAGCAGGTCTAGGTCGGCTCTTGTCTCTTGTCTTGCCAGTGTCCCAACAACAGTCGAGTCTTTACTTTATGAATTGATTTAGCTTAATGTATTTAATATTATGATTTATTTTCCGTACTTACGTGCCCCATGATGTGGGATAGATAGTTGAGCCGTGGATGCCATTAATTGGATATTTACTTTGGAATTGTTTTATGAATTACGTTGCCATGGATGGCTTTTATGGTTAAATTGTTATTTTTTTTTATATCGCTTCCGCACTATTCTGATTATTGCTGTTGTTGTTGGGGCGTCGTGATGCTGTTGCCGGAGTTTGATCGAGTGATTGCCGTTCGCCGGGATGGATTTTCGAATGGGGTACCTTTACCTCGTTTGGGAGTTCGTCTCGGTGCGGATGTGGTGTCCTTTCTCGTCATACGGAAAGGGGCGCTACACTCTATCAACTAATGACAGGGCCCAAACGTATATATGTTGAAACGAATTATAAGATACGTTCTCAAAATTGAGAAGTCTTATTTGTCTCGAAAATCAAAATTGTATTAAGGTAAACATATGGTACCATTGAGATTTTCTTATTTATGCGTTGCTACCAACTTAAGTATTTGTACAAGTCTACAAGATAATAAGATAGTTCAATAAATTTCATCGCATAAGATGCTAAGGCCAAAAATAAGCTAGCAATTAGAAAAACTATGAACTAATTAAAGGATGTAATTAAAATTATCATAGAAGATATATCTTCTTGGCCACTAGCGGAGCCAGGACCCTAAGGGCTAAGGTAAATGGTGCACTGAATTAGAGAGTACGTTTAGAGAGTCACTGAATAAAAAATATGCTAGATATTATGGAATAATTTCTGAAGATAAACTATATATATGAAATAATTTTAAAATAAGAGATTGCACATCCGTATACTCTCGTATAGTTTCGCCACTGTCATGGGATACTATAAAATATTTAGAATAATTAATCATAAAAATCCCACTCAAATTGCATTATTAAAAGAATAAAAAATTAATTTATAGCACACCTTGATCTCATCTGCACCATGCCACCATATTTGAGCACGTTGTTTTATTTCAAATTCTATATAAATAATGCCTCAGCCTGACCACAACACATTCACACAGCAGAAAAAGAGCCCTATTATTTTTATGGCTGTCTGGAAATAGCTAACCTGATAAATGAAAACAAGAAAGATGTTGCAGTTACCTGCATTTCCACCTGCACCTCCTTCATTCCCCAAAAATTCCTTTTTCTGTTATCCTTCTCGAGATTCATTTCCAATTTAATTTTCAGCATTTCAACAATTTTCCAGAAAAAAAAACCCAGGAAATTATAAGAGCAATGATATATGTGTTGAAAAATACTTACATAATTCGTTAAAGCGAAAACATTACTGTTACAACACTATAATCTAATGAGATATCTAGAGGAATCAAAAGGTGTGCAGGTGCATTTGCAGGTTAATGCAAACTTTGCGAAAATCTGATTTTAATATGTCTGTGTTGTTGGATATAATATGTCTTTAGTGTTAATTCCACATTGGTTAGTGTGAATCAATTGGATATGAAAAGACATATTAATTGTTGTTTGAAAAACTAAGGAGTCTCACTTTAATTAAGAGTCCCACATTGGTTAAACTCTTAATTAAAGAGCACTATATTAGTTAATGCTAATTAGTGGTGTTAATTATAGAACTCAAGTGAGAGGATGAAAGGCTCACATACGGTACGGTGCACCGCACCGCCCTCGCCCGCGTCCCACGACCCATCCCCGCCCCCGCACATGGGCTTGGGTCGAACCGGGCCGCATCGCTTAGTCGTGTGTCGCATGATGGAGCACTTCAAGCCCAGAGCCTTCTTTTTAGACCAAGCCAAACTCACTTCGAAGCCCAATTTCAGACAACAATTAATTCATTTAATTTTGTCAGATGTGACTGTTGGAATATGGTTGTTGGGCTCCTAAAACTGCTGTGATTAATTGGATTAATGTTGTATTCAATTGCATAACAGCCAGCCCTCTATTGTTGAAATTTGATATTTTTCATGATACTTTAAACTATGTAACTAGCTTTTGTATTAATATTGTTATTAGTAACCCTGGTTCAGTCACCATGTTGTATTAGGTAGGAAAATCTGGTCTATTTTGATAACTTGTCTTTTGGAGAAGGTTGTAGTCGGTTTGACTATCTTTTCTTGTGAACTATGTGGCTATATATTGCAAGATGTCTAATGAAAAATCTAGAACCTTTTCTTGCATCCCTTCTCTACCTTTTCTTGCACCGAGACTGTCAAGAAGTATATTGACAGACTCATAAAAGTGATGAATCAGATTCGGTTGTTGGGAGAAGAATTACCAGATAAGAGAATTGTTAGCAAGGTGCTTGTTAGTGTGCCTGAGAAATTTGAGTCCAAGATTTCTTATTTAGAAGATTCAAAGGATTTGTCTACTATATCTCTCACAGAGTTGGTGAATGCTTTACAAGCTCTTGAGCAAAGAAGAGCTATGAGGCAAGAGGAGACAAGTGAGGGAGCTTTTCAGGCAAAACACAAAGAACCTCAAGCTAGCAGCAGTGGAGAAAAGAAGCAAATTGCAGAAAGTAAAGGAAAAATGAAGAATCAAAATGATGGCTATGAATGTGGTGCTAAATGAGGAAAGTATCCATCTAGTTCTTACTGCAAGAAGAGAACTCACTTTGAAAAATTTTGCTAGTATAGACCAGATGCAAAGTGCAGGGCGTGCAATGAAACAGGCCACGTTGAGAAGGTATGCAAAAATAAAGGAAACAATCAAGGTCAACAAGCTCAAGTTGTAGGAACTGACAATAAGCCCATGGAGAACTTATTTGCTATTCCAAACTTTGCAATAGCTAGCAATAAGGAAGTTTGGCTTGTTGATAGTGGTTGCACAAGTCATATGACCAATAAAATTGAAGGTTTTAAAGACCTTGACAGGTGATATACCTCCAAAGTAAGGGTTGGCAATGGTGCATGGCTAGAAGTGCAAGGAAAAGGAGTTGTTGCAGTAAATACATCCTCGAGTACAAGATTTATTGATGATGTATTATATGTGCCTGAAATCAGTCAAAATTTGCTAAGTGTAGGTCAAATGCTTGATAAACAACATGCTCTACACTTCAAAAATAAGACATGCACCATAGTTGATCCTACTGGTGGTCATTTGATGACTGTTCATATGAAAGACAAACTTTTTCCATTAACTTGGAAACAAGCTGAAATGCATGCTTACCCCTCTATGGTTGATGAATCTGTTTTATGGCACAAGAGACTTGGTCATTTTAGCTATTCTACGTTGAAACATACGCATCAAAAGGATATTGTTCACAACTTTCCTGCTGTAAATGAAGATGCTAGTGTATGTCAAGCTTATCAATTTGGAAAACAAAACAAGCTGCCATTTGGTGACAGTACTTGGAGAGCCTAAAAAAAGCTTGAACTAATACACTTAGACGTGTATGGCCCAATGAGTGTTTCATCTTTAAATGGAAGTAGATACTTCCTTCTTTTTATTGATGATTTTTCACGTTTTTCTTGGGTGTATTTTCTGAAACAAAAATCTGAAGTCTTGGGAGAGTTTAAGAAATTCAAGATCATGGTTGAAAAGCAAACAAGTTGTGTAATAAAAGTTTTGAGAAGTGATAATGGCACAGAATATGTTTCAAATAAGTTCAAAGCCTTTTGTGTCAGAGAAGGAATCAAGCATCAATTGTCTGTTCCTTACACTCCTCAACAAAATGGAGTGAGTGAAAGGAAAAACAGATCAATCATGGAAATGGCCAGGTGTCTTATGTTTGAGAAGAGTATTCCAAAAAGATTTTGGGCTGAAGCTGTAGATGTAGCGCCCCTCTCCGTAGGAGGATAAAGGACACCACATCCGCACCGAGACGAATTCCCAAACAGGGTAAATGTACCCTATTCAAAATCTCATCCCGGCGAACGGCAAGCACTCGATCTATACTGGCAACAACAACAATAACAGGGTGCAGAAGCCAAAACAATTAACAATTCAATAAATCAAGCCACACGGGCAACGATAATCATAAAACAGTAATCATAAAGGCCAATATCATAATTATGCTACAAGGGAATCTAGTGAATGGAGAAACGTAATTCAAAAATAGTAAATGACAGACAAACACTACCGACATACAACTAATGGACACAAAACTCGAGATACACGACCCAGTGTTGCCGACCGACATGAAAGGTGACACCGCCACCTGTCGACCTGAAGTAAGAATCAAAAGTAGGAGGGGTGAGTATAAAGGATACTCAGTGAAGGCATAAGTGGGAAAGTTCGAGTCACGCTTCCGGGTTTTCTACATAAGGGAAATACATATGCAAAATGAAGAAAATCGGAATGCGCTTCGACTTATAGTATAGCAATAAACAATAAGCAGTAATAACAAGAAAGCAATAATAAGAGCAATCAATATCCCATCGAGAATGGGCTTGTTCCTCTTTATAACTCCTACATGACATGAAAATACTCCACCACCGGTTGTCGACCCATAGCGCGACCATGGGTGACGAAATATAATTTCAGGAAAGTGTGCAACGAATGCATCACCCACCATCGCTGTAACGACCCAGAAATCTGGGAATTACTGTGAGTAATTTTTACGCGTTAATTATCTTTCTTAATCTCTAAATTCTCGATTATATGTGAATTATAATATATTATGTCGTAAATGACCAATGTGATAATATTGTTTGCGTATTTAAATTACGTGTCTATATTGCGTTTATTAAATATTTAATCGTTATATGTGATCGACGCGTAATTAATTGGATTTTCTAAAATTACTAAAATAACCCTTCGTATTTTTCGGTATTTCGAAGATATTTGATAAGTATCGAAATTCATTTCATTATTTTTATTTCGAGAGAGAGAGAGAGAGAAGAAGAAGAAAAGAGATATTTCTCCCGAATCCCTAATCGACGTGCCGAGCTCGAATCTCCGTGGAATCTCGAACCAATCATTTTTAAACGATCAGTTCATCGATACCTTTCTATAGGTACCAATTTCCCCAATTTCTTTTACGATTTTTCGAGGTTTTGAGAATATTTGGTTATTTCGGGACTTTTAGGATAATTGCTTAGATCGAGCCCGTTTCTTGGTCAATTCGTGATTTTATTGGATGTATATGTGAATTAGATGTTGATTATTGATTATTATAAATTATGAGTGTTGATTTGCGTTAAAAATATGATTTTTGTGGAGTTTTGGCTCGAAAATTTGAAAACCCGTAAGTTTCTGCTGGGTTCAGTTGAACCACACGGGCTAACGCACGGTCTTGCGCAAGACCGTGCAGGAGCCCGTGTGCAGCTCATTGTGCTTGCACGGGCTTGAGCCCGTGCACCAAGGCCGTGTGTTTGGCCGTGTGTGCGTGCACGGTCTTGACACCGTGTTCAAGACCGTGCACTAGGCCGTGTGAATTACTTAGAGATTTTTCCAGCCTTTTCAAACTTTGCTCTCGGCAATTGAGTCTTCGGGTCACCATTTTTGGTTGACTTTTTGCATACGGACTCCAAAAATTACACCGTTTTCACCTATAGAACCCTTTTAATTTGTAGATTTATATTTTGGAATGTTTATTTAATTTCGCCCTCGTTCGGACTATGAATAGTGTAATTCTAATTATGTGTATTTTTGACAACTTGTCAGAATTGCGTGAAATTTACATGATAGCTTCTTTACATATTATAATTGACATATGCAAGATTGGAAACATGTTTGGTTAGCCGTTCGTCCAATAATTGCTTATTTGCGCTTTTGTTGTTGTTGTAGTCGTTATTGATTTGTCTAGGTCTTGTCTTGTCTCCAGATCAGTCCGTCGTGGGAGACCTGTGAGTCTAGCAGCTAGGCTTTCTCTTTTTGATTCCAGGTGAGGATTTAAACTTTTAACTGGGCTTGAACATATATATATACAATTGCGAACCCCCTAATCCCTTATTAATATATTATATATTTCGAGTTTATATTTTTATGTTTTATCCCCAAATCATTTAATATCAAAATTATACATAAGTAAACCAACTTGATTTGTTTTCAAAAGGGCAAGGAAACTATTTATTTTACGTGACGGTTTGACTTAGGATTTAATCCTTTGTCGTCACCCTTGCTCAGAGTGTCGGTTGGCATTCAAATGGGTTATTTTTTAAAGCGAGCAAATACATGACTATTTTTCAAGTTGGGCCCGGGAAGGTATCCGAAGGTTACATCTGGGGACGGGCGTTCAGGGTGTAATCCGAGGTGCTTCTCCCAAAACTAAGCGTCAATCGTGGCCTGTCAGGAGATGATAGCCACGGTTGGGAGCGATGGTGGGTGTTGCATTCGTTGCACATTTTCCTAAAATTCATTATGGTTGAGCTTCGGGTTGCTCCTTAGCTTGACACCGGCGATGGAGTATTTATACATGCACCGTGGAGATATAAGGAGGAACAGGCCCATTCTCGCTGGGATCGTATTACTGCTTTATAGTGTTATTGATTTTAATTCTTAGTTGTATATCCAAGTCAAAGCATATTCCGGTTTCTTCATTATCGCATATGTATTTTCTATAAAATCCGGAAGCATGATTCGACTTGTTCTCACTTCTTCACTGAGTACTTTGACTCACCCTCTTTTAATTTGTTGTGGCCTCAGGTTTGAGAGAGACCGACATGTCTTACGTGTCGGATGGGCAACAGTGTCTGATAGGTTTTTTGGTTTCGCAGAGTCTCATTAGCTGTCTTTTGATCTCGTTCATTATTCTTGTCAACCTGGATTGATAATATTATATTGTTCCCCAATATTGTTATTTAAATGATGTTGCCCTGAGTGGGCGGTTGTTAATGTATTGGCCCCGGAGTGGCAATTTTTGTTAATATGGATTTAAGTGCTTCCGCTATATATTTATATTCTCTGATCTATTTAAATGCTTTATTTTGGGGATTCACTGTTGCCAAGTGTCGGGATTGACCCGTTAGCTTGCATGGGTTCTCGGGTTGAGGCACTGTATTCGGCTTGGGAATCCGTGCAGGTTCGGGGGCTGTAGAGCGGGGCGCTACAGTCCGGAGTGGTATCAGAGCCATAGGTTCCCTAGGTTCTGTTGTCTAGAGTGTCGTGTCTAAGTTGTACGGCTATATTTATAGGTTTCGTGTTAATTCTTTACTTGCGCTTTTATATGTTATTATTACTTGATTAATTGGTCATACCATTAACCCACATGCATTTCAGCTTATCTTTTCAGGCACAATGGTTAGACCTAGAGGCCCAGGTATATTGATAGGGCTCCTATTACTGCTGTTGCACCGATCACTTGTTCCTACTGCCACAAGCCGAACCACACCGCCGATTCCTGCCGGAGGCGATTGGGACAGTGTTTGATTTGTGCATCTTCTGATCACCTGATAGACTCTTGTCCGAACAAGAGAACTCTTGCCACGCCACTGAAGGCGATTCAGGCTGCCGGTCAGCCGAGAGTTCAGCCCAGAGTCTTCGCACTGGGAGGAGAGGAGCTTGAGCCCGATTCGCATGATGTTATTGGAGGTACCCTGCATATTCATGACATCCCTATTACTGCATTATATGATCCGGGTGCTACACACTCGTTTATTGCGCTTGATATTGCTGCTAAGTTGTGCATGCCCGTGGAGAGTCTGCCTTATTTGTATCGAGTCAGTTCTCCTTTGGGGACTTCTTACGTTACGGATAGAATCTTCAAGGGTTGTCCTTTGAAGATAGGAGATCGTGTTTATCCCGCTGATTTGATCGAGTTACCACTGCAGCGCTACGGGATTATTCTGGGAATGAACTGGCTTTATCAGCATAGAGTCAGTGTGGATTGTTTCAGGAAGATTATTCAGATTGGGACCGAGGCAACAATTGTGAAGGGTAGTCTTGAGGAGTCAGTGCTGGCACCGAAGATTTCTTTCGTTGAGGCTTCTCGTTTGATCCGAGAGGGAGCTCAGGCCTTCGTCGCTTATTTACTTAACCGACCGAAGGAACAAGGGAAGCTCGAGAATACGGAAGTGATTAAGGACTTCCCTGATGTGTTTCCCGAGAGTTTGAACTCTCTACCCCCTGATCGGGACATTGAGTTCGTAGTCGATCTTGCCCCGGGATCGGAGCCTTATTCGAAGACTCCGTATAGGATGGCTCCAGCCGAGTTGAAGGAACTGAAGATGCAACTGGAAGAGTTGCTTGAGAATGGTTACATAAGACCGAGCATCTCTCCTTGGGGTGCCCCGGTTTTGTTTGTAAAGAAGAAGGATGGTACGCTGAGAATGTGCATCGACTACCGGGAGTTGAACCGGATGACAGTAAAGAACAAATACCCTCTACCCCACATAGAGGAGTTATTCGACTTATTGCAGGGCTCAAAAGTATATTCGAAGTTGGATCTTCGTCAGGGATATTATCAACTTCGTATCCGAGAGCAGGATATACCTAAGACCGGGTTTAACACTCGGTACGGCCACTTCGAGTTTGTTGTGATGCCGTTTGGTTTGACGAATGCCCCTGCAGCTTTCATGGATATGATGCACAGGATTTTCCGACCTTACCTCGACAAGTTTGTGGTTATCTTCATCGACGACATTCTGGTTTTCTCCAAGACGGTCGAGGATCATGCCGAACATCTTCGCATTGTTCTACAGACGCTTCGAGAGCATAGTCTATATGCCAAGTTCAGCAAGTGCGAATTTTGGATCAACGAGGTTTCATTCCTTGGTCACATCATCTCCGGGAATGGGATTGCTGTAGATCCATCAAAGATTGAGGCAGTAACGAGTTGGAGTCAGCCTAAGACGCCAACAGAAGTTAGGAGTTTCCTTGGATTGGCTGGATATTACAGGAGATTCGTTAAGGATTTCTCCACACTAGCGGCCCCACTCACGAAGTTGACTTGTAAAGATATATCTTTTCAGTGGGACGACAAGTGTGAGGCCAGTTTCAAAGAGTTGAAGAAGAGATTGACCACTGCACCTATACTTGTTCTTCCAGACGGACACGAGGGATACGCGGTTTATACTGACGCGTCCAAGGAAGGTTTAGGGTGCGTGTTGATGCAAAATGGGAAAGTCGTAGCTTATGCTTCTAAAAAGCTAAAAGATGCCGAAAAGAACTATCCCATTCACGACTTGGAACTTGCAGCGGTGATATTTGCCTTGGGCAAATGGCGTCATTATCTGTATGGTGTCACTTTTGACATCTTTACGGACCACCAGAGTTTGAAGTATCTATTCACTCAGAAGGATCTCAACAGGAGACAGAGACGGTGGATGGAATTCTTGGAAGATTATGACTGCCGCATTCAGTATCACCCTGGGAAGGCGAACGTAGTCGCCGATGCATTGAGCCGAAGGGCTCACGTGGCACACCTAGAGGGGACATCTTCAGATACCTCTTTAGAGGACAGGAGGACTCGATTTGAATCGTATCCTCGTCTTGCCAACCTTTCAGTCCAACCCGATTTAGTCCAACAACTTCGAGACGAGCAAGATTCAGATGCCAGTATTCAGAAGATCAAAGCTAGAATGCTGAATGATCCTAACACCAAATTCAGGATCGATGGTACCGGATTGCTTCGCTTTGGAATCCGAGTTTGTGTTCCTACGAACCTGAAGCGTGGAATTCTCGACGAGGCACACAAGTCTGCTTATGCTGTTCACCCAGGAGGCAACAAGATGTATCGTGATCTCAGAACCCAGTATTGGTGGAATGGTATGAAAAGGGACGTGGCTACTTATGTGAAACATTGTCTAACATGTCAGAGAGTCAAGGCCGAGCATCAAAGGCCTGGAGGAACTCTTCAGCCGCTTCCTGTACCCACTTCCAAGTGGCAGGAGATCACTATGGACTTCGTGACTGGATTGCCTGCCGTTCGTGGAGGTTTTGACAGTATTTGGGTCATCGTCGATCGATTGACCAAGTCAGCGCATTTTCTACCAGTTCGAAAAACAGCAAAGGTTAAGCAGGTCGCAGAATTGTATCAGAAGGAAATTATTAGGCTTCATGGTGTTCTGGAAAGTATCGTTTCTGACAGGGATCCTAAGTTCACAGCTCAGTTGTGGCAAGAACTTCATAAGAACTTGGGAACGACCCTAAAGTTTAGCTCTGCAGCACATCCTCAGACTGATGGACAATCCGAGCGGACGATCAGGTTTCTAAATGATATGTTACGGGCATGTGCGCTCGATTTTCATACGAGTTGGATTTCACACTTGCCCTTGGTCGAGTTCGCTTACAATAACAGTTATCAAGCCTCGATTGGAATGCCACCGTATGAGGCTCTTTATGGGAGGAAGTGCAGATCTCCAATTTATTGGGAATTGGAGGATTGGAAATGGTCAGCTAATGGCCATGAGAGGGCTACTCCACCGGATCACATTCAGGAAGCAATTGATAAGATTCAACTCATTCGGCAAAGAATGAAAGCAGCTCAAGATCGCCAGAAGAGCTACGCCGACAAGAGGCGTCGACATTTGGAGTTCGAAGTGGGAGACCGAGTTTTTCTCAAGGCCTCCCCGAAGAAGGGATTCACGAGGATCGGTAGAGGTGGGAAGCTTACTCCGAGATATTTAGGTCCATTTGAGATCACCGAGCGGATCGGGAATACCGCATATCGTCTGGACCTACCACCTTATCTTACCGGGATCCACAATGTCTTCCATGTCTCACAGCTTCGCAGGTACTTCCCCGACGAGTCCCATATTCTCCAGGATGACGGAGTTCAGCTTGAGCCGGATTTGACTATTGAGATGAAACCGGTTCAGATTCAGGATCGTAAGGTTCAGCAGCTTCGCCACAAGCAGATTTCATTAGTGAGAGTTCTCTGGAGGAACCGTTCGACCGAGCAGTCTACTTGGGAGACGGAGGCTAAGATGAGGGAAGCTTATCCCGAGCTTTTCTGATGAAGATGGAATCTGGGGACCAGATTCTCATAAGGGGGAGGTATTGTAACGACCCAGAAATCTGGGAATTACTGTGAGTAATTTTTACGCGTTAATTATCTTTCTTAATCTCTAAATTCTCGATTATATGTGAATTATAATATATTATGTCGTAAATGACCAATGTGATAATATTGTTTGCGTATTTAAATTACGTGTCTATATTGCGTTTATTAAATATTTAATCGTTATATGTGATCGATGCGTAATTAATTGGATTTTCTAAAATTACTAAAATAACCCTTCGTATTTTTCGGTATTTCGAAGATATTTGATAAGTATCGAAATTCATTTCATTATTTTTATTTCGAGAGAGAGAGAGAGAGAGAAGAAGAAGAAAAGAGATATTTCTCCCGAATCCCTAATCGATCGTGCCGAGCTCGAATCTCCGTGGAATCTCGAACCAATCGTTTTTAAACGATCAGTTCATCGATACCTTTCTATAGGTACCAATTTCCCCAATTTCTTTTACGATTTTTCGAGGTTTTGAGAATATTTGGTTATTTCGGGACTTTTAGGATAATTGCTTAGATCGAGCCCGTTTCTTGGTCAATTCGTGATTTTATTGGATGTATATGTGAATTAGATGTTGATTATTGATTGTTATAAATTATGAGTGTTGATTTGCGTTAAAAATATGATTTTTGTGGAGTTTTGGCTCGAAAATTTGAAAACCCGTAAGTTTCTGCTGGGTTCAGTTGAACCACACGGGCTAACGCACGGTCTTGCGCAAGACCGTGCAGGAGCCCGTGTGCAGCTCATTGTGCTTGCACGGGCTTGAGCCCGTGCACCAAGGCCGTGTGTTTGGCCGTGTGTGCGTGCACGGTCTTGACACCGTGTTCAAGACCGTGCACTAGGCCGTGTGAATTACTTAGAGATTTTTCCAGCCTTTTCAAACTTTGCTCTCGGCAATTGAGTCTTCGGGTCACCATTTTTGGTTGACTTTTTGCATACGGACTCCAAAAATTACACCGTTTTCACCTATAGAACCCTTTTAATTTGTAGATTTATATTTTGGAATGTTTATTTAATTTCGCCCTCGTTCGGACTATGAATAGTGTAATTCTAATTATGTGTATTTTTGACAACTTGTCGGAATTGCGTGAAATTTACATGATAGCTTCTTTACATATTATAATTGACATATGCATGATTGGAAACATGTTTGGTTAGCCGTTCGTCCAATAATTGCTTATTTGCGCTTTTGTTGTTGTTGTAGTCGTTATTGATTTGTCTAGGTCTTGTCTTGTCTCCAGATCAGTCCGTCGTGGGAGACCTGTGAGTCTAGCAGCTAGGCTTTCTCTTTTTGATTCCAGGTGAGGATTTAAACTTTTAACTGGGCTTGAACATATATATATACAATTGCGAACCCCCTAATCCCTTATTAATATATTATATATTTCGAGTTTATATTTTTATGTTTTATCCCCAAATCATTTAATATCAAAATTATACATAAGTAAACCAACTTGATTTGTTTTCAAAAGGGCAAGAAAACTATTTATTTTACGTGACGGTTTGACTTAGGATTTAATCCTTTGTCGTCACCCTTGCTCAGAGTGTCGGTTGGCATTCAAATGGGTTATTTTTTAAAGCGAGCAAATACATGACTATTTTTCAAGTTGGGCCCGGGAAGGTATCCGAAGGTTACATCTGGGGACGGGCGTTCAGGGTGTAATCCGAGGTGCTTCTCCCAAAACTAAGCGTCAATCGTGGCCTGTCAGGAGATGATAGCCACGGTTGGGAGCGATGGTGGGTGTTGCGTTCGTTGCACATTTTCCTAAAATTCATTATGGTTGAGCTTCGGGTTGCTCCTTAGCTTGACACCGGCGATGGAGTATTTATACATGCACCGTGGAGATATAAGGAGGAACAGGCCCATTCTCGCTGGGATCGTATTACTGCTTTATAGTGTTATTGATTTTAATTCTTAGTTGTATATCCAAGTCAAAGCATATTCCGGTTTCTTCATTATCGCATATGTATTTTCTATAAAATCCGGAAGCATGATTCGACTTGTTCTCACTTCTTCACTGAATACTTTGACTCACCCTCTTTTAATTTGTTCTTGCCTCAGGTTTGAGAGAGACCGACATGTCTTACGTGTCGGATGGGCAACAGTGTCTGATAGGTTTTTTGGTTTCGCAGAGTCTCATTAGCTGTCTTTTGATCTCGTTCATTATTCTTGTCAACCTGGATTGATAATATTATATTGTTCCCCAATATTGTTATTTAAATGATGTTGCCCTGAGTGGGCGGTTGTTAATGTATTGGCCCCGGAGTGGCAATTTTTGTTAATATGGATTTAAGTGCTTCCGCTATATATTTATATTCTCTGATCTATTTAAATGCTTTATTTTGGGGATTCACTGTTGCCAAGTGTCGGGATTGACCCGTTAGCTTGCATGGGTTCTCGGGTTGAGGCACTGTATTCGGCTTGGGAATCCGTGCTGGTTCGGGGGCTGTAGAGCGGGGCGCTACAATCGCACTGACCATGGGTGCCAACTCCTGACAGTCCACAGCCGACACTTAGTTTTTGGGAGTAGTACCTCAGGAAACACCCTGGACGTTAGTCCCCAGGTGAAACCTCTATATACCCACCAGGGCCCCAATAAAAGTCTACGATTTTACTCTCATTTCAATTAATAATCAGTTATAAGTTGGTAGCCAAACGGGCAATTAGGCAAGTGAGTGACGACAAAGGGGGTGACCATAAGATCCATGCGTATCGGGATGTGCTGACGGACTCCCCTAAATGACTTCTCTTATAGACCCAACCAAGGTCAAAGTGCCACGTTAAAACGAAAGAATTTTACTTGCCTTTGAAAACAAAATGGTTCAGAGTTACTTATAGATATAAGTTGATATCAAATGGTTTATTCAAAATTATGAAGATATAATTACATATCTAATAAGATATATGATAGATGAGAAAACAAATCAATATGAGCACGTACGAGGTAGTTATTTCGCAATGAATAAAAGGATTCTTACTCCAGTGAAATCATTTTTAACCCTCACCTGGAAACCACGGGGGAAACGACAAGACAACTCAAGCGAATCCTCGAGAGAATGGCCTGAAACTGACAGACGACAAAACCAATAAGGACAAGACACGACGCACGGCTAACGAGATATTATAACTCTTGAATGATCAATTAAATCACTTAGCAAGTAAGGTTTACAAGTAAAATGCAATTAGATCAATTAAACGAAATATACAAAACTAAG
Organism: Verbena officinalis; assembly: GCA_958496215.1. NCBI lineage: Eukaryota > Viridiplantae > Streptophyta > Magnoliopsida > Lamiales > Verbenaceae > Verbena > Verbena officinalis. Next base: position 33,995,238 of record OY292386.1, on the reverse strand, counting down.
ATGCTAAACATGCTCAATTGCAAATCTAATTTCATATTCATGCATAATATAATGTAGGGAAGCACTCATGCGAATTTCGGATCATTCGGACAACATTCAAAATTGGAGAAAAAGCCCTAAACGAAAAAGGCACTATTCAAGGCCCGAACGAGGTCGGAATTTTGAAAAATTTGCAAAAATATTAATCCTTTAATCATAAGGAAGCTATAGGTGAAATCGGCTCGATTTTAGGAGGTCGTATGCAAAAAATCAACATTTATTTTTGGCCATTTGACCACATTCCTGAGAGTAACTAAAAAAATAGGGCTGAAAATATTCTAAGGCATTCGCACCGGGCTACGCACGGTCTTGAGCGCGTTCTCAAGACCGTGCAGGGCACAAAAGTGGTACGCACCGGGCTACGCACGGTCTTGAGTGTTCTTAAGACCGCGCAGGTTTTAAAGGTTGTGCACTGGGCTACGCACCGGGGTGCGCAGGCCGATGCGGGCGCCAAGGTAGGCGCATTGGCTTGCGAACACTGTGTGCAAGCCCGTGTGGTTCGAAAAGTTAGAGCCGAAACACGATTTTCAGAAGTTCTTCGCGAAAAACAACCCAAAAATCATTCATGTAGGATTATGGAGTTAAAATCAACACTTAAAATTCCACTCATGCATTAAGCACACTAAGAGCTATCATTTAATCCGAACAACACTCAAAATGATGAACTAAAACATATAAACACATCAAAAATACAAAGATAAACAATTTCTATAAAAGCTAGCAAAACTCAAAATTTAATGGGTGAAACGAAATTGTGGAAGAAGGTTATCGGTAGAGAATTGAACGAGGATCGTCGATGTGGTCTCAGAATTTCGAATGGTCGAGTGACGGGCTCGGGGCGGGCTTTTCTCTCTTCTTCCTCCTTTCTGCTCTTTTCTTCTCCTTTCTCTCCTTCCTTCTCTCTCTCTCTCGGCTGAACAAGGGTGAGCAAGATGGTGCACAACGTGGTGTGAGTGAAGCAAGATGGTGCAAGGGTGTTCAAGAGTGTGCACAAGGGGGTGTGGGGTTCGGGCAAAAATTAAAGGAGTTTGGGGGTAAAATAGAGATTTCGATATAATAAGAGTTTGGAAATAAAATAGCTAACGAAGCTAATCTTTTCAATTAAAATTCAACGAGGTGTCGAATAATTATTTCGAAAATACATTCCAAAATTTTGGGTCATTACAGTAAATTCATCCGTCTATCTCTTAAATTTGCTGCCAACAAGAGCTTTAGATGGAAAAACTTCTTATGAAGTATGGTTTAATCAGAAAGCTTCAGTAGAACATCTCAAAGTATTTGGTTGTATATGCTACTCTCATGTACCAGAAGCAAAGAGAGACAAATTGGATAAAAAATCTGAGATTGGCATTTTCGTGGGATATAGCAATGTAAGTAAGGGTTATAGAGTTTTCAATCTGAAAACTAGAAAAATAATTGTCTGCAAAAATGTGAAAAAATTGATGAACTTGCAAAATGAGATTGGAAAAATGATCAGATTGAAGTGTTAAACAAAGATAACACTTCGCCTCTACAAGAAAATGCAAGAGAAGAGGATGATATTGATAGTGACACTAAGTATCCAGTTAGAGGAACAAGATCCTTGGAAGAAATCTATGAAAGATGCAACCTTACTGCATTCGAACCAAGTAGCTATGCAGAAGTTGCAAAACTTGAAGGTTGGATGAAGGCTATGAAAGAAGAAATTAGTGTCATCGAGAAGAACAAAACCTAGAGCTTGATTGATAGGCCAAATGATCAAAAAGTTATTGGTGTTAAGTAGGTTTACAGAACCAAACTAAATCCAGATGGTTCTGTCAACAAACTTCAGGCTAGATTGGTAGTTAAAGGGTACTCTCAACAACCTGGTGTGGATTACACATACACTTTTGCTCATGTTGCTCAACATGATACTATTAGGCTCCTCATAGCACTTTCAGCTAAATTGGGATGGAAAGTGTTTCATTTAGATGTCAAATCAGTATTCTTGAATGGTTTTCTCAATGAAAATATACTCATCGAGCAACCAGAAGGTTTTGAAGTCCAAGGAAGTGAAGCAAAGGTGTATAAGCTGCACAAAGCTCTTTATGGCCTAAACAAGCACCAGGAGCGTGGTATAACAGAATTGATTATTAGTTGTTGCATCAAGAATTTACTAGAAGTGAGAGTGAAGCAACTCTATATGTCTTGAAGCACAAAGAAAAAGTTTCTCTCATAGTGTCACTTTATTTGGATGACCTTTTGGTCACAGGAGGATATTCCGATTCCATAGAGCAATTCAAATCAAAGATGAAGAATGAATTTGAGATGTCTGATTTGGGTGAGATGAGCCTCTCGGAATGGAAATTAGTCAAAATGATCGGATCATGGTATTTTCATCTTACAAAAGAAGTACGCTTTGGAGATATTAAAAAGATTTCACCTAGAGAGAGCAAAATCAGTTGCTACACCATTAGCTGCAAATGAAAAGCTTTCGAAGTTTGATGAAGAATGCAAGGCGAATGCATTTACTTATAGAAGCATTATTGGTCGCTTGTTATACTTGTCTACAACAAGGCCATATTTGATGTATCCTTCTAGTTTGCTCTCCAGGTTTATGCAATCACCAAGCAAAATTCATTTTGGAGTTGCCAAGAGAGTGTTGAGGTACCTAAGAGGTACAACAGATTTTGGATTGTGGTTTTTGAAGAAAGAAAGTGGAAATCTACAAGGCTTTGCAGATAGTGACTGGGCAGGAAGTATTGATGATTCCAAAAGTACTTCAGGTTATATTTTTTCATTTGGAAGTGCTGCTTTCTCATGGAACTCAAGAAAGCAAGATGTTGTGGCCCAATACACAGCTGAAGGTGAGTATATCTCTGCAGCCGGTGCAGCAAACCAAGCAATTTCGCTTAGAAAAGTCATATCTGATTTAGGGCAAGTGCAAGAGGAAGCAACTATCATTTGGATTGACAACAAATCAACTATAGACATTGCTAAAAATCCTGTCCATCATGGGAGAACTAAGCATATCAATGTCAAGTTTCATGCCATAAGAGAGGCAGAAAAAGCTGGAGAAGTGAAACTTATTCACTGCAGCATAGATGATCAAGTTGCTGATATTTTGACAAAAGCTCTTTCTAGAGCTAAGTTTGAATTTTTAAGAAGAAAGCTTGGAGTCTCTAAGAAAAATATCAAGGAGGAGTATTGAAATTTGATATTTTTCGTGATACTTTAAACTATGTAACTAGCTTTTGTATTAATATTGTTATTAGTAACCTTGGTTCAGTCACCATGCTGTATTAGGTAGGAAAATTTGGAGCAGGTTGTAGTAGGTTTGACTATCTTTTGTTGTGAACTATGTGCCTATATATAGCAAGATTTCTAATGAAAAATCTAGAACCTTTTCTTGCGTCTCTTCTCTGCAAAATTATTAACATCTATTCAATTCACTTAATGCTGACATTTATTTGATTCCAACACCTGAGCCTATAAATAGAAGTTGTTTTGTTATTCATTTTACAACACGTCAAATATTCACCTGAATTCTTAGTGAATTGCTGTCACTTGAATTCTATCATATTTTCTAGTTAGCTTGACATATATCCTGGAAGTGTGTCGCCTGCAACCTGCAGCAAACTTCTGACCGAAGTAGGGGCGACAAAAACTTTAAGAATAAAAATTACCCGTGTCAATCTGATCCCATATCCAAACTCCTATATTTAACACGTGTGCGATCAGTTCTCAGGTACCTTATATAAAGCCTTTAAATTACACCCACCCACGCACCCACCCCTCACTCTCTCTATGTATGCTGCTATAATTTAACGTAATGGGTCTCCAGTGAGTCCATTGAGTCTTGAAAAGAGATTAATTTGAAACTCTACATAATAGAGCTAGCTCATATAGAATAAATGAATAATATAAAGGTATAATTAATCTCACTTAATTTCTGTGTGTGTCAAAACTCAAAATGGTTGCTCTAATTCCCTAATCTATATATACATCCCTAAAATATTTCTAATATTTCCTATTCGTATATTTTCGGTCGGTATTCAGCTGTGAATTCCACTTCTGTAGAGCTTGATATATAAATATATCACTACTAAAAAAGAAGGTATTTAGAGGCCAATTCAATAGAGGCATTTATTAGCCCTTAGAGAGTAGTTAATGGGGCTATTTATTGGAAATAGCCTTTGTAGGCATTAAGTAAACAATTAAAGGCTGAAAAGCGCAAAATGCCTCTAAAAAATGGGTATTTGGAGGCATATCTAATGGAGGCACAAAATAATTAGCCTCCAAAAATGACTAAGTGGGCTGTTAAAAATAAAAGCCCTTAAAAATAAGAGTATAGATTTTAAAAGCCCATATCTAAAGTTACCCAACTTAAAACGATAAGGCCCACTTCTTACACTTGCTCACTTTCCCGTCTATTCTCTGTTGCTTTCGCAGAACGTAATGGAAATAATTTGGGGGAAATCTCAATCGCTTTCCAATTTCTGAAAATTGAAGCGAAAATCAGCCGTGCAAAAGTGAAAAATTCTAGAGGAGGTAGATGGTGAAAATCGAAGCGAAATTCAACCATGCAAAATTGGGAAAATTCTGGAGGAGCTAGCTGGTGAACATTGACGCGAAGTTCAACTGTGCAAACTTGCGAAAATTCTGGAGGAGCTAGCTTGTGAAGACTGAAGCGAAATTCAACAGTGCAATTTTGGAGAAATTCCGAAGGAGCTAGCTGGTGAAAACTGAAGGATAAAGGTTAGTCATTTTTTGTTACTTTGAGTGTCGGAAATTCATGGGTTTGGATTTGGTTCGGTTTATTGTAATATAATTCACGCTTAGCTGCTCTCTGATTTTGTTGTGGCTAGTTATGGTTTGTTGGATTGTATGGAATATTGGTAATAGCTTCTGTTACGTGGCCGCAGAATTTATCGATACTGTCCCTGAGAGCAGCTAGTAGATTCGTAGATTCCTTTGCAACTCTTTTTTTTTTTTTTATCATTTTTCTTTCTCTCTTGATTAATACCAAAGAGTCATCTTGATAAAACTCTTGATGTTGCTACAGAAAAAGCTCATAAAATTCCTGCAAAGATTCTACGGCATTTTCCGTTAGTACCAAGGTTGCAAAGGTTATACATGGCACCAGAAACAGCCTCGTACGTGAGATGGCATGACGAGGGTCGCCCAAAAGATGGAAAGATAAGACATCCATCCGATTCGCCAGCTTGGAAAACTTTGGATCATAAATATCCAATTTTTGGTGATGAATCACGGAATATCAGGCTTGGGCTTGCGACTGATAGCTTTAAGACAGGGCATACCACACATAGCACCTGGCCTGTTCTTCTTGTAAATTACTGTAAATTACAACTTGCCTCCATCTCTATGTATGAATAAACATTTTATAATTATGTCTTTACTAATAGAAGGTCCTTCTGGACCTAGAAATGACATTGATGTGTACCTACAACCATTAATAGAGGAGCTAAAAGAATTGTGGGAAGTTGGTGTGCCAACCTTTGATGCATTGAGTCGTCAAACTTTTCAGATGCGGGCAGCACTATTGTGGACTATCAGCGACCTTCCAGGACATGGAAATATATCCGGGTGGAAAACCAAGGGTCGAGTAGCTTGTCCTTGTTGCAAAATGAAGACACGTTCCCGTTGGTTAGTGCATAGTCGGAAATTCTGTTACATGGGGCATCGTCGTTTTTTGCCATTGAATCATAAGTACCGAAAAGATTCAAGTCGTTTCGATGGAACTAAGGAAACTGAAGCCCCACCCTGTAGCGGGCGCCCCAAATGGGTAACGCATGCCCCGCATCGAGCCCCGACCCGGAACCGAAATGGAATCCGACCCGAATCGAAACCCGGCGAACGGCACACATTTACTCAATAACTAGGCGGGGGTTTCAAAAACGAAAGAAAACGACAGAGGTGCGGAAGCGAAAATCAACAAGACATTAAATCATAACAATTGCACAAGTATTAAAGCCCACCAAGGCCATCGAAATTCAATTACTATAAATAATAAACGGGTTCGATACAATATCCCGACAATGTAAAATAACGGGTTCAACATATAAATCCCAAATACTAACTAAATAAAATCCTAATATCATAAAACATAAATAATAGCCATACGGAAATAGAGTTATACATGAGCAAAAGAATGCAACTCTAAAGACGCGACGACGACAACGACGACGAACAAATCCCGCCTAGAATCCTGAAACCAACACAGGGGTGAAACAGAGGGGGTTAGTCAAACGACTAAGTGAGGAGGGAATAATAATGTATATTATAAAACGGAAATAAATCACCATTTTTAAACTTAAAAGAAATCGACATAAAAGAAAGGTTTTCGTAAACGGATGGTGACTTAGCATAAAACATAACATATCATATGACTTGGCGAGTCGAGCCCTTAACTCCAATTTTCCAAACATAAAACGGGAAACCACCCTTATTCCTCCAATGTAGACGGACTGCTAAATCCGAACTACGCATAACATATCTTACGGTAACTCAGGTACTCAAAAGGCTGCCACTCCGGCCTCACCCCGAGCTCCCAAAGGTGGAGGGAACCATAGAATTTCCGCCGTAGACCCGATGTCTACCGACTTCGTCCTATCATCCTGACTCCGGGCCCAAACATGCATACATACAGTTCATAACTTGCTTTTCAAATCATTCCGGGTTGGCCAAAAGACCGTTCGAGATATGTCATATGCGAGGCCGAAGGCCAAAGTTCGCCTTAGAAAATAAAGGGGTTTTACATGTCTCTTTCACAAACGTTCGAAAGAATATACGTAGTACTTTTTCATATCAAAACATTTTCGATAAATCGAATAAACATAATAGGCATAAATATTTACTAAGTATATATATAGAGACGGTGTGAAAACAAAACGTAAACATGGCTTATCTCAGGAGAGGCTTATTTATATATATACATAATAGTACTGGAATCAGAAACGGAAAGCCTCACCTGTTGGCTATACAAAAAGAAGAGCAAAAGCAAGAACCGGCGCTACTCCATGGGAGTATCGTCTGCAAAAATACCAAGACACAACCAATTAAGACTAAGGACGACGCACGGCTTATACGAAAACATTAAAGCATATTGAGGCACGTTATACAATCACATAAGGCACTTAGGTTCAAATTATCAAACGAAAACGGAGTAATTCGCAAATTTAAAAATGCAAATCAAGTCCAAATGCAACGAAACTTTACGGACATGCTTTAAATATCATAAGGGAGTATGCATTCGAATTTCGGAGAAATCGGACTTCATATGCAAAAGTTAGAAAATTTGACGAAAACTTAAAATGCACTATTCATAGACCCGAACATGCTATAAATTCGTAAATCATGCAATTCATAGTTATTTCATATATATCGAATACACGAGCAAAGAAAGAATTCAGAAAAGACGAGGCTCGGAGGGACCCGTAGGCCAAAATTGGCCCTGACTTACCGAAAGTCAGGGCCCTGTTCAAACGGGCCACACGGCCTTGTGCACGGCCGTGTGCACCAAGGCCGTGCACAACAAAGAGGGACACGCACGGCGTGTGCACAAGGCCGTGCACCATAAACCATGCGCACGGTCTCTTGCAAGGCCGTGCAAGAGGCCGTGTACCTCCTCACGGGCTTGCCACACCCCGTGTGCAAAGCCCGTGCACGTCAAGAATGAGCAGAACATTTCGCAGAACCAGAAAACCACGCGAATTCAATCCTAAATTCAACATTTGATAATCTAAACATGTAAATCACGCCCTAATATTTACATATAATGATCTACAACATATAAGCTACACATAGGATCCAAAAACACGAAAATCCATCCATAAATTCTCTCGAAATCACATAAACCCTAAATTATTCAACTATATACAAAAATGAGAAATACGAGGCATAGGAGAAATTAAACGAGAGGGACGTGAAAGGCTTACTCGTAGAAGAGATCGCGGGGAGTTCGTAGGCGTAAACGGTTCGAAAATCCGTTGGGAAACGAAGTCGGAATGATCGTTGGAACCTCCTTCCTTTTCTTTCTCTTTTTCTTTCTTTTCTTTTTCTTTCTTCCTTGCTGTTGTTGCGTTTGGCGAGAGTGAGGTGGGAGAGAGAGCGATGAGACTTAGTCAATTTTAACTTGAATTTGAGAATCGAGAAGGGTAATTTCGTAATTTCGCAAAATAAGTTTGAAAACTCATGTTGTCCAAATAATACATAATTATAGTCAAAATTCATATAATTAAACGCACATTGATAATTCGTAATTTAAATATAGAAATTCATTCATTTACGAAATTATTCTAAAATCTCATAATAAATATCAAATAAAATAATAATTTGCGCAAATACTCGATTCGGACATACCGGATTGTAATTCGGATTTTCGGGGCGTTACAATCACCCCTCCTTATGAGAATCTGGCCCCCAGATTCTACTCGTCCGACTGAAATAATTCCGGATGAAAGTTGCGCATTTTGTCCTCGGTCTCCCATATAGCTTCTTCGGCTGTCTGATTTCTCCAAAGAACTTTGACAAGAGAAATCTCCCGGTTCCGCAGAGCTTGAGTCTTCTTATCCAATATCTTCACCGGCTTCGAAACAACGGTCAAATCCGGCTCTAGTTCAATTTCCTCAACAGGAAGGATCTCGTACTCATTCAGGAAGTACTTTCGGAGTTGAGAAACATGAAAGACATTGTGAATTCCTGTTAGGCTTGGCGGCAAGTCTAACCTGTAGGCGGCGTTCCCAATCATCTCCAAAATTTCATAGGGACCCAAAAATCTGGGACTCAGTTTTCCTCCTTTTCCAATTCGGGTGAATCCCTTTCGAGGAGAAGCTTTGAGGAATACTTTGTCACCAACCTCAAATTCCAACGGTCGGCGACGGTTGTCGGCATAGCTCTTCTGTCGATCCTGAGCTGCTTTCATTCTCTGCCGAATGATTTGGATACGGTCGATGGCATTTTGGAGAAACTTTGGAGGAGTTCCTCGTTCCTTATCGTCTTTCGTCCAACGCCAATCCTCGATATCCCAAAACAACGGGGATCTACACTTTTTGCCGTACAATTCCTCGTAAGGTGCCATTTCGATTGAAGACTGATAACTGTTGTTGTAGGCAAACTCGATCAAAGGCAATTGGTCGTGCCAATTGTTGCGAAAATCCAAGGCACAAGCTCGAAGCATATCACAGAGATATCTGATCATCCTCTCTGACTGACCATCTGTCTGCGGATGTGCGGCTGTACTGAAAGTCAGCTTCGTTCCCATTCGCTCTTGAAGTTGCTGCCATAAGCGAGAAGTAAATCGAGCGTCTCTGTCAGACACTATCGTAGTCGGAATCCCATGAAGCTTGACAATTTCTCGATGATAAATCTCTGCCAACTTATCCACTTTGTACGACATGTTGATCGGTAGAAAATGAGCACTCTTGGACAGTCGATCGATAATCACCCAGATGCTATCGTATCCACCTCTAACTTTAGGCAAACCAGACACGAAGTCCATGGCAATAGCCTCCCAATTCCATGTAGGAATCGGTAGTGGCTCAAGCAAACCTCCCGGTCTTTGATGTTCAACTTTAACTTGCTGACAAGTCGAGCATCTGTTGACGTAATCAGCTACGTCTCTCTTCATACCTCTCCAGCAGAATAATTCTTTTAGATCCCGGTACATCTTACTTCCACCTGGATGAACTGTGTAAGGTGTGTTGTGAGCCTCATCCAGAATTTCCTTCCTCAGACTCTCCGGAATACAAACTCGGGACTTGTAGCGGAGAATTCCTGTGTCGTCCACACCAAATTGAGTCTCTGGATCAGCTGCGATGTGAACTATCTGTCTCTGAGTCAACTCATCAGTAGCCTGAACATCTCGAATCTTTCGACCCAACTCTGACTGGATCGATATGCTGTGAACATGGGCCTGGGAACTGATGTGAACTCCCTCTAACTTAGCCTCTAGCTGGGCGATGCTCGCCTTCCGGCTAAGTGCATCGGCTACAACATTCGCCTTTTTGGGATGATACTGAATCTTGCAATCGTAGTCCTCAAATAACTTCATCCAACGGCGCTGTCGTTTGTTCAATTTCTTCTGAGTAAACAAGTATTGAAGGATCTTGTGATCTGTGAAGATGTCGAACGTGATGCCGTAGAGGTAATGACGCCATTTCAATAAAGCAAATACAACGGCGGCTAGCTCAAGGTCGTGAGTGGGATAGTTCTCTTCAGCTGGCTTTAGCTTCCTCGATGCATAAGCTATAACTTTCCCATTCTGTATTAACACACAACCTAATCCTTCGTGTGACGCATCTGCATACACGACAAATCCTTCAGAACCCTCGGGCAGGGTCAATACTGGGGCTGTGGTCAATCTCTTCTTGAGCTCTTGAAAGCTGGTTTCACATTTGGCTGACCACTCAACCTTAGCTTCTTTCTTTGTCAACGTTGTTAACGGGCCTGCAAGCTTAGAGAAATCCTTGACGAAACGTCTGTAGTATCCTGCTAAACCCAAGAAACTACGGATCTCTGTAGGCATCTTAGGTCTCTCCCAATCCAGCACTGTCTCGATCTTCGAAGGATCTATCTCGATTCCCGTTCCGGATATGACATGACCTAGGAAGGTCACTCGATCAATCCAGAATTCGCATTTGCTGAACTTAGCGTACAATTGGTGCTCTCTCAAAGCTTGGAGCACAATGCAGAGGTGTTCAGCGTGTTCTTCTTCGGACTTCGAGAACACTAAGATGTCGTCAATGAAAATAACGACGAACTTGTCGAGGTACGGACGGAAAATCCTGTGCATCATGTCCATGAAAGCTGCTGGGGCATTCGTGAGTCCAAACGGCATGACCACAAACTCGAAATGTCCGTATCGGGTGTTGAAAGCTGTCTTCGGGATATGCTCTGATCGGATACGGAGCTGGTAATATCCTTGTCTGAGATCGAGCTTGGAATAAACCCTCGATCCTCGTAGCAAGTCGAACAATTCCTCGATATGCGGTAAAGGATACTTGTTCTTCACTGTCATCCTGTTCAATTCTCGGTAATCGATACACATGCGAAGTGTACCATCCTTCTTCTTCACGAACAAGACTGGAGCACCCCAAGGCAAGGCACTCGGTCGGATATATCCAATAGAAAGAAGTTCATCGAGTTGGTTCTTCAATTCTTTCAACTCGGCAGGAGCCATTCGGTACGGCGATTTCGAATAAGGCTCGGCTCCCGGAACTAGGTCAATCACGAACTCTATATCCCGATCCGGTGGCAAGAATTCCAGATTCTCGGGGAACACGTCAGTGAATTCATTGACCACGGGCGTTTCTTCGATCTTCGTTTGGTCCTCCGGGCGGTTGAGAAGGTAAGCTATAAAGCATGTAGCTTCTTCTTTCTGAACAAGCTTCTTGGCTTCCATCATTGAGATATACGGACCTTCTCCTGATCGGAAACCCTTAACTTCATTAGAACCCAGAATAACCTTCTTCTCAAAACAATCAACCTTCGCCCGATGCTCGTACAACCAATCCATTCCGAGAATAACCCCATATTTCTTCATCGGCAACTCGATCAAATCTGCCGGGTATTCGATACCCTCGATGATAATCGGACAACGCTTAAGTGCCCGGTTCGCAATAACCTTCGAACCCAACGGCGAACCAACCACTAACACATAATCAAGCAAAGAAACAGGCGCATGCACAGATAAGGAAACAGCAGGCGCAATAAATGAGTGTGAAGCGCCCGAGTCGTACAATGCATGTATGGGGATGCCATTTATATATATAGTACCTTCCACCACATCGGTCGGATCTGCAACAGCATCCTCAGCATCGCCTTCCAAGGCGTAAGCACGGGCATAGGCCTGAGGCTGAGCGGCTCCCTGCTGTACCGGTCTTCTCTTCGGGCATACATCTACCCGGTGATCGGCGCTACCACATCCGTAGCAAAGACCATTCTTCCTCCAACATTTGGCCTCTAAGTGCGGGCCCTGACAAAATCCACATACAGGTCGTGGATGTCCCTGAGGTCGGGGAGGAGCAGGCTGAACGGCTGTCTTGAATGGCTTCTTCCCAGAAGAGGACCCAGGATGAGTAAAGGGTCTCTTCGAACCAGAAGCGAAACTCTTGGCGGCTGCGGGGGCAGGTGTAGAAGTCGGTCTCATCTGTCGGAGATCGGACTCTATAGATAGGATCGTCTCAACTGCATCGGTATAGTACTGGAGTCTGTTCCCGAGCATATGCATACGAATCTCATTCGACAACCCCTCGATGAACTGTCGAGTCTTCCTCTGCTCGTCGTCAACCATATATGAGCAATGAATAATAAGCCTGGAGAAATGAGTCTCATACTGGTCAACGGATGAAGTACCCTGCTTGAGAGCCAGGAACTCTCGCTCACGTCGCTGTCGGACCACCAACGGAAGATACTCAACTAAGAATTGATCCCAAGTCGAGACCACATGCTCTCGCTGCCATCGCTGCTCTATACGGGCCCACCAATCCTGTGCAGCTCCTATCATCTAATAAACTACCAACTCGACCCTCTTAGGGTCCGGACACTCCATAACCCTAAACCTCTTTTCCATAGCTGAAATCCAAGCTTCGGCAATCACATCATCAGGTGCACCCTCGAACTGCGGAGGGTTGAGCTTAAGGAACCTTCCTATATCGTTCTCGGGGGTAGGAGGCGGTGTTGCTCGGTTAGCATGAACCATGAACCGCCCTAAGGCTTCCATAAACTGAGGTGGAGTCGGAACACCTGGAGGCGGACCTGGCGGTTCACGGCGAGGAGGCATTCTGCAAATTCAATACCAAACATGCATGATGATAAGCGATCATGAAAAGCTGTAACACGTAGGCAAGTAATGTTCAGATAGAGTTCACATAAGCACTTAGCACATTTGCACAAATTCCACAGAAGTCCTAAGCCGTACGACCTAGACACAACCGGTCACGACAGACAACCAGGCATGGCAAGTACAACCTTGAGTTTCACATCCACCTATATCCAAGCCCATCCCAGTGTTTTGATTGTGAAAGATCTTTTGTTGTTGATCATCCAACAATGATCCATTACAATTCAAACACTAAGCGTTCTTGAACACTAGAGAGTGCAATTCTCTAAGTTACACCGGCACACAACGACTGACAAAACAAACAAAACACGACGATTCAGAGCTTAGGCCATTGGACCAAAGAAGCTCTGATACCAACTGTAGCGGGCGCCCCAAACGGGTAACGCACGCCCCGCACCGAGCCCCGACCCGGAACCGAAATGGAATCCGACCCGAATCGAAACCCGGCGAACGGCACACATTTACTCAATGACTAGACGGGGGTTTCAAAAACGAAAGAAAACGACAGAGGTGCGGAAGCGAAAATCAACAAGACATTAAATCATAACAATTGCACAAGTATTAAAGCCCACCAAGGCCATCGAAATTCAATTACTATAAATAATAAACGGGTTCGATACAATATCCCGACAATGTACAATAACGAATTCAACATATAAATCCCGAATAATAACTAAATAAAATCCTAATATCATAAAACATAAATAATAGCCATACGGAAATAGAGTTATACATGAGCAAAAGAATGCAACTCTAAAGACGCGACGACGACGACGAACAAATCCCGCCTAGAATCCTGAAACCAACACAGGGGTGAAACAGAGGGGGTTAGTCAAACGACTAAGTGAGGAGGAATAATAATGTATATTATAAAACGGAAATAAATCACCATTTTTAAACTTAAAAGAAATCGACATAAAAGAAAGGTTTTCGTAAACGGATGGTGCCTTAGCTTAAAACATAACATATCATATGACTCGGCGAGTCGAGCCCTTAACTCCAATTTTCCAAACATAAAACGGGAAACCATCCTTATTCCTCCAATGTAGACGGACCGCTAAATCCGAACTACGCATAACATATCTTACGGTAACTCAGGTACTCAAAGGGCTGCCACTCCGGCCTCACCCCGGGCTCCCAAGGGTGGAGGGAACCATAGAATTTCCACCGTAGACCCGATGTCTACCGACTTCGTCCTATCATCCTGACTCCGGGCACAAACATACATACATACAGTTCATAACTCGCTTTTCAAATCATTCCGGGTTGGCCAAAAGACCGTTCGAGACATGTCATATGCGAGGCCGAAGGCGAAAGTTCGCCTTAGAAAATAAAGGGGTTTTACATGTCTCTTTCGCAAACGTTTGAAAGAATATACGTAGTACTTTTTCATATCAAAACAGTTTCGATAAATCGAATAAACATAATAGGCATAAATATTTACTAAGTATATATATAGAGACGGTGTGAAAACAAAACGTAAACATGGCTTATCTCGGGAGAGGCTTATTTATATATATACATAATAGTACTGGAATCAGAAACGGAAAGCCTCACCTGTTGGCTATACAAAACGAAGAGCAAAAGCAAGAACCGGCGCTACTCCACGGGAGTATCGTCTGCAAAAATACCAAGACACAACCAATTAAGACTAAGGACGACGCACGGCTTATACGAAAACAATAAAACATATTGAGGCACGTTATACAATCATATAAGGCACTTAGGTTCAAATTATCAAGCGAAAACGGAGTAATTCGCAAATTTAAAAATACAAATCAAGTCCAAATGCAACAAAACTTTACGGACATGCTTTAAATATCATAAGGGAGTATGCATTCGAATTTCGGAGAAATCGGACTTCATATGCAAAAGTTAGAAAATTTGACGAAAACTTAAAGTGCACTATTCATAGACCCGAACATGCTATAAATTCATAAATCATGCAATTCATATCTATTTCATATATATCGAATACACAAGCGAAGAAAGAATTCGGAAAAGACGAGCCTCGTAGGGACCCATAGGCCAAAATTGGCCCTGACTTACAGAAGGTCAGGGCCCTGTTCAAACGGGCCACACGGCCTTGTGCACGGCCGTGCACAACAAAGAGGGACACGCACGGCGTGTGCACAAGGCCGTGCACCATAAACCATGCGCACGGTCTCTTGCAAGGCCGTGTACCTCCTCACGGGCTTGCCACACCCCGTGTGCAAAGCCCGTGCACGTCAAGAATGAGCAGAACATTTCGTAGAACCAGAAAACCACGCGAATTCAATCCTAAATTCAACATTTGATCATCTAAACATGCAAATCACGCCCTAATATTTACATATAATGATCTACAACATGTAAGCTACACATAGGATCCAAAAACACGAAAATCCATCCATAAATTCTCTCGAAATCACATAAACCCTAAATTATTCAACTATATACAAAAACGAGAAATACGAGGCATAGAAGACATTAAATGAGAGGGACGTGAAAAGCTTACTCGTAGAAGAGATCGCGGGGAGTTCGTAGGCGTAAACGGTTCGAAAATCCGTAGGGAAACGAAGTCGGAATGATCGTTGGAACCTCCTTCTTTCTCTTTCTCTTTTTCTTTCTTTTCTTTTTCTTTCTTCCCTGCTGTTGTTGCGTTTGGCGAGAGTGAGGTGGGAGAGAGAGTGATGAGACTTAGTCAATTTTGACTTGGATTTGAGAATCGAGAAGGGTAATTTCGTAATTTCGCAAAATAAGTTTGAAAACTCATGTTGTCCAAATAATACATAATTATAGTCAAAATTCATATAATTAAACGCACATTGACAATTCATAATTTAAATATAGAAATTCATTCATTTACGAAATTATTCTAAAATCTCGTAATAAATATCAAATAAAATAATAAATTGCGCAAATACTCGATTCGGACATACCGGATTATAATTCGGATTTTCGGAGCGTTACACACCCGCTTTATTAAGTGGATCTGACTTGTGGAATCAAATACGTGGAATTGAAAATAAGTTTGGTAAAAGTCCACATCCTAGAAACAAGAGAACCAAACTAGATCATTCAATAGATACTAGTTCACATGCAGGATGGAAGAAGAGGAGTATTTTCTTTGAGTTGCCTTATTGGGAACACCTCTTATTGCGACATTATCTTGATTTGATGCACATAGAAAAGAATGTGTGTGATAGCATTGTTGGGACCATAATGCAAATTGAAGGAAAATCAAAGGATAGTGTAAAGGCTAGACTTGATTTGCAAGGAATGGGTATAAGGAAACGATTTCACCCACAACAGCATCAAAAGTACAGGAAACAACTAGCACCAACATCCTATATAATGTCGTCGTTGCAGAAAAGAAAATTTTGTGAAGTTCTTGAAGCAATAAAGCTTCCCCTTGGATACGCATCAAACATCTCGCGTTGTGTCACTATGAAGGAACGCAAACTTCAAGGCATGAAAAGCCATGATTGCCATGTACTGATGCAACAATTATTACCAATAGCTATTAGAGATTCATTGCCTAAGAAAGCAAGATCCGTATTGATTGATTTATGTATCGTCTTTAAGGACTTGTGATCCAAGGTTTTTCAAGTATTTGAGTTTGAACAGATTGAGTCTCGGACCGTAATGACATTTTGTGAGCTCGAAAAACTTTTTCCACCTTCTTTTTTCGATGTCATGATTCACTTGGTCCTTCATCTAGTTGAGGAGGCTAGGATAGCTGGGCCAGTTCACTATCGTTGGATGTACCCAATTGAAAGGTATTAATTATTTGTATTTTTTTATTCATTTTATATTCTTTATTCATATCAGTTTCTAAAAAATTTAATTGTTTGTGCAAATGCAGGTATTTGGGAAGTTTGAAGACTTATGTAAAAAACAAAAGTCGCCCAGAAGGCTCAATTGCAGAAGGATACCTAGCAGAAGAGTGCTTAAACTTTTGCTCATTGTTTTTACAAGTAGATTCCAAATTAGACCAACCATATATGTGTCATAGTTTGAACGAAAACTTCTCCAGAAATCAAATAACTATTTTCCCCAAGGTTGGTCGTAGTCATGGAAAGACGGAGGTATTTGTTCTTGATCAAATAACAAGACTGCAAGCACATAGATATGTGCTATTTAATTCCCACATTGTTCGGCCTTTCCTAGAGTAAGTTCATTTATCTTAAATTTAATGCATTTATTCATATGTTTTGTTTCTTATAATTTTATTAAATAATAATTTTCAGAGACTATCATAATATAGTTATGGCACAATGGCCACATGCACAGAAAATGGAGATTGATCGATCGGAACCACCAACAAAGTTTTCATATTTGGTTCAAGAATCAAGTAAGTGTGAAATACTAAGTTATAGCATACTTTATTTAATTAATAGAATTTGTCTGTGAACTAATATGTTCTGTTTTCATTGCATGTTAGGCTGAGAAGTTAGAGATAAGTGATGGGACAACAAATGAAGATTTAAAACTATTAGCTAGGGGGCCAAAAGATACAGCTAAAAAATTGAAAGGCTTCGTTATGAATGGTGTCAAGTTCCATACAAAAGCCTATGAGCTAAATAAAAAGACTCAGACTAGTGGGGTTATGGTGAATGCTAAAACATTAAGTTATTCATCCTCTAAGGACAAGAACCCCATTGAAGGAGTAGTTACATACTACGGTGTCTTGACTGATATAGTAGAATTAGATTACTATGAAAATCATAAGATTGTATTGTTTAGGTGTGATTGGGTTGATATTGATAGGGAAAGAAAGAAGATGAGCATGGTGTTACGCTTGTGAACTTCTCTCGGTTATTTCACACTGGTGAAAGACTTTCTGATGATCCTTTAATTTTGTACTTGCTTCCCAAACCGAGCAAGTATTTTATGTACAAGATCCTATCGATACAAGGTGGCATATTGTTAATAGAACATTACTGAGGGGCTTTTATGATATGCTTGGTCATCAGTATACTGATGATGTCGCTTTATGGGAAAGGGTTGATCAATCGACAGGAGTATGTATCTAATCTCCTATTTTTATAGACTTGGTTCATTTTCTTGTATTATTTCTTATTTATATACTAGACCTGTTGTATATATATGTGTCCATTAATTTTTTTATGTATATTGGTAGATGCAGGTACCACAAACTCCATGATGTTGATATGGACAAAAGTTAGTGTGGCTCTACGTCAACTACTCAATAGAAAGAACAAAAAATGTCAAAACTTTTACAGGTAAATGTTGAAATTTGCTGATTTGAAATATGATTTTCACTTGATTTTCTGGTAATTAGCAGCATTCTTGTTCTGTTTACTTTTACAGGTGTGGAGGTTTACAACTTTCTGTGTTAGTAGCAGCAATAATTTTGGGACTTCCCAGAAGGTAAGTGTGTGTGTGAGAGAGAGAGAGAGAGTTTGGCCTACATTGATTAATTTCCTGAAAATATAGTGTTAGCTTGATGAATTTAGATCGTTCTCAGTTTATTTGTATTAAAGTAGTTTTCACACTTTGCATCAGTAATAATGAGCTAAAACACAGATTTCCAATGGTTAATTTCTGAACTATATTGCAGTAATTTACTAATGTTTTGTGGGAAAGTTTGAATAATTTGATATTTGCTCTCCAAATCCCTTTCTGCTTTATCGAATCCATTAAACAACCAGATTATTGATTTCCCTTGTTTAAACCATGCTTCTAATCTTTACTCATTAAACTTTAGCAGTATTTAGTAAATATTTTCCTATATATTCTGTTATTACATGCATATAACTTGCTCTTTTCATTTACAGCAGGAAGATGGGATGATTGTTTCAGTAACTGGAGCAATAGGATTTTCAATTATGTAGAGAAGATACTTGCAAATGGGGAACTGATTATCTCATCAAAGCTCACCCACAACCTGATGTTCTTTATGGAGAGGTAAACACACTCTTCTCGCTTCACACACAAACACGCAGTTAGAGTTCAATTGCGTAGATTGTGCAAATATAATTAATGTAGTGTTCTGTTTAAGCATGACCAACTATTCTTAACTTAATGTGAAAACTGAAAACCCTTGTCAATTCTAGTTGTCCTTTTCCAATGATAATTGCAACTTTTTAAGGAGGGTAAAGCATTAAAATATCATAATTCAAGCAACTAATTCTACTATTTTAGATGAAATTTTACTCAACTAGCTAGTTACACTGTTTTGATTTTTCAACTATATAATTAGTTATATTGCTTTATTAATTAATTAATTAATTAATTAATATGATTTTACATTGACTTGTTGTAGGTGCGAGATGGAAACACAGACCACTACTGCTGGCAAAGGCCAGAGGACATGACCACATCAAGAGCTGCTTACAAAATTGACCCCAGCCACCCGGGATCTGACCTTGCCGGCGAGACCGCCGCTTCCATCGTCTTCCGCCGATACAACCCTTCCTACTCGGCGTTGCTCCTTAAACACGCTTATCAGGTGAATTGATGTAGAACTTTTGGCTTTTTGCGCTTTTTTCTTTATTCTAAGTGGAGAGAGTGTGACTGTGTGAGCTTCAATGATGGAATTCAATGAAAATTGTTGTTTTATGAATTAAAACTTTCAATATAGTGTTTTGGTTATTTTATTACCATGAAAGAGCATTTGCCATTATCATTTTTCTAGTAAAATATATTATATTTATTAGGGATCATTTAGAGGCATTTTAATATTTTGTGTCACCTTTGAGATAAGCTATAGGGGCTATTGCTTATTTAAGGACCCCAAATGTATGAAAGAGAGGCTTTAAGACAAGCCCCTAAAAGATAGAAAAATGCCTCTATTTCCTGCAAAGCATTACATACATATGCCTCCGTTGCTTTTGCGACTTCAACTATGGGAGCGTGCCCCCATAGGTAGTGGAGGCATTTTTCAAGCTTTTAGAGGCAAAAAAAAGCCTCTATTTACCATTTTTGTTGTAGTGTATATATATAGTTGAACCCTAGAACAACCCTTAATTTACTTGTTTAGACTTTAGGACATTAATCACGGACATTTCAATATATATATATATATATATATAGAAAGAGTATATATGTATGTAGCATTGTGCTTTTCAAAACAAATTTGGGGAATTATATATTTGTGTTTCTCCATCAGTGATATATCCGCAGATATCAGATATGTGCTCGCTGGGAATTGGCTTCTTATTCTTGATGTAAATATTTAATTATATAATTGTTATTATATTTATTCTTTTTCGACAAAGATTTTGAAGTTCATCGTGTTAATGGTTTAATTACAAGTTCAATTGGTCATTTTGATGGCTCAATCTCAAACTATTCGAGGTAACTTGTGTTGTTATATTTCTAATTACTAATTAATCCTATATATATATAGCTGGAGGCACAATTAGTGGTGTGTGTATAAATATCAACATTTTAAAAAATCCAAGTTTGGGCCTTCCCTAAGATTAAAGAGTTGGGGTTATCAAAGTCAGTATGTTGAATTATCCACCAAGTTTTTTTGGGATTCGGATACTACAGGTTCTCAATTAGGAAATTTCATGTATAAATTAGAATTTGAACTCTAAATCTTGGTTGAGAGACCTATCACCTAGTAGCTGAAAACTCAAAATATGCAGGAAATAGTAGGTATTAATTGTTGGATCAGTAAATGTTCTTTCATGAAAATGAGGGGAGCCCACAACAATTATAGCTAGAAAGATTTATTTATTTTTAATCTCAAAGAGTTACCAACGTGATTGGATGGCGAGGGAACTTGATTGATGGTAAGAATTGCAAAATTGCAAAGGATCCCTTCGTCTCGGATGGGTTTAAGTTCCACGACTGTGATCATTAGTATTTTGTATGCTTATTTATATATATTTCTCTATATAAGATTTTTTTTTTTTTTTTGGTAAAATTTCTCCGTATAAAATGACTTATTTAATATGCTTATTATTATTATTATTTTTTTTTTGGTAGAAAGTATGCTTATAACTGATTTTGAATTGCACATGTATTTCATTAAGTTGTAATATGATTGAAATGTTGACATTTCAATAAAAAAAAAGTTGAATTACAAATTAGTTTGGCTTCTCCATAATTTAGATCAAGTAGGTCTTGCGTTATATATACACTCATCTCACATGAGTTGAACTCGAGGAATTTTCAATTTTACACATATCAACTCACTAGGGGTTATTATCAGTGTTTGAAAAACCGGACTGTTCATCAAACTGGAAAATTTATCGGGTCAATGGTCACTGGTTCAACCGTTGGGCGAACCGCGGTTGGACTGTGATGTCATAATTATATCATAAATTATATTTAATATATTATAAAATAATAAATAATATAAATATTCTGAAATTATAGTGATACTTTTTCTTTTTTGCCATTTTCATATTTAATGTTTAAATTTGTTCCTGTACAAAATTTGTTATTTAGGATGAATTCTTTGGACAAAATAGTGAAATACACGTATAATTAATTCAACCATGAGCCACCATCATTCTTTGTTATCCTGCCTATAAATTATATAAATTTGTCTTTGTCAATCATCATTCATCACCAATTCACCATTCACCGCCTAAATCCACAAGAAATTAGACAAAATCCACCGTTCAGAAGCAAGCAAGAACAGACGGGAAGTGCAGCAGCAGAAAAAGGCGTGAGAGAGAAGTAAAATTTTTCTGAATTTAGGGTTTGAAAGACACATTTATTTACCTATGAAAACTGTCTGGTTCACTTGAACCACGAACGGTTCACACAGTTTAGCAGTTCAACCGCGGTATTATACCGAGTTTCATTTTCTAGAACGGTTTTGAGGGCCTGACCGGGCCGCTTTTCAGACCGATCGGCGGTCCAAGCTGTCGGACCGCCCAGTCCGGCCCGGTCCTCAAAACACTGGTCATTATATTTAAAGGACATGTTACTTTGCCGATTTTGATCTAAAAAATGGTTTGGAAAACAACATGGGTTAAGTGTTAAATATTGCCGGACCGTGAATCACAGAATTCTACCACACAAGAAGGGAAGAAAACGGCTGATCAGGATCCATTTTGGTTTGAGTGGACCGAATCCTCGAGGAGGTTATTAATTGCATAGCTACAGAGTACAGATGCAAGCAATTTAATTTACTTTTATTTACTTTCTCTTTTCTATCCAAAAAAAATTATTCCAAGTGTGGATAACTTTCAAGGTAAATCATGGAATAAAGAGTTTATCTTAACTATCCACCAAGTAAACATGTCCAAGATTGCTATTCTCAATGGATTAAATTGGCACTTTGCTGTTTCTAGTTGATATTTTGCGTGTTCTTCCTTGTTCAAACATAAAAGAGAGAATCAAATAGCCATATCAGATTAATTTTTACATATTACAATTCAATCTCCACATACAAGGAGAATGTCTTATTCCTTACTGAGAAAGGAAAAGCATAGTATCCCAACATTGTACTCGTCGAAATTTTATAAATTCAACCTCTTGAATTCATAGTCTCGTCTCCTCCTCTGTATCTACATCTAGAATCAAATGCAGCATTCTCATCATTATCTTCAAGAATCAGTTTGATTCCATTGTTCTTCATAGCATTTACAACAGCCCACACCTTTGTGCTATTCTTGAACCCTTTCTTCTCGATTTCCTTATTGACATCGACATGGATTCCTCTTCCCTGGCCATGTTCAAGACCCTCGACTCTGAGTCTCATTGCCAGAACTTCTCCCACAACTGCTGCAGCTTTTGCATTGCAAGTACGTCCACATTCAAGTGTATTTTTGAGAGAGTGTTCAACTGTTGAAGCGGTTGCAACTATTTTCCCATTGTTTCTGTCTACAACATTTGCTGTTATATACTTTAACGATATGAACAGTCTCAACACGTATCTCTTCAGCAATGTCATCCTTTCGATGTTCAA
The DNA here is from genome assembly GCA_958496215.1 of Verbena officinalis. Taxonomy (NCBI): domain Eukaryota; kingdom Viridiplantae; phylum Streptophyta; class Magnoliopsida; order Lamiales; family Verbenaceae; genus Verbena; species Verbena officinalis. The sequence goes on along the minus strand of OY292386.1, from coordinate 33,972,499 downwards.
TCTATCCAAGAAAACAAGACAATAAATCATGACTTGAAAATTAATGGAAATGATTCCGACTTGGTTGTATATGATATATAAGTCTCCAGAAGATTTTCCCAATTTAAGTTCCTACGAAAAAGCGGTTTAAGTCGATTGCAAAAGTCTAAACAAAGAAATGAGAAAAAAGGATAGTTTCATTACTAATTTGATACAATAGTGACCTCAGAGTTAACTTTCATATAGTCAATAGCTTTCAACTTACAGATGAGAACCTGCAAAGATTCAGCGATTTTCCGAATTCAAACTTCACTGACTACCCGAATTCTTCTTGAGAAAAAAGAAAATAACTTTATACAAAATAAAAAATACACTTATTCATAAACTAAATTGACATGAATAATGCTAACGAATACAATTGTAGGTTTTTGAATTGAAGAGTAGCCTCCTGGTATCTGCTTCATTTAATCAGTCAGACCCCCTCTCCCAATTGCAAATTAATGTTAATCAATCTATATAGGACCAAAATTTAAACAAATCATAACAAGATTTTGAATAGAAATACAGCATAAACCTTTTTTCTTAGAATTCAGATACCCTTCTCCCATTTCCTCAAACAAATCCATGCAAGGAAGGAAAAAATATATCAAAGCATCAATTATTGAATGAATTAAAAGAAACCAATATGCATAAATCAAAGATTACGACACATAAATATTCCATATAAAAGAGAACTAAAGTGAAGGAAACAGAATATGGGACTTACCGAAAACTATTTGGATCCCCGACCAAAAAAAAAAAAAGTATTTGGATCAGTTGCTTGCTTGTTTGGGGCGGCGGAACAAAGGCCAGAAGAAAAGTTAAGGGTTGGCTTCTCTTGTTCATTTAGGCGAGAGCAAGGAAGAGGTTTTAGGCGGAGCTGCAAAAGCTGCCGCAGAGGCGGAGGCGACGAAGCGGTGGAGGTTAGAGATTTCTCACGGCAATTTAGCTATAATACTCCCGGTCAACATTGGGGATTTTAGAATTCCAAATGGTGACCTTGGGCTGCAAACGAACCAAATCGAGCCCTACCTTGGAATTTTTTTGAGGTTTGGATTCGAGTTCGAGCTCATTGAATCAAGCCCGAACTCGAGCCCGAGCCTAAAGAAATCAATGAAAAAGGGTTCGAGTTCTCGGATAGAAAAAGAAAAAAATCACTTCAAAAAAGATCAGAAAGGAAATACTTTGCCCCGGGTCCATGAAGAAGATTAACAAATTTTCCATATAATCAACACCATACACACACTCAATCAGCATAGATGACAATTAAGCCAAATCCCAATAAACAAGTAACAAAAAAAAAAGCACGATGTACAATAGCGGGAAAATCAGCAGGAATAGAAATTACCGAAGGTTGAGGGCGGTGGAGGGAAGCGGCGGACAGTGGTTGATGAGAGGCGCGGAAAGCGGCCCACGGTGGTGGGAGGCGGAGCTTGTGGTGGGCGGCGTCGTGGAGTTGTGGACTGATGCCGGCGAGACTTGTGATGGTTGGGATTCTGGTGGTGGGCTGGTGGCGTCTGGCGGCCGCAGAGGGAGGGTGGCCGCTGGGTGGTGGAGGAGTTGGGGTGGCGATTGTAAAAGGTGAAGAGCTGATATTGTGTGAATGAAATGGATTATGGAGTTTAGGTCCTTTGTGGGATTTAGGTTAGAAAAATAATAAAATTAAGAGCAAGTTTACTTTAAATGAACATCTTTTTAAAAAATTTAGGATGGTTACCCACTTTTTTCAATGGTCATTTTAGATGTCCAATTTAAGTTTCAATTTTAACTTTGCTATCCATTTCTGTGAAAATACCAATTTGTCTATAAGTTTCATACCCTCCAAATCTAATTCATCTGCACTCTCTCTCTCTCTCTCCAAATCTAATTCATCTGCACTCTCTCTCTCTCTCTCTCCTTTCCCTCCGTTTTCACAACCTACGGGCTGCGGCGACAGAGAACAACGATAAAATGACCACTTCTAGGCTAATTGCTAGTGTTAGGTTCAATGAAAAACAGAATATAATATCATTTACAGAGGGAATGACATTAAGTGGAATATTGGATCTTGTCATTGAAAAATAGCCTGAATTCACGACAGCTACTCACCAACTTCAGTACACGACCAACAATATGGAAGGAATGTGGGTCACTCTATTTAACGATCAAGATCTCAAGAATATGATCGATGTATTTAGGTTGTGTAATATTGCTTCATCGATATGAGACTACTATTGACTGATGTGCATTCTTATCAGTGCAGTTATTTCATCAACCCTCACTTTGTTATCTTACATCGATTTTGTTAAATTCCGAACTAAAACCATAGACTGCATATTTATTTTCCGAAAATGAAATCTTAAAAATGGAATATATTCTGCATTCAAACCAGAATTAAAATGTGTACTTATCTTCTGAGTCTGCATAATTGAAACCTTGAAATGCAAGTTGACCCGCGCTCAGAGCAGAATTGTTGTGAGTTGCCTATCAATGCTCTAAGAACCTAAAATGTGTATCTAACTTTTGAGTCCGCATAATTGAAACCTTAAAATGAGAGTTGACATGTGTTCAGAGCAGAATTGTTGCGCGCTGCCTATCAATGCTCTAAAAACCTAATATGTGCAGCTAACTTTTGATTTTGCATAATTTAAACCTTAAAATGCAAGTTGAGACGTGTTCAGAGCAGAATTGTTGCTCGCTTCCTATCAACGCTCTGAAAACCTATGTGTAACTAACCTTTGATTCTGCATAATTGAATCCTTAAAATGCAAGTTGACACGTTTTCAAAGTAGAACTGTTGCGCGCTGCCTATCAATGCTCTAAAAACCTAAAATGCCTAACTAAACGTTGAGTCTGCATAATTGAACCTCCTTCAGACCATAATTCTTGCCCTATTTTGTTTGATCTATGAAGGTGTGAAGAGGACGAGGGAGTGGCTTCATCGATAAGTCAATCCCGAGCCCTTCAAACCAGCAGTGTCGAAGTCTGGAGTTAATGCATCCACGAGGTAAAACAAGAATTCGTGGATGCAAATGACTGTAGGCGTCGTCTAAAATACTACCATATCGCAATTAATCGCGATTTTTGTTTCAAAATAAATAATACTCGAAAGATACATGCTATTTGTAAGACCCGAGGGTGTGGCTAGAAGTTTTACGCCTCAGTCAATAAAAGGGATTCGGTTTTCGCCACCAGGAGCATGCCTCAGTTACATCACTCTTGCGGCGACGATAGTTTGAGGTCAAAGGGACATCCCAAAGCCGATGCAAATTTCGTTGCAGATTTAGTGGTAGAAAAAGTAAAATCCCAACCAAAAACAAAACCATGCGACATTGAGAAATATTTTGAGCTAGAATAAGGTTGTAAAATTTCATACCACTCGGCTTGGTTTGGGAAGGAAATAGCCGTCCGCGATATCCACGGGTCTGATTTTGGTTCATACGACCGAATCAGATGGTACTGCGATGCGTTGATTCGAACCAATCCAGGGAGCATTGCAGAATACGAGGTTGACCATGCAACTAAAAGATTCAAAAAGTTGTTTATCGCCTTTAGTGCATGTATCACCGGTTTTCTCAATGGATGCAGAAAAATGATTTTTTTGGATGCCACGTTTATCAAAAACAAGTTCAAATGTGCATTGTTTGCTGCCACAACTAAGGACACAAATAGTCAGATGTACATGATGACATATGCAGTGTTCGGTGCTGAGAATATTGAAAATTGGGAATGGTTCTATCACAAGCACAAAGATGCACTTGCAGGATCTTGTGAGCAACAATGGACTCAGTACACATTTTTTTCTGACCGGCCCGGCACGCGGGACTACTCCGTGCCGAACCGTTGGTATTTCCCAGGAGCCATCATGCCTACTGTCTCCGACATTTACTGGACAACTTTAAGACACAGGTAGTCAGGAATAATTATTACATCTGCATAATCAATACAAAATATCACTTAATAGTTTCACGATTATGCATAATTATCCAGTATTTTTCCATTTGATTCCACATGTTTCCGAAACCATTCCACATATTTGCACTAACATTCCACATAATACTTGCTAAATTATTACCTTTCTCTTATAAATGTAGGTTCTCTGGAAACACTATCCCTAAAGATGCAAACAATATTGGATTGGTATTCTGAAAAATACTGCATATGTTGTTCATTTCAGCTAGTTTCGTAAGTGTATTGAGACTCTCCGAACGGAATTACCGTTATGCGTTGACTCCTAAACAATGCTGACCCGGCATGCTGGGCTAATGTAATGTTCCCCGGTAACCGGTATGGGGAAATGAACAACAATCTTGCTGAGTCATGGAACAATTTGGTGAAATTAGCGAGATCGCTTCTTGTGGTTGGCATGGCCGATAAGATTCGATCACAACTCATGAAACATTTTAATGGCAAATGATAAAGAGTGAAAAGGTAACGACACTATTGTGTTCAGCCGTTGAGGAAAAGCTGGTTGTAAACGTCGAAGCTGGTCGGAAAATGCCAGTGCATATATCCAACGGACAAGTATTTGAAGTCTTTCAAGGGAAAATTAACGTCCGGGTTAATATGAGTACATGTTCTTGTCAGTATTTTCAAATGTACAGAATCCCATACCCGCATGCTTTTGCTTGCATTTTAACCCAAAAACTCTCGGTTTATGACTTTTGTGATCCATATTACCGTACTTCAAGCCTTAGAAAGGCATATATGCACCCAATAAACCCGATACCCAACACCGACATGAATGACACACCTCCACACACTATTAATCAGGATCCCCAAGTGTACCGCCGGTTGTTTCAGTGCAACTTGGTCGCAGACGGGTTAATAGACTTCCTTCCCAAGTTATCAAAATACCTCTTGCATGTGGTAGATGTAAAAAGCGCAGTCACAATAAACATTCCTGTTCTGAACCAATATAGTAATAATAATAGGGCAAGTTTTGAAGCTAAGTGTGCGTCCTTTGGTTTTTGTAGTTTATTGTGTGTTCTGGCTGGGAAATGTAATAGTTTTTGAATGGCAGGAAGCACAGAAAACGCAGGTCATCGCCTCGATCATGCTCGTCTGGACCGTATTCCTGTTAAAATTCAAGACGGGGTGTATTTTACTTGGGGGTATTTGGTTGATATGAGGAATTGTATTGCTATACATATTTTATTGATTACTAATATTATTGTTTGTATTGCTATATTTGATGATTTCTATTGCTATGGCCAATGAATGGATAATTTGGTTCTCGTGATAATTTGATAATTACTGGGAAACTGCGGAAAATGTCGAACATATGTTTCAATTAGTGAGCTAGTTACGGAGTCTGTGTAATTAGAGCTAGGAAATCTGCATGAGTCTCTGGAAATGTGGCACTGATATTGCAAGTTGTCTAACAATACTAACGAATGCGTATCTAATAAAGAGATCTGCGTAATTTTAAGAAGAGTTGATGCCATTGAAGGGTAAAAATGGACTGCTTATGATACCATTTTTTGTAGAACTGATATTGCAAATTGTATGACAATACTAACGAATGCGTATCTAACAAAGGGATCTGCGTAATTTCGAGAAGAGTTGATGCCATTGAAGGGTAAAAATGGACTGCTTATGATACCATTTTTTGTGGAACTATTGCAAATTGTATAACAATACTAACGAATGCGTATCTAACAAAGAGATCTGTGTAATTTTGAGACGAGTTGATGCCATTAAAGAGTAAAAGTTGACTGTTTATGACACCAATTATGCAGACTTCATAATTACATCCACAAACGAAAACTAAGAATTTGATAAGCAAAAATATCAGTACAATATTTTATATTAAACAGAGTGCAACTACGCAATTTAAAAACTCTTCATTTCAGGTCAACAATGTTTTACATCAGTACATTATACTAGTCACTCATACATCAACATTTTTGTTTCTTCTGTCGATCACTCATACATCAACATTTTTATTTTTTCCGTCGATCGCTCATACATCTAACACTTTTGTTTCTTCTGTCGATGTATTTTTAGGGTAAATTCCCATCTCATTCATGGCTAAGTAATCAGAGCCTGGTGTGCCTTGAACGAGGTGGAAATATAAGAATTGAGGTTGATCCCCCGAACATCGGACACGATAGTATTTGATCTCTCATCAACTGTACCGATTTTAAGGGAAGTGTATAGTGAAAACGTGCTCCAAAGGGGAGGGTGGCATTTTTGCCCCAAGATGAGCTGGACATCAAAACACCCATACCACACACTCCAAACTTGCGAACACTGGAACAAGAAAGAGAGAGAGAGAGTGTAACACCCCAAACTTGAGAAATATGTACCATGTGGGCATTTGTCCCACATAGGAAAAACATAAGTAATGTGAAGGGTTTATAAGTGATCTTCCAAGCACAACTACCATGTGGTGCATCACCTTTTGGCAAGTGGTTTCAAGCCAAACTTTAGGGTTGTGCTCAGTGGTGGTGAAGCTTATACCCGCGCGTCCAACGGGTGCCGTCGTGAGGGTTCTCCTCTCCGCGCCCGGGGCTGCGACAAATGGTATCAGAGCCCAACCGTCAGCTATGGGAATGCATGTTCCACACATGACATGAGTCGTGAGTCACCGCTAAAGGGGCTCCGCTCGGCGTGTTGTGGGCAGCTTCTCCACTGGCGGGAAGCCACGATCCTATGTCACGGCGTAATGAGGACATTACGCTCTCAAGGAGGGGTGAATGTAACACCCCAAACTTGAGAAATATGTACCATGTGGGCATTTGTCCCACATAGGAAAAACATAAGTAATGTGAAGGGTTTATAAGTGATCTTCCAAGCACAACTACCATGTGGTGCATCACCTTTTGGCAAGTGGTTTCAAGCCAAACTTTAGGGTTGTGCTCAGTGGTGGTGAAGCTTATACCCGCGCGTCCAACGGGTGCCGTCGTGAGGGTTCTCCTCTCCGCGCCCGGGGCTGCGACAAAAATTTCAGTTTTAAAAAAAAAAGGACAACTGATGGCTATCCTAAATTTTTTGAGAAGATGGTCTTTAAAATAAACTTCCCCTATATATTGTGGTTGTGGTTTACTATTATTATTATGTTATGAACATTGTGGGTGTTTATATAGAGGGAGAAGAATGGGTAATTAGGGTTCTAAGTGATAGTGGGTTACTAAGGTCTAATAGTTGTCGTGTATCAATTCCCAACCACTCAATCTAAGGCATCATTGACTATTGAAGCGGCTGTAAAAGTAAAGAATGCATTGGAATTCTCAAAGATAGCAGGCTTTATCAGAAGCGGTAATGTGAGGGGTACTGTGATGGGACTCTTACTTATTAATGAGATGTGTGTCTATTACTGAAGTCTGCGTAATTTCTATCAGCTAAATCATGTCAAAGGGTATTTTGGCCTATCCAAAATAAACAATACTGTTATGATTTTACAACTTATCGAACTTTTTTAAGATATGTGTGTCTAGTATTGAAGTCTGCACAATTTTTATCAGCTAAATCAACTCGAAGGGTATTTTGGCCTATCAGAAATACAAAATGTTGCACTGATTTTACAACTTATCGAACTTTTTTAGGATATGTGTGTCTAGTACTGAAGTCTGCGTAATTTCTATCAGCTAAATCAACTCGAAGGGTATTTTGTCCTATCCGAAATACAAAATGTTGCACTGATTTTACAACTTGTTGAACGTTTTTATGATATATGTGTCTAGTACTGAAGTCTGCGTAATTTCTATCAGCTAAATCTACTTGAAGGGTATTTTGGCCTATCGGAAATACAAAATGCTGCACTGATTTTACAATTTATCGAACGTTCTTAATATGTGTGTCTAATAATGAAGTCCGTGTAATTTTACATAGGGAAATCACCTTTTAAAAGTGATATTTTGTATATGCACGTAGGTTGGTGACTTCATTCGTGGATTATATTTCTTTACATGCTCAATGAAACCTCGATGTGTTCTATTTCATTGTCATTTTATAACTTAAATGATACATTCATAGATTATATGTGTCCAAACTCAACATTCAAATTTAATTTACCTATGAATGTTACCAAAATACAAGCATATGAGATGGAATTTACACTTAATGTAAAACTTAACAACTTAGTTTTAACACTTGGTTATGTACTTATGTTGGTATTTTGATAAGACACAGAGGAACATAAGTAATATCATAAGTGTGGACAAGTATAGTCTATAAATAAAAAATATTAAAGTTAGAAAATCAGTTTATAAGTATTTTACACCGAAGTTTAAGTGAAATTATAGAGAACTACAATACACGAAGTAACTAAACAACATTCGTACTTATGATAGGCATCCTTTTGATAGGCCAAAATACCCTTCGAGTTCATTTAGCCGATTGAAATTACGTAGACTTCAGTACTAGACACACATATCACAAAAAAGTTCGATAAGTTACAAAATTAGTGCAGCATTTTGTATTTCTGATAGGCCAAAATACCCTTCGAGTTGATTTAGCTAATTGAAATTACGCAGACTTCAGTACTAGACACACATATCATAAAAAAATTAAGTTATAAAATCAGTGCAGCATTTTTTATTTCCGATAGGCCATAATACCCTTCGAGTTGATTTAGCTGATTGAAATTACACAGACTTCAGTACTAGACACACATATCATAAAAAGTTCGATAAGTTGTAAAATCAGTGAAGCATTTTGTATTTCTGATAAGCCAAAATATCCTTCGAGTTTATTTAGCTGATTGAAATTACGCAGACTTCAGTCCTAGACACATATCATAAAAAAGTTCGATAAGTTGTAAAATCAGTGCAGCATTTTTTATTTTCGATAGGCCATAATACCCTTCGAGTTGATTTAGCTGATTGAATTACGCGGACTTCAGTACTAGACACACATATCATAAAAAAGTTCAATAAGTTGTAAAATCAGTGCATCATTTGGTATTTCCGATAGGCCAAAATACCCTTCGAGTTGATTTAGCTGATTGAAATTACACAAACTTCAGTACTAGATACACATATCATAAAAAAGTTCGATAAGTTGTAAAATCAGTGCAGTATTTTTTATTTCCGATAGGCTATCATACCCTTCGAGTTGATTTAGCTTATTGAAATTACGCATGTTATAGTTGTGCCCTGGAAAGCCGAACTGCTTAAAGGCATTTCCTCTAAAACTCTAGAGTAGAACAATCTAGTGATCCATAATAAAAAGACATTAGTAGTCGTCTAATACTACTTTGGCCTAAGTGATTGCATATTGTTTATTTTTGTGTATGGATGAAACCCCAAGATCACAGTAAGCTAAGGGACTTGGTTTCACCATTTGATGGGGGCTATGAAATAAGTATCAATGGTGTGATCTAAAACACTGAAAGTCGAAGAGTTTAAAAGGCACATGAGATGTCGACCAGACTCGCTTGAAACTTGCTCATATGACATAGCTTTATGAAAGTATGTCTCATTTCATGACATTAGTGTTTTGACACTACTATGCATATGAGGGTGCTTAATGGAGATTAAGTTCACTGAGGATCCCGCCCGGAATGCCTAAATGGGTTAAGACTTATATAGAGTCTTAGAGATTAGGAGGGTTTACCTAGCCATGATCGTGTCTAACTAATCCTTAGACTTGAGGCTCCATGGTTGCCCTGTGCATAACTGGGGCATGCTTTGATGCGTTGCTGAATCCCTAGGGTTACACATAAGCTGTACGTTGGGTATGTTCGAGTTATGCATGGAGGCTGTGAGGGTCAATACAGGATCTATCACTTGTTACAAGAACAAGAAGAATTCCTATGAATTCTATTGTAGTATATTCCACCACTAAATCCTTGCGCAAGGTACGGTTGGTCTTCACTAGGAAAGAGTTCCTAGAGAGCAAGATCAAATGGAATTACTATAGGAATGTTATTCATAGCCTTGCAGACTACTGGGGTTCCACCTCCCATATCCTAGGTCTCAATCGGGAATTGGATGATAGAAAGACCGTATCTCACGGAGATCATGAGGCTGAAAGGTTCATACCACTTCATCGATGGATGGGTGGCCATGGACACATTGCTAGACGTTATCCATGGACTGTAGGAATGTATTTGTGAAGTCAATGAGTGGATTCACAAATAGTCTTTAATTAAATGAGTTTAATTAATGTCACAATTACGACATTAAGAATGTGTTCCTATTACTGTCCTATTGGTGAACCTGAGGGGTCACGTAAGGACTTCCAAAGGCGAACACATTTATCTATATCAACAGAGTTTGACAATAGTCAACTGGATTGACAAATGAATTAATTGGAATTAATTCATTAATAAGAGATCAAGATGTTAATTAAGTGTAATTAACGTGTTAGAGTTAATTAAAAATAATTAACAAGCATTTAATGTGATTAAATTCGAGAGACTTGTTATTTGATAACATATTAGACGAGAGTTAATTGGGAATTAAATCAAGTCTAAAGTAATTAAGGGTGAGTCTCGAAATTCACGTTGAAATTTGAGACCACTTAATTTAAGTAGAAGAGAGCTTTATCAATTAAAGAGTTAATGGAAAGTTTAAGACTTGAGAGTTAATTAGTATTAACTCAAGTCAACATGATTAATTGAGAAACTTGTGATTTATTTAGAATAAATCAAGTATAATTAATAGAAGAAAAAATCTGTAACCATTAAATGTTAATTGGACTTATTGGACTAGAGAACTAATTTGGAATTAATTTTAGCCCAAGTTGATTAATGATGGGCTTGTAATTTATTTAGAATAAATTAAATCCCACTTTAATAATTAGACTTGTTTAATTAATAAGGATTAATTAAATTGGGCCTTAGGAATTTAATCTGGTATTAAATTGAAAGGGCCTTGAAAAGGCCCAAAACTCCTAGGCCCAATAGGAGTGATGCCCGAAAATCCTAGCCCATCTTGGAATTAACGTAAGATGCAGAAGAGAAGTTCCAAGAATTGGATTTTTCCAAACCCTAATCTCTCTCTCTTTTGCGCTACTTTTCTCTCTCCCTACAGGCAGTTCACGTGAACTGCAGAAAACTTTTCTGCAGTTCAACGTGAACCACCCTTTACAATTGTTTCTTGATTCTCTTATTTTTATTAGATAAATACTGATCTTAAATCTCTAGCAGGAATTAAGAGATTCAGAGTTCGTCTGCGAGAAGCCGTGGATCAACCTCAGAGGGTTTCGGTTAAAGATCGGACCTTAGTAGAATCAAGAAGCCTGTGCTATTCGAGCAGTGACCAGAAGCTTTGGAAAGCTTTCGTTCCTTATCTACTACAAAAGGAGTGCGTAAAGGTGCATATCTCTCAAGATATATAAACATTTCAAAGTTACGAATTCATTGGATGAAGATTCACTGTAACTCCCCGGGACTAAAATTTTTTAAATCCATTACTTCCGTTGCGCCCGGGGGTGCATGAATACCAACAGTGGTATCAGAGTCATGCTTTGATCACGTTTATATATTCGCTTCTACCATTTTATTTGGATTAAATTGGTGTTGGATGCGCAGTCACGTTTTGAAAACGAGTTGGAAATGGTTCCTAATGACCTCTAATAGATTTTTATATTTCTGAAAGAATTAGAGTTAACACAATGAGGTTGAATTTAGAGTTTCCATTTGTGTCAAAATCTTTATTTTTTGATTTGTTCAGAGTTTTTGAAGTTGGAAGTCGAAACCCTAATCTTGAAAAACTGCCTTATCTTGAAAATCTGTTTTCAGTTTAATGTTTTTCCGGCGATGTTTTAGAAATTGAATTTATAACCTATTATAAAGTTCTCAAATCACTTTGGTGTCTTTTGAGAAATCTTCTACATTCAATTTCAAATAACTTGACATTTTGAATCGGTTCAAAATCTTTAGTTTTAGATTTTTTGTAATTTTTGGAAATCTGAAATTGAAACCCTAAATTTGTGCAAATCTTGAAAAATGTGGTTTTGGCGACGGTTTAGAAATCACGTTAGAAGAGGAATCTAACTTGCTCATATGACTTCGGAGTCTTCTTAGAAATTGTTATAAACTCGTTTTTCTTTAATCTTGGCTATTGAATTAGTTCATAAGCTTTATTGTTTGATTTTATATGATTTTTGGAAATTAGAACAAAAGTCTAGTTTACAGAAAACTTGCACATCACGTTTTTTGTGACTGTTCGTAAATCCAATTAGAAAGGGACTCTAACATGCTTGGATCACTTTAGAGTCTTCTGAGAAATTGTTCCTAACACATTTTCCTTGAGGTTAGGCTTTGAATCAGGTCAAAAGGTTTATTTTTCAATTTATTATGAAATTTTGAAATTCAGGACTGAACATGAGATTTTGCGAAAATCTGTTTTTCGAAAATCATGGATATTTATGATTCCACCCAACTTGAACTTATTTGATGATGCACATAGACTAGGGTTTTGGAACTCTTATGATAATTAGATTAAATTGATAGTTTTTTTAATTTAATTTAATTTAATTTTAATAGAGATTAAAGGTTATTTAATTAAGTTATTTATTTCGAATAAATGACTTAATTAAGCATAATAAATATTTACTTGGTAAATTTAATTTTATGCATTGCATTTGATGTATGTTGGTTTTATCATGGGCTTAATATGCACTATAGATGATTTTATTTTGTGGATGCAATATTAACTGTGGTTTTAAATCGAGAGCCTGAGAGTCTGTTATTCCAATTTGTAATGCTTCGTTTTATTTTTCCACCAATGTATTTAAATGATTTGTAATTTGAGAGAGTTAGAATCATAGATTGGTGAGGATTTCTAATTTGATTAGGAGAAGGAGTTCGAGACGAAGTGGGCTTGGAAGAAAAGAGACAATCAAGGCCCAAATGAAATGGGTTACTTAAATTGTAATAGAATAGGATTCTATTTGCTCCTCGAATGATTTAAATTTATGTTATTGTTGCATGAATAGAATCTTGGTCCATAAAATGGCTCTTATGGACCGAGCGTAAGGAAAAGCCCATGATAAACCATTATTATTGCTAGGTAATTTATTTAATTATTGTTATGTGTGTTTTGTGGATGTTTATCTTCATACATTAATCACATAAACAAGATAATTAAATGATGAGGTCTTGGATAGATCTTTGAAATCTATAATTTTAATTTTTCGAAAATTAAACCCCAAAATTTTGAATGTCAAAATTTTCTTTAAAATATTAAGCCTTAATGGAAAATTATAAACAAGGATTTTAAATTTTCCAAGCATTCCGTTAATAGAAAATTCACTTCTAACCCTGCATAGTGGAGATGGCCATTACAAGTGGGTCTCTATTATGTGGGCATTAGAAAGTAGGTAATTTTCTGAGTATACAAGATACAATTTTTCAATGGTTGCTGTAGCCGGGATGGCCATTACAAGTGGGTCTCCGTTGTACCAATTCGTTGAAATCTAATGATTAATCTGCCAAAGTAACATAGATGTCGCACACAGTTGGGTCTATGTGAAGGAGGCAATGCAAAACATTATTAAGAGTTACATTAGATATAATTAACAAAAGATGTTTACCTTAAGACTTGAATTGAATGGCCATTACAAGTGGGTTCAATTGCAAGAAGCTTTGGGATCTTAATACCCACTAAAGAAAAAAAAGATTTTTTTTTTCTCTAGCTTCATTGCATAGGGGTCAATAAAGTTTGAATAAATTAGTGGGAGACTGAATGATTAAAGACCACATCATTCTTTTATTTAAATTTCTATTATTTATCACTCATACGTTTTTCTGCTTTATAATTGTAGACTTTCTGCTCAGTCAACATGACTAAAATCCGTTAATTGCTACCCTCGAGTCCAATTAATAGTATGCATTTATTCTGAGTGAATGATGGAGAAAGATAAATATTAATAGTTAATATTATACCTTAATTAAACGTTAATTTAGGTTTCTAGGCTTGAGAATTAGTTTGGGAAACTACTTCAAGTCTACTGATTAATTAAATCACTAAAGAACTTTCAAAGTCATTAGGTGATTTGGGCTTAAAATTTATTAGAAATTGATTAAGCCGCAAAATTAATTATTAAGAGGTGTATGGACAATTAAGCAAATTTAGGCCTAAGGAACTTTAATCTAGCATTAAATTCAATAGGCACTATCCCTCTTTCTTTCTCGAAATTTCTCTTTCTATAAGAGAAACTTTTAAGACAAACTTAAGATGTCATATGAGATGACATAGAATAAGTTAAAAGGGAAAACCGCACTAAGTAGCTAATAGACAAGGTGTCTATAGTAAGCTACTATTATCATGAAAATGCATAATATACATATTGATGTAACATGCACGTAAATCAGATCTATGAGACAGTAAATAAGATTAACCGTCTTCTCAATATTGCGTAAGCTTAGCTTACTCAAAAAGGAACTGAGAGTCTAGGTGTTTATGAACACTGAGTTAAGGTTTTGAACCTCAATGCGAAATTCATCTAATTTTGATTTGTCAGAATTAGTAAATTTGAATAGACCTGATCCTAAAATGTTGCCTGTGTCCTTCAATTGAAAACTTACCAGTGAAACTGGTATATCAGTTATTGAACTGAAAAGAAGCTCGTTTGGAACGAGGGTTCAATAAAGAAGGACATATTAATTGTCATAATAATACATTAGAATAAAACTATATGTGTGTCCATTATAAGAAATCAAGCACTGAAAGATATTTAGTTCATTTTAGAGATATCAAACACAATTGTTGTGCATGATTTATTTGAATACTGTTTTGACATTTGAATTGAGTATTTTTCCGAAAATTCCTTTTGTGAAAATAGTTCTATTTATTTTGGAAATAATTTTTCTTCAAAAATTTTCAAATGTCAAAATATGTTACTAAGTCTAAAATGAAAAGAATATAAAAGATAATATGGATTATCACATAAAATAAACCCATAAGAGTTATGGGCAATTAATTCGAATTTAGGTAGAAATTCAAAACATTCAGTGTTTAAGTATCATATTTGAGTATGATGATTTCAAACCTCATATTTAATGGTAAATATAATAATTCCCAAACAAGTCTAAGAGACTAGTGGGAATGTGAATTAGATTAGACATCTAATTCGTGTTTGTAGAACAGTGAGTATTAATGGAATACTTATTTAAAGGTTTCCTAAGGAACAAAATGGATTGTTTAAAAGGAAAAACCACTTTTATTCAAGAAATTATTTCTTGATGATAAAAGGAAAAACGACTTTTAGTCAAGAAATTGTTTCTTGATAATAAAAAGAAGAAAAGAAGAAGTTGAAAAGTTTCAACAAGAGACTACAAACAAACAAATAGTGGAACACCAAGGTCAATCCAAATCATAAGATAAGTATAAGACCTTACAGAAACAAGCAAGTGGATTAGTGAATCCGAAATATATCTTAGCGAAGATATTTGACAGTATATATAAGATATAGAAATTCTGTGAAGGCAAACAAAGTTCTGAAATTTAGTGGGAGCTGACCCAAAGTGGACGAAACTTAGAGAAATTTATAGACTCCTACGAGAACTCAGATTAATCTTAAATGATTGGAACAATTGTTTAAATGAGAGAGTCAAAAATTATTTTGATAACATTTAAAATATGATTAAGAGTAGTCACATACATAAGATACAAAGAATGTTGTATAGATGTATGATATTTTCGAACAATAGATGAGGTAGAATCCTGTCTAGTTAAAGAGTTAGATGGGGTAAAATCGAAAACTAAGAGGGTAATCCGATAGGATCGGAAATAAACAAGCAATTAATGAATAAGTATGGTAACTTATAAGATGAAGTACTAAATTGGAAAATCCCAATAAGTGTAGTACACGAACGGATTAAGCTTATGAAGCAAAACACATTACTACATAAACAGAAAGAGTTTAGATGAGAAACATCATCCAAAAGTGTTGGATGTAATACCTAGCAATACTCCAGCATTAGTTGTTTTTGAAACAAAATAAATGTAATTGCGCAAGCAAGGAACCAAGATCTCATAGAATATCTAAACTTATCCTTAAATGATTTAAGATTTTTAACTCAAAAGACAGGAGTTATATCTCAATGACATAAATCGTCTAGGCAGAAAACATAGTGAACCCACATCCTTAGCTTTAGAGTCAAAAGGTCTTTGAAGAACATCTTTCGAAGATGTGACTTGAGACAATGGGCAGTTGACTTTAGGGCAAGTGTGAGATTGTTAGAGTTGTGCCCTGGAAAGCCAAACTGCTTAAAGGCATTTCCTCTAAAACTTTAGAGTAGAACAATCTAGTGATCCATAATAGAAAGACGTTAGTAGTCGTCTAATACTACTTTGGCCAAATTCATCATATTACATTTATAAGTGATTGCATGTTGTTTATTTTTGTGTATGGATGAAACCCCAAGATCACAGTAAGCTAAGGGACTTTGTTTCACCATTTGATGGGGGCCATGAAATAAGTACCAATGGTGTGATTTAAAACACTTCAAGTCGAAGAGTTTAAAAGGCACATAAGATGTCGATCAGACTCGCTTGAGACTTACTCATATGACATAGCTTTATGAAACTATGTCCCATTTCATGACTTTAGTGTTTTGACACTACCATACATATGAGGGTGCTTAATGGAGATTAAGTTCACAGAGGATCCCGCCGGGAATGCCTAAATGGGTTAAGACTTATATAGAGTCATAGAGAATAGGAGGGTTTCCCTAGCCATGATTGTGTCTAACTATTACTTAGACTTGAGGCTCCATGGTTGCTTTGTGCATAACTGGGGCATGCTTTGATGTGCTGCTGAATCCCTAGGGTTTCACAAAAGTTGTACGTTAGGTTTGTTCGAGTTATGCATGGAGGTTGTGAGGGTCAATACAGGATCTATCACTTGTTACAAGAACAAGAAGAATTCCTATGAATTCTATTGTAGTATATTCCACTACTAAATCCTTGCGCAAGGTACGGTTGGTCTTCACTAGGAAAGAGTTCCTACAGAGCAAGATCAAATGAGATTACTATAGGAATGTTATTCATAGCCTTGCAGACTACTGGGGTTCCACCTCCCATACCCTAGGTCTCAATCGGGAATTGGATGATAGAAGGATCGTATCTTACGGAGATCATGAGGCTGAAAGGTTCATACCACTTCATCGATGGATGGGTGGCCATGGACACGTTGCTAGACGTTATCCATGGTCTGTAGGAATGTATTTGTTAAGTCAATGAGTTGATTCACAAATAGTCTTTAATTAAATTAGTTTAATTAAAGTCACAATTATGACATTAAGAATGTGTACCTACTACTGTCCTATTGGTGAACCTGAGGGGTCATGCAATGACTTCCAAAGGCGAACACATTTATCTATATCAACAGAGTTTGATAATAGTCAACTGGATTGACAAATGAATTAATTGGAATTAATTCATTAATAAGAGATCCAGATGTTAATTAAGTATAATTAACATGTAAGAGTTAATTAAAAGTAATTAACAAGCATTTAATGTGATTAATTTTGAGAGACTTGTTATTTGATAACATATTAGACGAGAGTTAATTGGGAATTAATTCAAGTCTAAAGTAGTTAAGGGTGAGTCTCGAAATTCATGTTGAAATTTGAGACTACTTAATTTAAGTAGAAG
The DNA here is from genome assembly GCA_958496215.1 of Verbena officinalis. Lineage (NCBI taxonomy): Eukaryota > Viridiplantae > Streptophyta > Magnoliopsida > Lamiales > Verbenaceae > Verbena > Verbena officinalis. The sequence goes on along the minus strand of OY292386.1, from coordinate 33,954,947 downwards.
AGAGCTTTATCAATTAAAGAGTTAATTGAAAGTTTAAGACTTGAGAGTTAATTAGTATTAACTCAAGTCAACATGATTAATTGAGAAACTTGCGATTTATTTAGAATAAATCAAGTACAATTAATAGAAGGGAAAATCTGTAACAATTAAATGTTAATTGGACTTATTGGACTAGAGAATTAATTTGGAATTAATTTTGGCCCAAGTTGATTAATGATGGGCTTGTAATTTATTTATAATAAATTAAAGCCCACTTTAATAATTAGACTTGTTTAATTAATAAGGATTAATTAAATTGGGCCTTAGGAATTTAATCTGGTAATACATTGAAAGGGCCTTGAAAAGGCCCAGAACTCCTAGCCCAATAGGAGTGATGCCCGAAAATCCTAGCCCATCTTGGAATGGAATTTTCTGCCCAGTGCAGGAGCACTCAAGTCTAATTAATTAACGTAAGATACAGAAGAGAAGTTCCAAGAATTGGATTTTTCCAAACCCTAATCTCTCTCTCTCTTCTGCGCTACTTTTCTCTCTCCCTACAGGCAGTTCACGTGAATTGCAGAAAACTTTTCTGTAGTTCAACGTAAACCAGCCTTTACAATTGTTTCTTGATTCTCTTATTTATATTAGATAAATACTGATCTTAAATCTCTAGCAGGAATTAAGAGATTCAGAGTTCGTCTGCGAGAAGCCGTGGATCAACGTCAGAGGGTTTCGGTTAAAGATCGGACCTTGGCAGAATCAAGAAGCATACGCTATTCGAGGAATGGCCAGAAGCTTTGGAAAGTTTCCGTTCCTTATCTACTACAAAAGGAGTGCGTAAAGGTGCATATCTCTCAAGATATATAAACGTTTCAAAGTTACGAATTCATTAGATGAAGATTCACTGTAACTCCCCGAGACTAAATTTTTGAAATCTATTACTTCCGCTGCGCCCGAGGGAGCGTGAATCCCAACAACGCAGACTTTAGTACTAGATACATATATCATAAAAAAGCTTGATAAGTTGTAAAATCAGTGCAGCATTTTGTATTTCTGATAGGCCAAAATACTCTTCGAGTTGATTTAGTTGATTGAAATTACGTAGACTTGAGTACTAGACACACATATCTTAATAAAGTTCGATAAGTTGTAAAATCAGTGCAACATTTTGTATTACCGATAGGCCAAAATACCCTTCGAGTTGATTTAGCTGATTGAAATTACATAGACTTCAGTACTAGACACACATCATAAAAAAGTTCGATAAGTTGTAAAATCAATGCACCATTTTTTATTTTCGATAGGCCACAATACCCTTCGAGTTGATTAAGTTGATTGAAATTATGCAGAATGCTTACTTCAGTACTAGACACACATATCATAAAAAAGTTCGATAAGTTTTAAAATCTTTGCAGCATTTGGTACTTCCGATAGGCCATAATACCCTTCGAGTTGATTTAGCTAATTGAAATTACGTAGACTTCAGTACTGGACACACATAGCATAATAAAGTTTGACAAGTTGTAAAATCGGTGCAGCATTTTGTATTTCTGATAGGCCAAAATACCCTTCGAATTGATATAGTTGATTGAAATTACGTAGACTTCACTACTAGACACACATATCATGAAAAAGTTCTATAAGTTGTAAAATCAGTGCAGCATTTTTTATTTTCGATAGGCCATAATACCCTTCGAGTTGATTTAGCTGATTGAAATTACGCAGACTTCAGTACTAGGCACACATATCATAAAAAAGTTCGATAAGTTGTAAAATCAGTGCAGCATTTTGTATTTCCGATAGGCCAAAATACCCTTCGAGTTGATTTAGCTGATTGAAATTATGCAGACTTCAGTACTAGACACACATATCATAAAAAAGTTCGATTAGTTGTAAAATCAGTGCAACATTTTTTATTTTCGATAGGCCAAAATACCCTTCGAGTTGATTTAGCATATAGAAATTACGCAGACTTCAGTAATAGACACACATATCATAACAAAAAAGTTCGTTAAGTTGTAAAATCACTGCAGCATTTTATATTTCCGATAGGCCAAAATACCCTTCGAGTTGATTTAGCTAATATAAATTACAAACACTTCAGTACTAGACAAACATATTGTAAGAAAGTTTGATAAGTTGTAAAATCAATGCAACATTTTGTATTTCCAATAGGCCAAAATACCCTTTGAGTTGATTCAGCTAATATAAATTACGCAGACTTCAGTACTAGTCACACATATTGTAAAAAAGTTTGATGAGTTGTAAAATCAGTGCTTCGTTTTCCCTAGTTTTCAACTACACGAGAACCCAACCAACCAATAATAATAGTAAGAGGGCAAGTACACCCTGGACAAAAATTGTTAGAATTCAGAGAAACCCTGTACCACATATTTAACGAATCATCATAAACCAGCCCTGGACAAAAATTGGTAAGCCAAATATACCCTCAAACGGGGAATTGACCAAGCAAGTACACGGCTGTCCCACTCAGGGGAGTTGCGCAGAATGCTCTTGGCATAGTAGCATAGAAGAGCGCCACAGTCGTTAGTCCCGTCGTCTTGTTTCCGACATTGTATTGTCTCATGTTTTGCGTTCGCGAGATCAGTCGTTGGAAAGTCCTTATTCCTAATCCAGTACATACGCAGGAAATTCGTTAATATTTTGGCATCACCTGACCCATAATCGCTTTTCAAAGAGTTGTATTCTTTGAAAATGCATTTTTCCTTATCAAACACCACCATATGCCAATGCTCTCCACTGTGAGTTAGAAATATAAAAAACGTCTTCCATTGGTCACTAATCTAGGTCAATTCATTCGGCGGAATAATGAAACAAGATTCGTCCACGTCTTCGACTACAGCCTGAAAGAATTTGTTGAGCTGGTTTTGATGAATGCGTCTTTCTGGCCTACCCCGGCATTTAGGATACTCTTGCTTGAGTTTTTTGATAATTGTGAGAGCGAAAATGGGAGATGCAATTTGCGACGGCTCTATGTTCTCCATTTTTTTTAATATCTCGAAGTAATGCTGGATAACATTTTCATCCATCATCTGACCATTTAAGAGGTCATGGATATGTTCCGCAGCAATATTGGTGCCATCCGTTTATCTACTCTCTTAAACAGTGATGTTGCATAAAATAGACAGCTATTCAAAATTTACACTGACAAAACATATAAATTTTAAATATAATTACGCAGTTTCAATTTCAAAGTATGCATTTCATAATTAGAATGCTTTTTCAAGATAAACCTTTTTGCCGACATTTTCTGAGACAATAATTTATCCACCACGGCACGATGCTCAGGATCTAACTTATCACGACCCGGATATGAAACTGATAGGGAAACAACCGCCCTGGACTCCTCCTCATCCCCCCTTGCTTAGGTACGACAGCATTTGTTGTCGGGACCCCCTCTACATCCGGCGCCGTCCCACCCCAAGTTCAGAGTGTTGCCCAACCATCGGCGTCTCATTGGCCCCTTGATCACATAGCCTAGGTACACTATCATTTGTTGTCGGGAACCCCTCATCCTTGTTCGACACCTCCACCAATATCTCTCTGTCCTCCTCCAACACCATCTCATGCATCACTTGGTCCCCTTGCGCAGGTATGCTGCCAGCATTTGTTGTCGGGAGCTCCTCCTCCTCCCATGCCTTCAAATCCTCAAGTTCAGAGCTTTGCCGAACTACGTCGGATTTGTGCACAATTTTTCCACACCTCCTCCATCAATAGATCCTCTGCTGCCTCATCATTCATCTTAGAATAGAACAGAGCTATATCCATAGTCGTCTTTTCAGGTTCCATCAGTGTGCTCCCCGCCACGTTATCCACTATAACGACATTGTCGTTCCTCTGCTTCTTTCTTATTTCCATCCTCCTGGAGGAATCAGAAACAGAGTTATCATCGCCATCTTCATCCATGTCCTTCTCCTCTTCGTCATCATCATCCTCCTCCACATCCTTATCATCTCTCAGTACCAATGGAATCTGATTCTCATCACTAACTATCAATCCCACTGAAATATCCAACAACTCTCCCCTAGATATCATTGTGGTCTCCTTCTTTTCATTATAATAGTCAGCAGAGACTGGAACATGCAACAGTCTTCCCACCCTCACATCTGCCGCTACAATCGGATATATTTGTCGAAAACAAAGAAATTAACTTTCAATTACTCGAATTGAACTTTTCGTGATGCATTTTTACCCCTCATCTGAGGAACAAACCATACTTTATGTATATTTTCATCGAGTTTAACATTTTTTTATAGTTACGCGAATTGAACTTTTAGTGATGCATGTTTACTTATCATCTGAGGAACAAATTGTTGGGATTCACGCACCCCCGGGCGCAGCGGAAGTAATAGATTTCAAAATTTTAGTCCCGGGGAGTTACAGTGAATCTTCATTGGAAATCTTCATCCAATGAATATGTAACTTTGAAGCGTTTATATATTATAAAGAAGTTCACCTTTACGCACTCCTTTTGTAGTACACAAGGAACAAAAGCTTTCTAAAGCTTCTGGCCACTTCTCGACAACGCTGGCTTCTAGATCCACCTAGGTTTTGATTTTCAACAGAAACCCTCTGAAGATAGTCCACGGCTTCTCGCGAGCAAACTCGTATCTCTTAATCCCTGCTAGGGAACGAAAAACGATTGATTATCTTTTTGATTAAGCCTTAGAGAGTAAGACTTAATTTATGAAGTGAAGAGAAGCCAATTCTCTAAGAGAGAGAGAGAGAAACGGCGTGTGAGAGAGTGAGAGAGAAAAACAGAAAACTAGGTTTTTCTGATTGTGTTGTTGCTTGAGAATGAATTCTTCTTCTTATGTAAAGAACTAATCCAAGGGTTATATAAAACCCATAAAGGGCCAAAAATTCCAAGCCCATGAAGGACTTGGATTTTCGGCCATCACCTCCTTTTGGGACTAAGATTTTAGCCTTTTCAAAAGGCCCATTAAATTTAATACTAGATTAAATTATCAAAGCCCAATTTTCTAATTACTCCTAATTAGAATTGGATTAATCTTTTATTCCACTTTTGGGCTTCATTTTATTCCAAATAAAATTCAAGCCCAATTGAATACTAATTCCTAAATTAATATTTTATTTCTCAGTTTGATTAATCCAATTAAATCCCTTAATTACTATTAATTAAATTCTTCACAGTCAATCAACTATTAATTAACTTATTCAATTTTGAATTAAACCAATTAATTCAATCCATCAATCTACATTGATTAGATAATCTTATTTGCCCTTGGAAGTCATTGTGTGACCCCTTAGGTTCACCAACAGGACAGCAGTAGAAACACATTCCAAATATCACAGTTATAACTTTAATCGAACCCTTTCAACTAAAGAAGGTTTGTGAGTTAAAACCTATTGATCTCATAAACTCATTTCTACAGACCATGGATGACGTCTAGCAACGTGTCCATGGCCACCCATCTTTCGATGAAATTGTGCTTACCTTTCAGCCTTATGATCTCCGTGAGTTATGATCCTTCTATCATCCAATTCCCAATCGAGACCTAGGGTATGGGAAATGGAACCCCAGTAGTCTTCAATTTTATGAATTATATTCCTATAGTAATTCCATTTGATCTCATACTCTAAGAACTCTTTCCAAGTTGAAACCAACCATACCTTGCAAGGATTTGATGGTGGAATGTACTATAATAGAACTCATAGGAATTCTTCTTGCTCTTGTAACAAGTGATAGATTCTGTAGTGACCCTCACAGCCTCCATGCATAACTCGAACATACCCAATGTACAACTTATGTGAAACTCTAGGGATTCAGCAGTACATCAAAGTATGCCCCAATCATACACAAGGCAACCATGGAGTCTCAAGTCTAAGAATTAGTTAGACATGATCATGGCTAGGGAAACCCTCCTAATCTCTAAGACTCTATATGAGTCTTAACCCATTTAGGCATTCCCGGCAGGATCCTCAGTGAACTTAATCTCCATTAAGCACCCTCATATGCATAGTAGTGTCAAAACACTAATGTCATGAAATGGGACATACTTTCATAAAGCTATGTCATATGAGCAAGTCTCAAGCGAGTCTGATCGACATCCCCTATGCCTTTTAAACTCTTCGACTTAGAGTGTTTTAGATCACACCATTGGGTACTTATTTCATGGCCCCCATCAAATTGTGAAACCAAGTCCCTTAGCTTACTGTGAGCTTGGGGTTTCATCTATACACAAGAATAAATAATATGCAACTACTTATAAATGTAATATGATGAATTTGGCCGAAGTAGTATTGGATGACTACTAGCGTCTTTCTATAATGGTTCACTTGATTGTTCTACTTTGGAGTTTTATGGGAAATGCCTTAAACAGATCGGCTTTCCAGGGCACAACTCCAACACAGATCCCACTTGCCCTAATGCCAGCTGCCCATTGTCTCAAGACCCATCTTCGAAAGATGTCCTTCAAAAGACCTTTTTACTCTTAGGCTAAGTATGTGGGTTCACTACGTTTTCTGCCTAGACTATTTATATCATTTAGATATAATTCATGTCTGTTGACTTAACTACCTTAAATCATTTAAGGATATGTTTAGACATTCTATGAGATCTTGGTTCCATTGCTTGCGCAATCACATTTATGTTGTTTCAAAAACAACTAATGCCAAAGCATTGCTAGGTATTACATAAAACACTTTTAGATGATGTTTATCATCTAAACTCCTTCTGTCTCTACATCTTATGCAGTAATATTGTTTGTTTCATAAGCTTAATCCGTTCGTGTACTACACTTATTGGGAATTCCTAATTTAGTACTTTATTCTATCAGTTACCATACTTATTAACTAATTTCTAGTTTATTTCTGATCCTATCGGATTGCCCTCTGAGTTTTCGATTTTACCCCATCTATCTTTATAGATTTTGTTAACTGTTTAACCAGATAGGTTACTACCTTATCTTATATTCGAAAACATTATACATCCATACAACTCTCTTTGTATCTTATGTATTTGATTACTCATAATCATACTTTAAATGTAGTCAAAATAACTTTCGAATGTCTCATTTAAATAATTATTCCAATCATTTAAGATTAATATGAGTTCTGGTAGGAGTTTGTAAACTTCTCTAAGTTTCGTCCACTCTTGGCTAGCTCCCACTAAATTCCAGAACTCAGTTTGCCTTCACAGAATTCATATATCTTATATATGATGTTTAAATATCTTTACTAAGATATATTTCGGATTCACTAATCCTATGTATGTTTCTGTAAGGTCTTACAATTATCTTATAATTTGGATTGACATTGGTGTTCCACTATTTGTTTGTTTGTAGTTTCTTGTTGAAACTTTTCAACTTCTTGTTTTCTTCTTTTATTCTCAAGAAACAATTTCTTGAATAAAAGTGATTTTTCCTTTTATTATCAAGAAACAATTTCTTGAATAAAAGTGGTTTTTCTTTTATTATCAAGAAACAATTTCTTGAATAAAAGTGGTTTTTCCTATTGATATCAAGAGACAATTTCTTGACTAAAAGGTCGTATTCCTTTTAACTTTAAGAAACAATTTCTTGAATAAAGGTGATTTTCCTTTTAAACAATCTATTTTGTTTTAGGAAAGCTTTGAATAAGTATTCCATTAATACTTATTTTTCTACAAACACTAATTAGATGCCTTAATCTAATTCACACTCCCACTAGTCTCTCAAACTTGTTTGGGAATTATCATATTTACTGTTTAAATAGATTTTCGGTATTTCAAAAACATGGTTTTGGACACACACTAGAACTTTCGAATTTTAATCTAAAATTCGAATTTGATTGCTCACAACTTTTGTGAGATAATTTATATTATCTCTTAGTATTATCTACATTAGATATGTATTTGACATTTAGATATTTGAGATAAAATATTTTATAAAACAAAACAATTACCATAATTTAAAAAATATCAAAATATCCTAAACTTAAATGTCAAACAATAACTAATCGAAACACAACACACTGTGTTCGACAAACTCAAAATGAAACAAATGTTCCCAAATAAATTAAAATAACAGATTCCTAAATGCTTATAGTAGCGCTTCAAGCATCATCAAAAATTCTTCTTTTCTATCAACTTTACTCCTTTTTCTCGCCATCTGCAACAGATTTGCAAAATCGAGAGTTAGTGTAAAGAATTCCAACAATTAGATATGGAAGAATATTTTAATTCAATTGAGCATTTATACCTTTCTTAAGGGTAGCCAAGTACTCCTTACGGTTTCGTTTCCAGTGTCTAGAACTACCACAGTGGAAGCATTTGTCCTCACTTTGATCGAGCTTCTTCTTGCCTTTAACTTCCTTAAAGGTCTTCTTCTTCGTCTTTTGGAAACTCTTTCCTTGAGACTTCTTTGGTTTCCCAAAGGATTTCTTCTTTGAAGAATATGAGGACTTAACCATCAGCATAGGCTTATCCTTCTTCATAGTTCGCTCAGCAGTGACGAGCATGTTCATCAACTCTTCAACAGACACCTTCGGACCATTCATTGTGAAGTTTATTATGAACTGCTTGAAGGATGGAGGAAGAGAGGTCAAGATCAAATCAATATACAGCTCATTGTCTATGATCACCTCTAGAGCAGCAAGTTTCTCGATAAGGCCCAAGGCCTTAACACAAGGTTCATGAACACTTGATCCTTTAGCCATCTTGAGTGAATAGAGCTCACTAGATGCTGAGAATCGGTCAATCATATTGACCGGCTTGTATATTTGCTCTAAGTGAAGATGGATCTCACTTGCATAACGCATTCCATCATGTTGTCTTTGCAACTCAGGAGACATTGTGGCGAGCATGAGACATCTAGCATGTAGATCGTCGTTCTCCCACTTTAGAGTAGTCTCTCTTTCCTCAACTCCCTAATTATTAGGCATAACATCAGGGGGAGTTTCTCTGAGCACATAGGTTCTTTTCTCAGAATCTTAAACGATTTTTAGATTTCGAAGCCAATCACTATAGTTTGGACCATTCAACTTGTAACGCCCCGAAAATTCAAGGCGTAAACTGGAATAACGATGCAGGGAAAAGGCCGAGAAAGGCCACACGGCCTGCAACACGCAGTGTTGCAAGGCCGTGTGAAATTGAATTCACACGGCCTAGAGTCACGGGCGTGTGCAAAGGCCGTGAGAAATTGGGGGAATGCGCACGGCCTGCAGCACGCCGTGTTGCAAGGCCGTGTGTGTTCATTTCCTCGTCCCACATCGGAATTTCAGACGAAAATTGAAGGGTTTATAATCAAAGGCCGTCAAGTACTAACCAACCAGTGGTACCACCTTTTGGCAGTTGATTTCAGGCCAAACTTTAGGGTTGTACTCAGTGGCGATTGAAGGTTATGCCCGCGCGTCCAACGGGCGCCCAAGCTGGGAGGGTTCTCCTCTCCGTGCCCGGGGGTCGCGACACAACTTGTTGGACTCGAGGATAATAGTTAACGGATTTTTAGACATGTTGACCGAGTAGAAAGTCTACAATTATAACGCAGAAAATGTATGAGTGAAAAATAATAGAATTTAAATAAAAGAATGAAGTGGTCTTTAATCATCCAGCCTCCCATTAATTTATTCAAACTTATTGACCCTTGCAATAAAGTTAGAGAAAAATAGTATAATTTTCTTTAGTGTGTATTAAGATTCCAAAGTTTCTTGCAATTAAACCCACGACTCGTGCCCATTTAATTCAAGTCTTAAGGTAAACATCTTTTGTTAATTATATCAAATATAACTCTTAATAATGTTTTTGCATTACCTCCTTCACATAGACCCACGACTCGTGCGACATCTATGTTACTTTGGTAGTAAGCCCAGCCCATTAATCATTAGATTTCAATGATTGGTTCAACGGAGACCCACAACTCATGGCCATCCCGGTTGAAGGCAACCATCGAAAAATTGTATCTTGTATACTCAGAAAATTACCTACTTTCTAAAGCCATATAATAGAGACCCACGACTCATGGTCATCTCTATTATGCAAGGTTAGAAGTGAATTTTCTATTAATTGAATGCTTGGAAAATTTAAAATCCTTGTTTATAATTTTCCATTAAGGCTTAATATTAAAGAAAATTTTGACATTCAAAATTTTGCGGTCTAATTTTCGAAAAATTAAAACTTTATAGATTTCAAAAATCTATCCAAGACCTCATCATTTAATTATCTTGTTTATATGATTAATGCATGAAGATAAACATCCACAAAATACACATAACAATAATTAAATAAAATACCTAGCAATTAAAATTGTTTATCATGGGCTTTTCCCTACGCTCGGTCCATAAGAGCCATTTTATGGACCAAGATTCTATTCATGCAAAAATAACATAAATTTAAATCATACGAGGAGCAAATAGAATCCTATTCTATTACAATTTAAGTAACCCGTTTCATTTGGGCCTTGATTGTCTCTTCTCTTCCAAGCCCACTTCGTCTTGAACTCCTTCTCCTAATCTAATTAGAAATTCCTCACCAATATGATTTCAACTCTCTCAAATTACAAATCATTTAAATACATTGGTGGAAAAATAAAACGAAGCATTACAAATTGGAATAAGAGGCTCGCAGGCTCTCGATTTAAAACCACAGTTAAAATTGCATCCACAAAATAAAATCATCCATAACGCACATAAAGCCCATGATAAATCCAACATACATCCAATGCAATGCATAAAATTAAATTTACCAAGTAAATATTTATTATGCAGAATTAAGTCATTTATTCGAAATAAATAACTTAATTAAATAACCTTTAATCTCTATTAAAATTAAATTAAATTAAATTAAAAATCTTTCAATTTAATCTAATTATAAGAGTTCCAAAACCCTAGTCTATGTACATCATCAAATAAGTTCAAGTTGGGAGGAATCATAAATATCCATGATTTTCGAAAAACAGACTTTCGCAAAATCTCATGTTTAGTCCTAAATTTCAAAAATTTGTAATAAATCGAAAAATAAATCTTTTGTAATAATTTCTCAGAAGACTCCAAAGTGATCCAAGCAAGTTAGAGTCCCTTTCTAGTGTGATTTACAAATAGTCGCCAAAACCGTGATGTGCAAGTTTTCTGTAAACTAGATTTTCGTTTCCTAATTTCCAAAAATTATATAAAATCAAACAATAAAGATTTTGAACTAATTCTGTAGCACCCCGAATTCCCGCAAGAAATATGTTCAGGGGGTCCACACGGGCTTGCGACACGCCGTGCAGCAGCCCGTGTGGAATAGACACGCACGGCCTCCCCTCACGGGGTGTTGCAAGGCCGTGTGTGTCCATATTTGATCCCACATCGGAATATGATATGTAATTTGAAGGGTTTATAACCAAAAATCACCAAGTAACAACCACCTTGTGGTACCACCTTTTGGAAAGTGTTTCCGGCCAAACTTTAGGGTTGTGCTCGGTGGTGATCGGAGGTTATGCCCGCGCGTCCAACGGGCGCCGCCGTGAGGGTTCTTCTCTCCGCGCCCGGGTGACCGCGACAAATATAGTTGTACTCCCTATGTTGCACGGACACGGACACAGGGACATGGACATGACACGACACAGATACAAAGACACGGACATGACACGACACAGACACGGCGACACGGATTTTTTAAAAATTTTAGTACACGACATGGCTCCAACACGGCTGACTAATATAAATTTATATAAAAATATAAATGTTCATATATTTGTACATATACAAAATAAATTTATCACAATATAATATAATTATTAGTAAAATTTAAATATACGAATTGATTCTCACAATATTATGTTAAATTAAAAATGATGAAAAAATAAATTTAAATTAATTTAATACACCGTTTTATTCATTTATAATTTTTTATTTTTCTTCAAATAAATTTTGACCCTTTTAAATAAAAAAATAAAAAAATTGAGTTTGTCGTGTCGGACATTCCCTCAGCCGTGTTCTAGCCATGTCGGACACTCCCCCAGTCGGGTCCGACACTGTGTCCTAATTATTTTTTATTTATTTTCGAACACTTTTTGCCGTGTCCGACACGTGTCGGGGCCGTATCCGTGTCTGACACGTGTCGGACACTGCACGGACACATTTTTTGCCCTGTCCGTGCATTAGTGTGTACTTCATACGAAATTGAATAATTATAAAATATACCCAAGTATTAGAGTTCCGTCATGTACAAGATGATATCATCAAAAATGAATAGTAAATACCTAAATTCACTTATTTTTATATCATGTGTTGCTCCTAAATTTCACTAGGGTGTTATTTGTAATATCATAAACTCTTTTGGGGTCTAAGTGTAATTTAAAAAAATGAATATTCCGTTAATCAATAATGGAACTCTAAATTTTTGGTGTATTTTATAATTATTTAATTTCGTTTGGGATCAAGGATGTAAAATTCTAATTATTTGGCTAAGAAAGTCATGAGTGGTAATTTAGTGAAATCCTTTCGATCTAAAGTCTAAACATATATATATATATATATATATATATATATATATATATATATCCCAACATAAATGTACAACATACAATTTGGGTTGGGTGGAAATTGAATTCAGTCCAAGACCTAGGGTTGCAAACTAAAGGTTCCCAAGCTAACAAGCAACTCGATAAAAGTTCAAGCTCGAATTCGAACCTAAGTTCGATTTGAGTGCTTATCAAATTGAATTTGAATCTTTTATTTTTTTTATTCAAGGTTTGAGAACGCTATATGTATTATTAAAATAATTTTTAGATATAATAATGAGCAATTTAGCTTTAATTTTACGGAAATTTGCCTTTAAATGACCAACTTCTCAAAAAAATTTAAGATAGCTACCAACTTTTTTCAATGGTCATTTTAGGAGTCCAATCTAAGTTTTAATTTTAACTTTGCTACCTATTTTTGTGTAAAATGTCCGAAATATCCATATTTTTCCAAAAATTACAAGGGTATGCCACTATCTTTCATTTCCCTCCCAAAAACTTCTATTATCACCGGCTCATCAACTTCCGGCGACCACTACCCCAACTGCTCCACATGACGCGACGCACTCCTGTCGACAAGAAACACTCGAAAAAACCATCAATGACGCCATTGCAGAAACCCAGTACCATCATTTCAAGTTTTCCCTCTCAGGTTTTAGCTAAGCTCCGAAATCGCATCTTTATCACTCTTTCTCTGTTCGGTGGGCTTACCCTGTGTCTCCGTGAAGAACAGTTTGATTTTCAGATATTTTATCTATTATTTCCTATTCTCAGGGTTCCATTGATTTTACACAGCAACCCAATATTTCAATTCCACATCCTAGGGTTTTTGTTAAATTTACCAAGTAAATATTTATTATGCAGAATTAAGTCATTTATTCGAAATAAATAACTTAATTAAATAACCTTTAATCTCTATTAAAATTAAATTAAATTAAATTAAAAATCTATCAATTTAATCTAATTATAAGAGTTCCAAAACCCTAGTCTATGTGCATCATCAAATAAGTTCAAGTTGGGAGGAATCATAAATATCCATGATTTTCGAAAAACAGACTTTCGCAAAATCTCATGTTTAGTCCTAAATTTCAAAAATTTGTAATAAATCGAAAAATAAATCTTTTGTAATAATTTCTCAGAAGACTCCAAAGTGATCCAAGCAAGTTAGAGTCCCTTTCTAGTGTGATTTACAAATAGTCGCCAAAACCGTGATGTGCAAGTTTTCTGTAAACTAGATTTTCGTTTCCTAATTTCCAAAAATTATATAAAATCAAACAATAAAGATTTTGAACTAATTCTGTAGCACCCCGAATTCCCGCAAGAAATATGTTCAGGGGGTCCACACGGGCTTGCGACACGCCGTGCAGCAGCCCTTGTGGAATAGACACGCACGGCCTCCCCTCACGGGGTGTTGCAAGGCCGTGTGTGTCCATATTTGATCCCACATCGGAATATGATATGTAATTTGAAGGGTTTATAACCAAAAATCACCAAGTAACAACCACCTTGTGGTACCACCTTTTGGCAAGTGTTTCCGGCCAAACTTTAAGGTTGTGCTCGGTGGTGATCGGAGGTTATGCCCGCGCGTCCAACGGGCGCCGCCGTGAGGGTTCTCCTCTCCGCGCCCGGGGGGCCGCGACAAATTCAAAATCCAAGATTAAAGAGAAACGAGTTTAGGAACTTTCTCAGAAGAATCCAAAGTCATATGAGTATGTTAGATTCCTCTTCTAACGTAATATCTAAACCGTCGCCAAAACTACGTTTTTCAAGATTTGCCCAAATTTAGGGTTTCGATTTCAGATTTCCAAAAATCATAAAAAATCGAAAAATAAAGCTTTTGAATAGATTCAAAATGTCAAGTTGTTCGAAATTGAATGTAGAAGACTTTCTCAAGAGAAATTAAAGTGATTTGAGAACTTTATAACAGGTTATAAATTCAATTTCTAAGACGTCGTCGGAAAAACATTAAACTGAAAACAATTTTTCAAGATTAGGGTTTCGACTTCCAACTTCAAAAAATCAGAATAAATCGAAAATTAAAGATTTTGACGCAAACCAAAACACTAAATTCAACCACATTGTGTTAACTCTAATTCTTCCAGAAATAAAAAAATCCATTAGAGGTTATTAGGAACCCTTTCCAACTCATTTTCTAAAACGTGACAGCGCATCCCCTGATTCTCAAACAGTTTTCGACCACAGACTTCAAAAATCCATATAAAATCGAAAAGTAAAGGTGAACTTGATTTTAGGCTTTTGAATTAGTTCAAAACCTTTATTTTTCGATTTTATAAAGGTGCCCTAGAAAGCCGAACTGCTTAAAGGCATTTCCTCTAAAACTCTAGAGTAGAACAATCTAGTGATCCATAATAGAAAGATGTAAGTAATCGTCTAAAACTACTTTGGCCAAATTCATCATATTACATTTATAAGTAGTTGCATATTATTTATTCTTGTGTATGGATGAAGCCCCAAGATCACAGAAAGCTAAGAGACTTGATTTCACCATTTGATGGGGGCCATGAAATAACCAATGGTGTGATCCAAAACACTCCAAGTCGAAGAGTTTAAAAGGCACAAGGGATGTCGACCAGACTCGCTTGAGACTTGCTCATATGACATAGCTTTATGAAAGTGTGTCCTATTTTGTGACATTAGTGTTTTGACACTACTATGCATATGAGGGTGCTTAATGGAAATTAAGTTCACTGAGGATCCCGCCGGGAATGCCTAAATGGGGTAAGACTGTAACGCCCCAAATTTGACGCCTCACACGGCCTCATGTCATGGCCTTGTGGCCCATGTGGAGAGGCCGTGTGAATTTGTAACGACCCAGAAATTCAAGAATCATTGTGAGTTCTTTTCCACGATTAATCATCCTTCTCAACCCTATTTCTCGTATTATGTGAATTATATTATATTATTTCGAATACGACCTTACGTGATAATATTATGTGCGCATTTAAATTCCTTATTTGTTTAGCTTTCGTTTGATATTAATATTGTTATATTTTACCAAAATGTTTAAATTAGACTTTCTAAAATTACCGAAATACCCCTTCATGTTTTCGACATTTCGAAATATTTGATAAAAGTCTCAAAACCTATTCTAACCCTAATTTTCGCACAAAGCGAGAGAGAGAAGAAGAAAAGGGGATTTTTCATTCGAAACCCGAATCGATCGTCCCGAGCTCGTTTCTCCGCGAAATTTCGTGTCGTTTGAACCTACGAATTTCTCTCAATGAGATCTCTCTATAGGTACCAATTTTCCCAATTCTTTTTACGGATTTTTGAATATTTGAGTATAATTTCAATTTCGGGAATAATTATGAATATTTATGATTGTGAACCCGTTTCTTGGTCATTTTTCGTGTTTCTTGGATAGAAATGTTCCTTAGATGAAGCTTAATGTTTATTGTAATTATTGGGTGTTGATTTGCGCTAGAAAATGAATTATATGAATTTTTTAATCGAATTTTCGTGGAAATCGCGATTTTCTGCTGTCTGCTGTTGATCCACACGGGCTAACGCACGGTCTTGATCAAGACCGTGCAGGAGCCCGTGCGCGGTTCTCTTGGCCTGCACGGGCGCGTATAAGCTGTGCAATAGGCCGTGTGTAGTGCACGGTCTTGACAATGTGTCCAAGACCGTGCACAAGTCGGTGCAAAAGTCTTAGAACATTTTCCAACCTTTTTCTTTAGGTTGCTCTCGGGAAGTGGGTCAACTCTTCACCATTTTTGGTTGACTTTTCGCATACGGACTCCAAAAATTATACCGATTTCACCTATAGATCCCTTATCAATTGTAGATTAATATTTTGAAATGTTTTTTGAATTTCGACCTCGTTCGGACTGTGAATAGTACAATTTTACGTATGTGCATTTTTGGAAACTTGTCGGAATTATTCGAAATTTACGTAGTAGCTTCCATAAATATTATTATTGGCATATTCATGATTTTGGATTCATTTGGCTAGTCGTTCATCAAATAATTGCTTATTTGCGCTTTTAGAGTCGTTATTAATTCGTCTAGGTCCTGTCTTGTCTACAGATCAGTCAGAGATCGGAGAGCAGTGAGTTGTAGCTGCTAGGCTTTCTTTTGTTGGCACACCAGGCGAGGATTTAAATTATTTAAACTGGGCTTGAACATGTATGTCTATGTATACATGTGAAATCCCCGTATTCCCTTATTATTAGTATTAAGGATTTCGAACTTATATTTTTATGAATTTATCAACAAATCATTTAATATCAAATTATACATTAGTACCCAAAAATCGATTTGTTTTCAAAAGGGCAAGTAAACTCTTTCTTTTCAACGTAATACTTTGACTTTGGTTGGGCCTATGAGGGACGTCGTTAGGGGAGTCCGCCAGCACATCCCGACACGTATGGAACTTGTAGTTACCCCCTTTGTCGTCACCACTTGCCCAATTGCCCGTTGGCACTCAAACCCTTATTGTAAAGCGAGTAAAATAAAGGACTTTTCATTTGGGCCCGGGATGGTATCCGGAGGTTGCATCTGGGGACGAGCGTCCAGGGTGTAACCCGAGGTGCTTCTCCTAAAATTAA
Source organism: Verbena officinalis (assembly GCA_958496215.1). Classification (NCBI taxonomy): domain Eukaryota; kingdom Viridiplantae; phylum Streptophyta; class Magnoliopsida; order Lamiales; family Verbenaceae; genus Verbena; species Verbena officinalis. The sequence goes on along the minus strand of OY292386.1, from coordinate 33,937,933 downwards.
GCGTCAATCGTAGCTCGTCAGGAGTTTGATAGCCACGGTTGGGAGCGATGGTGGGTGTTGCATGTGTTGCACGCTTTCCTTAAATTCACTATAGTCGAGCCTCGGGTTGCTCCTTGGTTCGACACCAGAGATGGAGTTTTTATAATGTATTGAGAAGAAATAAGGAGGAACAGGCCCACTCTCGCTGGGCTATTTATTTATTGTTTTATATTGTTATTGTCTTTATTGCGTTATTGCATATTCAAGTCGAAGCACATTCCAGTTTCTTCCTTATTGCATATGTATTTTCTATTAAAACCCCGAAGCGTGACTCGACTTGCTCCACCCATATCTTCACTGAGTTCTTTGACTCACCCTCTTTTATTAGTTCTTGCCTCAGGTAGATTGAGAGACCGACATGTCTCACGTGTCAGATTGGAAACAGTTCATAGATAGGCCTTTTTGGTTTTGCCGTTGTCTAGATTGTTGTCTATAACACTCTCGTTAGGTTATTCTTTGTTCTGGCATGTATTTAATTCTATATTGATCCCCACCCCTATATATTTACTTTATGTTGCCCCTGAATGGGCTGTGATGATATTGGATACGTAGATTGGTCCCCGGAGTGGCATTTATGTTATTATGTTTTAATTCGCTTCCGCTATATATATTCTGAACTGTTTAATTATTGTGTCTTTGGGGATCCGTTGTTGCCAAGAGTCGGGATAGACCCGTTGACTTGTATGGGTTCTCGGGTTGAGGCGCCGTTCTCGGCTTGGGAATCCGTACAGGTTCGGGGCTGTAGAGCGGGGCGCTACAGAATTGTGGTCACGGGGTCGAGCAGGGCTGTGACCACAGGCCATGAGGCCTATGTTGAGTCCCACATCGGAAATTCAACAGATTATAAAAGGGTTTATAAGCTAGAACTCATGTACTACCAATATGGATTAATCCCTTTTGGCAAGTGCTTCTTAAGCCAAACTTTAGGGTGGTGTACAGTGGATTCGAAGCTTATACCCGCGCGTCCAACGGGCGCCGTCGTGAGGGTTCTCCTCTCCACGCCTGGGGGTCGTGACAAAGACTCATATAGAGTCTTAGAGATTAGGAGGGTTTCCCTAGCCATGATCGTGTCTAACTAATCCTCAGACTTGAGGCTCCATGGCTACCTTGTTCATAATTGGGGCATACTTTGATGTACTTCTGAATACCTAGGTTTCACATAAGTTGTACATTGGGTATGTTCGAGTTATGCATGGAGGCTATGAGGGTCAATACATGATCTATCACTTGTTACAAGAACAAGAAGAATTCCTATGAATTCTATTGTAATATATTCCACAACTAAATCCTTGCGCAAGGTCGGGTTGGTTTTCACTAGGAAGGAGTTCCTAGAGTGTAAGATCAAATGGAATTACTATAGGAATGTTATTCATAGCATTGCAAACTACTGGGGTTCCATTTCCCATACCCTAGGTCTCAATCGAGAATTGAATGATAGAAGGATCGTATCTCACAGAGATCATGAGGCTGAAAGGTTCATACCACTTCATTGATGGGTGGGTGGCCATGGACACGTTGCTAGACGTTATTCATGGTCTGTGGGAATGTATTTGTGAAGTCAATGAGTTGATTCACAAATAGTCTTTAATTAAATGAGTTTAATTAAAGTCACTATAATGACATTAAGAATGTGTTCCTACTACTGTCCTATTGGTGAACCTGAGGGGGCACACAATGACTTCCAAAGGCGAACAAATTTATCTATATCAACAGAGTTTGATAACAGTCAACTGGATTGACAAATGAATTAATTGGAATTAATTCATTAATAAGAAATCAAGATGTTAATTAAGTGTAATTAATGTGTAGGAGTTAATTAAGAGTACTTAACAAGTATTTAATGTGATTAAATTCGAGAGACTTGTTATTTGATAACATATTAGACTTGAGAGTTAATTGGGAATTAATTCAAGTCTAAAGCAATTAAGAGTGAGTCTCGAAATTTATGTTGAAACTACGTAATTTAAGTAGAAGAGAGCTTTATCAATTAAAGAGTTAATTGAAAGTTTAAGACTTGAGAGTTAATTAGTATTAATTCAAGTCAAAATGATTAATTGAGAACTTGTGATTTATTTAGAATAAATCAAGTACAATTAATAGAAGGGAAAATCTATAACAATTAAATGTTAATAGGACTTATTGGACTAGAGAATTAATTTGGAATTAATTCTAGCCCAAGTTGATTAATGATGGGCTTGTAATTTATGTGGAATAAATTAAAGCCCACTTTAATAATATATTAGACTTGTTTAATTAATAAGAATTAATTAAATTGGGCCTTAGTAATTTAATCAGGTATTAAATTGAAAAGACATTTAGAAGGCCAAAATATTGTTGGGCCCAATAGTAGTAGTGGCCAAAAATCCCAACCCATCTAGGACTGAAATTTTTGGCCCACTCAAGTCTATTTAAGACAGATCTTGCAGAACACAGAACAAAGAGTTTTACATGAAAAACAGATTAGAAGAAAAATCAGATTTTTCCTTACCCTAATCTCTCTCTCTCTCTTCTGCGCCATCTCTCTCTACAGGCAGTTCACGTGAACTGCAGAAAACTTTTCTGTAGTTCAACGTGAACTAGCCTTCAAAATTGTTTCTTGATTCTCTTATTTATATTAGATAAATACTGATCTTAAATCTTTAGCAGGAATTAAGAGATTCATAATTCGTCTGCGAGAAGCCGTGGATCAACCTCAGAGGGTTTCGGTTAAAGATCGGACCTCGGTAGAATCGAGAAGCCTGCGTTGTTCGAGGAGTGGCCAGAAGCTTTGGAAAGCTTTCGTTCCTTATCTACTACAAAAGGAGTGCGTAAAGGTGTGCTTCTTCAAAATATATAAACGTTTCAAAGTTACGAGCTCATTGGATGAAGATTCATGGCAATGCCCTGGGACTAAAATTTTTGAAATCTATTACTTCCGCTGCGCCCGAGGGTGCATGAATCCCAACACTTCCAACCAATCGATTTAGTATCTTCAAAATTTCAACTCTCTGGACTAGAAGGGGTTTTAATGTTTCTTTACCCTTAACTGTAACCTTAACCGTAAAATATTTAATTGTTTCTGATGTAGCGTTAGAGTCCACGATGACATGATGACCCTTCGAGTGTAGTCCCATGACAATGCAGAACTCATACTTTTCGATCTTCAGAATTTGGTTACCAAACTTAAACTCGTTTGCGACACAATCGTACCTATCCAAAAGATACTATACTCGAACAACACTGCTCGGAACTTTGGGCGTCAGCCAAAATCGATCGAAAGGGATCCTGCATACCCGTTCCTGTTGGGCTGGCGAAATATGTTGTGATAAATAATCTATCTGCTCTGCGAAGTGCTGCATGCTGCATCGAGCTTGAATTTTGAATTTCATTTCGGTTCTCTTATCTTCGATCGGTCCATCTCTGCATATAAAAAGAAGAGAAAAAAAGGTTTAACAAAAACCCTAGGATGTGGAATTGAAATATTGGGTTGCTGTGTAAAATCAATGGAACCCTGAGAATAGGAAATAATAGATAAAATATCTGAAAATCAAACTGTTCTTCACGGAGACACAGGGTAAGCCCACCGAACAGAGAAAGAGTGATAAAGATGCGATTTCGGAGCTTAGCTAAAACCTGAGAGGGAAAACTTGAAATGATGGTACTGGGTTTCTGCAATGGCGTCATTGATGGTTTTTTCGAGTGTTTCTTGTCGACAGGAGTGCGTCGCGTCATGTGGAGCAGTTGGGGTAGTGGTCGCCGGAAGTTGATGAGCCGGTGATAATAGAAATTTTTGGGAGGGAAATGAAAGATAGTGGCATACCCTTGTAATTTTTGGAAAAATATGGATATTTCGGACATTTTACACAAAAATAGGTAGCAAAGTTAAAATTAAAACTTAGATTGGACTCCTAAAATGACCATTGAAAAAAGTTGGTAGCTATCTTAAATTTTTTTGAGAAGTTGGTCATTTAAAGGCAAATTTCCGTAAAATTAAAGCTAAATTGCTCATTATTATATCTAAAAATTATTTTAATAATACATATAGCGTTCTCAAACCTTGAATAAAAAAAATAAAAGATTCAAATTCAATTTGATAAGCACTCAAATCGAACTTAGGTTCGAATTCGAGCTTGAACTTTTATCGAGTTGCTTGTTAGCTTGGGAACCTTTAGTTTGCAACCCTAGGTCTTGGACTGAATTCAATTTCCACCCAACCCAAATTGTATGTTGTACATTTATGTTGGGATATATATATATATATATATATATATATATATATATATATATATATGTTTAGACTTTAGATCGAAAGGATTTCACTAAATTACCACTCATGACTTTCTTAGCCAAATAATTAGAATTTTACATCCTTGATCCCAAACGAAATTAAATAATTATAAAATACACCAAAAATTTAGAGTTCCATTATTGATTAACGGAATATTCATTTTTTTAAATTACACTTAGACCCCAAAAGAGTTTATGATATTACAAATAATACCCTAGTGAAATTTAGGAGCAACACATGATATAAAAATAAGTGAATTTAGGTATTTACTATTCATTTTTGATGATATCATCTTGTACATGACGGAACTCTAATACTTGGGTATATTTTATAATTATTCAATTTCGTATGAAGTACACAATAATGCACGGACAGGGCAAAAAATGTGTCCGTGCAGTGTCCGACACGTGTCAGACACGGATACGGCCCCGACACGTGTCGGACACGGCAAAAAGTGTTCGAAAATAAATAAAAAATAATTAGGACACAGTGTCGGACCCGACTGGGGGAGTGTCCGACATGGCTAGAACACGGCTGAGGGAATGTCCGACACGGCAAACTCAATTTTTTTATTTTTTTATTTAAAAGGGTCAAAATTTATTTGAAGAAAAATAAAAAATTATAAATGAATAAAACGGTGTATTAAATTAATTTAAATTTATTTTTTCATCATTTTTAATTTAACATAATATTGTGAGAATCAATTCGTATATTTAAATTTTACTAATAATTATATTATATTGTGATAAATTTATTTTGTATATGTACAAATATATGAACATTTATATTTTTATATAAATTTATATTAGTCAGCCGTGTTGGAGCCATGTCGTGTACTAAAATTTTTAAAAAATCCGTGTCGCCGTGTCTGTGTCGTGTCATGTCCGTGTCTCTGTATCTGTGTCGTGTCATGTCCATGTCCCTGTGTCCGTGTCCGTGCAACATAGGGAGTACAACTATATTTGTCGCGGCCACCCGGGCGCGGAGAGAAGAACCCTCACGGCGGCGCCCGTTGGACGCGCGGGCATAACCTCCGATCACCACCGAGCACAACCCTAAAGTTTGGCCGGAAACACTTGCCAAAAGGTGGTACCACAAGGTGGTTGTTACTTGGTGATTTTTGGTTATAAACCCTTCAAACATATGCTGAAATTCCGATGTGGGATCAAATATGGACACACACGGCCTTGCAACACCCCGTGAGGGGAGGCCGTGCGTGTCTCTTCCACACGGGCTGTTGCACGGCGTGCCGCAAGCCCGTGTGGACTCCCTGAACATACTCCTTGCACCTGGAAATTCGGGGTACTATAATATTTATTTGCCTAAGAGAGTCATAAATTGTAATTTAGCAAACCCTTTAGGGGACTAAATGTACCTTTTTCTTATGGTTATATTTCATCTTGGAATGTTTTTTTTTTCCTAGACCAGGTCATCCTCCTAACAAATTATGATATTTGTTAGGGATAAATGCGTCATATTTCGTTAAAAATTGATAAATTACTTTTATTCAACTACCCCTCCTAGTTATTTTTTTATATAATAATAACATATAAATAGTATTCTAAAAATTTATAGTCAATTGATATGTAATTTATACTATATATAAATAATAATATATGCTTTGATAAGTTTACAATTCCAAACAATACAATATGCTACAACAATATTTTAAGACGACACAATACTGCATGGTCTATTTTTAAGAATGTCCGTACATCACAAGGGTGAGAGTGTTTAAAATTCCGAAAAGCTTTTATTACATAATCAAATAATCAACACCTTAAGTATAACTATGTCTATATGGCACTATAATACAACAGCAGGACACCAGTTTAGTATTAAACTACAATTTTGATCGGACCTTTTCAATAAGTTCTCTTCTCAATATTTTCCCAGATGCTGATTTAGGAACTGTATTTATGAATGTAACTCTCCTCAACCTCTTAAACGGCGCAACCTGAAATATAATATTCATCAAGTTTCATCTAACTTCTCCACAAAAAATAATAATTATGTGGTTCAAAGTAATAAAGTATAATACCTGTTCTGCAATAAATTTCTTGATATCTTCTTCAGAAAGTGAGCTATTAGGGGCACGGACAACATAGGCAACTGGGACTTCGCCAGCTTCAGCATCAGGAAATCTACAACAACAAATATCAACATTTTACAAAATACATGAATTAAAAAAGATAAAAAGTCTCACTATTTTGCTATTTCATGGTAGAATTTTAGCTCAGCTGACTTACGGGATGACAACTGCATCTGATATCTCAGGATGAGAGACAAGTAAACCTTCAAGCTCTGCAGGAGCAACCTAATATGAACAAAATCAAGAAAATGAGTTTATCTAATAAAATTCTAAACCTTCAATAATTACCCTAAAATCCCTAAATAAAGGCGAGATTTATGAAGAAAAATGAAAAGAACTAATACTGAGGTCCAATTTGGTCATCAAACGAGAAGACAGAAGACCAGATTCTTTAAACAAAAGGACTTATTAACTCAATAAGCTTACGAAATCCCAGAAAAACAACAAGAAAATAAGTATGGTATTTTCATAGCAGAGGAAAATTTGATAGAAAATAAGTACCTGAAAACCTTTGTATTTGATGAGCTCTTTAATACGGTCAACAACATAGAGCTGACCATCATCATCGAAGTATCCAAGATCTCCTGTATGAACCCATCCCTGTTTATCTATTGTAAGCTTGGTGGCCTGTGGATTGTTGTAATAACCTGAAGATGAATTGAAAATATAAAAACAATAAAATAAATAATAAGCATGTATTACCAAAGAAAAAATGAAAAAGGAAACCTTGCATCATGTTGGGTCCTCTAACCCATATTTCCCCCAATTGGCTAGGAGGAAGAGGCTTCATTTTGTCAACACTAACTATTTGACTCTCGACTCCTGGAACAAGTGTTCCAGCGGAACCTGAATGTCTAGGGCCCGCATACGGATTCTCAACAGATACAATCCCACAGGTTTCAGTCATTCCATAACCCTGAAAATATATGATCTTTAAGGTTAAACACAAACCCAAGTAACAAATTGTGAAACTTCATACTGTCAAAATTCTAGCAGAAGATAGGTCGTTGTTTAAGTACTCCAATTATCAAGATACCATAAGGTCAGTCCCCCAAAATTCAGATTCTTCAAGCAAAAATTAAGATAAGCGCTAGTTCATTACTTTCTTGGAAATGTAAATAAGTTAGATTTCTATTATTCATTCCCACTATGTTAGATTTGCTTGAAGCATGACACTAAATATTCAGCTCAACTCCAGTTCATTTGAAATGAAACATTTCATCGTTGAAACAATCAACAGGTTTGCCAAAATAGAGCTTTTACCAATCACTTTTTCAGGAAAATGAACATGTTCCATTGTGAACATATGAACAAACATCAGATTTTTCTTAGCTACGCCTACATCTACCGGTTTAAAGTTTTGCCCTCTTAGAAGGACCATTTTCATTGATTTCTGCTCTGTATGCACTATTCACATTAATTACTTCTTAATTTTTTATCAACCAAAAAGATATCATTTTTTATATCAACTACTTTACATGTGACCTAAATAATCAACATGCAACTTTCAATGCATAGGATAGCAATTACTAGTTAACCAGCCTTAAATAGGAACCAGAACCAACACGATACAGCAAAATAAGGAAATAATTCATGTCTTAAATATTGCATGGCAATTGGAATGCATTTAATTATACTAGAACTAAATACAACATTAGAAACACCATTAGACTAATATTTCACAAGATCAAATCAAAATTACCTGGCAAACAACAGCCTGAGGAAAATTCTTAGCACATTCCTGCATCAATTCCCTCCCAAGAGGGGCAGCTCCAGATCCAATCTGCTTCAAAGATAACAAATTGTATTTCTTCACCACACTATTTTTAGCCAATCCCAGTATAATTGGAGGTACAACCCACATATGCGTGACCCCATATTTCTCCACAGACTTCAAAACCATTTCCAAATCGAATTTCGACAGGGAAACCACAGCGCTGCCACGCTGCAGCTGCGCGTACATGATCACAGCCAGACCGAACACATGGAACATAGGCAGTAAACACAGAAAAACGTTGTTCATTTCTCCAGCCATTTCCATATCAGAAGTGATCATCAAAGCCGAAGCAATGAAATTCCTATGACTAAGTATAACCCCTTTACTCAAACCCGTCGTGCCAGATGAGTACAGCAACGCAGCAGTATCGTCTTGATTGATTGAATTAGAATTAATATCTAAATTTACGGATCCTTCATTGATCACAAGCTCGGAAAATAATGTGATCGAGGGAATTTTCCCAATTCGCGAACTGGGTTTTCTGTCGGTACCCAATAAAATAACGGGCAGACCGAAATCTTTGACCTTAGGTAATAATTCTTCAACAGTAATGATAAGCTTGGACGTAGAATCCTTAATCTGTTTAGATAACTCGGCGACGGTGTACATGGGGTTGACGGTAGTGGCGACGGCGCCTATCGCGATCACCCCGAAGAAACAGATTGGGAATTGGATTAAATTGGGGGAGAAAATTAGGACCACGTCGTTTTTCTTGATGCCTAGTTGGATTAAGCCATGGGAGACCTTGGAAACCGTAGATTTGAACTGGCCGAAGGTTAATGTTTTTCCAGAGTGTGAATCTATGAGGGCTGGTTTATCAGCGAAAGATGAAGAGTTCCTGAAGAGAAAAGATACCATAGAGAGATTGGGGTCTTTGGGGAGATACAATGGCGGCCTCAGCGATCTGTAAACGCCGTCACGGCCATACCCGGATTTCTCCATTTTCGTTTTCTTCGTTTTGGGGGAGTTCTTGGAAAGTTTCTGCGAGTTTGGACTTTGAAGGGGTCATAGACTATAGCGCACACGAATCAAGGGATAATCGCATTTTGCCCCCTCACTTTTTTTAGATTTTACACTTTTTACTCATATCCTTTGTATTTCCATATTTAACTCCCTATATTGTTACAAAGTATCCACCTTTTCCCCACATGTGTACATATATTCTTCTTTTATATATTAGCAATCATTTAGTAGACTCGTAATATATATCATTTGAAAAAAAAAAGAATATAACGAATATATCTAATGACTATAATTAAATATGTCTAATATATGCACACGTGTATTTAATTTAATGGCTATAATTAAAACTGACTAATATTAATCACTATGATGCAGTTTTCGAATTTTTCTAATTAGTTTTATAATATATAAATTTAGTAAAAGTATTTGACAGAAAATTGGACGGTCTTTAGTCGTAGGAGCCAAAATGAAACACTTTGTAAAAGGTTGGAGAGTTAAATGAAAAAAAAAAGAATAAAAATAAAAGTGCAAAATTTAAAAAAAATGAGGGGCTAAAATGCAATTATCCCCACAAATCGAAGTCTGATAGGATAATGAACAATGCGCACATAGTCAAGGTAGGACCATTCATAGAGACAGTGCCTTTTGTCACCTAGCTTTCCATTATTGAACAGGAAGTGCGTTATAATGGGTAGACTTTCACATTTATTTCATAATAAATGTTTCAATTTGTAATTTATTTATTTTTTGAATAAAGATTCATTAAAATTTAAAATAAAAAATATGGTGTCAATATATATAATACTTACGCTTGTTACACTTTTTCTCTTTGAATTAGATTTTGGGAGTTTGAGTTATGTCAAAATTCATTTTTTCAACCATAATCTTGTTTATTTATTTTTGTACTTGACCATCTGAAGTATTTTTTTTTTTCATTTTGCTTCTTGAACTACACAAATTTAGCAATTTGGCATCTGTGTCACCGGAAATTCCACCTGAAAATTGTATCGCATCTTATGAGAAACAAAGGTTCACGTTGTATTGCTCCCCTTAACGTCTCGAAAATAAACCCTCAATCAATTTTAGAAAACTTGGAATTAAAGTGCAAAAATTGCTTTAACTGAAATGGAAAAAAACGATTATCCCTACTAATAAATTACCACCACCCCCTAGGAGCGATCATTGACGACTGTCGTTTCTTCTTGGGAAGACCCTGGCAAGCAAAAATCGTTCACACCCTCAAGAAAGGCAATGCTTGTGCTGATTTCTTGGCAAAGAAGGGCCACGACGAGATGTATCGAATCACATTCCTAGATACTCCCTAACCAGAGCTCCAAAAGCTTCTAGAGATAGATAGGACTTGATTCCCGTCCTCTTATTTTTTTTTCCTTTTCCTTAGTACCAAAAAAAAAAGAAAAAAAAATCTAGACAGAAGGACCTGTTTAGAATATCCTCTTAGTAAAAAGGACCAATTTTTAAAAGTCATAGACAAAAGACCCTGAAATAGTAATCTCTTAGTCTAAAGGACCTGTTTTATTAAAATATTAATATTTCTGCCTAGTCAGCAAATTAATTTATTTTTTATTTATTTTTTTCAAAAGTCAATTTTCTTTTATATTTTCTTTTAATCCAATTTCCAAGTCATCATTTTTAATTAAAAGAAAATATTTTCTTTTCTATTTTCTTTTCATCACTTTCCCAAATTATTTTCTTCTCTTCTTGTTCTTCCCCGTGACAATCCCTGAACTGAAAGAAGGAAACCAGAAAGTTCTTTTTCGGAAAGCTCAAGCTTCTGTATCCCCTTTCTTTGGAAATTCAGCTTCAGCATCTGGTATCTTCTTCAGCTTCAGCATCCGGTATTTCTTCAGCTTCTGATTCTGCCTGGTATGCGCTAATATTTGCAATTAGGGTTCACTAATTCCTTTAGTGTGTGGCGCAATTCTTTTCTAAATTTATCTATTTGAAGAATAATTCATGACAATTGTTTTCGTGTTTATCAATTATGTATATTAGGCCGAGTTAATTTTTACACAATCAGGCTCTCGATAATTTGCGTTAAATTGAATAATGGCTTATCCATATGAGAAATATGTGGATCTCGCGCCCATCCGTATCCTGGCTAGTATTGAATACGCTTCCCATATGCATATCTGCTCAATTAGACATGATACGAAGATAATGGATATATACCAATTTGTCATTACAAAATGGCCCCAATCTCAGAGAAGTCGCATTATTTTGAAATATCTTTCCCCTCATGCCACGGGCCACTCTATCAGACTGTCGCAGGATGAGGATGTCGCTAACATGATCATGCTGCACAACGTGCTTAAATTGGGTCTTATCACCATAAAAGTATCTTTTACGGATGATCAACAATTGGCATCAATGTCAGAGGAGGAGGCATTATGTTGAGGCTGAGACAGAGAGAGGGAAAGGCGGTCAATACTGTTATACTTTATGAGATGAAAATTACTTTAGTATAATTTTTCTTCGTTTGTTTGTATGTTGTTTTCTTGAGTTGCTTTGGATACTGTTAGCGTTTGTTGGTTTGGATACTTTGTGACTGGAGTTGAGTACGTCATTTTTCTGTTTAGTATGTACTTTAATTTCAATACTTCCAGGTATTGTATAGTATACTTTGATTCCGGATCCCAATACTCTAATTTAGCACGACTATACTTGATGTATTACAACATATAAGAAAAACTTGTTATCTTGGAATTTATACTCTGTTCCAATAAATGAGTACCTTGATATCTCAGCGTAGTACTTTATAAGTATGACCCAGTACTCGATTCTCTATATTCTCACAAATGGTCTGTAATAAAAATATATTGAAATACCTGATATATTAGAAACTATACTTTGATTTCGGCAAAGCGTATTCTATTTTTGCAAGGCTATACTTGATATCTATTTTCCAGTACTCGATTCTCTACATTTGCAGAAATGGTCTGTAATAAAAATATATAAAAAATAAATGTGATATTGGGTAGTGGAGAGTTGCAGGGAACTCTTCTTGACATCCTCGTGGGATTTTTTTCGTATTAATAAAAAATATATTTAAATACCTGATATATTGTAAACTATACTTTGATATCGGCTAATCGTACTCTATGTTTGCAACCGCTATACTTGATATCTATTTTCCAGTACTCGATTCTCTATATTTTCATAAATGATCTGTAGTAAAATATATAAAAAATAAATGTGATATTGGGAAGTGGAGAGTTGCAGGGAACTCTTCTTGACATTCTCGTGGGATTTTTTCGTATTAATAAAAAATATATTGAAATACCTGATATGTTGGAAACTATACTTTAATATCGGCGAATCGTACTCTATTTTTGCAAGCGCTATACTTGATATCTATTTTCCAGTACACGATTCTCGATATTTGCAGAAATAGTCTGTAATAAAAATATATAAAAAATGAATGTGATATAGGGAAGTGGAGAGTTGCAGGGAACTCTTCTTGACATCCTCGTGGGATTTTTTCGTATTAATAAAAAATATATTGAAATACCTGATATGTTGGAAACTATACTTTAATATCGGCGAATCGTACTCTATTTTTGCAACCACTATACTTGATATCTATTTTTCAGTACTCGATTCTCTATATTTGCAGAAATAGTTTGTAATAAAAATATATAAAAAATAAATGTGATATTGGGTAGTGGAGAGTTGCAGGGAACTCTTCTTGACATCCTCGTGGAATTTTTTCGTACTAATAAAAAATATATTGAAATACCTAATATGTTGGAAACTATACTTTGATATCGGTGAATCGTACTCTATTTTTGCAACCGCTATACTTGTTATCTATTTTCCAATACTCGATTCTCTATATTTGCAGAAATGGTCTGTAATAAAAATATATAAAAAATAAATGTGATCTTGGGAAGTGGAGAGTTGCAGGGAACTCTTCTTGACATCCTCGTGGAATTTTTTCGTATTAATAAAAAATATATTGAAATACCTGATATGTTGGAAACTATACTTTGATATCGTCGAATCGTACTCTATTTTTGCAACCGCTATACTGGATATCTATCTTCCAGTACTCGATTCTCTATATATTACAGAAATAGTCTGTAATAAAAATGTATAAAAAATAAATGTGATATTGGGAAGTGGAGAGTTGCAGGGAACTCTTGTTGACATCCTCGTGGGATTTTTTTGTATTAATAAAAAATATATTGAAATACCTGATATGTTGGAAACTATACTTTGATATCGGCGAATCGTACTCTATTTTTGCAACTGCTATACTTGATATCTATTTTCCAGTACCTGATTCTCTATATTTGCATAAATGGTCTATAATAAAAATATATAAAAGTAAGTGTCTCTTCTTCTCCCTACTCATCTCACGCCTCTCTCATCTCTCACAAACACATTCACTTCATCTCTTTTCATCTTCCTCTCTCAAAAGACCTTAAAACCTAGGTTTGATTTATTCTCATCCATTGAGTTTCAAGTTCCCACATTCAACACCAAGCTTCTTCATTGTTCAAGAAAGAGTTTGTTACTCCTACAAGCTCCATTGAAGCTTGTAACCATCCTTTCTACCAATTTTCTTTATTGAAGGAACATTGATCTTTTATGCATTTCAATGGATTTCATTGGTTAATATATTGAGCTTTTGGACACATGGGTTGCATGAGTGTTTATTTGAACTTCTTGGTGCATGAATGAGCTTAAAACCTTGAAACCTCCATTAATGGAATTTTTGCTAAAAATTGGTTTATTTGTAATATTGATCCAATGGCTTGAAATACATGTTTTATTGAGGTTTTCATGCCATATCATGATAATAAGCATTTAGGTAGAGTTTGGGGTTGAAAAAAATGAGTTTTTGAGCAATTTTTGAAAAATGCCCGCGGAGAAGACACCCTGAACCAAGTTCTCCATGCCCATGGCGGCGACCATGGCCTGAGGCCGTGGTGGCCACCATGGCCGTGGTGAACCCACGGCCAGCAGCCCAGCCCCACCACAGGCGTGTTGGCCCCATGGCCGTGGAATAGGCTGGAAGTCCATTTTTGGACGGCTAACTCGTCCCGGACCTCGTTTCTTTTTGATTCTTTCGCCACGAAAAATCCTAAAATATTAAAAATAAGATATTTTGAAAGTTTCGTGGCGATCGGACATGTTCGGGATGTGAATAGTGTTCGGGGGTGGTTTTTGTAATTTTTCCAAACGTTTGATTTTTATCCCTCAAGCTTCTATATCACTCGTATGCCTTCTATGCTTAATATCACTTATATTTGAACTTTTTTAAGTGCTTTCATACTTGATTTCTATCTTGATAAGCATGTTTTACATTTATAAAGCCATTCGTCCTAATTGGTATCGAGTTCGTCGAGTCGTGTCTTACCTCGAGGACCTGTGTATTACAGGTGGGACTCAAGGGGATAGGACGTAGATCGTCGGGCCTTCCTTTTTGTCTTCGAAGCCTTCAGGTGAGGTTTAAAATGCTTTCAAGCGAAGTGTGAACGAATATTGTGAAAACTTTACCTTCCCTTTTATATTTCAATTGTATATTATCGATATTTGAATAAACGGTTTTGGTATGAAATGATATATTTATTACTTATTAATCAAATGATTTCTAAAAAGAGACAAGAGAACTCTGTTTTAAAAGGTAACTTTGGGTCGTGGACCTTGCGTGTATGCCTCGAGTCTACTCGGCAACGTGATGAGAGAAATCCTAGGTCGTTACATGCCTTGTCTCGAAAGACCCCTTTTGGTCAAATTGTTCCTTTACTCGAGAAAGAGAAAGGAGAACTAAATATTACAAAAAGCGAGTTGAATATTACGCTTAACCCCTTGAGGAGGCTTTTGGGGGAATTTGGGCCCGGATTATATGATAGGTGGAGACCCGGAGACGTGCGTCTAGGGTGAAGCCCGTTGTATAATCCAGATTGTATATAGATGGAGACCCAATGACGATCATCTAATGTATGGAACAACGAATTGGCTGAGATACTTTATTTGCCCTTGTGAAGGATGTTGCTGTTATGATTTATCTTAGTTGAGTCTTGATGGGCTTTGCTATATTTATCCCTCTTGTTTACTTGCTTCCGCTCTTTTATTTGTTTTTGCTCTGCTTGTTGGGAGTCTCACTGTTGCCAGGGTTTTGGAAACCCGTTGTCCGGGGTGGGTTTTCGGGTGGACGTCTTTAACCGTCACTCGGAGGCTCGCTCCGGTCCGGGGGCAGTGAAGCAGGGGCGTCACAGCTTAAAGTGGTATCAGAGCCTAGGTTTTCCCGGGAGGATACCGAGGCTTTGACGTCGTGTCGGTCGTTTGTGTGCTAAGTAGAGCTTCGAGTTTACAGTTACTAGTGTCCGAGAACTCATAGTATTTGAATTGTGATAGATCTCCGTTTGGACTGGCTAGCCGACTGTAGATCTTTTACAATTGTAGTACTGAGATGTAATCGGACATAAGTGGATGTGGAACTCGAAGTTGTGCTTGTCGTGTCTTGTCGTCTCGTCGTGTCGAGTCTTTTATAGGTCGTACAGCTTTAGAATTCTTTGCGTATTCTATGTGCTTTGTGCTATGTGATTCTTGTTTTAACATGAGTACATGGCTAACTTAAACATTCATCATTGTTCAGTTGTTTGAAACAGGAGAGCATGCCTCCCCGACGTGGGGGACGAAGGGGCCGAGTACCCCGTCAGCAACCTCCCCCAGAAAATGATCCTCCTCCTCAACCTGAGCAAATGCCTCCAGCTCCGGCTAACCCAGTAAATCTGGCAGCTTTTATGGAATTCATGCAACAATTCTTTACGCAGAGCCAAGCCCCGGCACAACCGACCGCTACCCAGCAAAGACAGGTCGAGGCCAAGGACTTTGATCGATTCCTTAATCTAGATCCTCCTCGATTCGAGGGTGTTCCAACCTTAAGGCTACGACATGGATTGTCGATTTGGAACCCATCTTTAGGATGATCGAGTGTGAAGACCCGAAGAGGGTCGAATATGCAGTGTCCTTTCTCAAGGGTCCCGCTAAGGATTGGTGGAGACTGGTAGATGCTAAATGACAGGTCGAGCACACTGAGCCGACGTGGGCTAACTTCTTGGTGGCCTTTAAGAACAAGTATGTCCCTTTGGTGGTTCATGACCGAAGAGAGTCTAAGTTTCGAGCCTTGAAGCAGGACAAGCTCACCGTGGACCAGTATGAGGCACACTTCACTCGCCTGATTATTTATTGTCCCTTGATGCTCACTGATGAGCGAAGGAGAGTGAATCAGTTTGTGCAAGGGTTGAACGAAGGCATCCGCCGAGCTCTTCTTGGAGCGAACCTTCCTAGTTATGAGGTTGCCGTTAACACGGCGATGGACGTCGAGTCTCAACTTCAGCAAATTGATAGAGAGGCCGCCTTGAAGACTTCCCTGAGTGCGCCATAGAAATTCAAGAGACCCTCTCAACCTTCTAACTCCTCCGATAAGAAGTTGAAGCCCACTGTCCCCGAGCCCACTGAGCCTAAAGAGAAGTGTACGTTTTGCAACAAGCCTAATCATACCGAGGCCACATGTTGGAAGAAGTCTATGTCGTCGATGTGGGAGTGAGAAGCATCAGGCCGATAACTGTCCGAGAAGATGGCCTGCTCCACCGAATCAGATAGGATAGCAGGCGATCGGGAGCACCGGAAAAGGAAAGGTCGTGGCAAGAGCTTACGCCTTGGGGGGAGAAATTGAAGAGATTGATCCGAATACTAACGACGGAAGTAAATATGCATACATACATAACATTTCTTAAAACATGTATGGTTTTTTCGCGGCCCCCCGGGCGCGGAGAGGAGAACCCTCACGGCGGCGCCCGTTGGACGCGCGGGCATAACCTCCGATCACCACCGAGCACAACCCTAAATTATTCAACTATATACAAAAATGAGAAATACAAAGCATAGGAGACATTAAACGAGAGGGACGTGAAAGGCTTACTCGTAGAAGAGATCGTGAGGAGTTCGTAGGCATAAACGGTTTGAAAATCGGTCAGGAAACGAAGTCGGGACGATCGTTTGAACCTCCTTCCTTCTCTTTCTCTTTTTCTTTCTTTTTCTTTCTTTTCCTTTGTTGTTGATTGCGTGAATGAGGTGAGAGGGAGAGAGATGAGACTTAAATCAAAATTTAACTTGGGTTGAGAATCGAAGGGGTATTTTCATAATTTCACAAAATAAGTTTGAAAACTCATGTTGTCCAAATAATACATAATTACAGTCAAAATTCATATAATTAAACGCACATTGACAATTCGTAATTTAAATATAAAAATTCATTCATTTACGAAATTATTCTAAAATCTCATAATAAATATCAAATAAAATAATAAATTGCGCAAATACTCGATTCGGACATACCGGATTATAATTCAGATTTTCGGGGCGTTACAGGTTTGATTTCAATCATGCGCTTATGATTGTTGGAATCTGGGGACCAGATTCTTTGAACAGGGGAGTAGTGTAACGCCCCGTATTTTCGTAGCATGTTTCGATGCGTTAGCCGAATTTAATTGTTTAAATATATGAATTATGTGATTAATTGAGAATTTGGTATGAATAATTTGAGATATTGTGCTTGAGTGTTTTGGGATTTTTAAATCTCGTATTGCTAACTAGGGCGAAGTTTGCTTCGTTCGACAGTAATATCGATGTATTTCGGTAAGTCGACATTTAGCCCAGAATAGCAATTCGCAGTATTCTCGGACTGGCTCAAGGTTGAGCCAATGTCTCTTTTTCTCCCTACTCATCTCACGCCTCTCTCATCTCTCACAAACACATTCACTTCATCTCTTTTCTTCTTCCTCTCTCAAAAGACCTTAAAACCTAGGTTTGATTTCTTCTTATCCTTTGAGTTTCAAGTTCCCACATTCAACACCAAGCTTCTTCATTGTTCAAGAAAGAGTTTGTTACTCCTACAAGCTCCATTGAAGCTTGTAACCATCCTTTCTACCAATTTTCTTTATTGAAGGTACATTGATCTTTTATGCATTTCAATGGATTTCATTGGTTAATATATTGAGCTTTTGGACACATGGGTTGCATGAGTGTTTATTTGAGCTTCTTGGTGCATGAATGAGCTTAAAAGCTTGAAACCTCCATTAATGGATATTTTGCTAAAAATGAGTTTATTTGTAATATTGATCCCATGGCATAAAATACATGTTTTATTGAGGTTCTCATGCCATATGATGATCATAAGCATTTAGGTAGAGTTTGGTGAAGTTTGGGATTGAAAAAAACTGAGTTTTTGAGCAATTTTTGAAAAAAGCCCGCGAAGAAGACACCCTAAACCAGGTTCGCCACGCCCATGGCGGCGACCACGGCCGTGGTGAACCCACGGCCAGTAGCCCAGCCCCACCACGGGCGTGGTGGCCCCATGGCCATGGCTGGAAGTCCGTTTTTGGATGGCTAACTCGTCCCGAACCTCATTTTTTTCGATTCTTTTACCGCTAAAAATCCTAAAATATTAAAAATAAGATATTTTGAAAGTTTCATGGCGATCAGACATGTTCGGGATGTGAATAGTATTTGGGGGTGATGTTTGTAATTTTTCCAAACGTTTGATTTTTATCCCTCAAGCTTCTATATCACTCGTATGCCTTCTACGCTTAATATCACTTATATTTGAACTTGTTTAAGTGCTTTCATACTTGATTTCTATCTTGATAAGCATGTTTTACATTTATAAAGCCGTTCGTCCTAATTGGTATCGAGTTCGTCGAGTCGTGTCTTACCTCGAGGCCCTGTGTATTACAGGTGGGACCCAAGGGGATAGGACGTAGATCATCGGGCCTTCCTTTTTGTCTTCGAAGCCTTCAGGTGAGGTTTAAAATGCTTTCAACCAAAGTGTGAACAAATATTGTGAAAACTTTACCTTCCCTTTTATATTTCAATTGTATATTATCAATATTTGAATAAACGGTTTTGGTATCAAATGATATATTTATTACTTATTGATCAAATGATTTCTAAATAGGGACAAGAGAACTCTTTATTTTAAAAGGTAACTTTGGGTCATGGACTTTCTCGTATGCCTCGAGTCTACTTGGCAACGTGACGAGAGAAATCCTAGGTCGTTACATGCCTTGTCTAGAAAGACCCCTTTTGGTCAAATTGCTCCCTTACTCGAGAAAGGGAAAGGAGAACTAAATATTACAAAGGTGAGTTGAATATTACACTTAACCCTTTGAGGATGCTTTTGGGGGAATTTGGGCCCGGATTATATGATAGGTGGAGACCCGGAGACGTGCGTCTAGGGTGAAGCCCGTTGTATAATCCAGATTGTATATAGATGGAGACCCAATGAAGATCATCTAATATATAATCAAAGGGTACTACTTGTAGCTAGTCGGAGGTAGTCTAGTGTGAGTAATACTTACCGGTGCGATAATCGGTTATGGTGATATCTTGGGTTGCTCCTTGATAAGCCAAAACGGTGTTGTGTAGATTTCATATGTTTTTGAAATGATTTTATGGAGTGATAAGGAGATGGCCCGTTCTCGCCGGGAATCAAATGTTTCTAAAAATGTTTTATTATTGTGTTTAAATCACAAAGCTTTCATGATTTGTAAAGAAAACGTAGTCGCCATTAGGCTTGTTTTCTATCAAAGAAAAGTGTGATTTTAGACAAGTTTAAATATTACATGTATCCCCCTCCTGACTGAGTTCTTTTGACTCACACCTCTTTTGGTTCATACTTCAGGTTTGGTGTCCGACATTACATTGTCGGCTATGGCAGCAGTGGTTAGATACGCTTTCCGGGTCGTCTGTGTCGGTCTTGTACATTTACTTTTGTTAGATCGATATATGGCTTGGATATTGTCTTATACTCTCATGTTTATTTAGATTATGTCGGAACATCGAATTGGCTGAGATACTTTATTTGCCCCTGTGAGGGATGTTGATGTTATGATTTATCTTAGTTAAGCCTTGATGGGCGTGCTATATTTATCCCTCTTGTTTACTTGCTTCCGCTCTTTTATTTGTTTTTGCTCTGCTTGTTGGGAGTCTCACTGTTGCCAGGTTTTTTGAAACCCGTTGTCCGGGGTGGGTTTTCGGGTGGAGGTCTTTAACCGTTACTCGGGGGCTCGCTCCGGTCCGGGGGCAGTGATGCGGGGGCATCACAATTTGCAGAAATGGTCTATAATAAAAATATATAAAAAATAAATGTGATATTGGGAAGTAGAGAGTTGCAGAGAACTCTTCTTGACATCCTCGTGGGATTTTTTCGTATTAATAAAAAATATATTGAAATACCTGATATGTTGGAAACTATACTTTGATTTCGTAAAGGGATACTCTAATTTTGCACATCTGTACTTGATAACCATTTTCCTGTACTTGATTCTCTATCTTAACAACATATTAGGAAACCTTGTTATATTGGTATTTATACTTTATTATTTGATCTCTGTACTTGATTAATGCATAATCATACTCTATTTATTTAAAAACGTAGTACACATCTGTGATCGAATTATAGATCAGATTTATGTCAATACATTAATATTTGATTCGGATAACTTGATATAAATAACTTGTAATGTTAATACAATAATATTTATAATTTTGAAAACACTTACATGGGAATTACGTTTAAAGAGATATTCATCATACTTTAATTTTAAGTGAATACAATAATATTCAATTTGACATAACTTGTGATGTTGAACGTATAAATAAGGCTATTGAACTATGATTTTATTTGAAATATTGGTAATCTTTTTAGGAATTACATACATATTTGAAAACACATGTACATGAATGAGGCATTATTCAAAAGCACGACAATACTATAACATTCCATAAGATTAACTTAGAATATTGAACATCTTGATTACTATGGATTATCTATATCCGACTTGATTCAACTATGGATTTAAAATGAATATTCAACTCTACTTAGGAATTACTAATTTAATTTGATATTTATTAATGAGAATGAGATATTGCAAACATATGACAAAGGAAATCATATTAACAAGTGATGCCGATTAACATAGGAATCGAAGTAGGTATTCGAAGATATGAGGTACAATAGTGTGGATCTAAGGTATTTATATCACAAAATAATGTAGAAAATCCTAATGTTGACTCCCCAATTGATATTTTTGCTATTAGACGTTATGAAGTATTATGTTGCTTATGAAAGGTATATTTTCAATATAATCGAGTACAAATCATAGCACTGCACGATACATGATAATGGAGTTTATAAAGAATCCGAAGTACTGATTAAAACTTATGGGGTGCTACTCACTACACAGTATAAATCTTACAGAATCTAGTACAAATATCTATATTGCAAGAAAATTGATACTTCTTTAGACAATTTGTGACGAGAATGACAAAAAATGAAGCAGGACCTCAAATTTGGAGGAAGATTGATATACACTGAAGTACTAATTATGGATTTTGGGGTACTGTAAGGTTAACACAAGGTACTTATCTCAAATAATCAAGTGCAAGAGAAAATATTGCAGAAAAAATTCAGAAAATATTAACACAAGGTACTTATCCGAAGTACAAAATTACAAATATATCCAAGTACATAAACCCTAAACCCTAAACCTTGTAGGATATATACTTTCTAGCATATTCCTTCCCCAATTGAACCATGTAATTGGAGATATTTTGCCTATACTCCGTTACTAAACCCTACAAATTTTTCGCACGGATTTCGCAGTATAGGAAACATCCGCCTCGATACCATTTTATTTTCAAAGTATACTTCTTTACTTGTACAAAGAAACATACTCCAACGAGATGCTCGTTTAACTCCACGTCCTCACTTCCTCGTTGCTCGTTTTACTCGAGAAGTTGAAGCTAATGGAGTCGTATATAAAGAAGCAGAAGCCGGTTCTTATTTGGGAATAACTTGTAGACCCAACAGCTTTACGTTGGGTCTCTATTCTTTGCTTTCTCCTGTCATTTTCCTTATCTGGGGTTCAAATTCTTTTAAAGGAGACAGGGCTTATTCCCTTTGTCACCCCGGTGAGAGTTCTCACTCATGAAGAGTGCATTCCGACTGATGGGGGTGAGCTTATTATAGAACCAATATTACATTTTTGAACAAAAATACACCGGGATGTGAAGCAACTGAGCCCGAAGCATGTGCCTCAAAACAGTTGCCAAAACCCCGAAGTATATTGTCCAAATGCAATAATCCAAAGCAAATGGGGTTGTGTACAAGGAAACATACTCTAACTGTCCCACAGCTTTTCTGCAACTGCTTTGTGTACAAGGAAACGTGCTCCAACATAAACTGAGAATAAAGTTCCACCAAATCTACAATATCCAAAAGAATAGATAATGAGACAACAATAACACAAATTAGGGAATTGCAAATCACACGTTTTGGGATTTCAGACAATAATAGCACAAATCAGGGTAGAGATTATATGCAGAAGGGGGTATAAATCTGGATTTTGAGGGTTACATTTTCAAAAATCAGGGTATAAACAACGATTTCAAGAGTATGAGCCAACAATAACATAATCTGTGTATAAAAAAGAGCAGATCAGGGTATAGAATATCAGTAAAAGAGTATAAATCATATTTTTTAGGGTTTCAGACAATAATAACACAGATCAGATCAGGGTATAGATATCTACAGGACGGAGTATAAAACAACGATTTCGAGGGTTACATTTCGAAAAATAAGGTATAAATCGAAAAAAATAGAAAAATAACCTAAAATCGAAAAAACATGGTACACAATTTCAAATAAGTTAGTGGAATACAAAAATACCTTTCGCAATGGTGTTTAGTGTTTTTCGCAGTGGTGGTGTTGGGTGGTCTGCCGCGATGGTGGGTGGCTGCACTTGGTGGTGGGTGCGTCTGGACGCGACAGTCGGAGGTTGGGCTTCTTGGTGGTGGCGTTTGAACTCTGGACGCAACGGTGGTAGGTTGGGCCTGCTGGTGGCTTCGTTTGGACGCCATGGTGGACGGTGAGAGGTTGGGTGTGGTGGTGGGCCTGGTGGCTTCGTCTGGACGCCAGAATGGAAGATGGGGGTTTGGGCAAGGTGGTGCCGGTGGCAACCTCCACCAGGTCTCCATCTATGTTTCTCTCTTCCTCTCTTTCTCCATTTTTCCCGTTCTCTCTTCCTCTCTTGCTCTCTCATTCATTCGGCTTCCCATCTACCACAGTCTCATCAATTTATTAAATTGAAGAGACTCTTGGACTAGCTTTTCTCATCAACCGTCGCTGCAACTCCCGAGGTAAGTGGAGGGAAACTTTGGTTTTCTATGTAATATTTGAGTTCTTTGAAGGTATTGTAGTCTTTTCGTAAAATGAAATAAAAGAAAATAGAAATTATTTTTTTGGATGAGTTGGCAGAAATAATATTTTTTTATTAAAACAGGTTCTTAATACTAAGAAATCTTTATTTCAGGTACTTTTGCATATGACTTTTAAAAATAAGTCCTTCTTTCTATGAAAAAAAAAAAATTGGTCATTCTCCCTAGTTTTCTCAAAAAAAAAATTACCACCACCAATTTACGCAAGTTGCTACGGATGATAGCCTCGTTAGTGGGGAAATAAAAAGAGGCGTTACTGGACTCGGCCCATTTAATTGAAATATGGTAACAACCCAGTTGACGAACGGCCCAATCATTTTTAATCTTTTCCTTTTCCTATTTGGGGCATATCTTTTAAGACATTATTATAGGACGACACAAATTGAAGTCCAAACCGTCCATGTTAGTTTGAAATTACTGAAAATGATGAATCGATAAAAATAGACTACTTAGATTTGGCTTTTCTTCAGTACAGTTCGAACAAAACCAGAAATCGTGGGTGGTGGTGTGGTGGTGGTCCAATATCTTCACCGTCGTCTTCTCAGTAATCAAGGTATGTGAAAACCTCTGCACCTTCTCTCTCATCACTTTCTTTTTCTCTCTCTCTCCTATAATCATATTTTATGGCCGCTTCTTCACTCACCGCCGCCTTCTCCCGCCTCCGCCCCACCTTTCACAGGCCGCAGCCCCTGTTGTCTGACTTGTCTCCGCTCCCCACACTCTTTACTCTCAGACCTAAGGTTCATTATAAAAACATAAACTGAATAAATTAAATGCCCCTTTTAGTTTGATCTATCAATTCAATTTAGATTTTGTTCATATCGTGTATTTTTTTGTTATGTTTTTTTGCAGGTTTTCAATCAGCCCAGGAGATTTATATCGACAACTACTGTGATGGCTGCGAAAGAGTCTGCCGAGAACAACCCAGGACTTCAAAACTCTATAGATGAAGCCACCAAAGGCTATTTCTTACAGCAAACTGTATTTTTTCTATTAGCCCTCTTATATTGATTTCTTGATTATTGTTATTCTTATTTACACTGAAACAGTTCGGGATTCTACAGTTTAATGTATTTAAAATTAGTGAAGCTAATTAACCAAATAGTAATTTAAAGCCTAAAAACTTCTATCTTGAATATCAATTGTGTTTCTGCTTTCAGATGCTCAGGGTGAAGGATCCAAAAGTCAGTCTTGATTTCTACTCTCGAATAATGGGCATGTCGTAAGTGTTCTTGATACTTTCTATTTTCAGAAAAAAATTGATACCAATAGAAACTATTTTTATGCTTGTATACTCTGCACATGATAATCTATGTAGTTCGTAGGGAAATATACTGTGGAAGAAATTAGGTTAGAGAAATCAATGTTCTCTACATTGCAAGAGCTTTATTGTATATCATTTTTATAGCTTTCGATGTCTTTAGTATTTGAATTTCTCCTGCCAAATGTTAAGATAAAATGATTTTCACCTATCGCTTGCGTGATTGGAAGCTGGATTATTTGAGTTGGAAATATATTTCCAAGCTTTTGGAATCATCTGAAAGAAATATATTAGAACTATTTTCCGGATTCCAGGTTGCTTAAAAGGTTGGATTTTCCAGAGCTGAAGTTCACACTATACTTTTTGGGATATGAGGTGGATTAATTAAATTATTTACACAAAAATTTGATTAATTATGTTATGTCGATCTTAAAAGAAGTCTAAAAATCTATTGGCCTATTGGATCAGGACACATCCGAGGCTCCAAGTGATCCAGTTGAGCGAACATCTTGGGCATTTGGTAAAAAAGCTGCACTTGAGCTTACACAGTAAGAACTATCTTCTTTTCACATAGAGAATATGAGAGAAACAATTGTTTTCTTGCAACTTGCAAGTCCTTGATATATCATTAATTTTGTGACAGTAACTGGGGTAGTGAAACTGATCCTGATTTCAAGGGCTATCACAATGGAAACTCAGAGCCTCGTGGTTTTGGTATGTGAGATATTTGTAATTTACATTTTGGAAAAAATGTCATAAATGGATGAATTTTTAACTTTTGTGAGCTAGAGTAACTATGTCTTGTGATTCTTTTGTAATATTTGGAAGCTTAATATGTAATGGCATGCTTGCAGGACACATTGGTATAACTGTTGATGATGTTCATATGGCGTGCAAAAGATTCGAGAGTTTAGGAGTGGAGTTTGTGAAGAAACCTGAGGATGGTAAGTTTGTCATTTTAATTTATGAAATAAATGTTTTAACATTTTTCTTCATACGGATATTTGGTTGCTATTTATGGTTAGTATGCTTCATATATATAAGGTAAAAGTGCACAATTCATCCGTCAGCTTTAATCGGTATGGTTTTTGGGACATTGGTTTTATTTGTTGCAATAATCATCCCATAGCTTTTTTAATTATGTAAAATAGAGACAAATTTTGCCGGAAAATCATAAACTCGCCTGAAAATGTCACGTGCGTGGCACGTGACCTCCTTTTCCAGCGTTAGTAATTGACGTGGCAATTAAAAAAAAATAGAAAAAAGGAAAAACCCACGTTAGATGCCATACACAAAGCTATATTTCGCTGCCCGTATCTCCATATTGTCATGCTCTTCTAGCTTTTTCTTCTCCTTAATGCCACACTCTTCTCACTTTTTCTTCCCCATAATATAAACCCTAAACCAGAAATGGAACTATAGCAACCTAGGGTTTCTTCTTCGCGGTCAATTTCAGGTGGATTTCTGCTGAATTTTTTCTTCACGTAACCTAGGGTTTTTGTATCTTTCTCGTTTTTTCAATGGGAGAAAAGAACAAATTCAGTTTTTAGTTTTTTATGTTTAAGTGTTTTAATTTAAGTGTTTTAGGTTTTAATTTGGGGGTGGGTTTGCATTGTTGGCATCTGACGTGGGTTTCTCTATTTTCTATTTTTTTTATTGCCAAGTCAATCACCAACCCCAGAAAAGGAGGTCACGTGCAAGTCACGTGACATTTTCAGGCGAATTTATGATATTCCGGCAAAATTTGTCTCTATTTTGCATAATTAAAAAATATATGGGATGATTATTGCAACAATTGAAACCAATGTCCACAAAACCATAGCTGATTAAAGCTAACGGATGAGTTGTGCAATTTTTCCTATATATAATTCTCAATGCACAATTTTAATATCTATATTAAAGTACTATAATTTTGAAATTGTTTTGCTCAATATTATCTTGTCATTTTGTAAACAAGGATAAAGGTATGCTTCTTGTGTTTTAAATTCACCGTTCGTTTCCTTGTGTTAATCATAAAACATTTTAAAAACACTTTGGGAACTGAAAATATTTCTAACTTTTATTTTTAGGATTTATTGGAAGTTGCCAAAATGAGTTTGTTTAATGCTCATAAGGGGAAGACATGATGTCTACGCATTATATCGCAAATACAAAAATAAAAATAAATTCAATTGCTGATTATGATACCAGAACTTGGAAACTTCTAGGGATTAACACTTTTTTTTTTTTTTTCTTACAGTAAAGTGATTTAGGATTAGTATATAAAAATTACTCTACGGCCCTCGTTTTGTAGACCATCATATGAGAAATTTAAAATGGAAGCTAGTTAACTTTATTTATTTCAAGGGAAAATTACATTTTCCATCTCTAGGATTGTCTTACTATGAAATAAGGTCCACGTGTTTGTAAATGTTGGAATCATAGTCCCCCGTAGGTTTTAAAAATTGGCAATTTAAGGGCAAATTTTGACCGGACTTGACTCTGACTGCCTAAAAATGTGGCGATTTTTCTTATTTTCCGGCTCCATTTTAATACGTGGCTGCCACGTATTAAAATGTGGCTGGAAAATTCAAAACAGTGCCACACGTGCATCGCACTTGTGGTTTTCAGGCGATTAAAGTTAACGTCTATTAAATTTGTCTATAAATTGCCACTCACCAACTAGCTAATCAGACGCAAGCCCCTCCTCGGGTGGATTCCTCCTTTTGCTCCTCAGCCTAGGGGGTACTATAATTCAAACATTTACAGGCACATGGACCATATTTCCTAGTAGGTCTAATTGTATTTTTAGTTTTGTAACTACCAACTTCTAGCATTTGGGGTCTTAAGATTTTTTTACTTGCAATTTTAGTCCTATAATTTTGAAATTATAGCAATTTTAGTCCTTCAATTGTTGGAACCCTACTTCTCGCTGGAAATTGGCACTTGACATGTCGGAGATACACGTAAATTTCAATTTCTCATTGTCCACAATAGTATATGTGATGAGATAGATATTGTTATTTGTATCTACCCCCAATTGATATTGTTATACCTGGATCTGAAGTGGAGCTTACGTGTATCTCCAACATGCCACGTGCCAACTTCCGACGAGAAAGTAGGATTCCGGCGACTGAAGGACTAAAATTGCTATAATTTTAAAATTATAGGACTAAAATTGCAAGTAAAAAAACCTTAGAACCCAGAATGTTACACGTAGGTAGTTATAGAACTAAAAATGCAATTTGGCTTCATAGTAAGGCAATCCTCTTACTAATGCTAGAGGACGAAAATTGCAATTGCCCCTTTATTTCAACCGTACTCATTAGTTCTTTGTTGAATAGTTTTCAGGATTTAATTCAATTTTACATTTCAGGAAAAATTAAGGATATAGCATTCGTGAAGGATCCTGATGGTTACTGGATCGAAATCTTCGACACTACAACCATTGCCAAAACAACTGCTACTGCTGCTGTTTGATCCTTTTATTTTCCTGAGGTTATTTTCAAGAATTTGGAGAAATAATATAGTTGTTTTAAGGCATAATTATATGGTTCCTTGAATAATTGTTAGCCTCGAGATTTTTTTATCTTAATTGGAATTTGGAAAGCTCAGGCTATAAAGTCAATTTGCGAGATGTAAGAAGCTGTTTGTGTCAATTGTTGTGGTAAATGGTAATGTGCTTAATTTGCCTTAACTATTCTGTCAAACAATGATATTTACTTGTGTGGGAATGTGTTATTTGTGATGCACGGACGTTTTCTTTTAAAATTTCATGAACATAAAGTCATAAATTGGGTGAATCTATGTATATAAGAAAATGGGCTGATTTTCATATTATTTCGGAGGAAGATTGAGAGTTTGAAAACAGAGTCCGAACAAAATCGAATCCAAAGAACAAGATTTTCTTTAAATGAAACTTTTCATAATAAGTTCCTCATTATTAGCCTGCTAAATAAGCCAATTCATAGCATGGAAAGAGAGAAAAATGCAGATTTTGTCTTAAAAACTGGCTCATTTGTTAATTTCATAATTTGTAATATTCGTCCCATAAAGTATATTTTTTTACAAACGTGGTCCCGGATGTCGATTTTCATTAGTTTTTGGATGGAATAAACACGTATAACGTGCGTGCACATTAGTTGTTCAAATTAGGAGGGAAATTACAATCAAAGTCTGATTTGGAGGGAAATATTTACTTCGAATGTTAATTTTCCTATAAAGTGATAATATAAATCCAATTTTCTCCCTCTAATTGACCGTGTAATTTTCTTCTAATTTGAAGAATTAACGTGCATGCACGCTGCATGTGTTTAGTCCGTCCAAAAACTTATAGAAATTAACCTCCGAGACCATATTTGCAAAAAATTATACTTTATAGGAAGAATGTTGTAATTGGTAAATTGTGAAATTATTGGGAGGGTACTAAATTGAAAGATGAAGTAATAAATCTGCAATTTTCTCCTTAGAAAGACCATAAACTTCATGCAATGATGCCTTGTCTTTTGCGTGTGATTATTTTGTCTCCAGTCTCCATCTTCATCAATAATTCTGCTTTTACTTATTAAAAAAATTATAAACAAGAAGAAAATTTGGCATTTCATCTTAAAAATAAGTGGGAAAATATTGGACCCATCTTGTCCAAGTCTCTAAGTATCATAATATCATTGCTATTATAAAAAGGAAATGGATCATGTGGGAGTAAAATAATTGGCAAGATGAGATCTGAATCATATCTTATATTTTATATAGTTGTGATTGGTAAATTAAAGATATATGAAGTAGGGACAAGACAAAATTTTATGCTTCTTCCTCTAGGCAAAGCTTCAAAATTTGCTATTTTTTTGGTCCTCTGACACCATAGGGAAGTCACACCTTTTATTTTCTTATATGTATATTAATTTCATATGTCAGAAATCGAAATTCTAATTCCACTCTTTTGATCTTGGTACTTCGCCAGAAAAGACATTCCTGGCAAAACATTACCTCCCATCAGTTCATTAAAAGTACGAATTTCATCATATTGTAACATATTCATTTTTGTTTGGAAAAGTTTCACTTTTTGATCCCAAAGTTTAGAGTCCAGATCACTTTTGGTCCTAAGCTTTTCGAACTCATCAACTTTAGTTCCATTTATGTGAACTTTGATCAAATTAGGTCCCCTCCGCTAAGTATTTAACGGAGCATTCATGATTCATATGAGGCGTTAAATGTCTACATTGTCGTCCAATTTTGGACCCAAGGTATATATATATTTTTTTTCAAACACACGCATACTATTTGACCCTTGTTATTACAAAAAATCGAACTCAGATCTCCACACTGAAGTAATATCTGGTGACCATTAGGCCAAACTTCAATGGTTTTTCCAAAGTATATGGGTTAGTTGATATATTTGGTCTTACTTATATATAAATTTTTATATGTCCGGGTACACCTTTTGAGGCACTATAACCTTGGGAAAATTGAATTATACATCCACCAACTTTAAAAAGTTTGAAGTTTATAGCCACAAGTTATAAAATTAGGATATTACATCTAGATCTATTAAAAAGTTGCAATTTCCATCCATCTATGGCCAGAAAATTGAATTTCCGACTTAATTTGTGCACGTGAGCCGCACGTGAAATATTTTTCGGCCAAATTATGGTGTTGGCTGCCATGTAGATTAAAAAATTAACTTTACATGGCAGCCAACTGTACATAATTTGGCCATGATGAGGTGTTTTTTTTATCTACATGGCAACCAACTGTACATAATTTGGCCGGAAAATATTTCACGTACTGGTCACGTGTACAAATTAAGTCGAAAATTCAATTTTCCGCCAACAGGTGGATGAAAATTGCAACTTTTTTAATAGATCTAGATGTAATTTCCCAATTTTATAACTTGTGTCCCTAAAATCCAAACTTTTAAAGTTGGTGGATGTATAATTTAATTTTTCCCTATTACCTTTTATATTTTAACTCAATCTTACTTAATCTAATCTTTTAATTATTCTCCTATTTCTACACTATTATTCTAATAAAAAAACATGTAAACATAATTTGTAGATCGATCAAAAAACAAGAATGTTTATACTGTGTTAATTTAACTAAAAGTCCTAGATTCGAATTTTTAGAAAACTATTATTGATAAAAATAACTTTACCAAGGGAAATGAGATTTAGAAGAGAAAAGACAGGTACAAACACCATAATTTTGGACTTTATGTCATGTGTGATTTCCTATAAGGATTCTCTTTGAAATTACTCTGCGTTGAATATCTCTTGTTGCCGCCTGATCTTGTACTTTCCACCTAAATCATCATAGGTTATAACTTATGTGCGTTGAACACAAACTGCAGCAGACTTGGTAAAATTATTATATTACTATATATCACTATCAAGATATTTAAACTTCATATAATAAAAATAATAATAATCGATAGTTTCTGAGATTTGGAATAAAAAAAGGGAGAATTACATATAAGTTCTTAACGTTTACCATATTTATGTTTAGATCCATTTAAATACGTTTATTATATTTATATTTTTAAATTGGTCTATATTTAATCAAATTTAACGTAAAACGTGGGTTCGTAGATGTAAGCGACACACAAAATCATCTAGTTTAACTTTTATTGTATATATTTAGGTCCCACCATCGATTTAGAAGCAAATATTTATCAATTTAGGAACCTATATGTAAAAATATTGACCAATTTAAAAACTTATATATATAAATGAATTTAAATATAAATATAACAAACGTAGGAAGGAAAATGTAATTCGCTCTAAAAATACTATATAAATAGTGCTTGAATGTTTCAAAATACTACGACTTTATTTTTACTTTTCCCTGCCAATAAATGCTGTTCCGTCGACGGAAAATTAATCATTATTATGTTTTTCAAAAACGTAAAAGTCCTTAATAAGTACTTTCAAGTTTCAATCAATCACGTAAGTCAATCATGGATTTATTTATTTGGTTACGCATTCATAGTAAAGTAAGAGAAATTTTTATTAAAAGTCTTAACCATGAAATACTGAAACAGTAAAATGTTATTTCAAAATTTACCTCTAAACCTGAAAATATGAATAAAATTCTCAAATTTACAGTATTTTTACTTGTGCTAATAACAAATACATAAAAATTTATCAAGTTTAGTGGGGACATTGCACCCTATTCTGACCGATGTACCTCCGCCACTGTTTGAAATAGAATGTGTTTACACAAAATTTATTATTTGTAAAATAAAATGTCAAGACAAGAAATATGACATGAACAAAATGATATAAAACTTGAAGAAAAATATAATTTAAAGTAGAAAATCTCCTAACAAAAACCTATCCCCTAATTCTTTTATTTGATTTGATATCCGAGAGCGTTAGAGCTTGTTTTTGGATATGTAGGCAAGATTCTTTCCGAATTTGACGGATGAAATTACGAGATTTACCTTGAAGTCAAAGTCAAGCTTTAAAGTTGAAGGCCTTGATCACTTGAAGCTTGAACGAAGTTGTAGAGCGTCGCCATTGCATGACTTGAGACTTGAAGATTTGAAGGTTTGGAATTGAGGATTTGAAGAAGACTTGGAGATGTGGAAGAGTTATGGATTAGGAGCTTGTAGACTTATAGCTTTGGAGTTGAGAATTTGAAAACAAGGAGACTTGAAGACGCGGTCGGAGACTTGGAGACGCGTTTGGAGGAGCGGAGACTTGAAGACGCTGTCGGATGCTTGAAGGCTTGCCCGTGTAAAATGTCTGAACTCTTTGCACTGTCGTGGTCTCATAGTATATTGAATGAATTGCTCATGACCCCTTTATATAGGTGTTAGGAATAAGAGTTGCTCTTCCATCAGATGTCTTCTGATAATTATCTCTTGAATTTTTAAATAGAGATAATATCAAATAAAATCACTTAAATAATTTTTCTTAATTTTTCAAAGAGATATTATCAAATAAAAACACATAGATAATTATCTCTTTAATATATGAATTAATTGTAGAGAAATTATCAAACTGTATGACTTATGATAATTATCCATGGTAATCAAAATTTCCATGTCAACAGATGCCCCCACTTCAATGTTCGGCGAAGAACATATCAATATTTGCAAGAGAGGTGAAACTTGATGTAATCCTTTTGCTGATCACTTGATGAAAAAGACTTTTCTAACATGTGACTGAACTTGAAATTAAATTCAAGTTGCCTACGTACCCCATCAAGATGATCAAGTCATGACGTAGTTCAGTTTATTTTTTTCAACGTTTCGAGTTTTTATACTCGAATCAAAGAGTTCTTTACTTGAATTTGTAGAGATATTTTATACTCATATCAGTGAGTACATTTGATTTTCTGTTTATAAATAGTTTATACTTGTTTAGACTCTTATCAGGGAGTATTTCAAACAGTTTAGGCTCCTATCAAGGAGTATTTGAAATTTAGTTTTGAACTTCAATTGCCCCCGATATTCTTCCTTGTGCATTTTGACAGATTTGACTTCTTTGACAGAGAATTTTTTACTTGCATCTCTGATCTCTATTGACATATTACAGGAATCCACTTACCACTATCTCCAAGTTTAGTTGATAAGTTGGTCTCTAACTTGAAGTTTTCACCAATCAAGATTTCTTTCACCAAGATCGGGTCTAAGCTTCCAAACTGAAGTTCAATTGATGTCCCCCGTCGATGCAGGTGACGTGATCACATTACTTCGGAGGGCACTTTCAATGTTCAATAAGGTTGTTACACTTGTAGTATTCACATAAACAATATCTTCATTGTCGAGGATGATTTTTCCTTCCGTCACTTATTCTTTAACAAAAAATAGTTCTCTGTCGGATGACTGACGATGCGATAATACTTGCCATATTTTGAGTTATTCACTCTTTCACTTTCTTCAGGGCACTTTAATTCTGGTAGCTCAATCAATTTATGTGCTAATAGTTCATCGAAGATATCAGATACATCAGAGTCTGGAAAAGGATGCTCTTTCTCCTGCATTTCTTTTAGTGTGAGTTTGCATCTTTCGCTTACACGAAGTTGTTCTTAACTTTTCTGAAAACTTTTATGGTTGGATGTGGGATTGTTGATCGATGTATGCATAGACTCTTTGGCTTCACTGTTGTTCTGATGTTCTTCTTGATCGTTTCTAGAGAAGTTGACTCCACAATTGACAATAAGGAGTTCCATGTCGTTTTGGCGGGTAGCTAATTCTTCAAAGTTGCAAGGCTTTATTCCTTGAAGGATATAGAGAAGTCTCCAATTCATCCCTTATATACATATCTCCACTGCGGATATTTCTATGAGCTTATCTTTGCAGTTCAAACTTAGTGCTCTCCAACGGTTGATGTAATTCATGACCGGTTTCTCTTTCCTTTGTTTCATGTTTATCAACTCGATCATGCTTACTGTGCGATGAGTGCTATAGAAGCGGTTGAGAAATTCCTTATCCATCTGATCCCAACTATTGATTGACTCAGGTTCCAGATCAACATACCAGTCAAAAGCATTTCTTTTGAGCTTTTTCGAGCGTACGAATGCCTTACAAGATGATCAACATATGTTCCCATATTATTGCATATTTTGATGAAATGAACTATGTGTTGCTTTCGGTTGCCCTTTCCGTTGAATTGTTGAAACATTGGTGGTTGATAACCCATTGGGATCCTTAGCGTGTCGATGTATTTCTCATAGGGCTTCGAGTATGCAACATAATTCTGAGATGACGCACCATACTGAGCTCTTATTATGTTGACAATCATATCTTGGAGCTCTTGCACAGATAGTGTTGCGCCGGATGTAGTGTATATATCAGTGTTTGAAGGAGTCACATTTACATGCTTTCTGTTCGTAGTAGTCTGAATCGGAGGGGGGTAGAGGACGGTGGCCAGAATCGTCCGGATTGTTGTTCTCGAGCTTGTTCATCAGTTGAGCGATTTGAAAGTCCTTATCCTCTAAAGTCTTTTGCATGTCTGCCATTGCTTAAGCGATTTGGAGACGCGGTTGGAGGCACGGAGACTTGAAAGCGCTATTGGATGATTGAAGGCTTGCCCGTGTAGAACGTCTGAACTCTTTACTCTGTCGTTGTCTCGTAGTATGTTGAATGAACTGCCCATGACCCCTTTATATAGGTGTTAGGAATAAGAGTTTCTCTTCAATCAGATATCTTCTGATAATTATCTCTTGAATTTTTAAATACAGATAATATCAAATAAAATTACTTAAATAATTTTCTCTTAATTTTTCTAAGCAATATTATCAAATAACAACATATAGATAATTATCTCTTCAGTATATGAATTTATTGTAGAGATATTATCAAAGTATATGACTTATGATAATTATCCATGGTAATTAAATTACCATGTCAATAGAATGTATTTAAATAAAAGATTTTTAAAAACTGGCCAATTTTTTTAAGTGACTTATGATATCGTCTAAATTACAAATTCATCGCAATATCACAAAAGAGTAGCTTAAAATATTGGGATTCAATAATTTAAAGTAAAGTATATTGTAATTTTAAACTATTTAAATACACCTAAAGACTTTTTTATTTATACTATATATATATATTATAAAAGTACGAATAGCCTTTTGAGTTTCTTGAAACTTATGAATAGTCTAAAATAATCTTTTAATAACCTTTTTAATAATCTTTATTTAAGGATAATTGTGTAATTTTATATTAATTCTAAAAAACACGTAATTAAGTAGAAGTAAACTTCTTTTATGAAGTAGAAATTAGAATCCTACTCCATTTTATACTTCATTCCTTAGAGTCCTATATGTTTATACATTCAGTTTTACCTAATCTAGAATAGCAATCGAATAAATAGAAGAATTTTAAATAGTGATGGAGAATCATTAAAATAATATCACTATTGCAAATATACAATTAACAAGGTACTTTTGATGAAGAAAAAAATCAATTTATTAAATGAACATAAAGTTAGGAGAATCTTTATAATCATATAATGTTTTAAAAATAAGAAAGTATTTTCAATGCAGAAAAAATATAATTTAATTAATCAACATAAAGTTAGGATATTAAAAAGTTTGTTTATTTTCCTGGAGGTTGTTTATTAAAAATATAACATAAGATATTGAAGAGCGTGATAGCATAGAAGGGAAAGAAGAAAATGAAAAAAAAATATATATATGCATGATATAGAAAAGTTGAAAGATAAAATATTAAAAGATAAACTATAAGAGAATTTTCCAATCCAATATCAAAAGTTGACTGACTTCCGTTACATTAGGAGTCTATTATTGTACAGTCCAAGCCTAATTATTTGTAATCTTCAATCTTGTTAGTAATAAATTCTCGAAAAACCTATTTGCAAATACTAAAGATTTAATGTCAAAAGGCATGTTTATTGATAAAATACATTTGAAAGTTAAATAAGAGCAACATCTTCTTTTCCATTGTTCAATAGTGAAAGTGTACAATAGTGAACAATTAACATAAAAAGAGACCTTCAATAAATAAAGTGATTGACTTAACAAGTTAAAAAGTATAAAAAAATAGTGGTAAATAAAAATATGATATCAAACAAACGCATATAATCTTAAAAGTTAAAAGTAACATATGTTATAATAATTTTCACATTCAATAAATAATTAAAAAAAGATAGATATTAAACAATTAACCAAAAATTTATCTCAATTATCTCATTTTTGGTTAATTGTTTAATATCTATCTTTTTTTAATTATTTATTGAATGTGAAAATTATTATAACATATGTTACTTTTAACTTTTAAGATTATATGCGTTTGTTTGATATCATATTTTTATTTACCACTATTTTTTTATACTTTTTAATTTGTTAATATATATATATATATATATATATATATATATATATATATATATATATATACACCACCCAAATATAGCGCCCCCAATGCTACATCCCGCACCAAGGTGTACCTCAAATATTGGTTTACAACCTATATTCAAGATTTTCTCAGCGAACGGACAAAATCCTGACTAGGCGGAAGCTACCAACTAAACAACATCAATAGTAAGCAAAACCCTGCACAATATGGTAACTATCAAGATCATCACTGTCAAAACGATAATCATAGGTAGTGACCTGTACAATCTAGCAAAACATAGCTCTCGAAACCACACAAGTACAGTGACCTACAATGATTTACAATGATACAACTCCAATCATAAGACATGACAGGTTATAAGGGTTTACAAAAGTAAATATACAATACGAGCCTCAACTAGACGACTCCTGCCACCTATACACGACACGCTGCCTAGTGACACCTGTCTGCAGCCAAAATCAAAAGGGAAGAGGCGTAAGTCAAAATGACTTAGTGAGGGGGAATATATATATATATATACATATATATATATATATATATATATATATATATATATATATTATAAAACAGAACAAAGGTTCACTATTTAATGTTAAACGAGCAAATAAAGAAATAAACAGAAACAAAAATTATCCAAGTTTTATCTGCAAGAAATTGCTAGTGAACCAATATAAGAGAATCCAATCATAAATAGATACCCGGTGAGAACGGAAAATTCTCCAAGCTTAACACCCAAAATAATTAGAAAATAGAAACCTGCCTTATTCCTCCAAATGATAGTCAAGGAGCTACCTCGAACTACCCAATCAGACAAACAGGGGTTACACTGCAAATGTAATCACCCAACTCATGTGCTCGCCTTATCGACAACTCCGACGATACGAACGAACAACACTTCACAAAAGGGGTACGTGTGGGGATCAGCCTTTGGCGCACACCTCTAGGCCTCACCTTCCAGCTACCCCGGACCCATATCCCCCAAGGGCGTCCCCAAGGGTCTAATAACAGATTCTCGCATTTCAGAAAATAGAGTTTCCCTTACAAGCCAAAGTGGCTTATCTTTCGAAAACAAAACAGATTTTTCGTAATTATAAGTACAAAAGGATTTTTCGTATATTAAAGCATTTTTCTTTAAATTTGATCAAGATAATAATTCAACTATCTAGTAAGTATAGCAATAGGGGACAGGAAGACAATAAAACTCATAAAGTAAGGCTTCGGGTATGGGAGTATATATCTACATATATATATGATAATGACTGCAGGAAAGAAATGAAACCTCACCTGAATATCCAAAAGATAGCAAAAAGGGATCGTCCGACACAATATCAGGGTTCCTTTGGAGGATCACCTGTTAATAAAAGACTATGGGGTAAGACTCGACTCGACTAACCAAATAAGACATGACCGACATGTACGGCTATAATCTTAATCACGTAATAATATTACATACAAACAATTCACTAGTTAATTAAACACACTTAAAGTAAAAGAATAAGGTAATTAATATAGCAATTTAATCATTACTAATAATACTTACAATTCAACTTGATTAGTTAAAGTATGATGTTATTTTAACCAATTAACTAATATAAAGCCTACCGAAATTACTATGTTACTGAAGTAGAAAAATTAATATAAAATCCTTATTATTAAATAATATTCAATTAATTTTATTGAAATGTGCAATTTCCGGTTTTCAGTATTTCGGGGAAAGCGTTAATGATTAAGATGTGATGTGCTCTTACTTGTATCCATATTTTAATAATAGACTAGAACATAGATATAGGGGAATATATGTATGTTTTGTCATTAATTGTAGGTAAACTCTTACACAAGATTTATATATATATATATTTCCTTACAACCTCTATCATTATATAAAAAAAACTAAAACTTTAAATTATTTAAATATGATAAATAGTTTATACCAAAATAATTTATTTTTCTTTAATATGTTCATAATACGTATAACTATTTACAACATTAATATTTGAGAAACAAAAATAATTACCTGTATTCACGCTCAATTTCTATGTAGTTAATAAATTAATCATAATAATATTTTGATTGCTTTGAAGAGGTGTAATACCAATTATAAAGTCTTAAGTACTTTGGCAGGTATAGTGGTAACACATTAGAGGCTTTACGCCTCCGGTGGTCTTAATGAAGGTAATGAGAGGTTATTTTTGTTGGAATCGTATACCCGGCACAAATAGAATTTAAAAATTTTATGCCGGAAAAACAAAAACTAATTCTCTAGGAAGTTTAATATCCGTTTAATGAATTTTTCACAAAACAGAGTGATCAAGAATAATCATCTTTTAGCACGCCTGTTGTTGTAGGGAAGTGAAGTTCTCATGAACTTAGATCCACAATTGTTTGCCATACAGAGACTCCAATCCAGAAGCCCTATGAGATTGAATCCACGAACTGAATCCTCCACACCACAATTTGGTTATAACTAGCACAAACCAAATTGGCAAGAACTTTGAATCTTTTAAAAAGACTTTGTTCTTGAATTTCGTATTTCACAAGAAATACAAGAACTAATATTAGAGAAAAAACTGAAGAACTATTCTACGTTTAGAAAACAAAGAGATTTATGTGTATTGTGAATGAACTGCTAGTTGTCTTATAAATAGGAGCAAGTGGCCGAAAACCCTGATGCCCATAGGGCAGGAATTTTCACCCCTCTCAGCTATTGGGTCAAGCATGTCCGGGCTTGGTCCAGTTCAGTATTTACTGGATCAGGCTTTATTAATTAATTCCTTTCAAACTTTAATTAATGGAGCAGTTCAAACTTATTTGGACTTTAATATATTTAATTGAATCAAGCTTAAGTAAACTAAAGCCCACTCAATTAAATACCCAGTAACTGAATTAGATAAATCAATTATCTATATAAGTTAAATTAATTAACTTATGTCATTCATACTTAATACTCACTAGTATTAATTGAATTTCTCTTATTGATTGAATTAACATTCATACCATTAATTCATTATCAACGTACAACATTGATCATAAGTTCTATGGTATAGAGAAACCAGTTCATTGTTTGACCCATCGGGTTCACCGAATGAATAACAACTATAAAGTTATCTTGACAAATCAAATAACTCTCATTTAAATAAGTGTCCCCACTTATAATTGTAGCGGGCACCGCAAACGGGTAACGCACGCCCCGCACTGAGCCCCGACCCGGAGCCGAAATGGGATCCGACCCGAACCGAAACCCGGCGAACGGCAAGCATTTACTCAATTACTAGGCGGGGTTTCAAAAACAACAAAATAAAACGACAGAGACGCGGAAGCAATAATAAACCGAACATTAAAACATAAATAAATGCACAAGTATTAAAGCCCACCAAGGCTAACGAAAATCAATTACATAGTTAATTAACGGGTTCTATACAATATCCCGATAAATATAATGACGGGTTCAAAGTATATATAATCCCGAATACAACATAATAACACAATTTTCTAAAATCGTAAAATTTAAATAATATCTAAACGGCGAAAAGGAATATACATGAGAAAATAAATACAACTCTACGACGACGACGACGAATCCCGCCTAGTATCCTGAAACCAATATAGGGGTAAAACAGAGGGGGTTAGTCAAACGACTAAGTGAGGAGGGAATAATAATGTATATAATAAAACGGAAAATAAATCACCAATTTTATAATTAAAAGAAATCAACATAAACGAAAGGTTTTCGTAATCGGGTGGTGATTTAACATAAAACATAACTTATCATATGACTCGGCGAGACGAGCCCTGAACTCCAATTTCCAAAACATAAAACCGGAAACCACACTTATTCCTCCAATGTAGCCGGACTGCAAACCCGAACTACTCATATCATACGGGAATAACTCAGGTACTCAAAGGGCTGCCACTCCGGCCTCACCCCGAGCTCCCAAATGGAGGAAACTATAGGATTTACGCCGTAGACCCGACGTCTACCGACTTCGTCCTATCGCTCTTACTCCGGGCCCAAACAAACATGCATACATATCATAACTCGCTTTTCAAATTATTTCGGGTTGGCCAAAAGACCGTTCGAGACATGTCATATGCGAGGCCGAAGGCCAAAGTTCGCCTTAGAAAACAAAAGGTTTTACATGTCTCTTTCGTAAACATTTCAAAGACTATACGTAGTACTTTTTCATATCAAATCATTTTCAATAAATCACATAAACATAATAATCATAAATATCTATTAAGTATATATATAACCGGTGTGAAAACAAAACATAAACGTGGCTTATATCGGGAGAGGCTTATTTATATATATACGTAATAATACTGGAAACAGAAAAGGAAAGCCTCACCTAGCTATGCAAAATAAGAGCAAAAAGCAAGAACCGGCGCTACTCCACGAGAGTATCGTCTGCAAAAATACCAGGACACAACCAAATAAGACTAACGACGACGCACGGCTTATACGAAAATATTAAAACACATAGAAGCACGATACACAATCAAACAAAGCACTTAAGTTCAAATTCTCAAACGAAAACAGAGTAATTCATGCATTTAAAAATGCAAATCAAATCCAAACGCAACGAAACTTTACGGACATGCTTAAATTATCATAAAGGAGTATGCATTCGAATTTCGGGAAAATCGGACTTCACATGCAAAAGTTAGAAAATTTAACGAAAACTTAAAACGCACTATTCATAGACCCGAACATGTTATAAATTCGTAAATCATGCAATTCACATCTATTTCATATATATCGAATACACGAGCGAAGAAAGAATTCGGAAAAGACGAGTCTCGGAGGGACCCGTAGTGCAAAACGGGCCCTGACTTACAGAAGGTCAGGGCACTGTTCGACCAGGCCACACGGCCTTGTGCCAGTGTGCCGAGGCCGTGCACAATCGGACGAACACGCACGGCCTCATGCACACGGCCTCAATGCCGTGTGCACAGCCCGTGCACCATCCCAAACACGCACGGTCTCTTGCACGGCCGTGCAAGAGGCCGTGTACACCCACACGGGCTTGCCACACCCCGTGTGCATGGCCCGTGTGCGTAAAAATTGAGCAGAACATGCAGAACATCAAACCCAATACGCGAAAATCAATCCTAATTCAACATTTAACTAATTAAACATGCGAATTAATCCCTGATTTTCACATATAATCATCTACAACATATAATCTACATATAGAAACGATAATCACAAAATTGCATCCACAAATTCTATAAAAATCACATAAAACCTAATAATACCTACTATTCACAAAAACGAGAAAAACGAAGTATAGAAGACATTAAACGAGAGAATCGTTAGAAGCTTACTCGTAGAAAAGATCGCGAGAAATTCGTAGGCGTAAACGATTCGAAAATCCGTCGGGAAACGAAGTCGGGACGATCGATTGAAATCTCTTCCTTCTCTTTCTCTTTTTCCTCCTCTTTTCTTTTCTTTTCTTCCTTGTTGATTTTTTTGAACGAGAGTGTGAGGTGAGAGAGATTGACTTAGTCAATTAAGTTGACTAGGTTTAAAATCGAAGGGGGGTAAAATCGTAATTTTGTAAAATAAGTTTGAAAACTCACGTTGTCCAAATAATACGTAATTACAGTCAAAATTCATATAATTAAACGCACATTGACAATTAGTGATTTAAATATCAAAATTCACTCATTTACGAAATTATCCTAATATCTTAGAATAAATATCAAATTAAAATAATAATTTGCGAAATTACTCGATTCAAATATACCGAATTATAAATCGGATTTTCGGGTCGTTACAATAATGGTACATAGTAAGACTTCAGATATGTACTAGCACAATCGTCAGTCCACCTAGCAAACGGTGAAAGCATGTTGTCAAATCAACCTTTAACGGTCAACGACCTTATGTGAGATACGTTCTCTCCATCTGATAATTCCCGATAA
Organism: Verbena officinalis; assembly: GCA_958496215.1. Classification (NCBI taxonomy): domain Eukaryota; kingdom Viridiplantae; phylum Streptophyta; class Magnoliopsida; order Lamiales; family Verbenaceae; genus Verbena; species Verbena officinalis. The sequence continues at coordinate 33,895,493 of OY292386.1, read as the reverse complement.
GATTTAAGGCATGGGTTTAAGAAACCTTATATGACATTTATCGTATACGACTGTATATAAATGAATGTCGGGTGATTCTTAACTGAAGGAGAACATTTCCTTAATTTGAATCTTTTATTACTTCGGCCGGAGATTACTTTAATAAACATTCTATTCAGAACAAATAGAAATTCACTCGCTATAAGCATTGAGCAGACGGATCCTATCTTAACATTCATATATCTCCATACTTTATTCAATTGTCACTATTATGAACTTATGATCTTTTGTAAATAGTTATCATAAAGAAAAGATCATATCAAATGACTATCTCCTAAATATGAGATATCACGAATCCTCAAGTCAAGGGATTAATTGCTCACGTCGTTTAACCTAGACTTAATTCAATTACTTAGAGGTTATAGCCTCTCCCATTTGAGTGTCTCGGTTGGGATCCTCAGTGCAATTGTTGTTTACCTAACAGCCACCCAATGTGAGTACAAGTGTTCTGACTAACACTCCCATACTATGAAACACAATGTTTCTGTAGTCACACTGCAAGTCTACAATTGAGTTCAAAAGCGATGCTCCCACTTATCTTTTATGAACTCGTTTCGACTTGGAGTCTATTTGAATTACACCTTAATCACTTGTTTCATATAACTTACCTAAGTTAAAAGTGATACGGTTAAAGTAATTCAGAAGTTTCTTTAGTTTCATTAATATAAGTTATAACAATAAAGAAACTAAATGCTATAACATGAAATAAAGAAGATTTGCCTCAAGATATAAAATATCTCCTTTATTATTAAATCAAAGATTGTCAATATACAAAAGGAATAGCCTAATACAATTGGCTGCAGGGTACTATTCCTTTCAATTTTTATAATTTTGTCAAGTACTTAGTGAATAATATTTTTAATTACCTAACAAAATACGGATTTTGATAAGATTTCTTACTTTGATCTTGGCTTATTTTTCGCTCACCTATTAATGCTTTTAATATTGATGGGTAAATTGTTATTTGTCAAATAAGAGCAACTTTTCGTAATTACAATAAAAGGGATATACGTAGTATTAAACAATATATTAAATTAAAACCACCATATTAAATAAATTTATTAAGAAAAAAGAAATAACAACATAAAAAATTTATTACAAGAAATTTACTGATACCACCATTCTACTTAGAAAACCATAATTTTTAGCCCAATAAGAATAGACTTTACTATCAAATTTATGTTCACATTGTTATTTGACTATCATTTCTTCAAACAACATTAAATTATTCTATATGTTAAGTTTAAACTATTCAACGTGTTTGACTTGAAGTATGAAAGTTAACAATGCATCAAGAAACTTGCATATTCACTTCTAATTCTGGTTATGCATACATAATATTCATTATTTGGTCCTTTTGATTTTTTCTATTTGTATTATATTTTATTTGGTTTTCATTTTATTTTATTAACGGATAGATATGACGGGGACTCATATCTGACAAATTGATTCGCGCATGCAGTAAACAATTTACCAAAATTATTTTCGGAATTTTAATGCTAACTCTATTTTGGATTTATTTTAAAAAATATTAAGATAAAGTTAGCATTATAAATAATTTGGATAATAATCTGAACTCTTTAAGCTTTGCATCTTCTTCAGGAGACCATGGACCCTTCTTCACATTTGCCTTTTCACAGCAAGGAGCTCTCCCCATCTCTCTCTCTCTAGATCTCTTTCTCTGACTCTCTCTAAAGAATATTATTTTTTCTGCTGTCTAATGTGCATCTATATGTTGGGTTCTGGAGAACACTTGTCTCAGTACAGCTTTAATTTATCTCTCTCTTTCTCTACTATGATTTGGATTTGGAGTTTGCAGTTGTGGTGCATGTGGCTTTTTCTTGGGCATTTTATTGAGAGAGTTGGATTAAGAAGTACAGTAGAAAGTCATCATTATTATTAGTTAGTACATTAGCTAGGTAGCTGAAGTTAAAAGGTCAAAGGTACATAGTTACATAGGCTTATGACTTATTTTTATTTGATCAGATCATGTAAGAAGTTTCGATCCCTAATGACTAGCCTCTTTCCAGCTTATTATTTATCCTAAGATTGTCCTTCACAAGTTAAATACTGACACGTAACAATACTGGTACAACATGGGTTCTTAAAAACAACAAAAAAAAGTTAAGAAAGTAATGATTATAACTATAATTAAGGATTTTGGATGGAGTTGGAACCACAATATACCACATATATAATTGTAAGAAAAATTGTAAAATGGGGGCACTAATTTGTACATGTTTTGTACAATAATTTATCTACCTTTAACAGCTCCCTGTTATTTTTACTAGTAGCATAAAACACTTAACCGTTTGAGTTACGTTCCTAAGCAATCATCGCATGGCTAGTATAAAACATATTAGTTAGTAATTTGTTTTTGTTTCCTATCAGATTTTTTTTTCGAGCTCAGGTACCAATCCGGCCAGTTACTCTATTCACAAGAATTTAAATTCTAAATCTTGTTTTAATTGCTTATAGGATCCAATGCCTCATCCCAGACCAATTTACATTTGGATTTGGATTTAACTTCAGTATATATAAAGTTAAGTGAACTATATATTAATACTTAGTAATTATTTAACCTCTAATTAGAACTATTAATTACTTACACTCAAATTGGGAATATTTCAAAGAGTTTACTCATAAATAACTCTTGTCAAACTTCAACAACCATGCAAACGGCAAATATGAATTTCTTTGACTCTAATTGTCAAAATACTTTAGGCGACAACCTTCAAGACTTTGTTATTTGTCTCCTTCCTGAAGAACTTTGTCCATATTTAAATACTAATAATACTTTCATACATAAGTCATAACCAAATTGAAAACAGCTAGCAAAAAATTGAGGTAGCTAGCTAGGAAAGTAACTAATAAATTAATATTTTTAATTAAAGTGTTTGAAAAGTCTAATAAATCCGTAAAACACAAGGAAATTTTCTAAATTATCCTATTAATATTTAAAATTAAGAAATTATTTACATGTATTGATTGCGCAAATGGGTAAATTATCCTATTAATATTTAAAATTAAGAAATTGTTTACATGTATTGATTGCGCAAATGGACCCATTAATTATAATGCCACTCTAAAATTCCTATAATTTGTTATTTTGTGATGTTTACTTTTGCTCATTATTGCTACAGTAGCGTGAGTTAACGCAGGCGAAGAAAAGATGCTGCTAAATAATATGGAATTTGGCAGATAAGAACCGAGTTTGACAGTTTAAAGCGGATCTACAACGAAGAAAAATAAACACCACTCCTGATTTATTTTTAGGGACATAAACGCCACTTAAAAGAGAAGTAAACAATTTCTAACTGTGTTTAAAAGTATCCCCTATTGATGCTGTGAAAGAAATTGATAAAACATATTGTTGAGTGTATTTCGATCCCTGTTGGGCTAAATTTAGCTTACCTAAGTTGATGAGTGCTAAGCAATAGTCAACTCTTTAACGTGGACCCTCTGAAAAATTGATAATCATAACAACAATGGTCAATCATTAATCCAATCAAATCAATGGGACCATTTTACTGTGAGGTGCCGTGATAGGCGTCCCAAACAACAACAGCTCGTCATAAATTTATTTTTTTTTTATTTTTCTATTGGCTTAATTAATTAAAAATTTAATTCACATGCACGTACAGTAGCCATGCCTGTTGTTTAATCATCAAATTAATTTTATATCTTTATTGCATGGCTTGATCTTATTATAATGTCGCTTGAAATAAGACTGAGATTTTGAATGTTTGGCTGTCATTTTCTATGCTATAGCCACCATGCAAATTGAAAATTGCCTATATATATATATATATATATATATATACAATATTATATTTATTTTTTTATGATAGTGCAAGTCTTCTGTTATAGTATAAAAAATTCATACTGGGCCTGACTTATTCAATAGTAAAAGGAGAATCCAATATGATACACAAATTAAATAATTCATATCGACCAACAAGAATTATTTAATATTTAATTTAGCAGTTACCTTGGGGCGAAAAAAATCTAATGAATTAATTAATTAAGAAGTGTCTAATCAAAATTTAGAAAGTCTTAATTAATTAGGGATGCTATAACGACCTTTTTCAAAATTAATATGCTAGCTAGTTGGCAAATACACAACCAAGGTCAATGCAGAAATTTTCTGGTAATCTCAGAGTCCATGTTTTGTGGGATTAAGCTGGCCTGGGAATTAATTAAGAACAATGACCTCTTAATTTATTTATGTATTTTGTTACTGTAACAGTATGTTCCCAAATACGGCACAGTCCAGTACTAGGCGGATTTGTTTGAGAAAGCATCAACAATCAACCAAACGAAAGCGCAGAGCAATAATCAATAAAATTGTGCATAATCGGACCTCATTCTCGTTATGAAGTGTAACTTCGTGCGGGGCGTCATGCACGTCACACCGTATTTGGGGACATGCCGTTACAGTTACAAAGCAAGGTTTTCTTGAATGGGGATCTACTTCTTGCTTCCTAGCTCATTAATGGAGTGTTCATCACTCTCATGAGTTAATTTGAAATATTTATTTCCTTAATCTAAGAATTAACAATTCGTTTACATTAAGTTGGTTACCCAAGTGGAATAAGATAATGACAAATTAATATGAGCAAAATTACAAGATAATGAAGTTTGCTTATACCCATTATCTTGACTCTTCAAAAAACGAGTAGCAGTGTAAGGAGGCAAATGAAGAATAAAGGTCGCCAGGATATAAGCAAAAATGTTTTGCACGACCAATTAATTATGGCAGATAACTGATATAATAGGTAGAAGTAATGAGTTCTAAGTGTCTCGTAGCGAAATAAGCCCAAAAAAAAAAAAAAAAAATTAACTAATTACAAAAACTGAGGGGAGGGGGCGGATACCCCTACCAGCCCCTCCTTTTGAGGTTAATGATTGTACTTGGTAAAACAATATATATCAAATTGCAGTTCAGATCTTTCATCCCAATCGATGTTATATCATTTATTTCAAATTTGTACATAAGTATAAAGCTTATTATGATCACATAATTGTTTGCATGTATTTATAAAATGGATTAAGAGAGTAATTAGATATAAAAAAAAATCTGCGATCGAACATAAATACATAAAATCTATACCAAAAGAAATGCACAAAGGGAAAAGCTAGGTTTTTTTTAAAACTATGTACTGTCAACAAAACAAATAATATTTCCCTTAATTTTCCAATAACAACACAAAACCCCAGAAACTACAATTTTTTAATTTTTTATCATCTTCCCACCATGCCTCTTCAGATCTTCCCAATGGTACTTACACTCTTACAGTCAGTTTTGTATCAGTAATAGTACATCCCAGACTTCTCATGCGTCTTGTTTTCATCATTATTCAACATCAAATTGTTAACAATATTGCAGCCATTGCCACTGCTAATCAGCTGCTTCAATTCTTCAAGATCGTACTGCAATTGAATGTTCTCCACCAACCCATTTGGCTTTTCATCAATTATTGAACTCATTTGATCTCTGCCATAATGAAGCATAAATTTCTGACTCTCCTGAAACCCACTTGAGATCAAACCCTGATAACACCCAATTTCCTCCTGCTTCACATGATCTTTGCTGCAACTCCCGTCAGATGTTGAAGAACAGCTCGCTTGTTCATGGCTTCCACCGAACATAAGCATATTACTCTCCTTCACGGGGTTATTATAATAATTATACTGATGAAAATCCACCAAACCCTGATCCTGGTTTTGCAGATTACTATAAGTGTACGAGCTGTAATTTTGACTGGTACTGAATAATGGAAGCTGGTTGTTGTTACTGTAGAGAAAATTTTGCTGGGCGTGATGATCGTTAATGGCGGTGACAGATTTGTTGTAAAACGAGTTGTATAACTGAGATAGGGTCGATAGAGGTATTTGAGACGAATTTAGTGACGATTGAATCTGGGTTAATCCTGATGAAGAAATTGATGGTAATGGTGAAAATTTTCCTAAGAGTTTTTTCTTCAGTTTTGTGTTCCAGTAATTCTTGATATCGTTGTCTGTCCTCCCTGGTAACTGAGCAGCTATTATTGACCACCTGCATTTGTTGGAAAAAAATGAAAGTTCTTTTAAGAGATTTTTAGCAGAGAAATTTCCCATTAGAAGAAAGTTTTGAGCTTTTCTGTGTCAACAGATGTGACTGATGAAAATTAATTTGATGGTGATACTGAACTTGACATGCACGCACTAAATTGTCCAAATATAGAAAAACCCTTTTGAATATAGAAAAACCCTTTTGACATTTTATGTATCACTCAAATGTTGTGTGTGTGTGTCTGTTTGTATTTATGTATATATTTCTTCCGATGGTTTCTTAATTAATTTCCTGTTTTGGTAGGAAGTAAGATGGATACTGTCATTTCCAGCAGATAAATATATACAAAGTTGAAGAATTTAAATTTTTAGGTTATTTGGAATCTGTAAAAGAACCTTTCCAAAACAGCCTAAAATTATGCAGAAAAACCCTGATCAGAAAAAGAAGAAGATGGAGATTTTGATTTTTGACTGTATATTATATGCATATATAGAATATACATATATATATATATATATATATATATATATATATATATATAAATTAGATGTATACCTGCTTCCAATGCTAGCATAAAGCGTACAAATTACTCTGTCTTCCTCTTCAGAAAATTCGCCATGTTTGATATTAGGCCGAAGATAATTAAGCCACCTCAATCTGCAGCTCTTTCCGCATCTTTTCAAACCTGCGCAAATTCAACACAACAATTAGTCCCACAGAGAGAGAGAGAGAGAGAGAGAGAGAGAGACAGAGAGAGACAGAGACAGAGAGAGAGAGAGAGAGAGAGAGAGAGAGGGAGAGGGAGAGAGAGATTTTCCAGCTTACCAGCTTTCTGAGGTAGAGCAATCCAGTTTCCACCAGTACCAAATTTTTCAATGAACTCTTTAAGCTTTGCATCTTCTTCAGGAGACCATGGACCCTTCTTCACATTTGCCTTATCACAGCAAGGAGCTCTCCCCATCTCTCTCTCTCTAGATCTCTTTCTCTGACTCTCTCTAAAGAATATTATTTTTTCTGCTGTCTAATGTGCATCTATATGTTGGGTTCTGGAGAACACTTGTCTTAGTACAGCTTTAATTTATCTCTCTCTTTCTCTACTATGATTTGGATTTGGAGTTTGCAGTTGTGGTGCATGTGGCTTTTTCTTGGGCATTTTATTGAGAGAGTTGGATTAAGAAGTACAGTAGAAAGTCATCATTATTATTAGTTAGTACATTAGCTAGGTAGCTGAAGTTAAAAGGTCAAAGGTACATAGTTACATAGGCTTATGACTTATTTTTATTTGATCAGATCATGTAAGAAGTTTCGATCCCTAATGACTAGCCTCTTTCCAGCTTATTATTTATCCTAAGATTGTCCTTCACAAGTTAAATAGTGACACGTAACAATACTGGTACAACATGGGTTCTTAAAAACAACAAAAAAAAATTTAAGAAAGTAATGATTATAACTATAATTAAGGATTTTGGATGGAGTTGGAACCACAATATACCACATATATAATTGTAAGAAAAATTGTGGGACACTAATTTGTACATGTTTTGTACAATAATTTCTCTACCTTTAACAGCTCCCTGTTTTTTTAAAATTTTGAATGTAGGTCAAGCTCAATCTTGTTCAAATAGTACGGATGTAAGATAATTAGAAGTAATCTATAATCAGAAACTTAATTAATTGTGGTCTCCAAACTGATCAAAAGCACTGGTCATTGACAAATGTATATATATATATATATATATATATATATATATATATATATATATATTTATTTTTTTTTAAATTATCGGTTCGGGTAATCCTACATTGAGGTCTTTAATCCAATTTGGGGCTTAGTCACACAAATGTATATATATATTTTTTTTTTTAAAATGTAAATATGTTTTTTTTTCTTCTAAAGTTGGTCTAGTGAAATGAGTTAGTAGAATCGATTTACTATGCAAGATTTAGAGTTCAATCTTATCTTGTTCATGTAGTAATTGAGTTGGAAGGATCGACTTCTATTGTGTGTCTGCAATATATCCGAGTCTAGAAAAAACGGATTAGAAAAGAACAAAAAAATCATATGAACCAATAATATCAGTATATCACTGCAAAAACTAGCCAAATTTTAAAAAGGGAGCTCAATGAAACAGATCCAATGGTCCAAGGAAGGGGAAAATTAATAAAATTTAATTTGTGCTGTTTCCCAAGAACATAAATGTGACATTACATAGTGCGAATAAATATGATGATTAAGACAAATCCAAACTTTCATTATTATGAAACAGTACTGGAGATGTCCCATAAAGCTGATTTGTTAATTAAAGTTGTTTCGTAAAATAGTTAAAAGAGAGGAGAGGAGCAATATTATTCTTGAAGGATCCTTGTAACTCTACTGTTTATGGGATTTTATTAAGTGATTGATTTACAATTCAGGTGCCTACATTGATGATCACTTGATCAGATCAGGTGCTTTTTCTATTGACTTATCATGATCAGTGCTCCTTTTTACTTTGTGTAGGTGTGAATTGTCACAGCTGATCAGTGATCACTGACCATAAAGTTTTAGTAGTGTTTAATGTAACATTAATAGGCCACTCTCTAAGTTTTATTGTTCGAATATATATATTTCATAAAAAAAACAGTTAATTAATTAGTCAGAAACAGATAAAACATACACACCAATTAAAATGCAAACATTTTCATAAAGAAGAGTGTAGGATCGTGTCGAACTCTTTTTTTTTTTTTTTTAAATTGAATCCTTGTCGTAAGGAGTTGAACTCCAAACCTCCACATCTGAAGTAATATCATGTGATAGTCATTAGGTCAAATCTCAATGGTTAAAAATGGAGACCTGTGTGTCGAACTCCTTGTCATATACTTAAACATGTAAAATGAATTGAATTTTCAAATCATATTATCTTGTGTTTGAATCGCCGTATCTGTACATTCTAATATTCACAGGTAGGTATTTAAACATTTAAAATATTAGGTTCATTGGTCCTATAACCACTACTAGAGAAAAGAGATATGGTAATAGAAAAATATCACGAAACATGGGATATTGTGCCATTTTAATTTTAAGATACTAGCTAAAAGTCTCACATATTTAGGTGCCTAAATAATTTTTTTAATATTTTTGTAGCGCCCCCTGAAGAAGGACCGCCACATCCGCACCGAAATGGATTCCCGAGCTTCAGCGAGGGGCCTCAACTCAAAAACCCACTCCGGCGAACGGCACTCAAGCAATAACCATCGGCAACAGCGACAACGATCCCAACAACAACCAGAAAAGAGCAGAGGAATGCGGAAGCGATTAATGTAAACAATCAAATTCCATAAAAGCCTACAAGGCTAACAAAATCTCAATTAAACATTTATAACTCAAGATACAGAAGATTCATCAGCATATAGTGTCATCCATGGCTCAACTAGTCTACCCTGTTCAATCCTAGATATCGTCAACTATCCCACAGCAGGGGCACTTAAAATACATGAGTTAAATAAAGCAGTAAAAGGTTCGAAAGCAAATAAAAACAATAAACAGGACTCGATGGTTGTTGGGACCACTGACAAGACAAACCAGAAAGACTGAGCCTATCTAGACCTGTTGATGCCGACTGACAAGATAGGTGATGTCGCCACCTGTCTACCTGAAGCAAGAACCAAAAATAGCAGGGTGAGTATAAAGGATACTCAGTAAGGGGGTTTTGATCGCTGTTCGTCATTTATCTTTTTAAAACCAAAAGTAGTGAATGTTGCCCGTTTTGAGAAAGAATATAAATAATGAAATATAAGTTGTAAAACAATAACACAAGGCAACACTCGGTTCGGCTTGCTTGGAAAACACGAAGAGGTTGACGAACCGGATCCTTTAAAAACATTTGCACGTAATGTCCAGCCGATGAATTAAAATGGCGTTAGTTGAGTTACGAGGCCGTTACGGTTTCGAAAGACATGCTATGAGTAAGTTAGAAACAATAATTAAACACGGCTCATAATTCAACTAATTAATTGAATAATAAAGGAGACTTCAGTTGGCAAGTTCGAGCCACGCTTCCGGGTTTTGTATATATATTTATAGGGAAATACGTATACTAAAGGAAGAAAACCGGAATGTGCTTCGACTCGTAACTAAAGCCGTAAATCAGACAGACAAGCAAGAAATGCAATAAGTTATGCGATAGTGTGTCCCGGCGAGAACGGGCCCTCTGCTTATAACTCCCAACCTTGAAAATCATGCAAGCAAGTACTCCACCACCAAGATTCATGATCCATTCAGAATTTTATGGAAACGCGTGTTAACAACGTCACCCTTAACAGAATTTTCTAGGAAGCGCGTAGCCTACAACGCCACCCTCGCACTAACTCAGGTGAGTCAACCTCCTGGCTGACCTAAGCAGATACGGATTGGAGTATCCATCGGGATTTGCCCTGGACGCACGTCCCCAGACTCACCTCCTGAATACTCCTGGCCCAAAACATTAATCGATCTATGGCTCGCTTTTGAAAACGATGACAATTAGGTGGCCAAAAGGGCCATTCGCAATTGGGAAATCGGGATGTGGAAGGCCAAAGGGGCCATTCGAGACAAGGTTATATTTGCGGGGTCGAGAGACCAAAATTCGCATTTAAAACAAAAGGGGGTTTTCCTTGTCTCTAGTTGAAAGCATTTCAAATCATTTTGGTTTTGCTATTAAAAGGTTTGACTAAGCACATAAGGAATAGTAAAGGCAGTACAACAAGTAATAATAAAAGCTGGGTAGTCATTTATTTCGCAAACCTATATAAGACTATGTTCTTACTCCAGTTGAAAGAAGTTTAAACCCTTACCTGGCTCGACAAGGCAGTATGAAAGCAAGCGGTAGTCAGGTTTCTCCCTCGTTGGACCCACCTGTAATACACAGGGCCTAGAGGATGAAAACGAGACCGACAATAACAAAAGCAAGACACGAACAACAGACGACGCACGACAATTCAAATATAACTTCACTCATGCTACAGATACAATATGGAAAGCCAGGCAATTAAGCATATAATGATATATGATATATGAACTAACATTTAAAGGAATATTTAAAGCAATTGTAATAATGGGAGAACATTAATAATAAATATGGAAAGCATGCTAGAACGCAGTTAGGGCACGTAGACATGCTTAAAATAATATAACGGAACTCTCTCGCGAAAACGGGGTCAAACGGACAAGAAACGGGAAAAATGGAAAAAATCCCTAAACGAGAAAGGTGTCAATTGACGGTCAATTAGGGTCGGGTAAATTGTAAATTATGAAGAATATCAAATCCCGAGGCTCGAGGAAGCTATAGGTGAAATCGGATTGATATTCGGAGGTCGTATGTGAAAAGTCAACATTTAATTGAGTGGGGTTGACCAATTTCCGAAGTGCGAGAAAGGAAAAGGCTGGAAAATACACTAAGTATGTTGCACCGGCCGACGCACGGGCTTGGCAAGCCGGTGCAAGCACAAATAGGGGTGCACGGCCTCACGCACGGTCTTGAGCACGGTGCCAAGACCGTGCAGGTGCAAACGGGCCTGCGCACGGGCCTGTGCACGGGCTCAAGCCCGTGCAGGTTGAAAAGTGAAGCGCACGGGCTCCTGCACGGTCTTGATCAAGACCGTGCGTTCGCCCGTGTGGATCTTCTGAGCAATAGACTCAGCAGATCGCGAAACCTCACACGCGAAATCAATATTCAAATTCATACATCTCCTAATTTACACCATAAACATCCTAATTTTCACATATAATCATATATATCATATAAGCTACACTTAGGTACAAGAATCACGTAAAATGGTCAAGTAAATCTTCCTAAACACGAAAATCCTAATATAATAAAATTCTATATAAAACTCAATAAAAATCGCAACGAAGAGGGAACGAAATGAAATGGGGTAAAAGGATTACCGAAAGAATGTAGTGAGGATCGTTTGGGCTTTCACAGCTCGTCGATCGGGCGAGAAACGGGCTCGGTAGGGCGTCGGGAAGATTTTCTCTCTTTTCTCCTTTCTTTCTTCTTTTCTTTCTTCTCTTTCTTCTTTGTGTGAAAAATGAGAGAATGAGAGAGATAGGTAGATATTTAGGAAAATATCTCGGGGGGGTAAAATGGTCATTTAGGCTTTTAAGGGCATTTAGGTAATTTAAGTAATTGAGGGCATTTAAAAGATAAGTTAAATCAATCTTTTCCACAAGATTAATTAATCCAATTGGATAGATCGAGAAATTAGGCAAGAAAGAATTCGCGTAATTATTAATAATATAATTAAAATATTCGGGTCGTTACAATTTTCATGATATTTCAAAATATATTTTGAAAAGAAAAAAAATAATATATATATATATATATATACATTGACATTTCTTTTAAGGTCTTAACAAAGGAGTTATAGAAACATTTTCAAAATAGTATTACAGAAAACTTTATAATTATTGACACGGACATGTACAGCGACATGAACTTGTTTTAATATTTTACACTAGAGAAGTGTCGGGTATAATGTCTAACACGATACAACAGAGTATTGTTAAGGAATAGATTTGTGCATATCCCTTTAATATCTCCTTGTTGATATGTATTGATTATAATTGATTTATTCCTAGAATTTCCTTTGTATTAGGATTCTAGGATTAGGGTTATTCCCTTGTATATACATACATCCTTGTAATGTATTCTTTTGTATCAAGAAATATATCTCACATTGAGATTTTACATGATATTACAGCCATAATTTTTTTTCCTCTCTTCTCAAATTTTTTTTCTTGGCACCACCATGTCTACCGCCGCCACTCTACCCTCCACCACCACCTTCTCCGCTCATACCTTCAGTATTAAACTCACTAAAAAAATTATCTTGTTTGGATGACGCAATTCCTTCAACTTCTCAATTGTCAAAAGGGAAAATTGCAATTGTCATCCAGTTCGATATTAACTTTATGGAAAATAGTCCACATATGGAGATTTTAAGCAAAATTGGGACAATTTTTGCCGGAATTGACTTTGACTCCGCCTGAGTCAAACCGGCGCTGACATGGAGCTGACTCACCGCCATGTCAGCGCCACATCATAAAAAAAATAATAACCACATCACATTATTTTTTGGAGGGAGAATTATGACTAATAAATAATTAAAAAAAAATATCACGTCATTTTTTGGTGGGAAAATTCCCACCTAAAATCCCCAATGTAATAACCCCCTTTATACCCTAATTTCGTAGGAAAAATTTTTGCAGATAGAGTTTTTGCGTTGAGGAAGAAACAAGATCATGTCTCAAGCACCAATCAACGACCATTTTATGTATGGGCTGCGTGTTGTTGAGAGGACTTCGTGGACGAATGATAACCCTGGAAGACGATTTGTATGTTGTCTACACTCTAGGGTAAGATTAATTATCAGATAATTTTCATTTCGTTGTTTGCTTAATTTAATATGTGCAGTGGTTTATAGTAGGACTTTATTCTGTTAGAATGGTGGATGTCGTGTGTTTGCTAGGTCCGATCCGCCAATTTGTGCTCGGGCTCGTATGATAATTCCGGGATTGCTGCAGAATATAAACAATGGGCAGGCCGAAAATGATAAACTGAGGAAGAAAAACAAGAAGCTCCTGAGAAATTTGATGTTGTCATGAGGTTTTGTTGTTGTTCTGTTCATGGCACAGGTTTGGAAGTTTTCAAGGTTTGAAGATGAATCCAGAGACGGTAGTTTGGTAGTGGTTAAGAATATGCTACCTTAACCTAGGATTTGAAACATATTAAGGCTATCTATTTTCCTATAGTTATGATGGTTCTAACCTAGATTATTATTGTCGGACAATTAGAAGCTTTTGTAACCTCATTAGTTTTATTGATGGAACTGGTCATGCCCCATTCACTACAATTTTGGATCCCAAGGACCCGATATCTCGTATCCCAAACCCTAAGTATGATGTTTGGTACAAGAAGGACCAGATGCTCCATTCCTGGTTACTCTCAACTTAAACCGATGATGTTTTTTCCTATGTCATTTGTCTCTCGTCCGCCTATGAAGTGTGGCAAGCCCTTGCTAATTCTTTTGGCTTGATCTCTCAAAATCGTCAACTCCAGTTGCACATTGAACTACAGGAACTTAAACGCAATAACATGTCGGTTTCGCACTTCCTCCAAAAAGCGAAAGCCTAGTCGATGAACTTTTGGCTGCTGGCCACCCTCTCTCGGCGGAGGAATTCAACGCCCTCATCTACTGTAATATTCACAGTATAATCACGGCTCTCAATCTTCGCATTGAACCGGTTTCTTTTCATAAGTTACATGATCAACTTGTAGCTCATGAGATCTTGCTCAAGGGTTCCATGGAGGTTCCAGTTGCCAATTCTTCTACTGTTGCTCCGTACCAGAATCAATCAGGTCACCCAACTCCTACCAGCTTCACCCAGAACCATGGTACCAACCGTCGCCAGCACTCAAGTTCCACCTAGCATCACTCATTCAGCTGCTACATGTTTGGACATTGATTCCAGTCGAATATACTTGGCTCGCTATGACAAATTTTTTGAGCACAAGTTCTCGTTCAGAGATCCACAACAACTACCGGAACCTCCGGTACCAGAGCCCATGCCATGGCTATACACTAACATAATACTCCCTGATCTTACTTGGCCGAGCACATCATCAGGTATGCCCCTTATTCCTACCTCATCTCCTTCTGTTGGTACCGCTACCGTTCCAGTAATTCCTGTAGATCCGGCACATCCGGAACCAGATGACCTGAATCTGGTTGTTAATTTGTCTCAATACTCCAATCTCAACACTCAACCGGAAGCTCCTTCAGTCACACACACTCATCATATGCGACTCCGACCATCTACTCTCTCCCGCCGGGAAGCTCACTCAACTACCACTACCACCAACTACCTTGTCAATAAACTGAAAACATTCAAACAAGTCTTTTCTCATGATGAATGGAGACGAGCTATGTAGAGTGAGTATGATGCCCTCCTGTCCAACAAAACCTAGACTCTAGTACCTCGCCCTGGTACTAAAAACATTGTTGGTTGCAAGTGGTTGTTTCGTATCAAATGCAAATCGAATGGTTCCATTGATCGTTACAATGCTCGACTGGTTGCTAAGGGATTCTTTCAGGACTGGGGCATTGATTATCATGAGACATTCAGTCCTGTTGTGAAAATCACCACTGTTCGGACGGTTCTTGCCTTGGTCGTCTCTCACTCTTGGCCCATACGTCAACTGGATATCTCCAATGACTTCCTTCTTGGATTTCTGGACATTGATATATTCTGTTAGAGATAGTGCCCTGCAGCCAACTTCTGTAAGAGGCTATCTCTATTTTTAGACAATCTTTATATAATAATAAGGGGATATTTTACTATCCATTTATGGCCATTTTCATTATTTCATATACTTATGTTTTATATGTGTGTGTGATATGAAATGTTTGAAGCTCCCGAACTACATCAAAGCCAAGTCACTTAACTTACTTTGGAAGTTATTGAAACAAGCGAATTAAGGCGTAGTTCGAATACATAACTCCAAGTCAAATGAGTTCATAAAAGACAAGTGGGAGCGTCACTATGAACTCGAGTGTAGACTTGAAGTGTGACTATGTAAAGTACTAGGCTTTGAAGAAAGAGAATGTAAATTGACATTCATATTCACACTGGGTGGCTGTTCGACAGTTGTACTGAGGATCCCAACCATGACACGCAAATAGGAGAGGCTATAACCTCTAAGTAATTGAGTTAAGTCAGGGTTACTAATGTGATTAATAATCCCTAGACTTGAGGATTTGTCTCATCTCATATTCATGAGATGGTCATTCGCTATGTTTCGTCTCTCTAGATGCTCAGAAGAGAACATAAGTCTCATACTGGTGGCTATTCAAGTGGATATGGAGATCAAGGAATGCCAAGAAAGGATCCATCTACTCAATGCTTATAGCAAGTAGAATTTCTATATCGTTCTGAATAGAATGACTGCCAAGAAATCTTCGGCCGAAATATTAAAAAGTTCAAACTAACGAAAGGGTCTCCTTGATTTTAGAATTGAATGGCACTCATTACTAAAGGACAGATAAGATAAATTTAATAAGGTTTCTTAAACCCATGCCTTAGACTTTATCGGGAATGATAAGATGGAGAGATCGTATCTCACACCTAAAGTCACTGATCAAAACGGTTCATCTATGAAACACTTTCACCATTGGCTAGGTAGGATTCTGAATGTGCTGGTTCGCTCAGAATTTTTGTTACGCGTCATATCATGAATAAGGGTAATTCATGTTATGATAATTGTATGAATTGTATCATTCAATTAAATCCTAGTTGTTATACAATTGGTGGACCTGAGGCGTCACACAATGAACTGGTCTTCTTGAACATAGAGCAAATGAACCGTAACGACCTGATTATTTATAATTTTATCTCGAATTCTTATCTTGTCTAATTTCTCGATTTATCTAATTGGATTAATTAATCTTGTGGAAAGATTGATTTAACCTAACTTTTTAACACCCTCAATTTCTTAAATTTGCATAAATACCCCTAAAGCCTAAATAACCATTTTACCCCCAAGATATTTCCCTAAATATCTATCCTACTCTCACACTCTCATAACCACAAGGAAAAGAAGAAAGAAGGAGAAGAAAGGAGAAGGAGAGAAGAATCTTGGTGGACTCGTACCGAACTCGATTCCCGACCGAATGAACTCCCGTTTTCGTCTACACGACCCCATTTCCATAATCTACTAACCTTCTAACCTCATCTCAATTTATTCCGTCGATCCTCGATTTTTATTGAAGTTTATTAACTTAGGTTTTATGTGAGAATTAGTGGGTTTGTTAGTTATACTCGATGGTTTCGTATGATACTTGTTTCTAAATGTCAAGCATGTTTAGGAGATTAACATATCTAAATTTGAGCATGATTGACCGAGTAAAAATTTCGTTAGGAAGATTTTTGTATTGAATTTCCTGTTTCTGCGTCTGAAACCCGCGACCTGCTGTTTATAGAACTACACGACCTCGCCACACGGTGTGACGAGAACCCGTGTACACCTGTACGGCCCTGCCTCACACCGTGACTGAGACCGTGCGTGTTTAGAAACACGCAAGGCCTCACCACACCCCGTGAAGGAGGCCGTGTTCGCGCGAAGTAGTGCGCACGACCTTGGCACACCCCGTGCTGCAGGCCGTGCCTGCTCAAATCGACACGCACGGGCTATGCTCACGGGGTATAGGTCATGTGATGTACCCCGTGACTACGCATTTCGCGATTTTTAGCCATTTCCAGACCCTTGCTTTCTGTTCATTTTCACCCCAAACACCTAATTTGTTTACTTGATCTCGTTTTTGGTATCCGTCTTCACCAATAGCTTTATATGGTCCTTTAAATCCATAATTATCGAAGTGGAAATTTTCCCGACTTCTTTCGGGTATTGAATAATACCAATCTCGTTTAGGGCTTTTTAGCTAGTTTTCGAATATTGTCTATATGATCCGAAACTTGCATGAATGATTCCTTATAATGATACGAGCATGAATGTAGAATCTCAATGGTGTTCGAAACATGTTTACATCTCTTAATCTTTATATCTCGTTTAATTATTTTAAACGCATTTTGTGAGTACTTCAATGGAAGTCGTGTCTATATGCTCTTACATGCTTTAATTACTTATTGTACGTCGTGCGTCTCGTCAGAGTCTTACATGGTTATGCCATGTCTTAGATTGCAGGCTTTACTCACGTGGAATACTTGTTCGTTTGCTTGCTTTCCTTCTTTCATTGTCGAGCCAGGTAAGGGTTTTAAATGTTTTCAACTGGGGCAAGGGCGTAGATGTAAGTTGCGAAACAACTTATCATCCCGTATTTCTTATTGCTTGCTATTCTTGTCTTTAATATTTCCTTGTGTGCCTATCAAACCATTTGATATCAACTTATATTATATTATCCAAAACGGATTTGTTTTCAAAGGCAAGTAAATTCTTTCTTTTCAAACGTGACAATTTGATTTGGGGTCGGGTCTATGAGGGAAGTCGTTAGGGGTGGGCGCCAGTGCATCCCGACTCGTACGGAACTTGTGGTCACCCCCCTTGTCGTCACACACTTGCCTAAATGCCCGTTTGGCACTCAACTTATAATTTTTCTTGAAATGCGAGCAAAATCGTGGACTTTCTTTAATGGGTCCAGGGACGGTATTCGCGGGGCTCACCTGGGGACGAGCGTCCAGGGGGTTCCCGAGGTACCACTCCCAAAATTAAGCATCAATCGTGGCCTGTCAGGAGTTGATAGCCACGGTTGGGAGCGATGGTGGGTGATGCATTCATTGCACACTTTCCTGAAATTACTGTCGTCGAGCCTTGGGTTGCTCCTTGGCTTGACACCGAAGATGGAGTTACTTGTCATGACTGAGGGGGTTATAAGGAGGAATATGCCCATTCTCGCTGGGATAATTATGTGTAATGTAATTGCCTTTATTGTTATTACTATTTAATTAATTTACGGCTTTCGTTACAAGTCGAAGCACATTCCATATTTTCTTCACTTAGCATATGTATTTCCCTATATATGTATAAGCGTGACTTGAACTTGCCCGACTTAAGTCTCCTTCACTGTTCAAACTACCTAGTTGAATTACGAGCTGTGGTTACTTATTATTTCCAACTTATTTATGTCATGCCTTTCAAACTTGTAACGGCCTCATGACTCAACTAATATTCTTTCAAAATGATCGGCTTAGCTTTATGTGCAAATGTTTTCAAAGGATCCGGTTCGTCACCCTTTTGTGTTTTCAAATAAAGCCGAACTCGAATGTTGCTTTGTGTTATAGTTTTACAACTTATATTATTGTTTGCATCTTTATCAAAACGAGCAACATTCACCCTCTTTTGGTTTTAAAAGATAAAGGACAAACTACGATCAATACTATATTGTATTTCCCCCTTACTGAGTATCCTTTATACTCACCCCTTCTATTTTGGTTCTTGCTTCAGGTAGACAGGTGGCGGTGTCACCTATCTTGTCAGTCGGCAGCAGCAGGTCTAGGTTGGCTCTTGTATATTGTCTTGTCAGTGTCCCAACAATAGTCGAGTCTCTACTCTATGAATTGATTTACCTTATTGTATTTAATATTATGATTTATTTTCCGTACTTACGTGCCCCTGATAGGGGATAGCTAGTTAAGTCGTGGATGGCATTAATTGAATGTTTAATTGGAACCATTGTATGAATTATGTTGCCATGGATGGATTTTGTGATTAAATTGTTATTTTCTGAATCGCTTCCGCATTATTCTGATTATTGCTGTTGTAGTTGGGGCGTCGTGATGCTGTTGCCGGAGTTTGATCGAGTGATTGCCGTTCGCTGGGATGGATTTTTAAATGGGTACATTTACCTCGTTTGGGAGTTCGTCTCTATGCGGATGTGGTGTCCTTTCTCCTCCTACGGAAAGGGACGCTACATGAACAATAGTAGATTGATGTTAAATTAATGAAGTTAATTTAATTGAGAAGAAGAAAGATATATATATATATATATATATTGAGAATGAAATAAATTACTGTAGTTAATTTATAAAGATAAATAGTTTATCAGTTTATTAATTTGGGTATTTAATTGATTGGGCTTTTAGTTAATTAGTTAATTAATACAAGCCTGATCCAATTAAATAAACTAAGTCCAAACAGGCTTGGACTGTTGAGTTAATTAAAGCCTGAAATGATTTTATTAATGAAGCTCAAACCCAATAATTAATGAACTGGGCCAAACACTGGACCAAGCCTGGTCCAAGTGGAAGGGGCGAAAATCTAAGCCCATCGGGGTCAATATTTTCGGCCAAGCAGTATCTATTTAATAGATAGCTGGCTGATGATTCTCATTAAGCAAGTGTGAAATCTTATTTCTTTCTAAACATAGTTTTGAGAATCACTTCTCTCTTCGTTCTCCTTCTTTCTGTTATCTTAGTTCTTGTATTTTTTAGAGCAAGAAATTCAAGAACATTCTATGCTCTAAAAGTATTAATGTTCTTGAAAATTAAGTTGTAGATCTGGCAACAACTGGATTGTTGTTTAAAGAGATACGGTTCGTGGACTCAATCCTCAGAGGGCTTCCAGTTCGAAGTCTTCGTTTGGCAAACGAGTGGATTCATAGTTCTTGAAAACTTCAATCCATACATCAGCAGGCGTGCTAAAGGTGATTTTCCTGATCACCATGTTTTATGAGAAAACATCTTTAATTGGTTCATAAACTTCCAGGGGAATTTGTTTTAATTTTCCGGCATTAAAATTTTTAAATTCCGCTAATGCCGGGTATACGATTCCAACATATCCATGGAGCAACCTCAGGGATTTGTGCACCCGCAATATCCTAATTATGTATGCAAACTCCAGAAGTCACTCTATGGCCTCAAATAGGCTCCCCATGCCTGGTTCCACCGCCTATCAACCTTACTCCACCACTTCGGTTTCACTTCCTCAAAGGCTGATAAATCTTTATTCATTATGCGACAAGGTACTTTTGTACTTTATATACGTGTTTATGTGGATGACATTGTTGTCTCAGGTTCTAGCTCGGCCAAACTAGACTGGTTTCTTGCTCAATTGAAGGTTGTGTTCCCAGTTCGTGATATGGGCCCTCTCTCATTCTTTCTTGGCATTGAAGCTACTCATTCTTCCAGCAGCTTGCTTCTCTCTCAGAACAAGCACATCCATGACTTGTTGAACCAATTCGGATTGGCTTATTCCAAAGTTTGTACCACTCCAATGGTGACAAGCCCGACTCTCTCCAAGGATATTGGCCAACCTTTTGATCAACAACAGAATATCGACAACTAGTAAGAGCACTTCAGTACGTCACCCTCACTCGCCCTAACATTGCTTTCTCGATCACTAAACTCTCCCAATTTATGCATACTCCAACTGATGCACACTGAAAAGCGGCCAAACATCTTATGCACCTCAAGGGTACTTCCAACTTGGGTTTATTCATTGCTCGGAACAATGATCTTGCCATCAAAGTTTTGTCAGACAATGATTGGGCGAGTTGTACCGACGATCGTCGTTCCACTGGAGGCTACGCTATTTACCTTGGTCCCAATCTGGTCTCTTGGCAGTCTAAGAAGCAGCTAGCCCACTATTGCCCGATCATCCACCAAAAGTGATAACAAGGCATTGGCCAATGCAACTACAGAAGTTATGGAGTTCCAGTCCTTACTCACTGAGCTCGGTTTCACCCCCTTGCTTCCGCCAGTTCTTAGGTGTGATAATATTGGTGCACTATATTTGAGCTCTGATCCGGTACTTCATGCTCGTACCAAACACATTGGATTGGATTATTACTTTGTTCGTGAACAAATGGCTCTTGGCAAATTACAAATTCGGTGTCTCTCCACTAAAGATCAATTGGCTGATATTCTCACCAAAGTTGGACAACGTCTGTTTGAGTTCCACTGCCCCAAGCTTCGACTCTTCTTGCCCCCGTCTTCAGCTTGAGGGGGTGTAAAGGAATAGATTTGTGCATATCCCTTTAATATCTCCTTGTTGATATGTATTGATTATAATTGATTTATTCCTAGACTTTCCTTTGTATTAGGATTCCAGGATTAGGGTTATTACCTTGTATATATATACATCCTTGTAATGTATTCTTTTGTATTAAGAAATATATCTTACATTGAGATTTTACAAGTACCACAAGCAGAGTATATGATTTTTAGAAGTTTCATATAGGGAACTTTATAATCATCTTCTAATATTAGTCCTACATGCAATTATGATTATCTTTTCATTTTCATCCTATAAGTTTCCAGTTGCAAAATAATAATTCTTTTTTAGAGTTAATTTATGAGTGGTTATATAGAGTCTCTTTCTAATGCCCCGTATTTTGGATTTAATTCCGAATACGTATTTTAAATTCTTTTATCAATTCGTCGTTTTCACGATTGGATTTGTGAGAACATTTTAATCTAAACCCCTCATTTTTCCCGAAATAACTATTTTACCCTCGAAGATATTTTTCATAAATATCTAAGTTATCCTTAATCCTAGTCAACATGCCTCAACCTGTCAACTAACCTCACAAGAAGCAAATTAACGTGAAATAGGATTTTTGGCTTTCAACCTTCGATTCAATCGTACGGCTTGGTTTCTCGATCAATTCACGAGCCGTAAACTTCTATGCGTTCCTTGTAATGAGTACTTCAGGTATATACCAAACTTCATTCGATTCCCACGAGTTTCCGCCAAGTTTGAGCTAGTTTTGTGAATAGTGAGTAGTTTTGAATATTTGATGATTTCTATAGCAACACATGATTATATGAGTTCTTACTTGGATATATAGATGTATCTTGATGTGTTTAATCTTAGTTTGAAGTATTGGCATGATTGGAATACTAGTTTTACATGAATCATGATTTATTTCCGTTTCCCTCGTTTTCTTCGTTGATGTTCTTCACGATCGGCTGAAATCAGATCACCACGGCACGTTGCACGCTGTGGTGCGAGCCGTGCTCTCCAGCACGTACGGGGTGTTGCATGCCGTGCAAGAAACCGTGTTCTTACCTTAGCCATTTTTCCAGCATTTTTCACAAGAGAGCTCACGTTATGAATAGTAACGTGGCTCAATTGAACAATGTGCTTTTCCCGTTTGACCTCGTTTTCGGGATCCGACTTCACCAATAGTTCCAGTAGGTTTTGAAACTTATATTTTAGCATTTGGGAATTTTTCCGACCTTGTTCGGGTCCTGAATAGTACATTTCTCCATGTAGAGTGTTTTTGGTAATTTTCCAATAGTCGCCCGAATGATCCGAAACTTGCATGAGTACTTCTTTATAGTCCTATAAGCATGAATGTGAATTCTAATCTTCATTTTAGTATGTTTTACATAGTTTAATTCAATATTTTGTTTAATTATATTAAATTGCATTCTTGTGAGTACTTCAATAGAAGTCGTGCTTTAAATGCTATTAATTACTTTATTTACTTCTCGTATGCTGTGCGTCATGTCAGTGTCTTACTTGATTATGTCGGTTATTAGTTTCAGGTGTTTCTTCTTAAGGAATACTCGACCAACGTGTCTTTTCTTCGAGATTTTCAGGTGAGGGTTACAAAGGTTTTCAACTGGAGTAAGAATCATTTTACTTTCTGCAAAATAACTTATCTCTGTGTTTCAATTATATGGCTTTGTTTTCCAGCCTATCTTATATATCATATTAGATATTTCGATCTATATCTTTCTGATTTTATCAAAACGTTTTGATATCAAATCATATACGTATTATATTTCGAAATTAACTTTCAACGAGACATAAAACCACTTTGTTTTAAAAGTAGGATTTGGGTTTCGTACTGCTACATCAATGTCTCAAAAAAATGGCTTGTTTGGCCACAAATGTAGCGTAATGATTTCAAAGCGAGATACTGAACGTGAATGTTACAGAATGGGCCCGGGAGTTATGGGGAGGGTGAGACCCGAAGACGAGCATCTAGGGTAAAGGATCCCAAAGCATAACATCCAACTTTCGAGCTCCAATTGGAGGCCGGTCGGTGGTTGGCTTGTCTTCGTTGGGGTACTGGTGGGACGTGTGCATTCGTTGCCCGTCTTTTCCTTAAATTACCGAATGAATGCGTTGGATTCCGGGTAGCCCCGGAGCCTAGCAAACGACACATGAGTGTTTAATGAATGTGGAGTTATAAGGAGTGAAAAGGGCCATGCTCCCCGGGACATATATTGCAATGAACATATTCAAATGCTTTACTTATATTAGTCGATTATAAGCCTTGTTGTATACTTCTCAGCTCTTAAGTTAGGTTGTTATAATTTTCTCATAATGGCTTATTAATCAACTAGGTTGTTTCTTCAAATTACCTTCTTAAATACCGGCTCGTGTCTATGTGCCAAAACCATTTCAAAGGATCCGTTCGTCAAATCTTTTAACCTTTTAAAATCTTCGGACTTGAGTGTTGCACTTGCATGTGAATTTCCAACTTATATTGCATTTTTCTCAAAAAAACGTGCAACATTCTAACTTTTGATTCTAAAATAATAAATGACGAATTGTGATCAATATTCTTATTTGATAATCCCTCGCCGAATATCCTTTATACTCACCCTCTGGTTTTGATTCTTATTTCAGGTTCCCTCAGGATGACAGGTGGCTGTTGTTAGAGTTGTGCCCTGGAAAGCCGAACTGCTTGAGGCATTTCCTCTAAAACTCTAGAATGGAACAATCTAGTGATCCATAATAGAATGACGTTAGTAGTCGTCTAATACTACTTTGGCCAAATTCATCATATTACATTTATAAGTGATTGCATATTGTTTATTTTTGTATATGGATGAAACCCCAAGATCACAGTAAGCTAAGGGACTTGGTTTCACCATTTGATGGGGGCCATGAAATAAGTACCCAATGGTGTGATCTAAAACACTCCAAGTCGAAGAGTTTAAAAGGCACAGGGGATGTCGATCAGACTCGCTTGAGACTTGCTCATATGACATAGCTTTATGAAAGTGTGTCCCATTTCATGACATTAGTGTTTTGACACTACTATGCATATGAGGGTGCTTAATGGAGATTAAGCTCACTGAGGATCCCACCGGGAATGCCTAAATGGGTTAAGACTTATATAGAGTCTTAGAGATTAGGAGGGCTTCCCTAGCCATGATCATGGCTAACTAATCCTTAAACTTGAGACTCCATGGTTGGCTTGTGTATGACTGGGGCATACTTTGACATACTGCTGAATCCCTCGAGTTTCACATAAGCTGTATGATTGGGTATGTTCGAGTTGTGCATGGCGGCTGTGAGGGTCAATACAGGATCTATCACTTGTTACAAGAACAAGAAGAATTCCTATGAATTCTATTGTAGTATATTCCACCACTAAATCCTTGCGCAAGGTACGGTCGGTCTTCACTAGGAAAGAGTTCCTAGAGTGTAAGATCAAATGGAATTACTATAGGAATGTTATACATAGCATTGCAGACTACTGGGGTTCCATTTCCCATACCCTAGGTCTCAATCGGGAATTGGATGATAGAAGGATCGTATCTTACGGAGATCATGAGGCTGAAAGGTTCATACCACTTCATCGATGGATGGGTGGCCATGGACACGTTGCTAGACGTTATCCATGGTTTGTAGGAATGTATTTGTGAAGTCAATGAGTTGATTCACAAATAGTCTTTAATTAAATGAGTTTAATTAAAGTCACAATTATGACATTAAGAATGTGTTCCTACTACTGTCCTATTGCTGAACCTGAGGGGTCACACAATGACTTCCAAAGGCGAACACATTTATCTATATCAACAGAGTTTGATAATAGTCAACTGGATTGACAAATGAATTAATTGGAATTAATTCATTAATAAGAGATCAAGATGTTAATTAAGTATAATTAACGTGTAAGAGTTAATTAAAAGTAATTAACAAGCATTTAATGTGATTAAATTCGAGAGACTTGTTATTTGATAACATATTAGACTTGAGAGTTAATTGGGAATTAATTCAAGTCTAAAGTAATTAAGGGTGAGTCTCGAAATTCATGTTGAAATTTGAGACTACTTAATTTAAGTAGAAGAGAGCTTTATCAATTAAAGAGTTAATTGAAAGTTTAAGACTTGAGAATTAATTAGTATTAACTCAAGTCAAAATGATTAATTAAGAAACTTGTGATTTATTTAGAATAAATCAAGTACAATTAATAGAAGGAAAAATCTGTAACAATTAAATGTTCATTGGACTTATTGGACTAGAGAATTAATTTGGAATTAATTTTAGCCCAAGTTGATTAATTATGGGCTTGTAGTTTCTTTAGAATAAATTAAAGCCCACTTTAATAATTAGACTTGTTTAATTAATAAGGATTAATTTAAATTGGGCCTTAGGAATTTAATCTGGTATTAAATTGAAAGGGCCTTGAAAAGGCCCAAAACTCCTAGGCCCAATAGGAGTGATGGCCGAAAATCCTAGCCCATCTTAGACTGGAATTTTTGGCCCAATGCAGGGTTATTTATAACCCTGCACTCAAGTCTAATTCAATTAACGTAAGATGCAGAACAGAAGTTCCAAGAATTGGATTTTTCCTAACCCTAATCTCTCTCTCTTTTGCGCCACTTTTCTCTCTCCCTACAGGCAGTTCAAGTGAACTGCAGAAAACTTTTCTGCAATTCAACGTGAACTAGCCTTTACAATTGTTTCTTGATTCTCTTATTTATATTAGATAACTACTGATCTTAAATCTCTAGCAGGAATTAAGAGATTCAGAGTTCATCTGCGAGAAGTCGTGGATCAACCTCAGAGGGTTTCGGTTAAAGATCGGACCTTGGTAGAATCAAGAAGCCTGCGCTATTCGAGGAGTGGCCAGAAGCTTTGGAAAGCTTTCGATCCTTATCTACTACAAAAGGAGTGCGTAAAAGTGTGCATCTTCAAAATATATAAACGTTTCAAAGTCACATATTCATTGGATGAAGATTCACTGTAAAGCCCCGGGACTAAAATTTTTGAAATCTACTAGTTCCGCTGCGCCTGGGGGTGCGTGAATCCCAACAGCTGTGTCACCTATCGGGTCAGTTGGCAACAGCAGTCTAGTGGTACCTCGAGTCATATATAGAGTTGGTGATTGTCAGACTCATTGTCCAACAGCAGTCGGGTCTTGTTGACGTTTCGTAATTTATGCTTCTGTTATAGTTGAAAGAATAACATGTATTGTATATTTAAATTCTGATGTAGTTGAGCCTCTGAATGGCGTAGGGTTTTAACTGTTGTATTTATGAAATTATTGCCCTGTGTGGCTTATACGTGGAATTCGTCATATCATGCTTTACTGTTTCCGCACTCTGATTAATTATTTATTGCTGTTGTTGTTGGACGAGTTGTTGTTGCCAGGTGATTTGATTGATTGAGTGTCGTCGCTGGGATGGATTTTCGAGTAGGACACCCTATCGTGTTTGAGAGTCAACAGAGCAGATGTGGTGTTTTTCTTCCTATCCTGGGAGAGGGGTGCTAGACTCTTGTGATCAACTTAGCCGGATCCGTTCAAGAACCAAATGTATTAAAATTGGAGTACCAAAAATGAATAAAGTGCACGAACGTACTATATGGTTATATCGAACTCAATTTGCTAGAAATTGGTAAATGAAAATACTAAATCTATAAAGAGAAATTGAATTTACAGAATCAAAATTGAAATCAGAGATATATACTTAATTATACTGGAACAAAATTGTAATTTTTCCAGAATAATATTAGTAAGTTTATTTAATTAATGTATTTTCTGGATAGCTTAACAAAAGTACTGTATATATGCATGTATTAGTGAGTGCCTGTCTGTATTTTATATTTTATTAGTCTATCTATACAGTTTCATATATATATATATCTTCTTTGTCGGTAGCCGCTGCTAGCTAGCTTCAAAATATATTTTATTTAATCATTACTGTGCTATAGATAGCCATATCTTTGTTAAGACAAAGTTCAATGACTACATCCGTTGACCTATGTTGTATGAGGATAAATAATTTAGTTAAATTTATAAATTTATAGAAGCAACAAATAATCCGTTTTATTTATGATAAGTTTATTATATATAAGTCCATAAATTGGTTAATATTTATTTTTAAATTAGTGGTGAGATCTAAATATATATAATATAAGTTAAATTAAATAGTTTTGGTTGTCGCTAGTTTACATCTAGAAACCCATATTTTACCTAGTTCAGGGGCCTAAATATAATAAATGTATCTAAATGGAACTAAATGTAAATATGACAACATCATGACTCATATTTATTTCGGCCTTAATAAATTTATCAAGTGCTATATCATTTTGTGTATTTGTTTTTAAATAAATTAGTTATATATATGTCGTAATATCATATTATGAAGGTCAGTAAACAAAGAACTAGCTAGTACTGTTGAAGTAAGCTAAGTAAAAAAATGACAGATGACTTTGAATTCAAGATTTTATAATATTAAGATGTTAAATTTGCCACTTATATACTATTTCTGTCTACGTTAATCTTTTCAAGATCACATGCATACTACAAATGTACGATACATTAATTATTTAACATATACTTAATTACATTAATATTTTGTCCACGTAGAGAGGTCGAGGACAATTATCACTAAAATAAATTTCAAACAAGAAAGCTTATTGGGACACAACATTTTCTTACAAAATATATTTAACTAATAAGCTAGTCTATGATCATCCATATATATTAATTTAATCCTCAATCTGTCCTTTCTTATGAGACATCGAATCTCTTTGTTACGAGAAATTAAAAGGGTTATCTTAAAATTTACTAAACTAATTATTAATGTAGGGTGAAGGAGACAAGTGTCCTCGTCTTCATTGGCTTTGAGACATCGAAGATGATAAGGTTATGTGGTTTGCTTAAGCCTAAGTTAATCAATGGTTGGTTAACTAAGATTGATTTTTTTTTTTTTTACCAGAATTGTTTGATTATTTTTAGTAGTTCGTTAATTAACAAACTCTACAACTTAGTCAACAACTCTACGTGGGCAACTATTTCCATTATTTTTTACGCACGCCCCCCCCCCCCCCCCCCCCCCCCCCCCCCCCCCCCAAAACAAAAAAAATAAAAAAAATTCCATTGATTAATTCTATATTTTCTTCATATATTGTCGTCGTGGCACAATAAATTTTTTTCTTAAAAAGTAATAAACACTTATTCATCTACGGAATTAGAAATTATGTCGCTATATTATTTCTATTATTTACTAATTCCATATACAATTATACATTATGCATTGAAGTTTCCAGCATTAATTAATAATTGATGGTTTTTTCATAAAAAATTATATATAAGTACTACTAGTCATTTTGTTTATGATATGTTAAGATTTATTCCTATTTTTAGGATATGATATATTAATTAATATTTTAACCTTATGAGCTTTCTATTTAAGAAAAAAATTTAATTCCTGTAGAACTTAGGTTAACCCATGATTTTAGTTTCAGTTTTCATACCAAGTACAGGATTGAGAGGCGCATGGAAAAGAATCTAGAAGGTCTTAATAAATAATAAGCATAATGAAGAGTTAAATTTTTAAATAAGATTTAAAGTTTTAACAATTTGCTTCGAGAAATTACTCATACTAGTTTGTTACAGTATTCAAATCGAATTTAGTTGATTATTATATCGAAACGAACTAAAGAAAAATCAGATAAAAAGTTAAACTTGCCTTTAATCGAAATTAATTAATATTCAAACTTTGAGAAAATATTTCTTGTAAAATATAGTTTAATTTATTGATCGTTAATAAAATGTATCAACTGAAAATAAGTTAAAATTAACAAAAATTCTACACTCAATTTATAATTAAAGTCTCCGAATATGAGAATGGGGACATTTGATTATTGAGGCAGTACTAAATACTTTAATTAATGTTTAGGGTTCGGTTTAATTCATATTATCTAATTGTGTTCTTCATAAGTTTCATTCTGGTTCCCTATCTTATTTTTATTCCTAATAACCCCATTGTGATACTGATATAGATCTGTAATAATTATCACATTGCCTACTTCTCGCTATACACGAAAATACCCTTATTACAATTACCACGGGCAACATACCGAATTCTGCTCTGTAAATTTGCTACGATAAAACTAAACTCCTAATTTTTTTACCCTCTCGCTATTTTGAACCCCAACTACGTCAAATCCTTAAATTGACAATACTCAAATCAGTGGAAGACCTATGCGAATAATAAATTGAAAATGTATAAAATGAAGATTTTGTGTCTTTATATAATAATATCCAGGGGTATTGTGGACCTTATGAAGTGAATAAGTCAATTTTTAAATATCCGCGAGTATAAAACACTCGATGCTTCAAGAGAGTTAAATGAATTTTGTTTAATTTCTCAAATGGATGATTAGAAATTAATTTAAAATAAGGGGTGGGTGCAAACATTTCGAATAACATATGGTAATTACTGGTATTTCTTCTGTTTAAAATTTAAACTCTAATTATATATGGAATAACTTAATAAGAAAAATTTTAAGCAATCCGACATGCGTAGTATCCAAAGTAATTCAATAACCTAAAATAGTTAGTAAAAAAGAATGCCGAAAAGGAAAAGGACAAAACGATCGATGGGTAGAAATGGAAAGTAAAAGGTCAAAGGGGTTTGGAGTTCTGGGTGGCGTCACAGGTTGCGTGTGGTACATTCGAC
This sequence comes from Verbena officinalis, assembly GCA_958496215.1. Taxonomy (NCBI): domain Eukaryota; kingdom Viridiplantae; phylum Streptophyta; class Magnoliopsida; order Lamiales; family Verbenaceae; genus Verbena; species Verbena officinalis. The sequence continues at coordinate 33,865,209 of OY292386.1, read as the reverse complement.
CCTCACCGTGACTGTGTGTAAATCAGTATCGGAATGCGGTGCCCCACGACCGATCTACGGCCGAAACGTGTCGGATTTTCTGCTTGGGACTGCCTGCCCTACCATACAAATACATTTCCCTTGTTTTCTCTTTGCAACAAATTGTCTTGTCCAGCCTCAGGGCTAACACGATTTTTCAGTCTTGTGTTTTCCACTTGCTTTTCGTTCTTTTTGTTTTTTTTTTTACCAATAACCAGTCGTATGACCGTACAGTTAAGAGGACTTTCTCGTAACATAAAATTTAAATTGAAAAGTCCGAAAAATACATTAGCAAGACTAGGAGACTGGCGTTCAAGAGTAAAAGAGCAACAATGAGAATGCAAAACATATATAAAAGAATCATTCTAACACAAGATACGAGTTTCGTATTCGTCAAACTGGGTTCATTAATCCAATGATTACGAGGAATATTATGGCCACCACCACTTGCTTCTCGTTCTTTTATGTTTTCTTTTTGACATTTTTCCTTAACTAATTAATTACATTAAAATTTTCATCAGTCTTTACAATTTACAAATGCACATTGAAACTATCAAACTGAGTTTCGGATCGGAATATTAAACTATATCTCAAATCAGATCAAATTTTAGTTATGTAGTTTCTTGAAACTTTTGAAAATTATCTATACTCCCCAATTCATTATGGTTTCTGTCTAAAAGCGCCAAACTTCTTGTCTATGTGCCTTCTATCGTATAGTTTTTTTTTCTAAAAGCATCTTTGATAGTTCATTGATAATTTAATATTTGGAATTGAGTTTGTAAAAAATTTAGCAATTGAAAACATAAAATAAAAATACATTAGTATGATCTGATGACGGATACTACTAAAAATCTATCGTATAATGTTGTATCGGACATCCATACTCGACATCTTTATAGTGGTTAATACTTAAAAAAAGTTGTGTTCCCGTATTCCAGTCGTGTCATGTCCGTATCCATGCATCATAGACAGTATTAGAGACTGTTAAACTATCTCATATCGAAAAATCAAATAAGTGGTGTTCAATTTTGAAGAATATATTTGACATGTTTATATATTCAAAGAATCGAAATACTTACTTGAATACGAGTCTTGTATGGCTATGTCACAGACATATGGTGCTTCTAATAAGGATTTGATCACACGAAAAACAAACCAAACCAATGTTCACAATCCAAATACAAATTTTGTACTTAATCTAATGTGAAAATAAAAAGAAAAATCTTATTATATTCTTTTTTTCCTCTATTTTTCTATGCGATTTTTTTGCTCTGATTTTGGATAATATTTCTGTCAACTTAACCTCCTCCCTCCATCCTATATTATGTAGGAGTTGGAGGAGGTTGTGGGTGGTTTTTCCATTCAAAATATAGAGAAACCACTCCCTCCAAAACTCACATACCCATTTCCGAAATGAGTTAGGTCAGTCAGTCAGTCTACATGGGCGACCAATTTTCCCAACAAATTTATAATGGCTTGGTAAACATTCATTCTAGAGCTAGCTTTTGGAATTGAGTTAGACTAAATTCCATTAATTTACATGGTATTAGAACAAGTATCATTCTCAGTCTGTCTCTGATCAACTCGCAGAACTTCACACTACTCTGTCTCAATTCGAGATATTCATTTCTACAAATCTCATGTTCCAGTTTGTCCTGTGCATGATTGAAATATGTTAAATCATCTCACATAAAAAATTTAAAAAATAGTAATCAATTTATAATAACTTTGTAAACGTTATCTCTATAATTAGTCTTTGGGTTGAATTAGAATCAAATTTATTTCTTTGGTGAGTCGAAGCACAACGACAGCAACTTACACTATCCATATAAAAGTATCTAACCAATAAGCAAGGAAAATATAATGTGGTGTTCCAATGTCCATAGCTGTTTCGCACTTTTGTCAGCAGTGCGACTAATTAATTATTGGTTGCGCGAGTATAATAGTATTTGCTCTGTCTCATCTGCGGACACGATTTTAATTTTTAGGAGATGGTAGTCCAATAAATTGACCACTGGTTTATTAATTAATATATTATTTTAAATTAATATCAAATCAATCACACCATCCACATCAGTCCAACTTTGATGATGGGTTAGTCAGATATGGGTTGGTGGATTTTTGGTTTCCTTTTGAAATTAACACCTCTACACGTATATATGTTTTCTATACTATATTGTCAACGGGTCGGGTCTTCGTCATAGAGCACTAGGGACCCGATCCGTTTGTAGAAATATGGAAAACAAATATTTACGTCAATTGCCTTTTTTATTTTGGGCCAAAACGTTCGACATGATGGCATCTAATTTTTCTTTCCATAATTACATTTATATCCCCTCAATTTAGGAGGAATACAATAACATTCTATCGACTATTGAAAATTATAAAGACATGCACCTCCTTAATTGTGACTCTATCTAATTAATATTTAGGTTCTGCCGTTTGGGTTAGGGCTTATGTTAGAAAAAAAAAACAGTCATAAATCGACAGGGTGTTGCTATATTTATCCCTAAACTGAGGGATTGTAAGCGTGATTATCCCTTTTTCTAAGTTAATGTTGGTTTAGGATAAATAATTTCATGACTTTTTATTATGCTTTTAGGTTTCTGACTTTCTGTTAGGGTTAAGAGATTTTTCCGTGATTTTCAATAATCGAGAGAATTTTACTATATTTTTTTTAAGTCGAGGGTCGTAAAAGTAATTATTTGCTTCTCTTTTTATGCAAGTGAAATCTCCCTCTTTTGTGCTATAACCTGTTCAGTTGTTCCTACATAATATTAAATTGTAAAGAATTTTAAATAATCTCTTATCTAGAATTTTATATTTCCGCTTATATACATAATTACATGCATGTTTCATGAGGATATAACTATTTTGCAATTAAAAATTAGTACTAAAAAACATATATGGCGTATGGTAATCCGGAAGTTAGCTGGTGAGGTAAGAATTATACAAATCATTAAATCATAAATGTTTTCAAATTTATTCAATTAGTGTGGAATATTCAGCACATCAGTGTTGAATTAATATTTTTTTACTGTCTCATTCCACTATGTTAGCTTGACTTTTTTGGATTGAAATTGTGATGACCCGAATATTCGAATCGGAATTGGGTATGTCTTTCGCACCATTTTATTCTTCTTTATCTCATTTCTCAAAATTATGTAAATTACGTGCACTTTATATGAATTTTCATAAATGATGTTATTTGAACTTTTAAATGGCGTAATATTGTTCGTTACTTGAATAGCTTCGTTTTAAGTATAATATTGCGATATTTGCCAACTTGTCCTTTTAGCGAGATTTTAAAAATTACCGTTTTACTCCTTTGAATTTTATTTCCAAATCAGACATTTTATAAAGTCATTTCTTTTACCTTTTCTTTTACAACAAAGAGCAGCAACAGCGTACGTGAGAGTTAGAAAAGAGGGAAAAAAATATTTCTTCAATCTTTGAATCAATCGTGTGAGCTCATTTTTCCATCATTTGACTATCCGTAAAAACCTACTCGTTCCTTGCATCACACTCTTCAGGTAGTGTAACGCCCCGTATTTTGTATTTAACTCCATTTATAATATTTTCGAATCTTTTATTTAATTTTTGTTTTCACCGTTGGATTTGTGAGAACATTTTAACTTGAACTATGTAATTTTCCCAAAATGATATTTTTAATACCGACGAGATTCCCGCGAAGCACCCTTATCTTAGGCAGACTCTGACAAGTCCACCAGTCACACAGTGAGGGGCAATTATACGTAGCAAGAAGAAGACAAAAAAAGAAGAGTTGTCACCTTTGATCTTCAACTTTGAATTCCGACCTCGTTTCTCGACCGATTTCCGATCCGTCAACTCCAACGCGATCCTTGCAACGAGTTCTTCAGGTAGCTACCAAATTTTCCTCGATTTCATCCCGTTTTAGTAGAATTGTGTTGATGAAGATGAATAGTATTATCTTTATATAATTTTCAGATTTATATGTTTTACTTGATAGTTTCGTGTGATTTTCGTGTCCATGTGACGAGCATGAGTGGTAGATTAACATATTTGAATTTTGTTTCAATTCATGGTTTAATTCTTGTGTTACGAGGATCTTTGATCAAAACCAGAAGTTCTGCGTGAAGAACTTCAAAATTCGCTGGTCATTGCAAGCTCACGTTAAGTTGTATACCGTGAGCCATACCGTGAGAATGCAATCTCACGGTATGCAACTGACCATGAGTGTTGACTGTGAGATTGTCATCTAACAGTATGTCACTGACCGTGACAACAAACCGTGAGCCCTTTCAGTATACCGTGAGCCATACTTAGTTTATTTTTCAGCAATTTCAGCTTTGTTGCTCTCGTACATTTGGTCAACTTGATTTTAATTCAGGTTGACTTTTTCTGTTTGACCTCATTTTCGAAATCCGACTTCGCTAATAGCTCCGATAAATCGCGAAACATATAATTCGTGAAGTTTAGAATTTTCTGACCTCGTTCGGGTTGTGAATAGTAGCTTTTTCGTTTAGGACCATTTAGCCTATTTTTCGTAATTCGTCTGATTGACCCGAAACTTGTGTGAATGATTCCTTTTAATGTTATGAGAATGAATGTGGCACTTAATCTGCATTTTAGCATGTTTTATCTTATTAACTTCAATATTTTTGTTTAACTAATTTAAATACATTTTTGTGAGTACTTCAATAGAAGTCGTGTTTTACGTGTTTTAACTGCTTTAATTATTTCTCGTAAGTCGTGCGTCATGTCAGTGTCTTACCTAGTATTGTCGGTTGTTAGTTTCAGGTGTTTCCTCGAGGACTACTCGATCATTGTACCCTTTTTCATCAAGCTTTGCAGATGAGGGTTTAAACTGATTTTCAACTTGAGTAAGAATCATATTAATTGCGAACCAACTTATCGTCCTGTTTTATTATTGCTTTCATGTTTTCCATCATTTATTATATTCTATTAAATATTGAATTATTATCTTTATGATATTTAATCAACTGTTTCATATCAAACCGTATACTTGTATATCTTTCCCTATGTTTTCAACTAGAGACAAGCAAAACCTGTTTTGATTTAAAAGGTGGACTTTGGTCTTCTGGCCCCGAATTAACCTTGTCTCGAACGGTCCCTTTGGCCACCTAAAACGTAGTATAATGATTGCAAAAGCGAGATCATGAAAATGTTTAATGTTTCTAAAATGGGCCCGGAGGTTATGTGGAGGGTGAAACTCGGAGATGAGCGTCTAGAGTAATAAGATCCCAAAGTGTAATTTCCAAATTGTAATTTTCAATGGGAGACCTGTTGGTGGTTGGCCAGTCTTTCGTTGGGGAGATGGTGAACGATTGCATGTGTTGCATGTTTTTCCTGAAATTATCATGATCGAACGCATTGAATATCCAGGTAGCCTCGAAATTTGACAAATGGCGCAAGAGTATTTCTTGAATGTGGCGATATAAGGAGTGAAAAGGGTTGTACTCGCTAGGACAATAGTGTAACGAACTTGCTTACTACTTTAAATTAATTTAGTTGAACTATAAGCCTCGTCGTTTATTTTATTACATGAATGAATTAAAGTTATTGCAAATGCCAGGTAAACGAGCTTATAAATCAACTAGATTATTCTTTAAAAATATCGGCTTGAATTATGTGCTAAAAAAATAATTTCAAAGGATCTGTTCGTCAAACCCTGACTGTTTTAAAAGAAGCCGAGTTGAGTGTTGCTTATTGTATAACCTTATAACTTATAATTGTGTAATTTTTCAAGAATAAGCAACATTTACTGTTTTAGATTTCACAAACTAAATGACGAATCAGGATCAATACTTATATAACCCCTCGCTGAGTATCCTTTATACTCGCCCTCGTGTTTTGATTCTTGCTTTAGGTTCTCTCAGACAGACGGGTGGCAGTGTCACCTTTGTGGTCGGTTTGGCAACAGCAGGTCTAGGTTGATTCAGGTCTGGGTCTTGTCCAGTAATTTCCAACAACAGTCTTGTCTTAATGAACTTTATATTAATGCTTCTGTTATATTCGAAAGAATTATGTTAATTATGTTACATTTCACTATTGTAGTTGAGCCCCTGAAGGGCGTAGGAAATACTTATGGGTACTTGGAATTGATTACTTTGTGTGAATTACGGATATAAACTGTTATATTATGCTTTATTGCTTCCGCACTCTAATTATTTATTTTTAGTTGCTGTTGCCAGTTTAATTGCTTGAGTGAGTGTCGTTCCCTAGGACGGATTTTTGAGTGGGGTTCCGGCCTTACTCGGGAGTCTGTTTCAGTTCAGGTGTAGTGTTCCTCTTCCCAGCCTTGGAGAGGGGCGCTACAGGTAGATATCAGATTTCGCCCTTTTCCATGTTACTTTGATCATTTATGAGCATTTATGAGCATTTATGATGAATAGTTGATATATTTTGGTTGTTGGCCTTTTGATCATTTTAGCTTGCCATTTTGCATAGTTCTTGGATCAATATGTTGCTTAAGTTGTGTTTATTGATTGTTGAAGTTTATGAGTCATGTTTGTTGCTGAATAATTTGGAATCGATTGAATTATGTTGATTTTTCTGTATTTGCTGTTGAAACCCCGGTTTCTGCTGAACATTTATGAGCACGTGCAACATTTTACAGCTGCGCACTACCTTATGCACAGCATGCAGTGCGCCGTGTAGAAACTCTTCAAAATGCTGTGCACGGTCTTGGTACCGTGCATCTTACCTTAGCCATTTTTCAGCCTGAAATTCTTAGGTGCTCACGGCATTTTTGCCAAAATTGCACCAAATGAATAGTAACTTTTCGCTAATTTTTTCAATTGACCTCGTTTTCGAAATCCTACTTTGCCAATAGATCCGTAGTGTTTCAAAATTTAATAATTCCCGGACTTCGTATTTTTCCGATCTCGTTCGGGTGATGAATAGTGATTTTTCTATTTGGGCATTTTTGTAATTTTCTCTGATTGATCTGAAACTTTTATGGTAGTTTCCTTATATGTATTTAATAGCATATGCATGAGTATGAACTTATTTGTTCAGCCGTCCGTCTTTATTTAGTTATTTTGTATTCGTCGAGTCGTGTTTTGATTCTCTAGGCTTTATGTGTTACAGATATGGTCGTGGTTGCTTTTGGAGTTCCAGGTGAGGGTTTTAACTGTTTTAAACGGGTCTTGAACCTATATATATAAATATACTTGTGAAAACCAAAATGTTACCCTTCCTTGCTTTATATGCTTTATGTTTTCCTTCCGTTGTATATCATATTAGATATTTCAAGCTATATCTTGATGGTTTCGATCAAAATGCTTTGATATCAAATCTTATATGTATATCGTTTGAAAATGGTTTAAATGGAGATAAGAACTTCTTTTATTTCTCAAAGTAACTCTTTGGTCTCGGAGGTACTTATAAGTAATGTCGTTAGGTCCCGAATCGTACGACACTTATGAGCATTGAAAAAGATAGTGCCCTTACAACCAATGGTTGTAATAGCTATCTCTTGTAATGTAATCTTTGATTTATAATAAAAGGATATATATTGTTTTATATCCAATGGAAAGATTCTTTATTTCATACACATATTTGTTTTACTTTTATGATTTTTTGATATGTAAATAAAGAAGCTCCTGAATTGCAATAAACTATATCACAATAACTAAAGAGATAGTTAAATGAGACATGTGATTGAGGTGTAATTCTAACTAATAAACTCCAAGTCAAATGAGTTCATAAATGCAAGTGGGAGCGTCAAACTTGGACTTGAATATAGACTTGCATTGTGACTATGTAAAGTACTGAGTTTCTAAGTACAAGAATGTAAGCTGACATTCATGCTCACACTAGGTGGCTGTTTGACAGTTGCACTGAGGATCCCAACCGAGACACTCAAAATGGGAGAGGATAAACCTCTAAGTAATTGAGTTAAGTCAAGGTCAGTGATGTGATTGTTAATCCCTAGACTTGAGGGTTCGTCTCATCTTATATTCATTAGATAGTTATTTGGTATGTTTCTTTTCTCTATGACAACGTGCTCAGAAGAGAATATAAGTTTCATGCTAGTGACTTTTCAAGTGAATATGAAGATCAGCGAATGCCAAGAAAGGATCTATCTAACTCAATATCTATATTGTGCAGAATTCCTATATCGTTTCAAATAGAATGACTGCCAAAGGAATCTTCGGCCGAAGTATTTATAAATTCAAGCTAAGGAAAGAGTATCCTTGAGTTTAGAATCAAATGTCACTCATTTCTATCAGACATTTATGATAAAGTCAATAAGGTTTCTTATTCCCATACCTTAGAATATATCGGGAATTATAAGATGTAGAGATCGTATGTAGCGCCCCTTTCCGTAGGAGGAGAAAGGACACCACATTTGCACCGAGACGAACTCACAAACAAGGTAAATGTACCCCATTTGAAATTTCATCCCGGCGAACGGCAATCACTCGATCTATACTGGCAACAACGATCCTAGTCCAACAACGACAACAAATAGAAATAACAGAGTGCGGAAGCTAAACAATATCAAATCAATAATTCAAGCCACACGGGGCATCAACAATCATAATTCAGTGATCAACAATTAAATATCATAATCAATGCTCAATAATTCAATAATATAACCATTCTACATAGGAATTCAGTTAATGGAGGGATTCAATTTAAATAATAAATGACAGACTGTTGTTGGACACTACCGACAATACCAATAGACTCGAAACTCAAGACTCAACACGCTGTTGCCAACCGACATGAGAGGTGACAACGCCACCTGTCGACCTGAAGTAAGAATCAAAAGAACGAGGGGTGAGCATAAAGGATACTCAGTGAAGGCATAAGTTGGAACAAGTACGAGCCACGCTTCCGGGTTTTTATATACATATAAAAAAATACATATGCTAAATGAAGAAAACCGGAATGTGCTTCGACTTGCGATAACAATAATTAATAACAGTAATAACAATAAAGCATGAGTAAAGACAATTAATATCCCAGCAAGAATGGGTCTGTTCCTCCTTATAACCCCTTCATGTCATGAAAAATACTCCATCTCCGGTGTCTGACCCCATAGCGCGACTATGGGCGACGCATGAATTTCAGGAAAGTGTGAAACGAATGCAACACCCACCATCGCTCCCAACCGTGGTTATCAACTCCTGATGGACCACGATTGACGTTTAGTTTTGGGAGTAGTACCTCGGAAAACCCCCTAGACGCTCGTCCCCAAGTGAGATCCACGAATACCATCCCGGGCCCCATGAAAGAAAGTACATGAATTTGCTCGTATTTCAAGAAACATTATGAGTTGAGTGCCAAACGGGCAATTAGGCAAGTGTGTGACGACAAAAGGGGGTGACCATAAGTTTCATACGTGTCGGGGTGTGCTGACGGACTCCCCTAACGACTTCCCTTATAAACCCTACCAAAGTCAAAGTGCCACGCTGAAAAGAAAGAGTTTTACTTGCCTCTTGAAAACAAAACGATTTAGAGATACTTATAGGTATAAATTGATATCAAAGAGTTTGTTCAATAATCATGAAAATATATAATCAAATATCTAATAAGATATACGAGAATGAGAAAACAAATCATTATGAGCATGTACGGGTAGTTATTTCGCAATGAATAAAAGGGATTCTTACTCCAGTGAAAACATTTTAAAACCCTCACCTGGAAGCACGGGAAAGACAAGACAACTCAAGCAATCCTCGAGAGAACGGCCTGAAACTGACAGACGACAAAACCAATCAAGACAAGACACGACGCACGACTCATAGAACGCTCGACTCAAGAAGGACCAATTAAAACACATAATCATCAAGAATTTCAATTAAAATGCAATGGGATCCATTAAACTAAATAAACGTAATTAAAGATGTTAAACATGCTCAATTGCAATTCTAACTTCACATTCATGCATAATATAGTGTAAAGAAGCACTCATACGATTTTCGGATCATTCGGACAACATTCAAAAATTGGGGAAAAAGTCCTAAACGAAAATGGTACTATTCAAGCCCCGAATAAGGTCGGAATTTTGAAAACTTTGCGGAATATTTATCCTTGAATCATATGGAAGCTATAGGTGAAATCGGCTCGATTTTTGGAGGTCGTATGCAAAAAGTTAACTTTATTTTTGGCCATTTGACCCAATTGCCGAAGCGAAATAAGGAAAGAGGTCTGAAAAATGGCTAAGGTATATGCACGGGCGCACGCACGGGGTTGTGCACGGTATTGAAGGCATCCTCAAGACCGTTCAGGCTGAATAGCTTGCGCACCGGGGTGCGCAGGCCGGTGCAGGTGCTAGGGCGGGCGTACTGGCTTGTGCACGGGCGTGCCAAGACCGTGCGCAAGGCCGTGCAGCTTAAGTTTCAGGTGCAGAAAATGCGATTTCGAAATATTTCACAAGGGTTTCAACCAAAAATCAACAATGGCGGATTCTAGAGCTAAAATCAACACTTAAGACTTTCAGTCATGTATTATACACACTAAGGGCTATCATTTGATCCAAACAACACGAAAAATGATGAACTATAACATGCAAACCCATAAATTATATCAAATATTCAATTCAAGGAAGAAGCTAGCAAAACTCGAGATTTAATGGACGAAATGAAATGGTGGAAGAAGGTTACCTGTTGAGAATGGAACGAGGATCGTCGAGGTGGTCTCGGAATTTCGAGTGGTCGAGCGCACTGGCTTGGGCACGGGTTTGGGGCGGGCTTTTCTCTCTTCCTCCTTCTTCCTTCTTCCTTTCTCCTTCTCCCCTCTCTCTCTCTCTCAATTTATGGTGTATGCAAGAGGGTGAAAATGGGTTCAAGGGTGTGCACAAAGGGATGCAAGTGAGGTCAAGAGGGTGTGGGTGTGTTCAAGAGGGTGTGGGACTCGAATGAAATTAAAGGAAATTCGAAGGGTGCAAAAGGTAATTATGAGAGGATAAGGGTTTGAGAATAAAATAAAATTAGCTAACAAAGCTAATCTTTTCATTTAAAATTCAACGAGGTGTCGAATAATTATTCCGAAAATATATTCCGAAATTTTGGGTCGGGACATCATATCTCACTAACTAAAGTCACTAATCGAAAAGGTTCATCTATGAAATGCTTTCACCATTGGCTAGGTAGGATTATAGCTAATATGATTATAACAAGTTTTACTGGTCAGCTAAAAGGATGGTGGGATAATTATCTCACCCACAGCAATAAAAATGATATCTTACATACGGTTAAAGATGAGAATGGTAGACAGGTTGAAAATTATGTCTATACTTTAATTATTAACATCATTGAACATTTTACTGGAAGATGGTCCGACAATAGTGATAATCTTAGGACTTTACTCCAGAATTTAAGATGTCGTACTCTTACATCTTTTAGATGGTACAAAGATACTTTTCTAAGCAGAGTTATGGAACTCCTTGAGTCTAATAGTCCTCATTGGAAATCCAAATTTATAGATGGATTACCTTCCCTATTTGCTGAAAGGGTCAGGAAAAACCTTAGAAAATGTGATGTTAATATTAACTACGATAATTATACCTATGGCAAGTTAATAGGAACTTGCATCCAGGAAGGTTTAGCCTTATGTAATGAGATAAAATTAAGCCAGTAAATTAAGAAGCATAATCTTAATGAGAAGAAGCAGCTAGGTCAATTTTGTGGTCAATTTGGAGTAGAAAATCCATCTACTAGCCAGGATAATAGTAAGGCTAAGAAACATAGGAAAGATAATAGATCTCATGATTTTCCTAAAAGAAAGCATAGGAAAAGAAAAGAGAAGAGAGAATTTAGGAGAGAAAAAAGGAGAGCGAATACGCCCCCTATTGTTTGTAGAAAATGTGGAAAAATTGGCCACTATGCTAATAAATGTTGGGTTAAGAAAAAACTCAGCACTTTAGAAATTGATAATGATCTTAAAGATACTTTGAGCAAGTTACTTCTTCATTCTGATTCTGAAGAAGAAGGAGTGCCTATTGATGAGCTTGAAGCTTTGGAGAAGGATTACAGTTCTTCTGATAGTGAAGAATGTGAACCTTGTAAAAATGGTCTACCTTGTGATAGGGAGGATAGCTCCGATCAAGAAGAAGGTAATAACCTTTATCAAATTATTTCCCAATTTCAGGAGATTAATGTCCTTAATAATGATAGTATTATAGAAATTTTAAAATCTATTAAAGATCCTGAAATCCAATCAAAAATTCTTGATCAAATAGGAGAAAAAGATTCTCCAAATAAGCATGATGATTTTATTCCAAAATCTTCTGAACCATATGCTATGGCAGAAGTAAAAAGAATGCTAAAACAAAAGCAAGTTGGTGAAACCCCAACAAATGCTAATGACTTAGCAATTGAAATTTATAATCTCAAAAATGAGATTAAAAATTTGAAAAGCTTTAATAAAAATCTTGTGGAAAGAGTTTTCAAATTGGAAATTTTTAATAAAGGAAAACAACCTCTTATCAATTTTGATTCTAATAATCAAAATACCTTCTCAGAGGATGAAGGTTTCCTAGGTACCTTGGAAATGGTTACTTCTCAAAAATGATTTATAAAAATTTCTCTTCTTATTGATCATAATTATAAAAAAGAGTTTACAGCACTAGTTGATAGTGGTGCAGATTTGAATTGCATTCAGGAAGGAATCATTCCCACCAAGTATTTTCATAAAACAACCCATTCTCTAAGTTCTGCAAATGGTCAGAAAATGGAAATAAATTTTAAGATTCCAAAAGCCTATATTTGCAAAAATAAAGTTTGCATCCCTACTAGTTTTTTACTAGTCAAAAATATTACCAACCAGGTTATACTTGGAACCCCTTTTTTAAAGAAAATATTTCCAATAAAAAGGATTGATGAACAAGGTTTTATAGGAACCTTTGAAGGAAAAGAAATTACTTTTCATTTTATCACTGAACCTTTTACTAGAATTTTAAACCAAATAAAAGATTCTTTTATAAAGAATAAGGAAAATCAAATTAATTTTTTTAAACATGAGATAAATATTTTGAATATTGAGGAAACTCTCAAAAATGCTAAATTATAGGATAAGATAAAGTTTCTTAACACCCAGTTTTCTTTACAAATCTGTAATGATCATCCAAATGCTTTTTGGGATAGAAAGAAACATATTGTTTCACTTCCTTATGAGGATAATTTTGATGAAAAAAAAATTCTGACTAAGGCCAGACCTTGTCAAATAAATAAGGAATATCTTGAGCTTTGTCAAAAAGAGATTGAAGCTTTGCAAAACAAAGGGTTAATAAGACCCTCTAAATCTCCATGGTCATGTACAGCTTTTTATGTTAATAAACATGCTGAGCAAGAGAGAGGTGTTCCCAGGTTAGTTATTAACTATAAACCTCTTAATACTGCTTTAAAATGGATTAGATATCCGATCCCTAATAAAAAGAATTTACTTGATAGGCTTCATGATGCCTTAATATTTTCAAATTTTGATTTAAAATCAGGGTATTGGCAAATCCAAATTCATGAAAAAGATGTTTATAAAACAACATTTAATGTTCCATTTGGTCAGTATGAATGGAAAGTTATGCCTTTTGGTCTGAAGAATGCCCCTTCGGAATTCCAAAATATTATGAATGATATTTTTAATCCTTATAGTGATTTTATCATCGTTTATATTGATGATATTTTGGTGTTCTCTAAAAATATTGAAACCCATTTTAAACACTTGGGTATATTCAAGAATATTGTTATTCAAAATGGTTTAGTTATATCTAAACCTAAAATGCTACTTTTTCAAACTAAAGTTAGATTTCTTGGTCACAACATTGAGAAAGGAAAAATTATTCCTATTAATAGAAGTATTGAATTCGCCTCTAAATTCCCTGATCAGCTGATTGATAAAACTCAGCTTCAAAGACTCTTAGGAAGTTTAAATTATATCTCTCCCTATATTAAGAATCTTGCCCAGGATACTGCTATCTTATATGATAGGCTTAAGAAGAATCTAAAACCTTGGACTAAGAGTCATACTCAAGCTGTCCAAAAAATTAAGAATAGAGTCACTAATTTACCATGTCTGATGATAGCTAATCCGAATTGGGAAAAAATTATCGAGACAGATGCCTCAGATATTGGATGTGGAGGTATTCTTAAACAGGTTTCTCCCAATGAAAAACAAGAATATCTTGTTAGATTCCATTCAGGAAAATGGAATAATAGCCAAAAGAATTATGCTACGATAGCTAAAGAGATTTTAGCTATTCTTAAATGTGTTTTAAAATTTCAGGATGATTTATATAATCAGAAATTTATTATCAAAACTGACTGCCAAGCAGCAAAATAAATGTTTAAAAAAGATTTTAAACATGATGTCTCCAAACAAATGTTTGCAAGGTGGCAAGCTCAGTTAGCCCCTTTTGATTTTGAAATAGTTTATAAAAAAGGAACTGATAATAATCTTCCTGATTTTTTTACCAGAGAATATTTACAAGAATGAATGATTTTGACCAAAGATGGTTAACCAGGATGGTTTCTCATGGAATGTCTGTTTATAGGGACAGAGATAATATCCTTGAAAGGATGGGATGACAAATGGAAAATAGTCCATACATCACTCCCTATAATTGGCGGATGTATAGAGAGTTTTTTGATCCTCCATTAAGAGGACCAAATGACTTCAGGATTATAAAAATCCAACATAAAATTACTCCGGCCAGCTATCTTAACCTTATAGGAATTCCTAGACTAATACAGCAGGAGAAATATCTCCAACAGAATATTGAGCTCGATGAATCAATGCTTTATGCTTTTAATAATGGTTTTCAAAGATATCCTAATCTTGCTCGAATAGTGAGAGAAGATAAAGCAGAATTAAAAATGGTTAAAGCCCGGATTAATGAGCTTATAGCCTAATCATTTAATAAAATTCTGTTTACAGATGGAAGAATCTTCTAGACATAATCCTAGGCCCATGAAACATCATAGCAATAGAATACTTTATATGGTGGAAATATCCACATATTACAATAAAGAATTTAATTATTGGAAAACTACTAAAGAAATTTTCCAACAAATGGTGGAAATGGATGATGATAATCAAAATAGCTCATTAATAGAAATGGCTGATGGAAGAATGAAAGAAGCCAAAATATTAAGAGATTTGGCAAACAAGATTACTAATACTCAACTAATAGCTTGATTATTTCATATTTTCAGGATGAGCCACTGTGGTCGAGGAAATTCCTCTTATAGAGGAAGAGGTGGAAGAACAATCGCCCAAATAGGAAATCAAAGGCTAATAGCCGAAAATATTGCTAATATCGCATCATCATCCTCAAGTAATACCTTGAGAGAAAATAATGATCCTTTATTTAAGGAATTCTTGGAATATAAAGCCAAGCAAGGAAATACTAGCCAGAACAATCCATCCTATGCCAATGTGGTCATAGAAGAAGAAGTTGAATCGGATAATCTGCAATATGAGCAGAACAACCATAAAGAGTTAATATTACTCTTGGATGACAGAGATTTGAAATGGAAAGGTGAAATACGGCATCTTATGCAAAGATATTTAGAAACGGCATCTTTTACAACTGGTTCATATAAACAACGAATCCATTTTGAGAATATACTCAAAACTACGGGATCCTGTGAATTCTCACATTGCCATGCAGGTAAACAAACAAAAGCTTATAGCTTTAGTAAGGTAATAATCAAACAGATAATATCTGCAGAAGACTGGGGAATCAGTACCCTAAAGGAAAGAGAATATTATCTTCCTGAGCAAAAAGTCTCAATTAAATTTAATTATTAGGACTATATGGAAGCATTTAATAAAGCCTTCCTTTATCAAAATACTGTAAAAAAACATTCTTGGTTTTTTAAATTTTGTCCAAATGTTTATAAAAGGGACATTCCAAATTGGTTATACCAATGGTGGCTATCTTATGGCCCTTCAGTAAAAATTTTACCTGAACCTTATAAAGGTTTATATGCGGAATGGTTGAAAATTTCACCAAATTTAATTGAAGCAGAACATGATAATAAATGGATTGAGGGAATGCCCTCTTTACATTTCTTTGTTGAATTTGGTATCCCATGAATTTGGAAGTGGGAACCAGAGGTGGGTCATACTCAACAGAATATCCCATGCATTCGGAGAATTTTTTTCACAAAATTTTGGAAGAGAATACTGAGCACGGTGTCCTTGAGGGACAGGACACGATTGACAAAACTCATGATACAATTGCTCAATACAAAGAGCAAATCCAATTGAAGCACCAAAGGGAGTCTCCTAGCCCATTTAAGCATATTGCTCGGAAATTAAATCTCCAGAAAGGTCAAATGACCAAAGAAGAAATTATTGCTTCTTATATTGAAGAAATAAAGAAAGATTTATTCAAAAATCTTGGAGATTTGCAGTCTGATATTTCTATGGCTACATCCTCCCATGAAGATGAGCACTGTCTCCTTGGATAATCACAAGATCCGTATGCTGATGAGGCGGATATTTCTATTGATACAATACTCAATAATATTGAGCATGATATTACTGAGCAAATTAAAGGCTCTAGACAAGACAAAGGAAAGGCACACCAATAATGGAAACCAACCACTAAGTGGCCCTATGTGTTCCCATAATGGAGCAAGGCGTTCAATTTTGTCAAAAAGTAGCTTTAATAAAGCTTTCCTTTTATAAAGCTTTGTATTATTCTAGCTCTTAATTATTTTTATTTTGTCCGTTTGTCTTTGGATTCACCTGTTTTAGAATCCAAGGTTTTCTTTTCTCCTCTATATATAGAGGCTTTTTCAGGGGTTTTAGACAGGTTCGAGTTTAGAGTTTTTAAATCTTTGATAGTTCTCCCTGTAAATTTCCAACAAGTTTAAAGCTTTCAGTTTCTTAATTCTGGTGTGCTCCTAAGTAAGTTCATATTTTTCTTTTAATTCTTATATTGCATTTCAATTTTTTTTCTGTATCGCCGCCTATATGGCCGGCTAATTTCTTGTGTTGAATAATATCATGATGCTAAGATCTGGTAGCATGGTATAAAAAAAGAAAAAAAAAGAGTACCAGAAACAAAAATTTTGATGTCTGAGATGGTTTGAATTAAAACAGGCAGGGATTATGTTTAATACCGAAGTCTGGATTCGCCCACTTTGTTGCCATGTTTTAGGTGTTTTTTAAGGCTTGCCTCCATAACTGGTTAAGAACTAAATCCCTTGACAGTTTTTAATTTTGTAAAACATTTCATGTACAGTTTTTAAAATTTTAGTTTATGTTCTCACCAAAAATAAATTTAATAATTGTCCTGTCAATAATGTTAATACAGTCGGCAACATCAATAGAAGGTTTGGTCAAAAAACAAACGAGTAAAAAAATGAAAGATATACATTTTTCACCGTATAAACTTTATTCGCGCGTCACTTGATATGTCACTAGGACATGCATATACTGTTATCAGGTGAATTGTACCTACCATACTTGAAGTTTATTTTAATTACAATTTAATCATTTTATTTTTAAAATTATAAAAACTTCCTTATATTTTACTTACAAGAATTTACTTAATTCATTTAAGTTTGATTTGCCTTGATGTTTTTCTTTGTAAAAAGAAAAAAAGAAAAAAGAGATTTACAGAATGTCGGAAAAATAACAATACAATCCCTCAACTTTTCATTAAATGACAAAACAATCGCTGATGTATTTTATTTTTGGTCTTCAGAATATTAAGGTAAGAAGATTTTTTTTTTTGAAAAATAAATGACGGAACAGTAACAGAGTAACGGACCGTAGAGGACACTAAATATAAATTTTAATAAAGCTGAAATAATAGAGAGTTATCTCTAATTTCTAAAAATTAGAGATTAAATTAGGTTAAATTGTAATATTTGTCTTGACAGGACCTTATTATGTTTTTGGTGAGAATCACGAACTAAATCTTGAAAACTGTACATGGATTGTTTTATACCCATTAAAATAAACTGGGCCATGTGCCAAACTAGACTAAATAATACCCATTAAAAATTGTTTCCAATCTAAATTTCTACCATATCTTAAAGCTGCTATAAAGCTTTTTGGTAACCCTTCTAGGGTTAAAGGTTTAAAGGCAACCTGAACTAATCCAATATGGATAAATTTATATAATTTTTTGTATTTATTCAGATCTCTATTGCTGAGTAATCTAATTATCATCTCATCTTTATTAAGGGAAATTGTTTCTTCAGTGGTTTTAACCACTTGTTTTAAACCCATTCTCTCAAAAGTACCAAATTTATAAATAATTTTTGGATCTATTTTTGAAATAGTCCATTTATTAAGCAAATCAAGATTTTGAGGAATATCATACTGCTTTTCGACACTGTTTTTAACAGTATCTGTGTTTCTTATGATATTCATCATAAGAGATATGTATTGAATAATATCATATACTCTTATTATGTTTTTGGAACAGTGGGTGAATAGAGAGTTATCTCTAATTTCTAAAAATTAGAGATTAAATTAGGTTAAATTGTAATATTTGTCCCGTAAGTGATTTTTAGCTTTTCACGTTTAGTCCCATCGTTTAATGTTTTTTTAAATTTTATCTCGTAACTTTCAGTTTTTTATAAGGGATAATGATTTTTTGTCATTCAAACTATCATGATTTTAACAATTTGCTATCTAAACTTTTTCCTTTTACAAATTAATCTCTTATACTACATGAGTTTTGCAATTTGCCATCTCTGACAGAATTTTCAATGGAATATTCAATTGGGTGATAAGAGTTCCAACTTTTATGAAACTGATTGAGAGTTTAGTTTCGAGACGTTGAGAAGAGTAATACAATGTAGATCTATGTTTCTCACATGACACGATGTAATTTTCAGGCAGAATATTCTACCAAAAATTCCGTCAGAGATGGCAAATTGCAAAATTCGAGTTGTACATGAGACAAATTTGTAAAAGAAAAAAAACAAAAAAGATAGCAAAGCACTAAAGCTGTGATAATTGGGATGACAAAAAATCATTATCCTGTCATATTTTGGCAAGAATCCCTAATTCATGCCGGAAATTGGTCAAA
Source organism: Verbena officinalis (assembly GCA_958496215.1). Classification (NCBI taxonomy): domain Eukaryota; kingdom Viridiplantae; phylum Streptophyta; class Magnoliopsida; order Lamiales; family Verbenaceae; genus Verbena; species Verbena officinalis. The sequence continues at coordinate 33,846,179 of OY292386.1, read as the reverse complement.
AAAATCACCAATATGGATTGATTTGAGAAGTTGTCATTTTCAATTGATGTGGGGATCTTGACATAGAAAATGAGAAGTATATTATTATTGTGATGGAATGTCTCACCAGTAACATTAATGTTTTTTCTAGCAAATTTCCGGCAAGTTGAGTAAATTTCGGCTAACCTAGGAGAAATTTATAAAAGGCCAAATTGCATTTTTGGTCCTGTAACTATTCGGAAGTAGCAATTTTAGTCCTAAGGTTTTTAGTTTTGTAATTTTAGTCCTGTAACTTCCCATAAGTTGCAATTTTGGTCATGTCTTCGCCAGATTCCCAAATTCTCGCCGGAAACTCATGACATGGCAGATCGGAGCTCCATGTAGGATCAAAAATTAAAAAGAGGCTAAAATATGTGAGTAAAACTCAAAAATATTCTAATTATCGGATGATTTTTACAATTTCTCCATTAAATTATAATTTTGCTAATTCTCAAGAATAGTAAATTTAATATACCCTATTATAGTTTGGTGGTCCGTAAGCCTCACTGCCTCTGGCCTCTTCGTTGGAAACATTGGGAAGAGTAGAACAGAAAGCTAAGAAGGACTTAGACTTGCAGCCCAAATCAGGCGGGCCCTTAAAAGCCCAAATTAGAAAAGCCGCCAAAAGAATAGCCCAAGACAGATAAAGCCCGAAAGCTTTTTACAGCTTTTTTTCATTATTTTTTTAAATTAAACTGGGAAAATGGAGTAGGGTTTTCATTTTTCAAGGACCCCAACAGCTTTTTTCATGTTAATTCAGTACTATGTTTTCATTTTCAGAACAGAAAAACAATGTTTTCGACAAGCATCACTAATATTGGAAAAGAGAATATATTTTGAATTGAAAATGTTGCAATCTTTCAATAAAATTAACTCGATAAATCCAAAGAAAGCCAGTTTCTTTACTAGAAACACAAAACAATCTTTTGATATACAAATCTTAGATACACAATATAAGCAAAAAAAAAAAATAATAATAATAAATAATTTAAGTAAACTCATGAGTGAGTGGAAAATGGTACACATCCAATCACCAACTATTTGATGACGACTAACTACCTACTTCTTCTCACTTTGATCTGCTTCTGAGTCGATCATAAATATTAAATAGCTCACTAACACCTCAACATATAAAATATACAATAATAAATCTCGCGGTGTGTAGATTAATTTAAAAAAAAATAAAACTTATAAAATTGTAAATAATACTTATCTTTCAGAAATGATGTTTTAATAGAATGAGTGATTTATAAGAGTGTTTATTCTCAGTTAGAGCCGGGCTCGAACTTATGAGGGTCAGGCGAGTACCGCGGATACTGATCACTCTCAGTTATGCTAAAAAAAATAGATCTCAGCATTTCACGTTTAAATTAACTAGTAAAACATTATGCTTGGATTTGAATTAGGGAAAAAAAGTTTTTGGCTCTTGTACTATCATGTTTTTTATCCTTTGTTTCCTAATCTTTTTTTTTTTTCCAAATTGCCTCCTTATGTTCAGGGGTTTTACAAATTACCTCCTCCGACTACTTTCCGGCGGAATATTCCATTTTGATTCTCGCACGTGCTGTGCACGTGAGATTTTAAGGAGGCAATTGGTAAAATCTGTGAACATAAGGAGATATGTTATAAAATTTGTGAATGTAAGGAAGCAATTTGCAACAAAAAAAATCCTTAAAAACTCACGTGCATAACATATGCGAGCATCAAAATGAAATATTCTGCCGGAAAGTAGTCGGAGGAGGTAATTTGTAAAACCCCTGAACATAAGGAGGCAATTTGGAAAAAAAAAAGATTAGGAAACAAAGGGTAAAAAACATGATAGTACAAGAGCCAAAAACTTTTTTTCCCTAATTCAAATCCAAGCATAATGTTTTACTTGACACCGGTGATGGAGAATTTTTACATGAACCGTGGAGAAATAAGGAGGAACAGGCCCATTCTCGCTGGGATCGTATTTATTGCTTTATAGTGTTATTGACTTTAATTTTTAATCGAATATCCAAGTCGAAGCATATTCCGGTTTCTTCATTATCGCATATGTATTTTCTATAAAAATCCGGAAGCATGACTCGACTTGTTCTCACATCTTCACTGAGTATTTTGACTCACCCTCTTTTAATTGGTTCTTGCCTCAGGTTTGAGAGAGACCGACATGTCTTACGTGTCGGATGGGCAACAGTGCATAGATAGGCTTTTTGGTTTTGCCGAGTCTCGTTGGTTGTTTTTTATTCTCTCGTTCATTATTCTTTTCAACCTGGATTGTAGATAATATTATATTGATCCCCGTACTTTTTATTTAAATTATGTTGCCCCTGAATGGGCTGTTGTTGATAATTGTTAATGAATTGGCCCCGGAGTGGCATTTTTTTTGTTAATATGAATTTAAATGCTTCCGCTATATATTCTCTGATTTATTTAAATGTTTTAATTTTGGGGATTCACTGTTGCCAAGCGTCGGGATTGACCCGTTAGCTTGCATGGGTTCTCGGGTTGAGGCACTGTATTCGGCTTAGGAATCCGTGCAGGTTCGGGGGCTGTAGAGCGGGCGCTACAGTTTGGAGTGGTATCAGAGCCATAGGTTCTTTAGGTTCTGTTGTCTAGAAGTGTCGTGTCTAAGTCGTACGGCTATATTTATAGGTTTCGTGTTATTCCTTTACTTGCGCTTTTATATGATGTTGTTACTTGATTAATTGGACATATCATTAACCCACATGCATTTCAGCTTATCTTTTCAGGCACAATGGTTAGACCTAGAGGCCGACAGGAACCGCCTCCACCACCAGAGGGTTTTCCACCGCCTAATGCCTTCTATGATGCTATTAGATTGATTGTACAGCAGGAGCAACAGCCGCCACAGCCACCACCACCGAATCCTCGGGATGTTACTGCCCGAGCTATGGATCTATTTATGTCCTACCGCCCTACGGTCTTCGAGGGTGAGCCGGACGACATCAAGGCAGAGGCCTGGATTTCAGAGCTAGAGCAGAAGTTCAGAGCTCTAGATATTGAGGACTTGCAGAGGATTGAGCTCTCTGTATTTCTGATGAGGGGACCCGCCCTCGATTGGTGGCGCTTTGTTGAGAGGCGTTGGACCACAGCACAGACTCCACGCACTTGGGGACAATTTCTTCATGAGTTCCGGGCGAAGTATGTGCCCGAGATTGTCCGTGATCAGCGAGAGAGGGAGTTTATGAACCTCACTCAGGGAGGTACTACTGTGGGCCAGTATGAGGCCAACTTTACCAGATTGATCGTCTATGCTCCTCAAATGGCAGACGACGATAGGAGGATGGCCAAGAAGTTCAAGGATGGCCTTCGTGACGAGATCAGGGCCGAGTTGGTTGGCAGTGACCTCCGTACTTATGAGGAGGCCGTTACACGGGCTATGGCTATCGAGTCCGATCTTCGAGAGCTTCGTCGTAGAGCTCCTGTTCCTGTTGCTGCCGCCCCTAAGGGTTTTTCTCAGAAGGGCAAGAGGCCTTTCACTGCTGGCTCTGGATCTTCTATGGGCGATAAGAGGCCCAGGTATATTGATAGGGTTCCTATTACTGTCGTTGCACCGATCACTTGTTCCTACTGCCACAAGCCGAACCACACCGCCGATTCCTGCCGGAGGCGATTGGGGCAGTGTTTGATTTGTGCATCTCCTGATTACCTGATAGACTCTTGCCCGAACAAGAGAGCTCTCGCCACGCCACCGAAAGCGATTCAGGCTGCCGGTCAGCCGAGAGTTCAGCCCAGAGTCTTCGCACTGGGAGGAGAGGAGCTTGAGCCCGATTCGCATAACGTGATTGGAGGTACCCTGCATATTCATGACATCCCTATTACTGCATTATATGATCCGAGTGCTACACACTCGTTTATTGCGCTTGATATTGCTGCCAAGTTGTGCATGCCTGTGGAGAGTCTGCCTTATTTGTATCGAGTCAGTTCTCCTTTGGGGACTTCATACGTTGCGGATAGGATCTTCAAGGGTTGTCCTTTGAAGATAGGAGATCATATTTATCCCGCCGATTTGATCGAGTTACCACTGCAGCGCTACGGGATTATTCTGGGAATGGACTGGCTTTATCGGCATAGAGTCAGTGTGGATTGTTTCAGGAAGACTATTCAGATTGGAACCGAGGCAACAATTGTGAAGGGTAGTCTTGAGGAGTCAGTTTTGGCACCGAAGATTTCTTTCGTTGAGGCTTCTCGTTTGATCCGAGAGAGAGCTCAGGCCTTCGTCGCTTATTTACTTAACTGACCGAAGGAACAAGGGAAGCTCGAGAATATGGAAGTGATTAAGGACTTCCCTGATGTCTTTACCGAGAGTTTGAACTCTCTACCCCCTGATCGGGACATTGAGTTCGTAGTCGATCTTGCCCCAGGATCGGAGCCTTATTCGAAGACTCCGTACAGGATGGCTCCAGCCGTGTTGAAGGAACTGAAGATGCAACATAAAGAGTTGCTTGAGAGTGGTTATATAAGACCGAGCATCTCTCCTTGGGGTGCACCAGTTTTGTTTGTTAAGAAGAAGGATGGTACACTGAGAATGTGCATCGACTACCGTGAGCTGAACCGGATGACAGTGAAGAACAAATACCCTCTACCCCATATAAAGGAGTTATTTGACTTATTGCAGGGTTCGAAAGTATATTCGAAGTTGGATCTTCGACAAGGTTACTATCAACTTCGTATCCGAGAGCAGGATATACCTAAGACCGGGTTTAACACTCGGTACGGCCACTTCGAGTTTGTTGTGATGCCGTTTGGTTTGACGAATGCCCCTGCAGCTTTCATGGATATGATGCACAGGATTTTCCGACCTTACCTCGACAAGTTTGTGGTTATCTTCATCGACGACATTCTGGTTTTCTCCAAGACGGTCGAGGATCATGCCGAACATCTTCGCATTGTACTACAGACGCTTCGAGAGCATAGTTTATATGCTAAGTTTAGCAAGTGCGAGTTTTGGATCAACGAGGTTTCATTCCTTGGTCATATCATCTCCGGGAATGGGATTGCTGTAGATCCATCAAAGATTGAGGCAGTAACGAGTTGGAGTCAGCCTAAGACGCCAACAGAAGTTAGGAGTTTCCTTGGATTGGCTGGATATTACAGGCGATTCGTTAAGGATTTCTCCACACTAGCGGCCCCACTCACGAAGTTAACTTGTAAAGATGTGTCCTTTCAGTGGGACGACAATTGCGAGGCCAGTTTCAAGGAGCTGAAGAAGAGATTGATCACTGCACCTATACTTGTTCTTCCAGACGGACACGAGGGATACGCAGGTTTATACTGACGCGTCCAAGGAAGGTTTAGGGTGCGTGTTGATGCAAAATGGGAAAGTCGTTGCTTATGCTTCTAAAAAGTTAAAAGATGCCGAAAAGAACTATCCCATTCATGACTTGGAACTTGCAGCGGTGATATTTGCCTTGGGAAAATGGCGTCAATATCTGTATGGTGTCACTTTTGACATCTTTACGGACCACCAGAGTTTGAAGTATTTGTTCACTCAGAAGGATCTCAACAGGAGACAGAGACGGTGGATGGAATTCTTGGAAGATGATGACTGCCGCATTCAGTATCACCCTGGGAAGGCGAACGTAGTCGCCGATGCATTGAGCCGAAGGGCTCACCTGGCACACCTAGAGGGGACATCTTCAGATACCTCTTTAGAGGACAGGAGGACTCGATTTGAATCGTATCCTCGTCTTGCCAACCTTTCAGACCAACCCGATTTAGTCCAACAGATCCGAGACGAGCAAGATTCGGATGCCGGTATTCAGAAGATCAAGGCTAGAATGCAGAATGATCCTAACACCAAATTCAGGATCGATGGTACCGGATTGCTTCGCTTCGGGACCCGAGTTTGTGTTCCCACGAATCTGAAGCGTGGAATTCTCGACGAGGCACACAAGTCTGCTTATGCTGTTCACCCAGGAGGCAACAAGATGTATCGTGATCTCAGAACCCAGTATTGGTGGAATGGTATGAAAAGGGACGTGGCTACTTATGTGAAACATTGTCTAACATGTCAGAGAGTCAAGACCGAGCATCAAAGGCCTGGAGGAACTCTTCAGCCGCTTCCTGTACCCACTTCCAAGTGGCAGGAGATCACTATGGACTTCGTGACTGGATTGCCTGCCGTTCGTGGAGGTTTCGACAGTATTTGGGTCATCGTCGATCGATTGACCAAGTCAGCGCATTTTCTACCAGTTCGAAAAACAGCAAAGGTTAAGCAGCTTGCAGAATTGTATCAGAAGGAAATTATTAGGCTTCATGGTGTTCCGGAAAGCATCGTTTCCGACAGGGATCCTAAGTTCACAGCTCAGTTTTGGCAAGAACTTCATAAGAACTTGGGAACGACCCTAAAGTTTAGCTCTGCAGCACATCCTCAGACTGATGGACAATCCGAGCGGACGATCAGGTTTCTAAGTGATATGTTACGGGCATGTGCGCTCGATTTTCATACGAGTTGGATTTCACACTTGCCCTTGGTCGAGTTCGCTTACAACAACAGTTATCAAGCCTCGATTGGGATGCCGTCGTATGAGGCTCTTTATGGGAGGAAGTGCAGATCTCCGATTTATTGGAATTGGAGGATTGGAAGTGGTCAGCTAATGGCCACGAGAGAGCTACTCCACCGGATCACATTCAGGAAGCGATTGATAAAGTCCAGCTCATTCGGCAAAGAATGAAAGCAGCTCAAGATCGCCAGAAGAGCTACGCCGACAAGAGACGTCGACATTTGGAGTTCGAAGTGGGAGACTGAGTTTTTCTCAAGGCCTCCCCGAGGAAGGGATTCACGAGGATCGGTAGAGGTGGGAAGCTTACTCCGAGATACTTAGGTCCATTTGAGATCACAGAGCGGATCGGGAATACCGCATATCGTTTGGACCTACCACCTTATCTTACCGGGATCCACAATGTCTTCCATGTCTCACAGCTTCGCAAGTACTTCCCCGACGAGTCCCATATTCTCCAAGATGACGGAGTTCAGCTTGAGCCGGATTTGACTATTGAGATGAAACCGGTTCAGATTCAAGCTCGCAAGGTCCAGCAGCTTCGTCACAAGCAGATTTCATTAGTGAGAGTTCTCTGGAGGAATCGTTCGACCGAGCAGTCTACTTGGGAGACGGAGGCTAAGATGAGAGAAGTTTATCCCGAGCTTTTCTGATAGAGATGGAATCTGGGGACCAGATTCTCATAAGGGGGGAGTATTGTAACGACCCAGAAATCCGAGAGTTACTGTGAGTAATTTTTACGCGTTAATTATCTTTCTTAATCTCTAAATTCTCGTTATATGTGAATTATTATATATTATGTCGTATATGACCAATGTGATAATATTTTTTGCGTAATTAAATTACGTGTCTATATTGCGTTTGTTTAATATTTAATCGTTATATTTGATCGACGCGTATTTAATTGGATTTTCTAAAATTACTAAAATAACCCTTCGTATTTTTCGATACTTTGAAGGTATTTGATAAAAGTATCAAAATTCATTTCATAAAACTATTATTTCAAATTGAGAGAGAGAGAGAAGAAGAAAAGAAAATTTTCCCCCGAAGCCCAAATCGATCGTGCCGAGCTCGAATCTCCGTGGAATTTCGTGTCAATCGTTTTTAAACGATCCTTTCTTCGATACCTTTCTATAGGTACCAATTTCCCCAATTTCTTTTACGGATTTTCGAGGTTTTGAGATTATTTGATTATTTCGGGATTTTTAGGATATATGCTTAGATCGAGCCCGTTTCTTGATCAATCCATGATTTTATTGGATGTAAATGTGAATTAGTTGATGATTAATGATTGTTATAATTTGTGAGTGTTAATTTGCATTATAAATATGTGTTTTGATGATTTTTGGCTCGAAAATTTGAATTCCCGTAAGTTTCTGCTGGGTTCAATTGAACCACACGGGCTAACGCACGGTCTTGCGCAAGACCGTGCAGGAGCCCGTGTGCAGCTCATTTCTCTTGCAGGGGCCTGAGCCCGTGCACCAAGCCAGTGTGTTTGGCCGTGTGTGCGTGCACGGTCTTGACACCGTGTTCAAGACCGTGCACCAGGCCGTGTGAAACACTTAGAGATTTTTCCAGCTTTTTCAAATTTTGCTCTCGGCAATTGAGTCCTCAAGTCAATATTTTCGGTTGACTTTTTGCATACGGACTCCAAAAATTACACCGTTTTCACCTATAGAACCCTTATATTTTGTAGATTAATATTTTGGAGTGTTTATTTAATTTCGCCCTCGTTCGGGCTATGAATAGTGTAATTCTAATTATGTGTATTTTTGACAACTTGTCGGAATTGCGTGAAACTTACATGATAGCTTCTTTACATATTAGAATTGGCATATGCATGATTGGAAACATGTTTGGTTAGCCGTTCGTCCAATAATTGCTTATTTGCGCTTTTAGTGTTGTTGTCGTTATTGATTTGTCTAAGTCTTGTCTTATCTCCAGATCAGTCGAGCGTTGGAGATCAGTGAGTCTAGCAGCTAGGCTTTCTCTTTTTGATTCCAGGTGAGGATTTAAACTTTTAACTGGGCTTGAACATATATATATACAATTGCGAAGCCCCTAATCCCTTATTAATGTATTATATATTTCGAGTTTATATTTTTATGTTTTATCCTCAAATCATTTAATATCAAAATTATACATTATTAAACCAAATTGATTTGTTTTCAAAAGGGCAAGAAAACTATTTATTTTACGTGACGGTTTGACTTAGGATTTAATCCTTTGTCGTCACCCTTGCTCAGAGTGTCGTTTGGCATTCAAATGTGTTTTTTTTAAAAGCGAGCAAATACATGATTATTTTCAAGATGGGCCCGGGAAGGTATCCGAAGGTTACATCTGGGGACGGGCTTCCAGGGTGTAATCCGAGGTGCTTCTCCCAAAAATAAGCGTCAATCGTGGCCCGTCAAGAGATGATAGCCACGGTTGGGAGCGATGATTGGTGTTGCATTCGTTGCACATTTTCCTAAAATTCACTATGGTTGAGCTTCGGGTTGCTCCTTAGCTTGACACCGGCGATGGAGAATTTTTACATGAACCGTGGAGAAATAAGGAGGAACAGGCCCATTCTCGCTGGGATCGTATTTATTGCTTTATAGTGTTATTGACTTTAATTTTTAATCGAATATCCAAGTCGAAGCATATTCCGGTTTCTTCATTATCGCATATGTATTTTCTATAAAAATCCGGAAGCATGACTCGACTTGTTCTCACATCTTCACTGAGTATTTTGACTCACCCTCTTTTAATTGGTTCTTGCCTCAGGTTTGAGAGAGACCGACATGTCTTACGTGTCGGATGGGCAACAGTGCATAGATAGGCTTTTTGGTTTTGCCGAGTCTCGTTGGTTGTCTTTTATTCTCTCGTTCATTATTCTTTTCAACCTGGATTGTAGATAATATTATATTGATCCCCGTAACTTTTTATTTAAATTATGTTGCCCCTGAATGGGCTGTTGTTGATAATTGTTAATGAATTGGCCCCGGAGTGGCATTTTTTTTGTTAATATGAATTTAAATGCTTCCGTTATATATTCTCTGATTTATTTAAATGTTTTAATTTTGGGGATTCACTGTTACCAAGTGTCGGGATTGACCCGTTAGCTTGCATGGGTTCTCGGGTTGAGGCACTGTATTCGGCTTAGGAATCCGTGCAGGTTCGGGGGCTGTAGAGCGGGGCGCTACAACCTCATTGGTAATACATGCGACCTTGAGAAATTAACAACTACAAAATTTAAACATTTGTTACGTGATATTCTTATTAATTTTATGTGATCTTCGTGTGTTATTGGCTGACAAAATGTAATAAAATAAAAAAATCTTAATTGTTAAACTTATAATATTAAGTTGCAAAGTGTGAAAAAAAAAAAAAAACTTGGATGACAACATATAATTAGTTCTTAAAAAAATTAAAATTATAACGAAATTGTAAACTTCTCTCTTCAAATAAATCATATATATATATATATATATATATATATATATATATATATATATATATATATATATATATGAAAATGAGGTAGTGGAATGTTTTAGGAAAGATGTTTATGTGGCAATGAAGTGGATTAGTTAGAATTGATCCATTTTGCTATGTAGATTGTTTCTATAATTAATTTCATTAATTATTATTTTTATAACTTACATATGTACTTATTGACATTCCATATTTTTGTTTATATTAAAAATTTGTAACTCCCACTTAATTGTAGAACTATATAACTAATTTATAAAATATTGAAATATAATTTATTTTTAAAAAAAATAATCTTAAATAAATTTTAATAAGCTTTAGAGTTATCTATGCTGCATTGAATATTCGTTAATAAAAATAAAGATAAAATAATATATTTCATAAATCCAATAAAAAAATTATACTTAATATTTTAATTCCTATCAAATATTTTCGACATAGTGGATTCACATTTTATGTTTTTTGGTGCATAGATAGTGGATTCAAATGAAATTTATCTTACTAAAATAAGGAAGAAATTAAATTTTGTAATATAAGTTTAATTAAAATTTATTCTTATATTAATAATAATAAAATAAAAAAATAATTGATTTTTTTTGGAAAAAAATTCCAGATACACGTATCTCATGTTCATTTTGTTGTGGCAAAGTTATATTTTATTTTAATATAAATAGATTTATTAAATTATTATATTCAAAATATTAATATTTTCATAATATAAAAGAAATTTCAATAATGAAATGAATATTATCATTAATTACTAATGAAATAGTAACAAATTATTTAACAAAAAAGATAATATCAAGTATAATAATTAGCTCTTTTTTCGACCAAAAAGATAAAGAGATTCCAATCAATATTTATATGGTCTATTATTAATTATTTTTGTATCATAATTGTCATTTTAATATTTATATAACATTCATGATATTCCTTTTATATATATATATATATATATATATATATATATATATATATATTCTCTCTATTACAAATATAAAATCAGTACTTCGTCATAAAAAAAATTATATTACTATTTTTATACATTTAAAATGAATTTTTTTTATATACATAATTCCTGATTATTTTATAAAATCAATTACTTTGGTATGTGCGCTTCAAATTCTAAATTCATAATTTTTGATGTATTATTAATAATCATATAAAAAAAATAGTTCGATTTATTTAATAATATATATTTTATAATTAAATTTCTCCATGCAAAACAGGAAATAAAAAACTAGTGATTATAATACTATATGAAATTACTTAAAAAAGAAATTAACCAAAAGTTGTAAAGCGATTAAGAAAAGCACACAAGTGAGGGAAAAGGGAAAAGCAAAGTTGAATTCAGTTGGTAGAAGCATATTTCTTTTTCCTCCTCTTTCCTGGACATCCTATTATCTTCACTCAACTCTCAACTTCCAACAAAGTACACATCATGATCGACAAAACCAGTTCAATCGATAATAATCAGCAGGAAACTGAAATATCCTTCAAAAAAAATCTCAAATTTTCACAACCCATCTCATCAAAATTCACTACAATCATCCTCATAATCACCCTCCACTCCTTTCAATCACTTGCCTCAGTTTCACCGCGTCCAAACCCTCCGCCACTCCCAATTCTTCCTCTTCCATCCGCACAGCAAATCTCATGGCAGCTTGCGGAAATGGCTCTGTTCTTTCACTTCGGCACCAACACTTTCACAGGCTCAGAGTGGGGAACGGGACACGTCGACCCTTCAGTGTTCAACCCAACTGCTTTGAATGCGACTCAGTGGGTCAACTCGGCGATAGGCTCTGGGTTTAAAAGAGTTATCTTAACTGCAAAGCACCATGATGGGTTCTGCCTTTGGCCCTCTGAGTATACTGACTATTCTGTGAAGTCTAGTCCTTGGAAGAATGGAAGTGGTGATGTGGTTAAAGAGTTGGCTGAGGCTGCGAGAGTTGGTGGCGTCCAATTAGGGCTTTATCTTTCTCCTTGGGATAGACATGAGGCGTGTTATGGGAAGACTCTTGAGTATAATGAATATTATCTGGGACAGATGACTGAGTTGCTTACTAGGTTTGTTTGAAGGAGCTCTGTTTTTTTTGGTGTTTTTCAATACATGGGTTTTGTTTGGTTTTAATTATTCTTGAATCTTGATGGTTTCTTGAGAATTTTTGTATTGGTTAAGGATTTATCTGAGAATTTGAATTCTTTTCTATGTGAAGGCTAATTATGTATTCTTGGGATATTATGGATGATTGGAATCTAGTTCTAGTTTTAAAGTGATTGGATTTCTATGCAGTTGCACTGGTTGATTGACACTGCTGGCCTGATTAGGTTGTCTTCACTTTTTCTGGAAACGTTTCTTAATTCAGTTGGCAAAGCATTTCAAAACATGTTTTTAGGCTGTAGCTAGTTTTTTTATTACAGTTTGATTTCTCCAGCGACAGAAAATGGTTGATAGCAGCTGAAAATGGAGATAGATATTTTGCTAAATTGATTATCTGATGAGTTATTCGATATCTATTGTTGCATTTATTGCTCAATTGTCTAAAAAAACGCCCATTTTTATCCATAATGTTTCTTTTTCATCATATATCCTGCATAAACCTCAGGTTGAAGAATGAGACCTTCAATTGATTTTAATTTCTTGCTTACATTTGGGACAGATATGATGAGATCAGAGAAGTTTGGCTAGATGGTGCAAAAGGTGAGGGAGAAAAGGACATGGAATACTTTTTTGACGATTGGTTTAGTTATATTCATCAACTTCAACCAGGAGCCGTCATATTTTCCGATGCCGGACCAGACACAAGATGGGTTGGAGACGAGGGTGGTGTTGCCGGCACTACTTGTTGGTCAACTTTCAATCGAAGTAATGCAAAAATCGGAGATACCAATACTCAGTAAGTCTACTTTTAAAGTTGCCATCAATGTTCACTTTATTCTTGTTTGGGTTTAAATTTGGATGTATTATTGATTATTTACAGATACTCTATGGAGGGAGACCCTTTCGGTCATGACTGGGTACCTGCAGAATGCGACGTCTCGATAAGGCCAGGATGGTTCTGGCATCCATCAGAAGTTCCAAAATCCGCAATGACTCTTCTCGATCTATACTACAAATCAGTTGGTAGAAACTGTCTCCTTTTACTGAACGTTCCTCCAAATTCTTCCGGTCTTATTTCAGAACAAGACGTTCGAGTACTTCAAGAATTTTCAGAAATACGAAATGCTATATTTTCTCACAATCTTGCAAAAAGCGCTTCCATTTCATCCAGCAGCACGCGAGGGAATGATACAACCGATTCTCGTTTCGGCCCACACAATGTTCTTGAAGAAGGTATATATTCATACTGGGCTCCAGACGAGGCAAAAAAGTACTGGATACTCCGTTTAGATTTTCAAGAAATGGTTACTTTCAATGTGTTGCTTTTGCAAGAACCGATCCAAATGGGTCAACGGGTCGTTGAGTTCCATCTCGAGTTCTTGAATGAAGATGGCCAATGGGAAGTGGTAATAAAGGGTACTACTGTTGGATATAAGAGGCTGTTGCTGTTTCATAGTGTGAAAGCCACTCATTTGAGGCTTGTTGTTGACAAATCTCGGGCTGACCCGCTTATAGCTTATTTGGGTATATATATGGACCCGTTTTCAATATTCGGCTCACTTGTCAATGGAAGTCAACCTCTTCAGCAAACTACTCAAAGAAGTTCCAACATTTATTCTATCTAGTTAGGTCAAATGTACATTGGGAAGATATGATTTGTATTATAAGTTCTTCTATAAAAAAACATGTTATGAAGAAGTTGTCTGCTTTTTCTCAAAGTGCAGAAGCAAAAGCTTGTACCAATTACAATCCTAATAAAACACATATATACGTATGTAAATGTCTATGTTATCTTTACATCTCTTAGAAGACGAGCAGCCATAGCTCCACATCTTCTTGCTTCCCAATCACTAAGCTTTTTACCCTCAAGATTTACAGCTAATGTGTTTTCTTCATCAATTTGATTGTCGTCGCTATCATAAGCTTCATCATTAACACAATTGCTGCCATTTTCCTCTGATATCTGCTTGTTTTCCTCAGACTTAACCTCTTCAATCTCATTGACTCTGCAGTCTGAAGGCTTTAGGCTCATCATAAATAACTGTATGCTTGGATGATGGTACTCACTGTGCATCTACGATGATGACAGAAATTACATTACAATTCAAAAGGAAAAAGAAAAAGATTCCTGATATTTTTAATATGTATTCATACCTTTGCTTTAGGAACAGTTTTGACCTCGAAATTTCTCTTCCACAAATCGAGCATTCGGTCATGGACATTTGTTGAACGGAGTTCATATCCAAGCTGCAAATTTGGAGAATCGTTAGTCTCCACTTTTGAAAGTTTAGTTAATAATATAGAAGTAGATAAACTTTTCCAAGAGCAATACCAAGATTGTGGTTCTGGGACCAGATAATGAAACTATTGTCTGCAACAGAGGTTCTAAAAGATGCTCTGCATAAACCTAGACAAACCGAGTCAGACTGTTCTGAAAACAATAAATAAAAGAAAATGAAAAAAGAAGCTGAAATATTGTCTCACGACGTCAGTTCCAATAATATAGTCGAAAGGTGGATCAACGGCCCTTATATGATCTGCATTACCCCAGTCAAGCTCCATGACCTCAATTGAACCAAATGATTCTACAAGGATTAAAACCTTCTTTCATGAGTAAACAAACAAGCTAATTTCAAATAAAATGAGACATTGATTATAAAAATGATGATTTGATACCTGAATCAGGAGTCCCCTGCTGTATTCTAGAAGTATTGCGTTCCACATTTCTCATAAGCAAAGGCAAAACCTCGTTTTGATCAGTTGTAATGACGTCACAACCGAGCAATGCCATGCCTGGAAATATATAATTTGGAAAATCTTGAATTTATTTAGTTTGAAATTATGAGTAATAAAGAAGGGTGAATTTAGGGGTGTTAATGAGCTGACCTTGAGCCAAGCTCATCGAATTTTGAGAGCTCAAGCTCAAGCTCATGTAATATTTTTTTGTTCAAACTCAAGCTCAAGCTCATTGAGTTTAATATTATAGAGCTCAAGCTCAAGTTCAAGATAAAATAATAGGCTAAAGCTCATGCTCGATTCTAAATGAGCCGTTGCTCAAGCTCAAGCTCAAGCTCATGTGAGCATTTTTGTAATATTATTGTATAGATTTTGACATATAAAGTCACATATCCACGAAAATAAAATAGAATAATATAAAAAATATAAAATTATTCAAAATCTCTGTTAAATATAAGTGAAAACAATGGTTTTGATAAAGTGTCTCAAGGAACAACTTTTAGATTTTTCAAGTGAATTTCTAATGAGTTCTGAAAATTTTCGGCCAAAACATAGCTTAAATTTGCACAAAGTAAGAAGTTAAAACGATAAATTTTAAAAAAACCAAACTAGAATATTAATAAAGTACGAAAGTAGTAAACTTACCCGATGAGATTTGCAATTTTACCTTAAAAAACTAAGATTAAAATATTAGATATTTAGAAATATTTGTAATCAAAATGAAATACTACTAAAGAATGAAATATATCTATATATAATATAAAATAAAAATAATGGAAATCAATAAAAGGTATTTTTTTTTGCAATATAATTAATCTTCTTTAAAACTTCATTATCCCTTAATTATTTAATCATAGCATTTTATAATATAATAAAAATAACAAAAATTAATAAAAAGTATATCTTTTTTGTGATCTAATTAATCTTCGAGTTTTATACGTTTGTTAATCTCTTATCTATAATATACAAAAGTTATTATATTTTAACAATTTTAAAACTTCATTATTGCTTGATCATTTAATCATAACATTTTATAATATGAATCATTTACTTCTAACTTCTAATTATCTTAAATTGTCATCTCTTTAATAATTTGAAAACTTCCTAATCCCCTAATCATAAATTTTCCTATATATAATAATATTATTAAAATACTTTATATGTATAATATGTTTATATATTCATATAATTTATATATATAAAAATATAAAAAAATATATATAAAAGTAAAAGTTCATGAGCTGGCTCATGAGCTATTGAACGACAAAGAATGGGCTCAAGCTCAGCTCAACAAAATGCTCAAGCTCAGAAGCTCAAGCTCAAGCTCAAATTGAGCTCATCTTGAGCCAGCTCACGAAGCTCGTGAGCGGGCTCGACTCAATTATCACCCCTAGGTGAATTCCATCAACTATCCCCGAGATTTGAGCTGATTACAATTAATCACTCTGGTTTCCGAAATTACAAAACAACTCCCTAACATTCACTTTACACAATAAACTCCTGGAAAATATGCTGATTATTTGCATTTTTTGGCTTCATGTTGTATAGCTTCAATGAGTTTTTTTGTGAAAAGTGAAATGACAGTTTTTTGTAAGTTCTCAAAACAGAGGGACTAAATTGTAATTACGATAAACCTCAAGGTTAGTGCATGTAATTCACCATTAAAAGAAACATACCAAATCCAGCTACTCCACATCCGGCTCCAAGTTCAATTACACGTTTTCCCTTCAGTTTAGATGGAGAGAATCTTCCCTTTCTACAATTCTTTTCCTGCATAATTAATTCAAGGAAGTTTATATAAAGCATCAAGAAAATTTAAAACACGAAGAAAACTGAAAAAAAAACAAAAGCAAGAACGGTTTTACCAGAAATTTGACAAGCACCAAGGATGCGTCCCAAACTGTAGTGCCTAAGTGCTTAGAATTGGGATCCTGACAAAATCACAGTGCAGTTGTCATTTAGAATGAAGCTAAAAAGAAAGAGGATAGGTCTTTTCTTTTTAAGATTGAAAAAAGGTGAAAAGATCAGCAAAATAAATGCTAAGAAAGTTTATACACCAATATACTCATAAACGAGTAATTATTCTTGGTGCAGAGCTTAGTCGCTTACTATTTCAAATAGTACAAGAATCTGTAAATCTGTACGACTTTAGGTTTTTATGCCTATTTTTCATAGAAGAATCTGTAAGTGTCATGAAGTGAAACAAATTACTTTCGAAACAATTGATACTTGTAATTAATACCTGTGAAAACTGGAGCTGATGGCCAAGAGCTTCAAATAGAACTGCTGATGTGTTGGGAGAATTTAGTCTGACATATATGAAAACAAAGTATGAATGAGATTTAAAAAATCTAATTTCAAGAATTTCCTTCTTATAGAGTTGGTAGTTTCTAGTTTGCATTCAACAGTTTAAAAAGCAGCGAGACACTGCATTTTGTAATTAGCAACAGCAAAACATCAAGATTCATCATATCTCACTTGAATCAGCAATTAATCGTTCAGAAATCAGTAAAAGTAAAATACCTGTCCGCCTCCATTTGAAAAGGCTGTACTTTGAGGGAAACAAAACTTGCAACTGTCAAAAATCTCCACCTCCAAACATACATTAGGCAAAAAAAATCAGACAAATTAATCAGAAAAGTAAGAGACAATATCTCATTGTCGAAGCAAAATACAGACAGAACAAAGAATAGGAAAATAAAACCCAGAGAGGAAATCAAAGGATTTCGATGAATTCCTTTATGGGTTCTCATGAAAACTCACATCAGGGACATGAAATTGAAGACAGATACATAAACACGGATTTATTTGAATTTTTGAAATAGGAGGGAGTTTCTATTTTCAGAAAAGGAAAGATTCCACAACGTCGTACTCGGTTCAAATTATTTTCCACTCAAACTACAAACTTTGTATAAATTTGACTAACCTCAGATCGAATTCATTGTCTTCAACACTTGAATCAGTTCAACTTGTCGTTTCGAGTAATTTAATGTCCCGTTTGGAGTCTTTTGGACGAATGTTTTGGTATTAATATCCCACATTGGGCTGATTATAATCGAACGGGGAGGAGGAAGAGGGTTAGACATTAATGGAAAAAGACAGTTAAGCCCCCAAATTCAAAGTTAAGTTGCATTCTTACCCTTCTCTTCTTCTATTCTCGTCTTCCTCAAAATTCAAAATTAATTAATTTGACTATCGTTCTGATGCCTGCAGATATCTATGGCTACTGATACGAAGGTTTTTGTCGTGATAACGTTACCAAGGGTCCAAGACTCATCCTTTAGCAGGTATATGTTTTCTTCACCACTGTATACTACAGTTTTCTTTTTTTTTTTTTCTGAGGCGCAAGCAATATTTCAGTCATAGCAGTGTACATAATTGAGAACGAATAAACTGGGAAATTGTATTTCTATATGATTTATGGGATCATGATTCATATAGTATATCACTTCCCAGTTTTTCCTAGTTCATTTTGATCTTGTCTTGCTTTAATTTTGTTGGGGATAAGAAATCTCTCGTCATCTGAATTAGGCCATTTTGTATTTTACCAATCCAACTTTATCCTTTAACAATTTACCTTTTCAACTTATGAACCATTACATGTAACTCTCATGCCTATTTTTGGTGAAATGTTACCAGAAAAGATATCAAAAAGTTACAAATTTTTTATCCCAATGTACAAAATAGATTTGGGAAATACATGCAAAAATCCACCATAGTTCAGATATCAAAAGGGTTTTATCCCAAATAGTTGTTTATTAGTTTTTCATATTATCTTTACTTGAATTGGCTGTAAATATACAACAAAAAGACCCTTAATGAAGTTACAACAATCTGTAATTTACTGCAAATCATCTCTACATAATCTCTTCCAATCATTGATTTACCTAGACAATTACATGTGTTTAGGCACTAACTGAAAATGAATAAATATATCACTTCTTAGCTTCAAGTTAAAGAAGATGAATTGTCATGGAAGATCTTATTTTCCAGTCTTTCATAGAGTTTTTTCTAGCATCCATCTCCTTAACATTTCCAGTGATGCTTTTGGTTGATCCATTGGAACCAAATGACCAGCATTATAAACCTTCAAGAAAGTGAGAGGTCCATAGCTTTTCCGTAACCCAACCTCCATGTCATCAACTGTAAACGGGATTGAAGGGGCCGATAAATAAGCTTTTTGACCTGTCCATTCCATGTTATCCACCCATCTCGAGTTCCCTGATCACATAAAAAGAAGATTCATGGTAGTTCTATAACCAGGGACGGAGTCAGAAATTTTTATTAATTTATATAAATATGAAAAGAGGTCCCAATCTTTTTCTGGACAGAATCTTGAATTATAATAAGGCTGAATTACATCTTAGACCCTTTGATACTTTGACCCCCTATACTATAGAAAATCCACCATAGTTCAGATGTCAAAAGGGTTTTATCCCAGATAGTTGTTTATTAGTTTTTCATATTATCTTTACTTGAATTGGCTGTAAATATACAACAAAAAGACCCTTAATGAAGTTACAACAATCTGTAATTTACTGCAAATCATCTCTACATAATCTCTTCCAATCATTGATTTACCTAGACAATTACATGTGTTTAGGCACTAACTGAAAATGAATAAATATATCACTTCTTAGCTTCAAGTTAAAGAAGATGAATTGTCATGGAAGATCTTATTTTCCAATCTTTCATAGAGTTTTTTCTAGCATCCATCTCCTTAACATTTCCAGTGATGCTTTTGGTTGATCCATTGGAACCAAATGACCAGCATTATAAACCTTCAAGAAAGTGAGAGGTCCATAGCTTTTCCGTAACCCAACCTCCATGTCATCAACTGTAAACGGGATTGAAGGGGCCGATAAATAAGCTTTTTGACCTGTCCATTCCATGTTATCCACCCATCTCGAGTTCCCTGATCACATAAAAAGAAGATTCATGGTAGTTCTATAACCAGGGACGGAGTCAGAAATTTTTATTAATTTATATAAATATGAAAAGAGGTCCCAATCTTTTTCTGGACAGAATCTTGAATTATAATAAGGCTGAATTACATCTTAGACCCTTTGATACTTTGACCCCCTATACTATAGAAAATTACATCTAGACCCCCTGTATGTTGACTCCGTCTTACACATTGCTCCTCCCACCTGATTTATGGCGTAAGCTGCCCTAGATGCCCCTCCATAGTTGGGAAAAATTTTGTGCCCTAATTTGGAACATTTGGTGTAACTAAAATGCCCCAGGGACTATATTATGTAATTTTTTTTAAAGCTGGAAGGGTCTATTATGTAATATTTCAGTCACACAAACTCTACGAAGTTATGGCACAAAAGTTTCCCTGACTATGGAGGGGTAATTTTGGCTGTTTAATCCATATAATCTGATGGAAACGTTGGGAAACCGTACGAAAGCAGACGGAAGGAGCAACTTTTAAGACACAGTCAAAGTACAGGGGTTTTAGTGTAATTAGACCAAATGTCAGAGGTCCTAGATGTAATTCACCAGATATATATGAAATATAGCTGTTTGAAAGCAGCAACTGTCGCTAGCTATGAGTCCCTGACAGGCTGACATTATGTCATAAACTGATTTAAGTCAAAAATAATATAAGTTTAATTGGAAACAAACGAAGAATACCTAGCCAGTTGCAAATGAGATCGTATTCTCCAGCATATACCAATAATTTGATTCCTTCTTGTAATAATTCAGGAATACCAACTGCAAAGTTCGTCATCCAATCCCCCGTCATTGCATCATAAACCACACTGCTACACGAAACGAATTCTATGTTTCCAACTCCCAGAGCTTCTTTAACTGCCATCTGGTTCAGGAATTTTTCTGCATTTGAGAAGTCGTAGCAGAGAGAACCGCGGCATTTTTTCCGAATATCATAGTACTGGAACAAAAGATATGAATTAATGAATATTTTTTTTATTTGTTAATATGGATGAGGTCAAGAAATAACTAAGCTGTCAAATTATTTGTTTTTACATTTAGACCCCCAGTCAGGGCAAGAATACTGTTGAAAATGCTGTTGCAGACTCGATTGGCCATCACACAAGTTGATGAACTGTTAGTGCCTGTGATGAAGCTCCAGTTAGTACAAAAATAATTAAAAGATTAAAAATAATCAAAAGCTATGTCAGGAATTACCACAAGATCTTATTTCCTGTATACATGTTAGAACTGATTGGCTTAGAGAATTATACTGAGACATGGTGATTATTTTCCTGTCTAAAGCGTAATCAGGATATGCTTTGTACTGGATCTCCGGGTTAGTCATCCCGTTTCCAATGGCTAATCCCTGGATAATTGGCATTCTTCAAATAAGTTTCTTGATGAAGAACTATAAGATCATATATGAGAAATAAAAATCAATAACATACTTTCAGGTTTATTTGAAACCCATCTTTATTTTTGTTTCTCTGATGAATCTGAGCAGCGAAAGCAGGAATGTAGTGCCCGGCATATGATTCTCCAGTGATGTAAAAGTCGTTCTTTGCATACTGAGGATGCTTTCCAAAAAAAGCCTGACATTATTGCAATAGATGATGAATCTTTTATTATTAGGGAGAATTACATATAGTACCCCAAAGTTTTCCATAATTACAAATTACCCACTCTGTTTTCTAAAGTTACAGAACCCCTGAGGTTTAAAACAATTATAAAAATCTAACAAAATACCCCCTGTATTTTATACAAAATCTTACAAAAAGCCCCCTGTAATTTGTAATTGTTAGAAACTCTCAGGGGTTTTTCTGTAGTTTTTGAAAAAAGAGGGGGCATTTTGTAATTATGAAGAAAACCTTAGGGGCATTGTATGTACTTCGCCCTTATTATTAATATGATTTATGTGTTAAAAATGAATGAGGAGGTTCTCGAAAAAGACCTGCAGGAAGTCATAGAAATCAAGACCAGCTTCTTCTGAGTTGGCTCGTATGTCTTCTCTATCAGAAGAATAACTGAAACCTGTTCCTGTTGGCTGGTCGAGATATATAAGGTTCGTCTCCTGCCATAAGATTTTACAGATCAGCTCCGCACGTGTATCATTATTTTTTTTTATATGATTTTTCTGTCTGTTTATTAGAGATATATGATCAAGATCATGAAATAAATGTACTTGTACCTTATCCCAACCAAAATCATTCCATTCAAGCGACAAGTCATCTGAGATGTGAAACGGGCCGTTCTCATAAAACAAAGCCAACGAGCCACTGCATCCTGGTCCTCCAGTTAACCATACAACAACAGGGGCATTTATGTCGTTCTTTCTCGATTCGAAGAAAAAGTAGAACATCCTGCAACCATTTATTCACTTAAAAAAGTTCCCCAAATTAACTCTTATAATATCAAAGGAAAAGTGATCTATGGATCCAACTGAGTTGTGAACCGTTAGATCATTATATATATTATATATATTTGTATTTACCTGGCACCTTTTGTGTGTGGAAGTCTATAATAGCCAGCATGATGACCCAAATCCTGAACAGTTGCTCCACTGGAATCATTTCTACTTCCAATATTACTAAAATATGGGAATTGAAAACGCTTTTCGATTATTTTAGGCTCAGTGATTGCAGTGTCATCTTCAACAATGTTTACATCGTTTTGTGGAAACAAGTTGAGATCTCTAATGAACTTTTCTGCTTGTTTCTTAGGGAACCGTAAAGTCGAAGATGACGATTGTTGATTGTAAATACTAGCTTCTGTAGCTGATAAAGTGGAAACAAATGAGAAAATGGAGAGAAGAGGAAGAATAAATTGAGAAAATAATGTTGGCATCTTCACTGTTGGCTTTTGATATGAAATTTCTTCTTCAATATATAGATTGGCTTTTGTAAAGGGATGATATAGACATGAATGCTATTGTCAGAAAATAGTGTTAATAATCCATCAGACAGTAGTTTCATACCAGAAAAGTTGTTATTTTTTAATTTCTTTTTATCTCGTTATTCTTTTTCTTTAAAGAAAATTCTTGTTTTTTTTAATAAAAAGATGTAGATTCTATGGTAGTAAAAGTTGGATGATATCAATGATTGCTGAAATATCCTAAAATCTTCAATTTGTCAATTTGCATAGGGTCATTGGTTATGTGTGAACATCAGACTTTTGTTGATTAGAATAGGGCCCACGCATCAACTTAATTCAGATTGCAGAGTAGCTAACAAAAGGTGTTTTTTTTTATGCTGATTTGATAGCATTTATTTCTTGGGTCAATTTGATTCATGAGGAAAAAAAGTTGTTACCCCTGATATATAGATACGGATACGAGAAGACACGAACGGACATAAAAACGTGGATGTTTTTTAATATTTATATTAGAGAGGTACCGGACAGGTGCCCGTCCTGCATGATACGACACTGTACAGTAATTTTTTTAGAAGTGTCGTATAGTCATTTTTTTAGAAGTGTCGCATAGTCTGTTGTTATACTATCAAGTCTCTAATATGCAGTCTCTTAAGGGATTTAATGATGTTTTCAAATCAGGTTGGGAAGTCACAGTCACTGATGGAAAATTCTTAAATATATCCCACATTTGGTTACACTTATGCACCAAACAATTCAGATTAAGCAAAAATTGTACACTTTTTCATATTTTGTTAAATGAAGTCACAATGAAACATTGTTCGAAACATTGTAGGTATATGTAGGATTAAGCTCCGTGTACAGAAAGAATCTCTCTCGATAAGTTAAGCGTTTAGAACCTTTTTTTTGGGGCTTTGGCAATATGAATTTCCATGTCAACATTAAACACTAACAATTATCATTCTTGGTACTACAAATTAGGATTTAACTCTAATTTCCACAGCCCACATATGTTTTTCTTCACGAATATAAATGCAAATGAACAAGGATCCACTTTCATCACAAGCAACCAATAAAGAGATAAGCAAAATACTGTAAAATTATCTACATTGTTACTTCTTTCTATTTTCATAAAGATAATACTTTTAAAGAAAAAAGAAATCCCTCAAGGAAAAGGGACCATTGATCTTGTTCATAAGCAGCATTTGTCTGTATATATTCCTTATATATGTATATAGAGCTCCTCATTCTGTAACTTTTCACATTCATCATCACCAACTCTTAAAAGGGTAGTATGGACAAATCACATCAGACCAAGGTGACCATCTTCTTGTGTCAAAGTAAGTTTTCCCTGCATCCACCTCTTAAGCATTTCCAAGGATGCTTTTGGCTGATCCATTGGAACCATATGACCAGCATCATGAACCTTAAGGAAGTTAAGGGGTCCATGCCCCTTTTGTAATCCAGCCTCTGTACCATCTACCATGAAACGAGTGGTGGGGGCTGCCACAAATTGCTTCTGCCCCGACCATTCCATTGCATGAACCCATCTCGAGTTCCCTGTCAATACCAAAAAAAGATACATATAAAAATATTGCTCTGTATACACTTGAGAGAAATGACTGTCCCTATCAGCCCCTAAAATATTGCTCTGTATAATCCGTTAGTTTGATGGTGTTTTTGGTTATGTTTTGCCAAACCTCAGGGTGTTTTTCATAATTTTCAAGATTTCAGGATGATTTTCGTAAATAGCGCAAAATCTCTGGGGGAGGTGACTGTCCTTATCAGCACCTAAAGGGGATATTTAATGGGAATGCAAAGAATCTTACCGAGCCAATTGCATATGAGATCATATTCTCCAGCGTAGACCAATAATTTGATTCCATCCTCGAGAAGTGTAGGAATTCCAACTTCGAGATTTCTCATCCAATCAGTGATCATAGCTTCGTAAACTGTGGAGCTACAAGAGACGAAATCTATGTCTCCAACACCAAGAGCATCTCTGACTGATTTTAAGTTCAGAAAATCCTCCATGCTGGAGAAGTCGTAGCATAGGCTACCTTCACACTTCTTTCTTATATCATAGTACTGCAGATGAAGGACAGATAAAATTCTATCATAATGTTGTTAAGAAAAGGGATAATTACAGAGAGACACCTAAGGTATGGCATAAATACAACCAGACCAGTATCTTTGGAAAATTACATCTACCCCCTGAATTTTAAGCATATCTTACAGTTGGATCCAACAGTTAAAGAATGAAAATTTTGAACATATCTACCCCCCTGAATCTGTTGATGTCATCACAAAATTTAATGAAAATCCTATTTGACCTTGCTTAAATGTTATACTTCAAGATACGCATAAGTGTTTCTCTTACATTTTTACCACCAGATTTGTCTACTATCTGGTTGAAAATTCTGTTGCAAACCATGTATGCCGACACACAAGTAGATCCTCCATCAGCACCTAAATAAGAAGGGCATGCAAAATTGTGATGTTAAGTTTGACAGGAAGCATTCAAATTTTAGCTTATGGCATGGAATTTAATTTAGGAATTACCACAAAGCTTAATTGCTTGTTCACAGTTTGAAACGAGCGTGCTCATGCTGTTGTAATCAGCCTGTTGGATTAGTTTCATGTCCAAAGCATAATCAGTGTATGCTTTGTACTGTATTTCTGGGTTCGTAAGTCCATTTCCAATAGCAAATCCCTGACAAAATAATAAAAAATAAATTACATACAACAGGACATAGATGAAACTTAAAGCTCTTTATACTGCAGCAGTTTAATTTGTAAAATACCTTTAGATTAATGTGAAGCCCTTCTTTGTTTTTGTTCCCTTGATGAACCCGAGAAGCAAAAGCAGGAATGTAATGCCCAGCATATGATTC
This sequence comes from Verbena officinalis, assembly GCA_958496215.1. Classification (NCBI taxonomy): domain Eukaryota; kingdom Viridiplantae; phylum Streptophyta; class Magnoliopsida; order Lamiales; family Verbenaceae; genus Verbena; species Verbena officinalis. The sequence goes on along the minus strand of OY292386.1, from coordinate 33,820,638 downwards.
TCCAGTAATGTAAAACTCATTCTTCCTATACTGAGGATGCTCCTTGAAGAAGGCCTGAAATTATAGAATACAAGACATTTAATTCCTTTCTTTGTTTAAATGATTTAAAACACAAAATAAATATTAGAGAAATGCAACAAACCTGCAAGAAGTCGTATAGATCATTGCTAACACCCTCCTCATTGTGTCTAATATCATCATCATCAGAGGTATAGCTGAAACCTGTTCCAGTTGGCTGATCTACATATATAAGATTTGATACCTGCATTGCAATAAATATTTAGTAAATTCATAGATACATTGGGCAAATTTATTAATTAGAAAATAGAGATAACAATTTTCTGAAGGAATGAAGTATTTAGAGTACCTTATCCCATCCGAAATCGTTCCATGCTAAGGAGAGATTGCTTGTTATGTGTAAAGGGCCATTTTCATAAAACAAAGCTAATTCACTACTGCATCCTGGTCCGCCTGTTAGCCAAATAACAACAGGATCGTCCTTCTTGTTGTTCCTTGATTCAAAGAAGAAATAAAACATCCTGGAAAAGAAAATTCAAGAAGCTTGTCAAAAATTCTTAAGTCGATATAACTAAGAAACAGGGCGAAATATGTAGAGCATTAATTTGTTACAAAATTCATAGCATATGCAGAGCATTAATTTGTTACAAATTTCATAGCATGATTGCTTATCGGGAAAACCCATCAAGGAAAACATATGTAGACAACATGTACAACAATCATACTCAATTCTTCATATGTATCAGAATACAGGAACATATATGTATATATTATATAAGGTTTTCAGTTGACATAAGATTTGGCTTAATACTACGAAACAGGACAAAATGTCTAGCATAATTTCATCATTGGCAATTTGGCATTTTTTACTGTATAAAAATAGTATATTATACAGAGAGGGCTGATTCACGAGGAGCAGAGACAGTATATAAATTATACTCGATACTTCATTGGAATCCGAATATATTAAAAAAAGATCAGGATATGAACACACAAACAGAGACACACACACACACATATATATAATTGTTGAGTAGTTTATACCTTGCGTCTTTAGTGTGCGGCAGTTTATAATAACCAGCATGGTGGCCCAAATCTTCAACAGAGGCCCCTGAATCCGCCATGAAAGGGAACTTAAACAGCTTTTCAACAATTCGCGATGCGCCCAAATCATGCTCTTCACCAGCATGGTGGTTCAAATCATGCTTCGGAAACAAGTTGAAGGCTCTGATGAGTCTTTCTGCTTGCATTTTCGGGAACTGAAAGTTAGAAAAAGAAGACGGAGATGAAACCTCACCATTGGTTTCTGCGAATGACGAAAGAGTTGCAGAAATGAGGAAAACGAATAGAAATAAAACAAAGGAATGAGAAAAACGATGGATAGACGCCATTTTTTTTTTCAGTTGAAGTTTCTGAGAGAGATTTTCTGTAGGAGCTGTATATATATACACAGCTTTTGGTTGATGGAGTGAGAAATGTGCATTGTATATGCGTGTTGGTATGAGAGAGAGAGAGAGAGAGAGAGAGAGAGAGAGAGAGTGGAAGTCTGAAAAACTGGTGGGGTAATGGTCTAATGTATCTTTTTATTTTTATTTTAGATTAATTACATTTAGACCCATTAAATTTTGTTAAAATACAAATGAGGACCTCTTAGTCAAATAATTACAATTATACCCTACAAAAGTTTAAAAAATTAGGAAAATCATGAACATTTTAATGAAATATTCCTTTGAAATCCTAAGATATAGGTACTTTTTGTAATGTATGAAATTTTTATAGGGTATATGTGTAATTATTTGATTACGAAAAGTTTCTATGAATGTAAATATAATTAATCCTTTTATTTTTGTAATACTCGTACAATTATTTTCAGACCTTTTGCTCTTTTAGTCGTATTTTGACTCACACGTTGAACTAATGGACCCCAAAAGCTATAAAGGTAAAGCACAAAAAATAACAGACTTTAATTAAATTGGTAATAAAATATTAAAATTTGTAAGGACGATATTTCGTCACGAACTGATTAGCAAAAATAGTATATGTTTTTTTTTTTTTTTTTAATTTCCATTTGTTACTAAAATTTTGTTATTTTTAAGAAACAAAAATCTAATTCATACTAGAATTTTGCATTTTCGGGGAGTGAAAAGGTAATGAAACAATTGATTTTGAGCATAATTTTTCATTAATGAATTAAACGTGAACTACATGTATCTAAGAAAAGGTTTAGGTTCATTGTTTCTTGCTCTTTATATTACATTCACTTTAATCTCCCTTTTCATTTGCACAAGGTTGGATGTTCATAATTAAACACTAATGATCCGTTTGTTTGCATGGTTAAATTATCTAAATTGGTTATTAGATTACCAAATATTAAATAACAGTGTTTGGTAAGGCATTCAAATTTAAGTAAAGTAATCATATTCCCTAAAAATGGTAATTTGGGTGGGTATTACAATACTTAATTTTATGTGGTATTGTAATAACTTAACCAAGTAATTTTCAATTTAATTACCAACTAAATTTTTATTTACTTTTCTAACCCATGTCTCTCTTCTATACTTCTCCATATCCTAACAAATTTCAATCTCTCTCTTTATATTCACGACATTTTCTTTTTTATTCATCTTTCTCATAAGAAATCTCACAACTTAATTTCAAGACTTAAAACTCAACTTCACGAAATTTATGAATGCAAGACATTTCAATTAATTTGCTTATTTTTGCTTGAACTTTTTTCTGTTTATTTAATATTAACGAATTATTTCTCCATTGTGTTTTTCAATAAGTTCAAGTGTTTTCATCTCTCTAGTGACCAAATCCGTTGAAGATATTCAAAATTTAATGCATTTTTGATTACTTGGACGAAGAAAAAAAAATAGCCTGAATTTTCTTTTAATTAGGCAATTGAAAAATATATGAAAAAAGGCTATTAAATAATTAACATAATAACATAAATTAATAAAATAATTAACGTCTATAAAAATTGAAATAATATTGTCAGACTTGACTAGAATATTATTTACTAATCCCATTGATTTTTGACTTTATGTTATGCACTTCTAATAAAATTATGTAGGTACGAGGATATAAAAGTCTTTCTTCCCACATATGAATTACATTCTATGTTAATAATGCACAAATCAAACATGAGCAAGGAATATAATTTATTCTCTTGCCCATTATATATAAGACGAACCAAACATTAACTGTGTAATCTGTCGCGGCCCCCCGGGCGCGAAGAGGAGAACCCTCACGGCGTGTCGCAAGCCCGTGTGGACTCCTTGAACATACTTCACGCGGAAATTCGGGGTGCTACAATCACCCCTCCTTCAGATCGCAATGTCCCCATTGCGCCACAACAAAGCTTTCCCAGTACCGCCCGCCAGTGGGACTCCCACCGCATGTAACCCATACGCGTGGCACATGCCCACGCGCTCGACCCGTAGCAGACATCCAAGCTGTGAACATGCGTCCCCAACCGGCGGTCGGCTCTGATACCACTTGTCGCGGCCCCCCGGGCGCGGAGAGGAGAACCCTCATGGCGGCGCCCATTGGACGCGCGGGCATAACCTCCGATCACCACCGAGCACAACCCTAAAGTTTAGCTGGAAACACTTGCCAAAAGGTGGTACCACAAGGTGGTTGTTACTTGGTGATTTTTTGGTTATAAACCCTTCAAATTACATATCATATTCCGATGTGGGATCAAATATGGACACACACGGCCTTACAACACCCCGTGAGGGGAGGCCGTGCGTGTCTCTTCCACACGGGCTGCTGCAAGGCGTGCTGCACGGCGTGTCGCAAGCCCGTGTGGACTCCCTGAACATACTTTACGCGGAAATTCGGGGTGCTACAATCACCCCTCCTTCAGATCGCAATGTCCCCATTGCGCCACAACAAAGCTTTCCCAGTACCGCCCGCCAGTGGGACTCCCACCGCATGTAACCCATACGCGTGGCACATGCCCACGCGCTCGACCCGTAGCAGACATCCAAGTTGTGAACATGCGTCCCCAACCGGCGGTCGGCTCTGATACCACTTGTCGCGGCCCCTCGGGCGCGGAGAGGAGAACCCTCACGGCGGCGCCCGTTGGACGCGCGGGCATAACCTCCGATCACCACCGAGCACAACCCTAAAGTTTGGCCAGAAACACTTGCCAAAAGGTGGTACCACAAGGTGGTTGTTACTTGGTGATTTTTTGGTTATAAACCCTTCAAATTACATATCATATTCCGATGTGGGATCAAATATGGACACACACGGCCTTACAACACCCCGTGAGGGGAGGCCGTGCGTGTCTCTTCCACACGGGCTGCTGCACGGCGTGTCGCAAGCCCGTGTGGACTCCCTGAACATACTTCACGCGGAAATTCGGGATACTACATAATCAGATAACTGTTAATGTAGCGCCCCGCTCTACAGCCCCCAAACCTGCACGGATTCCCAAGCCGAATACTGTGCCTCAACCCGAGAACCCATGCAAGCTAACGGGTCAATCCCGACACTTGGCAACAGTGAATCCCCAAAATAAAACATTTAAATAAAACAGAGAATATATAGCGGAAGCATTTAAATCCAGATTAACAAAAATGCCACTCCGGGGCCAATACATTAACAATTATCAACAACAGCCCATTCAGGGCAACATAATTTAAATAAAAAGTACGGGGATCAATATAACATCTACAATCCAGGTTGACAAGAATAATGAACGAGAGATCAAAAGACAACTAACGAGACTCAGCAAAACCCAAAAAGTCTATCCAACACTGTTGCCCATCCGACACGTAAGACATGTCGGTCTCTCTCAAACCTGAGGCAAGAACAAATTAAAAGAGGGTGAGTCAAAAAAACTCAGTGAAGATGGGGGATAAGTCGAGTCATGCTTCCGGGTTTTTTATAGAAAATACATATGCGATAATGAAGAAACCGGAATATGCTTCGACTTGGTTATTCAATTAAAATTAAAGTCAGTAACACTATAAAGCAGTAAATACGATCCCAGCGAGAATGGGCCTGTTCCTCCTTATATCTCCACGGTGCATGTATAAATACTCCATCGCCGGTGTCAAGCTAAGGAGCAACCCGAAGCTCAACCATAATGAATTTTAGGAAAATGTGCAACGAATGCAACACCCACCATCGCTCCCAACCGTGGCTATCATCTCCTGACAGGCCACGATTGACGCTTAGTTTTGGGAGAAGCACCTCGGATTACACCCTGAACGCCCGTCCCCAGATGTAACCTTCGGATACCTTCCCGGGCGCAACTTGAAAATAGTCATGTATTTGCTCGCTTTAAAATAACCCATTTGAATGCCAACCGACACTCTGAGCAAGGGTGACGACAAAGGATTAAATCCTAAGTCAAACCGTCACGTAAAATAATTAGTTTTCTTGCCCTTTTGAAAACAAATCAATTTGGTTTACTAATGTATAATTTTGATATTAAATGATTTGAGGATAAAACATAAAAATATAAACTTGAAATATATAATACATTAATAAGGGATTAGGGGGTTCGCAATTGTACATATACATGTTCAAGCCCAGTTAAAAGTTTTAGATCCTCACCTGGAAACAAAAAGAGAAAGCCTAGCTGCTAGACTCACTGGTCTCCCACGTCGGACTGATCTGGAGACAAGACAAGACCTAGACAAATCAATAACGACAACAAATACTAAAAGCGCAAATAAACAACTATTGGACAAACGGCTAACCCAACATGTTTCCAATCATGCATATGCCAATTATAATATGTAAAGAAGCTATCATGTAAATTTCACGCAATTCCGACAAGTTGTCAAAAATACACATAATTAGAATTACACTATTCATAGCCCGAACGAGGGCGAAATTAAATAAACATTCCAAAATATAAATCTACAAATTAAAAGGGTTCTATAGGTGAAAACGGTGTAATTTTTGGAGTCCGTATGCAAAAAGTCAACCAAAAATGGTGACCCGAAGACTCAATTGCCGAGAGCAAAATTTGAAAAAGTTGGAAAAATTCTCTAAGTGTTTCACACGGCCTAGTGCACGGTCTTGAACACGGTGTCAAGACCGTGCACGACACACGGCCAAACACACGGGGTAGGTGCACGGGCTCAAGCCCGTGCAAGCAAATATAGCTGCACACGGGCTCCTGCACGGTCTTGCGCAAGACCGTGCGTTAGCCCGTGTGGTTCAACTGAACCAAGCAGAAACTTACGGGTTTTCTAAAATTCGAGCCAAAATTCCACAAAAATCATATTTTGAACGCAAATCAACACTTATAATTTATAACAATCAATAATCAACATCTAATTCACATATACATCCAATAAAATCACGAATTGACCAAGAAACGGGCTCGATCTAAGCAATTATCCTAAAAGTCCCGAAATAATCAAAAATTCTCAAAACCTCGAAAAATCGTAAAAGAAATTGGGGAAATTGGTACCTAAAGAAAGGTATCGATGAACTGATCGTTTGAAAACGATTGGTGCGAGATTCCACGGAGATTCGAGCTCGGCACGATCGATTAGGGATTCGGGAGAAATTTTCTCTTTTCTTCTTCCCTCTCTCTCTCTCTCAATTTGAAATAATAACAATGAAATGAATTTTGATACTTTTATCAAATATCGAAAAATATCGAAAAATACGAAAGGTTATTTTAGTAATTTTAGAAAATCCAATTAATTACGCGTCGATCAAATATAACGATTAAATATTAAACAAACACAATATAGACACGTAATTTAAATTCGAAATCAATATAATCACATTGGTCATATAAGACATAATATATAATAGTTCACATATAACGAGAATTTAGAGATTAAGAAAGATAATTAACGCGTAAAATTACTCACAGTAATTCTCGGATTTCTGGGTCGTTACAATACTCCCCCCTTATGAGAATCTGGTCCCCAGATTCCATCTTTATCAGAAAAGCTCGGGATAAGCTTCTCTCATCTTAGCCTCCGTCTTCCAAGTAGACTGCTCGGTCGAACGGTTCCTCCAGAGAACTCTCACTAATGAAATCTGCTTGTGACGAAGCTGCTGGATCTTGCGATCTTGAATCTGAACCGGTTTCATCTCAATAGTCAAATCCGGCTCAAGCTGAACTCCGTCATCCTGGAGAATATGGGACTCGTCGGGGAAGTACTTGCGAAGCTGTGAGACATGGAAGACATTGTGGATCCCGGTAAGATAAGGTGGTAGGTCCAAACGATATGCGGTATTCCCAATCCGCTCTGTGATCTCAAATGGACCTAAGTATCTCGGAGTAAGCTTTCCACCTCTACCGATCCTCGTGAATCCCTTCCTCGGGGAGGCCTTGAGAAAAACTTGGTCTCCCACTTCAAACTCCAAATGTTGACGTCTCTTGTCGGCGTAGCTCTTCTGGTGATCTTGAGCTGCTTTCATTCTTTGCCGAATGAGTTGTACCTTATCAATCGCTTCCTGAATGTAATCCGGTGGAGTAGCTCTCTCGTGGCCATTAGCTGACCACTTCCAATCCTCCAATTCCCAATAAATCGGAGATCTGCACTTCCTCCCATAAAGAGCCTCATACGGTGGCATCCCAATCGAGGCTTGATAACTGTTGTTGTAAGCGAACTCGACCAAGGGCAAGTGTGCAATCCAACTCGTATGAAAATCGAGCGCACATGCCCGTAACATATCACTTAGAAACCTGATCGTCCGCTCGGATTGTCCATCAGTCTGAGGATGTGCTGCAGAGCTAAACTTTAGGGTCGTTCCCAAGTTCTTATGAAGTTCTTGCCAAAACTGAGCTGTGAACTTAGGATCCCTGTCAGAAACGATGCTTTCTGGAACACCATGAAGCCTAATAATTTCCTTCTGATACAATTCTGCAAGCTGCTTAACCTTTGCTGTTTTTCGAACTAGTAGAAAATGCGCTGACTTGGTCAATCGATCGACGATGACCCAAATACTGTCAAAACCTCCACGAACGGCAGGCAATCCAGTCACGAAGTCCATAGTGATCTCCTGCCACTTGGAAGTGGGTACAGGAAGCGGCTGAAGAGTTCCTCCAGGCCTTTGATGTTCGGCCTTGACTCTCTGACATGTTAGACAATGTTTCACATAAGTAGCCACGTCTCTTTTCATACCATTCCACCAATACTGGGTTCTGAGATCACGATACATCTTGTTGCCTCCTGGGTGAACAGCATAAGCAGACTTGTGTGCCTCGTCGAGAATTCCACGCTTCAGATTCGTGGGAACACAAACTCGGGTCCCGAAGCGAAGCAATCCAGTACCATCGATCCTGAATTTGGTGTTAGGATCATTCAGCATTCTAGCTTTGATCTTCTGAATACCGGCATCTGAATCTTGCTCATCTCGGATCTGTTGGACTAAATCGGGTTGGACTGAAAGGTTGGCAAGACGAGGATACGATTCAAATCGAGTCCTCCTGTCCTCTAAAGAGGTATCTGAAGATGTCCCCTCTAGGTGTGCCACGTGAGCCCTTCGGCTCAATGCATCGGCGACTACGTTCGCCTTCCCAGGGTGATACTGAATGCGGCAGTCATAATCTTCCAAGAATTCCATCCACCGTCTCTGTCTCCTGTTGAGATCCTTCTGAGTGAACAAATACTTTAAACTCTGGTGGTCAGTAAAGATGTCAAAAGTGACACCATACAGATAATGACGCCATTTGCCCAAGGCAAATATCACCGCTGCAAGTTCCAAGTCGTGAATGGGATAGTTCTTTTCGGCATCTTTTAGCTTTTTAGAAGCATAAGCCACGACTTTCCCATTTTGCATCAACACGCACCCTAAACCTTCCTTGGACGTGTCAGTATAAACTGCGTATCCCTCGTGTCCGTCTGGAAGAACAAGTATTGGTGCAGTGGCCAATCTCTTCTTTAGTTCATTGAAACTAGCCTCACACTTGTCGTCCCACTGAAAAGACACATCTTTACAAGTTAACTTCGTGAGTGGGGCCGCTAGTGTGGAGAAATCCTTAACGAATCGCCTGTAATATCCAGCCAATCCAAGGAAACTCCTAACTTCTGTTGGCATCTTAGGCTGACTCCAACTCGTCACTGCTTCAATCTTTGATGGATCTACAGCAATCCCATTCCCAGAGATGATATGACCAAGGAATGAAACCTCGTTGATCCAAAATTCGCACTTGCTGAACTTGGAATATAGACTATGCTCTCGAAGCGTCTGAAGCACAATGCGAAGATGTTCGGCATGATCCTCGACCGTCTTGGAGAAAACCAGAATGTCGTCGATGAAAATAACCACAAACTTGTCGAGGTAAGGTCGAAAAATCATGTGCATCATATCCATGAAAGCTGCAGGGGCATTCGTCAAACCAAACGGCATCACAACAAACTCGAAGTGGCCGTACCGAGTGTTAAACCCGGTCTTAGGTATATCCTGCTCTCGGATACGAAGCTGATAATATCCCTGACGAAGATCCAACTTCGAATATACCTTTGAGCCCTGCAATAAGTCGAATAACTCCTCTATGTGGGGTAGAGGGTATTTGTTCTTCACTGTCATCCGGTTCAGCTCACGGTAGTCGATGCACATTCTCAGTGTACCATCCTTCTTCTTAACAAACAAAACCGGGGCACCCCAAGGAGAGATGCTCGGTCTTATGTAACCATTCTCAAGCAACTCTTCAAGTTGCATCTTCAGTTCCTTCAACTCGGCTGGAGCCATCCTGTACGGAGTCTTTGAATAAGGCTCCGATCCCGGGGCAAGATCGACTACGAACTCAATGTCCCGATCAGGGGGTAGAGAGTTCAAACTCTCGGGAAAGACATCAGGGAAGTCCTTAATCACTTCCGTATTCTCGAGCTTCCCTTGTTCCTTCGGTCGGTTAAGTAAATAAGCAACGAAGGCCTGAGCTCCCTCTCGGATCAAACAAGAAGCCTCAACGAAAGAAATCTTCGGTGTCAAAACTGACTCCTCAAGACTACCCTTCACAATTGTTGCCTCGGTCCCAATCTAAATAGTCTTCCTGAAACAATCCACACTGACTCTATGCTGATAAAGCCAGTCCATTCCCAGAATAATCCCATAATGCTGCAGTGGTAACTCGATCAAATCTGCGGGATAAACACGATCTCCTATCTTCAAAGGACAACCCTTGAAGATTCTATCCGTAACGTAAGAAGTCCCCAAAGGAGAACTGACACGATACAAATAAGGCAGACTCTCCACGGGCATGCACAACTTAGCAGCAATATCAAGCGCAATAAACGAGTGTGTAGCACCCGGATCATATAATGCAGTAATAGGGATGTCATGAATATGCAGGGTACCTCCAATAACATCATGCGAATCGGGCTCAAGCTCCTCTCCTCCCAGTGCGAAGACTCTGGGCTGAACTCTCGGCTGACCGGCAGCCTGAATCGCCTTCAGTGGCATGGAAAGAGCTCTCTTGTTCGGACAAGAGTCTATCAGGTGATCAGAAGATGCACAAATCAAACACTGTCCCAATCGCCTCCGGCAGGAATCGGCAGTGTGGTTCGGTCTGTGGCAGTAGGAACAAGTGATCGGTGCAACAGCAGTAATAGGAGCCCTATCAATATACCTGGGCCTCTAGGTCTAACCATTGTGCCTGAAAAGATAAGCTGAAATGCATGTGGGTTAATGATATGACCAATTAATCAAGTAACAATAACATTTAAAAGCGCAAGTAGAGAATTAACACGAAACCTATAAATATAGCCATACGACTTAGACACGACACTCTAGACAATAGAGCCTAAAGAACCTATGGCTCTGATACCACTCCGGACTGTAGCGCCCCGCTCTACAGCCCCCGAACCTGCACGGATTCCCAAGCCGAATACTGTGCCTCAACCCGAGAACCCATGCAAGCTAACGGGTCAATCCCGACACTTGACAACAGTGAATCCCCAAAATAAAACATTTAAATAAAACAGAGAATATATAGCGGAAGCATTTAAATCCAGATTAACAAAAATGCCACTCCGGGGCCAATACATTAACAATTATCAACAACAGCCCATTCAGGGCAACATAATTTAAATAAAAAGTACGGGGATCAATATAACATCTACAATCCAGATTGACAAGAATAATGAACGAGAGATCAAAAGACAACTAACGAGACTCAGCAAAACCCAAAAAGTCTATCCAACATTGTTGCCCATCCGACACGTAAGACATGTCGGTCTCTCTCAAACCTGAGGCAAGAACAAATTAAAAGAGGGTGAGTCAAAAAAACTCAGTGAAGATGGGGGATAAGTCGAGTCATGCTTCCGGGTTTTTTATAGAAAATACATATGCGATAATGAAGAAACCGGAATATGCTTCGACTTGGTTATTCAATTAAAATTAAAGTCAGTAACACTATAAAGCAGTAAATACGATCCCAGCGAGAATGGGCCTGTTCCTCCTTATATCTCCACGGTGCATGTATAAATACTCCATCGCCGGTGTCAAGCTAAGGAGCAACCCGAAGCTCAACCATAATGAATTTTAGGAAAATGTGCAACGAATGCAACACCCACCATCGCTCCCAACCGTGGCTATCATCTCCTGACAGGCCACGATTGACGCTTAGTTTTGGGAGAAGCACCTCGGATTACACCCTGAACGCCCGTCCCCAGATGTAACCTTCGGATACCTTCCCGGGCCCAACTTGAAAATAGTCATGTATTTGCTCGCTTTAAAATAACCCATTTGAATGCCAACCGACACTCTAAGCAAGGGTGACGACAAAGGATTAAATCCTAAGTCAAACCGTCACGTAAAATAATTAGTTTTCTTGCCCTTTTGAAAACAAATCAATTTGGTTTACTAATGTATAATTTTGATATTAAATGATTTGAGGATAAAACATAAAAATATAAACTCGAAATATATAATACATTAATAAGGGATTAGGGGGTTCGCAATTGTATATATACATGTTCAAGCCCAGTTAAAAGTTTTAGATCCTCACCTGGAAACAAAAAGAGAAAGCCTAGCTGCTAGACTCACTGGTCTCCCACGTCGGACTGATCTGGAGACAAGACAAGACCTAGACAAATCAATAACGACAACAAATACTAAAAGCGCAAATAAACAACTATTGGACGAACGGCTAACCCAACATGTTTCGAATCATGCATATGCCAATTATAATATGTAAAGAAGCTATCATGTAAATTTCACGCAATTCCGACAAGTTGCCAAAAATACACATAATTAGAATTACACTATTCATAGCCCGAACGAGGGCGAAATTAAATAAACATTCCAAAATATAAATCTACAAATTAAAAGGGTTCTATAGGTGAAAACGGTGTAATTTTTGGAGTCCGTATGCAAAAAGTCAACCAAAAATGGTGACCCGAAGACTCAATTGCCGAGAGCAAAATTTGAAAAAGCTGGAAAAATTCTCTAAGTGTTTCACACGGCCTAGTGCACGGTCTTGAACACGGTGTCAAGACCGTGCACGCACACACGGCCAAACACACGGGGTAGGTGCACGGGCTCAAGCCCGTGCAAGCAAATATAGCTGCACACGGGCTCCTGCACGGTCTTGCGCAAGACCGTGCGTTAGCCCGTGTGGTTCAACTGAACCCAGCAGAAACTTACGGGTTTTCTAAAATTCGAGCCAAAATTCCAGAAAAATCATATTTTTAACGCAAATCAACACTTATAATTTATAACAATCAATAATCAACATCTAATTCACATATACATCCAATAAAATCACGAATTGACCAAGAAACGGGCTCGATCTAAGCAATTATCCTAAAAGTCCCGAAATAATCAAAAATTCTCAAAACCTCGAAAAATCGTAAAAGAAATTGGGGAAATTGGTACCTAAAGAAAGGTATCGATGAACTGATCGTTTGAAAACGATTGGTGCGAGATTCCACGGAGATTCGAGCTCGGCACGATCGATTAGGGATTCGGGAGAAATTTTCTCTTTTCTTCTTCCCTCTCTCTCTCTCTCAATTTGAAATAATAACAATGAAATGAATTTTGACACTTTTATCAAATATCTTCGAAATATCGAAAAATACGAAAGGTTATTTTAGTAATTTTAGAAAATCCAATTAATTACGCGTCGATCAAATATAACGATTAAATATTAAACAAACACAATATAGACACGTAATTTAAATTCGAAATCAATATAATCACATTGGTCATATACGACATAATATATAATAGTTCACATATAACGAGAATTTAGAGATTAAGAAAGATAATTAACGCGTAAAATTACTCACAGTAATTCTCGGATTTCTGGGTCGTTACAATACTCCCCCCTTATGAGAATCTGGTCCCCAGATTCCATCTTTATCAGAAAAGCTCGGGATAAGCTTCTCTCATCTTAGCCTCCGTCTCCCAAGTAGACTGCTCGGTCGAACGGTTCCTCCAGAGAACTCTCACTAATGAAATCTGCTTGTGACGAAGCTGCTGGATCTTGCGATCTTGAATCTGAACCGGTTTCATCTCAATAGTCAAATCCGGCTCAAGCTGAACTCCGTCATCCTGGAGAATATGGGACTCGTCGGGGAAGTACTTGCGAAGCTATGAGACATGGAAGACATTGTGGATCCCGGTAAGATAAGGTGGTAGGTCCAAACGATATGCGGTATTCCCAATCCGCTCTGTGATCTCAAATGGACCTAAGTATCTCGGAGTAAGCTTTCCACCTCTACCGATCCTCGTGAATCCCTTCCTCGGGGAGGCCTTGAGAAAAACTTGGTCTCCCACTTCAAACTCCAAATGTTGACGTCTCTTGTCGGCGTAGCTCTTCTGGCGATCTTGAGCTGCTTTCATTCTTTGCCGAATGAGCTGTACCTTATCAATCGCTTCCTGAATGTAATCCGGTGGAGTAGCTCTCTCGTGGCCATTAGCTGACCACTTCCAATCCTCCAATTCTCAATAAATCGGAGATCTGCACTTCCTCCCATAAAGAGCCTCATACGGTGGCATCCCAATCGAGGCTTGATAACTGTTGTTGTAAGCGAACTCGACCAAGGGCAAGTGTGAAATCCAACTCGTATGAAAATCGAGCGCACATGCCCGTAACATATCACTTAGAAACCTGATCGTCCGCTCGGATTGTCCATCAGTCTGAGGATGTGCTGCAGAGCTAAACTTTAGGGTCGTTCCCAAGTTCTTATGAAGTTCTTGCCAAAACTGAGCTGTGAACTTAGGATCCCTGTCAGAAACGATGCTTTCTGGAACACCATGAAGCCTAATAATTTCCTTCTGATACAATTCTGCAAGCTGCTTAACCTTTGCTGTTTTTCGAACTGGTAGAAAATGCGCTGACTTGGTCAATCGATCGACGATGACCCAAATACTGTCAAAACCTCCACGAACGGCAGGCAATCCAGTCACGAAGTCCACAGTGATCTCCTGCCACTTGGAAGTGGGTACAGGAAGCGGCTGAAGAGTTCCTCCAGGCCTTTGATGTTCGGCCTTGACTCTCTGACATGTTAGACAATGTTTCACATAAGTAGCCACGTCCCTTTTCATACCATTCCACCAATACTGGGTTCTGAGATCACGATACATCTTGTTGCCTCCTGGGTGAACAGCATAAGCAGACTTGTGTGCCTCGTCGAGAATTCCACGCTTCAGATTCGTGGGAACACAAACTCGGGTCCCGAAGCGAAGCAATCCAGTACCATCGATCCTGAATTTGGTGTTAGGATCATTCAGCATTCTAGCTTTGATCTTCTGAATACCGGCATCTGAATCTTGCTCATCTCGGATCTGTTGGACTAAATCGGGTTGGACTGAAAGGTTGGCAAGACGAGGATACGATTCAAATCGAGTCCTCCTGTCCTCTAAAGAGGTATCTGAAGATGTCCCCTCTAGGTGTGCCACGTGAGCCCTTCGGCTCAATGCATCGGCGACTACGTTCGCCTTCCCAGGGTGATACTGAATGCGGCAGTCATAATCTTCCAAGAATTCCATCCACCGTCTCTGTCTCCTGTTGAGATCCTTCTGAGTGAACAAATACTTTAAACTCTGGTGGTCAGTAAAGATGTCAAAAGTGACACCATACAGATAATGACGCCATTTGCCCAAGGCAAATATCACCGCTGCAAGTTCCAAGTCGTGAATGGGATAGTTCTTTTCGGCATCTTTTAGCTTTTTAGAAGCATAAGCCACGACTTTCCCATTTTGCATCAACACGCACCCTAAACCTTCCTTGGACGTGTCAGTATAAACTGCGTATCCCTCGTGTCCGTCTGGAAGAACAAGTATTGGTGCAGTGGCCAATCTCTTCTTTAGTTCATTGAAACTAGCCTCACACTTGTCGTCCCACTGAAAAGACACATCTTTACAAGTTAACTTCGTGAGTGGGGCCGCTAGTGTGGAGAAATCCTTAACGAATCGCCTGTAATATCCAGCCAATCCAAGGAAACTCCTAACTTCTGTTGGCGTCTTAGGCTGACTCCAACTCGTCACTGCTTCAATCTTTGATGGATCTACAGCAATCCCATTCCCAGAGATGATATGACCAAGGAATGAAACCTCGTTGATCCAAAATTCGTACTTGCTGAACTTGGAATATAGACTATGCTCTCGAAGTGTCTGAAGCACAATGCGAAGATGTTCGGCATGATCCTCGACCGTCTTGGAGAAAACCAGAATGTCGTCGATGAAAATAACCACAAACTTGTCGAGGTAAGGTCGAAAAATCATGTGCATCATATCCATGAAAGCTGCAGGGGCATTCGTCAAACCAAACGGCATCACAACAAACTCGAAGTGGCCGTACCGAGTGTTAAACCCGGTCTTAGGTATATCCTGCTCTCGGATACGAAGCTGATAATATCCCTGACGAAGATCCAACTTCGAATATACCTTTGAGCCCTGCAATAAGTCGAATAACTCCTCTATGTGGGGTAGAGGGTATTTGTTCTTCACTGTCATCCGGTTCAGCTCACGGTAGTCGATGCACATTCTCAGTGTACCATCCTTCTTCTTAACAAACAAAACCGGGGCACCCCAAGGAGAGATGCTCGGTCTTATGTAACCATTCTCAAGCAACTCTTCAAGTTGCATCTTCAATTCCTTCAACTCGGCTGGAGCCATCCTGTACGGAGTCTTTGAATAAGGCTCCGATCCCGGGGCAAGATCGACTACGAACTCAATGTCCCGATCAGGGGGTAGAGAGTTCAAACTCTCGGGAAAGACATCAGGGAAGTCCTTAATCACTTCCGTATTCTCGAGCTTCCCTTGTTCCTTCGGTCGGTTAAGTAAATAAGCAACGAAGGCCTGAGCTCCCTCTCGGATCAAACGAGAAGCCTCAACGAAAGAAATCTTCGGTGTCAAAACTGACTCCTCAAGACTACCCTTCACAATTGTTGCCTCGGTCCCAATCTGAATAGTCTTCCTGAAACAATCCACACTGACTCTATGCTGATAAAGCCAGTCCATTCCCAGAATAATCCCATAATGCTGCAGTGGTAACTCGATCAAATCTGCGGGATAAACACGATCTCCTATCTTCAAAGGACAACCCTTGAAGATTCTATCCGTAACGTAAGAAGTCCCCAAAGGAGAACTGACTCGATACAAATAAGGCAGACTCTCCACGGGCATGCACAACTTAGCAGCAATATCAAGCGCAATAAACGAGTGTGTAGCACCCGGATCATATAATGCAGTAATAGGGATGTCATGAATATGCAGGGTACCTCCAATAACATCATGCGAATCGGGCTCAAGCTCCTCTCCTCCCAGTGCGAAGACTCTGGGCTGAACTCTCGGCTGACCGGCAGCCTGAATCGCCTTCAGTGGCGTGGAAAGAGCTCTCTTGTTCGGACAAGAGTCTATCAGGTGATCAGAAGATGCACAAATCAAACACTGTCCCAATCGCCTCCGGCAGGAATCGGCGGTGTGGTTCGGTCTGTGGCAGTAGGAACAAGTGATCGGTGCAACAGCAGTAATAGGAGCCCTATCAATATACCTGGGCCTCTAGGTCTAACCATTGTGCCTGAAAAGATAAGCTGAAATGCATGTGGGTTAATGATATGACCAATTAATCAAGTAACAATAACATTTAAAAGCGCAAGTAGAGAATTAACACGAAACCTATAAATATAGCCGTACGACTTAGACACGACACTCTAGACAATAGAGCCTAAAGAACCTATGGCTCTGATACCACTCCGGACTGTGGCGCCCCGCTCTACAGCCCCCGAACCTGTACGGATTCCCAAGCCGAATACTGTGCCTCAACCCGAGAACCCATGCAAGCTAACGGGTCAATCCCGACACTTGGCAACAGTGAATCCCCAAAATAAAACATTTAAATAAAACAGAGAATATATAGCGGAAGCATTTAAATCCAGATTAACAAAAATGCCACTCCGGGGCCAATACATTAACAATTATCAACAACAGCCCATTCAGGGCAACATAATTTAAATAAAAAGTACGGGGATCAATATAACATCTACAATCCAGATTGACAAGA
Organism: Verbena officinalis; assembly: GCA_958496215.1. NCBI lineage: Eukaryota > Viridiplantae > Streptophyta > Magnoliopsida > Lamiales > Verbenaceae > Verbena > Verbena officinalis. The sequence continues at coordinate 33,803,171 of OY292386.1, read as the reverse complement.
ATAATGAACGAGAGATCAAAAGACAACTAACGAGACTCAGCAAAACCCAAAAAGTCTATCCAACATTGTTGCCCATCCGACACGTAAGACATGTCGGTCTCTCTCAAACCTGAGGCAAGAACAAATTAAAAGAGGGTGAGTCAAAAAAACTCAGTGAAGATGGGGGATAAGTCGAGTCATGCTTCCGGGTTTTTTATAGAAAATACATATGCGATAATGAAGAAACCGGAATATGCTTCGACTTGGTTATTCAATTAAAATTAAAGTCAGTAACACTATAAAGCAGTAAATACGATCCCAGCGAGAATGGGCCTGTTCCTCCTTATATCTCCACGGTGCATGTATAAATACTCCATCGCCGGTGTCAAGCTAAGGAGCAACCCGAAGCTCAACCATAATGAATTTTAGGAAAATGTGCAACGAATGCAACACCCACCATCGCTCCCAACCGTGGCTATCATCTCCTGACAGGCCACGATTGACGCTTAGTTTTGGGAGAAGCACCTCGGATTACACCCTGAACGCCCGTCCCCAGATGTAACCTTCGGATACCTTCCCGGGCCCAACTTGAAAATAGTCATGTATTTGCTCGCTTTAAAATAACCCATTTGAATGCCAACCGACACTCTAAGCAAGGGTGACGACAAAGGATTAAATCCTAAGTCAAACCGTCACGTAAAATAATTAGTTTTCTTGCCCTTTTGAAAACAAATCAATTTGGTTTACTAATGTATAATTTTGATATTAAATGATTTGAGGATAAAACATAAAAATATAAACTCGAAATATATAATACATTAATAAGGGATTAGGGGGTTCGCAATTGTATATATACATGTTCAAGCCCAGTTAAAAGTTTTAGATCCTCACCTGGAAACAAAAAGAGAAAGCCTAGCTGCTAGACTCACTGGTCTCCCACGTCGGACTGATCTGGAGACAAGACAAGACCTAGACAAATCAATAACGACAACAAATACTAAAAGCGCAAATAAACAACTATTGGCCGAACGGCTAACCCAACATGTTTCCAATCATGCATATGCCAATTATAATATGTAAAGAAGCTATCATGTAAATTTCACGCAATTCCGACAAGTTGTCAAAAATACACATAATTAGAATTACACTATTCATAGCCCGAACGAGGGCAAAATTAAATAAACATTCCAAAATATAAATCTACAAATTAAAAGGGTTCTATAGGTAAAAACGGTGTAATTTTTGGAGTCCGTATGCAAAAAGTCAACCAAAAATGGTGACCCGAAGACTCAATTGCCGAGAGCAAAATTTGAAAAAGCTGGAAAAATTCTCTAAGTGTTTCACACGGCCTAGTGCACGGTCTTGAACACGGTGTCAAGACCGTGCACGCACACACGGCCAAACACACGGGGTAGGTGCACGGGCTCAAGCCCGTGCAAGCAAATATAGCTGCACACGGGCTCCTGCACGGTCTTGCGCAAGACCGTGCGTTAGCCCGTGTGGTTCAACTGAACCCAGCAGAAACTTACGGGTTTTCTAAAATTCGAGCCAAAATTCCACAAAAATCATATTTTTAACGCAAATCAACACTCATAATTTATAACAATCAATAATCAACATCTAATTCACATATACATCCAATAAAATCACGAATTGACCAAGAAATGGGCTCGATCTAAGCAATTATCCTAAAAGTCCCGAAATAATCAAAAATTCTCAAAACCTCGAAAAATCGTAAAAGAAATTGGGGAAATTGGTACCTAAAGAAAGGTATCGATGAACTGATCGTTTGAAAACGATTGGTGCGAGATTCCACGGAGATTCGAGCTCGGCACGATCGATTAGGGATTCGGGAGAAATTTTCTCTTTTCTTCTTCTCTCTCTCTCTCTCTCAATTTGAAATAATAACAATGAAATGAATTTTGATACTTTTATCAAATATCTTCGAAATATCGAAAAATACGAAAGGTTATTTTAGTAATTTTAGAAAATCCAATTAATTACGCGTCGATCAAATATAACGATTAAATATTAAACAAACACAATATAGACACGTAATTGAAATTCGAAATCAATATAATCACATTGGTCATATATGACATAATATATAATAGTTCACATATAACGAGAATTTAGATCTAGATTAAGAAAGATAATTAAAGCGTAAAATTACTCACAGTAATTCTCAGATTTCTGGGTCGTTACAGTTAATGTGATAACCACAAATATGATTAATTACCAATTTAGATAACTTACCCTGCAAGCAAACGGATCCTAAAGATTTCTTTAGTGCACCTACTACTTGGCAACGGTAGGACTTGTCGGTTTAATGAATTTAATTAATCATTATCAGTGGCCGAATTTTATATAAGTGAGAGTTCACATGCACACTTGACTTAAAAATTCTTATATATACAGTGTAATCTTTTAAAATTATTCCATAATATATCGCATATTTTTTATTCAGTATACCCTTTAATATTTTATAGGGATAATTATTTTTTTCCAACCGAGCTATAACTTTTACCATCTTTTTTCTTTTTCCCTTTTTTTTTTTTTTTTTTTTTTGTAGTTTGTCTTCTGAACTATACAATTTTTTTGCAATTTGCCATCTCCGACGGAAATATTCCACCGAAAAATGACATCATGTTATATGAAAAACATAGTTTCATGTTGTATTACTCTCCTCAACGTCACGAAAATAACCCCAATTTAGAAAATTTGGAGTTTTTAAATATAGTTTCACACTGTATTACTCTCCTTAACGTCACGAAAATAACTCCAATTTAGAAAACTTGGAGTTTTTATCACCCAATTGAATAATTTCGGTATCACAATAATTTCTTTTTACATTTTCATGTTATCTCAAAATATATTTTAAAAAGAAAAAGTATATATGTAATGATATGTTTTTTAATGTCTTAATAAGTGAATTATAAAAATATTTAAAAAAATGTCACAAATAGATATCAAATTAGAGGGTTTTTTGGGTAGTGAAAATTAGGGAAAATTCCTTATTTGGTCCCATATCTTAGACTTGAGATCACAAATGGTCCCATAAATTGAATAAATCTATACTTAGTACCATAACTTAACTTTTTAGGACAAACTTAGTCCTTCCATTATATTTCAACGGGAAGAAGTCATGTGCAGGCCATGTGCTTGTTAGTCAATAATTTTGGGGGCTTTGACCTAACTACTACCACACCAAACATTATTTTCTCAAAATTTTTGAATTCTCTCAAGGGTTTCTCTCTTTATAGGAACGAGAAAATCCTAAATCCCCAAATCCTCATCTCTAAAAATCTCGACATGAACGACAAAATTTCTATATGAATATATATATGCTAACTCTTGAAGGACGTAAGAAAACCTGGTAATTGGCGCTGAAGATGATTCTTTCGCTGCGTTTGAGGCTATTGGATAATTCATGTAACTTTTAGGTATTTTTTATAGGGTTTTCTTATGCAAAGTGAGGTTGATAAATTGCATATTTCATTAGTTTGAAAATATGAAACATTACATAGACCATTGGAGCATATATTGAGCTGCGATTTTTTTTTCTGTTTTTTAGGAGCAAATTATTATTTTTTGATGTTGTGAGGCGGGGAAGGTGAAGCTGTATTTATGGAACAAGGGGCAATACTTTTCCCACCAAAACTGAACGCAATGAGATGATTTTCACACTAATTCAAATCCCAAGGGCAGAAACGGAAAAACTTATTAAAATTTAATAGAGGAACTAAATTTGTCCTAAAAAATTAAGTTATGGGACTAAGTATGGATTTACTCAACCTATGGGACCATTTGTAACCTCAAGAACTAAGTTATGGGACTAAGTATGAATTTATTCAATCTATGGGACCATTTGTGGCCTTAAATCTAAGATATGGGACTAAATAGAGAATTTTCCTGAAAATTACATTGTAAGTAATTTCCCGAAAATTTTTGGAGGGGAAAATTCCCTATTTAGTCCCATATCTTAGATTTGAGGTCACAAATGATCCCATAAGTTGAATAAATTCATACTTAGTCCCAAAACTTAGTTCTTGAGGTCACAAATGGTCCCATAGGTTGAATAAATTCATACTTAGTCCCATAACTTAATTTTTTAGGACAAATTTTGTCCATCCATTAAATTTTAGTAAGTTTTTCCGTTTCTGCCTTTAGGTTTCAAATTAGTGTGAAAATCATCTAATTGCATTCAATTTTGGTGGGAAAAATATTCCCCCTTATTCCATAAATACAACTTCACCTCCCCCCACCTCAAAACATCAAAAAAACAATAATTTGCTCCGAAAAAAAAAGAAAAAAAATCGCAGCTCAATAATATGCTCCAACGGTCTATGTAATGTTTCATATTTTCAAATGCAATTTATCAACCTCACTTTGCATAAGAAAACCCTATAAAAAAAACCCTAAAAGTTACATGAATTATCTGATAGCCTCCAACGCAGCGAAATAATCATCTTCAGCGCCAATTACCAGCTTTTCTTACGTCCTTCAAGAGTTAGCATAAGCATATGTATTTGAACAGAAATTTTGTCGTTCTTGTCGAGATTTTTAGAGATGAGGATTTGGGATTTAGGATTTTCTTATTCCTATAGAGAGAGAAACCACCCTTGAGAGATTTCAAAAATTTGAGAAAATAATGTTTGGTGTGGTAGTGGTTAGGTCAAAGCCCCAAAAATTATTGACTAACAGGCACATGGCCTGCGCATGACTTCTTCCCGTTGAAATATAACAGAAGGACTAAATTTTTCCTAAAAAGTTGAGTTATGGGATTAAGTATAGATTTATTCAACTTATGGGACCATTTGTGACCTCAAGTCTAAAATATGGGACCAAATAGGGAATTTTCCCATTTTTGGAGATTCAAATTTTCTTACTTGAAATTATCACGTGAGATGGGAAAATATCACTTTTAGTCCCAATTTTTAATAAGTTTTCCACATTGAGTCCCATACTTTACAGGTCTGACACATTGAGGACAGACATTTGTAAAAAAATTACAATGTTGGGACTTTGGCCCCCCCTGCCATCAAAAAATAACATAATCAGTTAAAATTACACTGTTACAATAAAAATATGTTATTTGGGGGGAATTTTTGAGCCATTTCTCTGATTTGGAGGGAATTAATGGTGTAACTTGAAATTATTACATGAGATACACCAAAAATGTCTAATAACTCATTCGCTCTCGCGGAAAAATACACTTATGTGCAGATCATGTGACAATTTTCTGCAAATTACGTGCAAATTAGGCAAAAAATTGAATCTACAATGAAAATTGTTTGTAGTTTCCCAAAAATTAAAAATGAAAGGATAAATTATCATCCAATTTTTAAAAGTAATGTCCCTAAAACCCTCATTTGAGAAAGTTGACGGATGGATTGTGAAATTTCCCAAATAAAAACTGAAGTGAAATTTATAAAAAGTACAAGTAATAAATGAAGAGTATTTGAAAACAATAATACAGAATTACAGTAATTAAGTAGGTATTTCAAACATAAGTTTAAACACATTTATGCATTTTAAATAAACTTTGTTTATTTAGAAATTGCCCCATTTTTCAGATGGCTTTTCCCAGAAAATTAAGCTTAAAATAAGGATCTAATTCCGAAATTTCGCAGCTCATGTTGCGTAATGATGAAAATTAATTAAAGTGATCGAGTGATAACATCAATTGTGCCATTAATGTTTTAATCATACTTTTCTTTTCCTTTTTCAGATGGCTTTTCCCATAAATAATTCTATCCGTCAAAATATTGCAAATAGACAACTAAGTTTGCGATTTTAATTTTATATCCAAAAATAAAAATATATAAAGGAATATAATAATAACATAGGAAAGTAGGAAACTGTAACGCCATGAACTCAGAAAAGCAATTAGGTGTGCCACACGCCGTGTAACATACCGTGAGCTCCCTTTGGGCTTGTCCCACATCGAAAATGCAACTTGAAACGAAAGGATTTATAATCTAACTCTCATGTACAATCAACTATGAATTATTCCCTTTTGGCACGTGATTCCCAAGCCAAACTTTAGAATTGTACATGGTGGGGACGAAGATTATACGCTCGCGTCCAACGGGCCTGGAGAAGTTCTTCTCTCCAAGCCGGGGGCCATGACAGAAACATAGCCATATAATTAAGGTATCGAATCTTCTACTTCATTTTAGGGTCTTATTTTGTATTTCATTTCACTAAAGTATATGTGTCGAGTTATACTAATTACATGGAACTGTTTTTAGCGTTTATGTTATGCATCAATTATCCAAAATAAAATCTAATTTTATTTCACCTTGTCCCCATAACAAAACACCATTATAACCTTAAAACTTTACAATCCATAAAAATAAAAAATCTTTAAATTTTACAAATATCTTCTAAAAGATCTTACATTTATCCTCGAATTTATTGCCTTAATAACCCTGTGTTATGCAAAAGTTGCTAAAAAAACTCTGATAGGGGTGTAAATGTAAGGTTTCAAGGTTTCAGTGTGTTTTTCATAAATGCCATAAACCTCAGGGGATTTGGGTAATTCGCCCATAAATAAACCTAATAAGTAATAAGGTTCAGTTGGTTTATTGAGTTGAGACCTGCAATGTACAGACACAAACATGACACGATACACGACATGGATACGATGACATGACAGGATGATATATTTAGGAGTCTATGTCTATTGTTCAAATTCCTAACAATATATAGAGTAACTAGATTAGAAGTATCAATCTTAATTAGATCTCTAGAGTCTTTGAGCCTGGAAAAGAGCCATGTGAGAAACCAAATAATAAAAACGGGTAAATAGTATAAGAAATATCAAGTATCATACATTCAAACAACGTACAATTGGACTTTTCCGGTGGTGTTTTGTCATGAATTTTTTTGGTTAGGATTGAAACTAAAAATATCCAAGAAAAGGGGTACTGCTGCTGCATGTTTAGTTGTTGCTTGCAAGTCATATAAACCTTAAAATAAATGGCAGTCGCAGAAGCAACTAACTTGAAACAATGGTAACCGTAAAGCAATGGACTCTCTCGACAATGGCACATTAAACTGGATATGTCATATGTTTGTACTTCACAATTGTAACCGTAAAGCAATGGATTCAGTGTTGGGAATTGCATTTGCCTTCTTAACGTGGTGGGACACCTATAATTTATGCTTCATTTAATTATCTCAGATGGGAGGTTTCATTTATACATAATAATATTTTAGATGTTCCCACATCTATTATTTACTTGAAAAGAATTTTAAAATAAAAAGTTTGATTAAATCTGCACTACTTATTGCATAGGTGCACTTAAACACAAGGTGTATAGAAGAATTTTACTTGAATATAAATTAGTTTGTTTAATCAATTAGCAAGATGAATCCAATAAAAAAAAACTTAAATCAGCAAGATCAATTGTATATTTTTTTATTGGATAATCAATATAGATTTTAGCTATGTGTGATGCCATCCATATTCATGGGTATTGGGCCTCAATTCAATCGGACAACCCAACCCAACGTGAGACATGGATAGCTCAGGAGCAGCGATGGCCTACTGGATTGTCGATTCACTTCCTCTAAGGATAGCATCAGGCCCGCCAGGATGTCGATCCACTTCCTTCCTGGATAGCACCAGGCCCACCGGGCTGGCGTCCACTTCCTCTCTGGATAGCCGTTAGGCCCATGCAACCATCCACTGAAGCGCGTCCTAGATCTGCGGGATAGCAACCCCAAGCTGACTCTATCCACTCCCAACCACCCGAGAAAGACGGGCCGGATTCTAGATTTCCCTCCAACAACAAGCTACAAGCCTGGATATCAGGACTGGATTGATCATGCGGATTTCCTCCTACAAATAGGAGAAATCCTTCTCATTTGAAGGCTAATCACACTCTCAACATTCAAAAATACACTCAAGAGCTCTCAAATCATCGGCATTTACTTTACTTGTTATTTAATCATTTTTCTACTTTATGTCATTTTAAGAGATAATAGCCATAAAAACCTTGTTTATACAAAATTGGTCAAAAAGACCTCGTGAAATATTAATTAGCAAAGAAAACCTCGTGTTTCCAGAAAGTTCCTAAAAAAATCTTTTGCCTATAGATTGTAATACATGTGCGGTTTGTGTGAATTTTTATGATTTTTGGCTGTGAAATGACCATTTTGTCCTTGATTTATTAGCGTCTTGTCCTTTTAGTCCAAGTGCCCAATTTCTTATATTTTTTCAATTTAGTCCTTAACTTTTATAAATTGACTAAAATTTATTTTTTATATTCAAATGGGTTTAATAAAAGCCCAAAATGTATTCTAACCTCTTTAGCTCGTATGTAAATATAGGTATATCTCTTAATATTAACCAAATACTATGAAGATTTAATTCTTCCCAACGTTGATTTAGAAGTTTTTTATCATTTTTTATGCGTATTTTAGTATTTTTTATTATATTAATCAGATGTCTTTTATTGGTCATTAGCATAAACAATATTTATATATGCATAAGCAGCATATTTGGTAGCATAATTTATAACGAAATTTAATTATCATTGTTGATAAAGGTAAGAGTACTCTAAAAATCAATTCCAAATTTATAAAAAATAGTAAATGTTTTGTAAAAATTTGTTTTCTTTCTTTATCTCCTTCGTGTTCTTCAACGAAATTCTGGTATATTCGAACCTTCAAGACTCGTCTTGGACTTCCTCGATCAGCTTCTTATTCCAAAAGTCCAACCGACCTCTTGTCTAATGGACATCAACTGGAAAATAGCTACGATCTCTGACGGAAATTTTTACTACGGCTCGTTGGTATGGATAACAGTTTTTTATGAACAGTAAAGGAGTAAAGGAATGTAATAAGCTTCTAGCAAAATATTTATAAATCGGTGTTTTATCTAAAGAAAAGGATTTTATTTCCCCTCAAAGGGTTTATAGATTTATCATCTTACACAATCAGAAAACTAAAAAGTTTAAAGCTCACAAACATTTCACTCACTCTCTAACTTTGTTTATTTTTCGATGCCTAACAGGTGCATCGTTCTTCTTTATTTATAGAGCGGATTTCAAAACCGCATCCTAAGATAAAAAATCTTATCTTCAATTATAACCTTACGATTTAAATTTATTTTTGAAGGCTAGGATTTTGCCAACAAAGTTGTATGATTGATATGTTGCCGACAGTTTTGTATGGCTGTCAATCTGCCGACACTTTTATGGTGCTTATTGGCGTCACCGCTTACGCCATCCTTTATTCTGGAAATCACATCTTTATTCTTTGTGGCATCCAATCAACCTACAGGCTTCCCTTCTCGTCTCTGGGGAGCAGTAAAGTTGATGAGTAACGAATTTATTATAGAATTCTTCGAGCAGTCCTGACTTAGGATCTTTTGGAGAACCTTTGGTAACAAGTATCCAGTTACCTGCAGCACTGATCGTCTGAAAATTTTTATCAAAAAGATTTTCTGAAATGCTCTGTATTGCTTTTATTCCCAGAGCCCTTCGTTTTATGCCGCATTCAGGGGAGACGGTCACAGGTTTAAAATTTTTATTACCAACATCCAATTTAATTGTTGTATAGGTGATTTATTGAGACAATATAGACTGCCTCATGCCAGATGTGTTTTTCAAGCTCTGGTGATATGGTGTAGAACTTGAGGACACACTGTCGTCCCTTGGAAAATTGAGAGACCTTGGATTTGAATAGATCATCGAATCCTTGTATTTCGGTCTGTTTTGCGATCAGGTATATCAAGTCAAGGTATCCACATTCAGCTAAATCCACAACTCGATCGGGATTGGCTCCCAAAATCGCAATCAATCTTGGGTATATGCTAGCTCCTGTGGAGTAAAAGATTTCTTCCATTTCTGGAAAATTGTATGCCTCATCAGTTACTCTTTATACTCTTTTTCCATCGTATGGGTTGGAATGTATTTGTCTTCTATATCTACGGTTTTGAAGGAAACCGTCTTTTTGGGGCTTCTATCCTAATTTCTTTTATTGAGGATGTCTTCTTTACTTCCTCAACTCTTACCTCTTTTTTAGAAGAATCTTTATTCTCTTCCTCCAATATGATAGTAAGTGTTTCTGGCTTTTTAACACCTGAACACTCTGCCTTTTCATCTTTTTTATTTTTTTCTTCTATTTTTTCGACTCTCTTATATAAATCTCTGTATTTTCATTTACAAGATTAGCAAGAATTTTTTAAAGTTGCTGAGAACGGACTCTTCAAAAACTCCAAATGCATTTTCAATGTCTAGCGAAATTTCTCGCAATGTATTTACTTCAGCTTTTATAGCATTGAGTTCTTGTATATCCTCCATCTGCGACACAAAGATTAGTTTTTTAGGAAATATTTATCGTTAAAGTGATTTTTGGGAAATCACCACCCATCAACGGGTTTGAGATGGACTAGGTATATGTATACGCATATACTCGCCTTTAGTCTGTACCAAAATCGACATTTCGAGATAGAAAATCTGCTAAGAAATTATCGGTTCCCCTAATATGCTCGATTCTAAAATTATAATGTGACAAAAAGGCTTGCCATCTATGGAGCCTCCTGTATTGAGGTGTATTTGGTAGTTTGTTCTGAACAAGGCTTTGGATTTGGGTATTGTCTGTATGAACTACAAAAGGCTTTTGATGAAGGAAGAGCGAAACTTTCTAATTCCTTTCATAACACCTAGTAGCTCTTTTTCATGAGTTGTATAATTAACCTCAGCCTGACTAAATGTTCCACTAGTATATCTACAAATCTCATTGAGATCAGGTTTTAAAAGGGCTGACCAATAGAGATCTGAGACATCAGTTTGAACTATAAGATTATCTTTATCATCAGGTAGTCTTAACTCGGGCAAAGATTTGCATTCTTCCTTAAGACTAGTACTATATCAGTATGTTTAGAACTCCAACCTTTTGTATTATTTTTTCGAAGCAGTTTTTGAATCTCATGCGTTTTCTTTGCTAAATCTGGAATGAATCCTTCAGCGTAGTTCAAGCATCCAAGGAATCTTTCTATTTGATTTCTATTCTCAAATTTATTTGGAAATTCAATAATTTTTCTAGAAATATGAGGTGGCAGCTTTATTCCTGCCGCACTTAATTTTAATTCAAGAAATTCTATTTCTTTCTTTTCTATAATGGTTTTTCTCTCGGAGAGAGCAATTCCATTTTCTTTGCAAAGTTTAGAAAATCAAGAAGATGTTTTCTGTGATCTTCTTCTGTATTGGAGCAAATTAAGACATCCTCTACATATACCACCATAAAGCTATGGTATTTTGAAAATATGTTATCCATTTTTCTTTGATATATAGATGGTGCATTTTTTAGCCCAAAAGGCATTACTAGCCATTCGTAATGTCCTTGAGGAGCACTGAATGCCGTATACTGAATACTATTTTCTTCCATTTTTATTTGCCAAAAGCCAGAGGTACAATCAAACTTAGAGTAGAAAGACTTATTTTTGACTAGATTTATTAGGACTTCTTTATTTGGTAAAGGATAGCTATCACCTTTAGTAAAGTGATTTAGTCTTTTAAAATGTATTACCATTCGAACTTTATTTCTTTTCTTTTCCGCCTCATTCATTACCATGAAAGCTGGGCTTGAGAATGAACTAAAGCTTTTTCTGATTAGTTTTTTATCCATTAATTCTTCTATTTGCGTCTTAAATTCTACCATTTCTTCATTAGTATATGTCATAGGTCTTTCTTTTATTATAACATTTTCAGTCAATTCTATTTTGGCCTTAGGGTGACATTCTTTCCAAAAGGCTAGAGGATTGTTATTTTAATTTTCTTTTTGACAAATTCAAAGTTTATCCTCTTTATAGAAATTGTGTTTATTTGTATTGGAATTTTCTCGTATACCTGTCGTCCATCACGCTCAGCTGGCTGAACTCTGAATGGTCTATTGACTCTAGGTATTTTAAGAAGATGTCCGCAAGAAGTTTTTAACGTTATCATATACACATTTTGTGTGTGGAACTGAAATTGTTCAAGAAAATCATTTCCTAACAATATATCAGCTTCTAGAGAATTATATTCATGTACTTGTTTGATAAGAACAATCTTACTTCCAAGGATAATTTCAACATCTCTAGCGACCTTATTGATGGCATGAGATTGTCCTATTATTCCTTTTATTCTTATATTGCTATCAGTTTTCCATTCTTTTATGAAGAATGTTTTAAAGATTGTAATTTCAGACCCTGTATCAATCAAGGCACAAGTAGTGATATTTTCCTTGAGGAGTGTTAGTTGTATGAAAACATTTAATGGGAAGTTAATTCCTTTCATATTTAGGACAATATACTTCTTTATTTAAGATTTGGAGAGTGACTCCATTCTTCTCAATTTTATAATATTCACAATTGTTTAAAAATTCATTACCAAGAATTATATCAAAGAATTCCCCATGTATAAATGGATCCAGGAAACACTTAACCTTAAGTTTTAAACCTTGTATAGTGATTGGGACATATAGTTCTCGATTACAAGATGCCTTCAATCCTTCAAAGGTTGTATAGTGGATTGGTTGACTAGTAATCATTCCTATTAACCCTTTATTTTTTGTTTGAGAGAAGTGATTACCACTAACTCCTGTATCAATTAATATTCTTGATCCTGTAATTCTTTCAGTTCCATTAAAATATTCTCCTTCTATAATCATTGTACTATTGTATCTCAAATATCTAGTAACAGTTAATTTTCTTTCTATCTTAGTCTCAGAACTGCTTCATGTGAGAAGATTTCTAGAACTTCCTCCAGTTAACAGATTTCCTTGAAAATTAAGCCTACTAGGTATTAACCGTTTTTCTATCTCTGGTTTTCTATTGATTTCAATTTCATATGAATCAATTTCTTGTATTTCTTCTAGCAAAGGCAATTTTGCCGTAGCAATCTCTTTGCACTCATCATCTATTTTTAAATATGGTTCATTTTGGTAAGTTTTACCATAATTGCTATTACTCAATACATAAAGTGCTCTATAGTAAAGGGTAAATGCCTTACTACCATCTTTTAATCCTATATCTTTTAGGTACTTATAGTGTAGATTTAGACCTTCGTCTATTTTTCGTCTTGTAAATTAATATTGTATTTTGGGTAGACATCAAAGAGGAACTGCTTATAATATAAATTTCCTTCAATTGTTCCTAAATGATTAGTTTTAGCATCTCTAAATCTTTGATCATGTAAAGATAGTACCAGGGGATTATCAATGCATTCCCTGAATAGAGATTTGACTAGAAATTGTATTCTTCCAAGATATATATATTGTATCTTTGGTCTAAGAGATTTTTTTAACTTGTTTATAGCATTGTTAGCTATATTTCGAGTTATAAGACTTAACTTGACTTTCCCAGAGGTATTTTCAATGCTTATAGCCTTTTCAACCTCGTGATAGTCGTAAAGATTAATCTTATTTCTTTTTACTAAATTTGCTAATCCGGTAAATATATTATTTGTTGGATTTACCGCATTTAGTTTTAGATTTTTTATTTTATCAAGAGTTTCTTGACTAAAAGTTATTCTTTTAGCATATCCTCATGTACTCTCTTCTTCTATTATTTCTTCTTCGCTATAATTCTGTGTCTCAGACTCCATTTTAATCAGATTCAAAATTTTCTAAAGTGCTTTCTATATCAGAAATTTATTCTAGTTCATCTCATATTTCTATGAATTCGGCTTCTATTGTTCTAACTCTTCTTTTATTAGGCTTAGGAAATTCGGGAGATTTATGACCTTTTTCTCCACAATTCCAACATTGACATTTTGTAGCTGTTTTATTAGTTTTTTCTTTTCTTTTAAAAAACTTCCTTTTAGGCTTTATATGTTTCGTTTCAAATTTATTATATTTTGTATATAGCTTATGTTTGAATTTTCTTTTCTTATGAGTTTTATACTTATTTTTTCTATCACAACCCCATTGGGTAGGCATTTCTACTTTTGAACAACATAGTCCAGAAACCTTCCTGGATTTCTTATAAAGTTGTTGCTCATAGCAAAGCCTTTGTAGTTTCTTTAGTAATACTTGAATACATCCACCTAGGTTATTGGGTTTATTTATTTATTATCTTCCCAAACTTTACTCATATGTAATCCCCAAGAGTCAGGGAGTTTAGCATAAAACATATTGAGTATATTTCTTGTGATTCTCCACTATAAAACTGAGTGTAATAGTAGTCACAAAATTCAAAAATGTATCCATGAATATCGCAGATTGAACAAATGGCAAGTTTTATAAGCTTGGTTCTAGCTTCTTCTTTTTCTCTTTGCCTTTCATGTTCAAAGTTATTTATCCAAGATTCGCCTAAAAATTCATCGGATATGTAATTTACCATAACAACTTCTCCGGATCTTATATCTTTATCGAATTCTATTTCCATGGCCGTTCTCATAATTCCTTGTATATCAGGAGAAACTCCTTCCCACCAATTATGAACTATTCCATTAAATGTAGATATTATATATTCAGCACGTTTAGATGCCGTTGTATATATCTCATATTGGTTTAGGAAATAGGCAATCATATCATTTTGCCACCAAATTAAAGCTTCTCTTTTATCTATTTTACAATCTAAATTTAATTTACTATCATTTATGTTTATTGGTTCCGAATAATCATCATTCGGTTTATATTTAGGGTTATATTGCTTAGGGCGTCTATCTTCTTGTCTATCTTTCCTTGATTTAAAATAAGAAGGAAAACTTCTATGTTCATTAGAACCCATAGATTCCTGTGGATTTTCTATCGTGGATCCATCTTCTCTTTTGGTTCCAGAACTACTAGCTTTATTTGTTTTTACTTCATATTCAACTAGATCTTCTAAATTTATTTTTTCGAAGTCATCTATTAAATCATTTAAATTATTCATGATTCTTCGTTAGCTTTTTTTTTTACTAGTCTCTGGTTATCATCTTTTTCTACAATAATTCCTTTAGTTTTGAGCTTTTCAAGAGCTTGTTTAGAGCTTTCTTCTTGCTCTTTTAGCATTTTTGGCACTATTGTGTTTAACATATAGTCATCAAACGAACCTTTTGCATATGGTCTAACTTTCTCGTAATTAATTATTTTAAAGGGAGTCTTTATTTTCTTTTCTATTTCTTCTAATTTTTCAGCTTTAGATTTTTTATCTTTTTCTTGAATTATACTTTCAAGGTGATGTATTTCTATCCTATTTAACTGAACTTTATTTTTTAATTCCTTTATAGAATCTTGAAGATTTAAAATTTCTTCTTTGATTCTATTAACAGAATCCATTATAATCTGAAGATTTATTCCTATAGCTTCCATTAAAGACCTTTAGTGGCGTGAATCCTATTTAATAAGGCTTTTCTTTTCTCTTTTCTTAACCGAAATTTAGTTTTCTTCATTTCTGTTTTGTTTTTATTACAAAATTCCGTATCTTCCGATCCTTTTATATCTTCTCTTAATTGATCTATTTTGGTTTCAAGTTCAGTAATTTTATTTATATTATTAATCCAGTTTTTCCAATAATGATTCATATTGAAAGGAGATTTGTATATAGATCTCTGCTTTCTTTAGCGTGCTTTACTCGCTCTTTATAATATTCGCATGGATTTAACTCATACATATTAAGAGTTCATTTTAGCATTTCGTCAAAATAGATATAGAGTTTTATTAATTGATGCTTATTTGGTATATCCATAACTAAGGAGAAGGATATTGCCAATCCGTATCATCATAAGATATATCAGAATAATAATCTATATTCAAAGAGTTTAAAAGATTTATTTCCTCTTTTTCCTCTTTAATTAATTGGTCTTCAATAATTTCTCCAATTTTATATAATTTATGTAAAGTATTTATTATCAATTTTAACAAATTTTATCTTTATTTTTATTTTGTACCCAAAAGACATCGTCTTCTAGGCTCTGATACCATTTATGTAGGGGTGTTGACAATTTGTCCATTACAATTTATTTTTAGAAATCTACAATTTATTTTTAGTAATATCCTAAAAGGTACTCTAGGTGTTGAGCTGTATCATTTAGAATATAAATATCAAACTCTATCATGTCTAGATCACCTCGAGAAAAGATCTTTCCCATATTTTTCTTTATCTTTTAGCATTGACCTTATGTATTTTTTATAAATTTTTAGCTTATGAATCATTTCGTTCTTTATTTTCATTCTTTTATTAAAGGTATAGTATAGACAATTTTGAAATATTCCAGTCTAGAAATGCAAAATATTTTTAAAATGGTTTTTACCTCAATTTTTGCTTAAAATTTTTGTAAAAGGGGCAAAAATGTAATTTTATAATACATAAATAGGTTTTTGGCGCGTACCAAACAAAAAACGCATCAGGGCTTTTTCTGTAAGTTTTTATAGAATACAGGGTTTTTTATGTTAATTTTTGAAACATAGGATTTTTTCAGCTAATTTGCTATATCATAGGGTTTTTTAGGCAAATCACTCGTCATTTTAATTATGCTTATTTCTCTCACGAACGGACTGATTCTTTTAACTCAGTGGAGGACTAACGTTTGTTTTGCAGATTTTCTCACAATTTTTCTTAGAATTCAGGATTGTTACTGGACTATCAACTCAAATCAATAAATTTTGTGGTGCTCGGATTTCCCAATATGCATCAATGGGAAAGTTCACTTATCATCACACATGTAATTATCTTCGTACTTAAATTGATATCAGACTTTGTGAACTTATAGAATATGTAAAATAGGCAGTTTAGTGCCAAAAAGAAGAACTTAGCCTAAAATATTGTTCTTCTTCGGTACAATAGGAGCTAAATTAACCTAATTTTTTCTATATTCTTCGTTTTTTAGCGCACAACTTGGAGTGGATATTGTATTTATTCGCTTTACGGAATGGGCTGAACCTTTCACTGTTGTGCATACACTATCTAATTCCAGCAACATTTTTCTGTTGGATCTATTTTAGGAAAATCTTTGGGTCGTCGATTATATCTTTGTAGAAATGGGCCTCAAAGATGGCCCACTCCAGTAAGCCCAACTCACAGCTCACTTTGGTATGAGTTCTAGCTTAGTGGTGAAGCTGTGAAAGTTGAGGCTCAGTAGAGATCATGACTCGTGAGTTGTAGTTGCCCCGTGAATGACGATATTTCTATCATTGCAATTGATGGAAAGAAATATAATAAATTATTCAAAAATAAAAAATGAAGGTGGGACCACATCTTACATCTAGTAGTTGAAAAAAAATTCTTCATCATTTACTCTAAGTAAAAAATTAATTTTTGAACAATTTAATGATTAATATATCCCTTATATCTAGTTTCACAAATACTTTGAGCCATCAGTTTTGGAAAATAAAATAAATCATATTTTGATTGAGGAAATACAAATACTACTAACTGTACTATTATATAATAGCATTAATTACAGTATTATCAATGCGTTGAATATATAAAATAATTAATTACAATATTGTCAATGCGTTGAATATATAAAATAATAATAATTGTAAAAGTTGTTGGGCCTAACTTAATTGTGAATCCAGTTCAATTAGGCCCGGCTTACGGGTTAAGCTCCCAATTTAATTGAGATGATGTTATATCAAATTAGAATCCATTTTGAGCTAAAAGATTGAGAAAATAGAGTTCGTAATTCGTATTTTTTGAATTAGAATTTGACCGTGTTTGGAATTGATTGGCTTTTATGTTGCACAGGACACGGGAATACAAATACAATACAATACGGATACGATACAACATGATACGGACACGACGATACGAATTTTTTAAAAATTTTAGGACATGACACGACTGACTAATTTTGATATGCTTCAATAATTTCTATATTTGTTATGTGTGATAATTTTCGAGATTGGTGCTAGTGAAGGTTAAGATCCCTTTATATAGACGTATTTGTAACCCTAAACCTATTAGGGATAAGAATCATTAGTTTGGTAAGATTCTCATTACTTAATTTTTGTCCCATTATTTTCGGTAATTAGTCTTAATCAAAGTAGGGTTTCATTAGCATTTTAATTAAACATGGATTCTTCATCTTATTTTTAAGATTCAGTCCATTTTATCAATGAATTATTGGGCCAGACCCAAAATATGGGATACCATCACTAATTTCTTGCCGAAAAGAAATTGGGACTAACGAGCATAATAACACTTCTTATCCTAAGGATTCCATCGTCACTTCTTGGCGCTCGTTCTTACAAACAAAGATCATCATTGCGTGAGCCTTAATACTTATTCTCTTCGTGTTCTTCCGAACATATCCCAATCTTTTACCTTTGGAAGTTAAAATGCCGCTCCTTTTACCTTCATCCACGTGGAACGCGTATGCAAGTAATCTGGGCCATCCAACATTTCATAGTAATCAAGGGCGTATATGAGATTTTGGGGAAACTTCTCAAGTAAGTTTTCCTATATATATAAGTTCTATTTTTCACTCTTCATTTTTACTGTTGACTCTTGTAAAAAAAAATTCTCTCTCTCTTAAAGCGATCTCCGGCGAGTTCTCAAACGCTATTCCGGCAAAACCTCAGGCGACCTTCTTTTTCTGCGTACTCGTTACTTATTTTCAAAATGGCTTCCAAACAAGATTCAGGTATAATCTCTTTTCTCTCCTCGCTCTATATACATACATACATATATATATATATATATATATATATATATATATATATATATACTTTCTTCTCCAGTTGCTAGTTCCTAAATTTTTCCTTTCGTGCCTTTCTAGGCTCTTCCGCGGATATTTCAGGCAACCGAGCAAAACCCTATTCGGGCCTGAAGAAAGTTGATCCTCGCACTTTAGTTTTAAACTCCAGTTTTCCGACCCTTACTGAACCTATTAACGAGGAGCCTTTATATCCTAAGGACTCTGAGGAGGGAAAAGAGGATCCAGTTTTTACTTATCCCGTCCTTAAAGTCCTTCACTCCCTCTACGAAATTTCGAAAAATTATCGCGTCCTTCTTCTTCGTCCTCGTCACCAGTATAACAATCCTCCTCCTGGTTTCATGTCCTTTGTCGAGGAGCAATTTATGGAAGGACTTCGCCTCCCTCTCTCCCCCTTTTGCATACAACTTTTAAATTTCCTAGGCTTTCCCTTCAACCAAATCTACCCCAATGGTATTCGCTACATTGTGGGGTTTCAGGCTCTATGCGTGGAAGATGAGATCGTTCCTTCCACCCCTTTATGTAGTCTTTTCTATCAAACTCATTTACACAAGAGCGGAATTTTTTATTTCCGAACATGGGATAGTGCCTGTTTTCCCATGGATATTGGAGATTTTCCGAACGCCAAATGGTCTAGGAATTTCTTCTACATGGAGTCTCCCCATCCTTGGGAGATTCCAATAAATTTCTTTGGGATAACCCTAAGGACAACGCTCCTGCTCGGGAGTGGTTAAAACAAGCTCACTTACCCGAGTACAATCACTTGAAAGATCTTTCTTTCAATTACTCCGTCCTTTCTCAGCCAAGATTGATGCTTAAGTACGGGCTGAGCTCTTTTTCTTCGGATGCTCCTAGTCCTTTGGGGCACCCTTACTTGGGTGATTAACTTGTTCCCGTAACTTTTTACTTCCGAATATATATTTATTTGTTTCTAATATTTTTCTTTTCATTTCTCAGTCGTCTTGCAAAAGCTCCGCATTAAACAAGCTCTCCACGCCAGAGGCGCGACCAATAAGATGAAGAAAAGTCAGAAGAGAAAAACTTTCGAGCAAACATCAGCGACATCACTATCGCTGAACCCATTACGACGGTTCCTTTTTCTTCTTGTCCTTCTGTCGAATGAAGAGAATCGGAGATTCCTGTAGGACCAATGGGTTCCGAGCTACCTCCCATTTCTTAGAAAAGGGCCAAAGGCTCTTCTGCCTTGCCTCTAGACACTTACATTTTCAACAGCCATTCCATATTTGACGATTATGATGAACCAAACCTTCACGAGGATTGGATAAAGGGTAGTCAGGGCGGAACCAATCAGACTTATGTGAAGAGTTTCTTCCGCCAACAAGTCAGGCGTTCCTTCGCCATGTTGGAGGTGGTAGGTATCGAATCCACAAAAAATAAAAGATATAATTCCGATCTACCTTTAAACATAATTAATTGCAGATAATGGTAAAAGAGATTGAACCACAGAGATTGGGTGAGTTTATTTTCTTTTAAAAAATCAGGTTACTAAATAAAAGCAATTGGGTGGGGGGGGGGGGGGGGGGGGGGTTTGGATTTGGTTTAACAAACTAAAATCTAAAAACTACTTAGAACAATTAAAAGTAAACAATGAATTTTTGGGATTTTTTGATTTATCAATTAACAACTAAAATCAACTAAAAATAAATAATCAAATAGCAAAAATAAAAAAGGATAAATCAAATGGGAAAAACAACTAGCTAGGATATTCTCAACTCTTGTCCTAAGTATCGATCACAGATTCAAAGATAACATCCAATTTATTAGAGAGATTAACTATAGCAATCAACTTCCTTAGATCACCTTGTCTCTTTTTAAGATTAGTCTGACCCAGGTACTACTTAAAGTTATTCCCTAATCAATAAAGTTCCCTCGATAAACTCTCTAAGAATTCAATTATTGATAACAATAATATAAGGAGACATTAATCCTAACCCGACTAATCAAAACACTGCTTCGTCTAAGTTAGATCGCAATTCCTACGACACATCAAGTGTATTACATAAAACCCTAGAACCGATTGTTACCAATTTCATGCAATCAAATAACACTTCGAGTACATGAATAACAATATGCAACTACTCAATATAATCAACTCGCCAAATTAAAAACACCAAGTAATTAAAATATCAATTAAAATAAGGAACTACGAATATCTTAAACTGGAATAATAAAGCGTTTCGATCTCATGACATATGGACAAGAGTATCAAATATCCCAACTAGTATCTAGTTTAGCTACTTATAGTAGTAAAACAAAAGCTAGAATAGTTTGGAGTAAACATCACCAATATATGAATTAAAGGACAAAGACTAGGTAGGGGGATTTCACGTTGTGCTTTTCTAGGCTTGTAATGTGCTAAATAAAATTATAAGCACAATGACAAGTCTCAAAGGGGTCAGCAGAGAAAAGAAAATCAAGAAAGGCTAGAAGGCTCAAAAGAATAAAAGAAGCGAATGCCTAAATCATTTTTCTAATTGAGTATCGTTTATAAATTTTGCCTCGATAGTTGCTCAAACAAATTGTAAGATTATCACTAGACTCTATTGAATCACATAAAAAGCCTCTAAGTTTTCCTCACATATATCTCTGATAAGTGCTTAAAAATTGGAGGAGTTTTCACAAACTTTTAAGCCTTTGAAAAAGCTTTCTTATGATCAATTTGTCGACTAAGGTTTTCCATACGAACAAGCAGCGAGCAACTAAATCTAGAGAGTCAAATTCATGCAAGCGTTAAATCTATCTAATTATCTCAAGTTCAAGTTCTATCACTGGGATTCTATCAAATCATTAATCCTAAATCCAACTACCAATTTTGTTCCAATCAAAATCAGCCAAATCAACACAAAAACCACAATTTGAGCCAGCTCAAAACAGAAATTTGCACTAAATGGACAGCCAACTCAACATGAAGTCTTCACTAACATGACAACCACATATATGAGTAAAAACGAGTAAAGACAAGTAGCCATAATCAAATCAAACCTCAACATCCCAAATATCCTCAAAACTATTCATAGCAAGTAAAATCAGCCCTACAAACCTTAGGAACCCCCCCCCCCCCCCCCCCCCCCACCCTCCCACAACACTTAGAAATAAAGTTGTCCTCAACTTAGAATAAAAGAAGAAAGAATAAAGGACTTTTCTGAACCCGGAGGGTGTTAGAATGCCGATCAAGGGTTATTCGGTTTTTTTTTTGAATAGGCTTGCTTGTTATCAATGCTTGAGTGGCCCAATTTAATTTCTTGAACAATCCAACTTCACACCTTTGCACGACATTGCTTTTTTTTTTTTTTATAATAACATGCAAATAAGAAGAACAGACTAATTAGAGACTGAAAAAGTAAAATTCTAGAATGAAAATGAAAAATAAAATTAAAATAGCTAGGAAAGAGAAAAGGGTCTTAGGCGTGATCACGCCTAAGCTGGGTTTGCCTCCCAGTAGCACCCTGTTTAACGTCTTAGGCTCGACCAAGCTGATTATGCGGACTTATCAACTAGAGGAGGGATTTTCAGATTCTCCCGCTCAACAACATGAGGCACAAATCCTTCATAGTATGGTTTCAATCGCTGCCCATTTACCTTGAAAATCTTGTTTGTACTTGGCTCTTCGATTTCCACTGCACCGTGAGGAAGTACATTCTTGACAAATTATGGCCCCGACCATCTCGACCTTAGCTTACCCGGGAATAACCTCAAACGGGACTGAAAGAGTAGAACCTTCTGTCGTACAACGAAGTATTTCTTGGACAACCTTTGATCATGAAAAGCCTTCGTTTTGGATTTGTAGATCTTGGAGTTGTCATATGCATCTCTTCCAATTCTTGAAGTTGTAATTTCCTCGAAATCCCTGCTTTATCCATATCGAAGTGACATTTTTTTATTGCCCAGTAAGCCCGGTGTTCCAACTTGACTGGCGAGTAACAAGTCTTCCTAAAGATAAGTCAGTGGGGTGACATGCCAATAGGAGTCTTGTAGGCTGTGCGATATGCCCATAAGGCATCATCTGATCTTAAGCTCCAGTCGTTCTGGTTCGGATTCATGATCTTCTCCAAGATCTGCTTGATTACCCTATTCGATACTTCTGCTTGTCCATTCGTTTGGGGATCGTAAGCTGTGGAATTTCAATGAGTCACATGATACTTCTTGAAGAGAGCTTCGACTACTCGATTGCAGAAATGCGTCCCACGATCGCTACTGATTGCCTTAGGAGTGCTAAACCTAACAAAAATATTAGACCTAACAAAATCCACAACAACTTTAAAATCGTTAGTCTGGGTGGCTTTCGCTTCCACCCACTTCGATACATAATTAACAACAAGAATGATGTATAAATTACCAAAGGATGAAGGAAAAGGGCTCATGAAATCGATGCCACACACATAAAAAACTTGACAAACTAGAATAAGATTAAGAGGCATCTGATCTCTAGGTCCTATATTCCCACACTTTTGGCAATTTTTATAACTTTTACAAAACATGTATGCATCATGATATACGGTAAGCCAAAACAAACCACATTCAAACACTTTATGGGTAGTGCGTTTTGCACCAAAATGGACCCCACTTTCGTAGGTATGACAAAAATTCAAAATTGAGCTAATTTTAGTTTGGTGGACACATCTCCAAACAATTTGATCAGAACGTATTTTCCACAAGTAAGGATCATCCCAAATATAATATTTATTATCACTTTTGATTTTATATTTTTTAGATCGAGTCGAGTAATTTGGTAAAATGCCACTGGCTAAGTAATTAACAATATCAGCATACCAAGGCAGACTGTCTGGACGTGATCCCGTATAAGAGGTCTGTACAGCAAAAAGCTGTTCCTCTGGAAATTCGTCTTTGATTGGCAGTGAATCTGCTTTAATGGTTGGAATCCGGCTCAAATGATTAGCTACCAGGTTTTCACAACCCTTTTTGTCTTTGATCTCCAAATCGAACTCTTGTAAGAGCAAAATCCACCGAATCAGCCTCGGTTTCGCATCATTTTTGGTGAGAAGGTTTTTTTTTTTTTGGTATGAAGGTACTTGATAGTTGCACGGTTAGAGAAAACAATGACTTTAGTACCCAATAAATAAGGATAAAATTTTTCTAAAGCAAAAACAGTAGATAGAAGTTCTTTTTTCCTTGGTCGTGTAATTGCTTTGGGCGCTATCGAGCATTTTGGAGGCATAGTAGATCACATGAGAACATTTCTTGATCCTTTGTCCTAGGACATCTCCAACGGCGAAGTCACTCACATCACACATGATTTCGAAAGGTAGACTCCAATTCAGTGGTTGAATTATGGGTGCCGACACACGTTTGTTCTTGAACAAATCAAAAGCAGTCCTGCATTCATCATTAAGCTCGAACTCAATGTCCTTTTGAAGAAGTCGGCATAACGGTGTCGTGATTTTTGAGAAATCTCTTATGAACCTCCTGTAAAACCTCCATGGCCAAGGAAAGAACGCACTTCCCGCACACTAGTGGGGTAAGGAAGAGATTTAATAACATCAACTTTAGATTTATGAACCTCTATGCCATGGGCAGAAACTTCGTGACCTAGTGTAAGCCCTCTGTCCACCATGAAGTGACATTTCTCAAAATTCATAACCAAATTAGCCTCAATGCAACGTTTTAGAATCAGAGAAAGATTAGATAGGCACTCATCAAAGGAATTTCCATAAACAGTGAACTCATCCATGAATACCTCAATTATTTGATCGATATAATCAGAAAAAATACTTACCATACACCTTTGAAAGGTTGCCGGTGCATTGCAGAGTCCTAATGGCATGCCTCGAAAAGCAAATATCTCGGAAGCACATGTGAAAGTCATTTTTTCTTGATCCTCGGGTGCAACTGGAATTTGATAGAAACCTGAATATCCATCTAAACAACAATAGTGAGTTTTTCCAGCAAGTCGCTCAAGCATCTGATCTATGAATGGTAATGGATAATGATCCTTTTTAGTTAGGCATTGAGACCTCGGTAACCCATACAAACCCTCCACCCATTTTGGACTCGGGTGGGGACCAACTCACCGTCTTGGTTTTCGACAATTGCTATGCTCGTTTACTTAGGCACAACTTGGACTGGACTCACCCACTTACTATCAGAAATTGGATAGATCATACCAGCATCAAGGAGTTTAATCTCCTTTTTCACCACCTCCATCATCTGTGGGTTCAATTTGCGTTAGGCTTCATGTCGGGTTTTAGCATCCTCTTCTAGAATGATCTTGTGCATGCATGTGGATGGACTCAGACCCTTCATGTTGGCTATGGTCCAGCCTATTGCTTGCTTGAACTCCCGGAGAACCCTGAGCAATTTCTCCTCTTCCAGATCTGTAAGGGCGTTAGATGTGATCACGGATAAGGTCTTTGTGTCAAGATCTCCCTAGCAAAATATCAAAAGATTTCGAGGTCTTGTCATCCTCCATATCTAAAACAAAGAAATCAGTCGGGAAAGCCAATTCATTGACTTGAACCAACACATCCTCCAAAATACCTTCCAGGTAGACAATTGAATGGTCAGCCAATTGTATGATCACACCTATACCTTTCAACGGACCAAGACCAAGAGATAAATAAACAGACAATGGCATAACATTAATGAAAGCTCCTAAATCACACATAGTCTTTTGTATACCTAGGTTACCAATCTTACAAGAAATGAAAAACATACCTCGATCTCAGCATTTGGGATATAATTTCTTTTGTAAAATAGTGGAGATGTTCTCCCCCACACTCACTCTTTTGTTACCTGTCAGCTTTCTTTTGTTTGTGCAAAGCTCCTTGAGAAATTTCGCATAGCGTGGTATCTGCTTTGTCACTTCAAGCAATGGAATATTGACCTCAACCTTTCGGAAGGTCTCCAGGATATTCTTCTTCTCTTTCTCCTTTTTAGACTGTGCTAATCACTGAGGGAATGATGGTCGAATAACCAATGCATTCGGCTGTACTGCAGGTTCAACTACTAGAATAAGGGCTTGGACGTGATCACATATTAGCTCTTTCTAGACTGTTTTCTATGTTTCTGTATCTTTAGCTAATTCGTGACCAAGTTTATGGTCCTTCTCTTCTGGAGACTTCAGTTCCTTGCCATTCCTCAGAGTAATTGCACTCACGTTGTGCCTTGGATCGTGAGTTTGGGAAGAAAATTTTCCTTGTGTTTCCAATTTGCTCACAGTGCTAGCCATCTGATGCATTTGCTTTTCCAAATTCTAAACGGTTGTTTGGAATTGCTGCATGTTAGTCCTCGTCTCCTGTTGGAATTGCTGCATATGAGTCCATCTCTCTTATTGTAATTGCTGAGTACTAGCCATGAATTGTTTGAACATGTCTTCGAGAGAGATGTTTGCACCAGGATGTGGTTGCTTCGGGTGATGATCTTGGTAATTCTGCAATTGCGGGCCATAGTTAAGATTTGGATGTTCACCCCACCCCGGATTGTAAGTGTTGGAGTACTGATCATTCTTCTTGTGAAGAAATCCAATGGCATTCACATCCTTGGGCGTCTCTTCATGAAGCGTAGAGCATGTATCTGTTGGATGAGCGGGACTCAAACAAATACCACACACCTTAGCGGGAGCCCTGCCGGTGCTGTTCTTCTGAACCAATGTGGTTAACAATGTCTTTATCTTGTCCAATGAGGATGTATTTACTTCATGAACTTTCCTGGGGGTATCATGATGGTTGCCAAACTGTTGAGAATTGGCAACCATATTTGCAATCAACTCCTTCGCGGTGGCTGGGGTTTTTCCAACGATAGCACCACCTCTCTCGGCATCCATCATCCTTCATTCCATTGGTATTAGCCCTCATAGAAGTACTGTATTAGAAGTTGCGTAGAAATACCATGCTGTGGGCAAGTAGCCAATAGTCTCTTGAACCTCTCCCAGTAATCATGGAGGTTTTCTGCATCTTTTTGCTTAATTTCACAGATTTGACGTCGGATGCTAGCTTCTCGCGAAGCCGGGAAATATTTCTCCAAGAATTGCTTCGACATATCAACCCACGTTGTGACGGTTCCTGATGGCAAGTAGCAAAACCATTCCATGCAAGGAGAAAGGAAAGGCTATCAACTTAATTTGATCTTCTGTCACATCGTGTGGCGTCATAGAAATTCAAACGAGATTGAACTCCTTCAAATGCTTGTTTCGGTCCTCGTTTTCTAAGCCTCATAAAACAGGCAACAAGTGAATCAGCCCAGATTTTAGTTCAAATTTTGCCCCAAGCTCAGGAAAGCCGACACACAAGGGCTGCTGCTCTTCAGTCGAATGAGCCAATTCACAGAGTGTTCTATTGTCTACCATATCTAATGAGTGGTCACGTTCTAGCTCTTTGTCTGAAATTTCGTCAGAAAACATAGATGAAACTGAAACCTTGTCGTCTTCTTCTTCAAACTGAATAGGTGATCCAGAAACCTGCTTGTTATCTTCAGTTGGACTAAGGTTGGATGCTTCCCCTATTTCCAGTTTTTGTTTTTTCAACTCTGTTTTCTTTTTATTCTTTCTGACAGTTTTCTCGATTTCATGATTGAGTGGAAACTGTGGAGGATCTCTTTTTATGCATCTACTCCTGATCATCAAAAAGAAATAAAATCAATTAATAACCAATCCCCGGCAACGATGCCAAAATTTCGTAGGTGTCGAATCCACCAAAAATAAAATATATAATTTTGATCTACCTTTAAACACAATTAATTGCAGATGATGGTAAAAGGGGTCGAACCACATAGATTGGGTGAGTTTATTTTCATTTCTAAAATCAAGTTACTAAATAAAATCAATTAAAAAGGGGGTTTTTGGATTTGGTTTAACAAACTAAAATCTAAAAACTACTTAGAACAATTAAAAGTAAACAATGAATTTTTTGGATTTTTTGATTTATCAATTAACAACTAAATCAACTAAAAACAAATAATCAAATAGCAAAAATATAAAAGGATAAATCAAATGGGAAAAACAACTAGCTAGGATATTCTCAACTCTTGTCCTAAGTATCGATCACAAATTCAAAGATAACATCCAATTTATTAGAAAGATTAACTATAGCAATCAACTTCCTCTGATCACCTCGTCTCTTCTTAAGGTTAGTCTAACCCAGGCACTACCTAAAATTTATCCCCGAATCAATAAGGATCCCTCGATAAACTCTCTAAGAATTCAGTGATTGACAACATTAATATAAAGAGATATTAATCCTTACCCAACTAATCAAACCACTGCTTCGTCTAAGTTAGATCGCAATTCCTACGGCAGAACAAGTATATTTCATAAATACCCTAGAACCGATTTTTACCAATTTCATGCAATCAAATAACCCTTCGACTACATGAATAACAATATGCAACTACTCAATATAATCAACTCACGAAATTGAAAACACCAAGTAATCACAATATCAATTAAAATAAGGAACTACGAATATCAAAAACTGGAATAATAAAGCATTTCGATCTCACATTATATGGACAAGATTATCAAATATCCCAACCAGTATCTAGTTTAGCTACTCATGATAATAAAACAAAAGCTAGAATAGTTTGGAGTAAACATCACCAATATATAAATTAAAACTAAATTATTGTATCTTACTTCGTGAAAGAACTAACGAAGCCTAAGTATCTCCTGAAATTCTCGAACAAAGGTCAGCTGCATTGCCTCAAAGTTCCGTTCCCTCGTTATGTATCTATGTGTTGCCGAAAAAAGTGCCAAAATGTGTCTATCTATTGCGTGATTATGAAGTTGCTGTTACATAGGTTAATTCATTTCCAATCCAAGGTCAACTTCTGCTTGGCCCACTCCAATTTCTGTGTGGGCTTCAACTAATAACAAACTAATTTGACCAAATAAAAGGCAACATGGGCCACCATCTTTAAATCTTCAATTGGAATTCTAATAACCACCAATCAAATTAGGCTTGCATCTATCATCACTAAATTGGCTAAATAAATGACACTGTGGGCTTTTTATCCAAGAACTCTAAAATTGGACCTTAGTCAACATATCTTCAATTGGGCCCAATTCATGCCAACTTAATTGCACCAAATATTTCATCCAATTGAGTTTAGCTTCTGTATATCATGCTGCAATTCATGCAAATCTTCCAATTTGTTAACCTACGCACATCTTCATTCCCCATCAATTTCTAGCCTCGATTGGCTTCGGCGTGTGCACGTTCAACCACTTCGTTCAATCCAAGTGCTAAAAATACAGTTTTAGGCCAACTTTTCAACAACTCATCAATTCCTACACCAAATCAATAAAAACAATTCAAATTCCAAGAATTAAACATGAACAAAGGGAAAACGAGGGCAATTCGACTATAAAAATAGGAAGAATAAACGAGTTATTATGAGGCTAGGGTAATTTTATTTTATCTGAACATTATTGCCTATATTTCCTTGTTTTTTCTTTCTAATTCTCATCCTCGTTTAATTGTAGAGGTTCGCTCTTAGTACTCGGGTTCTAGATCTGATAGCTCCGGAAGCAGAGCTTAAGAAGAAGAATCGACGTCTGGAAACTTCTCTTCGGAAATCCGCGAATGCGATCATGGAACTGGAAGCTTCCTTTACCGAACATGAAAGGATTGCTAATGACTTCTAGAGTTCTATTGATGCTCGCGAAAGTCAATTAGGGGACCTTCAAGGCTCACATGCTCGTGAGCTGGAGAAAGCCCGCGAGAAGGGTTGTCAGGAGATGAAGTTTAAACTGACTCTTCTTCCCGAATACGAGGAGGCTTTACTTCACGAGGCCACCAGGTATTACTTTCAAGGTTTTCAGATCTGTGAAGACCGAGCTCGGAAGGTTCTTTCTCGCAACGAGCCTTTGACCGGGGAGAACCTTTCTTCCCTCCTTGAGCATTTCGAAGGCCAGTCTCAGTTAGATCCTGACTTTCCTATCCCTCCTCTTCCGTTCGGTTCCGAAGAAGAAGAAGAAGAAGTGGGTGTTCGCTCTTCCGATGGGGTCCCTGCTCAAGATCGTTAGGTATATTTTAAGTGATTTTTGTTCGGATTGTCAGTTGATTGTAGGACCTTCTTTTTATTCTAGATTAGGTTTTTTCCAATATTTTTGTTCCGATCAGCTGGGGGGACCTCTTTTTGTAATGAAATCTTATTCATTTTTAATCCCGTATTAGTTTTCGTAGCATATCAAGTTAATTTGTATAAGTATTTTTGCATTAGAAAGAAAAATTGTAAAAATTTCGTAAAGGTACAAAAATGTTCTGCTTATAAAAGACTTAAAGATTAATCGATTAATAGTGTAGCCTTGCTTGGCTGTTTTTGTAATTATGCTAAAAAAAATAAGTCGTTTGTAATAATTGATCGAGATTTCGATCATTATGTATTTGTTACCGCGTGTTCGGGTTAGTCTCATTGCATAGAGAATTTTTTATTCTCGGTATTGACATCGTTTCAATTTGTTCGTGCTATTTCTTGGATTAGTTTGTTGGAACATGCGAATATTAATAAATTTTTTTGAAAAGGACATAATCTTTTATTGTAAGGAAAAGGCAAAAAGGAAATATAATCCAAAAAAGAAAAACTTAATGGAAAAGAACAAGTAAAAGTGCTCGTGAGTTTACTAACGCTCTTCACATGTAATACTTCATCAGATGTTGAACATTCCAAGATCTAGGCAGGTCTGTTCAGTTTCCATCCTTGTCTTCTTCTGCTATTTTGTATGCTCCCTTGAATAGGACTTTAGTTACCCTATATGGTTCGTCCCAAGGAGGCTCCAATTTTCCTACTATTCTTGAGACATCTGCTCATTTTAAAACCAAGTCTCCTACTTGAAAGTCTATTTGCTTCACCTTTTTGTTGAAGGCAGCTTATATATCTTGGATTTATTATGTGCCTCTCGCAGTTTTACTCGTGCTCGATGTTCGTCGATTAAATTCAATCGTTGTTCTAATAATCCTGAATTCCTTTCGGGTTCATAAGAGATTATCCGATAAGCGTCTCCCATAACTTATGCTGGTATCACTGCTTCTGTTCCATACACCATGCTAAATGGTGTTTCTCTAGTTGCTCGTCGGGAGGTCGTTTAGTATGACCATAAAATATTGTCGAGTTCTTCTGCCCAATCGCCTTCCATCTATTGTAGTCTTTTCTTGATTCCCCGCGTTATAGTTCTGTTTGTACCTTCAACTTGCCCGTTTGTCAGTGGATGTGCTACAGAAGCTGGGTCTTGCTGGATCTTTTTCTCCTTGCACCAGGCTTTTTCCTTAGCCCCCACGAATCGCGTCCTGTTGTCAGAGATCAGTATGCGCGGAATTCCGAAGCACGAGCAAATATTTTTCCGTATAAATTTGATGATGTTGTCTTCGGTGACTCGTGCTAAGGCTTTAGCTTTCGCCCATTTTGTGAAATAATCGATTGCTACTAGTATCCATCTTTTCTGATGTTCTAATGCGGGTAGAGCTCTATAGCACCCCAAACCGTCTTATTTTGTGCCATTTATGAATTTCATGATTTAACTAATTATTTATTGTGCGTTTAAGTAATTTTTCGTAAATGCATGAATTTTGGTTTTTAAACCACGACATGACAATATGCGCAAGATTTGGTGAATTTTGACTATGATATTGTTTAATTCCAACATTGTAAATTTTTGAGCTAGTTTTACAAAATTATCAAATTGCCCCTTCGTGTGTTGGAACAAAAATCAGATTTTTGGGTTAAACCCCCTTCTCTTCTCCTCTTCTCCATTTCTCACGTTAAACCCCTATCTCCCTCACTTTTCTCTCTCAAACTCCAAAAGCTTGAGGTTTTGATCGAGGACGACCCGAGGCCCGAAAACTTCGACAAAGCTCTGCCTCAACTCACCGAATGCCATATCCGATGCTCGAGCTGATCCACCTGACGGATGTCCCTCCATAGCCATTTTTCTCCATTTTCTTTGTGAGTTTTTCGATTTTTTCTTGCTTTCAGATGGTTAAAATTGATATGTGCTAGAATTAAAGTTGTTCCTAGGATGTATTTTACATGATTGTCATGAATCATTTTTGTATTTTTCATTCGTTTCGAGTTTTCGCAAAAATAGAGTTTTGAACTTTTGTCGGGTTTATTCGATTCTTGTTGGCACTTCACGAAACTCTCAATATATGTTCATTTATTGGTTATTTGAATCTTTTATGTGTTTTTTGAGTGTCCGCGAGTGTTTGAGGGTCGAAAAAACAAAATTTTGGGCTATTTTCGGTTTTGTCCCGCTGGAGAAGATGATGAATAGTGTTTCACCACGGCCATGGTAGGGCAATTTTTGTGGCCATGACCTTAAGCGTGATCATGCATAAGGTCACCACACCACGGCGTGTGGCTATGTTTTCCTCTGCAAGTCCATTTTTTGGACGATCAACTCGTCCTGAACCTCATTTTTTTCTCATTTCTTTCGCTTCCATTGATCTTAGTAAAAGAGATAGTGCCCTTGCAACCAATATTTGTAATAGCTATCTCTTGTAATACAATCTTTGATTTGTAATAAAGGATATATTATTTTATATCTAATGGCAAGATTCTTTATTTCATATACATATTTGTTTTGCTTTTATGTTTTTCTTGATATGTAAATAAAGATGCTCCTGAATTACAATAAACCATATCACTTTAACTAAAGGAATAGTTAAATGAAACATGTGATTAAGGTGTAATTCTAACTAATAAACTCCAAGTCAAATGAGTTCATAAAAGACAAGTGGGAGTGTCGAACATGAACTCGAATATAGACTTGCAGTGTGACTATGTCCAGTACTGAGTTTCTAAGTACAAGAATGTAAGTTGACATTCATACTCACACTGGGTGGCTGTTTGACAGTTACACTGAGGATCCCAACCGTGACGCTCAAAATGGGAGAGTATAAAACCTCTAAGTAATTGAGTTAAGTCGAGGTCAGTGATGTGATTGATAATCCCTAGACTTGAGGGTTCGTCTCATCTTATATTCATAAGATAGTTATTTGGTATGTTTGTTTTCTCTATGACAACGTGCTCAGAAGAGAATATAAGTTTCATAATTGATGAGGCCGTTTTTTGGTAAGAGATCGGGATCGTCCACGTGTCCAAGCTCGTCAGTTAGATTTGTAGATAGGGGAACGACTTTGACCTGAAAACACGAACAAAGGGTTACTTGGCCGAAGAAGGTTGTCTCCGGCGTAGCACCTCCGACGCTCAAGTCAGTATGAGTGAACAAAAGGGGGCTTGAATGCGAAAGTGTGAGCTCGGAGCAGTAAAGAAGACTTACCAACCACAATAAATGCTCCGGGTATTTATAGGGTGGACTAACACGCACTACGTACACCTCAGAGTGTGTGCATTTAATGCCTCGATCAGGGTGTATTAAATGCTCGATCAGAATGTCTGCTGACATTCCTTAATTAAGGCATATCTGTCAAATCAGTCCAGTCAAAGGTACGATTTGCAGATCCCCAGCATTTAATGCCGCTGCAGTGAAGACTGTGCTCGTTGGATGGGACGTTAAATCCTTCGAACCGGTTTGAGATCGGACATGAGAGAGGGGCTAGCTCATGGGAGCATTCAGTAGCTGTCTTGCACAGCTCGACGACTGATGTCGAGCTCAAGAAAGTGTGAGCTCGAGGTCGACGACCCCCGACCGTGTCATCTCCGGAGGAGGGTCGAGCCCACGGTCGGAATGTCGAGCTCGAGCGCGACCAATACATCAACACAGTTGACTTTGACCGGTCAACCATGTTGACTTTGACCAGTTCCACGTGGATCTGAGGTTGCTATGATCGTGACATGTGGAGGCTCGTTTTTTCCCACTATCATGAGTCCCCCAAATTGCGGTCGGGTTTTGAACTAATTCAAGAGGCTAAAATCAATCCCAACATGTCTAGAACATTTTCTTAGAAGACATCAAAGTCATCCAAGATGAGTAGGATGGGTTTCCGACTCAGTTTTCTAGACGTCGCCGGACTGGCTTTCTGCAACACAATTTTCAGCAACACAACTCAACACCAAAATTCGTTTTTCCATGTTTTCAAAAATATCAACATATTTCAAAACATCAATGTTCAAATTTCCAGATTCTTTTTGATAAAAACATATTCGAAATATATTTTCGATTTACCAAAACTCCCAACAAGTTACATATGCACATAAACTTCAAATCGCATCTAAACCAATTTAATCCAAAATAAAAGGTAGAGGCGAATATATAAACGTGATCAAAGCATGGCTCTGATACCTGTAACGACCCGAAAATCCGAGTTTCAATTCGGTATATTTTAATCGAGTAATTTCGTTATTTATTATTCTATTTAATATTTATTTTGAGATTTTAGAATAATTTCGTAAATGAGTGAATTTTATATTTAAATCACTAATTGTCAATGTGCGTTTAATTATATGAATTTTAACTGTAACTACATATTATTTGGACAACGTGAGTCTTCGAACTTATTTTGTAAAATTACGACTTTGCCCTTCGATTTCTAAACCTTAGTCAAGATTTGACTAAGTCTCAATCTCTCTCTCTCACATTGCCATTCACGCACAAACAAGGAAAAGGAGAAGAAAGAAAAAGAAAGAAAAAGAGAAGGAAGAAGAAAGATTCCAACGATCGTCCCGACTCCGATTCCCGACGGATTCTCGATCCGTTTTCGTCTACGAACTCCTCACGAACTATTCTACGAGTAAGCCTTTCACGATTCTTTCGGTTAATGTCTTCTTCGCTTCGTATTTCTTATTTTTGATAATAGTTATAGAATTTAGGTTTTATTCGATTTTGATAGTTTACGTGGATGGATTTTCGTGTTTATCGTTTCTATATGAAGCATATATGTTGTTGATGATTATATGTGAGATTTAGGGTTTAATTTGCATGATTTAGTGATTATATGTGGTTTAGGGTTTGATTTCGCGAAGGATTTTGAGCTTCTGCTGGTTCTGTGCATTTGGATCGCACACGGCCTGTTGCACACGGCCTTGAGGCCGTGTGCATGAGACCGTGTGCGAGGGATGAATTGCACACGGGCTGTGCACACGGCCTTGAGGCCATGTGCATGAGGCCGTGCGTGTTGCATGTTTGTGCACGGCCTCGCCACACGGCCGTGCACAAGGCCGTGTGGCCTGGTCGAACAGTGCCCTGACCTTCTGTTAGTCAGGGCACAATTTGGCCTACGGGTCCCGCTTCGGCCCGTCTTTTCCTAATTCTTTCTTCGCTCGTGTATTCGATATATATGATATAGATAGGAATTGCATGATTTATGAATTTACAACATGTTCGGGTATATGAATAATGCGTTTTAAGTTTTCGTTAAATTTGCTAACTTTTGCATGTGAAGTCCGATTTTCCCGAAATTCATATGCATGCCCCTTCATGATAATTTAAGCATGTCCGTAAAGTTTCGTTTCATTTGGACTTGATTTGTATTTTTAAATGCATGAATTACTCTGTTTTCGTTTGAGAATTTGAACTTAAGTGATTGATTTGATTGTGTAACGTGCTCCTACGTGTTTAAATATTTTCGTATAAGCCGTGCGTCGTCTTTAGTCTTATTTGGTTGTGTCTTGGTATTTTTGCAGACGATACTCCTGTGGAGTAGCGCCGGTTCTAGCTTTTGCTCTTATTTTGCACACGCCAGGTGAGGCTTTCCTTTTCTGTTCCAGTATTACTATGTATATGTATAAATAAGCCTCTCCCGAAATAAGCCACGTTTATGTTTTATTTTCACACCGTTTCTATATATATACTTAGTAGATATTTATACTTATTATGTTTATTTGATTTATCAAAAATGATTTGATATGAAAAAGTACTATGTATAGTCTTCGAAATGTTTACGGAAGAGACATGTAAAACCTTTTGTTTTCTAAGGCGAACTTTCGCCTTCGGCCTCGCATATGACATGTCTCGAACGGTCTTTTGGCCAACCCGAAATGTTTGAAAAGCGAGTTATGAACTGTATGCATGATCGTTTGGGCCCGGAGTAAGAGCGATAGGACGAAGTCGGTAGACGTCGGGTCTACGGCGTAAATCCTATGGTTTCCTCCATTTGGGAGCTCGGGGTGAGGCCGGAGTGGCAGCCCTTTGAGTACCTGAGTTATTCTAGTTAGTTACGAGTAGTTCGGGTTTGCAGTCCGGCTACATTGGAGGAATAAGGGAGGTTTCCGGTTTTATGTTTTGGATATTGGAGTTCAGGGCTCGACTCGCCGAGTCATATCATAAGTTATGTTTTATGTTAAATCACCACCCGATTACGAAAACCTTTCTTTTATGTTGATTTCTTTTAAGTTTAAAATTGGTGATTTATTTTCCGTTTTATTATATACAGTATTATTCCCTCCTCACTTAGTCGTTTGACTAACCCTCTCTGTCTCACCCTATATTGGTTTCAGGATACTAGGCGGGATTCGTCGTCGTCGTCGTTGTCGTCGTCGTAGGGTTTTATTTATTTTATTCATGTATATCTCTCTTTTTCCCATTTGGCTTTTATTTATATGTTTTAGGATTATTAGGATTTAATTAGTTTGTATTCGGGATTATGTAATATTGAACCCGTTATTATATATTATCGGGATATTGTATCGAACCCGTTTGTTGTTATGTAATTGAATTTCGTTAGCCTTGGTGGGCTTTATTATGTGTATTTATTATGTTCTATTGCTTTGATTAGTTATATTGCTTCCGCGTCTCTGTCTTTTCGTTGTTTTTGAAACCCCCGCCTAGTGATTGAGTAAATGCTTGCCGTTCGCTGGGTTTCGACTCGGGTCGGATCCCATTCCGGCTCCGGGTTGGGGCTCGGTGCGGGGCGTGCGTTACCCGTTTGGGGCGCCCGCTACAGTTGGTATCAGAGCTCTTCTTGGTCCAATGGCCTAAGCTCTGAATCGTCGTGTTTTGTTTGTTTGTCAGTCGTTGTGTGCCGGTGTAACTTAGGGAATTGCACTCGCCAGTATTCAAGAACGCTTAGTGTTTGAATTGTGACGGATCTTTGTTGGATGATCAACAACAAAAGATCTTTTACAATCAAAATACTGGGATGGGCTTGGATATAGGTGGATGTGAAACTCAAGGTTGTACTTGCCATGCCTGGTTGTCTGTCGTGTCCGGTTGTGTCTAGGTCGTACGGGTTAGGAATTCTGTGGATTTGTGCAAATGTGCTAAGTGCTTATGTGAACACTAAGTGAACATTACTTGCCTATGTGTTTACAGCTTTGCATGCTCACTTACCTGTCATGCATAACTGTTAATGGCTTTACAGGATGCCTCCACGTCGTTGTCCCTGTGGACAGTCTTCGTCATCTTCATTGACACCTCAGACCGATCCACCGATTCCAGCCGGAATTTTGGAAACATTAAGATGATTCATCGCTCATGCCCCGAAAGGAAATGTTGAACAGGAAGCGTGGGCTCAATTTCTTAGATTCGAACCACCACAATTTGAAGGTACCCCGGATGAAGCTATTGCCGAAGCATGGATATCGGCTCTAGAAAAGATTTTTAGGATTATGGAATATCCGGATCCTCTAAGAGTCGAATTTGCTATATACCTGTTGATTGGAGCTGCACAGGATTGGTGGAAACAGAATGAGCAAAGATGGAAACGCGAGCATGTGGTCCCGACTTGGGATCAGTTCTTGATCGAGTTTCGGGCTGAATACGTTCCGAGGATTGTTCATCAACAACATGAAAGGGAATTTCTGGCTCTCAAACAGAACATATCTTCGGTTGGCCAGTACGAGGCACACTTCTCTCACCACATTAAGCATAGCCCGTATATGGTCGCAGACGAGCAGAGGAAGATTCGCCAGTTTGTAGAAGGATTGACTTATGAGATCAGAAAGGCTATGATGGTGGTCCGACCTCAATGTTATACCGACGCAGTGGAAATGGCTCTGCATATTGAGTCTGAACTCAGCCTAATGGGACCGAGTCCTACGCTTGACACTACCACCGTTCAGTACCTTCCAGCGAGTTCTAAGAGGCCATTTACACCTTCGGAGCCTTCTACCAGAAAGAAGACCTCCCAAGTGTCCTCATCGAAGCAGAATGCGTCTCCCCAAACTCAGGGACATCCGCGACCCGTATGTGGATTCTGTAAGGGCCCACATTTGGAGGCCAAATGTTGGAAGAAGAATGGACTGTGCTACGGATGTGGTAGCGCCGACCACAGAGTGAGTGTATGTCCGAAGAAAAAGCCGAAACGAGTTGAGAAGACGGAGCTTGCACGTATGAACAATCCAGGTATATTGCATTGTCATGACATTCATCCAATTAATTTAATTTCATATTATGTGAATTTAGAAATTATGTGCGTTAAGCGTATTATATTATGCATGTGATTTCGATGTTGTTGCTCGTGTTTGAATTTTGTGAAGTTTGTGTGGTTTTAATCACACGAACTACCCCTATATGCCTTGCACGGTCTCGCCACACGCCGTGACGAGACCCTGTGCACTTATCTTACACGGCCTTGTTGCACCCTGTGCGAGAGGCCGTGCGCATGAATACACACGGGCTCGTCACACGCCGTGACGAGAGCCCGTGCGTGTTTGTCCTCACGGGGTCGTCACACGCCGTGACGAGACCCCGTGCGCGTTTCTCACACGGCCTCGTCACACGCCATGACAAGAGGCCGTGTGTGTTTGTTCCGGGGTTTTAAATGGTCAGTAGCTCCTTATTCGCGCAACCCCTCTTATTTCTCTCCCTCTCTCTTGCGAGAATTCCCTTTTTTTTCTCCCCCAAATTCATCCCAACTTTGAGCTCGAATTATTATCGATCTAGCCGACGGATTTTCGTGCAATTTTAATAGTGTGTTGTCTGCAGCAAGTTCTGGGGATTGTTGAAATTTGGGCTCGATCCGTTTTACCGATCTCACACAATTTTCACCCGAAGTAGCGCACGCCACGTGTTCGGTAAAAGTCTCAAGTGGAAAAATTTGCAAATCTTCTATGGAAGGTGCTCGTGAAACCCGTGGCGGACGTCGGGCAAGGGAATTACCCGACATAGCGGCCCCGGAAGGTTACCAAGTAGATTTGGGTAATGAAGACGATCAAGATATCTTCAACCGGTTAATGGAACGACCGGTTAGAGCTACGCAATTTCTAAACATGGAAGCTATGTATCAATTGGGACTTGGCGAAGGGATCTCCCATTACATCGACAACATTGGGTGGGCTAATTTTTGGAGTATCCAGAGGCCATCTTATCGCCGACTCACTTGCAAATTTTTAAGCTCTCTTAAGGGCGCGGCATTTCCGGACGACAACGAGATGCCGATAGGAATCCACTTCAGAGCGTTCAACCGAGACTATGCGCTCTCATACCGGCAGTTGACCGAGTATTTTCAATTGGATGTTACGGCACCGAGGAGACGTGCCGACGGATGGAATCAAGCCGAAGCGTGGAGACGTATCTATACCTTCACCGAAATATTTAACTCCGGCGTATCGAAGGCCACGATGCTCATTACCACTCAATTGAGAATTATGCATAGAGCCGTGTCTCGATCGGTTCTAGCCAGAGGAGACAGCCCGGGTGCGGTGAACACCGAAAACTGTCTAATACTCGATCATATGGTACGAGGGGAAAGTTTCAACCCCATCTCGTACATGATGGACCATATGAAGTATATCTCCACTCGGTCGAGAGGAGAAATTCGAGTTGGCTCATACATTACCGCCATTTTGGAGTGTGCCCAGGTGGAAGGGCTCGATACCCAGGTTCCTGTTGGAGGTTCGACCTTAATTAGCTACGGCACTTTAGCTCAAATGGCGATCTGCACGAAGGGTCCAAGGCGGAACGACCTATATATTCTGGTGGCTGGACTACCTTTGTGGGAAGCTGACCAAGGGGATGCTCCCGAAGAAGGACCCTCGGACCCAAAGGTCCGAGAGCAGGCTCAGCATATCTACTCCCAACTGATGAGACAGGATGCTTCTATACCTGAGTCTTCACATGGCAGGAGAAGCACTCCGCACCAGGAATCGATAGACCTGCAACAATTTTATTCAGAGTTCACTGACTACCGACGTGT
Source organism: Verbena officinalis (assembly GCA_958496215.1). Lineage (NCBI taxonomy): Eukaryota > Viridiplantae > Streptophyta > Magnoliopsida > Lamiales > Verbenaceae > Verbena > Verbena officinalis. Next base: position 33,763,549 of record OY292386.1, on the reverse strand, counting down.
GTCTGATGAGAGATTTGCCCAGCAGGAGAGGCAGATCAACGAGGGCTTCGCAGCTCAGCGAGCTCACATTGATAGTCAGTACACAGCCTTGCAGGCAGAGCTTCAGAGATCCATATCAGAGGTGCAGAGGTCGCTATCAGAGCAGCTGGATCAGTATTTCCGTCGTGGTCCGGACGAGCCTTGAGCTATCTATTCTATTTTATTTTCTTCTTTCCCGTTAACTTTGTTTAGGATTTGATGTAATTTTCTATTTTGTATGAATTCGAATTTTAATTGGAATATTAAGTGCTTTAAGTGTTTATTATGAATTGCGTTTTATTATGTGAATTAATTTTATTTTAATGTTTGATTTAATTCGTGTTATTAGAATTTCCGCTAGGTTATGCTCCTCTTAACTAACTCCGAGACCGGAAGAGAATCTGAGGACATATTCTTCTGAAGAGGGGAGTATTGTAACGACCCGAAAATCCGAGTTTCAATTCGGTATATTTTAATCGAGTAATTTCGTTATTTATTATTCTATTTAATATTTATTCTGAGATTTTAGAATAATTTCGTAAATGAGTGAATTTTATATTTAAATCACTAATTGTTAATGTGCGTTTAATTATATGAATTTTAACTGTAACTACGTATTATTTGGACAACGTGAGTCTTCGAACTTATTTTGTAAAATTATGACTTTGCCCTTCGATTTCTAAACCTTAGTCAAGATTTGACTAAGTCTCAATCTCCCTCTCTCACATTGCCATTCACGCACAAACAAGGAAAATGAGAAGAAAGAAAAAGAAAGAAAAAGAGAAGGAAGAAGAAAGATTCCAACGATCGTCCCGACTCCGATTCCCGACGGATTCTCGATCCGTTTTCGTCTACGAACTCCTCACGAACTCTTCTACGAGTAAGCCTTTCACGATTCTTTCGGTTAATGTCTTCTTCGCTTCGTATTTCTTATTTTTGATAATAGTTATAGAATTTAGGTTTTATTCGATTTTGATAGTTTACGTGGATGGATTTTCGTGTTTATCGTTTCTATATGAAGCATATATGTTGTTGATGATTATATGTGAGATTTAGGGTTTAATTTGCATGATTTAGTGATTATATGTGGTTTAGGGTTTGATTTCCCGAAGGATTTTGAGCTTCTGCTGGTTCTGTGCATTTGGATCGCACACGGCCTGTTGCACACGGCCTTGAGGCCGTGTGCATGAGACCGTGTGCGAGGGATGAATTGCACACGGGCTATGCACACGGCCTTGAGGCCGTGTGCATGAGGCCGTGCGTGTTGCATGTTTGTGCACGGCCTCGCCACACGGCCGTGCACAAGGCCGTGTGGCCTGGTCGAACAGTGCCCTGACCTTCTGTTAGTCAGGGCACAATTTGGCCTACGGGTCCCGCTTCGGCCCGTCTTTTCCTAATTCTTTCTTCGCTCGTGTATTCGATATATATGATATAGATAGGAATTGCATGATTTATGAATTTACAACATGTTCGGGTATATGAATAATGCGTTTTAAGTTTTCGTTAAATTTGCTAACTTTTGCATGTGAAGTCCGATTTTCCCGAAATTCATATGCATGCTCCTTCATGATAATTTAAGCATGTCCGTAATGTTTCGTTTCATTTGGACTTGATTTGTATTTTTAAATGCATGAATTACTCTGTTTTCGTTTGAGAATTTGAACTTAAGTGATTGATTTGATTGTGTAACGTGCTCCTACGTGTTTAAATATTTTCGTATAAGCCATGCGTCGTCTTTAGTCTTATTTGGTTGTGTCTTGGTATTTTTGCAGACGATACTCCTGTGGAGTAGCGCCGGTTCTAGCTTTTGCTCTTATTTTGCACACGCCAGGTGAGGCTTTCCTTTTCTGTTCCAGTATTACTATGTATATGTATAAATAAGCCTCTCCCGAAATAAGCCACGTTTATGATTTGTTTTCACACCGTTTCTATATATATACTTAGTAGATATTTATACTTATTATGTTTATTTGATTTATCGAAAATGATTTGATATGAAAAAGTACTATGTATAGTCTTCGAAATGTTTACGGAGGAGACATGTAAAACCTTTTGTTTTCTAAGGCGAACTTTCGCCTTCGGCCTCGCATATGACATGTCTCGAACGGTCTTTTGGCCAACCCGAAATGTTTGAAAAGCGAGTTATGAACTGTATGCATGATCGTTTGGGCCCTGAGTAAGAGCGATAGGACGAAGTCGGTAGACGTCGGGTCTACGGCGTAAATCCTATGGTTTCCTCCATTTGGGAGCTCGGGGTGAGGCCGGAGTGGCAGCCCTTTGAGTACCTGAGTTATTATAGTTAGTTACGAGTAGTTCGGGTTTGCAGTCCGGCTACATTGGAGGAATAAGGGAGGTTTCCGGTTTTATGTTTTGGATATTGGAGTTCAGGGCTCGACTCGCCGAGTCATATCATAAGTTATGTTTTATGTTAAATCACCACCCGATTACGAAAACCTTTCTTTTATGTTGATTTCTTTTAAGTTTAAAATTGGTGATTTATTTTCCGTTTTATTATATACAGTATTATTCCCTCCTCACTTAGTCGTTTGACTAACCCTCTCTGTCTCACCCTATATTGGTTTCAGGATACTAGGCGGGATTCGTCGTCGTTGTCGTCGTCGTCGTCGTAGGGTTTTATTTATTTTATTCATGTATATCTCTCTTTTTCCCGTTTGGCTTTTATTTATATGTTTTAGGATTATTAGGATTTAATTAGTTTGTATTCGGGATTATGTAATATTTAACCCGTTATTATATATTATCGGGATATTGTATCGAACCCGTTTGTTGTTATGTAATTGAATTTCGTTAGCCTTGGTGGGCTTTATTATGTGTATTTATTATGTTCTATTGCTTTGATTAGTTATATTGCTTCCGCGTCTCTGTCTTTTCGTTGTTTTTGAAACCCCCGCCTAGTGATTGAGTAAATGCTTGCCGTTCGCCGGGTTTCGACTCGGGTCGGATCCCATTCCGGCTCCGGGTCGGGGCTCGGTGCGGGGCGTGCGTTACCCGTTTGGGGCGCCCGCTACAATACCACTGTTGACTTGATCTTTGAAGTGAAGAAAATCAATTCTCTTAGAGAGAGAGTGAGAGTTGGCGTGAAAGAGAGAGGAGAGAAAACAGAAAACTTAGGGTTTTTCTGAATGTGTTATTGCTTGCTTGCTTAGAAAGAAACAATCCTTGGGGTTATTTAATAACCCATATGGCCGAAAATTCCAAGTCCATGAAGGGCTTGGATTTTCGGCCATCTCCTTCTACTTGGACTAAGATTTGGGCCTTTTCAAAAGGCCCATTAAATTTAATACTAGATTAAATTCTCAAAGACCAATTATCTAATTACTCCTAATTAGCATTGGATTCATCTTTCAATTAACTTTTGGGCTTTATTTTATTCCAAATAAAATTCAAGCCCAATTGAATATTAATTCCCAAATTAATATTCTCTTTCTGAATTTGATTTAATCAAATTATATCTTTTAATTACTCTTAATTAAATTCTTCATTGTTAATCAACTATTAATGAACTACTTCAATTTTCAATTAAACCAATTAATTCAATCCATCAATCCCCATTGATTAGATAATCTTACTTGCCCTGGGAAGTCATTGTGTGACCCTTCAGGTTCACCAACAGGACAGCATTAGAAACACATTCCAAATGTTATAGTTATATCTTTAATTTAACCCTTTCAATTTAAAGAAGGTTTGTGAGTCAAAGCCCATTTGATCTCACAAACTCATTTCTACAGACCATGGATGACGTCTAGCAACGTGTCCATGGCCACCCATCATTCGATGAAATGGTACTTACCTTTCAGCCTCATGATCTCCATGAGATACAATCCCTCAATCATCCATGTCGCGACCCCCCCGGGCACGGAGAGGAGAACCCCCCTGCTTGGGCACCCGTTGGACGCGCAGGTTTAACCTCCATCACCACCGAGCACAACCCTAAAGTTTGGCTTACACCACATGCCAAAAGAGGTTGCAACCATATGGTGATTATGCTTGGTGAATTTGGTTATAAACCCTTCATTTTCAATGTGATCTTTCGATGTGGGATGAAACCCCAATGCACACGGCCTTGAGACACCCCGTGAGGGGAGGCCGTGCGCCATTCACACGGGCTTGCGACACGCCGTGCAGCAGCCCGTGTGGAATACCTGAACTATTTTTCACGCTGAATATTTCGGGGCGCTACAATCCAATTCTCGATTATGACCTAGGGTATGGGATACAGAACCCCAGTAGTCTATAATGCTATGAACGACATTCCAATAGTAATCTTATTTGAACTCTAACTCTAGGAACTCTTTCCTAATTGAGATCAACAGTACTTTGAAAAGATTTAAGATGAGATACACTATAATGGAATTCATAGGAATTCTTCTTGTTCTTATAACAAGTGATTGATTCTATATTAACCCTCACATCCTCCATGCATAACTCGAACATACCCAACATATAGCTTATGTAAAACTCAAGGGATTCAGCAGTATGTCAAAGTATGCCCCAGTCATACACAAGACAACTATGGAGTCTCAAGTCTAAGGATCAATTAGACACGATCATGGCTTGGGAAACCCTTCTAATCTTTAAGACTCGTTATGAGCCTTAACCCATTTAGGCATTCCTGTCGGGATCCTCAGTGAACTTAATCTCCATTAAGCACCCTCATATGCATAGTAGTGTCAAAACACTAATGCAATGAAATGGGACACACTTTTATAAAGCTATGTGATATGAGCAAGTCTCGAGTGAGTCTGATCGACATCCCCTGTGTCTTTTAAACTCTTTGACTTGGAGTGTTTTAGATCACGCCATTGGGCACTTATTTCATGGCCCCTATCAAATGGTGAAACCAAGTCCCTTAGCTTACTGTGACCTTGAGGTTTCATCCATACACAAGAATAAATAATATGCGATTAAATAAAATTGAAATATGATGAAATAGGCCAATAGTATAAAACAACTAATCACGTCTTTTCATTACAAGTCACAAGAAAGTTCTGCTTTAGAGTATTACATTGAAATAGCCTAAACAGTTCGGTTTTCAAGGGCACTACTCTAACACATTGATCCTCTACTGAGTTAAATCAGGTATCGAATTATGAGATTAAGTGTAAGAACACTAGAGTAGGGATTTAGACAGAGTTTCAGTATGTAAATAGAGCGTACTTTTCAGAATCTAGACTCTGAGTATTTATAGAGTGAATATCTATCATGGGCCGTGAATCTCGTTCTTCTATGACCTGGAAGCAAATCGGGGGAGGTTGCCTAGACCAGATCAGTTATTCCCGCCTGATCAGGGCTTCTGATGTAGTGGGGAAAGTAGTAGGGAGTGACGGTTCCATGTAAGTGATGGATCTGACGCTGGAGCCGAGGAGATTATCCTCGAGAGGAGTGTCTTTGAGGAGGCTTCTTGAACTGATCACTTCGAGGAGAACACTTAGCATTTTCTGAACATTGGGACGTTCTGAGCGAGAAGGAGATGAGTGGAGAGGATTGTGACACATGGTGCTTGTAAAATATGGCACATCAGTGGACTATTATGTTTATGTTGCTGTGAATATGAAGATTTTAGTGTAATAGAGTTAACTGGGATTGAAATTGCAAGAATTTTGAAGTTTCTAGGGCGTGAAGTAGTCTGAATACTATGCGCATATATATTTTGTGTGATTGCAGAAAATTTTCATAATAGGGTTTGGAATGCTGTGTTTTTATGTGTGAATATTGGAATATTGCTAAATTCCATGAGCTTGAATGCTGTATTTTATGTCAGTGGCTGGGTTTAATGAATATTTTATGTCTCGTACCCTACATAAAGAAATCTGAATGGCAAATTTGTCTGTTGCCTATTAATTGAGTGGGTGTTGTTGTCTAGTTTTGTGTAACATAAAGAATGTCTTTGTTTTTCAGAATTGTTTTGTTTTGTTTTTGTTTGAATGTGGTCTTGCCTTTGAATATTCTATACAAATTGAATAGTGACCAACTTTGTTTTCAATGAGAATGAAGAGCTTTATTCCACAGATGAAGATATTCCTGAACAAAAGCTTGAAGATTTGGAGGACTCGGAGGATGAAGTCTTGAAAAAATACATTTGAAATTTGTTGTTTATTCATGGAATTTATCTTATTATGATAGAACAAACAACCACCAAGAAGAAAACCTCCTCAAACTGCACCAATTCAGCCTCCTGCAGTCTTAACAACCACCTCCAGGTCCCAGACACTTTCAAGCTCCAAGAATTGTAAGAGAACCTCACATTAGACCACCAACTTCAGCTACACTATCCTCTAGACAACCAAGTCACCTTAGGAAACCAAGTTTGACTTAGGTTTTGCAAAACTTGAAAGCTAGATCATTGGAAAAAAGCCAAGAAACAATAATCAAGGTGGGAAGGATGTTTGAAGAATGCTGTGGATTTTTTGTTTTGAATGCAAAGATTATGATATGTAATTTTGGCATTTGCCTGCATTCACTGGCGTAGCTACATGGAGTCCAGCGGATTCAAGTGACACCGCTGGACTCCTCAAAAACCTTCTATATTATGTGTAGATATATATGTATATATATTAATTATATTACTTTTACCTTTTTTGACCCCACTCATATAACTTGAAAATAATATAAGTTGGGGGTCAAAAAAGTAAATTAAATTAGATAAAATAGAATTTTATATTTAATTATAAAAATAGTCAATAAGATGGGCCCACATTTGCCAATTACATGTCTCCCGTCTTTATTGTGATTCTCTTTCCACTAATAACAAAATCAACCACTTATTCTCTCTCTCCCATTCACATGTTTTTAGTTTCTTTTCCACAGAAGTTAAAAAGTCACTTTTCTTCTTCAGTTTTCTTCTTTAATTTTATATACACAGGCGGAACTTTAGAATAGAGATTAAAACAGATTTATCTTTAGAAAATTAAAGAAGAAAAAACATTTACAAAAGGTATGATACTATTTTAACTTTCTCTATCATTTGTTTTATATTTAAATTGATTATCCTATTTTATCAAAAATTTGTTATTCTATATTAGTCAATTTGTTATTCGAAGACGGAAAATAATATTAGTCAATTTGTTATTCGAAGAGTTTGAAAATATTTGTCAATATTAATATACTCAAAGATATTTATAAATTATACAAATATATTAGTTGACTTAATCGGAGTTTATTACTCATCAATTTGAAAATTTATATAAATATCAATTTGTATAATATCTTTGTTATTCGAAGAGTCGGATATCTTAGTATAAATTTGAAGAGTTGATATTATTGAAAATTTGTTATTAAGATATTATTCGATTTTCTGCATTTGTATTTGTTTAGAAGAGTTGGAAACATCAACCTCACCTCAAATTTAACACTAGAAATTAGAAAACATCTAGACATCAAACATACTCTTAATAGATTAGTCAATTTCTATTATTTTTATACAATATTATTTATTATTGATATTACTCTTGACTAATTAAATTATTTTGCTACTGTTATTTTTATAGTTATCAAAGAATTGACAAGTTTGTTGTGAGATTACCTAAATTGTCGAGAAATTCAGTTATTTCAAGAGATTCAAGTCAACCAAGTCCTACTCAAGAAACTCAAAATTTCTCATCTACTTCAAGAGACTCAAATCAACCAAATCAGCTTGAGCCGGACTTGACTATTGAGATGAAACCGATTCAGATTCAGGATCGCAAGGCCCAGCAGCTTCGTCACAAGCAGATTCCCTTAGTGAGAGTTCTCTGGAGGAACCGTTCGACCAAGCAGTCTACTTGGGAGACGGAGGCTAAGATGAGAGAAGCTTATCCCAAACTTTTCCAGTAAAGATAGAATCTGGGGACCAGATTCTCATAAGGGGGGAGTATTGTAACGACCCAGAAATCCAAGAATCATTGTGAGTTCTTTTCCGCGATTTATTATCATTCTCAACCCTATTTCTCGTATTATGTGAATTATATTATATTATTTCGTATACGACCTTACGTGATAATATTATGTGCGTATTTAAATTCCTTAATTGTTTAGCTTTCGTTTGATATTAATATTGTTATATCTTACCAAAATGATTTAATTGGACTTTCTAAAATTACCAAAATGCTCCCTCGTATTTTCGACATTTTGTGAATTAGTTTGATAAAAGTCTCGAAACCCTCAATTGAGCCTTTATTCGAAATAGATAGAGAGAGAGAGAGGAGAAGGAAAAGAGGATTTTCACTCCGAAGCCCTAAACGATCGTGCCGAGCTCGTTTCTCTGTGGAATTTCGTGCCGATCGAACCTAAACGATCCTCTCAACGAGATCTTGCTTTAGGTACCTTTTTACCCAATTCTTTCTACGAATTTTTGGTGTTTTGAGCTTAATTTGACATTTCGGGATTTATAGGATTTTTAATGAGATCGAACCCGTTTCTTGGTCATTTCTTGTGATTCTTGGATAGAAATATTCCTTACATGTTGCTTAATGATTGTTATAAATTATGGGTGTCGATTTGCGCTAAAAATATGTTTTAAATGCATTTTTGGCTCGGGTTCGCGTTGAAATCACGACATTCTGCTGTGTGCTGTTAAACTACACGGGCTGACGCACGGTCTTGATCAAGACCGTGCAGGAGCCTGTGTGCACCCCTTCGTACCTGCACGGGCACGCACCCATACACCTGGACCGTGCGGATGGCCGTGTGTAGTGCACGGTCTTGACAACGTGTCCAAGACCGTGCACAAGCCGGTGCAAATGCCTTAAAACATTTTCCAGCCTTTTTCTTTGGTTGCTCTCGGGAAGTGGGTCAACTCTTCACCATTTTTGGTTGACTTTTCGCATACGGACTCCAAAAATTATACCGATTTCACCTATAAATCCCTTATAAGTTGTAGAACAATATTTTGAAATGTTTGTGGAATTTTGACCTCGTTCGGACTGTGAATAGTACAATATTACGTGTATGCATTTTTGGAAACTTGTCGGAATTATTTGAAATTTACGTGGTAGCTTCCATAAATATTATTATTGGCATATGCATGCTTGTTGATTCATTTGGTTAGCCGTTCGTCAAATAATTGCTTATTTGCGCTTTTAGAGTCGTTATTAATTCGTCTAGGTCCTGTCTTGTCTACGGATCAGTCAGAGGTCGGAGAGCAGTGAGTTGTAGCTGCTAGGCTTTCTTTTTTTGGCACACCAGGTGAGGATTTAAATTATTAAACTGGGCTTGAACATATATGTCTATGTATACATGTGAAATTCCCGTACTCCCTTATTATTAGTATTAAGTATTTCGAGCTTATATTTTTATGAATTTATCAACAAATCATTTAATATCAAATTATACATTAGTACCCAAAAATCGATTTGTTTTCAAAAGGGCAAGTAAACTCTTTATTTTCAACGTGATACTTTGACTTTGGTTGGGCCTATGAGGGAAGTCGTTAGGGGAGTCCGCCAGCACATCCCGACACGTACGAAACTTGTAGTTACCCCCTTTGTCGTCACCACTTGCCCAATTGCCCGTTTGGCACTCAAACCCTTATTGTAAAGCGAGTAAAATAAAGGACTTTTCAATTGGGCCCGGGATGGTATCCGGAGGTTGCATCTGGGGACGAGCGTCCAGGGTGTAACCCGAGGTGCTTCTCCCAAAAATTAAGCGTCAATCATGGCCCGTCAGGAGTTTGATAGCCACGGTGTGGAGCAATGGTGGGTGTTGCATGTGTTGCACGCTTTCCTTAAATTCACTATAGTCGAGCCTCGGGTTGCTCCTTGGTTAGATAACGGAGATGGAGTTTTTATAATGTCTTGAGAAGAAATAAGGAGGAACAGGCCCACTCTCGCTGGGATATTTATTTATTGCTTTTTATATTGTTATTGTCTTTATTGCTTTATTAAATAATCAAGTCGAAGCACATTCCGGTTTCTTCCTTATTGCATATGTATTTTCTATTAAAACCCGAAAGCGTGACTCGACTTGCTCCACCATATCTTCACTGAGTTCTTTGACTCACCCTCTTTTATTGGTTCTTGCCTCAGGTAGATTGAGAGACCGATATGTCTCACGTGTCGGATTGGCAACAGTTCATAGATAGGCCTTTTTGGTTTTGTCGTTGTCTAGATTGTTGTCTATAACACTCTCGTTAGGTTATTCTTTGTTCTGGCATGTATTTAATGCTATATTGATCCCCACCCCTATATATTTACTTTATGTTGCCCCTGAATGGGCTGTGATGATATTGCATGTACTTAGAATTGTTTAATTGTTGTGTCTTTGGGGATCCGCTGTTGCCAAGAGTCGGGATAGACCCGTTGGCTTGTATGGGTTCTCGGGTTGAGGCGCCGTTCTTGGCTTGGGAATCCGTGCAGGTTCGGGGGCTGTAGAGCGGGGCGCTACAATTACAGGTTTATTTTGGCAGATGACTTGATTTTGAAACGTGCAGGCAGTGGTTATTCAAAAGTGTTATGATGAATTAGTTTAATTGGTTAAACAATTACTAACAAAAAGGAGCAAACAGTCAGACAGGAGCCTGAACGTGATCATGTACAAGATCCTGCTAAAGCTACTAAAGTTTGCAAGCCCAGTTTGCAGCCATGCGTGCCGACATCCAGGCCCTACTTGCCTTCGCACGGGGCCACTCCTCCCACCCATGATCATCATTCTTACACCCTCTGGGTTCAGGGAAGTCCTCCGTACCTTTCTCTATTTAATTTAAAGTTGAGGACCACTTTGTCTTAAGTGTAGGGGGAGATTCTTCGGATTTTGGGGCTGAAGTTTTTGAACTTTTGGGCTGCATATTAGTTATTTTGATAACTGTATATCGGTGATTTGGGGCTGATTTCTGTGAATTTCTGTTGAATTTTTGGTGAAATTGATTATTTGGTTGAACTTCTGATGCATGTATATAGGCTGGTAGTTTGGAAGGATTCGAATGCTTTAGGCTAGTAGTTGGGAGTGTTTAAGTGCTAAAAATTCTAAATTTTATTGACACTTGGTAGTTTGATTGGATTGATGAATTGATTTACTCTTGACTATTTACTTGCAACCTTGAGACGATATCATTGACTTTCGAATTACAGTATAATCTGATTCTCCTTTCCTTAGTATCTTTCTTGTTTCACTTCCTCGAGTCTTAGTCAACTTTCGATTCTTAGGAAAACTCTTTCAAATATTTAAAAGTTTGCAAAAGTTCCTCCCATCCGTATGAGCACTATCTAAGCAGTAGGTGGAGAAACCTTTGAGAGAGTCGAACATAGTCTTAGAATTTGTTTTAGCCACTATCAAAGCGAAATCATTACCATACTCGATTAAGATGATTTAGGAATCCACTGTAAAAAAAAAAAAAAAAATATTCTGTTGTCACCGGTCGGCAACGATCAATATACCGCCAAGCAGTCCGGGAGTGCGCAACATGAATAAGGATGTTTGAAACTCCGCTGTCATCGGTCGACAACGATCAATGTACCGCCAAGCAGTCCGGGAATGTGCAGCAGAGAAAAGGGGAAATGTGAAATAGGCTATGAAAGTTTGAAAATTCAATGCAGAATGTTTTGTAATGATTAAATTTGATTCTTAGTCGAGTTGGTTTAGATTAGTGGAGATAAGAGCGAAGAACAAATCCATAAGCACTTGTGAAAACTCTTGAGAATTTCTTAATCGAATTCGAGTTAGTATTCCTTACTTGCTTAGATCACACACACAATAACACGGGATGGAATATTTGCTTAAATTTTTGCATTTGAACTTGTATTGCTTTGAATTGACTGTAAAATGCTATGATTTGGGACTTGAACTTGAATGAATTACTTTGGTTTGAAGAAGTTGAAAGCTGTTGAGAATTATATTTGCATGTATTTAATTTGGACTCAAGTTGTTTGCTGTTAATTGAGAGTTTGTCTTTTATCTATCTTTTCTCATCTACATTTGCTGTCCTACTTGTGAATAGCCTGCTTTTGCATAGATATAGATACATGCTTGAGGACAAGCATCGTTTAAGTGTGGGGGGATTTGATAAGTGGTTTTATTGCATGATTCTTTACTACATTTTCCCCCTTTCTATGACTTTATTTGTCCTTATTGTTATGTTTTGATCCACTTTGTCGATTTTGATGTAGCATTAGAGCTTTTGCTCAAAAAAAAGCTAGAAGTCACCATTTTGGAACTGTTTTCAAGAGTCATGTTTACGTGATCATGTTTTTAGGTCCAGTTCGATGAAGAGCCCTAGATTGCGCGGAGTCACTTTCCTTTTAGTATTCAAGATCTTTCTCATGCGTTTTGCAGCGGATTTTGGACCCGATTTTGGTCAACTTTCAGTAGATTAAAAGCTCATCTTTCCTTATCCACCTTTGGGCTTTTGGTTGGGCTTTGATTGGGAAGATTATTGACGCATGGAGGAAGTGTTTTAGGTCAGATTTTTTGGAGAGAATAAGAGATTTTTAGACACATAGAACACAGCAGCAGCAGTCACGTGGGACAAGGAGAGATTGGATCACTGGAGCACTTGGAAGAAAAACCATTCACGTAAGAAGAGAAAGAAGCAATTTGGAGAATTGGAGAGATTTGTCACGCTACATCATCACCAATTCCATCCCACTTTTGGATCATCACGACAGATCATCACTCCACCGTTTGCCTTGGAATTAATTAGTTTGAGAATTCTATTTCTACTTCTTTATTTCTTTTCTTGGTTTGTTATGAATACTTTTATTGCTATTTTGATTGCGTTTATTATTAGTAGTTAGTTTATTGTTCTAGTTGGGGATTTTACCTAAGTTCATAAGACTTGTGAGACCGAATCGTGTTTATATTTCGACTTTCGATATTTATGAGAATTCCTTTTATCCATGATATTGTGATCTATTTACTTATTCGAATTAGCTACTTGAATTCTTGAATTGATTGCATATTGTCTTCGCGTATATTGAAGGGGTTATTCGATATGGGTGATTCGAGAGATGAACTAGTACTATGGTAGTTGCGAAATTATTATCTGGGGTATTAGTGGAATTCTATAATTGTGTCTAAATTAGCATGGTGTAGTGTTTAATGGGCTCGAGTCTATGTTTCTTATATTGAATGTTGTTGATTGTAGCGGGCGCCCCAAACGGGTAATGCACGCCCCGCACCGAGCCCCAACCCGGAACTAAAATGGAATGCGACCCGAATCGAAACCCGGCGAACGGCACACATTTACTCAATGACTAGGCGGGGGTTTCAAAAAAAATGAAAGAAAACGACAGAGGTGCGGAAGCGAAATTAAACAAATAATAAATCATAATAAATGCACAAGTATTAAAGCCCACCAAGGCCAACGGAATTCAATTACTTAAATAATAAACGGGTTCGATACAATATCCTGACAATAAATATTAACGGATTCAACATATAATCCTGAATACTACATAAATAAAATCCTACTATCGTAAACATAAATATTAGCCAAACGGGAATAGAGTTATACATGAGCAAAATAAATGCAACTCTAACGACGACGACTACGACGACGATCAAATCCCGCCTAGTATCCTGAAACCAATAAAGGGGTGAAACAGAGGGGGTTAGTCAAACAACTACGTGAGGAGGGAATAATAATGTATATTATAAAACGGAAATAAATCACCAATTTTAAACTTAAAAGAAATCAACATAAACGAAAGGTTTTCGTAAACGGGTGGTGATTTAGCATAAATCATAAACATATCATATGACTCGGCGAGTCGAGCCCTTAACTCCAATTTCCAAACATAAAACGGGAAACCACCCTTATTCCTCCAATGTAGGCGGACCGCTAAATCTGAACTACGCATAACATATCTTAACGTAACTCAAGTACTCAAAGGGCTGCCACTCCGGCCTCACCCCGAGCTCCCAAAGGTGGAGGGAACCATAGGATTTCCGCCGTAGACCCGATGCCTACCAACTTCGTCCTATCATCCTGACTCCGGGCCCAACCATACATACATACAGTTCATAACTCGCTTTTCAAATCATTTCGGGTTGGCCAAAAGACCGTTCGAGACATGTCATATGCGAGGCCGAAGGCCAAAGTTCGCCTTGGAAATTAAAGAGGTTTTACATGTCTCTTTTGCAAACGTTTGAAAGAATATACGTAGTATTTTTTCATATCAAAATATTTTCGATAAATCGAATAAACATAATAGATAAATATTTACTAAGTATATATATAGACACGGTGTGAAAACAAAACGTAAACATGGCTTATATCGGGAGAGGCTTATTTATATATATACATAATAGTACTGGAATCAGAAACGGAAAGCCTCACCTGTTGGCTATACAAAATAAGAACAAAAGCAAGAACCGGCGCTATTCCACGGGAGTATCATCTGCAAAAATACCAAGACACAACCAATTAAGACTAAGAATGATGCACGGCTTATACGAAAACATTAAAACACATAGAAGCACGTTAAACAATCAAATAAAGCACTTAAGTTCAAATTATCAAGCATAAACGGAGAAATTCGTGAATTCGAAAATGCAAATCAATTCCAAATGCAATGAAACTTTGCGGACATGCTTTAAATATCATAAAGGAGTATGCATTCGAATTTCGGGAAAATCAGACTTCATATGCAAAAGTTAGAAAATTTGACGAAAACTTAAAACGCGTAATTAAAATCCCGAACATGTTATAAATTCGTAAATCATGCAATTCATATCTATTTTATATATATCGAATACACGAGTGAAGAAAGAATTCGGAAAAGATGAGCCTCGGAGGGACCCGTAGGCCAAAATTGGCCCTGACTTACAGAAGGTCAGGGCCCTGTTCAAACGGGCCACACGGCCTTGTGCACGGCCGTGTGCCAAGGTCGTGCGCATCAAAGAAGGACACGCACGGTCTCTTGCACACGGCCTCAAGGCCGTGTGCACAAGGCCGTGCACCATAAACCATGCGCACGGTCTCTTGCACGGCCGTGCAAGAGGCCTTGTACCTCCACACGGGCTTGCCACACCCCATGTGCAAAGCCCGTGCACGTCAAGAATGAGCAGAACACTTCGCAGAACCAGAAAACCACGCGAATTCAATCCTAATTTCAACATTTGATCATCTAAACATGCAAATCACGCCCTAATATTTACATATAATGATCTACAACATATAAGCTACACATAGGATCCAAAAACACGAAAATCCATCCATAAATTCTCTCGAAATCACATAAACCCTAAATTATTCAACTATTTACAAAAACGAGAAATACGAGGCATATGAGATATTAAACGAGAGGGACATGAAAGGCTTACTCGTAGAAGAGATCGTGAGGAGTTCATAGGCGTAAACGGTTTGAAAATCGGTCGGGAAACGGGGTCGGGACGATCGTTTGAACCTTCTTCCTTCTCTTTCTCTTTTTCTTTCTTTTCTTTTCTTTCTCCTTGCTGCTGCTGCGTTTTGGGCGAGAGTGAGGTGAGAGAGAGAGAGTGATGAGACTTAGTCAATTTTGATTTGGGTTGAGAATCGAGAAGGGTAATTTCGTAATTTTACAAAATAAGTTCAAAAACTCATGTTGTCCAAATAATACATAATTATAGTCAAAATTCATATAATTAAACGCACATTAACATATCGCGATTTAGATATCAAAATTCTCTCATTCATGAAAATGTTATATAAATCATATAATAATTAGTAAAATAAATAAGAATCGCGCAAGAAAATCGATTCGGGTTCCCGGTTCATAACTCGAATTTTTGGGGCGTTACATTGATAGTTTAAACTCCTAGAGGTGTTATCGAAGGGTTATCAATTAATTAGGGATTAATTGCAAGGTGTAGCCCTGATTAGTCTAATCATAAGAAGAAACTAGGTCATCTAAGGTAGTTGATGACTATAGTAGGCTTAGTGATAGTCGAATGCTTATTATTGCGTCCATGACTGAGTCGAGAGCTTAGGTGAAGTATGCCCCAACTAGGCCTTTCTCCATATATATTTTATCCCTTATTTTAATTGTTCCATTTGCCACGTTAGTTTAGTTATTAGAATTGTTTATTTCATAAATCCAAAAATTCACAAAAAGATCCTTAACCTATCTTAATTGTTTGCTACGTGATTTCTAGTTGAGTTTTAGTTTAGATTGGTAGTTTAGAAAACTCTTTCAAAAACCACCCACTTTTACTGCTTTCAATAATATTCCTGATTTTCAAAAGATATTATTTCAACCAACCCCTGTGTTCGACCCTTTTTACCGCTATATACAATTCTTGTATTATTTTGGTAGATCGGAATTATAAATTTTATTTTTGGTGGATTCGACACCCATCAATCTTCCAAGTGATCTTGGCAAACGAAAAAAACTTATTTTGTATGATCTCAATCAGCACGATGAAATTAGAAGAGCTTATCTTCAAAAAGGACCGTGTCAACCCTACAAGCATACTTTTCCTCAAAGAAATATTCGCGGGTTGATGCGTCGTTTTAATCCCGATTGGTTTGACTTACATGGTAATTGATTGGAATACAGTATAAGTCGAGATTCCGTCTTTTGTTTATGTTGCTACTTGTTCAAACATGATATTGAAAATCAAGCTGGACGTGATACTTTTGTTGGAACTTGTAGCGGGTGCCCCAAACGGGTAAGGCACGCCCCGCACCGAGCTCCGATACGGAGCCGAAATGGGATCCGACCCGAACCAAAGCCCGGCGAACGGCAAGCATTTACTCAATTACTAGGCGGGGTTTCAAAAACAACAAAATAAAACGACAGAGACGCGGAAGCAATAATAAACCGAACATTAAAACATAAATAAATGCACAAGTATTAAAGCCCACCAAAGCTAACGAAAATCAATTACATAGTTAATTAACGGGTTCTAAACAATATCCCGATAAATATAATGACGGGTTCGAAGTATATATAATCCCGAATACAACATAATAACACAATTTTCTAAAATCGTAAAACTTAAATAATATCTAAACGGGGAAAAGGAATATACATGAGAAAATAAATACAACTCTATGACGACGACGACGAATCCCGCCCAGTATCCTGAAACCAATATAGGGTGAAAACAGAGGGGGTTAGTCAAACGACTAAGTGAGGAGGGAATAATAATGTGTATAATAAAACGAAAAATAAATCACCAATTTTATAATTAAAAGAAATCAACATAAAAGAAAGGTTTTCGTAATCGGGTGGTGATTTAACATAAAACATAACTTATCATATGACTCGGCGAGACGAGCCCTGAACTCCAATTTCCAAAACATAAAACCGGAAACCACCATTATTCCTCCAATGTAGCCGGACTGCAAACCCGAACTACTCATATCATACGGGAATAACTCAGATACTCAAAGGGCTAACACTCCGGCCTCACCCCGAGCTCCCAAATGGAGAAAACCATAGGATTTACGTCGTAGACCCGACGTCTACCGACTTCGTCCTATCGCTCTTACTTCGGGCCCAAACAAACATGCATACATATCATAACTCGCTTTTCAAATCATTTCGGGTTGGTCAAAAGACCGTTCGAGACTATCATATGCGAGGCCGAAGGCCAAAGTTCGCCTTAGAAAACAAAAGGTTTTACATGTCTCTTTCGTAAACATTTCAAAGTCTATACGTAGTACTTTTCATATCAAATCATTTTCGATAAATCAAATGAACATAATAATCATAAATATCTATTAAGTATATATATATAAACGGTGTGAAAACAAAACATAAACGTGGCTTATATCGGGAGAGGCTTATTTATATATATACGTAATAATACTGGAAACAGAAAAG
The DNA here is from genome assembly GCA_958496215.1 of Verbena officinalis. NCBI lineage: Eukaryota > Viridiplantae > Streptophyta > Magnoliopsida > Lamiales > Verbenaceae > Verbena > Verbena officinalis. The sequence goes on along the minus strand of OY292386.1, from coordinate 33,745,790 downwards.
GAAAGCCTCACCTGTTGGCTATTCAAAATAAGAGCAAAATCAAGAACCGGCGCTACTCCACGGGAGTGTCGTCTGCAAAAATACCAGGACACAACCAAATAAGACTAATGACGACGCACGGCTTATACGAGAATATTAAAACACATAGGAGCACGTTACACAATTAAATCAATCACTTAAGTTCAAATTCTCAAACGAAAACAGAGTAATTCATGCATTTAAAAATACAAATCAAGTCCAAATGCAATGAAACTTTACGGACATGCTTAAATTATCATAAAGAAATATGCATTCGAATTCCGAGAAAATCGGACTTCACATGCAAAAGTTAGAAAATTTAACGAAAACTTAAAACACACTATTCATATACCCGAACATGTTGTAAATTCATAAATCATGCAATTCATATCTATTTCATATATATCGAATACACGAGCGAAGAAAGAATTCAGAAAAGACGAGTCTCGGAGGGACCCGTAGTGTAAAATGTGCCCTGACTAACAGAAGGTCAAGGCACTGTTCGACCAGGCCACACGGCCTTGTGCACGGCCGTGTGCCGAGGACGTGCACAATCAAGCAACGCGCACGGCCTCATGCACACGGCCTCAAGGCCGTGTGCATAGCCCGTGCCCATTCTCCACACACGCACGGTCTCATGCACACGGCCTCAAGGCCGTGTGCACTAGGCCGTGTGCGACCAAAATGAGCAGAAACATCAGACAGCAAAAATCATACGCGAATTCAAACCAAAATCTAACATTTAATCGATTAATCATGCAAATCAATCCCTAATTTTCACATATAATCATCTACAACATGTAATCTACATATAGAAACGATAAACACGAAAATCCATCCACAATTACTATCAAAATCATATAAAACCTAAATTATACAACTATTCACAAAAACGAGAAAAATGAAGTATAGAAGACATTAAACGAGATCGTTAGAAGCTTACTCGTAGAAAAGATCGCAAGGAATTCGTAGGCGTAAACGATTCGAAAATCCGTCGGGAAACGAAGTCGGGACGATCGATTGAAATCTCTTCCTTCTCTTTCTCTTTTTCCTTCTTTTCTCTTTTCTCTCTTTCTTTCTTGCGGATGTTGAACGAGAGTGTGAGGTGAGAGATTGACTTAGTCAATTAAGTTGACTAGGTCTAAAAATCGAAGGGGTAAATTCGTCGTTTCGCAAAATAAGTTTAAAACTCACGTTGTCCAAATAATACGTAATTACAGTTAAAATTCACATAATTAAACGCACATTGACAATTCGTGATTTAAATATAAAATTCACTCATTTACGAAATTATCCTAAAATCTTAGAATAAATATTGAATTAAAATAATACTTTGCGAAATTACTCGATTCAAATATACCGAATTATAAATCGGATTTTCGGGTCGTTACAATAGTCCCCTCTTCAGAAGAATCTGTCCTCAGATTCACTTCCGGTCTCGGAATTAGTTAAGAGGAGCATAACATAAATTCTAATAACTCGAGTTAAATCGAACATTCAAATGCAATTAAATCACATAATAATACGTCATTCATAATAACCACTTAAAATACTTAATATTCCAAATAAAATTCAGAGTCATACAAAATACAAAATTACTAACGGAAAAGAAGAAAATAAAATAAAATAGATAGCTCAAGGCTCGTCGGGACCACGGCGGAAATACTGATCCAGCTGCTCTGATAGTGACCTCTGCATCTCCGAGATAGATCTCTGAAGCTCTGCCTGCAAGGTTGTGTACTGACTATCAATGTGAGCACGCTGAGCTGCAAAGCCCTCATTGATCTGCCTCTCCTGCAGGGCAAACCTCTCATCAGTCACACGTCGGTAGTCAGTGAACTCTGAATAAAATTGTTGCAGGCCTATCGACTCCTGGTTCTGAGTGCTTCTTCTGCCATGTGAAGCTCAGGTATAGGAGCATCCTGACTCAACAGCTGGGAGTAGATGTGCTGAGCCTGCTCGCGGACCTCTGGGCCTGAGGGTCCTTCTTCGGGAGCATCCCCTTGGTCAGCTTCCCATAAAGGTAGTCCATCTACCAGAATATATGGGTCGTTCCGCCTCGGACCCTTCGTGCAGATCATCATTTGAGCTAGAGTGCCGTAGCTAATTGAGGTCGAACCTCCAACGGGAACCTGGGTATCGAGCCCTTCCACCTGGGCACACTCCAGAATGGCGGTAATGTATGAGCCAACTCGAATCTCTCCTCTCGACCGAGTGGAGATATACATCATATGGTCCATCATGTACGAGATGGGGTTGAACCTGACCCCTCGCACCATATGATCGAGTATGAGACAATCTTCGGTGTTCACCGCCCCCGGACTGTCTCCTCTGGCTAGAATCGATCGAGTCACGGCTCTATGCAAAATTCTCAATTGAGTGGTGATGAGCATCGTGGCCTTGGATACGCCGGAGTTAAATATTTCGGTGGAGGTAGAGATACGTCTCCAAGCCTCGACTTGATTCCATCCATCGGCACGTCTCCTAGGTGCCCGTAACATCCAATTGAAAATACTCGGACAACTGCCGGTATGAAAGCGTATAGTCACGGTTGAACGCTCTGAAGTGGATTCCTATCGGCATCTCGATGTCGTCCGGAAATGCCGCGCCCTTAAGAGAGCTTAAAAATTCACAAGTGAGCCGGCGGTAGGATGGCCTTTGGATACTCCAAAAATTAGCCCACCCAATGTTGTCGATGTAACGAGAGATCCCTTCGCCAAGACCCAATTGGTACATAGCCTCCATATCTAGAAATTGCGTAGCTCTAACCGGTCGTTCCATTAACCGGTTGAAGACATCTTGATCGTCTTCATTACCCAAATCCACTTGGTAACCTTCCGGTGCCGCTATGTCGGGTAATTCCCTTGCCCGACGTCCACCACGAACTTCACGAGCACCTTCCATATTAGAGTTGGAGTTGTTGTGAATTGAAGGAATAAGTTGCAAATTTTTCACTTGAGACTTTTACCGAACACTTGGCGTGCGCTACTTCGGGCGAAGATTGTGTGAGATCGGTATAACGGATCGAGCCCAAATTTCAACAATACCACGAACTTGCTGCAGACAACACACCTTCAAAATCTCACGAAAATCCGTCGGCTAGATCGAGAATTAAACAAGCTCAAAGATGGGGTGAATTTGGGGAAAAAAATGGGGAACTTCTCGCATGAAAAGGAGAAAGGAATGAGGGTTGTGCGCGGAATGAGAAGCTACTGACCATTTTAAAACCTGGAAGAAATGCGCACGGCCTCTCATCACGGCGTGTGACGAGGCCGTGTGAGAAACACGCACGGGGTATCGTCACGGCGTGTGACGACCCCGTGAGGACAAACACGCACGGGCTCTCGTCACGGCGTGTGACGAGCCCGTGTGTATTCATGCGCACGGCCTCTCGCACAGGGTGCAACAAGGCCGTGTGAGATAAGTGAACAGGGTCTCGTCACGGCGTGTGGCGAGACCGTGCAAGGCATACAGGGGCAGTTCGTGTGATTAAAACCACACACTTCACAAAATTTAAACACGAATAACAACATCGAAATCACATGTATAATATAATACGCTTAACGCACATAATTTTTAAATTCACATAATATGAAATTAAATTAATTTAGGATGAATGTCATGACTATGCAATATACCTGGATCGTTCATACAGAATCAAGCTTCATCCTTTTGGCTCGTCTCGACATTTTCTTCCTCGTGCAATTTGTACGAAGATGAGACGGACTTCCACATGAGAAGCAACGTCCCTGCTTCTTTCGGCATTCTGACTCTTGATGATCTCTTTGTCAAAAGCCACATACTGGCGTTCCCTGCGGTTTCGGAGGTACATTCTGTTTCGATGAAGATACCGAGAAGGTTTTCTTTCCGGAAGAAGACCCTGATTGTGTAAGTGGCCTCGTAGAACTCGCTGGATGTACATCCTCAGTATCGCCTGTTGTACCCGGCGGTACTGGTCTCTTCTTCGGACATAGATTCACTCAGTGGTCGGCGCTACCACATCCGTAGCACAGTCCATTCTTCTTCCAACATTTGGCCTCTAAATGCGGGCCCTTACAGAACCCATATACGGGTCGTGGATATCCCTGAGGTTGGGGAGGAATAGGCTGAACGGGGGCCTGAAATTTACTTTCGTGTTGTTGACGAACAATCCTCGTAATGTATTCAGCCTGGAACTCAGTCAAGAACTGATCCCAAGTCGGGACTACATGCTCGCGTTCCCATCGTTGTTCAATCTGTTTCCACCATTCCTGTGCAGCTCCAATCATCAAATAAATAGCAAACCCGACTCTTAGAGGGTCCGGATATTCCATAATCCTAAAAATCTTTTCTAGTGCTGATATCCATGCCTCGGCAATAGTGTCATCCGAGGCACCTTCAAATTGTGGCGGTTCGAATCTGAGAAATTGAGCCCATGCTTCCTGCTCAGCATTTCCTTTAGGGGCATGAGCGATGAACTGTCTTAATGTTTCCAAAATTTCGGCTGGAATCGGTGGATCGGTCTGAGGTGTCAATGAAGATAACGAGGACTGTCTACAGGGACAACAACGTGGAGACATCCTGTAAAGTCATTAACAATTATGCATGACAGGTAAGTGAGCATGCAAAGCTGTAAACACATAGGCAAGTAATGTTCACATAGTGTTCACATAAGCACTTAACACATTTGCACAATTCCACAGAATTCCTAAGCCGTACGACCTGGACACAACCGGACATGACAGACAACCAGGCATGGCAAGTACAACCTTGAGTTTCACATCCACCTATATCCAAGCCCATCCCAGTGTTTTGATTGTAAAAGATCTTTTGTTGTTGATCATCCAACAAAGATCCGTGACAATTCAAACACTAAGCGTTCTTGAACACTGGTGAGTGCAATTCCCTAAGTTACATCGGCACACAACGACCGACCAAACCAACAAAACACGACGATTCAGAGCTTAGGCCATTGATCCAAAGAAGCTCTGATACCAACTGTAGCGGGCGCCCCAAACGGGTAACGCACGCCCCGCACCGAGCCCCGACCAGGAGCCGAAATGGGATCCGACCCGAACCGAAACCCGACGAACGACAAGCATTTACTCAATTACTAGGCGGGGTTTCAAAAACAACAAAATAAAACGACAGAGACGCGGAAGCAATAATAAACTGAACATTAAAACATAAATAAATGCACAAGTATTAAAGCCCACCAAGGCTAACGAAAATCAATTACATAGTTAATTAACGGATTCTATACAATATCCCGATAAATATAATGACGGGTTCGAAGTATATATAATCCCGAATACAACATAATAACACAATTTTCTAAAATCGTAAAACTTAAATAATATCTAAACGGGGAAAAGGAATATACATGAGAAAATAAATACAACTCTACGACGACGACGACGAATCCCGCCTAGTATCCTGAAACCAATATAGGGTGAAAACAGAGGGGGTTAGTCAAACGACTAAGTGAGGAGGGAATAATAATGTATATAATAAAACGGAAAATAAATCACCAATTTTATAATTAAAAGAAATCAACATAAAAGAAAGGTTTTCGTAATCGGGTGGTGATTTAACATAAAACATAACTTATCATATGACTCGGCGAGACGAGCCCTGAACTCCAATTTCCAAAACATAAAACCGGAAACCACCATTATTCCTCCAATGTAGCCGGACTGCAAACCCGAACTACTCATATCATACGGGAATAACTCAAGTACTCAAAGGGCTGCCACTCCAGCCTCACCCCGAGCTCCCAAATGGAGGAAACCATAGGAGTTACGCCGTAGACCCGACGTCTACCGACTTCGTCCTATCGCTCTTACTCCGGGCCCAAACAAACATGCATACTTATCATACCTCGCTTTTCAAATCATTTCGGGTTGGTCAAAAGACCGTTCGAGATATGTCATATGCGAGGCCGAAGGCCAAAGTTCGTCTTAGAAAACAAAAGGTTTTACATGTCTCTTTCGTAAACATTTCAAAGTCTATACGTAGTACTTTTCATATCAAATCATTTTCGATAAATCAAATGAACATAATAATCATAAATATCTATTAAGTATATATATATAAACGGTGTGAAAACAAAACATAAACGTGGCTTATATCGGGAGAGACTTATTTATATATATACGTAATAATACTGGAAACAGAAAAGGAAAGCCTCACCTGTTGGCTATTCAAAATAAGAGCAAAATCAAGAACCGGCGCTACTCCACGGGAGTATCGTCTGCAAAAATACCAGGACACAACCAAATAAGACTAAAGACGACGCACGGCTTATACGAGAATATTAAAACACATAGGAGCACGTTACACAATTAAATCAATCACTTAAGTTCAAATTCTCAAACGAAAACAGAGTAATTCATGCATTTAAAAATACAAATCAAGTCCAAATGCAACGAAACTTTACGGACATGCTTAAATTATCATAAAGAAGTATGCATTCAAATTCCGGGAAAATCGGACTTCACATGCAAAAGTTAGAAAATTTAACGAAAACTTAAAACACACTATTCATATACCCGAACATGTTGTAAATTCATAAATCATGCAATTCATATCTATTTCATATATATCGAATACACGAGCGAAGAAAGAATTCGGAAAAGACGAGTCTCGGAGGGACCCGTAGTGTAAAATGTGCCCTGACTAACAGAAGGTCAGGGCACTGTTCGACCAGGCCACACGGCCTTGTGCATGGCCGTGTGCCGAGGCCGTGCACAATCAAGAAACGCGCACGGCCTCATGCACACGGCCTCAAGGCCGTGTGCACAGCCCGTGCCCATTCTCCACACACGCACGGTCTCATGCACACGGCCTCAAGGCCGTGTGCACCAGGCCGTGTGCGACCAAAATGAGCAGAAACATCAGACAACAAAAATCATACGCGAATTCAAACCAAAATCTAACATTTAATCGATTAATCATGCAAATCAATCCCTAATTTTCACATATAATCATCTACAACATGTAATCTACATATAGAAATGATAAACACGAAAATCCATCCACAATTACTATCAAAATCATATAAAACCTAAATTATATAACTATTCACAAAAACGAGAAAAACGAAGTATAGAAGACATTAAACGAGAGAATCGTTAGAAGCTTACTCGTAGAAAAGATCGCGAGGAATTCATAGGCGTAAACGATTCGAAAATCCGTCGGGAAACGAAGTCGGGACGATCGATTGAAATCTCTTCCTTCTCTTTCTCTTTTTCCGTCTCTTTTCTTTTCTCTCTTTCTTTCTTGCGGATGTTGAACGAGAGTGTGAGGTGAGAGATTGACTTAGTCAATTAAGTTGACTAGGACTAAAAATCGAAGGGGTAAATTCGTTGTTTCGCAAAATAAGTTTAAAACTCACGTTGTCCAAATAATACGTAATTACAGTTAAAATTCACATAATTAAACGCACATTGACAATTCGTGATTTAAATATAAAATTCACTCATTTACGAAATTATCCTAAAATCTTAGAATAAATATCAAATTAAAATAATACTTTGCGAAATTACTCGATTCAAATATACCGAATTATAAATCGGATTTTTGGGTCGTCACAGAACTGGCTTTAGAGCTTGGAATAAGAAGAAACGATTAGCTGATCATGTTGGGGATTGTAATAGTGCTCATAATCAAGCATGGAAGAAATGTTTAGATTTGATGAAACATGACCAACATATTTATTTTGCTTTCAATAGGCAAACTGATGAATTGAAATGGGAATATCGTACTAACTTACTTGCATCGATTGATTATATTAGATTTTTGTTGCGGCAAGACTTAGCTTTTCGTGGTCTGACGAATCAAGAGATTCAAATAACAAAGGTAATTTTATTGAGCTCTTACACTTTCTTGCAAATCATAATGAAGTTATAAATGAAGTCGTAGTTGGAAGGATTCAAAAGAATTTGAAATTAACATCATTGGACATTCAAAAGGAGACTGTAAATGCAGCTGCTACTGAAACAAGCAATGCTATTATCAAGGAACTTGGTGATGACTACTTTTCAATTTTATTAGATGAGTATCGAGATGTATCAGGTAAATAACAAATGGCACTTGTTTTGTGTTATGTTGATAAGAGGGGATTTTTTATAGAAAGATTACTTGGAATTGTACATATTACAGAAACAATTGCTCTGTCACTTAAAAGTGTTGTGGAGAATTTACTTTCAAAATATGGTCTTAGTTTATCAAGAGTACATTGACAAGGATATGATGGTTCAAGTAATATGCGAGGAGAGTTCAATGGTCTTAAGAGTATAATTATGAGAGAAAATCCAGAAGCTCACTACATTCATTGTTTTGCCCATCAACTTCAGTTAACTCTTGTGGCAGTTGCTAAAAATTACGTTGACATTGCTTTATTCTTTAATTTGGTCTCTAATATTGTGAATGTTTTTGGATCATCTTGCAAGCGTCGTGACATTGTTCGTGAGACACAAGCTACCAAAGTGGCTCAAGCATTAAATAGTGGTGAGCTTCAAAGTGGGCGTAGACTAAATCAAGAAACTACTCTAAAAGGGCCGATGACACTCGTTGGGGTTCATATTATGAATCGATTTTGAACTTGTATGATATGTATTCTATAGTGTGTGAGGTGCTTAAGTCGATTGAAGAAGAAGGGTCAATTTCGGATAAAAGAGCCGAAGCACATATTTTGATAGACTATTCGGAATCTTTTGAGTTTGCTTTTAATCTGCATTTGATGAAATTAGTTTTAGAGGTAACAAATGATTTGTCCTTACTTTTGCAAAGAAAAGATCAAGATATAGTGAATGCTATGAGACAAGTAAAAGTGTGCAAAACAAGATTACAAAATTTAAGAGATGAAGGGTGGGAGTCTTTATTAGATGATGTTTGTACATTTTGTGGTGTTCATAACATAGCAATCCCAAATATGCATGATGTTTTTATGGCTCGAAGAAGATCTCGACGAAAAGCTCAACAAATTACCAATGCACATCAATTCCGGGTAGAGATCTTTAATCAAGTCATTGATATGCAACTTCAAGAAATGAATAGTCGATTTACTGAGGTAAATTCAAAGTTGCTTTCATGTGTAGCTTGTTTGACTCCCAGTGGTTTGTTCTCTTCTTTCAATAAGGACAGTTTTATACAACTTGCCAAGTTTTATCCATCTACTTTTTCTGATGTGGAAATCTCAATACTCAATAATCAACTTGAGAACTATATTGTTGACATGCGATCGGATGAGAAGTTCTCTGATTTGAAAGGAATAAGTGATATTGCTCGAAAGTTGGTAGAGACAAAGAGAAATATTGTGTACCCACTCGAGTACTTACTTTTGAAATTTGGATTAATTTTGCTAGTTGCTACGGCTACAGTGGAGAGGGCTTTTTCTGTGATGAAATACATCAAAAACCGACTAAGGAATAGGATGGGTGATGAATGGTTAAATGATTGTTTGATAACATACATTGAGAAATATATGTTTGATAACGTTTCTAATGAAGTTGTTATGGATCGTTTCCAATATATGAGAAGTTGACGTGGTCATTTGTAAAAAAAAGACATTGTAAGTAATTTTTGCCTAGTATATTTGAATTTACCAATTTAAATTTATTATTATATTTATACAATTATTGTTGACTGATCCCAGTGGTGAGAATTTCCGGCTACGCCACTGGCTGCATTTGACAATTAAGATACATGGTTGATTTTGTTGATGTTAAGTGATGCTGTTTTGCATTAGATAGTTAGGTTGTGATGGGTGTCGAATCCACCAAAAATAATATTTATAATTCCAATCTACCAAATAATACAAGAATTGTATACATCAGTAAATAGGTTCGAACACAGGAATTGGGAGGATTTCGAATTCAATTAAATAACCAAGTAATAATTAAAGCAATTAAATAGGAGGGGGTTGAAAGATTTATAAACTACCAATCTAATTACTAATTATCTAGAAAGCACAAATTAAAGGAAACAATTTAAATAGGGATTTTTTGGATTTTATGAATTAAACAAATTAAACTAATCTATTCATGTGAAATAAAACAAGGAATCAATTAAACTAAGGAACTACACTTAACTAGACTACTGGACTAATTTTTCTAAGACACTTAAAGGGATAATTTGGTGAAATTTTCGGTTGATAGTTTAAAAATTAGGCTAAGACACAAATAAAATATAGGGATGAAAATATATGAGGAAAAAAGGTCTAGTTGGGGAATAATTCACCTAAGTTCTCTACTCGATTATAGACGCAAGAATAAGCATTCGACTATCAATATGCCTACTATAATCATCAATTACCTTAGACGACCTCGTTTCTTCTTAAGATTAGACTAATCAGGGCTATGCCTTACAATTAATCCCTAATCAATAGACAACCATTCGATAACACCTCTAGGAGTTCAATCTATCAACATCATTCAATCTAAGAAACATAGACTCGAGTCAATTAAACACTAACACCATACTAATTTAAACCCGATTATAGAATTTCACTAATACCTCGGATAATAATTTCGCAACTACCCTAGTACTAGTTCGTCTCTCTACTCACCTATATCAAATAACCCCTTCAATATATGCAAAGGCACTATGCAATTAATTCAAAGATTCGATTGGCCAAATCAAACAATTAAATCAATCACAATAAGCATGAAATATATGAATTCTTACAAGTACTGAAAAGTTAAATTATAAGTACAATTAGGTCTCACAAGTATTTAAGAATTTAGGTAAAATCCCCAACTAAAACAAAGTATTTAGCTACTCATAATTGAATCTAATAAAACAAATACTAAGGAATTCATATCAAAACAAAACAAGGGAATAAAACTGTTGTAATAATGAAAGTGGAAGGGATTGATGAAGTCAGCGTGCGTGAGATGATACTCCACAAATCTCCAAAGTGTTGCTCTCCAATGTTACGTGATTGGGTAGCACTCCAAGTGTTCTAATTCTCTATCCATGTGACATAATTCTTCTCGGAAAGTATCTCCAAGACTAACGTGACTGCTGCTCCCATTTTTTTGCCCTAGCCATCTGTGTAAAATCTGCACAAAGTAGCGTGTATAATTCTCCAAGTAAAAGCCCAGCTAAAAGCCCATGAGTGGATAAGGAAAGAAGCTCTTGTATCCTGCTAAAGTCAATCAAAAACGGGTCCAAAATCCGCTACAAAATGTGTGATGAAGATCTTGAATCCTAAAAGAAAAGTAAATCCGCGCAATCTAGGACTCTTCAGCGAACTAGACCTGAAAACATGATCACGTAAACGTGACTCTCCAAAACAGTTCCAAAATGGTGACTTCTAGCTACTTTTTGAGCAAAAGCTCTAATCCTACATCTAAATCAACAAAGTAGATCAAAACACAACAATAAGGACAAATAAAGTCATAGAAAAAAGGAAAATGTAACAAAGAATCATGCAATAAAACCACTTATCAGATTGGAAGAAATAGACAGTTATGATGATGTTTTTGTAGTAGCCATGATATTTTGTAGCAACTAAGACAGTCATTTAGAGTTTTTGTAGCAACTATTTGACATTTTAATTGAAATATATTTTCTTAACTTGTGTTGTTGTTGTATTCTGTGTATGTTTTCTTTCATTTAATTGAAATGAGCAGGTTTGGGACAAATTGAGCAGGTTTTGTGACAATTGGGTCATTTAATTAATTTGAGCAGGTTTGGACATTTTTTTTGGCACAATTTCGTGTCAACATAAGCTATAATGTACACAATATCAACTGCAACATCACTACATTACATTGGAAAAAATGCATAGAAATGAGGCAGGCGAATTAAAAAGGAGAAAGAAGAAGATTAAGGTAAGAAATGAGAAAGAATGTGGACTTTGGGTGTATATATATTAAGGCTAGAGGGTATTTAAGTCTTTTTTAAGAAGAAAAGTTGAATTTTTGGCTAACCCACTCTCATCTAGCGCGTGTGCCATACACAGCTTAGTCCAGGGGGTTTAGTTGGACGTTGACCAAATACATATGGGGTGATCAGGAATTAATTTATCACATGAAGGTTTTGCTAGAATTCAAACTTTCATATGGGGTATTTAGTAATTCTTCCTTTTCTCAATACCTTTCTTCCCCAAATACATAGGGGGTAATCAGGAATTAATTTATCACAGAAAGATTTCGCTAGAATTCAAACATTCACAGGGGTATTTAGTAATTCGCCCTTTTCTCAATACTTTTTTTCCCGGGGACTAGTTGTGGTCTATCCAGGAGAATAAATTCAATTTATTTCCTCATGACTTTTCTTCACAAAAAGAATAATAAAATATTTCGGCAAGAATTGTAAGATTCATCAGTCAATTTTGATTTACTTAGGTTTTAGGGACATAAGTTTCTAAAGTTATAAATTTCATCCTGTAGCATTGAAAATGTGGCAAAATACAGACAATGTTCAAAGCTACGGGAAGAAATTTACAATGCTGTGGGATGAAATGTGTCGAACATTGGCTGTATTTTGTCACATTTACAATGCTACGAGATGAAATTTACAACTTTAAAAACATATATCCTTAAAAAAATTCAAATAAATAAAAATTGACGGATGAATTATGCAATTTTCTCAATATTTCGCTAATTCATAACTAGCTAGTCAAATAAGTAAACACATTTGCTTTCACAAAAACATAAATAAAAAAGGTTGGTAGATATAGTTATTTGCTCTAATGCACGGTCAGACCCGATCCGTGGGTAACTAAAAAAAATGAAAACATAATTTTTTTTAAAAATAAAATAAAATGTTTGGGTTTAAATTTTGCCCCGTGCAGTGTCGTACACTTGTCGGACATGGACACGCCTCGGACAAGGCTCCGACACGGCAAAACCATATCCGAAATTAAAAAAAAGGACACGGTGTCAGACACGGCTGGGGGAGTGTCCGACACAGTTGAGGAAAGTGTCCGGCATGACGGGAAAATTTTTATAATTTCTTAAAGTTTTTTGGACTTCTTTTGATTTTTTTATAAACTCCCTCCCTCCGTCCCCATTCTCTCTCTCTCTCTCTCTGAGTAATTTTCTTCTTCTTCTCCCTTTTTTTTTCTTTTTTTTTTTCTTTTTCTTTTTCTTTTTTATTTTTCTTTTAGTTTTTGTTATTCAATTCAATCAACAAATGATGGAAAATTCAACTCAATATATTGATTTTATTTCTGTGTTTTATTATTTTTTTTTAAAGGAAACGATGCGAGCGCATCGTGGATTTTTACCAAGGCTTCGCCCTCATATATAATACAAAAAAACATCCCAGTTTACAAAATTCGACGCCAACAACATGGCGAGAGAAATCCCATGAACCTAGCAACACAAAAAATTACAAAGTCTAGCATCAGAAGCAATAAAATAGAAGAAGTAAAATAGCTCATCCAAATTTATAAAAACCCTTCCAAGCTTGACATACTCAATTCTAGCCCTTCTCGAATCATACTTGTAAGCATAAACGATCTGCCTGGCAACCTTAAAAGTCCAAATTGCCCAAAAATTACTCCCGGACCGAAGCCTGCCTAAAAGAACACTCAATCATATCAATGAAGAAATTCCCAGCATCAGTGAAGCTCAAATGGAAATCAAGCAAGTTGTCTTTAGTATGAACCCATACAAAGCCCCGGGACCCGATGGCTGCCAAGCATTGTTTTATCAATCCTTTTGGGATATAGTGGGTAGTTCGGTCTTCGACTTTGTCCAAAATTGTTTTGTCTCTAGGGAAGTTCCTTCGAGATTGGTCAATCTCACATCGCACTTATACCAAAAGTCAACCAACTGACGCTGATTTCTCAATTTAGGCCAATTGTCCTCTGCAGTGTCCTTTTCAAGATTGTGACAAAAATGATTGTGAGTCGTCTCAAACCTCTCATCAACTCCATTGTTAGCCCTCATCAGAGTAGCTTTCTTCCGGGAAGAAGCACTCACGATAATATCATTACGCTTCAGGAAATCATTCATTCGATAAGCACTCACTTAGCAAAAAAGGGAGCATGGTTATCAAATTGGATTTAGAAAAAGCTTATGATAAAGTTGATTGGAACTTTCTCAAGCAAACTTTGGCATTCTTCGAGTTACCTCCTTCCTTGGTGGATCTTGTTATGAGCTGTGTGACTTGCATCAGACCCAGAATTATGTGGAATGGAAAAATTTTAGAAACGATGCTTATGAGACGAGGGCTTCGACAAGGGGATCCTCTCTCCCCCTACCTCTTCGTCCTTCGTATGGAGCGACTCACCTTTCTCATACAAGAGAAAGTTGAGGGTAGTCGGTGGAAACCCTTTAAGCTGGGAATAGGAGGTCCAGATATCTCTCACATCCTCTTTATTGATGACATCATTCTGACGGCTCAGTTTAGCATTCAGAGCGCCACATCCATAAGAGAGACATTAGACCATTTTTGCTCCTCTTTGGGTCTCACCATCAACAAAGCGAAGTCAAAAGTATTTTTTGCTCCGAAGACGGATCCCTCGATTAAAGGGCAAATGAAAGGCATTCTTGATTTGGGTTCTACGGTGGACATTGGGAAGTACTTGGGCATCAAAATGATTCATGGTAGAAACTCGAGTCATAATTACTCTGAGCTACTCGAGAAGATCTAGAATTGTTTATCGGCATGGAAAAGCAAGCATCTCAATTTGGCAGGCAGAAGTACACTCATCAAATCAGTCACAACGGCTATTCCGGTGTATACAATGCACACAAACTGGCTCCCGGCCAAAGTGTGTGACGACTTCGACAGACTGAACCGTGATTTCCTTTGGGGCTCGAATGGGCAAAGTAGAAAGATTCACCTTGTGGGGTGGGATAAAGTTACCAAACGGAAGAAAGACGGAGGTCTTGGGATTAGAGAAGCTAGAAAGATGAATGTTGCTCTGTTAGCTAAATCGGGTTGGCGTATGGTGGAGCATGGATCGTTAATTTGGGAAGATGTTTTTCGGAAAAAATATCTCAAGCAAGATGAGATTTTTCACCATACTCCCAAACCCACGGCCTCTTCTCTTTGGAAAGGGTTACTAAGAGCTTTAAAGAAGTTGAAGAGAATTGCTTTTGGCGTATTGGAAATGGTGAGTCTGTCAATTGTTGGGATGACAGGTAGCTCAGGAAGCTTAAACTTCGAGACCTCGTAGAGGGGGATGTTGATCCAAACGAAACAAATATCAAAGTGTCATATTTGATCACGCCGAACGGGATTCAGAATTTGTCCTAGCTCTGCACCCCAATTATTCCAGCGGCTGCCCGACTCATCCGGGATACTCCAATCCCTTTTAGCCGGGACAAGCCAGACAAATGTATTTGGGGAGCTTCTTCAAACGGTAAGTTTAGCTGCAAATCGGCTTATGATTCTTTGAATGGATACTTGTTGAACCCTTTTCATCCTTCGAAGAAATGCAACTGGCTTTGGACATGTGGCTGTCCACACAAACTTCAAACCTTCATTTGGTTATGTAATCACGATAAATTGTTGACGAACGCTGTAACGCCCCGTAATTTTCGGTAATTTTGGAATTTATTCCGGAATTATGTTTTCTAATTCTTTTCTTGAATTTTCGTTCGAACTTTTGAATTTGTGAGGCGATTTCAAGTTTAGATCATATTTTTCCCCAAAATGATCTTTTATCCCGAAATGACCATATTGCCCTCGTTGCCTTAATATTTAATTATTTCCCTTCACTCTTATCTCTCCCTCTCACATTCACAAGAAGAAGAAGGAAGAAAAGGGAAAAAGAGAAGAATTATTGCCGAGCTCGTTCGAACCCGAATCCCGACCAATCAAACCCTTGTTTTCGACTACATGATCCTCGTTCCGTAGTCTCTTGGTACCTTCTTAACTTCATTTCAATTCGTTGCCTTGATTCTTGTTTCTTGGTAGTTTCTCGTTAAGAATTATTTGAGAATTATTTTTGGGTTTAATTGTAATTTTGGACTGATTGACATGAGAATCGTTTCTATATGTCTAGCATGATTGGTAGAACAATATACGTGAATTTAAGCATGGTTGATTGGTTAAGATTCGAATTAGGACGATTTTTGTGTTTAGTTCTCCTGTTCATACGCAGAACTTGATGCTCTGCATATTTGTTCCACACGGGCTTCACACACAGGGTTCTACAACCCCGTGTCACCCACACGGTCTTGAATCACGGGATGTAGCAACCCCATGCGGTCCGCATGGTGTTACCTCACGGGGTGAATCAACCCCATGTGCGCCAGTTTTGGATGCACACGGTGTTCCGACACAGGATTGAGGCCGTGTCTCAACTCCGTGACCATGCCTTAACCATTTCTGCAGCCTGAATCTACTGTCCATTTTGGACCAAAAATACTACTTTCTTCGTTTGACCTCGTTTTCGAAATCCGACTTCGCCATTAGCTTCATTAGGTTCTTAAACCTGTAAATACCGGGAGTAGAAATTTTTCCGACTTCGTTCGGGATAGGAATAGTACTTTTCCCGTTTAGGGCTTTTTAGCCATTTTTCGATGTTCGTTCATTTGATCTAGAATTTACATGATTACTTTGTTGTGATGTTTTGAGCATGAATGTAGAATTAAAATTGTGTTTAAGCATGTGTAATCTCATTTAATTATAAGTTTCATTTATTTACTTGAACGGCATTTTTGTGAGTACTTTAATAGAAGTCATGAATTAAATGCTCTTATTCGCTTTAATAGTGTCTTACAAGCTGAGCGTCGTGTTATTGTCTACATTGTATTCTCGTCTGTCAGTTTCAGGTTTTCCCTCGGGAGACACTTTCTTGAGTCTTGACTCTGAGTTTTCTAGGTGAGGATTACAAACGGTTTTCACTAGAGTAAGAATTCCTTTACTTTGCGAAACAACTTATCTCAATGCTTTATTATTTGGATTTTGACTTTTCAGCCTATCTTTTATATGATATTAGATATTTCGAGATATACATTAATGATTTCGATCAAACGCTTTGATATCAAACTCTATATGTACTATCTTTCGAAATTATCTTTCAATGAGACATAAAACCTATTTGCTTTTGAAGTAGGCTTTGGGTTTCGTACCGCTATTAGAATGGGTTTTTGTGTGTTGTGGATATTATTTAATTGCTTCCGCATCTCTCTGATTTACTGTTGTCGTTGTTGGACGTATTGCTGTTGTTGCCATTTATTTGTTCGAGTGAGTGCCGTTCGCTGGGATAGATTCTTGAGTAGGACGTCCTGTCATGCTTGAGAGTCTATTTCAGTGCGGGTGTGGTGCTCTTCTTCCCAGCCTTGTAGAGGGGCGCTACATTGAGTGGTATCAGAGAGGTTCTCGGAAGGAAACCGAAGGCTTCGCTATCTCGTCTATCTCGCATTCAGTGTCGTCTTGCATGGTGTCAGTTAGTGTCGGATCTGTAATTGACAAGTGTTTGTCGTTCTTGGTGCCGAAATTGTGAAATGATCATGGTTGGTTTCGTGACCTAATCGGCAATCTTTTATAATTTTTGTATTAAGGAAGATGTAACATGAGTTGATCCTAAGGTTCGATGTCGTGTCCGTCTGGTCTGGTCTCGTATAGATTGTTTGGCATTAGGATCGTGATTATGTGCCATGTATACTTAATGTAAATATCTGTGAATTATGTGGATTTCGATTAAGTGTGCTTCCTTGAGTTTATGAGATGTCATCTTGATGAAACATGCATTTATCCTGTTATTCAGATTTGTTTTCAGGAATGGCGTCTAAGAAGTCTCGCAAGGATCCACCACTACCGCCCCTGCAGATTGAGCCGAATCTTATGGGTACTTATCTTGGCGGAAGTGCGGAGATCGGCAAGGAGAGGAAAGTGTGTCGGAGTACGAAGCTCGATTTGCTTACAGTACTAGCTACTCGCCTAACATGGAACCGGATCAGAGATTAAGAGCAGCTAGGTTCATATCGGGATTGAGGCCCGAGTTTCACCGGATACTGATAAGTCCAGGCTGTTGTTCTTATACAGTAACAGTGGCTAGAGCTCTATAGGCAGAGTCACAGATGTGCGGGACTGCCAACGCAAACAGCTCTACGGATATGCAGAGTAGAGGGATTATCGAGAACAGAGTGGCTATAGAGAGTGGACCTTCAGGTTCTACATTTACCCCCTTGGTTATGGCACCTTCATCGACTGTGCCTAACGCCGACCCCGCGTCGACAGGTCGTCTCTTGCATTGTAGTTTCTATGGTAAAGATGATCATGTCTATTGGATTTGCAGGAAGAGATTGGGACTGTGTTTCCTTTGTGATAGCAGCGAGCATCATGTTCAGGAATGCCCTCTCGTGAAGAAGAAGGCCATGGGAAAAAAGGGTGGTAAGTGATCCTGATGATTCAGGATTTGTAAATAGGAAGGAGTATGAGTGCCGGTCCTGATGTTGATCCAGGATCTGCACAATCGGTTGTATTATCATAATAAAAGGATTTCCATAGACAAGAAGTCGCTCAAGTTGTGTACAGAGGATGAAGACTAGAATTAAAGTGAGTTAATAAGGGAAGCCGGAGTTGTCTCATCGAGAATTTAAAGAGGGGAAGAAGCAAGATGGATTTTTGTATTACTTGGTATAGGTATAATTCATTGCATATCATACATAATCATTCCCGTTTAACTATTATTTTATAAATTTCGCGTGGAATTGGTAATCTTGGATGCACCGTATTTAAATACCTACTTGAGATTAATTAGTAATTGGTTTTATTTGAATTTATACAAATTTTTGCATTTTTATTTAATTTTGATCTCTCACGGCCTGTCCACACGCCTTGTCTGAAGGCCGTGCGTCCGTTTTGCTCACGGGGTTTCCTCATGCCGTGTCTGAACCCCGTGACTGCCTATTTTCGTGTTTAAATGGTCAGTTTCATCATTCCCCTCTCTTTTTCTAGCGATTTTTGGCTCTCTTTTGCCTCTATTTATTTGCATTTTCTCCGGCTCGTATCTTGCAATCCATCCGGTGGATTTTCATCCTGTTTGGTAGGTACATTCTCCCCCATACCTAGTTTCATTGAGTTGGTATTTGGGTCATGTAGCGGGCGCCCCAAACGGGTAACGCACGCCCCGCACCGAGCCCCGACCCGGAGCCA
The DNA here is from genome assembly GCA_958496215.1 of Verbena officinalis. NCBI lineage: Eukaryota > Viridiplantae > Streptophyta > Magnoliopsida > Lamiales > Verbenaceae > Verbena > Verbena officinalis. The sequence goes on along the minus strand of OY292386.1, from coordinate 33,726,719 downwards.
AAATGGGATCCGACCCGAACCGAAACCCGGCGAACGGCAAGCATTTACTCAATCACTAGGCGGGGTTTTAAAAACAACGAAAAGACAGAGACGCGGAAGCAATATAAATAATCAAAGCAATAGAACATAATAAATACACAATTATTAAAGCCCACCAAGGCTAACGAAATTCAACTACATAATATCAAACGGGTTCGATACAGTATCCCGATAAATATAATAACGGGCTCAATAAATACATAATCCCGAATACAAATTAAATAAAATCCTAATATCCTAAAAATCTTAATTCATATCATACGGAAAGAGGAATATACATGAGAAAATAAATACAACTCTACGACGACGACGACGAATCCCGCCTAGTATCCTGAAACCAATATAGGGTGAGACAGAGAGGGTTAGTCAAACGACTAAGTGAGGAGGGAATAATAATGTATATAATAAAACGGAAATAAATCACCATTTTAAACTTAAAAGAAATCAACATAAAAGAAAAGTTTTCGTAATCGGGTGGTGATTTAACATAAAACATAACTTATCATATGACTCGGCGAGTCGAGCCCTGAACTCCAATATCCAAAACATAAAACCGGAAACCACCCTTATTCCTCCAATGTAGTCGGACTGCAAACCCGAACTACTCATAACATACTAGAATAACTCAGGTACTCAAAGGGCTGCCACTCCGGCCTCACCCCGAGCTCCCAAATGGAGGAAACCATAGGATTTACGCCGTAGACCCGACGTCTACCGACTTCGTCCTATCGCTCTTACTCCGGGCCCAAACGAACATGCATACATTTCATAACTCGCTTTTCAAAACATTTCGGGTTGGCCAAAAGACCGTTCGAGACATGACATATGCGAGGCCGAAGGCCAAAGTTCGCCTTAGAAAACAAAAGGTTTTACATGTCTCTTTCGTAAACATTTCAAAGTCTATACGTAGTACTTTTCATATCAAATCATTTTCGATAAATCAAATTAACATAATAATCATAAATATCTATTAAGTATATATATAAACGGTGTGAAAACAAAACATAAACGTGGCTTATTTTGGGAGAGGCTTATTTATATACATACGTAATAATACTGGAAACAGAAACGGAAAGCCTCACCTGGCTGCTATGCAAAATAAGAGCAAAAAGCTAGAACCGGCGCTACTCCACGAGAGTATCGTCTGCAAAAATACTAGGACACTATTTTTGTGTTATATATGGTAATCCTTTTAATATCTAAATGGGATCCGAAACCTCTTCCTATTTGTAAAAAAAAAAAGAAAGGGGGGGAGTTGTCTAATATCCTTTCTCCTCTCTTAGTTAATACTTCAAGGAGGCTTTGAATGAAAGAAGAAAAATGGATTCATGAAGGTTTAATTACTGAATCGCTTCCCAATGGCATGTTCCGGGTTCGGTTAGATAATGGAGATCTGATTCTAGGTTATATTTCAGGAAAGATACGACGTCGTTCTATACAGATACTGATAGGCGATAAAGTCCAAATTGAAGTCAGTCGTTATGATTCAACCAGAGGACGTATAATTTATCGACTCCCAAACAAGGATTCGAAAGATTAGGTCGTTTTTATTCAATACGACTCGAGATGAAAAATTCCAAGAAACTTATTTTCTACCAAGAAGTAGATTCAGAATTAAGATAAGGAATTACAAATATGAAAATAAGAGCTTCCGTTCGCTAAAGACGACGCACGGCTTATACGAAAATATTAAAACACATAGGAGCACGTTATACAATTAAATCAATCACTTAAGTTCAAATTCTCAAACGAAAACAGAGTAATTCATGCATTTAAAAATACAAATCAAGTCCAATCGCAACGAAACTTTACGGACATGCTTAAATTATCATAAAGGAGTATGCATTCGAATTTCGGGAAAATCGGACTTCACATGCAAAAGTTAGAAAATTTGTCGAAAACTTAAAACGCACTATTCACATACCCGAACATGTTGTAAATTTGTAAATCATGCAATTCATATCTATTTCATATTCGAATACACGAGCGAAGAAAGAATTCGGAAAAGGCGAGTCTCGGAGGGACCCGTAGTGTAAAATGTGCCCTGACTAACAGAAGGTCGGGGCACTGTGCGATCGGGCCACACGTCCTTGTGCACGGCCGTGTGCCGAGGCCGTGCACAATCAAGCAACGCACACGGCCTCATGCACACGGCCTCAAGGCCGTGTGCACAGCCCGTGCACCATCCCCAAACACGCACGGTCTCTTGCACGGCCGTGCAAGAGGCCGTGAACACCCACACGGGCTTGCCACACCCCGTGTGCATGGCCCGTGTGCGTAAAAATTGAGCAGAACATGCAGAACATCAAACCCAATACGCGAAAATCAATCCTAAATCAACATTAAATTGATTAATCATGCAAATCAATCCCTAATATTCACATATAATCATCTACAACATGTAATCTACATATAGCAACGATAAACACGAAAATCCATCCACAATTACTATCAAAATCATATAAAACCTAAATTATACAACTATTCACAAAAATGAGAAAAACGAAGTATAGAAGACATTAAACGAGAGAGTCGTTAGAAGCTTACTCGTAGAAAAGATCGCGAGGAATTCGTAGGCGTAAACGATTCGAAAATCCGTCGGGAAACGAAGTCGGGACGATCGATTGAAATCTCTTCCTTCTCTTTCTGTTTTTCCTTCTCTTTTCTTTTCTTTCTTTCCTTCTTGTTGTAGTGAACGAGAGAGATGAGGGAGGATGACTTAGTCAAATTAGTTGACTAGGGTTTAAAAGTCGAAGGGGCATTTTAGTAATTTCGCAAAATAAGTTTAAAAACTCACGTTGTCCAAATAATACGTAATTACAGTCAAAATTCATATAATTAAACGCACATTGACAATTAGTGATTTAAATATCAAAATTCACTCATTTACGAAATTATCCTAATATCTTAGAATAAATATCAAATTAAAATAATAATTTGCATAATTACTCGATTAAAATATACCGAATTGAAAAATCGGATTTTCGGGTCGTTACAGGTCAATCCGCGAACCCGATCCACACGAATCTGAAGCCCGAAGTTGCACCCGCCAAGTGTTCGACGAAAGTGCTAAAAGAGAATTTTTTTTCATATTCTCACCAAATTAATTCCAAGTGATGGAAAATGAACGAGAGCTTCGTGGAGGACGTCGAGGTGGAGCTAGACCACCTGTAGCAAACCCGGAAGGCTACGCCATGGAATTTGCGGATGACGAGCAACAATCCTTGTAACGACCAGAAATTTCGGATTTATTCCGAAATAAAATTTTATTCGCGCCAAAAGCTTTTCGTGAGAATATTTAGTATCACGAATAAGTTTTATCCACGAACCCGCCTTTTAACCGAAACTCCCTATTTTATCCCGACTCCATTTAATATCCCTTTTTCACACATACCCCTCTTATATTCCTTATTTCACTTAAACCTATATCATTTGAGAAAGAAAGAAAGAGAAGAAGGAAGAGAAGGAGAAAAGGAGATAGAAGGAGGAGAAGGAAGAATCGATCCCCCCCCCCCCCCCCCCCCCCCCCGTGCTCGTTTCTCATCGGATCGACGCGCCGTAAACAACTACGAGTTCCTCTCGATCTCCTCTACCGGTAATCCTTTTATCCCATTTCATTCCGTCATTTCCTTGTTGCGATTTCGTGAATTTTATATAAAATTTTATAGTTTTAGGATTTTCGTGTTTAGGAAGATTTACTTGGCCATTTTGCGTAATTCTTGGATCTATGTGTAGCTTATGTGATATATATGATTATATGTGAGAATTAGCATGTTTTATGGTGTAATTTACGAGATCTATGAATTTATATGTTGAACCCGCGTGAGTGTTCGCGACCTGCTGCTGGTCTGCACTCAGTTGATCTGCATGGGCTCTTGCACGGTCTTGCCAAGACCGTGCGTTGGCTCGTGCGTAACCCTCTTGACCAGCACGGGCTTGAGCCCGTGCATGAGCCCGTGCGTAGGCCGATTTGCAGCTGCACGGTCTTGGCAGCGTGCTCAAGACCGTGCGCGAGCCTGTGCACCTTTATTTGTGCTTGCACCGGCCTGCCAAGCCCGTGCGCTGGCCAGTGCAACATACTTAGTGGATTTTCCAGCCTTTTCCTTTCTTGCACTTCGGGAATTGGGTCAACCCCACCTATTTAAATGTTGACCTTTCGCATACGACCTCCAAAAATCAATCCGATTTCACCTATAGATTCCTTGAGCCTCAAGATTTAATATTTTACATAGTTTGCAATATATCCAACCCTATTTGACCATCATTTGACACTTTTGCTGGTGTGGGGATTTTATCCCCCTTTCCCGTTTCTTATCCGTTCGATCCCGTTTTCGCGATAGAGCTTCGTTATATTATTTTAAGCATGTCTATGTGCCCTAATTGTGTTTAAGCATGCCTTTACTATTTATTATCTATGTTCTTTCATTATTTAGAATTACATTAATATTCCTTTAATTGTTGTGTTGTACTTTGTATATCTTTATATGTTTAATTGATTAACTTTCCATATTGCGTTTATTGCATGGTTTGAGTCCTATATGAATTGTCGTGCGTCATTGTTGTCTTGTGTCTTGCCTTTCATATTGTCGGTCTCGTTTTCATCCTCTAGGCCCTGTGTATTACAGGTGGGACCAACGAGGGAGAAACTTGACTACCGCTTGCTTCCATACTGTCGTGTCGAGCCAGGTAAGGGTTTAAACTGTTTTCAACTGGAGTAAGAACATAGTTACATAGGTTTGCAAAATAATTATTATCCCGCCCTTTTCTTACTGCTTGTTGTACTGTCTTTATTATTTCCTTATGTGCTTAGCCAAATGTTTTGATAGCAAAACCTATGCATCTATAAAATGATTTAAAATGCTTTCAACTAGAGACAAGTAACTTATTTGTTTTAAAAGTAACCATTTGATCTCTGAAGCACTTATAAGTAATGTCGTTAGGGACATCCGTTAGCATGCTCCCGAAGCGTATGGCGCTTATGAGTATTTGTTAGATCGTTACATCATCTTTTCGAATGGCCCCTTTGGCCATCCAAACTGTTATTGATTTCAATGCGAGCCCTGGACTGAATAATGATTTGGGCCCGAAGTATACAGGAGGTAAGCCTGGAGACGAGCGTCTAGGACAAATCCCGATGTATACTTCTATGCGTGTTGACTTAGGCCGGTTAGGAGGTTGACTAGCCTAAATTGATGCGAACGGTGATGCTAACCGCGTCTCCTTAATTCACTGTACGGTGGTGCTAATCGCGTCTCCTTAAATTCTGATTGGATCACGACTTTCGGTGGTGGAGTACTTGACTACGTGTTTGCATGATTTTCATGAATGAGAGTTATAAGGAGAAGGCTCGTTCTCGCTGGGACATAATATTGCATGACATATTGCATTATTTACTTGTCTAATTGGTTTACGGCTTTCGTTACAAGTCGAAGCACATTCCGGTTTTCTTCATTTAGCATATGTATTTCCCTATATATATATAAAACCCGGAAGCATAACTCAAACTTGCCCAACTTGAGCCTCCTTTATTGTTCAAACTATTTAGTTGAATTACGAGCCGTATTTACTTATCATTTCCAACTGACTTATATCATGCTTTTCGAACTCATAATGGCCTCGTGACTCAACTAATATCCTTTCAATTTATCGGCTTGACATTATGTGCAAATGATTTTATAGGATCCGGTTCGTCACCCATTTTGTGTTTTCAAAGTAAGCCGAACCGAGTGTTACTTTGTGTTGTTTTGTAACTTATATCGTTATTTATATTCATTCCCAAAATGAGCAACTTTCACTACTTTTGGTTTTAAAAGATAAACGACGAACTGTGATCAAACCCCTTACTGAGTATCCTTTATACTCATCCCTTCTATTTTGGTTCTTGCTTCAGGTAGACAGGTGGTGACGTCACCTATCATGTCAGTCGGCATCAGCAGGTCTAGATAGGCTCAGTCTCGTTGTCTGGTTTGTCTTGTCAGTGGTCCCAACAACCATCGAGTCTTGATTTATTGTATTTAATTACTTTCGTACCCCCTTTACTGCTTTATTTACTTCATGTATTTTATGTGCCCCTGATGTGGGATAGTTGAAGATATCTAGGATTGCACAGGGTAGGCTAGTTGAGCCATGGATGGCACTATCTGTTTATGAATCTTCTGTATCTTGAATTACAAATGTTTATTTGATATTATGTTAGCCTCGTAGGCTTCTATGGAATTTATTTCTTTTCCTTTTAAATCACTTCCGCATTGCTCTGCATGGTTATGGTTGTTGCTGGGATGTTGTCGCTGTTGCCGATGGTTATTGCTTGAGTGTCGTTCGCCAGAGTGGGTTTTTGAGTTCAGGCCCCTCGCTGAAGCTCGAGAGTCCATTTCGGTGCGGGTGTGGCGTTCCTTCTTCAAGGGGCGCTACAATCCTCCTTAGATGCGAGTTTTTAAGCTCTCTCAAGGTCACTCCTTTCCCAGATGATCCCGAGTTGCCCGTTGGGATTTACTTCCGAGCATTCAACCAACCGCATACATTGTCTTACAGGCGGTTGTCTCAGCATTTCCATTTGGATGTCGATGCTATCAGAGCACGTACACAGAGGTGGAGCAAAGCATCAGCGTGGAGACGTGTTTCCACTTCAGATGAGTATTTTAACTCTAGAGTGTCAAAGGCTACTGCTCTCGTTACCACACAACTGAGGGTTATGCACCGACTTGTTTCACGGTCCATTCTGGCTAGAGGAGAAAGCCCCAGAGCTGTGAACACTTCAAATTTGCTCCTATTGAACTACATGAACCGAGGAGCTAGGGTTAATCCTATCTCTATGTTTATTGATCACCTGATTCACACCACCACTCGCTCGAAAGGCGAGATCAGAATAGGCTCCTTTATTACTTCAATACTGGAGTGTGCCGCTGTGGAGGGACTGGAGGCTCAGGTTCACGCAGGAGGTCCGAGCATGATAGGCTATAAGACCCTAGCTCAGATGGGTATCTGCACAAAGGGACCGCGTAGGAGAGATCCCTACGTTCTTGTAGCCGGTTTACACCTAGGAGAGGATGCCGGTGATGACGCGAATGTTGAGCAGCAGGATCAGGAACAGTAGGATCAGGAGGAACAGGTTCAGGAGCAGGTTCCGGAGCAGGTCCAGGAACAGGCTCAGCACATTTTTCATCAGCTCAGGGAGCTGGATATAGCACTGCTAGGATCTTCACAGGCTGGAGGATCCACCACAGATCATGGACCCATCGATTTGCAGCAGTTTTACACCAAGTTCACTGACTATCGTCAGTTGAACGACTCACGTTTTACTCAGCTGCAGAGGCAGATTGACAAGTGCCATGATATTCAGCGCTTCTATCTCGAGAGTCAGTTTACTGAAATCCAGTGCTCGCTTTAGAGGACGATCACCGACATGCAGATGTCGCTCGCCGACAAGCTTGATCGTCATTTCCATCGTGGTCCCGATGCGCCAGGACCTTAGTTATCCTCTGTTTTTCTTATTGTTATTCGATTTGCGTCGCTAGTTAGTGTTTTAAATGATTCCCGTATTTTGTATGACTTAACCTAATTGGGGATATTTTGTAAGAACTTAACTGCTATTAAATGTTCTATGAATGTTATGATTAACTGTTTTCATTTCGTTCGTTATTCGTTTATATGTAGACTTTCTTTTGATTATACTCTCTTTAATAACTCTGTAGATCGGAGGAGAATCTGAGGACAGATTCTTTTAAAGAGGGGAGTATTGTAACGCCCCGTAATTTTCGGTAATTTTGGAATTTATTCCGAAATTATGTTTTCTAATTCTTTTCTTGAATTTTCGTTCGAAGTTTTGAATTCGTGAGGCGATTTCTAGTTTAAATCATATTTTTCCCCAAAATGATCTTTTATCCCGAAATGACCATATAGCCCTCGTTTCCTTAATATTTAGTTATTGCCCTTCACTTTTATCTCTCTCTCACACATTCACAAGAAGAAGAAGGAAGAAAAGGGAAAAAGAGAAGAATTCTTGCCGAGCTCGTTCGAACCCGAATCCCGACCAATCGAACCCCTATTTTCGACTACGTGATCCTCGTTCTGTAATCTCTTGGTACCTTCTTAACTTCATTCCCATTCGTTGCCTTGATTCTTGTTTCTCGGTAGTTTCTCGTTAAGATTTATTTGAGAATTATTTTTGGGTTTAATTGTAATTTTGGACGGATTGACATGAGAATCGTTTCTATATGTCGAGCATGATTGGTAGAAAAATATACGTGAATTTAAGCATGGTTGATTGGTTAAGATTCGAATTAGGACGATTTTTGTGTTTCGTTCCCCTGTTCAGACGCAGAACTTGATGCTCTACATATTTCTTCCATGCGGGCTTCGCACACAAGGTTCTACAACCTTGTGTCACCCACACGATCTTGAATCACGGGGTGTAGCAACCTCATGCAGTCCGCACGGTGTTACCTCATGGGGTGACTCAACCCCGTGCGCGCCAGTTTTAGACGCACACGGTGTTCCAACACAAGGTTGAGGTCGTGTCTGTAACGACCCAAAATTCCAGAATATATTCTCGGAATAATTATTCGACATTTCGTTGAATTTTATATGAAAAGATTAGCTTCGTTAGCTAATTTTAAGTTATTTAATTTAATTCCCTATCCTCAACCATTTATAATTACATTTTCCACCCCTCGAAATTAATCTAATATCTAAACGAACCCACACCCCCTTGAAACACCTTTGCACCATCTTGAACACACCCACACTACCTTGAACACACTTACACCCTCTTGTGCACACTCTCTTGCACACTCTTGAACACACCAAAAATCGAGAGAGAGAGAAGGAGAGAAAGAGAAATTCCGTTCCGTATCCGTCGCTCGATCAATCGAAATTCCGAGACCAAATATACGATCCTCATTCAATTCTGTACCGGTAATCTTCTTTCCCTATTTCGATTCACCCATTAAATCCTCCTATTTTCTAGTTTATATATTGAAGTGAATAATTGATAATTTGATGAATTTGTAGGTTAGAGTTTACCATTTTTAGTGTAGTTCGAATCAAATGGTAGCTATTAATGTATACAATGCATGAGTGTGACTTTATATGTTTATTTTAGCTATAGAATCCACCCTAGTTGATTTTAGGATGAAACCCTCGTGAGAAACCTTGAAATCGCGTTTCTGCAACAGTTAGATAGAACCACACGGTCCAACGCATGGTCTTGGCAAGACCGTGCGCCAGACCGTGCGCAACACTTTTATCTTGCACCGGCCTGCGCACGCTGGTGCGCAAGCCCGTGTGCGCTTGTTTCAGCTTGCACGGTCTTGAGTGCATGCTCAAGACCGTGCACAAGGCCGTGCGTTAGGCCGTGCGAATGCCTTAACCAAATTTTCAGCCTTTTTCCTTAGTTGCTCACGGTAATGGGGTCAATTGGCCAAAAATAAAAGTTGACTTTTTGCATACGACCCCCTAAAATCGAGCCGTTTTCACCTATAGCTTCCATATGATTCAAGGATGAATATTTTGTAAAGTTTTCAAAATTCCGACCTCGTTCGGACCTTGAATCGAGCCTTTTTCGTTTAGGGCTTTTTCCCCAATTTTTGAATGTCGTCCGAAAAATTCGAAAATCGCATGAGTGCTTCTTTATAATATTATAAGCATGAATGTGCAATTAGAATTTCAATTGAGCATGTTTAGCATCGTTAATTACATATTTTCCGTCTAATTGATTTAATTGCATTTTAATTGTAAATTTAATTGCTACATGACGTTTATTGGTTATTCATGTGTTGTAGTCTTCGTGAGTCGTTGTCGTGTCTTGTCTTAATTGGTTCTTGTCGTCTAATAGTTTCAGGCCATCTTTTCAAGGCATAGCTTGGGTTGTCTTGTTGTTTTCGTGCTTCCAGGTGAGGGTTTTAAAATCCTTTCAAACGGAGTAAGAATTTCTTTTAAATTATTGCGAACTACCCTTATGTGCTCATCTTGCTTTGATTTCCTTTCTCGTATACCTATTAGATATTTAATCTATATTTTCATGATTTTATAACAAATGTTTTGATATTAACTTGTATATATAGGTATCTCTAAATCATTTTGTTTTCAAAGGGCAAGAAAACTCTTTCCTTTACGTGACGGTTTAACTTAGGATTTACCCCCTTTGTCATCATATACACTTGCCTAAATGCCCTTTTGGCCTTAACTTATAATGTTCTTCAAACGCAAGCAAAGATAATGTATTGTTATTTAAAATGGGCCCGGGATGGTATCCGGAGGTTGCATCTGGGGACGAGCGTCCAGGGTGTAATCCGAGGTGCTTTTCCCAAAATTAAGCGTCCATCGTGGCCCGTCAGGAGTTGATAGCCACGGTTGGGAGTGATGGTGGGCGTTGCATTCGTTGCACGTTTTCCTAAGATTCAACAGTCGCCCGGGGTAGTGCCTCTGGGGTCGGACACCGGTGATGGAGTTTACTGAACTTGAGGGGGTTATAAGGAGGAACAGGCCCATTCTCGCTGGGATATTACTTGCTTCCATTTATGCTTTATTATTACTGCTTATTGTTGTCGTGTATGCAAGTCGATGCACGATCCGGATTTTCTTCAATTATGCAAATGTAATTTCTTATATATATATAATCCAAACCCAGAAACATGGCTCGTACTTGTTCCCTCTTTTCCCTCACTGAGTATCTTTTATACTCACCCCCACTATTTTGATTCTTACTTCAGGTTGACAGGTGGCGTTGTCACCTCTCATGTCGGTTGGCAACAGCGGGTCGTAGGTCTTGGTATTCGTGTCCTTTGGTAATTGTCAGTAGTGTCCAACAACAGTCTGTCTTTTATTATTAAATTTTTTTGTCAGTAGAAATGGATATATTAATGATGATTGATATTCGATGATGTGATGGATATTTGTTGAGCATTGACTTGTTAATTATGTATTTGTTGGAATATTGACTTATGTTAATTATTGCCCCGTGTGGCTTTGCATGTTTAATTGATATATATAATTTATAGCTTACGCACTCTGTTATCTCTGTTGGTTTTCGTTGTTGGACTAGGTACGTTGTTGCCGGTATAGATTGAGTGCTTGCCGTTCGCCGGGATGGATTTTTAAATGGGGTACATCTACCTCGTTTGGGAGTTCGTCTCGGTGCGGATGTGGTGTCCTTTCTCCAACTACGGAAAGGGGCGCTACAGTCAGTGGTATCAGAGCCTAGGTTCCCGAAAAGGAACCGAAAGCTCTAGTATCTCGTCTGTCTTGTCTTTTGTGTCTTTTGAATTGTGTCAGTTCATGTCGAGTTCGTGTTTTGACGAGTGTTCGTCTTATCTTGGTGCTTAAAATTGTAGACGATTACGGTTGGCTTAATTAACCGAATGGCAATCTTTTATGAATTTTTGTACTAAGGAAGATGCAACGGGAGTCGATTGTGGAACTCTTTGTGTGTTTTACTTGGTTTGGTCTGTCGTAGTTGTGTGTCGATAGGATTTTCATTGGGTGTCGAGCATGCTTTATGTGTTTATAAATTATTGGCATCATTTCTCACAAGACATGCACCTATTTTGCCAAATAGTTGTGAACGCAGGTATGCCGCGCAAGAAAGCTCGATCAGATCCGTCACTACCCCCACTCCAGACTACGCCAGGATCATCGTACCCGTATCCGACGGGAGAGATAGAAATAGCTCAGGGAGGAGAGAGCGTGACAGAATACGAGGCCAGATTTTCCTACATGACTAACTACTCTCCTAACCGGGAGTCAGACCAAAGGTACAGAGCCGCAAGATTTATATGCGGGTTGAGGCACGAAATCCGCCAAGTGCTCATAGGACTCGACCGCTGTTCTTATGCGGAGGCTGTCGGCCGAGCTTTGCGAGCTGAAGCAGAATTTGAAATGAGAGCTAGAGATGCTCGATTGATTACCTTAGAGAACCGGCCACATGAAACTGTAACTCCAGTGGTCGTCCGCACGACTTCTCACAAAGAAGGAACCACGACTAGCGGGTTCAGCGGGAGTATCATCCTCTGCACTCATTGCCAGAAGCCGAACCACGTCGCCGAGAGGTGTAGAAAGAGACTTGGGCTGTGCCTCATTTGTGGTGCCGCCAATCACCTTGTCGACCAATGCCCCAACAAGAAAAAGGGTAATTGAAGGAGTCGAGGAACTACCGAGATCGAGGGATCGAAGGATGAAAAAAATAAATAAATAAAGGGCGAGACTGGACTTCGTCTCTCGGAATAAAGGTACCGTGCATGTTCATAACATTCATAATTTCTCGTCTTTTAATTTATTAATTGCGCGATAGTATGTTTTATTGTTTAATTAAACTCCGAGTTTAATCCGGGGTGTTTTAGTAATTTTTGCGCATTTTAATTCGACTCAGGGGTGCTTGCACGCCCCAACGCACGGTCTTGGTCAAGACCGTGCGGCCCAGCTCAAGACCGTGCAGACCAGTTCAGCGTTTAAACCGCTAAACCGGCCGAACCGCCCCACACGGGCCAGCGCACGCCCGTGCGTCAGGCTGTGCGTGCCCCTTCGCCCATTTAAACCTCTTTTTCGCGAGCAGAAGCAACAGAAACTCAATTCTCCCCTTTTCTCTCTCGTTCTAGCAGCAGAAACCTCAATTTTTCCCCCAATTTCATCCTTCCAACTTTGCAAGCCTATAACTTTCAATTCGTCCGGTGGATCTTCGTAATTTTTGGAAGGTACATAACCGGCATTGCACTCTTTCATTAGTTGGTTTTTGGGGACGATCCGCTGAGTTGATCATACACAAATCGCCACCTAAAATACTCGCCCGCCAAGCGTTCGACAAAATTCCCGAGTGAGGAATTTCACCAAATTCAACCCAACAATCCTCAAACAACCTTCTTACATGGCCGCCGAAGGTTCTCGATGAAGGAGGAGGCGAGATGACACTCCATCCCCACTTCCATTTAATGTGGATATTTCAAATCCCTTCCAAGCCAAGATATTTAGATGGATGCACGAACGCCCGGTTTTCTCTACCAAGTTCCTCGATATAGAAGCATTGGGGAATTTGGGACTTGGCGACGGTATCGCTCGGTACATTGAAGACGTGGGGTGGACCACATTCTTGGATATGAGAAAGAATTCGTATCCCCGGCTTGTCTACAAATTCATTGCAACACTTCAAATAATTCCCCACGAAGACGACGCCGAGCTACCTTTCAAGATAGAGTTCCGAGCTTTCAACGAGGATTATGAGCTCACTCTCCGACAATTAACGGTACATTTTGGGCTACCCATTCGGGGAATGATAAGCCGAGACGTGGGTTGGTCCGAGGCCGAGGCTTGGAGAAATGTCTCCACTTCTAGGAGGCCCTTCCAACAAGGGAAATCGAAGGCAACCGACCTCCGTGATTCCGCCTTAAGGACTTTTCATCGATTCCTCTCATGCACCGTCTTTGCTAGAAGAGATAGCTACGGTTCGATCAACATTGAGGAACTTTATGTCTTGGATTGCGCGGTCCGAAGGCAAGCAGTCAATGGCATCATGTTCTTCCTTCGATATGTGGAGTATGTAGGCACCCGGCCAAAGGGAGAAATCAGAATTGGGTCCTACATCACCGCGATCCTCGAGTGTGCCGGCGTGACCGGCATGGATCGAATGGCCCCGGCAGGAGCCGAGGATTCGACAATTTCTTACAAGCAATTCGCCCAGATGAAACTTTGCAGGAAAGTTAGAGGGCGACACGGTAGATATGTACCGATGACGGTAGAGGAAGCCGCCGCTGAGAGTGACGATGATGTCGAAGAGGACATCCGAGCAGGAGGTCAACCTGAAAGGGATCGACAAGAAATTGAGGAGCAAATGCTAGAACAATTATACGAAGCAGGAGGCTTCGATCCTCAACAGGTCCCGTATGTACCTGACCCTCCTAGAACCGAAGAGGCTCACTTCCAGCCGAGCTTCGACGACTACCCGACTCAGCACCAGGCTGGATCCTCACAATGGGATAAGCTAAGTGAGCAGCAGTGGACTCAGTACCAACAATCGGAGTCGGAGACCCGAAGCCGATGGGAGACCGATAGGTGGACGGTTTGGGAAAACCGCTTCACAAGCTTCGCGGAGCAGACTACCGAGCGACTGAACCAACAGTCAGCCAACCTGTGGGAGATCAGACTCGAGGCTCAACGCAACCACACTGAACTCCGGGAGCATATTTCCGACCTCGAGAGGTCTATCACTGAGCAGCTCGCTAGCTATCTGAGCCGTCTTGGCATGCCGTCTAGTTCTGGAGCATCCGATTCTTAGTCGGCATCATTTTCCTCTATTTCTCGTCATTTTCGTTTTAATTGTAATTTGATTTTTATTTGAACTATTATGTATGGACTATGCGTTAAATGCTTAATTGAATTTAACTATTAATTGTTCATTTTAATTAATTGCCTGTGTATTAATTGCGCGATTTTTGTTTGAATAACTTTTAAATGCCGTAATATACTCCCTTAATCAACCCCGAGGTTCGGAAGAGAATCTGAGGACAGATTCTTTTGAAGGGGGGAGTATTGTAACGACCCAAAATTCCAGAATATATTCTCGGAATAATTATTCGACATTTCGTTGAATTTTATATGAAAAGATTAGCTTCGTTAGCTAATTTTAAGTTATTTAATTTAATTCCCTATCCTCAACCATTTATAATTACATTTTCCACCCCTCGAAATTAATCTAATCTCTAAACGAACCCACACCCCCTTGACACACCTTTGCACCATCTTGAACACACCCACACTACCTTGAACACACTTACACCCTCTTGTGCACACTCTCTTGCACACTCTTGAACACACCAAAAATCGAGAGAGAGAGAAGGAGAGAAGAGAAGGAGAAAGGGAGAAGAAGAATGAGAGAAAGAGAAATTCCATTCCGAATCCGTCGCTCGATCAATCGAAATTGCGAGACCAAATATACGATCCTCATTCAATTCTCTACCGGTAATCTTCTTTTCCCATTTCGATTCACCCAATAAATCCTCCTATTTTCTAGTTTTTATATTGAAGTGAATAATTGATAATTTGATGAATTTGTAGGTTAGAGTTTACCATTTTTAGTGTAGTTCCGATCAAATGGTAGCTATTAATGTATACAATGCATGAGTGTGAATTTTATATGTTGATTTTAGCTATAGAATCCACCCTAGTTGATTTTAGGATGAAACCCTCGTGAGAAACCTTGAAATCGCGTTTCTGCACCTGTTAGATAGAACCACACGGTCCAACGCACGGTCTTGGCAAGACCATGCGCCAGACCGTGAGCAACACTTTTATCTTGCACCGGCCTGCGCACGCCGGTGCGCAAGCCCGTGCGCGCTTGTTTCAGCTTGCACGGTCTTGAGTGCGTGCTCAAGACCGTGCACAAGGCCGTGCGTTAGGTCGTGCGAATGCCTTAACCAAATTTTCAACCTTTTTCCTTAGTTGCTCACGGTAATGGGGTCAATTGGCCAAAAATAAAAGTTGACTTTTTGCATACGACCCCCTAAAATCGAGCCGTTTTCACCTATAGCTTCCATATGATTCAATGATGAATATTTTGTAAAGTTTTCAAAATTCCGACCTCGTTCGGACCTTGAATCGAGCCTTTTTCGTTTAGGGCTTTTTCCCCAATTTTTGAATGTCGTCCGAAAAATCCGAAAATCGCATGAGTGCTTCTTTATAATATTATAAGCATGAATGCGCAATTAGAATTTCAATTGAGCATGTTTAGCATCGTTAATTGCATATTTTCCGTCTAATTGATTTAATTGCATTTTAATTGTAAATTTAATTGCTACATGACGTTTTTGGTTATTCATGTGTTGTAGTCTTCGTGAGTCGTTGTCGTGTCTTGTCTTAATTGGTTCTTGTCGTCTATTAGTTTCAGGTCGTCTTTTCAAGGCATAGCTTAGGTTGTCTTGTTGTTTTCGTGCTTCCAGGTGAGGGTTTTAAAATGCTTTCAAACGGAGTAAGAATTTCTTTTAAATTATTGCAAACTACCCTTATGTGCTCATCTTGCTTTGATTTCCTTTCTCGTATGTCTACTAGATATTTAATCTATATTTTCATGATTTTATAACAAATGTTTTGATATTAACTTGTATCTATAGGTATCTCTAAATCATTTTGTTTTCAAAGGGCAAGAAAACTCTTTCCTTTACGTGACGGTTTGACTTAGGATTTACCCCCTTTGTCGTCATATACACTTGCCTAAATGCCCTTTTGGCCTTAACTTATAATGTTCTTCAAACGCGAGCAAAGATAATGTATTTTTATTTAAAATGGGCCCGGGATGGTATCCGGAGGTTGCATCTGGGGACGAGCGTCCAGGGTGTAATCCGAGGTGCTTTTCCCAAAATTAGGCGTCAATCGTGGCCCGTCAGGAGTTGATAGCACGGTTGGGAGTGATGGTGGGCATTGCATTCGTTGCACGTTTTCCTAAAATTCAACAATCGCCCGGGGTAGCGCCTTTGGGGTCGGACACCGGTGATGGAGTTTACTGAACTTGAGGGGGTTATAAGGAGGAACAGGCCCATTCTCGCTGGGATATTACTTGCTTCCATTTATGCTTTATTATTACTGCTTATTGTTGTCGTGTATGCAAGTTGAAGCACGATCCGGATTTTCTTCAATTATGCAAATGTAATTTCTTATATATATATAATCCAAACTCGGAAACGTGGCTCGTACTTGTTCCCTCTTTTCCCTCACTGAGTATCTTTTATACTCACCCCCACTATTTTGATTCTTACTTCAGGTTGACAGGTGGCGTTGTCACCTCTCATGTCGGTTGGCAACAGCCGTAGGTCTTGGTATTCGTGTCCTTTGGTAATTGTCAGTAGTGTCCAACAACAGTCTGTCTTTTATTATTAAATTATTTTGTCAGTAAAAATGGATATATTAATGATGATTGATATTCGATGATGTGATGGATATTTGTTGAGCATTGACTTGTTAATTATGTATTTGTTGGAATATTGATTTATGTTAATTGTTGCCCCGTGTGGCTTTGCATGTGTAATTGATATATATAATTTATAGCTTCCGCACTCTGTTATCTCTGTTGGTTTTCGTTGTTGGACTAGGTACGTTGTTGCCGGTATAGATTGAGTGCTTGCCGTTCGCCGAGATGGATTTTTAAATTGGGTACATCTACCTCGTTTGGGAGTTCGTCTCGGTGCGGATGTGGTGTCCTTTCTCCAACTACGGAAAGGGGCGCTACAGTGTCTCAACGCGTGACCATGCCTTAACCATTTCTGCAGCCTGAACCTACTGTCCATTTTGGACAAAAAATGCTACTTTCTTCGTTTGATCTTATTTTTGAAATCCGATTTCGCCATTAGCTTCGTTAGGTTCTTATACCTTTAAATACCCATAGTAGGAATTTTTCCGACTTCGTTCGGGATAGGAATAGTACTTTTCCCATTTAGGGCTTTTTAGCCATTTTTCGATGTTCGTTCATTTGATCTAGAATTTACATGATTAATTTGTTGTGATGTTTTGAGCATGAATGTAGAATTTAAATTGTGTTTAAGCATGTGTAATCTCATTTAATTATAACATTTCATTTATTTATTTGAACGGCATTTTTGTGAGTACTTTAATAGAAGTCGTGCGTTAAAGTCGAGCATCGTGTTATTGTCTTACATGGTATTGTCATCTATCAGTTTCAGGTTTTCCCTCGGGAGACACTTTTTTGAGTCTTGACTCCGAGTTTTCCAGGTGAGGATTACAAACGGTTTTCACTAGAGTAAGAATTCCTTTACTTTGCGAAACAACTTATCTCGATGCTTTATTATATGGATTTTGACTTTTCAGCCTATCTTTTATATGATATTAGATATTTCGAGATATACATTAATGATTTCGATCAAACTCTTTGATATCAAACTCTATATGTACTATCTTTCGAAATGATCTTTCAATGAGACATAAAACCTATTTGTTTTCGAAGTAGCCTTTGGGTTTTCGTACCGCTACACAAATGTCTCAAAAAGGCTCGTTTGGCCATAACGTAGGTAATGATTTGAAAAGCAAAAAAATGACAATGTTAATGATTTGTAAAATGGGCCCGGTGATTATATGGAGGGTGAGACCCGGAGACGGGTATCTAGGGTAATAAGATCCCGAAGTATAATTTCCAAATTGTAAATTCTAATGAGAGACCAGTCGGTGGTTGGCTAGTCTTTCGTTAGGGTGATGGTGATCATTGCATTCGTTGCATGATTTTCCTAAAGTTCTTATCCTGAACACGTTGAATTTCGGGTAGCCTCGGAGTTTGACAAATGGTGGAGAAGTATTTATTGAATGTGGCGATATAAGGAGGATAAGGGCCCGTGCTCACCGGGACATTTATGTTATGTATTTGTTAAATGTTTTAAGAATTTCTTAGTTGAATTGTGAACCTCGACTTTTAATTTAACGTTTATTCTAATTTAGATTGTTTAAACGGGTTTACAAGTTAACTAGGATAGCCTTTACTATCAGCTCGAATTATGTGATTAAATGGTTTCAAAAGGATTCGTTCGTCGAGATGGATTTCGTTTTAAAATGAGCTGAACTGGCGTATCGCACTTTCTTATGAAGTCTTACAAACTTCTCTAACTCTTTCTTAAAATGTGTAGCATTCCAACTCTTTTGCTTTTAAAATTTTAAAGATGAACGGTGATCCACTACTATATTATAGCTCCTCACTGAGTATCTTTTATACTCATCCTCTCGTTTTAATTCTTGCTTCAGGTGTTGTCAGGCAGAAAGGTGGCAGTGTCACCTTAGAGGTTGGTTGGCAGCAGCATGTCTAGATGTGTTTCGTGTCAGTTTGGTTAGTCAGTGTCCAATAACAGTCTTGTCTTTTGATGACGATTTCTTGCTTATCACTTCTGTTGTAGTTGAAAGAATTGAAGATGTGTGGTTTGTTTATCTATGACAGATGATTATATGATGTAGTAGTTAAGCCCGAGGTAGCGTTTATGTATCTGAACTGAATACGTGGTTTAATTATGCCATGAATGGACTTTTTTGTGTTATGGATATTATTTAATTGCTTCCGCATTTCTCTAATTTACTGTTGTCATTGTTGGACGTATTATTGTTGTTGCCATTTATTTGTTCAAGTGAGTGTTGTTCGTTGGGATAGATTCTTGAGTAGGACGTCCTGTCATGCTTGAGAGTCTATTTCAGTGCGGGTGTGGTACTCTTCTTCCCAGCCTTGGAGAGGGTCTACAAACGCTCTGAGGTTTGATCGCATATTGCGTCTGTGGGCAATTGCACTAGATGCAATGGCGGTAGAGAAGATATTCGACACATCCTTTTGACTTGTTTTAAAGCTCATCGAACTTGGGAACACATCATTGCTCCGACCGAGTTTTTCGAGTTCCTCGTTGTGGACTGTAATGTCCCACATCGGTTTGGTAAGGAGAACGAAACCCCTTTATAAGTGGGTTGAAACCTTACCTGGTATACGCGTTTTAAAGCCTTGAGCGGGGCGCACTGGGCCATCGAGCCTGGTGGCTTTCCAAAGAGGACAATATATGCTTGCCGGGCTGACCTTGGGCTGTTACAAATGGTATCAGAGCCAGTGCCGGTAAGGCCGTTGTGCCAGCAAGGACGCTGGGCCCCCAAGGGGGGTGGATTGTAATGTCCCACATCGGTTTGGTAAGGAGAACGAAGCCCCTTTATAAGTGGGTTGAAACCTTACCTGGTATACGTGTTTTAAAGCCTTGAGGGGGCGCACTGGGCCATCGAGCCTGGTGGCTTTCCAAAGAGGACAATATATGCTTGCCGGGCTGACCTTGGGCTGTTACATGGACGAAGCAACTAGTTCGAGGACAATCTTAAAGGTAATTTTCGTAACATCTTACTCCCAGGTATTGGTTGGAAAATTATCTTTTTAGCCACCATCTGGACATTATGGAAGTCTCGCAACAAGTCGATCTTCCAGCATTGAGAGGAAACGCTTGGGGAAGTGACCATAGTCATCAAGCTGCTTGCGTTGGACTTGAATGAGGTGATGGCCTCAACAAAATCTCATCAGTTTCAAAGGCCTACTATTATTAAATGGATAAGACCACAATTGGGTTGGGTTAAACTCAATACGGATGGGAGTGTGTTCCTAGATTCTTTCTCGGCTGCGGCGGGGGGAGTGGTGCGCGATCACCATGGGCGATGGGTTTTTGGTTTTTCTGTCAATCTGGGGAACATTTTCATTAACATGGCGGAGCATTTAGGCATTCGAGAAGGGCTTTGTTTGGCTTGGGAAAGACGTTTTGAGAAAGTTTGGGTGGAGAGTGACTCGGTTATTGCAGTTTCTCTCATTCGCAAAAGCAGGACTGATATTGAACAACACCCTTTGGGTAATCTCATCAAGGATTGCCAAGAGCTCCTGAATTTACCTTGGGATTCAAGAATTTCACACGTCTGGCGAGAGGGCAACAAGTGTGCTGATTTTTTAGCTAGGAAAGGCCACGATGATGGTGGTTTGGTGATCTGGGATAACCCCAATGAAGAGTTGATGCTTCTGCTCGAAGAAGACATAATTTAGTATTTTTTAGCACCTTTTTGTACCAAAAAAAAAAGTGAAGCTCAAATCCACTCTACTCAAATCAATGCTGCAGTGCTGCACCATAAATAATTATCCATGCACGACGTCCAACCAACTACAAATTTTCGTCGCGGCATAAAATAAAAGTTAGTGTACCTACAATAATTGAGCTAACATCCTCTATGCTTTGAGACTCTAGATATTTAAATGAGGGGATAATGTATCGATTCACTCTGATTTTACCACTCAACTCTCTGGCATGTAATAACACTATCCTGCCAATCTCTCAACTTTCAAGCATTGTACCTGCATAAAATACACATTAGTAAACCCGCAATAAATGAGCAAGCATCCTCTATGGTCTGTGGCTCTAAAGATATAGAGTGGGGACTAGTGTATAGATTCTCTCTGATTTTACCACTCAACTTTCAGGCACATAATATCACTCTCTGAACTCTATTTGAACACCGCTCCTTGATTTGAACACCTTTAACACACAATTCTTTTCTTTGTTTTATTGTTGAATAATTGTATATATATATATATACATATATATTTTATATATTGCATAAATTAGTAAATAAGATATATATATATATATATATATATATAGTCATGTCAGAACCATATCATATTCTAAAATTTTTAAAAAAAATTCATATCATATTGTGTCCTTACATCATTGGTTATTTGTAACTTTTTAAGGCGGAGATACTTAGATTCCTAGTACAAAAAAGTCCAACCTCACCGTGGACCAGGTGAGTGCCAATGTGTCATCCAAGTATCCAACTCAATCAAATTTCATTTTATATTAATTCATATTAATTTATCCAAAGAAAAAGAAAAAGAAAATTAAAGTAGGTACGTATACGTATCAATTCATTTCAAATGGAAATCCCAACTTTCACTTTTCAGCCGACCACATAAAATATCTTCAATAGGAACTACGTGTTTTTCTTTTCAATAGTATTCCACATAGAAAATTATTTTGACCATTTAAAGTGACAATATCGTCGCCCGAATTAGAATTGGAACTCATTGAATGTAATCTCAAAACTAGCTTTTTAACTTCTGCGTTGCACAGAGTAATTTATTTATAAAATATATATTATTAAATAAATTATATTATATTTTTTATATGATTATTAACAATATGTCAAAAATTATTAATTTAGAATTTGAAGTGTACACACCAAAGTAATTCATTTTTATAAAATAGTCAGGAATTTTGTATGTAAAAAACTCATTTTAAATGTATAAAATAGTAATATTTAATAATAGATCATGCATATAAATAATGATTGGAATCTCTTTGTTTCTTTGGTCGGAAAAATAGTTGTTTAATAAACTTTATATTATTTTTTTATTAAACAATCTGTTATTGTTTCGTTATTGAGTCATAATAATATTCATTTCATTATTAAAATTTCTTTTATATTATGAAAAATATTAATACTCAAATATAATAATTTAAGAAATTTATTTACATTGAAATAAATATAACTTTTCTACCACAAAATGAACATGAGATATGTGTATTTAGAAAAAAAAATTTCAAGAAAATTAATTGTTTATTAATTTTATATTATTAAAATAATAATAAAATTTATTTAAACTTATATTTAAAAAAAATCTTACTTTAGTTAGATAAATTTTCATTTGAATTTGCTATATCAAAAATATTTGTTAGAAATTAAAATATTAAATATAATATTTTAATGGATATATTGAATACATTATTTTGTCTTTATTTTTATTAACGAACATTCAATACCTTATGGATAACTCTAAAGCTGGTTAAAATTTACTTAAAATCATATTTTAAAAAAAATTAATTTTAATATTATATAAAGTAGTTATATAGTTATATAATTAAATAGGAGTTACAAATTTTATGATAATTGATATAAACAAAATTATGGAAAGTCAATAAATACATATGTAAGTTAAAAAAATAATAATTAACTAAATTAATTATAGAAACAATCTACATGGCAAAATTGATCAATTCTAACTTATCCACTTCATTGCCACATAAACATATTTCCTAAAACATTTCACTCATTAATTTTCATATATATATATATATATATATATATATATGACTAGTTGTTATTCTCTATGTTGCACGGAAAATTTATTTATAATTATTAATAATACATATAAATAATTAATTCATAATTTGAAACACACTAAAATTATTTTTTTTTATAAAATAATCATCAATTATATATGAAAAACTCATTTTAAATAAATAAAAATAGTAATATGATATTTTTATAATAAAATAGTAATTTTTTTTAACTCACGCAAACAATCGATAAAAAAATATTAAAATGATAATTAAAATATAAAAAAGTATTTCATAATAGACCATATAAATAATGTTTGGAATCTCTGGTATACTTGATATTATTTTTTTTGTTGAATAATTTGGTATTAATTTATTATTAATTAATAATAATATTTATTTTATTATTAAATTTTTATTTATATTATGAAAATATTAATATTTAAATATAATAACTTAATCAATTTATTCATAGCACTATAATTTTTTCACCGCAAAATAAAAATGAAACACGTGTATGTAGAGTTCCTAAAAAATTAACTATTTTATTATTTTATAATATTAAGATAATAATAAAATTTAATTAAACATATATTTTAAAAAATGTACGTAAATATGTGACTCCACAAATAATTAAAAGAAATTTTAAAAAAATAATTACATGATAGATAAAAAGAATACAAAATAAAAGAATATTAGTTATAGAACTAAATAATCTTTTAATCAAATATTGTTAATATTTTGTGAATGGTAATTCTTCTATATTATGCATTCATGTACAAATTGAATATTATATTTAAATTAAAAATAGTTTTAAGTCCCTTTTCAATCACATATATATTTTTAGGACATTAATATAAAGTTCATAATGATTAGCAAGGTTTATTAAAATTTATTTAAAATTATTTCTTGAATAAAATTTTCAATATCAATATTATATAAAGTAATTATATAATTCTATAATTAAATAACAGTAATTCCATCTCATTAACACATAAGCATGTTTCTTAAAACATACCACTACATCATTTTCATATATATATATATATATATATATATATATATATATATATATATATATATATATATATATATATATAAACTACTAAAAAAGAATTATACTTAGATTAAAATTTATATATCAATCATTGGAATTCTGATGTGGGACAATTTAGAGTATTACAGATACATTTATCGTTCCATCAAATTTTTATGTTTTGTTTTCTTGTTGTAATTATATATTTTATTGTAATGGTTTTTTTTCATTCCAACTATAAAGATTTTTATATTCTACCATTTAAACTTTTATTTTTTGCAGTTTGTCTCCTGAATTACACAAATTTTTGCATTTTGCCATCTCCGACGGAAATATTCCACTAGAAAATTGTATCGTGTCATATGAGAAACATAGTTTAACTTTGTATTGCTCTCCTCAACATCTCGAAAATAAACCCTCAATCAATTTCAGAAAGCTTGGAGTTTTTATCACCTAGTTGGACTAGGTGATAAAAACTCCAAGCTTTCTGAAATTGATTGAGGGTTTATTTTCGAAACGTTAAGGGGAGTAATACAACATGAACCTATATTTTTCATATGACACAATGAAATTTTCCGATGAAATTTCCGGCGACTAAGCTGACAAAGTGCCAAATTCATGTAGTTAAGGAGGCAAACTAAAAAAATAAAAATTTAGATGATAAAGTGCAAAAATCGTCATAGTTCAGATAAAAAAAATCTTTATCCTATTTTATTAAGTAAATAAACTATAATTTATTTGTCCACAAGCTAAGAACGTCTCTTTGCTAGTGCCACTGATCAGATAATAATTTGCATAAATAAATCAAAACCAAACGTCTAGTCACTTTAAATTTTTTAGAAGTACTTATATTTTTTCTGCACAAACTATTTAAAAAAATAAATATAAACTCATTTTTGACACATTCGTGCTAATGGGCCAAACATACAGGGCCTATTTAAAACAAAATTATGTTAGACGAATAAATGGGCCCAAAGCCCATGACGATGTGCTATTGATTTTTTCCGTTGTCAAATTTAAGCACGCAAGCTGCAACAGACCGTTTAAGGATCACCGTTGAAAATTTAATCCAACGCCCTTCATTCGTCGCCACGAGTCCCTTCTCTCTCCGTCACTGAGCACTATATATTTCGCCATTTTACCCAAACCAAAACCCTCAATACCGGACTCTTCTTGAAGACCAACTCGCTGCCGCACAGAGGCATATTCCGAGAATAAGCGAAAGAAGACGCAAACCCTAGATCCCGAAAATATACCTTTTGATCTTCGTTGTGCGGAAGATAATATCCTCGATAATTCAAGGTAACTTTTTTGAAATTTGATTTTTGTTCTGTTATGTTCATGTTTTTTCGATTTCAGATTTTGTTTCTGTGGATTGGTGTTGAAGGGATTGAATTGGTTTTAACAGATGGTGTCCGATGCGAGTAAGAAGAAGGCTCTTCAGAAGAAGGCTGCGGCCGCCGCTAAGAGAGGAGGCAAAGCTGCGGCGGCTGCCGCCTCATCTAAGGCTGCTGCGCTTGAGAACGGTAACAAAGTCGCTAGTTTGGCCAGTGGGGTCGGGGATCTGCAGATATCTGACAGGACGTGTACTGGAGTTCTGTGTTCGCATCCGTTGTCCAGAGATATTCGGGTGGGTTCTTCAATCAATTAGTGAGATTTACGTTTCATGATTTTTGGTCATTAGTGTCGTATATACAGCAGAAGATGTAGATTTTGATTACCAAATTGTTCTAAGGGGTTGATAGCCTTGAATCTGTTGACTATTGTTGATAATTGTGCATACATAATCGGAAATATATACTCTTTCATTAGGAATTGGATTGGTTCTGTTTAGTCACACGGATACACAAATTTCTGCCTTAAGTTCTGTCCTTTCGAGTTTAATGGTGTGGATCAGATGAATTTGGAATGATTTGGGAAATCCTTTAATTATTTTGTCTGGGATCATGCAAGAGTTTTGTTGCCTTATTTTAGTTTTCTGGGGATTAAGATTAATTGTACTAGTAGATATATGGAGAAGAAGACATTTTTGTAAATATATGGACTTCTGAGAATGCAGACCATCAACTCAGGTTTGGTACCATGTGTATGATTGGTTAAGAGGCATGCTGTGTATTTTGGCATTCAATTTTATAGAGCCCGTTAGATAACACTGTGTTCCTTATGTGGTGTGCTTTGCTGTTGAATTATTAAAAAGCCTACTGAGGTGCGAGTACACCAAAGATACTTCATGAAACCAAAAAAATTTAAGTATGTTAATGATTAATTGGTTTCTTGTTTGACCACATAGTGTATATGGGTTGTCTTGTTGGTACTGAATCTTTGAAATCATAGGGTGGGTCATCTCATGTTTAGTTTAATTTGCATCTTGGTGCACCTAGATGAGCACCTAGTGTATCCAATAGCTTCAACTTGTTGGAGCCCTCTATGTAAGTAATAATGTGAATAAGATGTTATTTTACCTGTGCAATTATTACAATTTCTTTGTTGCTGCTTGTATTTCTATAGTTTTATCTTCCAATTAAATCACTAACTGTATATTTGATGGTTTTAACAGATAGAATCTCTTTCGCTCACTTTCCACGGGCATGATCTAATAGTTGACTCTGAACTGGAACTCAATTATGGAAGGTGTGTTTATTGGCTCCTGGACTCTACAATTATTTTTTGATGTAATATGTTCGTCTTGTTTAATGCTTTCTCTTTGCAGACGTTATGGTTTGCTTGGGTTAAATGGCTGTGGGAAGTCTACTCTTCTTACTGCAATAGGTCGCCGAGAGCTTCCAATTCCAGAACACATGGATATTTTTCACCTTACTAGGGAAATTGAAGCTTCTGACATGTCTTCACTTCAGGCTGTTATTAGTTGTGATGAGGAGAGGCTGCAATTGGAAAAAGAAGCTGAAGCATTGGCCGGACAGGTATATCTTTATAGAATAATCAGTTGTACCTTCTTATATCTTATGCAAGAGAGCCTCTAACACAGTGCTGTGGTGTTCTATATGGTCTAGGATGATGGTGGTGGTGAAGCACTTGAGCGCATATACGAACGTTTGGATGCATTGGATGCTTCAACTGCTGAGAAGCGAGCTGCTGAGATCTTATTTGGTCTTGGGTTTACCAAGAAAATGCAAGAAAAGAAAACACGTGACTTTTCCGGCGGTTGGAGGATGAGGATTGCTTTAGCAAGAGCCCTTTTTATGAACCCAACCATATTGTTGCTTGACGAACCTACGAATCATCTTGGTAAGTAAGCGTGTATGACAGTATATACATTAACAACCTTACTATTACGAATATTGTTATTTTTTTGCTTTTTAATATGGCTTGATAAGTCCATGAACCAACCTGTAATATTTGTTTGGAGTATGTTCAATTTGTTATTTCACTAGGACTAATCTTCTCTTACTATTTTCCCTCATCAATTACAGACTTGGAGGCTTGTGTCTGGCTAGAGGAGATGTTGAAGAAGTTTGAACGTATTCTTGTCGTGGTTTCACATTCCCAGGATTTTCTGAACGGGGTTTGCACCAACATCATCCATATGCAAAGTAAGAAGTTAAAGATCTACACAGGTAATTTTGATCAATATCTTCAAACTCGGTCCGAGCTTGAAGAGAATCAGATGAAACAGTACAAGTGGGAGCAGGAGCAGATATCATCAATGAAGGAATACATTGCACGTTTCGGTCACGGTTCTGCCAAACTAGCCCGTCAGGCCCAGAGTAAAGAAAAAACCCTAGCCAAGATGGAACGTGGTGGCCTCACAGAGAAAGTCGCCAGAGATAAAGTTCTCGTTTTCCGATTTGTCGATGTCGGGAAACTCCCACCTCCCGTCCTCCAATTTGTGGAGGTGACATTCGGCTATACTCCTGATAATCTCATCTACAAAAACATTGACTTTGGCGTTGACCTCGACTCACGAGTGGCCCTTGTGGGCCCCAATGGTGCTGGGAAAAGTACCCTTCTGAAGCTGATGACGGGGGAGTTGGTTCCTCTCGATGGCATGGTTCGGCGCCACAACCATTTGAGGATTGCACAGTTTCATCAGCATCTTACTGAGAAACTTGACCTGGAATTGTCTGCTCTAGCATTTATGTTGAGAGAGTATCCAGGAAATGAAGAAGAGAAGATGCGAGCTGCAGTCGGGAGGTTTGGGCTTACCGGGAAAGCTCAAATTATGCCGATGAAGAATTTGTCAGATGGACAGAAGAGTCGTGTTATTTTTGCATGGCTAGCATGGAGACAGCCCCAAATGCTTCTTTTGGATGAGCCGACCAACCATTTGGATATCGAGACCATCGACTCTTTGGCTGAGGCATTGAATGAATGGGATGGTGGCTTGGTTCTTGTTAGCCACGATTTCAGGCTGATAAACCAGGTGGCACATGAGATTTGGGTGTGTGAGAATCAGGCCGTGACGAGATGGGAAGGGGATATTATGGACTTCAAGCAGCATTTGAGGGCTAAGTCTGGTTTGTTTGACTGAGATGGTTGTAATGGTGGAGGGCACAGCTAGTTTTGGTTGGCGATGGCTCTGGTGCACTGGACCGGAATATATGATCTGTTCAGTGCGGTTATGAGGGTTTGAGGCGAATCTTGATTGGTGAATTATTGTTAAAGGTGCTGCTTCAAGTCGTCCCCTTAGTAGGAGTAGAGAATGGAGAAATGAGTTAGCTTTTAGCTTTTTATATGAATGAATGAAATGGATTTTATAATATATTAATATTCTTACCTACACTACCCCTTGGTTGCTGCAGCTAGGGGCAGAGAGGGCAGGTCTGATGAGTATGTTCATTTTGCGTATTATAATATAAAATTGATATTGTACTCTTGAATATCTCAATGATTTTGATGACATGATGTTATTTAGTGTTTTAATAATTACTATTTATGGAATTGAGTTTTGGATGGTGTGCAACTTGACGAGAGTCTTGTTAGTTGCATTTGTTTCCAGTTTGAGGCTTTGCCCTCACCGAATACGCTGTATGGAGATACGATATACAGGTCTCACACCCAATACAAGGTGTAAAAAAGTCTATCGATATCGGAACTTAGATCCGAAATACAGATCTCATGCCCAATACAAGGTGTAAAAAGTCTTATCGATATTGGAACTGAACTTGATTTCGAGCTGTTATTGGCAACTCAGATTTCGAGAGTTTTGGTTAAGCTATGTCGATATCAAACCGCCTCATATATATAAAAAACCTCAAGTTGAAAAGTTCAAATAGTACATCGGAAGGAAACAATGATCAAGGCCATCTAAGCCTATTATACAAATCAATCAAACCAAGCCTAAGTTCCCTAATGTCATTCAACAAGTAGAAACAACTGCAAGGACAAAAAGAAAAACACTCGAAGCTACACTATATAAAGCTTTGGAAATTACCCGCTCGAAGGGATTAGTACGAGCCCATCCACAATTTCAATCCACATTCTCTTCAAGACGAGAACTCGTACAACAATTGGTGAAATTATATAAAGCTTTGGAAATTACCCGCTCGAAGGGATTAGTACGAGCCCATCCACAATTTCAATCCACATTCTCTTCAAGACGAGAACTCGTACAACAATTGGTGAAATTACTTAACGTTACCTCCCATCGGACCTTAATAAGTCAAGGAGAAGATCATCGGAGGGATATTATCTGAACTATTGAGTTTTAGAAGGTATTTGGCTAAGTTTATAAGCTCTTAAAAAGTGTTAGGTGGGATTTGCTAGCTAGCCAAATTCATACGTCTAATACACTGGGGATGTCTGAATGTACTTATCATTAGTTTGAGGTGTTTGGCTAAGCTTATTTAGTAATGCTTAGCAAATTACTCACTGGAAGGGATTAGTACGAGACAATCCACATTCTCTTCAAGAGAGCTTGTGGAACAATTGGTGAAATTATTCAACGTTACAGCCGATCGAACCTTAATAAGTCGAGGAGAAGATCATCAAAGGGATATTATTTGAACTATTGAGTTTTAGAGGGTGTTTAACTGAGCTTATAAAAGAGTTTAAAAGCTCTTAAAAAGTGTTTGGTAAGGTTTGCTAGCTAGCCGAGTTCGTACGTCTAATACACTGGGGGATGTCTGAATGTACATATCATTTAGTTAGAGGTGTTTGACTAAGCTTCTTTAATATAGCTTAGAAGAACTCGTTTACATTTCAATTTTCCTGGGAATGGTTTGGGCTATGGCCTGATTAACGTGTGGGCTCATCGATGGTTTGGGCCGTTTATATTTCTTATTTAATTTTTGTTAACTTTTCTTATTTTGGCCCATTTGTTTATATTTCATGTTTAAAGCCCATGCAAACTTCTGAAAATGGGTGTGGGCCTCAAAATGGGTGTTTGAGTTGGGTAAATTTAGCTTACAGAAAAATGGCAAAAATGGAGCAGCTATGTAAGAAGCCCACAATCCATTTTATCAAAGGACTTGACTTACAGCCCTTGGTTGTGGGCCAAGGAATGTAAACAAGATTTTTTGATTATTTTGAATGGATACATGTAAACAGGTTCTAAGCTCTTTAAACTCAATAGTTCAGATATAATATCTGTCAAACACTTCGTAATATCTTATAAACTTTTAAATATCTTATAAAATATTTTAAAAAGGCTTATAAAGGACTGCCAAACATGGACACATTTGGACACTTAGGAATTCTTTACATACTGTATTTCATCTATGCACCCTGACGGTTTAGATTTTTGCAATATTTTGAATTCACTTATAAAAAAAGTGTCAAATCTAAATATAATCATTGATTCATATATGTGGTCAAGCACATCATCTAAGAATTTTCCTTGCCTATAAAGCTTTTATGTTGATAAAAGTGACATCTCATATCAAATGGCATTAGTACACCATCAGACGAGGTACTTTTACACACTATAAAACCCACAACATTCATTATTTTATATATATAAAACATTCATTATTTTATATATATATATATATATATAGGTAAACACATTAAAATGCGTGGGGCCTCTGCAAAATATCTAACTCATCTATCCTAAGGACTTCAGCATTAAATAGTTCATCTCCACAAGTTAGAGGGACTCGTTTAGCTCATCCTTGTAACGTCCTACATAAATTAAACAGCAACATTATCATAATTAAAATATTTATGTTTATTATACACACTTTTAGATCATTCCTTACTATTTTCTATTTTAAATTAGATATATCTTGAATTAAACATGATTCAAAGTTCATTTTAAAGTATTAAATATTTGAAATACTTTATGAATTAATGATATAATTATGTCTATTTCTACAAATTAGAGGACAATTTGAACTTGTATTTTATTAAGGGAGGTAAGTAGTAGACTTGTCTTTTTAATTATAAGGACATAGACAGAGTCAGGATTTTGATGGGGAACTTATATATTTTTACCGAATTTTGTTTAAATAATTGACTATTAGCAATATATTAAGCAAAGTGCAATACTAAAATACAAACTATTGATATTTGTCAAAACAATTAATTTTAACATATCTATAATCAAATTGATATTACATAGTTTAACATAAAAAGAAAAAAATTGATATAGAAAAACATAGTTCAATATAAAATCTACGAGAAACAATTTCACGGATAATACTTTGAGTTCGTAACTAATAAAAGGTAGTTGGTGACTTTCAATAAGAGAATAAACAATTATGCAACATTAATATAAAGAAAATAATGTATATTTCTTCTTATACACCCGGCCTATACATGTCTGACTAGTCCATATTTGACGAGACTACTCCAAGTTTCGATAGCTTTTAATTTCAAGTGTTTGTTAGCTGGATATTGCAATTGAATTTTGGTAAAGGAAAAAAGAAGGAAAATCAACATTTTGTATATGATGAGGTTGATTTTTAGTCTGTGTCCTGCTCTTCAGTTAAATTTATAGAGGGGATCCAACTTCGACCTGAAAACACTAACACTAGGTTACTTGGCCGGAGGGGATTGTCTCCGGCGTAGCCCCTCCACTGAATTAAGTCAATACTTTGAATAGGATATTCGACTTAGGAAGGTTGTGGTCGGAACAATTAATGAATACTTACCCACCGTAATGAATACTGGGGTATTTATAGTGCAATGGGACACACACTAAAGACACATAGTGAGGGTGTGCATTTAATGTCTGACTGCAATATCGCTGAAATCCTGCGATATCCCCTGATATAAGGGATTTGGTGTCAGGAATGCTCACTCTGAGATATGGATGTCTGGATACCGCAATTAATGCGCTTCCATCTAACAGATGTACGTCGGTTGGAAGATCGGGTCGAAGTCGACCTCTGAGGGTGACTGCCGATCATCGGCTACCCAAAATGAGATACGATCGTGGTCGGAGCCAACTCCGATCCTTGATAGTCTTCGCGGACAAAGATTATCTTGTCCTGAGCACGGTCGGAGATCATTCGACTGTTGACTAGTCAGCCTAGTCCATGCGTCCAGGTGGACTTGCAACATTGCACCACGTGGACAGCCTGAATTACCCACTATCAGTATATATATATATATATATATATATATATATATATATTAACCATATTGCTATGTCTTCAACCCGGACCGGATATCGAATTGGAAGCCTTACTAATTATCGGTTTGACCGGTTCAACCGGTTGGACCACCAGTCAAATCGGTGTGATATCATAATTACCTAATAATTATATTTAATTATATATTTATTAAAATATGAAATAAACATGTAATAATATTTATAAAACTATATCAAATAATATTTTTGAATTACTATCAGTATCTAAAAAAATCAAATACACAATTAATATGTAGTGAAACATCTCAATCACTGATTTTTTCTATAAATAGTTATTTAAGCACTTACAAATAATTAAAATATTATGCTAGGTTATATTAAAAAAGGAATAAATAATTAATTAACCCAAGTACCATATCCCAATTATTTAAAGTCCAAAAGTTTAAATAATCAAATAAGGTACAAATATTTAAACCTAATATTGAAAGGACTGCGGCGCTGTAATGGCCGCAACATAGAAACTCAACTGTACAGTCTGTACTCTACTCCATCTTCACAAAATTCTTTTCTTTTTTTCTTTTGAAAATCATCTTCTCAAAATTTAGATCTCTGATATTGGAATTTGGAATACATATCTATAATCAAATTGAATAACAAACCCACTAAGAAAAAGGAAGAAGGTGGAAGCAAGACAGAAGAAAAAGAATGGCAACCGGTTCAATTGCTAAACCCGGCACCGGTTTTTTATCCATTTAACCGATTTTTTTGCCGGTTCTCACCGGTTCATACTAGTCAAATTGAAGAGCGGTTTTGGAGGTTAATTCGGACCGAAGAAGCCCCTAATCACCGGTCAAATTGGTCCGGTCCGGATTTTAAGACATAGCCATTTTGTATTATGCTCTCAAGTAGAAAAACTTCCAGTTTCGTTGTGTTCTTAAAATTTTTATTTGTAGAATAGAGAAAGAAAACCTAGAGTGGAATATTTATATTTTGACTTTTGTTAAGGTCAATGTATAAACTATTACTTAGTATATATATTAAAAAGAGAAATTTTATTATACTAATTAAAAGTTAAATAAACTTCTTTACACTACAATAAAATTTAATAATAGTGACAAAAAAATCAAGTGACAACTTAATAGTTGTCACCAATGATAATATTTAATGACAATACATTTTAATTTGTTACTAATTAAATTCATTTGGCGACAATAATTTTTTATTGTCACAATATGCATCTATAGTGAGATATGAGTTTGTAATTTTGTTGTCACAATTAACAACTTTGTGACAAAAAAGTTGTTACTGTAGTTTAGTGATAAAATGTTACAGAGTTGTCACCATAACTATTTCACTAATAATCAATAGTGACAACTTAAACACAATCTTGTCACTGTTATATATATATATGTATATATATATATATATGTATATATATATATATATATGTATATATATATATATATATATGTATATATATATATATCAAGAAAATTAATTTTGTGACAAGATCCAATTTTTGTCACTAAATAAATATGATTTGTGACAACTTTTACATTGCCGTAATGCATTTTGTCACTCATTTTCTTTTTTCTTGTAGTATTAAAAAAGTAATTGTATAGTGTCGCGTCATGTCAGACACTCATAGCCTATACCTCTATAATAGGAAATAGAGTGTTTACTTTGA
Source organism: Verbena officinalis (assembly GCA_958496215.1). Lineage (NCBI taxonomy): Eukaryota > Viridiplantae > Streptophyta > Magnoliopsida > Lamiales > Verbenaceae > Verbena > Verbena officinalis. The sequence continues at coordinate 33,692,871 of OY292386.1, read as the reverse complement.
ATAACACTAATCCAATTAGATAGTGTTATGAATATATTAATTTTTTGTTATTTAAACATGTTTAATGTTTATTTTACGTGTTATGATCACTTATGAGCGAGTTAAATTATAGAAACGCTATTAGGGATGTTGTAAGATAAAACATAATTATAGTGAGTTTAGTATAATGCCTATGCATGCCTTATTTAAACAATATAGTTTAGCGCAAATTACATATGGGTCCCCGACATTTGCCCTATTTACATCTAGGTCCAGGAAATTCATTTTTTTATAAATTAGTTCATTGACTAACTAACCGTTAGTCAAACTTAACGATTCTGTTAAAAAAATTAAAAAAAAAATTATGAAATGACTATATTGCCTTTTTGGACTGCATTGTAGAATTGTTAAACTATAAGGACCTAAATATAAAATTTTTTGCCGCTGCCTTCGTCGCCGGAGCCACCACCCAAGTGGTCGACACTTTATACCAAGACGATCCTCTCGTCGAGCCCGTCATATGCCCCAAGTCCGTTTTCCTATTCGACAATCATACAAGATTTAATTTCAATTCTAATTTTCTAATTTTACCCTAAAACTCTAGAAATTTCAATTCGAAATCTGATCCGGCTTCACCAATGGCTTACCTATGCAGAGTAGATCAAAAACCACCCTCTGGACGTCGGAGTTCGTTGCCGGAAACGTAGCCCCGCCACCTCCGCCACCGCTCCACCTTCAGAGCTCCGTTCCTCCGTCGTCGGTGAGAACTAGAGGTTGAGACCACCGCCATTCGTTTCGTCTAGACAAGAGTTACAAAACCCCTGTGGTCTCCGTCCTCATCGCGGCCGGAAACGCCATCTCCGCCGCTCCTCCGCCGTGCGAGAACTTCTCGCCTCCACAGCTCCACCGTCGGTAAGAATGAAGGGTTAAGACCACCACCATTCAATTAGTCTCGTCAAGGGCTTCCAGATCTTTGTGGTCTCCACCCTCATCGTTGGCTGCAAAGTCATCCACCGCTCCTCTGCCGTGCGCCACCTTCGGAGTTCCGTTCCTCTGCCGTCAGTGAGAACCAGAGGTAGAGACCATCGCCATTAGTTTCGTCTCAACAAGAGCTACAAAACCTAATAGTCTCCACCCTCATCGCCGGCCAGAGTGTCATTTCCGCCCCTCCTCCGCCACTCCTCCGCCCGTTCTGAAAATAGTGTAGGAGGTAGGGTTGTAATAGTCATTTCATAATTTTATTTTATTTTATTTTTATTTTTTTGACAGAATCATTACCTTTGACTAACGGTGAGTTAGTCAATGAACTAATTTGTAAAGAAATGAATTTTCTGGACCTAGATGTAAATAGACCAAAAGTTGGGAACCCACGTCGGGGACCCATGATGTAAATAGAGCCATATAGTTTAATATTCCAAAGTAAACTTTCTCTAGATATCTAATAAAATCTATGTCACCATACTCATGTGGTAACTATATCTGTGTTCATACATCACAGAATTATTGAACATCCGATAGTTAGAAAATTAATGTCATAAAACGAGGGGTATAGATGTTTCTGTTATTTCAGATCAGTACTGCACCGTATACAGTCAGATGCTTCTACCTACTATTTCGGATTGGATGCTTAGCTAGCTCTGTCGTGAACAGTGTCGTCTGCCTGGGAAAGTCGTGAACATAGTGGAACCCGCTTACACAATCCTCCAATAACAACTTCGAGTACCTTAAATAATAAATTGACATTGACAACTGCAGTCATCACTATGTCCCAGCTTCGTTCAGTTTTTCTCTATTAATTTGACAAATCTAAAAATAAAATGATTCTTCTAATAGTTAGATATAGAAATTTGATAAGGGTTTTTCTGTAATGCAAACAGAAGATCAATGTTTGTTTTTGTTTTTCTATTTAAATTTCTTGAATTTATTTATTATAGGCGCAATAGCAATAGTACCATCAGCAACTACGTATGCATGTATTTAGGTATCACATTAATGTTAGTTCGTTATATATTCTGTAATTCTGAATCGAGAAATGCAATTGTTAGTTTTCTAGGTATCACATTAATGTTAGTTCGTTATATATTCTGTAATTCTGAATCGAGAAATGCAATTGTTAGTTTTCTTTTACTGTTTTCTCCTTCATATTATATATGTGCTAGCAAGCTCAAGCTGCAGGTCTCACACTGCCGTAATAACATTTTGGAGAAATTAATGTAAATTCTGCATACTAACTTAGCCTGATCAGTGAGAATTTTGGACTTAATTAATTAGGCCGACCCGTTTTTTCAATTTGGGATATTAACCACCTGAACCCTAATTCTCATGAATCGAAATACCACAAGTGAGAAGAAAAAAAAATAAGTTAGAGTGATTTCATAACGACTTGATTAAAAATCCAAAATACCCTCTCTGACCAACAGACCAAGTTAGTGTCTTGAATTTGTAATTTTCCCTAAAATTAACTTTTGATAGGAAAAAAAATATTTTTTTAAGGAAAAATTGCAAGATTCGTCCGTCAACTTTGATGTACTAGGATTTTAGGAACATAAGTTTCTAAAGTTGCAAATTTCATCCCGTAGCATTGAAAATGTAACAAAATACAGACAATGTTCAAAGCTACGTACGGGATGAAATTTACAATGCTACGGGATGAAATATGCCGAACATTGTCTATATTTTGCCACATTTCCAATGTTACGGGATGAAATCTACAACTTTAGAAACGTATGTCTCTAAAACCCAAATAATTCAAAGTTGACGGATGAATTATGCAATTTTTCCTTTTTTTAATTTTTTTTTTTTGAAGGAGCTAAAGCTCACATCTCGAAAATAAGGACTTCCAAAACCTCAGAAGGAGGTTCGGACCAAACAGTACAAAAAGTCGTAGTACAATGCCCTAATTTAGCTAAAGCGTCCGAACAAGCGTTGCCCTCTCTACGAGAGTGTTTGAATCGGACTTCCCAAGGGTTGTGCAAAAGAGTTTTGCAATCGTTTATAATGAATTCCAGCGAATGGTTGGTCACATCCACATCCGCGTTCACGAGTTTAAAGACAACTTCGGAGTCTATTTCTACCTCGATTCGGCGATATCTCCTTTCCCACGCTAGTCTAAGTCCTTCGCGAAGGCCTGATAGTTCAGCAGTCGTCATCGACGTTTCCCCTAAGTTCAAGGAGAAACCCCACAGCCATTGCCCATTCTCCTCTCTAGCCAATCCCCCCGCCGCTGCTGTGCCGGTGGATGTGAAGACGCTGCCATCAGTATTTAATTTAATCCACTCACTAGGAGGCTTAATCCACTTAATATGTTCGCGAACTTTAGGGTCTTTTGGTTGTTTAGGCATAAACGCCTGAGACCATTCCATAGCCATCTTATAGATGCTATTAATTGACTCTTTGAGATGGACATCATGTTGCTGGAAGATAGAGCAGTTTCTGGCCTTCCAAATATTCCACAAAGTGGCAAGGAAAACATGGTTCCAGGGGCAGTTAGGAAGAAGAATATTCCTATAATTCTTATGCAAAACTAACTCAATCCAATTATCTCCAAGATCCGACCAAAAACTAAGGAATTTCGTAGGGCAGATGATAAATTCCCATACCCTTTTAGCTTTTGGGCAAGTGGCCAGCGTGTGAGTCAAATCCTCGCGGGCAGCATTGCACCGAGGGCAGAGGTCGGAAGAGGTCAGTCCCCTATCAGCTCGGAGCACATTCGTGAGCAGCTTTTTATGGTTGCACAGCCATAGAAAGGTTTTTAATTTCTGAGGACAGTCGGCTCGCCAAATCCATTGCCATTTTTTTCCACTACGAAAAGTCTCATCCGTGAGACCGAGATAAGCCGATTTGCTGCTAAAATTACCACTCGACGTACCCCCCTAAATTCTATCATCAGTTCTGTTTCGTTCATATGTGATAGGTAGGCTTTGAATTTTCTGTCTCACGGCGTTAGGAATGTCAGTGCGGATGTTAGTGAAATCCCAGCGCCCATTTGCGTCGATCAAATGTGAGACCATGAGAAGGGCATCAGCAGGGTCAATTTGGATTTCTAGCATGTCACCTAGTTTAGTTTCGGTTGCCCAGCGATCAAACGACAGAGAGACATTTCTGCCCCCTCCAATTCTCCATTTTATTTTGTGTTCCACCGCTTGAATACTTTTAACAATACCCTTCCACGAGGCCTGTGGTGGTGCTGAATGTTCAAGGATATTTTGCCCTCTGAGGTATTTTTTGTGGAAGATTTCATTCCAAATCGTAGGTTCGTTTTTTAGAGTGCGCCAACCCGTCTTGGCTAGCATTGCTATATTGTTTCTTCTCGAGTCCCTTATGCCAAGTCCCCATTCATTTTTGCTTCGAAGCACTTTGTCCCAACCTACAAGATGGACCTTGCTTGTGGCGTTGGATGACCAGAGAAAATTACGATTAAGCCTATCGAGTTTATCACACACACTTGAAGGGAGTCATCCGATTTGCATGCTGTAAACCGGAATGGATGAAGTAACCGATTGGATGAGTGTGAGACGCCAGGCCATGCTCAAAGTCTTTGCTTTCCAAGATGAGAGTTTGCGTTGGACTTTCTCCACCACCTCCACATATAAATCTCTAGTTTCTGACTCCTGCACCAACTTTGATTCCCAAGTACTTACCGAGAGAAGTAGTGCCATTGATACCAAGGAAGTTAGAAATTTCCAATTTGAGATTATGATCCGTTCTAGGGGCAAAGAGAATTTTTGATTTGTCACAATTCGCTTTGAGTCCCGATGCCATGCAAAAATCATCAAGAATATCTTTCAAAACTTTGGCCTCCCTCATAGAAGCTTTAGGGTTAAGGATGATTTCGTCCGCAAAAAGAAGATGTGAGATTTTGGGGCCACCCCGACAAACCGCCGTGGGGTTCCATTTCTTTTTGCCGACTGCTTCCTCAATCATATACGATAACCTTTCCATGCAAAGCACAAATAGATAGGGGGAGAGCGGATCACTTTGCCGGAGGCTGCCCGTCGTGTGCATGTGAGGAAGTGGTTCGCCATTCCGAAGGATGCTCGGTTTCACACATCGAACCGCACTCATAATAAGATTCTGGGTTTTATGCGGGAAATGGAACAAATCGAGAGTTTCTTGAAGAAAGTTCCAATTTATCCGGTCATAGGCTTTTTCCAAATCAAGCTTGATAATCATCCCTCCTCGTTTATTCTTCGACTTGGATAAAGTATGCGTCATTTCTTGCAAAACAAGGATGTTGTCGTACGTGCTTCTTCCTGGTATAAAGCTACTTTGACTGGGGCAAACGATGGCATTGATGTGGGGTTTCAAACGCCGCACAATTGTCTTCGTGACCTCTTTAAAGAGAACATTACATAAGGCGATGGGCCGGAACTCCGTCACCAATGCTGGATTCACAACTTTCGGTATCAAAGCTATATGAGATAAGCCCATTTCTTCTGGAATTTCCCCTCTCGTGAAGCAAGTTGCAATAAGATCAAAAACCGATTTGCCAATCATGGGCCAGAATTGTTGATAAAAAAAAAGCCTGAAGACCATTTGGCCCAAGAACCTTATATGGGCTCATTGACTTGAAAACATTGTGTATTTCTGTTAAGGTGAGGTCAGTCATGAGGTGCTCTTGGGCCGCTCCACTAAGGGTCCTTTGGAGTCTGCTGAAAAAGTCTTGCACATGACGTTTCAACACCTCAGTATCTTGGACCCAATTGCCATCAATACACAAAGTGTTGATTTTGTTGCGTCTTCTGCGGCAAATAGTAGATATATGAAAAAATTTAGTATTTTTATCACCAAATCGCAACCAATTAATCCTTGATTTTTGAAACTACAATGTAACGTCCCACATTTTTGGTAAACTAAAGCCGGTAAGAATTCCTGAGATAACGGGACAAGTTTGGAAAATTCGATCGGTACATATGTGCTTATGTGATATTTGTATGTTTTATATGAATTTTCGTAAATGTGATAATTTGTGAATTTAAATTATTCTATGTTGATGTGCGTTTAAAATAATGAGTTTTGACTATAATATTGTTATCTTCTGAAAACGTACCCTTTTTATGAAGTTTTGCGAAATTACTAAAACACCCCTTCGACTTTTCATTTGGAAATCAGATTATACTTAAACTTTTTCTTCTTTTCTTTATTCACTTTTTCTAAACTTATCAACAATATCATTAACGAAAGAAAAGAAAATAAAATGATAGCTAATTTAATTCAGTAATTAACAAAGGAAGTGATATGATTATATAACTACGCGTACTACTATTTATGCATTTTACTTTAATAGTTAAGGAAAAAGGAAATGGGGTAAATGTGGCATAGTTGTCGGCCAGATTGATAAACTTGATATATATTATAATATATAATAAACCTTTATAGACTTATTACACTACTCACAAAGCAATTCATCACTTTTTTTTCGTTTTTGACCGAGCTTCAGTCGGGAAACCAGCAGGAATATTCATTCCTTCCATTTTTCTTCAATAAGCTGTAAGTACAATCCATTAGAGCATTTAATTGTTTGGGCAGAAGATTCAGTAATTAGTAGTTTTAATAACTTTGATTGTATTTGCCCACTAACTTAAATTAACACTAGTTCTACTCTTGTACTACTTCGAACGTTTAACTCCATTCATGACTATGTGATTCATAGTTTTAATAATTACCTAGCTATTAAGTGACGAGTTCTTGCCTGATTAATTCTTCTCGAGTTGATACTCTTGTTTGTGTAGATATTTAATAACTTAAATTGATGTAGTTAATTTTTGTCAGAAACTGTGAATAATCTGAGTAATTATGTTGCTTACTTACTCATGTTGTTTACTTTCAACTAAGAGTAGGAATGAGAACTACTTAGAAAACATCTTACTGTCCAAACAATCATTATTCAATATTAGTCATTAATGACTTTATTCAATTTTGTTTGAAAGTGATCCAATTCTAATTGTGAATTGATATCTGATGAATTAGTTTTAATTGTTAATTGTTTGGTTGTACGTGCTCCTTAATATAAACTAATATAATATTTGATGATCAAGTTAAATTAGTATTTCATGTTAGTGATAATTTTTATTCTCTGTTATTTTGTTTAATTATTTAAGTGCAACATGATTACGTGAATCAAGCATAAGCCGTGCGTCGTATTGTCATCTTACGTGGTTGTGTCATATTTGGTTTCAGGTGGTAGTTCTTCTGAGCAGTAGTCTGGTCACCTTACTTTTGTCCTTTTACCGCATTATCCAGGTGGGGTTTCTTTTCCGAATTCGGCTTTCTTATATGTATGTAAATATTCCATATATACCCGAAGCCTGTGTTTTATGTTTTTATGTTTCTTTCCCCATGTTTATATTATACATAGTAGCTATTTGAACCATACTATATTAATGAGTTTAAAGAAAAATGCTTTGATATCAAATTATTACGTATAACCCCTCAAAAGCTCATTTAGCTCGCAAGGGTTAAAAGTTGATTTATCATCCGGTCCCTTTGACCATATAAGCATTTGGAATGCGAGGAATTATCTTGGCCTTTCGGCCTGGCCATTGAGCCATATTACACTATTGGGCCAGGACATCAGGGTACGGGGTGAAGCCGGATAGACGTTGGGTCTACGGTGGATCTCAATGCTCTGGTCTCCAAACTGATGGGAGCTCGGGGGTATGACCGGAGTGGCAACCCTTTTGAGTACCTGCGCCGGACGGGATCTAGTCTATATCCCCAGCCGAAGATGTATTGGATATTTGTCCTTGCATGATTATATAGTAGCGGGCTAGCTACCTGACTACACAAGGAGGAACAAGGGAGGTTTATTTGATATTTCTGACATTATGAAATAGGTGGTTGATGCTCGACTCGCCGAGCTTTTACTTTACTGCGAAATTATTCGATTCACCAATAATTGTGAAAACCTTTATTTTTCCTTTGCTTTCTTCTCATTTACAAACTGGTGAATCTTTCTGTTGTTTCGATAATATATACGTATTACAGCCCCCTCACTTAGTCGCTTTGACTAACCCCATTACTCTGTTGTTGTCTTTTCAGGGTTTTGTTGCTAGGCGGATTCAGGTCGTGTCCTTGGAGTCATTTACTTTTGATTAGGTGATTTCATTTCCGCCTATGTATCTGGATAAATAATTAAAACCCTAGAGATTGTAGATGTAAATGATGTAAATTAGTTTGAATGCTGATATGGTCGATTTCAGTGGCCTTGGTGGGCTTTATAATTGTGTTTTGGATTATGGTTGTTCTAGCTCCCTGAGTGGGATAGGTTGTGTTAATTTGCTTCCGCTGTATTATTGTTCATTGTCCTATTATTTTCTAAAGCAGATCCGCCTGGCATTTATTTTCCGTTCGCCAGGTTGTAGTTCATAACTGGACATTTAGTTCTGGTTATGGATTATGACTTGGTGCAGGACGTCACGTCGCACCGTATTTGGGGACGTGCCGTTACATACAAACACTCTTCTTGTTGAATAACTTGATTGTGTTCCCGGATAAGATTTTCCTCAAGTTCATATAGACGAGCGCTGAAGTGTGATCTTGGATTTTTCTGAATTCCCTCAATACGTGCCAGGAGCTTCTTTTTTCTGCAGAATATATTGCCAAAGAAATTTTTGTTCCAGATACGCAATTTGCCAGGGAGGGCCGAAATTGCTTTGAGAATTTCCGAATTTTCCAACCAATTTTCCTTAATGATCTCTATACAACCCGAATGGGTGGTCCATGCAAATTCAAAGCGAAAAGGCCTTTGGGTTGGTGCAGATTGAATACCATTGCAGAGCATGATAATAGGGTTATGATCGGAGTGTGTTCGAGGCAAATTAATAACGAGCCCTTCCAGAAAAAGGGTTCGCCATTACGTATTGGCTAACACTCGATCTAACCTTTCTTTAACAATTTCTCCATTGCGTTTACCTGTCCATGTGAAAGGACTGCCTTGGAAACCAAGATCAAAGAGATCACATTGTTCAATATTTTCCTGGAATTCAATACATCTTCTCCAGGGGGCAATTCTCCCACCACTTTTTTCGCTAAAGGTTGTTATGTCGTTAAAGTCCCCGGATAACATATAAGGGCTAGAAATTTGGGTGCTAAGCTCCCGGAGATCTTGCCACAATTTCTGGCTCTTATGTCGATGAGGACTTGCATAGACTCTAGAGCATAGCCAACTATTATTGCGCCGCGGACCAATTATTGCATGAATAACCTGATCATCGACCGAAAGAACTTCAACGTGAACATTACTTTGATCCTAGATGAGCCAAATACCTCCCTCTCTCCCCATCGTTGGTGCCCTAACAACATTAGGGAACCCTAAGTTGGCAGAAATTCTTGCTGCCCTAGCTTCACAAACTTGAGTTTCAAGTAGAAAAATAATGTCCGGACGATGATCCTGAACTAGAATCCTAAAATTTGTTTTAAAGGTTTGGTATCCCGCACCTTTAAAATTCCAGGTCACTATCTTCATAGGGACACTTTGAAGGGTATTGATGCAGATTGGAGATTCAAAATGGTGGCCAGCACTCATCCGTAGCAGCTGGTTCACCAGTCTCCGTATCCACATGCATTGCCTCGTTGTCTCCCACGAACTCAGATGAGCTTCCATCCTGCACGTCATCCATCGGGGGTTACCCGCCTGGATGGAATATGTCATTCTCATCTCCACTTGCCAAAATAGTTGATGGATCTGCAGCATGATCACGCACTCTATCCTCATGTCGTGTACTTGAAACATTCGGTGACCTCATCTCCCCTTCCTGAAACCAATACTCCATCGTGGTTGCTCCGGTGGTGGGTTGTTTGCGCCGGGAGGGGTGAATGGTTCAGAGATGGGTTTTGGATCTGAGAGTTGGAGAGAGGAGTTGAAGACGCCTCTCCTTTTTTTCCTGCTTTCCTTTGTTTTGAAACTTTTGTCTGAATAGGAACGTCCACCAATGTGAAATTGCTATATGGAGCTGCCCTAGGGTTTGGTGCTGATTCAACATTAGGGTTTGCGGGTTTTGTTTGAATCTGCCTTTCCTCAGGATAAACCTTTTTGGTTTGTTGTTTCTGGTGCTGTGCAACCACAGCTTTAGCTGCAAATCTACTTTGCTGGCTTGATGAGACGTTGGTGTTTGCATGCATGTAATCTTCTCTTTCTTCATTAATATCTGAGGTCAAAGCTCAAACCTGTTGTTTGTATTCCTAGGGTAGAAACATTTGCCACCAACTTTCTAGGACCCATCTTTTTTCTTTCTTCTTGTGGCACTCAACCACTCACCCCACTTGTTCACCTAAATCTTTTTTAGTATGTTGTCCCTCGCTTCAGAGTCTGTTGCTGCAGGCTGGGTCATCAGTGGCTGGGCCGTGTCCGGACACATCGGGCTCCGGTGACCGACTTTTCCACATTGGAAGCATATTGCCGGTAAGCTTTCATATTCAAGGGCATAAACCCTTCCCCTAACCGTGACAACACCCATCAAAGGTTTTTCCAGGTCAAGCTCCACACAAAATCTTGCATAGTTGGCTTTCTCCACCCAATAGGTGTGATGATCAACTTTAACAGGTTCTCCTAAGCTTTCAGCTATGGCTTCTACAATATCTTCCTCGTAGCTTTCCACAGATAGCTCGGGTACACGAACCTAGACCATGCTCCTTGTGATTTTGTCCTTTGATGGCTAAAAGTGGGGAAACCATTTTCGTACCACAAGATAATGACCCGCTATCATCCAAGGCCCCTCATTAATGATATGCTCTTTTCTTTCTGGTTCCCCAACTTTGAGGATAAAGTAGCTATGTCCCAAATCTATAAGATCAAAATCACCATGGAGCTCCCAGATCTCGTTAATCTTGGTGGACATATATGCATGACTTACCTTCTTTCCCAAGACACGGAGGATCATCGATTCTTTCCAGGGGCGCTGAATTTCCTCTTCATAATCCTCATCCAAAATGATCTGTGGAATGGGATAGTCCTCAGTGGGTTGAATAATTTTAATTCTATGCTTGTTGAGTCGTCCATGCTTGGTGAACTTAATGACACTTTTGTGGGTCTGACGTCCCACAAGGGAACCAAGATAAGACTTTTTATGGTGCTCATTGACTTCTTCTTCTCCTGCTGAAGTGTCCCCATCAGCGGAGGCTCCACCATCAGCCATCTCTTCATTCTCATTGTTACCAATGAATTTTACCTTTTTTGAACTTCGCAAAAGTTGGTCATTTTCTTCTGTAGATGATGGGAGTTGCATTTTTCCTTTCACTACCGGCATCTGTAGAGAGAGAATTTTTTTTTCCTTTTTTTAATAGTGAAAGAGTAGAGTGCGTAGATTAGTAGTTCAGTAGTACTCAAATGAAGGTCTCTAATGGTATTTTTAGGTAGGAAACTTGCAGAAACCGTCCCCCGGATTTTAGGTGAGGAAGTGGGATCTTGGAGAGGATAGGAAGGAGGTTCCAAGTAATTATTTGAGTAGTTAATATAGTGGATTGAACCAGATTTAAATCCGTCTCGTCAACCTTTTTGCCTCAATCTCTACTTGATTTTGGATGGGCTTCCAAGTGTTCCGCTAATCCCTTTATCCTTCTATCTGAGAAATACGCCAATTACCTTCATGTTTGAAAATTGGGCTAATCGCCTTCTTGAGAAAGATGTTTCCGGTCTAAGTTAGCAGCAATCTTGAATCAATGTCTGATTACGGTCCGGTCTAATTAGGCCCCTAATGAATCCAAGCCTGATATCCATTATTATGGTCAAAATATAAAGAAAATTTTCCATTATAATATCAGTCTCTCTTACTCTATATTTTTTTTTTGAGAAAATAAGGTAATATCATTAATCACAAACAGAATGTACAAAAGTCTTTACAAATTCGAGAGTATCACAGTTTTATTTAATTAGCTTTAATTAATTTCTTTCCGTATGTTCACAGCAGAAATGCTAACACAATAAAATATAAAGAAAAATTGATTAAAACTAAATTGAAACGAAGTAACAAATTAAAATCATATTAGTTTTGTTATCATAACAAATTCTTTTCCCTTGTAATAACTTGAATTTGACATTAAACCATATATATATGTATACATAATTACATATAATTTATTATCTCAGCAACTCTTAACCATGGTCTTATTGTAAGAACCGCTCCACGTATCGGAACCGCCGCCACCCACCACCGTGGAACCCCTCTCCTCTGCCCATTGCTCCGCCAGTATCCGCTCAAGCTCGATTGGACGGCACGGCACCGTCAGAGCTCCGTGATGATCGAAGCCATATTCTTCAGCCGCTTGATCCAATAGCCTCAAGAAAGACGGATGCGTCAAGAAACTTAACGGTACAATAAATCTCTTCAACTGATCATCGTCAAGGGCGATAACTGCAAAATGGCCCTCCTTAACGTCGTCAGGCACCGACGTTATTTCGTCTGAGGAAGACTTCTTTCTGAGAAGTAGACTTTTTTGGAGTCTTTCGACGGCTACTTTGAGCTTCACGATACCGCCATTCTTTCTCTTACAAACTTTTGTGTTTTTAATTGCCATTAATCTAATTTTGTTGGGAAAAAAAATGGTTGTCTGAAATTGGGATTTAATTTGATGGAGGTTGTGTTTGGTTTGAGCAACACAAGGTATAGTTTTAGTGCTTTACTCTGTATCCTCATGTAAGTATGTCTCCTATATATAGTGTACTAGGGTGTACTAGAGAGAGGAAAGCCCTAGCTAAATAGAGACGAACCATATGGTTAATTGGATTTAGAATTTTAATTTATGAAAAAGAAAAATGAAATTTAGCAATGTAATATACATTTTTTATGTTATCTTTATTATCACTATAAGAGAACAATCCTTCACTAACGAAAAAATTTATCACAAATTTATTATAGTCCGTCAAAAAATGCGTTATGCGATGAATTTTGTCTTTTAAAAATCTGTAACTATATATTTTGACACTAATATGTTGAGTGATGAATTTTGTACCTTTAAAAATCTGTCACTATAGGGTCTTGACACTGATCTCTTTAGTAATTAATGCATGAATTTAAATTCCATTACAAATCACTTTAGTTTTTTTCAGAAAAATTAAGCTTATTTTTTCTCTATCTTCTAATTATTTATTAATATTTCGTCATAAACTTGTGATAGCACTTTTTTTCATCATACCCAATTAATTTTGTCATTGAAGGATTAGTTGTGTTGGAGTGTATCTATGTGTGTTCATGTATTTTGTAAGCATATATATATCTTTGTGAATTATTTTTATTATAATATAATATAAATTTTATTTTTGTTATAATAAACAAAAAAGGACACAAGACATGACTTTTTACCGTATGTTTTATTTTTTCATACCCTATTTCATTTCGGGTGAGTGAAATTCACAACTTGGAGTTAAAGGGCTTAGCTGATTTTTTTTATATATATTTTTTTTGAAGGTCATGTAAGAATTTCAAATATCAAAGGGGATTTCAGTTTAAATGAAAAACAAAAAATTAGATTCCACAGATTTAATTTACCCCTTAGAAAAGGAAAAGGAAAAGGAAAAGAAAGCTAACAAAAACACACTCAGTTGACAATTGAAATATGGAATAATCACATTAAAACCCCTCACTTTTTCCAGATTTCGCACATTCCTCCCTAATGTTTCTTTTTTCACATTCGACCCTCCAACCTTTGTCGTTTGTCACACTTTGCCCCCTAAATACAACGTCCGTCCATTTTCAGACACGCGCTTTGCGCGTGCATTTTAGAAGGATATATCTGGATTTTCTTCTAATTAGGTAAGGGCAATAAAGTAATTTACCACTCTCCAACCCAATTCACAATGTCTCTCTCTTTATACCCCAAAAGAACCCTAATTTCCACACATTTGAAAATTTGGGCGAAAAAAAAAATTGAGGCTGAGCAATGGACGTTTGTAATTGTGGTAACCCATGGTGGTGGAGAGAACTTCGTGGACGGCTATGAATCCTGGTCGAGGCTTCAATTCTTGTGCAAATTTGAGGTAATGTTTCTTCTTTCTATTTTTTCTAAAACTCACCATAGTTAGGAGCATTCTTCCCATAAGGAAACATCCTCATCACCTACGCGCAATCACTGTAACACCCCAAACTTGAGAAATATGTACCATGTGGGCATTTGTCCCACATAGGAAAAACATAAGTAATGTGAAGGGTTTATAAGTGATCTTCCAAGCACAACTACCATGTGGTGCATCACCTTTTGGCAAGTGGTTTCAAGCCAAACTTTATGGTTGTGCTCAGTGGTGGTGAAGCTTATACCCGCGCGTCCAACGGGTGCCATCGTGAGGGTTCTCCTCTCTGCGCCCGGGGCTGCGACAATCACCACTCCATTTCAGAGATAAAATTTCATAGTAATCGAATAAAGATTAGGGAAAATTTATGGGGGTAAAAGGAGTTGAAGGTTAGGGTTTTTTACCTTAGTTAATTCGTGGGTTGTGTCTGAATAGGGAGTAATTGAATTTCCAGATATATCCCTCTAAAATGCACGCGCAAAACGCGTGTCTCAAAATGGACGGAAAAGTGGACGGGCGTTGTATTTAGGGGGCAAAGTGTGATAAACAACAAATGTTGGAGGGTCGAATGTGAAAAAAGAAACGTTAAAAAGGGATGTGCGAAATCTGGAAAAGATGAGGGGGTTTAATGTGATTATCCCTTAAAATATTGACCAGCATCATGACGAACTAGATTATTGTGATACAAATTTCGTTTTGGTATTTTTCTATATTGTTTTATTAAGATAAATGACCAGTACTAATCATATGTATATATATATATGAAAATAAATGAGTGAAATGCTCCAAAGCACGGATACGGAAAATTTTTTGCCGGGCCGTGTCCGACACATGTTGGACATGGACACGGGTCCGACACGTGTCGGACACGGCAAAAAGTGCCCGAAAATTAAAAAAATAAATAAAAAAATTCGGACACGCCGGGGACACGGTTGGGACACGCCGGGGACACGGTTGGGACAAGCGAGGGACACGGCTGGGACACGAAAAGGACACGAAAAATTCAATTTTTTTATATTTTTTCAAATTTAAGGATCTTAAATTAATTTTTTCTATAATTTTCACTTGTTTCTCACAATATTATAATTCACAAATAATATTAATGTTCGTTTAACATAATAATTAATTTGTACATTTTAATTTTGCTAATATTTGTACTACATTGTCATAGTTTATTTTTCAATTATAAATGTTTGTACAAATATTATATATAAATATTTATATTTTTTATTAAAATTTATATTACTCAGCCGTGTCGGAGCCGTGTCGTGTCCTAAAATTTTTGAAAAATTCGTATCGCCAAATCCGTGTCGTGTCGTATCCGTGTCCCCGTGTCCGTGTCCGTGCAACATAGATGAAATGTTTTAGGAAACATGTTTATGTGGCAATGAAGTGGATACGTTAGAATTGATCCATTTTGCCATGTAGATTGTTTCTATAATTAATTTAATTAATTATTATTTTTATAACTTACATATGTATTTATTAACTTTCCATACTTTTGTTTATATCAATTATCAAAAAATTTGTAACTCCTATTTAATTATAGAACTATATAACTACTTTATATAATATTAAAATTATTTTTTTTTCAACATATGGTTTTAAGTAAATTTTAATAAGTTTTAGAGTTATCCATACGGTATTCAATGTTCGTTAATAAAGATAAAGATAAAATAATGTATTCAATATATCCATTAAAAAAATGATATTTAATATTTTAATTTCTAACAAATATTTTTGATATAACAAATTCAAATGAAAATTTATCTAACTAAAGTAAGGGATTTTTTTTAAATATAAGTTTAAATAAATTTTATTATTATTTTTATAATATAAAATAAATAAATAATTAATTTTCTTGAATATATTTTTTCCAAATACATGTGTCTTATATTCATTTTGTGGTAGAAAAGTTATATTTATTTCAATGTAAATAAATTTCTTAAATTATTATATTTGAGTATTAATATTTTTCATAATATAAAAGAAATTTCAATAATGAAATGAATATTATTATGACTCAATAACGAAACAATAACATATTATTTAATAAAAAATAATATAAAGTATAATAAACAACTATTTTTTCGATCAAAGAGACAAAGAGATTCCAATCATTATTTATATGCATGGTCTATTATTAAATATTTTTTTTAGTATTTTAATTATCATTTTAATATTTTTATAACCGTCATGATATTCCTTCCCTATATATGTAAAATATATATTATTTCTATTATAAATATAAAATAAGTACTTTGTCATAAAAATATCATATTACTATTTTTATACATTTAAAATAAGTTTTTTATATACAAAATTCCTGATTATTTTATAAAATGAATTACTTTGGTGTGTACGCTTCAAATTCTGAATTAATAATTTTTGACATATTGTTAATAATCATATAAAAAATATAATATAATTTATTTCTATATTTTATAAGTAAATTATCCCGTGCAATGCAGGAGTTAAAAAGCTAGTAAATGATAACGCGACTGATGGTGGACATTTTGGGCGACCCACGTGGCGCGATTTGAGAAAGTCGCAAGCCACGTAGATCAAGTCAAAGTCCGCTCACCACGTGGCCCCAGTCAAAATCCAACGGTTGACTTAGTCAGAGAGCCCGACGATCGATCATCTCGACTGTCATGATAACCTTACAGGAAGAGTCCAATCCTTGAACTCAAGCGTCATACGCTCGACTATGGCCGGTCGATTCCCATGTCCTCCACTAAGTCGCAGCATGAGAGGACCTAAAGGCCAAGATCGTAAGGTCGGTCGAGGAACCAAGCTCGGCCCTGTCCCATCCAAAAACGCTCGTTCCGACTGCAGCCGCATTAAATGCGCCGCACCTGCCCTGACTACCATCCGTATAGTGGTCAGTCTGAAGTGATAGATAATCATTCCTTTTAAGGAATAAATCTGACTCGAGGGCCAGGCATTAAATGCCCTGCAGTCGAGACATTTAATGCACACATTGGACGGTGTACTTAGTGCGTGTGGTACCCTCCTATAAATACTCTTGACATTTATTGCGGTTGGTAAGTTCACTTCAACGCTCCGACCCTACTCTCTGTCTTTGAACACCTTTTCAGTACCCTTATACTGACTTGAGCGTCGGAAGTGCTATGCCGGAGACAACCCTCTCCGGCCAAGTAACCCCTTGTTCGTGTATTTCAGGTCAAAGTCGGGCTCCACTCAACAAATTCAACTGACAAGCTAGGACACGTGTTCGACCCTAATCACTTACAAAAAAACACCCTCATCAGCAGCATATGTACGTACGATAAATTAATTTTGTAACATATCATATTAGTGACAAATTAAATTATTATTGTCTTTTTCAATCGTGATTTTTGTTTTTTTTTTTTTTGAGATTTTTTTCAATCGTGATAATTTGAGTAATATTACAGATCAGTTATTATTATATCATCTAGATTGATAATTATGTGTACCCTGGCTAATTTTCATTTATTATTCAATTTCGAATTTCTTGTTGTATTAGAATAAAAACTTTTATGATAATCATGATCAGAAAAATAATTATTTATTTATTATTTTTATTTTCCATCGGATATTTTTTCAAACTTGGTATTGTATATATATAGACAAAATTGAGAGCAATCCTTTTACCTGATAAGATTAGGTTTGGGACAGAGTTGATGGCGTAAATATGGGAGACCAGTGCATGTGAGTCAAGCCATGAAACGTCACTATTTAACTTGTCATTTCGGACAGACCTTTTATTCCAACATAAAACTCTGTTTTATCAAAAAGTGTTCTGACTTTCAGTTAGGCAATATTAGTTTCATCAAGAAATGTGGTCAAAATTTAATTCGTCATATATCAGAATCCCATGTTACATATACTAACATGCATCACCAGAAAATCCTATGCGCGCATTTTTAATTCGATGCATCATCATCACAAACAAATTGTGTGACCATCGCTGGCGGTGGTTAATTGTATTAGGACAGATATTAGCCCGGACTAAGTTTCATTTCACTTCTTGGTCGACCAAAACCAAAAAAAAAAAAAACAAACAAATTATGTGTATGAGACAGGCTAATTAAACTCATAATCATATTATTGGCAAGTCACTTGTTTGGTGTAAGATGAGTCGTGCTCACTCATGATTACTTAATGGGCGATCGAGTGAACCTGGACCCAAACTCGAAATATTGAACTCAGGTTCAAGCGCAAGCACGACGAGCTTGAACGTCTTCATGAGCCGAACTTAAACTAAAAATAACTGTTTGTACGTGTGATCTCATCTCGTCAGTTGGGGTTAATTATGAGCTTCTCTTTATATATTTTAAATTTCAATGTTATTGAGGGAGTCTAAATACAATTAACTCATAATTGGACTAATTTCGTTTAGACCCCTTCTATGTTATTAAAATTATTGGTTGATCCCCTCTTCATTTCAAAATTACCAACACATCCCTTATATAGATATATAATTACAAAATAAATCCAAGGTCCTATAATTTTACCATTGTACCCTCAATACTTTTTAATTAAAAATTACTAAAATATTAAAATTATATAAAGAATATGTTCAGACAATTTTACCCTTAGCCTTATGAACATAAATCATCACATTGCACAACAAAAACTTGGCTCTAACATCTCGCAAAATACATTCACTAATCAAACTTGAACCCGCACTAAAAGTCTGGTTAGTCTTGTCGGTTCTGCTGCTATACTTCCTCTCTACAACAAGACCCAAAATAATCCAAATCATCTCCAAATTCGATCATATATAATTTGGTCACATTTTTCTATAGCACCTATGTTGATTTTTAAATTACTGTTTACAATTGATAGCAGCTGGTCATTCGATTGGATTCTCAAAGAAATAACAAAGGTTAGAGGAAGCATGTGTACCCAAAAAATGAAGCAAAATCAGTTTTCAGAAAATAAATAAACAATTACAAGAAATTTGAGATGGGGAGAAGTCAAGGTCTCCGGCGCTAGCGGTGGTGGCGGTGGAGGATTTGGGATGGGGACAATGAACCCTGGCAAACATTGTTGAAGCTCTTCGGTACATTATTTTCTGTAGCTGAAATGATGTCTGATTCAGCCGAAGCAATTGGGATTCTTTCAAAAGATCTGAAAGAATTTCTGTGGTCGGATTCTGATCAAGTTCCCCAAAGCTTGAACCAAATTACAAAAATTGCTATGTCCCACGGATTTTGGGTGAGGTGGAGAACAAACTGTCGATATAATTTTCAGAGTTTTATTTTTTAGAAATTTTCATTGCCAAGGATATAATAGAAACAAAAATATGCTAAAAATAAATAAAGGGTAATTTTGTCAGATCATACCATATTTTTCAGGATCTGTGTCGGATTGGGTTTATTTTGTAATTATATAATTACATAAGGGAATTGTTGGTAACTTTAAAAAAAAGAGGGAATCAACTTATAATTTCGATATTTATTATAATTTAAATTATATATATAATACATATTGTGATAATTAATTAATAATATTATTAATGATTATAATATAATAGTATTCTTTAATAGCAATAAATTTATTGTTGGATGAAATGACCAACATGAAATGACCGATTCTAGCTTTTCATAAAAAGTCACAACCTTTAGAGTATAGTTCTCTTTCATCAAATCTTTTCGTTTTTTCATTCAAATTGTCGCAATCTTTCATCAAATCTCTACATAGATTTATTGAATAGTTACAACCTTTCAACACTTTAATAATTTTCATTCATTACCGGAAATTTATATAAGATTTCCAACATTTATATGTACCTTTTCTTGGTCGAAATTAATAACAATTAATTTATACTACACCTAGTATTAATCTAGAAATTAAATAGAATCAAGCTTGACTTGTTTACAACTCTCGGTGCCTGTCACGTCCTTGATCCGCGAGCCCGTTGAACGTGAGTATAAGTTTCAAACTCACTGAATGTAATCTGAAATTGAGCTTAAACCATTGCCCAAAAGGAATATTTATTGGTTTCACTTGAATTCCAACTTATAAACTAATTCAATTCCCACACATCTTTGGATGAGGGACACAATGTGCATATGAGACGCTACAATCACCCCTCCTTCAGAAACACAATGCAATGTTCTCGTCGCGGCGTGACAAAGTCCATGACCGCACCGCCAGTGGGGACTCTAGAAGTGGCCCCCGCGCATATAGAACTTTACTCCGCAGGTTCAAGAGGTGGCTCCCACGTGCGTGGCAATTAGCTCCCGCGACTGACGGTCGGGCTCTGATACTATTTTGTCACTCCTCCGTACCTGCGAGCCCATTGGACGGAAGTATAAGCTTCGAACCCATTAAATACAACCTAAAATTGGGCCTAAACTAGGACCAAAAAAATTATTTATTAATTTCGCTTAAATTCTAAGTTATAAACTAATTCAATTTCCAGACAGATGTGGGACATAATGTGCATATGAGGCGCTACGGTGCTTGTCTTAAATCTTCAATTTACCGAAGTATTTGTGTTGAATGAGATTAGTACTATTATAGTTACGAGTTAAAACCGACTTTGGACGTACTAATTTGTTTACACAACCTACATGTCCTCATGCATGGGACATAGCCTCATATATAGGATAGAAGTTCATCCAAAATTATGGGGTATATCATAATTAGTAGATACTTCAAGGGTTGCTATAATTATAATTTAATCCATCTAATTTGATTTATTACAGTTAGTCCTTAATTAAATTGGTCAAATTGTTAGGGTTTCATTAGTCAACCGTTAGACAATCTAGTTGAAAAAAATTTGGTACGAAAATATCCTCGAAAACTGTATATAATGTAATAACATATATTGGGAAGACACTTATTGATTATTTTATACATTAACGCACAAAATTTTGAAAATGAGACAGTTTTTCAAGCCAATCATAAATTTTAATTTTGTTTTCTACCAAAAATGCTATAAATACGAACCAGAGATTAAATATGTGGTAGATACATATATATAATTCTCAGTCGACAATGGAGTAAAAAATCAGTTTCTCAATAAATGAAAGTTTCAGAGAAAATTAAAGAGATAATTTAGAATCTGTTGAATCAATAGAATAGGCCTAACTTAACCCCAAAAACTAGCTCAAGATGAGAGGTTTGTTAAGCCTTTACATATTGAATCCCCGTCACGCCCAGGGCCGCGGAATATGCGAGACAAATTGGAGCGTGAAATAACTTGCAGGAATGAACATCTGCAAGGAGAGACAGAGGTACCGAGAATCGAATCGGCTCTGATACCATATTGAATTAATGGACTTGGCCCAACTCAACCCCAAAAAACTAGCTCATGAGGAGAGGTTTACTAAACCATTATATACTTAACTCAATATTTTTTATTATTCGATAGGGGATGATTTATCATACAATTCTAAAGCATTCTACCACACATAAATTCAAATTCCAAATTTATCAATTTTAATTTTGTGCATAGTCTACGAAAAGACGAGACTTGCATGGATTTCACAATGTTGTCACATCACATATGTACATAGGAATCTGGTACACTAATTCAGTAAGCATGGCCTCACCCTCAAGTCCTCAACTCCTAATGGGTAAATTAGGATAATTTCGATCACGCACCAGGTGCCTCCCTGGGCGACATGTGTCCTGAGAGTATTATTATAATAATATTACAACTCTCTCCATTAGTTTTATTATTAAATAATATGAACTCTCTTATTATATTATTATCAAGGATTTGTGTGTAGAATTTTTACTCGGTAATTGTGCCATCAAAATTGTTCACGTCTCAAACCCAACATTTTCATCAAGTGAATGAAGCACAAGAATTTTGAAACACTACCAAGATAGAATTTACATATTCTAATCTCTATACACTAGATTAATTACGTAAACAATTTTATGAGTAGACAAGGGGAGTAATAGCACAATATTAGCAAAAATAAATTAAAATTCAAAATTTGTGCAGATAATAGAGGACTTGTAATTTGGTTTTATAAATACAAAGACTTCTTCCTTCATATTTATCTTTAAGACATCCGACCTGTAAGTTTTTTTCCCCTTTAATTTGGTGGTGCGGGTGCCCCTTGATAGTGAGATGATCCCTATAAAATTTCAAGATATAGATCAATAATAATAATAAAAATCTACAAACATATAACAAATTTAACTATATATATAAGTCCATTAATATAGCTGGGAAGGATTAGGAATCCAATAACGTGTAGGGTTTGGAGAAAATTGAATGAAATTTTGATTTGGTCCATTTTCCTAGACATCAAATAATATATAATTATAAATAAAATTTCTTTTTATATCAAGTAAATATTAATTAAAATTAACTCACCAAATTTCTTGGATTAATCATATTTGGAGATGGCATCAAATATTGCACATGAGGATTATATAGACCAAAAGTGAACAAATTTTGCATAGGATATGCATTATTAGCTTCTTGTGGGGGTCAAATTGTACCATCCTCTTCTGATTGAGAGCATTGCAGTTTCTTTTTTGATCTTTTTCCAACTTTCTCTAAAAAAATAATTAGAATCTCATAAAGAAGAAAAAACATAAGGATATGAAGAAATTACTTTTATGATCAATATTACCTTTTTTCCGTTTGCCTTTTGCATCCCAATGATTAGGTAGGCGAGCATTGTTGACTCCTCTTGGCTTTAACATAAGAGGATTATGCACATCTTGTTCTTGATTTATGTTGCCATTATCTTCAACATGCAAATACTCTACATTTGAATCTCCTAATTCTGTTTCATTCACAGTCAAGTTCTCAAGTAAGTCATCCAACTCCGAAGCAACATTCTTAAGTTTATTTCTCACCAAATCTCTAGCTTTTGGATATGATTTACTTCGCATGGAAACATCGTGACAACTCCTCATTATGTGGTTAATATTAACATATACGGTCTCTATTTCATGAACACTTTTATGCGTGTTTCCTTCTCTACGGTGCACCAGATCACACACACTTTTTGTCCATCTCGTTTTAATGTATTGTGTTGGTATACTATGCACACTCATTTACTTCAAAACTAATAGCGCATGCTTGCACAATATACCAACGGACTCAAAATACTTGCAAGTACACTTTATTTGGTGTGATTCCATATCAAATTCAACTATACGAACCCGATCTGAGCCTTGAGAGCGTACTTTAAAATCAAATAAAGTGCCAATATTAGAACTTGAAGCATCAAAATCAATACCTAAAGAGCCAATCAATTGAGCTTGAAACATCTTGAATATATTATGCGTATAAACCTCGACATCATGTTCCAACAAACAATTATTCTTCACGATAAGAGCAGGAGTCCCATTATAACATCTAAAATCATCCTCATTTTCATCGTGACGCCAGTTACGTTGGACATTGTCAAATCTTTCAACACATTCAAACAAAGTATGTATTTTTTTTCCCACCATCTTTTAAGGTAGAATTCGCACCCTCACTTCTTGAAGTAGCTTTTAGTCCTGCAGTGAACTTGTTTTTGCTAAACGTTGTGGACCATTTTTTTCGTAACTTATACATATTATTTAACCATGAATGATCTTGAAGATTATATTCCGCAATCATATTATGCCATGTAACTTCAAACTCTTCTTCGGACTCACAAAATTTCATGCACTTATTGAACAAAGATTTAAACCTTGAATTATTGTTCAAACCACCAAAATGAGAAGGAGCATTTTGGTTAATATGCCACTGACATAACCGATGATGAGAATCTGGAAAAGCAATTTCAATAGCATTCATCATTGCTTGACATTGGTCTGTGAAAATTGTCTCAGGTTGTTTACCACCCATAGACTCAAGAAAAGTATTAAACAACCACCGGAAAGAAGCTTCTGTTTCACTAGATATAAAAGCCATCCCAAACATTATATTGTGCGTATGATGATTTATTCCTACGAAAGGTGCACAAATCATATCATACTTATTTGCCCGATAAGTAGTATCAAATGAAAGCACATCACCAAAAGTCTCGTAGTCTATCCTACAATGTCCATCTCTGTAAAAGAAGTTGCACATTCTATTATTTTCATCAACTTGAAAATTCCAATAAAATAAACTATCTTCAATTGACTTTTTCTTAAGGGATAATGATTTTTTCCCATCCGAACTATGTGATTTTTGCACTTTACCATCTAAAAAATCTTTGTCCCTTTTCTTAAAATATCGAATCAATTCTGTAGTATCACCATCCTCCACTTGTCTATGATTTTTTGCTAGACGAGTAATATAATCATATGCATCCTTTTTAATAAAACTAAGATTTTCCCTTCAATGTGATTCTTGTTGCATATAAGAAAAAGCATTAGTTACTGAAAATCCAGACTTCATTAAATCTTACAAAGTATTTCCTTCAGCAGATGAAATATTACGAGCTCCTCTTAGCATGTATCTGTGATCAACTAAGGCTATTTCATGGTTATGTTCTGAATCAAAAATTGTTTCTTTCCATTCTTCATTCTTTTTCCGGCCAATTCGAAGTCTTGCCAAGCAACCAGTTTTTACATCCAATTTTTGATAATTTGGTTGCCTATTTTGGGCACTACTCTTTTCATCTATTTTTCAATTACAAGAACAAACAAATTTTTTCATATAAAGTTCCCCACTCTTATCATGAAAATATGATTGCTTTCTTTTTCTAATACTAAATCCCTTACAACATGCATATTCACGATATAATAAATACGCACCATCCACACTTGTTACTCTTCGGCCAATTGCAAACTTGCGTTTAAAATTATCGATTATAGTAGCAACATATACCTGTTCAATTTTAGGTGCCGATAATTCTCCAACTACATATTGTGCTCAATAATTAACATTTTCTACTTGATCTTGATTTTTCTCCCAACCTATTATTCATAAAAAAAATATATGTATAAATAAGAATGAAAAACATACAGACAAATCATTCTTCTTTTTTTTCTTTTTTTGAAAAATCTTAGTGTGTCTGGTCTCTTTAGAACAAAAATGCATAAATCTAAAGAGCTAGACAAATTATCTTTCCTATTAATAATAATAATAATAATAATAATAATAACAATAATAATAATAATAATAATATAATAATAATAATTTTCATCATCTCATTAACCCATTTAATATAGATAAATTCTTCTCTTTCTTTTTTTTTTTTTTTTTTGGAAAAAAGACACAACAGAAGAAATAAAACTAGTCTATACTATCATCAACAATAAGATCAGCCATATCAGTTGGCGGAAATGACGATCTCTTTTCTATAATAATAATAATAATATTTATATTATTATATAAAGACAAATTATATGCTACTAGTGTGCTAAAAAAATTTAAAAAAAAAAATAATAATATTTATATTATTATATAAAAATAAATTATATGCTAATAGTGTGCTGAAAAAAAATTTAAAAATATTACCTAAAAAATCTTGAGTATCCTCCATTTGTAAGCTTCTACTATTAGTGTATTAGTTTGAAGAAAACTTGATGTTTCTAACAGGATGCAAATGAGTTTCAAAACAAAAAAAAAATCAGGCTGCAAATGGGGTTGGTACAGTTACGGAATGGAGAATAAATGTGTTAATTGATTGTTAGAGTATATTAATTGGTTGTTTGAAATAAATAAGTGAGATTATTAATTATTTAAAATGACAATAAATATAAATATGTAGGAAAAAATATTAGTCATTTTTTCATGAAAAATATATAAATTAATAAACTAACTAAAATTGAAATATTATATAAAAAAAAAACTGATGTGAAAAGGTATTATATTAATTTAAAATAATAATTTTTCACTAAATATTATATTAATTATTTTAAGGTCCTGCTAATAATGGTATCAGAGCCATGGTATCATGATCTTGGTAAAATGACATTATTTAACACAAATCTCTTATGATGAATATCATAAGAAACACAGATACTGTTAAAAACAGTGTTGAAGAGGAGTATGATATTCCTCAAAATCTTGATTTGCTTAATAAATGGACTATTCCTAAAATAGATCCAAAAATCATATATAAATTTGGTACTTTTGAAAAAATAGGTTTAAAACAAGTGGTTAAAACCACTGAAGAAACAATTTCCCTTAATAAAGATGAGATGATAGTTAGATTACTCAGTAATAGAGATTTAAATAAATATAAAAAATTGTATAAGTTCATTCATATTGGATTAGTTCAGGTCGCCTTTAAACCTTTAACTTTAGAAGGGTTACCAGAAAGCTTCATAGCAGCTTTAAGAGATGGTAGAAATTTAGATTGGAAACAATCTTTAATAGGTATTATACAGTCCAGCTTGGCCCATGGCCCGGTCTATTTTAATGTTTATCCTAATCTTCAGTTATCTTTAACTGATATCAATATTCTTGATGCTTTAACATTAAATGTTAAGACCCATGGTTATAATTATGCTCCAGGATCTGAAGTTATATGTGTTTGTTATAGAATTTATTACAAACCCCTTCATACTTTAAATCCTCATTGTCAAATGGTTGATAAACCTTTAAATGAAACCATACTTATAGAAACCAATTTTAGTAAATCTGAGATTACTACTAGGAGATCTATCAAATGGGATGAAATAACATTCCCAGAAAATTGGATTATTGAAAGAGCTGCTCCTGCTCTACCTAATACTCAGGATAGGGTTACTAATATAGTACAAACTCCTGAAGGAAATGTTGTCATTAATTTTGATAAACCTAGATATTCCCTAAAACCTAGAATTTAAGATGTCGAACTCTTACCTAGATAAATCCAGGTTTTAGGGAATATCTAGGTTTATCAAAATTAATGACAACATTTCCTTCAGGAGTTTGTACTATATTAGTAACCCTATCCTGAGTATTAGGTAGAGCAGGAGCAGCTCTTTCAATAATCCAATTTTCTGGGAA
Organism: Verbena officinalis; assembly: GCA_958496215.1. Classification (NCBI taxonomy): domain Eukaryota; kingdom Viridiplantae; phylum Streptophyta; class Magnoliopsida; order Lamiales; family Verbenaceae; genus Verbena; species Verbena officinalis. The sequence goes on along the minus strand of OY292386.1, from coordinate 33,666,001 downwards.
TGTTATTTCATCCCATTTGATAGATCTCCTAGTAGTAATCTCAGATTTACTAAAATCGGTTTCTATAAGTATGGTTTCATTTAAAGGTTTATCAACCATTTGACAATGAGGATTTAAAGTATGAAGGGGTTTGTAATAAATTCTATAACAAACACATATAACTTCAGATCCTGGAGCATAATTATAACCATGGGTCTTAACATTTAATGTTAAAGCATCAAGAATATTGATATCAGTTAAAGATAACTGAAGATTAGGATAAACATTAAAATAGACCGGGCCATGGGCCAAGCTGGACTGTATAATACCTATTAAAGATTGTTTCCAATCTAAATTTCTACCATCTCTTAAAGCTGCTATGAAGCTTTCTGGTAACCCTTCTAAAGTTAAAGGTTTAAAGGCGACCTGAACTAATCCAATATGAATGAACTTATACAATTTTTTATATTTATTTAAATCTCTATTACTGAGTAATCTAACTATCATCTCATCTTTATTAAGGGAAATTGTTTCTTCAGTGGTTTTAACCACTTGTTTTAAACCTATTTTTTCAAAAGTACCAAATTTATATATGATTTTTGGATCTATTTTAGGAATAGTCCATTTATTAAGCAAATCAAGATTTTGAGGAATATCATACTCCTCTTCAACACTGTTTTTAACAGTATCTGTGTTTCTTATGATATTCATCATAAGAGATTTGTGTTAAATAATGTCATTTTACCAAGATCATGATACCATGGCTCTGATACCATTATTAGCAGGACCTTAAAATAATTAATTAAATTTTAATTAGTTTTGGTGAGTACCACGAACTACTAAAATCTTGAATACTGTACATGGATTGTTTTACAGAATTAAAACTGTCAAGGGATTTAGTTCTTAACCAGTCATGGAGGCAAGCCCTAAAAACGCCGAAAACATGGCAACAAAGTGGGCGAATCCAGACTTCGATATTAAACCTAATCCCTGCCTGTTTTAATCCAAACCATTGCAGAAATCAAAAGTTTTTCGTTCTGAGTACTCTTTTTTTTTTTTTTTTTTTTTTTAACCATGCTACCAGATCTTAGTATCGTGACATTATTTAACACAAGAATTTAGCCGGCCATATAGGCGGCAGTACAGAAAATAAGATTGAAGTTCAAAATAAAAAGAAGAATTAGAACTTACTTATGAGTATTTTTATATTAATATTAATAAAAATAATAAATTTGTTGGAGTTAAATTTTATATTAAATAGAATACTATTTATGAAATTGCCATGGATGTGAAAGAGTTTATAAAGCGCTAGAAGTCTTCTCATATATGCACAATTACCGGAGTAGGAAATCCTCTTTAGCCTATACAAAAACCAGTGATGATAATATAATAAGAGAGTTCACATTATTTAATAATAAAACTAATGGAGAGAAAATATTAATATTATAATACTCTCATGACACATGTCGTACAGGGAGGCACCTAGTGCATTTGCACCAGGTGCGAGATCGAAATTGCCAGTAAATTAGATGCCGCATCTGGTGCATCTAATTTACCCTCCTAATGGGTCTAAAAAATCAAAATGGAAAAATTCTAGCCAGATAATAGATGTAGTCTTTCCGTTAATCGGATAAATTTGATTGTAATATATATTTTTTTTCTTGACGCTAAACAGAAGATATTATTAAAGATCAGCAAGAATCAAATCCCAAACAAACTCACGTACATTATTGGAACTTACGTAAGCCGATGCTGCATTCCTAGAAAGGGAGTGAACTATGTTATTAGCTTGCCGGTGAACAAAACAGAATTTAAATGATAGAAAATGGACAAAAAGGCTTCTAATTTCATCAATCAAGCTTCCCAAATAGGAGTGGTCTTCAGCGCTACTCTCTCGTTTCCTGATCAAAGGTAAATAATCTCCTTCAAATATGACGTTCATCTACCGAAAGTCTCGGGCTAGGCAAACAGCCGAGAGGGCTGCTAGAGTTTCAGCGACCTCCGGATTGTTGCAGTCCACCTTAACATCGGTTTTCCATCCCACAACCATCCCGTTGTGATCCCGAGCAATGACACCAATACCAACAGAGTTTGAATTACGAAAGACAGCACCATCAAAGTTTAATTTGATCACATTGGTACCTGGTGTGCTCCAAGTGGCCTGATTTTTGTCCGGTAGGGGATCAGTTTGTGGGCGAAATGCTTCTCGGTTACTCGGCAATTGAGCTTCGACAAAACGAACTAATTCATCGAGTTTCATTCCTTTCTCCCCAACCCGAAATTTGTTTCTGTTCCACCATAGAGAGTAGAGAATAGAGGCAAATTTGCAGTCCGCTGTGTTATCCAAGACTCCAAGGATAGAACTGATACCTTTTCGCGTTCCGTTTAGGAGGCGTGCCACAATGTGACTTGGCAGATTTGACAGAGCCCAGGTCATGCGCGCAAAGTCACACCAAAAGAAGATATGAGTAGAGTCTTCTCCCTCCTTCCCACAAACGTTACAAATGTCATTCACGAAGCAGTGGCGTTGGATCAGGTTCTGGGTTGTTGGGACAGCTTAGTGGTAGAGTCTCCAGAAGAAAGACTTTTATTTTCGGTAGAGCTCTTAATTTCCATATTCGGAGCCAGGCTTGACTAACAATGCTATATGATGGTCAGGCGAACCGTCGAGAGTTTATATCAATGGCTAAATGGTAGGCCATTTTTACCGAGAATCTCCCTTCTTTAGAGAAGTGCCAAACAATTCTATCGCTGCATGGAATGCAAGCCAACGGGATAGAGAGAATGCTTTCAGAGTCCGAAGGAAATAACGTTGCTTCAATGAGATTTTTGTTCCATGAACTACCACCGTGAACCAAAAGGTCCGAGACTCGTTTCGATAGAGCATCAACATCAGGCCGAGATAAGGGGCATGAAAGGAATTTTTTGGGCATCCAAGCATCATCCCAAATGTTGATGTTGGTGCCTGTACCAACTCTCTATCTTTTGCCAGCAAGAACAAGAGGTTTTGCACCATGAATACTGCACCACGTGAAGGAAGTGTTTCGCCCAGAGGGGCATCCTCAAAATCAGAATCTAGGTAATAACTGGATTTCAACAATCTAGCTAACAAGCTGTCCAGGTTATGCAAGAGTCTCCAGGCATGTTTTGCAAGCATCGCTTCATTGAAGCACTTCAAATTTCTAAAACCGAAGCCGCCTTATTTTTTTGTTTTGCAAAGTTTATCCCATGCGAGCCAATGAATCCGATTTTTCTCTTTGTTGTTCCACCAGAATTCCCTGATCATACATTCGATACTATTGATGAAATAATCAAGAAGCTTAAAACAGCCCTGGCATACGTGGGCATGGCTTGAAGGACAGCTTTGATGAGTATTTCCTTTCCCGCCATTGAAAGGAATTTCTCGGAGTAGCCTTTGATCTTATTCCAGATTTTGTTTCGAATAGTAGCAAAAACAGTATCCTTTTATTTCCCCACAACCGAGGGGAGGCCTAAGTAAAGATCGAACTTGTCCACAAGTTCCACTCCTAGTCGGTAGGCCATCTCCTGTCGCCTTTCTGGGCAAATATTTTTGCTGAAACAAATCGAAATTTTTTGTCTGTTTATAACTTGTCATGAAACTCTAGCATAGGTGTCAAGGATCCCAGTAATGACATCCATCGACTCCACATCCGCCTTCCCACAAATTAGGGTGTCGTCTGCCAAAAGGTGGGAAATGCTTGGTGCACCTTGACAAATGGAAATCCCTTTCAATTAGCCATTGTTTTCCTTCTCTTGTATGAGTCTTGAGAGAACCTCTGCACATAAAACAAACAAATAAGGGGAGAGAGGATCTCCTTGATGTTGTCCTCTTTCCGGGACCACCTCTCCAAATTGGTTACCATCAAGCATGAAAGAGTACGAAACAGTGGATATTAAAGTCTTTATAAGTGAAGTAAAAGAGGGTGGGAAACCTAACCGTTCAAGTACCCGTTCGAGGAACCGCCATTCTACCCAGTCATACGCCTTGCTCATATCGAGTTTAAGCGTAAATACACCATCTTTTCCACTATTTTTTCGCTTCAAGAAATGGTTAACCTCAAAAGATATAAGAATATTATCTGTTATGAGCCTACCGGGTACGAATGCAGATTGTGTGGGTGAAATAACGTGATCAAGTAATGGTTTTAGTCTATTAGCTACAAATTTTGAAGCAATTTTGTATATCACGTTACAAAGACTGATGGGACGGAATTATGTGATTAATTCCGAGTCCTTACATTTGGGGATAAGGACAACATGAGTGTAATTGAATTTTTTGTCAAACCGATGGTGATTTAGGAATTCAAACACACATGCAGTCACATCTCTCCCTACAATGTGCCAATATTTTTGAAAAAAATATGGCGGTAAACCATCGGGACCGGGGGATTTAAGGAGATATATGTGATTTAATGCAATTTTTACCTCATCACTCGTGTATGATGAAAGTAGTGTCTGCCGCATCGGATGATCAATCTTTGGCTGTAATACCTCCAAAAGTGTATCAATTTCCCCATCAGAGCACACTTCAGAGGTATATATGCCTGAAATGTATCTCAAAATCACACCTTGAATATCTGAATCAAATGTGCACAATCTGCCATTCTCGTTTTTGTGCCCCGATATGCTGTTCTTTTGGAATCTTTGAGGGGCCTTTTCATGGAAAAAACGGGTTTTGTTGTCCCTTTCCACAAGCCAGTGGGCCTTAGCCCATTGTTGCATCTTGATCTCTTCATCCCCCAAGAGTTCCTCGATCTTTTTCCTGATTCTGAGTTCCTCTTCCCTACTTTCTACACTAACAGGCCCTTCTCGGAGTTGTTCGATCTTCTCTTCCAATTTTTTGACAGTTTTATCCGTATTTTTGTTCTCCATTAAGCACCAGTTTATAAGACCGATTCTTCTCTTTGAGATGCTGTCTTCGACTCTCTCAGAAGGAGTGTCACCCATTCCCATTCCCCAAGCATCGGATATAATACGTTCACAATCACTTTTCTTAGCCCACATAACTTCAAATCTCTAGGGGTAATTTTTCCTGCCCTTTCTTTTACCAGTTTCTTCAAGCTTCACAAGTATAGGTCTGTGGTCTGAATCAGGAGCTGCTAAGTTATACACTCTTGCATTGGGAAAGAATTGACTCCAAGAATTAGAGGCCACAACCCTATCCAGCCGAGCACGAACCTTATGTCCTTCATCATTGTTATTTGTCTAATTGAATTGTGGGCCAACAAATCCAAAACCAACAGGCCTGCATTATTAAGACAATCACAAAATTTTGACATAGGTCCTTGTTGCCTCAATCTGCCACCTTCCTTTCTCATCATTATTCTTTATCTCATTGAAATCTCCTGCAATTAACCAAGGACTTATAAATTTTCTGCTCAAGTTCTCAATCAAGCTCCAAGAGGCATCACGTTTTTGTCTATCCGGTTCACCGTAAAAACCCGTAAACCTCCAGCAGCCTTTATTCCCAATGTTTTCAACAGACACATCAATGTGCATTTTGGACAGGCTTTGGAGAGTAATAACATCTTTTCTCCAAAAAAGAACTAGACCACCACTTCTACCATTTGATTCCACACAGATTCCAAACATATCAAGCTTTCTTTTTATTTTCTCAACTTCAAACTGTAAATAATGCGATTCAGGAATAAAAATAATTGAGGGGTTGTGAATCCTCATTAGGGATTCGATCATACGAACACGTAGGGGACGCCCCAAGCCCCTACAGTTCCCGCTCAAGATACTCATTGGTCTCGGCGGGGTTGCATAGTAGCCTTCACCATTTGATTAGTGATATCATTAAGAGGGGAACTACCAAAAGACCTTTTAAGTGACTAAGAGGATTATCATTTTTTGTTTGGGAGGAATTGCACTTATGTTTGGCGGAGGGAGTTTTATCAACGGTTGTAGAAGTGGGTGGGTTCGCTTGGGGCTTGAATTTTTGAACCTTGGGGATTTTGGTCCCTTCCAGAGAACTGAATTGGAAGATCGGATTTTGGGGTGGATTGGGTTTGTTCTGTTTCGGGTTAGGGTGGTCAATCTCTGTAGGTATGGTTTTTGTGTTTTGTGTATGGAATTTGATGTTCTGCATGGAAAGATAATGGTTTTTCTTGTGGGTGAGAGCTGCCGTGTCAGAGATGAGGATTCCGGTGGGGGTCAGGGACGGTAGCGGTGGTTCAGAGAGTTTGATGGGTTCCAATTTACCAGAAGTGTGTTCTAATTCAACACGCTTATTGATCATGTTTTTAAGGTGTAATTGGGCTTGGACTTATCTATTTTGGGGTTGGGCTTTTTTGGTGAAGACATATGTACGGGCTTTTGGGTTTCTGTTAAAGGGTTGACATTTGTGATAATAAACTCGCTGGGCCCAAAAAGGGCTTTTTCCTACTAGTCCATCATCAGGTCAGGGTCAGTTTCGGTGGGTGGGTTGGTTAGCTCTTTGCGGGTCATGGGCTGGTTATCTATTAGGGAACCAGATACGCTAGTGGAAACATTGGGCTTAGATGAGGAGGGTAAGTTTCTGGGCATTAAGAGGGATTGATTCTCGGTGATTGAGGGAGGATGGTGAGGAGGCGTTACAATTTTTGTGGCAGTGTTTGGGAGGTTACGAAGAGGGGGGATGCGGTAGGGATTCATATAATTATTGTGGTGAAGAGTTGGGGCGAGAAAGCAAGGATTTTGGCTTAATTAGGGGAGAGCCCTTTAGCTTTGTCAATGGTGGACCGAGTTTGGCGAGCGGTCGGTTCTGTGGATTCAGCAAAGGTTGGTTCAAATAGAGCCGGCTCCTTTCCGAGTAAGCAAGGAAGGCGGCGTCGATTTTGGCAGTTGCCTGCAGGTGCGTCCCAGAGCCAGTCCCCATATTCGTAGTTGGGATAAGGGTCAATGAAGCCTGGTTCATACTTGAGTCTGCAGAAACGTTGAATATGGTCGCATGTCCACAAACATAGCAAAAATTTCCGAGTCTTTCATATGTGAATTTCAGCATCAAGTCTTTTCCGGTAGGAGTTTTCACTTTTAAGCATCATTTAAGAAGGTCTCACATATCAATGCCAACTCTAATGCGTAGGGTGTTAGATCGGGCTTTTCCAGTTTGGTCGAATTCACTTCCCTGAAAATTTTGATGTTGTTTCCAATGAACTCGGCCATGGGCTTAGTTTTCCTGTTAAACGGAAGGCCGTGACATTTATACTGTAGTCGCAATAGTCCAGATTCACAGTTGAGGCATCCTGGTCGTCGTCGAGTTGGCTCATGATAATAGGATACTTGTCGAATGACCACAGAGAGTTTTCAATCACACGTTGCTTGTCAAGAAGTGATTAAATTTCATCAAAAATCGGTCGTCGCCAACTCTTGAGAATGTCATTCCTTTGACAGGGTTTATGGATTTGTCCATAGTGAGAAAAAGTGCATCGAAGTGAATTGATCGCTTTGTGAAGACTTTCCCAACCAGGGTAAGAGAATTTCCTTCATTGACAGCATTCTAGGCCTCGTTGTAACTTCCCAACGCTGTTGTTTCTCCTTCATGCAGTTTAAGGACACTACTCATCCAGAATATCTCCTTATCCATATGATCTGATTGGGAGACTTGATACAATTCTTTTAGTACAGAGACTCAGTTGATTATCGATGGCGGACAGTTCTACAGTCCACAGATACACAGATGACGTGAAAAAACTGCAAAAAAAACACAAGACACAAGGTTAAACCTAAAATGATATGCAGAGGGAGGGGAGAATTAGCGATCCAAGATTAAAAAAGATAGTGAGTTAGAGGCCCGAAGTTCCAACGGAGAATGACGAGGTAGAATGTCAGTCTCTCCCGGATCTTGAACAACTACGACGATAGTGGGAATGAAGACCTTTAGAGGAAAAGGATGAGTCTCTCACAGGAGACAAAAAAGAGCGCTTCAGTGTTCTGAAATGTTATGATTGTAATATATTTGATTTTTACATATTTTATTAGTATAGGATTAGTTATTTAATATATCTTTATTTAGTTGAATTATACTTGGTGCTTTATTTCATTATAATAATATTTAAAAAAAAATTATTGTAATTTCAGGATCCTTTGAACTTTTCCTCTAATTATGGGATATAAATTGCTATATTTAATTTTTGTGATTTACATCTCAAAAATGCAAAAGAAAAAAAAATTAATACATTATAGAATGTAAAAACTAATTAATACTAGTTTTTAACCCGTGCGTTGCATCGGGTAAATATTACTTTAAATTTTAAATTTAATATTATAATGTTAATTTATAATTTAGTTTTTGACAACTTGTATATATAAGTTATACAAATTTAGTATAAAATATTTGATATAAGAAATATTATAGAAAATTTATTGAATTTAATAGTCATTTTTCAAATTAGGAAACCAAAACTATATTTAGTATCATCCTGAAGAAGGCACCATGCGCTCTTGAAATTATATCTTTCTCCATAAATCATTTTAGAAAAATAAGATTTGTAAAATATTTATATGTATTATATAATTTAGTAATAAATAATGTAGCTTGTAAGTTCCATATTCATTAATGATAACAATACCTAAATTCCATACACGTTGTTACATTGCTGAACCAAAAATAATTTCCATAACTAAATCGACTTAATAATTTTTTGTTGGTATGCGAGTGATAAATTTTCAAAATATTTTTTTATATAAATACCAAATTTGGTTCATGACTATAAATGTCCGTGCAAATAATATTTCTCCTAATATAATATATATATTTGAATAATAGTCTATCAAATATTTGAAGATATATGAAGAAGGTATATATGTCTAACTTAAATATATATACCCAAATTTATTTTTAATTCATATTATCATATACCCGATTAAATATTTAATACTAATTAAAATTTGTATTTGTTAAATTTATTTTAAGATTATTAACTATGATTCGTTTATTTAAAAAATAATATTTGTTTGAAAATTTTACTTTTACAAAATTATAGGTGAAAATATCTCACACATCAAGCACAACTCTCTTTATTCATTGTCTTTTTATGTGAAACTTGTTAAAATATATGTTTATGTATACATGATCACCTAGTAGAGATTTTAGTGTTGGTTGAAAAGGATACAAATTATATGTAATGACCCGAAAATCCGATTTTCAATTCTGTATATTTTAATCGAGTAATTATACAATTTATTATTTTAATTTGATGTTTATTCTAAGATTTTAGGATAATTTCGAAAATGAGTGAATTTGATATTTAAATCACAAATTGTCAATGTGCATTTAATTAGGTGAATTTTAACTGTAATTACGTATTATTTGGACAATGTGAGTTTTTAAACTTATTTTGCGAAACGACGATTTTACCCCTTCGATTTTTAGACCTAGTCAACTTAATTGACTAAGTCAATCTCTCTCACCTCACACTCTCGTTCAACATCCGCAAGAAAGAAAGAGAGAAAAGAAAAGAGAAGGAAAAAGAGAAAGAGAAGGAAGAGATTTCAATCGATCGTCCCGACTTCGTTTCCCGACGGATTTTCGAATTTTTTACGCCTACGAATTCCTCGCGATCTTTTCTACGAGTAAGCTTCTAACGATTCTCTCGTTTAATATCTTCTATACTTCATTTTCTCGTTTTTGTGAATAGTTGTATAATTTAGGTTTTATATGATTTTGATAGTAATTGTGGATGGATTTTCGTGTTTATCGTTTCTATATGTAGATTACATGTTGCAGATGATTACATGTGAAAATTAGGGATTGATTTGCATGATTAATTTATTAAATGTTAGATTTTGGTTTGAATTCGCGTATGATTTTTGCTGTCTGATGTTTCTGCTCAATTTGGTCGCACACGGCCTGGTGCACACGGAGGCCGTGTGCATGAGACCGTGCGTGTGTGGAGAATGGGCACGGGCTGTGCACACGGCCTTGAGGCCATGTGCGTGAGGCCGTGCGCGTTGCTTGATTGTGCACGGCCTCGGTGCACGGCCGTGCAGAAGGCCGTGTGGCCTGGTCGAACAGTGCCCTGACCTTCTGTAAGTCAGGGCCCGTTTTGCACTACGGGTCCCTCCGAGACTCGTCTTTTCCGAATTCTTTCTTCGCTCGTGTATTCGATATGTATGAAATAGATATGAATTGCATGATTTATGAATTTACAACATGTTCGGGTATATGAATAATGCGTTTTAAGTTTTCGTTAAATTTTCTATCTTTTACATGTGAAGTCCGATTTTCCCGAAATTCGAATGCATACTTCTCTATGATAATTTAAGCATGTCCGTAAAGTTTCGTTGCATTTGGACTTGATTTGTATTTTTAAATGCATGAATTACTCTATTTTCGTTTGAGAATTTGAACTTAAGTGATTGATTTAATTGTGTAACGTGCTTCTATGTGTTCTAATATTTTCGTATAAGCCGCGCGTCGTCTTTAGTCTTATTTGGTTGTGTCTTGGAATTTTGCAGACGATACTCCGGTGGAGTAGCGCCGGTTCTAGCTTTTTGCTGTTATTTTGCGTAGCAGCCAGGTGAGACTTTCCGTTTCTGTTCCCAGTATTATTACGTATATATATAAATAAGCCTCTCCCGATATAAGCCACGTTTATGTTTTGTTTTCACACCGTTTCTATATATATACTTAGTAGATATTTATGCTTATTATGTTCATTTGATTTATCGAAAATGATTTGATATGAAAAAGTACTATGTATAGTCTTCGAAATGTTTACGAAAGAGACATGTAAAACCTTTTGTTTTCTAAGGCGAACTTTGGCCTTCGGCCTCGCATGTGTCATGTCTCGAACGGTCTTTTGGGCAACCCGAAATGTTTTGAAAAGCGAGTTATGAAATTTATGCATGTTCGTTTGGGCCCGGAGTAAGAGCGATAGGACGAAGTCGGTAGACGTCGGGTCTACGGCGTAAATCCTATGGTTTCCTCCATTTGGGAGCTCGGGGTGAGGCCGGAGTGGCAGCCCTTTGAGTACCTGAGTTATTACCGTATGTTATGAGTAGTTCGGGTTTGCAGTCCGGCTACATTGGAGGAATAAGGGAGGTTTCTGGTTTATGTTTTGGATATTGGAGTTCACAGCTCGACTCGCCGAGTCATATGATAAGTTATGTTTTATGTTAAATCACCACACGATTACGAAAACCTTTCTTTTATGTTGATTTCTTTTAAGTTTAAAATTGGTGATTTATTTCCCGTTTTATTATATACATTATTATTCCCTCCTCACTTAGTCGTTTGACTAACCCTCTCTGTCTCACCCTGTATTGGTTTCAGGATACTAGGCGGGATTCGTCGTCGTCGTAGGGTTTTATTTATTTTATTCTTGTATATCTCTCTTTTTCCCGTTTGACTTGTATTTAAGTTTTACGATATTAGGATGTATTCGGGATTATGTATTTATTGAGCCCGTTATTATATTTATCGGGATACTGTATCGAACCCGTTTGATATTATGTAATTGAATTTCGTTAGCCTTGGTGGGCTTTAATAATTGTGTATTTATTATGTTCTATTGCTTTGACTATTTATATTGCTTCCGCGTCTCTGTCTTTTCGTTGTTTTTGAAACCCCGCCTAGGTGTATTAAATGCACACCTTCACTAGGTGTTCTTAGTGTGTGCCCTATTGCACTATAACTACCCCAGCATTCATTACAGTGGGTAAGTATTCATTAATTGCTCTGGCTGCCTCTCTCCCTAGTCGAATATCCTATTCCGAGTACTGACTTAATTTAGTGGAAGGGCTATGCCGGAGACAATCCCCTCCGGCCAAGTAACCCAGTGTTCAGTATTTTCAGGTCGAAGTCGGATCCCCTCTACAAATTCAACTGACGAGTAAGACACGTGGCCGATCCACGACCCCCGACCAAAAACCAACCTCATCAGTTTGGCGCCGTCTGTGGGAAATCACTTTCGACCTTAGAGCCAACAAACACGAACTGTAGCGCCCCCTAAAGAAGGACCGCCACATCCGCACCGAAATGGACTCCCGAGCTTCAGCGAGGGCCTCAACTCAAAAACCCACTCCGGCGAACGGCACTCAAGCAACCACTACCGGCAACAGCAACGACATCCCAACAACAACCAGAAAAGAGCAGAGAAATGCAGAAGCGATTAATGTAAACAATTAAATTTCATAAAAGCCTACGAGGCTAACATTAAAAATCAAGATACAGAATATTCATAAACAGATAGTGCCATCCATGGCTCAACTAGTCTATCCTGTACAATCCTAGATATCGTCAACTATCCCACATCAGGGGCACTTAAAAAAAATACATGAATTAAATAAAGCAGTAAAAGGTTCGAAAGCTAATAAAGATAATAAACAGGACTCGACGGTTGTTGGGACCACTGACAAGACAACCAGAAAGACTGAGCCTATCTAGACCTGCTGATGCCGACTGACAAGATAGGTGACGTCGCCACCTGTCTACTTGAAGCAAGAACCAAAATAGCAGGGGTGAGTATAAAAGATACTCAGTAAGGGGGTTTTTGATCATAGTTCGTCATTTATCTTTTTAAAACTAAAAGTAGTGAGTGTTGCCCGTTTTGAGAAAGAATACGAATACGAAATATAAGTTGTAAAATGACACAAAGCAACACTCAGGTTCGGCTTATTTGAAAACACCAAAGGTTGACGAACCGGATCCTTTATAACATTTGCACATAATATCAAGCCGATAAATTGAAAGGGTATTAGTTAAGTAATAAAGGAGGCATAGGGATACAAGTTCGAGTCACGCTTCCGGATTTTATATATATATATAGGGGAATACATATGATAATTGAAGAGTACCGGAATGTGCTTCGACTCGTGACTAAAGCCGTAAAACAATTAGACAAACAAGTAAATGCAGTAAATCATGCAATTATGTGTCCCGGCGAGAACGGGCCCTCTCCTTATAACTCCCAATTGAAAATCATGCAAGAAAGTACTCCACCACCAACAGTAATATACAGGATTTAAGGAGACGCTGTTAGCACCACCATCAGGATTTAAGGAGACGCGATTAACACCCCCGTCAGGAATTAAGGAGACGCGATTAGCACCACCGTCAGGAATTAAGGAGACGCGATTAGCACCACCGTTCGCATCAACTCAGGTTAACCAACCTCCTGGCCGGCCCAAGTCAACACGCTAGAAGTACACATCGGGATTTGCCCTAGACACTCGTCCCCAGGCTCACCTCCTGTATACTCCGGGCCCAAGTCATAAAACAGACTATGGCTCGCTTTTGAAATCAATGATAGTTTAGGTGGCCAAAAGGGCCATTCGAAAGTAGGAAATCGGGGTGTGGAAGGCCAAAGGGGCCATTCGAAACAAGGTTATAATTGCGAGGTCGAGAGACCAAAGTTCGCATTTAAAACAAATGGGTTTTCCCTTGTCTCTAGTTGAAAGCATTTCAAATCATTTTGGTTCGCTATCAAAACGGTTTGACTAAGCACGTAAGGATTATTAAAGACAGTACAACAAGCAATAAGAAAAGGCGGGGAAATAAGTTATTTCGAAGCCTAAACAAACTATGTTCTTACTCCAGTTGAAAACAATTTAAAACCCTTACCTGGCTCGACAAGGCAGTATGAAAGCAAGCGGTAGTCAGGTTTCTCCCTCGTTGGACCCACCTGTAATACACAGGGCCTAGAGGATGAAAACAAGACCGACAATACTAAAAGCAAGACACAAGACAACAGATGACGCATGGCAATTCATATAGAACTCAAATCATGAAATAAACGCAATATGGGAAGTAAATCAATTAAACAGATAAATTACGGTACGACAATTAAAGAATATTAATGCAATGTTAAATAATGAAAGAACGTAAATAATAAATATTAAAGGCATGCTTAAACGCAATTAGGGCACGTAGACATGCTTAAAATAATATAAGGACGTCCTCTCGCGAATACAGGCTTAAACGGATAAGAAACGGGAAAGGTGTCAATTGACGGTCAATTAGGGTCGGGTAAATTGTAAATTATGAAGAATATCAAATCTCGAGGCTCAAGGAAGCTATAGGTGAAATCGGATTGATATTCGGAGGTCGTATGTGGAAAGTCAACATTTAAATGAGTGGGGTTGACCAATTCCCGAAGTATAAGAAAGGAAAATGCTGGAAAATACACTAAGTATGTTGCACCGGCCAATGCACGGGCTTACGCACGGGCTTGGCAAGCCGGTGCAAGCACAAAAGGGGTTGCACGGCCTCCCGCACGGTCTTGAGCACGGTGCCAAGACCGTGCAGGTGCAAACGGCCATGCGCACGGGCCCGTGCACGGGCTCAAGCCCGTGCAGGCTGAAAAGGGCTGCACACGGGCTCCTGCACGGTCTTGCTCAAGACCGTGCGTTCGCCCGTGTGGATCTACTGAGCAGCAGACTCAGCAGATCGCGAACCTCTCACGCGAATTCAAAATATAAATTCATATATCTCCTAATTTACACCATAAATCATCCTAATTTTCACATATAATCATACATATCATATAAGCTACATATAGACACAAGAATCACGTAAAATGGTCGAGTAAATCTTCCTAAACACGAAAATCCTAATATATAAAATCCTATATCTAAAGTCACGAAAATCGCAAGAAATAACGAACGGAATGAAATGGGGTAAAAGGATTACCGGTAGATAATGTAGTGAGGATCGTTCGGGTTTTCACGGCTCGTCAATCGGGCGAGAAACGGGCTCGGTAGGGCGTCGGGAAGATTTTCTCTCTTTTCTCTTTTCTTTCTTCTTTTCTCCTCCTTTTGTGAAATGAGACAATGAGAGAGATAGATAGATATTTATAAAAATATCTCGGGGGGGTAAAATGGTCATTTAGGCTTTCAAGGGCATTTATGTAATTTAAGTAATTGAGGGCATTTAAAAGATAGGTTAAATCAATCTTTTCCACAAGATTAATTAATCCAATTGGATATATCGAGAAATTAGGCAAGAAAGAATTCGCGTAAATATTAATAATATAATTAAATATTCGGGTCGTTACACGAACCATGCTGAACAAAAAGGCTAAGAGCACTCAAAGCGCCATAAAGACTCGATCTCAGATCGAGGCTGACCGAGCTGCGGCTGCCGCTGCAGAGCAGGCGGCCTTCGCTGCTCAGCTAGACGCAATCAATGACCCAGAAGGAGCGAACCCCCCCAACGAGGTAGAGGAAGACGCAGTCTCGCGCGCCGATCTACCTGCGGTCGTGCTTCCTGCTCAACCCTCGGCATAGGACCTGACCGCTTACACCAATCAGGTCTATGAAGAGGCCAGGCAGGCTCTCGAAGCTGGAAGGCCAGTGAGAGTGATCCCAATTACGGTCGATCTCACCGAGCCTCCCCCAATACAGTACCGACTGTCACGACCCCCATTGCCTTCTCGTGCTCAGACCCGGGTGGGCGGAAGGAATGGAGGTCGAGGGCGCGAAGCTGCTCGACCCCCGCGCTACCTAGTGGACCATTCCCCAAAGGGGGGGAGGGGGGCCGGGCGGGGGCGCGAAATCAACGGTCACACAGTCCAGCGACCGGATAAAGCACATGCCGTCGAGCACGACGGCGATCCCGGAGAGGGAGAAGATTATTATGACGACGAATACGATCGCGAAGACTATGACGATCGAGCCGAGGAAAGGGACTACGTCCCCCCCCCCCCCCCCCCCCCACCCAATCATCGAAGAGCGCATTCTCAGCCCATCCGACCAGCACATTCTCAGCCGACTCGACTGGCGGGCGGATTCATGCAGGATGCTCGCCGTGCCCACCACCCCGACTTGATTCAGTGGAGGGGCTACGACGGAGACAATCCCCTCCGGCCAAGTAACCCAGTGTTCAGTGTTTTCAGGTCGAAGTCGGATCCCCTCTACAAATTCAACTGACGAGCAAGACACATGGCCGATCCACGACCCCCGACCAAAAACCAACCTCATCAAAGGCTAAATGTAAAAAATTGATATAAGAACAACTTCCATTCTTCCTTATTTAATCAGCAAACACCTTACCATATTCCTATAAATTAGCAAACCTTTGATTGTGAATTAATATTGTTAATACGAAAGTGTAACAACAAAATTAATACTTACTATAAAATATTGATTTTGTCTACAAAAATAGAATCTTTCAGCCTAGGTATTACGAAATCCATAATATATTTGAGATATTATTAATGTTTGTTTGAATATAACAATTATATTCACTTTTCGTCAAGAAATATGGATTTGTGGTAATAAAGTATAGGTGTTTGCTTTCGGTAGATTAAAAATATTTTTCTATTCGTTTTTAGATTGAAATTTAAAATATATATTAATTGGATATCTTAATATAGAATCATACAAACTCTTAATATTTTACATGTATTATTTTTTGTCAAGCTTTTACATATATTATTGCTTTTAACTCTATCAATTTTTTAACAATAATAATAATAACAATATAAGTGAATAAAATATTTTTTAAACCCAACTCGAAAAAAAACTAATAATACATGATTTTAAATCCTATCAAATTTTTAACAAAAATAATAATAACAATATAAGTGAATAAAATATTTTTTAACCCAATTAAAAAAAAACTAATAATGCATGATTTTAAATCCTAGCTCTATATATATATATATATATATATATATATAGATATATATATATATATATATATATATATATGTTTTTATATGAGATGGTGATAATATACTCAAAAGTGAAATAGGTATTAATATAAATGAAATAGCGATAATATTTTTTAAAATATATTTTTTAAAGAATCGATTGAAAATAAAGTATAAGTAAACGTATTTTTTAAGTGTAAAATTATGGAATGAGTTTACTTAATATATGGTTAGCTAAATTAAAGTTAATATATGGTGAAGTTACAAAAAAATAAATGATTTAGGAGTTACAAAATTATTTATAGAAATATGTTATGTGGCAATTTGGTGAAAAAGTAACTTATCAACATCATTGCCACATAAACAAAGATTAGACACATAAGATGCATCCATTTTAAATATATACTAGTTTTTAACCTCGTGCGTTGCACCGGGTAATTAATTTAGATATATAGAATTTATCTTAAGTTTAATTATAATATATATCTATAATCTAAATAAATATCACAAATTAACAAAAAATATTTAATATATGAAATATGAGAGAAAAGTTACTCAATTTAGTTCAATTATTTAATTATGAAAACAAAATATTTTTTTGACAATATTTCATAGAAGTATCAAGCGAACAGTATCTTGTGCTCTTATGATCAAACCATTATTTTGAAATCTTCATATTTTCCTGCAAAGTATATATAATTCAGAAAAAGAAAATATAAGAAAAGAAGATTTAGGTTATATCTATATGCATCTTATATGTTTAACAATTAATCATGTACCTTGTAGGTTCTTTACTCGTCAATTTCATACTTTTCAATCACTTTTTTATCAATATCCTTGTAAAACTGCATGAAATACATTGCTAATTAATCTCGAGACAGTTTTAATTATGCTCAACTTAATTATATTTTATATCGAAAGAAATATATTTCAAGAATAACTCAATATACCGGGAAAATTCCACTTTTGATCCCATAAAATTAAAGCGAGGTCAAAGTTAGTCCCACAATGTTCATAAATCCTCTTAAAGTCCCATAAGATTCAAAAAGTGGACATTTTTTGTCATTCCGTTAGATTTTGGACGGAAATTGCACACGTGGCAGTTAGTATATCATTTTTTAATCTTTTTCTTAATTTTTCCAAAAAAACATTTGGCTTAATTATATTTTTAGTCCTACAACTATAGCTCTAGAGCAATTTTGGTCCTTAGCTTTTACAATTTCTCAATTTTATCATCTAACATATGATTTAATAATACTTTAAAAAATTCTTATATTTAATAATCATTTAAAATTATATTAATTAGGAAAAAAAACTTTCATGAGAAACCGGGTCGACCCGGTTCTGAAACTAGGTCGTATCTTTCTTTTTCAATCAGTTGAGGTTTCATGAGAAAATCCTAACTCCTCCAGCGGCACACATCATAGTTTACGACAGAGGTGGCTCGATGGTCAGAAAGTGATGGCATGTTGCGCCACCACATGGGGCGGCCAAGAAACACCGCTCATCTTCTTCTCCACATAGTGTCAGATCAGAAAAATTAGAGAGGAAGAGTTTCCCCTTTTGCTTCGTTTCAGATCTGTGCTACGCCGCCACCACCATGGAAAACGAACGGGGGTATGTACGGGATCCGGCGTGGAAAAACGACAGGGACGACGGATTTGGATGGCATCAGGCGAGGAAGAAAAAGACAAGGGTGGCGAGTAAGAAAACGATAGGGTCGGCGGTGGTCTGGACGACAAGGGAGGCGGTGGTGGTGAGGAAGAAAACGTCAAGGGCGCGCGACGGTGTCTGGATGACAAGGGAGGCGGCAGTGGCGAGGAAGAGACGACAAGGGCGGTGGTGGTGTCTGGACGGCAAGGAGGCGGCGGTATCGAGGAAGAGAATGACGGGCGATGGTGTTGTATGTTTTTTTTGGTCGGAATGTCGGATCGGTGGTGTTAGTGAGCTGTATACATATATACATGATATAAATTAATTAAGTAATAATTGTTAAATATTTATTTACTAAGAATTACTAGAATTAACATGAATTATTTAATTAAAAATTAAATAATAATAAATATAGCCTTTTGAATTCACCATATTTATTGAATATAAAATTTATAATAATTTTATTAAATCCTTTATATATTTTTGGTATTATCATAAATTTAGTTTTTAATATAAAGTTTTTTTTCCCTAATTAATATAATTTTAAATGATTATTAGATATAAGAAATTTTTAAAATATTATTAAACCATAAGTTATATAATAAAATTGAAAAATTGCAAAACTCAAGGACCAAAATTATTATAGAACTATAGTTATAGGACCAAAAATAGAATTAAGCCAATTTTTTTTTGGAAAAAATAAGAAAAAAAGTTAAAAAATAGCATACTAACTGCCACGTATGCAATTTCCGTCCAAAAACTAACGGATGGACTACTAGTGTCCAACTTTTAAATCTTATGGGACTTTAAGAGGATTTATAAACACTGTGGGACTAACTTTGACCTCACTTTAATCTTATGTGACCAAAAGTGGAATTTTCCCCAATATACCTTTTCAATTTTCCTTTTACGATGCTTGTCACTTCTTCTCTTGAAGAATTTTATCATTAAATAATTAATTAAAATAACATATTGTAATTTGAATCACAAAATGCACGTATAAATGTTGTATCCACTCCCAATATTTTAATGATAGAAAAAGCTTTATAGATAGAAAATAGTCTAAATATTTATATTGTATATATCCAAAGTCCAATTAAAAGGGTGAAAGAACTAATTACGCTCCACCACCGCCTCCCGTTGTGGACGTCCCACACCACCACTCTTCATAGGCCCCACTTTCCGTCGTCTGGAAACTCACTACACCCCCAACCAAGATGATGAACTTGCTAGAAAACTCCTTGTTACATCTCTAATAAACACATTATATCTACTATCATCATAAAAAAATACCAGTAATTATAACAATAAATAAAAACCATAAATAATGAATTGAAAAATTAATAAAAAATTATACAATACCCGATGAAGAAGATGAAAATAAAAACTTTTTTAAATAAGAAAAAAAATCACATTTCAATTAGAAATATAATAATCTAATCTAAAGAATATAAATACATTAAAAAAGAGAAAACTTGATAACCTGGCCAAAGAAATTGCAAAAGCTCTCACACAATGTCTTCATAGAATTTTGGTTATGAACTAAAGCTCAAACTTTGGAATCTTCTACACGGATGAAAATGGCTTGATTAAAGGATTTGATTATGGCATACGTTGAAATTGATTGGCAGCATTTCCCCCATGATTTTAGATGAATTCCTAAATTATTTTGGTTGTATATAAAGAAATATTATTTTTTTAGTTCTTTTATTAAAATTATTTTAAATATAAAATAATTTTTTAAAAACATCTGTGTTTATTTTGGCCTATTATTTTATTAGAGACCTTTAATATTGTACTTTATAAAATAATAGGCCGAATACATTTGTGTTTATTTCTACTTTTTAGAAAACAAATGTTTTTAGAAACAAAATTATTAAATAAAAATATTAAAATTTTTAGATGTTGTTAAATGAATATTATTAAAAAAAAAACATAACTATTAAAATTGGTAATAAAATGCAATAATTTAATACAGGACTTTTAGATGTTGTTAAATAAATATTATTAAAAAAATAATTATTAAAATTGGTGATAAAATACAATAATTAATTGAATTGATTTAATATTATTGTAACAACAAATTAAATTAGTATAAAAAAAATTAAATAAGTAAAAGAGTTACAATATTTATATTTATTAGTTAATATTTCATTTAATTTTATCAACATTAATTGTGACTAAAATCATAAAAAGAAATAAGTTGACATGGACAAAAGGAATAAAAACAACTTGTCCATGTCATAGATACATAATCATTTTTCTTATAACAGTAGACTCATTCATTTTCATATATATAACCTTAAGTTATGGAAACGTTAGTTTCTTTTAACTTTTTATTTCTTTAGTTAACAAATTGATATAAATAACTACATGAAATTAGGGGTTGCATTAATACCAATTCAAATTTATTCTAACCACCAATCAATTCTTTTTTTAAAATTAAAATCCTACCATTTTCTTCTTTCAATTCAAAATTTTAGGAAAGATTTTAGGCATTAATAATTTCAATTAATTCATTTAGTAAATACGCACCAATAAGAATTTTTTTAATTAAAAATTTCAAAAAAAAGTATTGAATCAAAATATACAATGAAGTCAAAAATCGCTCTCAAATATAATTTAGTATAGATTTCATTCCACACTAATTGAGCTTCCTTATTTAAATACCAAAAATATTGGGCTTTGGTTTATATTGATTTCAATTTGCCATAAAAAAATTATCTTAAAGCTAACTCAAAATTACCGTGTACTAATGTCTTTTTTAATTGAGAAAATAATTATAAACTAAACTCAAAATTTATTTTAACAAATAGGACATCTGGAACATGTTAAGAGTCTTGTTTATAAAATTAGATAAATGGCATATTTTAAATATGATATTGTTGATATATTCTTGATTTGCTCGAGTAATAAAAATGGTAATAAAATTCTAGGATTACTCATCAATTACTTTATATATATATGATAAGACCAAATTTAATTTAAAGCATGTGACATTATGGGGAAAATTAAATACAATTAACCCCGATCATAATTATGACAACTTTCCATTTGAATTATAAAAATCATTCAAATTCCAAAATGCAAAATATGGATTAGTATATGATCACCACAAATTGCAAAATGATCCAACAATCAACATCTCATGATCTCATCGTAATATAACAATAAACATTGTCATGTTAACGACGTATGGCAGTTATACACCTTACTGTTGACTAATTAATTTTTTTTCAACCAAAAAGGTGACATGCGTAAAATAATACATTGATTTATTAATTATATCGAATGTACAAAAATTTATTTCAATAGTAAATAGTTAAATTAATAAAAATATATATTTATTTTTCAGACAAATCAAATGCGGATAAGTGTCAAGGTAATGTGTTTCGGCTAATCAAAACACATGTCATGTGGTATATATATTCCAATACATGAACCAATCAAATCAAGTAAATTTGATATGATTTCTTTAGCGATAATTATCATAAGGCATATTATTTGATAGGGAATTGTTAAATACACTCCTAAATTGTTATTTGAACTTCTAATGATGTAGTAATTTAGTGAAATTGACACAAAAATCCTTTTATTCATAAATTAATATAACCAAATTAAACCACCCTAATTATTCAAAACCTTTCGTCAACTACATTTAATTTGTTCAGACATAAAAACCAAACATAAATTGACGGCTCGGCAGCACATAAGCATGCATACGAATTTTCTATGTGCTTCAATTGACATTGTGCAAAACTTTATACATATTGCATAAAATGTATTTATCAATTTTTTTATAATAATAATAATTAATTATAATGGAGGAAAATAGTATATACTATGCAAGAGCGATTAGTGAATGAAAATGTTATAAAACTTAATAATACAATTCCAAGTAAATTTTAGAATTCTACTATTCTATAACAGTTAATCTATCCGATATCAAAGAAGGTACTAATTTAATTTATTTGTTCTCATATTATTTATATTATTTAAATAATATTTTTATTCTAATTTATATTTGAGAATTTTGCAAAATATTAACCAGTTCAATGTGGTATTATACCGAAACTAACAAAATAAAGTTAAAAATACAGATTATTTTTCTCTGAAGAATAAATATTTTATTATTTTTTGTTTTTCATAACTTTTATTTAGTGCAAAGTATATCTAATTTTTTATTTTTTAATTATCCAATAATTAGTATTTAAATTATTTACCTTTTTTTATGGTATGTGATGTTGTTTGTCCGATCAATTGTCATGACTAATAATTAAACATATGAACATTAAATAAAATTTTGATGAGGCCGTTGTTTGATTTATGAGGATTCTTATTCTAGTTAATGGAAGGCTTTGGATTAGAGCGACATTAATTTGGTTCATTAAATTATATTAATTTATATTTCCAAAACAAATTATATTAATTTAAGACAAAAAGTATATAAGGATGTTTTTGTCAATTATACTAAATTGCCACCTCATTAGGAGTGCAAATAACAATTTGGGAGTGCATTTAACAACTCCCTATTTGATATTGTCTCTTTTAATGAATATAAGAGATAATTATCCAATGTAATTATTTTTTATATCGAACTCTCATATTCAATTACTATATAAAAGGATCATGGTCAGTTCATTTAACAAGACAACCGCATAACCGAGATTTAAGTACCGACGTCATACGTACGCAAGTGATCTACAAATATACAAGTCCTCGAAGTCTTGAAATTCTCAAAATCTTCAAGTCTCCACATTTTCAAATCTGCAAATTCTCAGTCTTTAAATCTTCAAACTTTAAATCCAGCACGACGACAGTTTTGTCAAAACTTCAAGTAGTCAAAACCTTATCCAACATGCTGACACTCAATCCGGGGCTCAGCTGGACTGTCTCTCAAAACCATCTGAATTGCAATTTCCCTCGGGAAGGGCCCAGGAGCGGTGGTCGAAACCGTGCTCGAATTGGATCAAGGTCAACTACGATGGTGCCACACATCAAGCTAACGAATCTATTGGCATTGGGGTGGTTGCGCAGGATTTGGAAGGTGGAGTTTTAGGTTGGGAAACAAATGTGTTTAGGGATTTCCGCGATCCTGAAGTGGCGGAAGCTATGGCGTGCCTCTCAGCAGTTCGACTTTCTCGTGATTTTCGTTGGAGACTTGTTTCTTTTGAGGGCGACTGTCAAAACACAAGCTGTGCGCGGATGGCGATGACTGATCTCCCTTGGGTTGTATTATTACAGATATCCGTAGTTTACTTTATCATTTTACTGATTTCCGTTTTGTTTTTACTTTCCGGGAGGCTAATTGTGTGACACACGCCCTTGCTAGGAATGCGGTGTATGCCTGTATAAGTTTCAGTGACATTCCCCCGTATACGTGAGACTTTGTTCGTTCTGATTCTGTTTAATGATATATCTATGTTGGGATTCTCAAAAAAAAAAAAAAAAAAAAAAAAGGTTTTGACTTAATTCAAATTAAATCACGTGGTTTTCATCCACCAAATTCATGAGAAATCTCGCCTATTTATTCAGGAATAAGCTTTGAGCCTTCGGATAATAAATCAAAGAGAAGAATCGGAGTACTAGTCTTTGTTATGAGATTTTCCATTTAAATTATATTTTTCTTTAAATTCATATTATTTTGTTCATATATATTATATTTCTTTCGCTACTATAAATTCGGTTAGTTAGACATATATTTTTTTGAAAATGTCTCTACAACTTATTTAGACATTAAAAATAGTATCACTATAATTTTATTTTTTTCTTTCTTTAAAACTTCATAAAAATATTAAAAAACTATAAAGATACCTTAATATGTGACATGTTTTGCTACATTCTCAAAATAAAAATGCTACAAATTAAATTAATCCTACTTTTGGTGATATTTTTGGGTCTCTCCGTAACTTTTAGTTGGTAGTGTTTGTCCTGTAACGTAATTATGTTTTGCAAACATTTAAAATTTTGTGTGAACACCTAAAACATCCAAACATTACTTAAGCTGCCAACAATGACCAAGGAAAGTTTTAAATGATAAAATAAAGACCAAATAAAAGTTTTATAAAAAGAAATATGTACTTCTCCAAGTACAAAATATTACATTACTCCAAATAAACGAAAGACGATATATAATAGAGTTGATTAAATTTTTTGTCTCTCAAATTTTACCTCTTTTGTATTTTATTCCACACTAGTTGATTTTAATTTGGAATTAAAATTCTATAAGTGATTTTTTTGGGGGACTTTTTTCAACATTTCATATAATTGGGAGAGGTAAATTGCAAAGGTCATGAAATTTCAAAAAAAAAAAAAAATTCATAAAATATACTAAAATTGCAAAAGTTAATTACTATATATGAAACTAATATAAAAATTAAGTAGAGTTAGTATGAAATTATATAGGACACTACAATCATAATACAAGTACTTACTAATTACCCCATCATTAACAAACGATAATGATTGGTCATGACCCAATCACATTTTTATTTTGAGTTCTTGGACCAACTTAAAAATTGACATGACCAAATTAAAAATTTAAAGGTTCCAAGGACCTCCAATCGGAATTTAGTTTTTTCTTGTCGTGTTTGTATTATGTTTTCTAATTATATTATTTAGAGAAATTGACTGATATATATGGAGGTCTCACTCTCCAAGTTGCAAACTCTTCAAAAATACGCTAATTGTTCATTCTCTTTTGTACATTGTGGTGGCAATATAGTTTGATATTCATTTGGAATTGGATTTATTTATGTTGGAAATTAATATGCAGTAATAGTCTAACATATTATAAAATAATATAGATGACCATATTAAGTATATATATAAAAGTCATAGCTAATGATTCAGATCGTTGATACCAAAAGTATACATAAATATGTGGTACATCGTAATAAAACTAACAGCAAACATAATTATACCTGAACGAGAAACCAAAACAAATACTACAAAAGAAAAGTTAGTAAAATTATTAATTATATTAATTATAATTTACTGAATCAATTACATAATCGATTTGCCTTGAAGAAATCTTCTCCCCACTAACCGGTGAGCTGAGTACTGCGGAACTTCTACAAGGATAAGACAATCCAGAGTTTCTCCACTTTCCGATCGCATAATCACAAAAGAAAATCTCACTTCAAAATTAGGGGTCTGTTATTGTACAATCCAAACCTTAATTATTTGTAATTTTATTAGTAATAAATTCTCGAATAACCGATTTGCAAATACTAAAAGTTTAATGTCAAAATGCATGCTGATAAAATACATTTGAAAATTAAATAAGAACTACATTCCATTGTTCAATAATGAAAGTATACAATAGTGAACAATTAACATAAAAAGAGACCTTCAATGAATAAAGTGATTGACTTAACAAGTTAAAAAGTATAACAAAATAATATAAAAAATAGTGGTAAATAAAAATATGATATCAAACAAACGCTTATAATCTTAAAAGTTAATTAAAAGTAATATATTGTGCGAAATAATTATTCGTAGGAATAATTAATGATACATAATACCGTCAATTAGAATAATTGTACAAGATTTTTAATCTATAACTATATAAATAATATATTAATTTAATAAGAATAATCTAATCTGAATAGGATTAATTTATAGGATTAGTTCATCATTGGGTTTGACCCAATGGCTACCAGATATTACTTAAGTGTGGAGATCTAGATTCGATTCCTTACCATGACAAGGGTCGAATTGTGTTCATGTATTTAAAAAAAAAAAAAAACTAATTTATAGGATTAGTTTCAGAATTCTACTTGAATAATGGAAAAAAATATATAATAAAAACTAATTTTATTGTAAAAAAAAAAAAGAGAAACCGTCCATCAAAATATAGTTTAATATCAATATAAAACTAGTTAGAGTAATATAAGAGATTTCTATTACATATATTTATATTATTTTAATATATTTTAAAATATATAATAAATAAATAATAAATTTAATAAAATTCAAAGTAGAAGAAAACATCAAAATGATAAGGGAGATAGTGTAAAAGGATACATAACATAATCAAAACAAAATAGAAATAATAAATATAAATTAATGGAGATTCTTGACATTTTAAATTTGAGGTAAAATTAAAGTTAATTACTATAGAGGTATTTGAAGGGGTATTTGAGAGTTTTAATAATACAGGAAAGGGTACATAAGTCTTTAGTTTATTTGCGCGTCAAGCAAGAGAAATTGATTGTTATGTATCAACCCCGAACAAGAACCCTAACTGCGCATTTGAGGCAAAGAAATATTGAGTGAAATGAAGGGAGCAATATGTAATTGTGAGAAAAATATTGATTTTGTCCTATAAAGTGGCGCATTTACCAATTTGGTCCAAATATTTTCATAATTCGTCATTTTCGTCCCACAAAGTGTATTTTTGAGCCAATTTTGTCCCAAATGGCATTATCCGTTAGTTTTGGAGGAAAAATCATGTCAATATCCGTTCTTTCTCCAAAATTGAGGAAAAATTTACACGTGAGGCTCGATTAATACCACCAAAATCTATTTCTAAATCCTTTTTGTTTCTCCTAAAATTGACCTAAACTCCTCTCCATTTTTTCTCATTGCTGAACAAAAAAATATGTTGAAAATCATCAAAATTCACTAGATAAACAAGAAGAAAGTTTAAATCAAGCAATGTCGCTCCAAGATATTTCTCGAAATAATAAACCTACACCATATTACCACGAGTGAAGGAATTAGTTGTTTAATTATCTTTTCTTGATTTGTGATCCTGAAATATAATATGTTAGGACCAAATTGACAAATATGTCACTTTATGGGGCGAAATTGGCATTTTTCTCTGTAATTGTGATAGAAAATACCCCTACAAATAACACGTCTAATTAAAACACATAACTAAATTTGGACGGAATAAGGAAATGTCCTTTGCAAAATTAGCTCAATGGATCATCGAAATGAGGGAGTGCAAAAGTTCGGACGGACTATATTCGAGAATACACCTTCAGAAATAAGCTTAAGGGGGGTGAGTAAAAGTTTGGACGGAATATTTGGAAATATTCTATCGAAAATTAGTTCAAGGATTAAGGGGTTAAATACAAAAGATAACCACAGTTGGAGGGCTAAAGATGCGATTTTAAAGGTTATAGTGACATGTGCAAAACATATCATACGTTGAGGGATATCCGTAATTATTTTTTTTTTTTCATATATTAATAAATTTTATAAGTATATTTGCAAAAGTAATATTTTAAAAAATAAAATAAAAATTATTCTTCCCGCGCAACGCGCGTGCTTTTTACTAGTGTGGGATAAAATCACCACATAATTCTAATTTTAACGCTTTCAATTTATTTGTTAACTTATGGACCTTGTTCTATGGATTCCTACCGTAAAATTGCCTATCCTCCAAAAATAATTCTATCCATAAATATACATATTACATGCTAAATTTCCTAACAATTTCTATAAGGAGAAATTGATGTCCCTACCTTCTAAGTTTGATTTATCTGTTATTAATTGCTTTAATTTTAATCTTGAACTGTACCTCAGCTATTTTTTGCTGTAACCTTCTTATGGAAACAAAAGTAAAAAGGTGCATTGACAAACATATATCTGAACCCTACAGGAATTGAAAACCCTTTTTAAGTGAAGCCGCATATATTTTTTGCTACTCGAGAGAGATTCTTAAATCAAACCTAAACTACATTAGTTCCAAATTAATCAAACTCCTATCGATCTTATCCAGTTTTCTCTACTCCAGTCTCCAAACAATCGACAGATTTATATCAGTCAATTCTCAATCTAACAGGTCCCCTCACGACTAGTTTTAATTTGTCTACAGGAAAATTTATTTGTCACGCCCGTCAAATAATACTTAGAAAACAAGGGTCCCATAATAATGCCTTTAGCACATGAATTTGTTCTTCTTAAATGAAACCCTTTTAAATTAGTTGATACTCAACTATCAAGAGAAACAACAACCAAAAAAAAGAAAAATTACTAAAAAAATCAAGTGGAGAGATTCTTGAGGTTTGGGTCTCACTCATGTACTAAAACGTTAGTAGTTTGTCAAATTTTTCATTCACTTAGCAAAAAAGATTTTTAATACAAAATTTGATTAAACTTAAACTATTGAATTCATACGTGGGGTCAAACACCGAACTAATCCAAAAATTTCGGATGTAGGGATGCGCTCTTTAATGTGAGCTGGAAAGTGCAAAAGTGCAGAAAAAAGTGATTGATCCAATAATTGGTGCTTGCCAACCAATCTCCAAAACAGATACTGATGCCAATAATCTGAAAGTCATGTGGGATATTTTCTGGGACAACCTTGATTTTCTTGAATAATTGTTTACCGCATAAATGAACAATTTAATTAGTTACGTTATTTTAAAGTGGTCCACATTGTACGTTGTTGATGGACATGTAGTTGAACTATGTTCTGATAAATTAAACCAGTACTGAAATTATAATTACGTCTTCATTACATAATAATTTCATGACCAGTACTTTATATTTCATTTTTGGATTTCTTCTTCGATCACCTATAAATAGAGGTAAGTATCATTGCGAAGTGAAATTTTATTCTTACATGCTCCAAAAATACATTTTAAAGAGACAGTTCACCGGTTGAATGAATGTGTGCTTCTCGGCGGAACGTCTTTAGACGTACTCAACGACTTATCCGGAGTTACTTGAGTCAAGCGGCGTTGTCGGGTCGTTGTATCCCGGAAGAAATATATAGGCCAAGAAAAATATTACCATTCAACGACTAAAATTTTGCTGTAGCAGGCTTGAATCTCTTTGAAATGAGATTTATAAGCTAGCTCATGTGAGAAATATCACATTTTTAGTGATGATAGTATCATATTATATTAAAGAAATGTCGGAGGGAAAAACTGATTAATTAAAAAAATTAATTTGCATAATATTTTTTGTTGGTTTTCGATCATCATTTATTACTGTATATTATCAATTCAAGTAATGTTTAATTTTAATAATTTCAGTTTAATATATTAATGCCACTAAAGGAAAAAATGGAACTATTTCACTTTCAATAAGAATATTATTGATTTTCATTGCTATTAATAGTAAAAATTAAATATTTGAAATCTGAAAATAAAACTTGCGTTTCTCATTAACGAGTGTTTGGCGCAATGGTACTGTAGTCACATTAGGTTGAGGGTGGCCTTGAAGAAATCGCTCTATACATTTTGGTTTATTTTTTATTTTTTACACCAAATACCTTTGTGGTTTCTCTAATTATGAAATCTCATGATTTACTTTTATAGCCTATTTAGATGAGTGGATTTGGATTTAAAGAAGTATTTGAAATTAATGGATTTAAAACACCTGATTTTAAATCCATGTACTTAGAAATCTATTGTTTGGCTAGATGAAAGATTTGTGAATGGATTTCAAATTAATTAGTCCAAAATTTATTTTTTAATTAAAAATTAATTTTATATATTTGTATTTATTATTTTATAATTAATAAAGATAAAAGATAATAAAAGCGTTATAAAGATATATATATAGAGAGAGAAAAAAGAATATATAGAGAGAAAGATATAGTGAAGAGATGTATGGAGAGAGAATATAGAGAGATTGTTAGAGTAATAAAATGGTTGGAAAAAATGAGAAGTTGTAGATAAAAAAAATGAGAGATTAGGAGAATAGAGAGATAAACATATAGAGAGAGACAGTATGTGAGAGAGAATTTAGAGGGAGAGAGTACGTGTGTGTGTGCGTGTGCGTATGTGTGTGTGTGTGTGTGTGTGAGAGAGAGAGAGAGAGAGAAATTATGTGTGGGTGTGAGAGAGAGTGAAAATTGTGGGAGGAGGTAATGAAGTGACAGAAAAAAAATATGATGGATTTCAAATGATAATCTTTTGAGATGGATTTTAAATCCATTGAAAATGAACTACGAATCCACCCCACAAAAATGATGGATTTTAAATCCATTGATTTCATTTTACATCCAAACGGTTGGGATGGATTTGGACAGTGGATTTAAATCCATTGGACTCAATTCCCTCAATCGAAATGACCCCTAAGGGACTTCAACCCGAAACTTCCGATTAAGTGAGTGATGTTAGGTAGTTATTTTATGTATGTGTAGTTTTCCGATTAATGTAACTTTTGTCTTATTAATATAAAATTTAGATATTTAGATTTAAAGCCTAATTATTTTTATGGCATGTACAAATACACAAGCATTAATAACAAATTTTGAGAAAATAAGGTTGACTGTAGATTTGGGAGAATGAGTAATGTCATCAAAAGTATAAAGTTATGAAATCACCGAGTTTCTATATGCCTATTAGCAAAAATATAGGGCTGCGGGAGTATTTTTGAAACCTTATGATGAGTATCCTAAGTTTGAAACCTTGAAAGATTATGAGAGTTACCCTCAAGTTTGCAGACCATTACAAATATTCCCTAGAACTTACGGAAAATTGCTGATTTTGGAAGTATTCGTAATGTTTCAAGGTTTTATCGGTGTATGAATGTTTTGCAAACCTCCAGAGGCTACCCTAATTTCAGTGATTTTTCGGTAAGAGACACAAACGTCAGGGGCATATTCGTAAATGACCCAATATTAAGAATTTCACAATAAGTTGGCCTCTAAAACTGTATGTGTGTACAATGAAATCCAGAACTGAGAAACTGTATGATGATAAATAAACTGCTGGTACATTTCCACTACATAATTTCCAAAATCGTCAGGGGCAGCACGTTGGGTATATATGTCCACTACCAACTTAGCATTCTAACATGAAACCTTATCAAAATTGAGGGGTTCCCGTTCTCATAACCCAACTACTTCAGGAAAGTAAGATACAATGCTTTCTTTTCTGTATGTAAATCTATGGTACATGTTATGTCGATAGTATTTACAAGATCATATTTGTGTAGGGGATGTTATAAACAGAGAAGGCTGTGGAAAACAAGAGGTATGAAGGCATTATCAAGCTGTGCTGTGTAAGCCTCCAACAAACCACTAATTGTCACTGCTACAACTAAAGAACACCAATGCTGCAAAACACAACATTTGATCAGAATATATGTTAACAGAAAAGAGAGAGAGAGAGAGAGAGAGAGAGAGACCATAGTGAAAATGTATCCAGTTGCGGTTAG
Source organism: Verbena officinalis (assembly GCA_958496215.1). Classification (NCBI taxonomy): domain Eukaryota; kingdom Viridiplantae; phylum Streptophyta; class Magnoliopsida; order Lamiales; family Verbenaceae; genus Verbena; species Verbena officinalis. The sequence continues at coordinate 33,634,643 of OY292386.1, read as the reverse complement.
AAGTGGAAGTAGAACAAAGCATGCAGCAAGAACCGAGGTGATGCCAGCAGCTGTGCCTTCTATTGTTTTTTCTGCAGAAAGGGAAAGAAAAACTGTTGAGGAAAGAAAATAACGAGTCGAAAGCAAATTAAAAAAATGAACGAGAAGGATAAAAAACAATTACTGCCAGTTTTACTCCACCGGAGGACTCCATACTTGTGGCCAACCATTGACGCCTAATATAAACACAAAGAAACTATTATGACGAGCAATAATTAGTAAATCTTCAATAATTATGAAAAATGTTCCATTCCTAAGACTACAATCTGTATGTGCGCGCACACACGCACACAGTTTATATCTATTCATGTACTAAAATAGTACAGAATATACTTCTAACTCAAATGAAGTTAAGCCTATATATTGCCAACTGATTAAGATTCAAAACGATAAAGCTTCCATAGGGCAAAGCCCAAATTTCTGATGCTAACAAGGTTTCCTATAAATGCAATGAAAGAACCATCAGGATTTACCATTGTATCTCCAATTCCAAGACTCAAAATTCCAGCAAAAGGTGCAAGTGGTCGATCAGTGAAATCAGATGACAGCCAGATAGGAAGCGCACATCCCAATAAAAGAGAAAAATGGCTAAACAACAAGAGAAAGGAAGGGAACTATTAGTCTAAGTTTTGCGATAGCCACTCTATGTACCATAATATGATGTAAGGGAATATATAAACCTGACAACAAGAAGATCAGAATCACGATGGTCTGTAAAAGCATTCATAAAATGGTGGACTAGATGTCCCAGTGGCCAGATTTTCCATATCTACACAAAAAAATTGCAGGTGTTTAGGCTTACCAAGAAGATGCAGGAAGATACAAAAAGAAATGGAAAAAAAAAAGTACAAGATCGTTAAAGCAATGAAGCACGATTTCCCAAAGATCATATGTACGGTGCTGTTTTTTCTAGTTTCTATTTCTTTCTTTCTTTTAATTTTGTTTGGATTGCACTTCAACCTTTTTTTTTCCGGATGTTTGTATGAGTGTGGGTGTTGGGGGCGGGGGGGTGGAGTTGAAGCAGGGTATCAGAAAAGAAATTGACAAACTCCTGAAAATTAGAAGCAGCGGGTTTTGACCAAATTATAAAATTCAACACAATTTCCAAATGGATGATCTACGAATAGAAACATGCAAATTCAGTTAAATTGTTGAGGCAAAGAGGTTTTCTTTAACCAGGACATACTCGAATAATTTCCAACAAGAGAAACACTCCCAAAGCTGCACCAAAAGCAAGATCGAGAAACCTTGGCTGCGAATGAATGTAAACATTAGCAGCAATTCCAAAAAGGTGAATTGATATGCAAATCAACACACAAAAATCTTTCAACCTCAATATACCTGGAATATAAGTGCCGGAACAAAAATTGAAACTGCCATCAGATGATAGTATTTGCGAAGAAGTATCCTCTCAGTCTTGCTATTCTTTGATATATCATAAAAACGTCTTACTGAGAAATATATCACGACCAACCAATAGGTGAAAAGTACGAGACTCTTTAGTGGTTCAGAGAAAACAAAATGAAATACCCTGATACAAGGCAACATGGAGGACTAGTCAATATTAGAATCAAATATAAATATATAATTCACTAGTGTGACTGAGATGCAGGATTAGAGAAGGGATTAATAGAACTAGCTCATCACAAGATGCTAAACATAATCAAACAAAATATACACAACACAACACAGCCATCCAATACTAGCCCCCTTCAGCAGTTTTAGGAAATGAGTAAAGGTTAAGAAATCATAATCAACCTTCCACAACCAACAGTCACATTTAGGCCCCTTGCACCAAGAAATAATTTATCCTCTGTATAGTTGGTTCATATCGTTAACAAAATCTGAACATTTTCCAGACCTATAGAACTATCTTTCTCATGCCAAACCTTCTTTGTCTGGTTGAGTGTAACATGTATAACATCAAAATTTTCTTCATAGAAAAATTAGGTTCACCAGTGTTCAAGAATCCAATTACCAAACCCTTAATGTAAAAGACTAATCCCTCCAAGTCTTTAGCTTTCACAGCAAAAAACATGGCAAAGTAAAGATAAGAATTGAGGGTAATTATACCATAAGAAAGGATGCACGTCAAAAGAATGCACAAGCCGCATCCATGAAGGGACCACCATAACCAATATAATAACTAGTGAAGCAAAGAAAACAAAGGATCTTCTCATCTCAATGTTCCCCAAATCTCTACTGTTTGTCAACCTTGCAAAGTATTCCCATATTCGGAGAGCATATTTAAAGAGCAAAGGAAAAACGAGGAGACCGAAAATCATTCCCTGCATGGTATATGCAAAATAATTAAAGATAAGTACTCAGGAGAAAGAACCCTAAATTCCTCCAATCCGGCCTCTAGGCTTTAGGTCAAAGAAATTGCGTCACTATAATTGCAACTCGGACTTTGCAAAAGTTACCTGAATAATGGTGCTTATTTCACTTCTCTGGATTCCACAGGGCACAAGGAATGCCTTGGGTGAGGCCAAATAACTAGGGATCTGTTTGATAACAGAAATTTCTTGAGCCAAAAATAAATAAAATTTAAACCATTCCTGTAAGATATATTAGAAGAAAGAGAAGATAGAGTTAAACTAACTTTTGCAACAGTATATGCCAGCATGTCCCCCAAATAAATAACAAGGCCAGTAGTTACTAGAAGTGATTCCCCTGCCAAAAGATACAAGATTTCTGAGTAGCGAAGACAAGAAAAGTACAAAGTACACCAAAAGTAACTGGAAATACATCTAAAAATTACAGCATAAAGTGTTTAAGATCTATTCATATCAATCTTTCTTTTTCCTTATGCACACAACTCCACTTCAACAAGTAAAAAGAGCTAAATAGTAACCCAACTTACCAACGGAAGCACATGCAGGGAAAGTGTGGAGAATTTTCTGAATCAATTGGACTGCTGCCAACCCATGAGATAACACCCATAATGACATCAAGGCAATAGGCCACCCTGCAAAAACAGAAATTAGGAAGAAAAGTGACTAACTAATGATGCATTATTATGGAAAAATGTGAGCATGAAATTCAAAATTAAAACAACTCGAAAAGATACACGAATTTCATGTACTCCAAGTATTTAAGTCAATATCGAACTAGCACAAAAATGGACAAAGATTTGGTACCAGCATGGGATTTCCAAGACACTGATATGAGGCCAACTTCTACGAGCAAGATTGCACAGATGAAACTAAATTTGGTTTTCCAGCTGAAGAGAGAGCGGCTGGAAACGGAGCTCTTTTCCTGGCATCGACCAATAATGCGAAGGAAAAATAGCACAGTGAAGGAACTCGCTGATGCAACCCAGAACTGGACCTTCATATATTCGAGCTCTGTCAACGACCATAAACAAAATGTAGGGTCATTATGGCACAGGGACAAGAATGTAATCCATCACATTTGTAAAACAAAAAACAACTGATGAAATCAAATATGTGTTGTTAAAAGCATAAACAGAACCATTGTGCAACATGAGCGAGAAACTACCTCTTATGTATATGTACCAAAAGCTTCTTCACAGGGGAGCAAAAATGCAACCCAAAATAAATAATTAATTCAGTAAATAGCCATGCCGGATAGGTGTAATTTACATCATATATTACATCCAAACGAAAAGTGCAAAGCTTTTGAAATGGTAAAAGTCCTATATAAAGTTTACTTCCATATAGACTAAAAAGATCTAAACATTTAAAGTAAAGCATGGCAGAAAGAAAGTGTTGCAAGTTCACATCAAACCCCATCCGACCACATAATTTCTCAGTGATTTCATTAAAGAGCAACAACTAATCAAAAGAGCATGCCTGCTGCAATTCTCTTAATTATTGAGTGTCCGCTACACACTATGAATTACATGACACAGAATATAACTCAAGAGATGACATTTAAAGTTTAAAATAGTACAAGCCAACAAGCATACCTTCAATTCCAACTTCCTGTAATGAAAATGCTCTTAGAATCTGTATCAACCTTGAAACCATGAGGCCGGGCAGTGTCACTGCACCAAGCAGAATTCCAGACGAAGCTCCAGGCCTATCACCAACCATTCCAATTTTACATAAGAATTAATAAAGCAACATAAAAGATAAATAAAAGAAACGAAAGCAATATAATCAAGTTAAATGGAATTTATGAAGAAACTGCAGGTTAAATAAAAACTCGAGGTTCCTCTCAGGCACAGTTAAAGAAAAGGACCACACACACACATATACACAGAACCACTAGCCACACACTAAATTTCAAGCAAAGAGGCAATGGAGGCTGTAACATGTTGTACTCCACAAAGTAAACGTAACAATGCTCAATGCAGTTATCATGTTCCACACAAGGTCATTAGTATACAATAAACATATCGTAGTAGACATAGTTTAGTGGTGAAACATGATTAAGTGTATCTGTTTCTACTCTACGGTCCCAGTCTGCACCTTTGGCTCATCAAGGCAAAGTTATAGAATTTCAGAGGGCATTAGCCACCTTCTATAGCCCTTCTTCTTCCTATGAAGAACATTTGGGACTCCACATCAATCTTACATCCCGTATTCAACCCTCCAAGCAAGATTTTCCCAGAGATCAAATGAAATCCTTTATTATAGCTATATTAGTAAAGCTAAAAGAATTTTATGAAGAAAATGCAGGTTAAATGAAAAGTTAGAACTCTTCTGAACAACAAACAAAAGAATATTAAAACAAAAAAGAAAAGACGCCGGCATCACCAACCAAACAGTATAGCTCAAGCAAAGATGAAACAGCATGCTGTAACCGGTTTTACTCTTAACAAAAGAAACCATAAACAATGCTCAATCTCAATTGAACTGAAAGTGCCTAAAAGGAAATAAAATAAACTCAATTAACCTAGTCCTGAAAGAGTAAGCAGGGGGATTGGAGGCATCATCGGCGGAGATCTCGACAGATAGGGCAAAAAACGATAAGATAAATAGCGAAATTGCTTCGGGGAGGAGATATATGGGGGTGTCAAAGAGGATTCGAATAATATAAAGCAAGACCACCGCTCTCTCGCCGTTGAGCTGCCGCAACAGCAATACAGCCATCGCACTTTTCTCAGAGTTACTAGTTTCCGTCATTCCCCAATTGAGATTTCATGAATCGCCGGTCCATGAATTCCGGCGGCCACTTTGAGATGGTGGTACGCGTGGGTGGGGTGGGGTAGGGTAGAATACGGTTGAAGTTTGGCGGGGGCAGACGCGACCGTTGAAGTATGCGTGGAATTGTGTGCCGAGGACTTGGTTTAACATGACCTTGATAAATGTTCTTTTTGACGTGTTGAACATGGACTTTTTTTTTTCTAATAATAGTTGGAGCCTGATGGAGTTAAAGAGTTTGCTCTGCACCTCATGATCTCTTCTTCAAATAATTATAGTTACTAATAAATATGGTGTGCTCAATAAATATAAATTATAAATTTATAAAGTAATAAAATTATAATATATATTAAAAATAAAAATATGGTATGCCCAATAAATATAAATTATAAATTTATAAAGTAATAAAATTATAATATATATTTAAATTATTTTTAATATATACTTTTAAAGTATGATAGGTTAAAATTTTATTTTTATAATTTAAATTTAAAAAGAACTTAAAAAAAAGAAGAGAGAAAGAGAGAGAAAAAGAATTGAAAAATAAGGTGAAACATATGAAGGTTAGAGAGAAAAAATAGGAGATTGGAAAGATCGTGGAGAGAAAAAAAGAAATTAATATTTTTTTTTAAAAAAAAAGACACTAAGACACCGAAAAAGTGAAGGTGCATTATATAATAGTATAGAGTATAGATACCCTACACAAAATTGAATAATTATTAAAAATACTCAAATATGGGTCCGATATCTATTGATTGACTTTATAATAAATGATCAGTGAATAATACCAAAAATATCTTTTCTTTTTTTTTTATATCATGGGTTCCCCTTAAAATTTTACTTGGATATTATTTATAATATTATAAATATCTTTGGTGGTTATATGTAATTTTTTAAAATTAAAATTGACATGAAATCTTTTATTCCTCGTTAAAAAGGGAATATTGCAATTTCATTGACAAGTTGAATTTAACACATATTGTACTCATTCCAAAGCGTAAGAATCCCAAAGTTATAATGCAATTTCGTCATATTAGTTTGTGTGATGTTGTTTATAAAATAGCATCAAAAGCACTGGCAAATCGTATTAAACTATTCCTTGATTCTTTGATTTTGCCAACTCAATCGGCTTTTCTTTCCTCTCGTTTGATCACGAATAATGTATTGGTTGCTTATGAATTAAATCATGCATTAAAAAAGAAGAAAAAAAGGAAAAGGAGGTTTCTTCTCACTAAAGTTGGACATGAGCAAAGCGTATGACCATGCAGAGTGGGATTTTCTAGAAAAAACCTTACAAAGGTTAGGTTTTCCGATTTAGTTTATTAAATTGATTATGTATTGTCTATGCTCAGTATCATATTCGTTTATACTTGATGGGACACAATTTGGGAATATTAAGCCGGGTAGGCGAATCCGACAAGGTGACCCCCTGTCCCCTTATTTATTCATATTCTGTGTCGAGGTATTGTCGTGTTTGATACAAGAATACGAAAACTTGGGGAAATTACATGGCATTTCGGTTGGTAAGATGCACCGAAGGTATCCCATTTACTCTTCGCCGACGATACTCTCATTTGTGGTGAGGCGAATGACACGGCCATGGAATGTATAAAGGAGATTTTGCATTTGTACTCAAAGATGTTGGGACAAGTTACGAATTACCAGAAGTCGTCAATTGTCTTCAGTGGATTCGTCCGACACGAGGAGAAGCAAGGACTAGCGGCGGTTCTAGGGATCGAGTTGAGAGATAAGTTTGATCTCTATCTCGGGCTCCCGGCTATAGTTGGAAAATCGAAAGCACAAGTCTTCTCTTCTATCCAGGAGAGATTGTGGAAACGCAGTCAGCGGTACTCAGAGAAATTTCTCTCCTCGGCAGGAAAGGAAATATTGATTAAAGCCATTCTACATGCGATACCTACTTACACTATGAGTTGCTTCCTACTTCCCGACTGCTTTATCCATGAATTAGACTCATTAATCTCCAATTTCAACGGCGACAATAAGAAAATTTATTGGATCGCTTGGAATAAAGTGTGCAAAATAAAGCATATTGGAGGTTAGGGTTTCGAAGCTTAAAATTTTTTAATCTTGCAATGTTGGCGAAACAAGCTTGGAGATTAGCTCAGCATCCGGAGAGTTTATTATCAAGGATTCTCAAAGTCCAATACTACTTGGATACCGACATTTGCAATGCCGAACTTGGACGATCACCATCATTCACTTGGCGTAGTATACATGCATCGCTGTACCTAATTAACACTGGGTCAGGATGGCGCATTGGCTTGGGACGAGTATTAGGATTTGGAGGGACCGATGGCTGCCAAGAAATCCGACTTTCCGTCCAGGAGCACTGCTGACCCGGCAGTGGAGAATGGAGATTGAAACGGTTTCGGATCTCTTTGCCCCAAACCTGGTGAAGTGGGATAGAGACCTTGTAACTCAATTAAGATGCCAAATGCATACTGAGCATCCCGCTCAGTCAGGTTCAACGCCTGGACATGTTGATATTGACAGAGATAGTGCCCTGTAGCCAACATTTGTAATAGCTATCATTTGTTTAGTCAATCTTTGAAATATAATAAGCGAGATATTATTTTATATCTTATGGAAAGATTCTTTATTATTTCATATACGTATTTGTTTTGCTTTTATGTTTTCTAGATATGTAAATAAAGAAGCTCCTGAATTACTGATAACTATATCACATTAGCTAATGAGTTAGTTAAATGAAACATGTGATCAAGGTGTAATTCTAGCAAATAAACTCAAACTTAAATGAGTTCATAAAAGACAAGTAGGAGCGTCAATTATGAACTCGATTAAAGACTTGCAATGTGATTATGTATAGTACTGAGTTTCTAAGTAAGAGAATACAAGTTTCTAAGTAAGTTTCTTTGCGTACAAGCTGATAAAGAGATGATTTTAATATTGAACTAGCTAGCTTTTAACCCCTGCATTATATCGGGAAATTAATTTAAAATTATAAATTTAACATATTAATATTAATTATAGTTTAAACATTAACCACTTGAATATATATCACAAATTTAACACATTTTTTTTATAAGAATGAGTACAAAAAAGTTATTCAATTTAATTCAATTGTTTAAATAAAAAAAACGAAACAAATTTTAACAATATTCCATAAAGGTATTGTAGGCAGCACTATTTGTTTTTGGAATTACACATTTTTTTGTAAACTTTCATATGTTCCAGCAAAATATTTGCAATTTAGAAAAATAATATTTGAATTATAAATGTATAAGTGATTTGTCTTGACAGCTTGAGTTTAAAACTGAAACAAGCGCCGGGTAGACTCGTTGGAGGATATAAGACATATGTATCTGTCAATAATTGTAGATATAGAATTTGAAATTAAACGTACTATTTATAATAAAAAGTATTGAATTTAATATTAATAAATAAACAGATTGTTTTTTATTCTCCATAATATTAATATTTTATGAATTCTAGGCTCAATAATTTGAAAAGAAGAAATTATAAATTTTAGAAACACGAAATTATATATAACCCTATTAAATTTGTCAACTTGTTACTCTAGACATAGCCCATAGGTACTAGGAAAGTAAATTAAAGGTTAATTATGTCAAAATAGAAATTAATGTTTGAATTTATTGGTGTACAAGCTATGGAGAGATGGTTTTAATATTGAATTTAATTGCCACAAAGACTTATTATGTTTCATTATTTGTCTCTAGATTTTGTTTGATATCTTTGTGTGAATAATCATAATGAAGTGTTTTACTCTTTTGATTCGGAAATACTAAGTAGTAGTGGCTCAGTTGTATAACTTGCAATTAGTCCAATTCAAAATCTCCATATTCTAATTTGTTATGCAATATAAGTTTAAATTTTCTTAAATGATAATGCATTAGATGAAACACTGATATATATTATATTATTTAAAGAATCATGCGGAAATCTTGATAATAAGCGCATATATTTGTAGTCGCACGTCCTCCTTGCAGTAGAAATCAAGCATAATCTCCTTGCAATAGTAATCAAGCATAATATCGTATATTGGTGCGAACCGATAATATTATTAAGTAGACCCATACAAAATAATATAATAAATTAAATACATATGAACTTGATATTCAAGAGCTTAATATATGATATTAGTATACATATTCATGTTATTATACATTCCAATAGACCATCGCATCTCGAATTCAAATCCCATATCGAGTTCGAATCCCTAGAAACGTAACTATCATCAGTAGATAGAGTTTTGCACCTGAATACCCATATAAATGGGCTTTAGAACATCAAAAAATAGACCATCCCGTGACGTCCCTTAAAAAAAGATGCATTCTTTTTTACCTTTTAACACTCAATATACATGTATTAACCAAAAACCCGGAAAAAGAGCCAAATATGAATAGTACTTTTCAACAAAACATCACATGTTTCTGATATCACACTTGTCGTTTTATCTTGGATTGTTTGTATTTTGATTACACTGAAACAAGCAACGAAGGGATAGAGTGTTTCTAACACGAAATTGCAGCAAAATAAAAACAAGAACGCGATAACCAACAGCCATAAGACTCAGTACGAGTAAATTTCTCCACTTGGAATTGCTGTCAGCAGATATGTCGTATGCGTTTTGAAGGGCTTGGTAACCTGTTAGGGATCTTACTTGTCCAACAGCAAATGAAGTTCCAAAATACTCATTTTCCAACATACCCTGAACCAAGAAAGGAAAAAAAAATAAAAAAAATTTAGTGTGCAAACATTTGCTTATTTTAAGCAGAAATAAGCTAGAAGTTGGAAGCACCCCAAGACCAACTTGCCTGGATAGAATAAGTATGGAAAGCAATGTACGATATGGGATACATCCATACTGGCTTAGGCAAAGTGCTTCGAAGCCTAAAATACCCAGCCGAAAGCATCATTACCATCTGAAGAACAACATTGGCATAAATGAGATTTGGGTACACCGTACATAATTAAATTGGAAAATAATTCATACGGAAAGAAAGTCAGCTCGACACTTACATGTGTAGTTACCAATGTTAAGATACTCCAAAAGATGTTTTGGCAAATGGAAGCAATAAGAAGCACGAGGCCTTCATTAACTAGAAGGCACATAAGGAAATTCAGGGTGAAATACATCAACAAGCTGAAATCGTCGCGCAGCCCAACAAGGAAATAGAACACCAAGCTTGATGAGATGGACAGCAGAAACAAGAACGGGATACTCGAGAAAAGTTGACCAATTAAAAATACAAACGTCCCAGAATGACGGTTTACTACTTCACAGGAGTATATCTGCATATGGAGAAGTAATTTACTTTATTATTTACCACACTAATTAATAGCTAGGGATAATTACCAGAAAACCCTGAGTTTGCCTCAATAATGGAAAAAAAAGCCGGCCAACTCAAATTAATTACCAATAATCATATTCAACTTGTAGGATACTGTAACTTCAATATATCGAGGGTGTTTTTTTTTTTGGTAATTGAGGCAAACCTCAGGGGCTTTTGGTAATTATGCTAAAGAACTATCTTGATTACCTTAATTTCTTTCAGCTGTGCCGGAACGCCAGCTATGCTCAGAAGCGATGTAAATGATACAAATACAAATATAGCTCCAACTCTTGTCTGCAATTTGATAGAAGCATTAAAAGAAGAAAACATATTATTATTTATGATAAATGTTATTTGAAAAAGGATAATTTTGAGAATATATTCTGAAGAGATATATACTTACCCCAACTGATGATAAAGAATGGCCCAAACCAGAGAATACGGTGCCGATACATAGTGCCAGGAACATGTAAAGAATTAAACGAAGCCAATAGTATTTCCACTCTCTTGACATAATCAACATTGATCTCCAAGTCAATATTGCAATTTTGGTGAAACAACTTGCCCTGCCTTTGCTTTTTAAAGATGGACCTTCCTGTAGCATTAAATACCAATTAGGAATAAGAAGAGAAGAGAAGTAATTTGAAAAAAAAAAAAAATGATCGAAAATTGTTAAAACAATTAATAATGACTACCTTCTCAGTAAGCTTCAAAATCATAGTCTCGACAGCAGCAGCATCTGCCGATGATTTATAAGTTGCTTCGAGAGTACGTATTGCAACAGCAGTGTCCATATTTACTGATGAAAGCTCCCCGTGGTCATCCTGTCGTAATATTGACAAGTAAATATAGGATCCAACATAAGTATGATACTGTAAATCACCCTTATACACCTATAGGCACGAGAAGAATTAAATTGGAAAATACCTGCCAGTTTTTGCACATTGCAATGATCCTATCAAAATCAGTATTTATTGCTCTCAGAAAGTGATCCGAAGGGCTTTGCATGATAGGGCAAGGAAATCCAGCATTGGAGAAATGCTACAGAAAACAAGAAAATGAATAGAAGTTTCATATCAATAAATAAACATCCAAATATATACGATCTTAATTTCGTCGCATGTCATTAATTTGCAATAAGTATACTAGTTGCTTAAAGTAACGTCGTGATCTGGCTAACCACATGCTAAACAAAGATTAACAAATTTACGGGCAACTGATTAAACAGTCTACTAACTTTAAATTTTACAATCAATTAATAGTATAGTAGGAAAGTTTCTGTAAATGTAAGTAAAATATCTTCAGACATATTACCTGCAAACAAGCAAGTGTTTCCCCAAAGAACAATGTGTTTCCATTGGAAAGAAGACAAATTCTATCAAAAAGGCCAAAAACTTCGGTGCTGCTCTGATAAATAGTGAAGATTAAAGTGCAGCCCGTGCTCGCAAGCTTCTTCAGAGTAACCATCATTAGCAGTGCAGACACACTAAACAAGAGAGAAAAGATTATAAATATTAGATCATTTTTTTCCAAGTTGAATAAAGAAATAAATTCTTTTTTCTAAGATAGTAGACTAGCTTGGTGAATGAAAATTGAAAAGAACCTGTCGAGATGATAAAGAGGCTCGTCAATAAATACAATATGAGGTCTCATCACAAGCTCTCTCGCAATTGCCACACGTCTTCTCTCTCCACTACGAAGACCCTTCATGAAACACTGGCCACCTATAAGTTTATTTGCATAATCACCCAATGACATGGCAAGAATCGCATCCTCGATCGCGCTTCGTTTTTGGAAAAGGAAGCCTGGAAGCTGGAGCAATGCTGAGTAGTAAAGGTATTCGCGCACTGTCAAGGATCCTATAAGCGTTGTTTCTCTTTCAACAAAACCCTAATGCAATCATAAGATAATATTGCATGAAACTTCTGAGAATTGTTTTTGTAAATATATAATATAAAAAGGAAAGTCTTGGGTTTAATTGTCAACTTAAGCTGAGATCCGAATGAAAAAGTTGCGTCTCTGACATATGGGACTTTCATGGTTTCCATGCATTGGGCAGATCAAAGTATCAAACTACTAATACAGATTCATCATAACATTTATCAAAAGAGTAACCTAATCTTTGCAACAGATATCTCTCTTTTATTTAAAATCACTCAAGCCGTTGTAGACCATTTTGTTTAGCTTCTAGGATCTTGTTGTCTTATCTACGAAGATAGTTTGTGATAGGTTAGAAATGAATAAAGATGCTTTAACATACCAAAATGTTACCATTTATTACAGGATACCATCAATACATTGATGAATAAAGATAAAACTCAAGATTCAATAGGCTGACTCATCAGTCATGAATCTGAAATAATAAATACTGAAGATGGTCTTTTTGATGTAAATATGCCAAAATCAGGAAAATTTTGTTATCTGTATTTGACCTTTACCTTCAATATATACGTCTTCTGATGATCTATGCCAGATCACAACTCTAAAAAGAGTGTAATAGGCGAATAAAGAAGTACAACTTCTCAAGATTGTCTCGAACTTGAATTTTCACCAGAGTTTCCACTTATTAATTATTTGATTCAAGTAACTAAAAGGGGTCTCAAACAAAGTTATTCAGGATTCACGTATTTAATTTAAGCATGTCTTAAAACATGCACATACATTCTGTGCTGGATTGGCTTTTAGACACAACACCCAATCAAGAAAAGCACAAAGAGTCAAACTTCTCCATACAAAATCAGAACAAGTGACATCAAAAAGAACTTACATATGCTCCATATGGCATGTCGGATTTTACACCATTAACAAACACCTCACCATAAACTCGAGCTGAATCAGGCAATCTACCTGAAATTCATAAAAACTCCACATAAGCTTTATATGTTCTTGAAACAAGGCTAAAAGACTAAAATGCTCCCCCAAAAAAGAAAATTGAAAACCTGCAAGAGCTCTTAAGAGGGTCGATTTCCCCGACTTTGCAGGACCCATAATGACAGTCATCGTTCCCGGCATCGCATATCCATTAGAACTCTTAACAACCTTATCAGAATACTTTCTTTTACCCTTTATAGAGACGGTTAAATCCTTCCACACAATTGCAGCCCCCGAAATCTTTCTCGCAACAACTGCACCCTCAGGCAAAGGAGGAGAAGGCAAAGAGCCACTATTGATCTTAGAAAGAGAAGGAGAAACTGGTGTGGTGGCTGTGTTAATGGAGTCGACCCCACCTTCCTCCATCTTAACTTCAATATCTGTGTCATCCCAATCTGGAGAATCCTCAAATGAAATAGGTTGTCTAAAAGCACCTGGTTTTCTTAAGTAGAAGAAATTGCTTGACGGGACTCTACTTGCTGGGCTACTTGCTGAAGATGAGGAGGACCTATAATGATCCGACTGAGATTGTATTTCTTCCATTTCTTTGTACATAGTTGAGAAGTAAAGAAAACTGAAATTTTACATATGGGATTAGACTTTTCGTCCAATCTCAGTGAAAGTAGTCTAGTTGAATCTGGATAAGAGTGCAATTAGAGTCAATACAGGAAGAATTTCAATGTGGGATACAGCTATATAAACACTAACAGAAGATCTTGGAGAGAAAAATGGTTTAAATGCAATATTTCATGCTGTTTGCTTTCTTATATGCAAAGCCAAGTAAATCAAGAACCCACTTCTTAAACTTCATCAAAAACAATTCTTGCATCAAATGAACATTCCCGAAACACGTATTGCATTTTATTCTTTTTCCATGAATAATTCTATTAAAGCTTTAAACTTTTTTCTCTTTTTTCTTCTTTTTGGAATTTTTGCCAATTAACTTTCTTAAATTCCGGAACTCAGGGACCAGCAACTCGACTCCCTTAAACTTCACAACGCACCCCACCCAATAAATTCTAACAAAAAACATCACATGACACAAAACAAAGATATGCATGCACAAAAACAACAGCAGCAGCTCTAGTGGATTACCTCGAAATGCTCTTTAAGCTGATAACCCTTGAAGACTCAGTGAAGCTAGAGAGAGAAAGAACACTCAGGAAATGAGAGAAAGAGAGAGAAATACAGGAGGGCTGGATCTGGGGTTTGGGTTTTGGAATAGGAGTGAGGAAATCTAGTGGGAGTACGAAAGAAAAAAGACCAAAAAGAGAAGAAACGGAAAGACAAACAGAGACAAAGTGCGAGTGACATTTCATTTGCGAGTAATTACCTCTAACATTAAAATAGGATTTTAAGAAAAAATATATTGAAATTCTTGCATATAAAAACAAAAAGATTGAAAACTGATGTATCTTTTGACCCACTTTTCTCGGCTATTATGCCCTTGTTCCCTTATCATTGTTTATCTGTTTTGGTTTTGTTGATTTTAAAGTTTTAATGTTAGATAAGGAATTAAAGATTTTCAGAAAAATTAGCAAAATGCTAGGTACTAAACTGATAAACAAGATTATAACAATCTCACAAACTTGTGGCATATTCAACTCCAAGTACTTAATATATGTTACTTTAAGTTGTATTCAATATTCATCCATTTCTTGAATCTAGTTATATTTTCTTGAAATGGAGAAGACCCAAAATTGGTCACCCTAGTGTTTTATAGTAAATGAGGCATTATTTGCCTTAATTATACATGAATCAATTAATAGTAATTTATGTGATAATCTATGATAAATAAACACGGCTAAAAATCTGTGTCACCGTATCCAGGTATCAATATGAGTGTCTATGTATCAAATGTGATAACAGATATAATTTATTCCTTTTTTACTGATTACTTTTGCTTTTTGAGGGGTTGTCATAGTACTGGTCAAGTGTGTGATTGAAGTTTTATTAGAGAGATTATTAGGCTCAAATAAAGCAACAAAGGAAAAAAAAAATCATGATGTGGGGCATTTTCTTATTTTTAAAATTTCTAATAATGTGGGCATCCATAATTTGGAGCTGCAGCCAAAATAACCAAATGCCAGCAAATTAAGAATGAGGATTAGTTTATGTTGCTAAAGAATTGAGAGTTGTCCATTCCGGATTCCCTCATTCTTTTGTATCTAAATATTGTTTAAGAAATGTCTTTTGTATTTTTTTGGTAATTAAAGAAATGTCTTTTGTATTTTTTTGGTAATTAAAGAAATGTCTTTTTAAATAATTCTTGCAGGTGGTGATTGTAGTTTTTGCTAAAACTGTACGAATAATGTTTGCTTTCGAGTTGTGACAAAGATTGCCCTGTTTGTGCATTTGATAATTTAATTATTTTTTGGCACAATTTGATTATTTAATTGATTATGACATATGTGCCTTACCTTCTAAATTAAACAAGGTATCTTTTCTTGATTATATGACAAAGTTTGAGCTACAAGAATGACTTGAATGTAGTATTTGAGGTATTTTGACCCTGGGAATGTTAATGGACGCGCCTAGATTAAGTCTGACCGTTCGTAAATTTGCTTGTTTATATTGTACGTTTTAGAAAACTTATCCGGAAAATATACTTCACGGTTTTAAAACTCGTCCATAAAGTAAAGGTGGATCCTTAACTCTACAGGTAGATACCAGATTTCATCTCTTTTCGTGCTTCCTTGATCGTTTTTGAGCATTAATGGCGAATAGTTGGATTTTGATGATTTTGAGCTCAATACTGGGCCATTTTGCATGATGTTCGGTTTAGAACGTAGGTCTTGATGTGTTTTGTGGCAGTCCGAAACCGGGCCGAGTTGAAACAGTGAGGTTTTTCTATTCCCTTTGACGGGTCATGAACATATATATGTAAATAGTAATCCAGTATGACCTACTCCAAAAAGATTGCGAAACCATCCCTAGTTATACTAGCTCATTCGCATTTACTTTCTGCATTGCGCACATATGCTCGTTTACTTTCCTTTATGCTTATGTCTCATCGTGTCTTATTATACGTCATACTTGTTTTATAAAATGTGTCGCATTCGTCTAGATTGTCCCTAGCGTGCATATCATTGTCTAGGTAAGGTGATTAAAAAGGGTCGGATGGACTCAGGATTCTCCGGGGCCTTCAAGCTCATGTGTCTAGATTCGAGTTAGTCATCCCCTAAGATCATCATAGTTTGTCTGCATTGTCTATCCCATTACGTTTCTCATGCGTGTCTGCATTGTCTGTCTCATTGCACTTCATGCATTGTCTTCAATAACTACGTATCGTCTAAAAGTTGGGTATCACTATTCCCAGCCTTTAGTAACTCAAACCGTCAATATTGTAATTTTGTTATCGTACTGACTACTTTACTAAAATCGGTTCATACCTTTCCAAAAGTATATTGCATATATTCCCCTTTCCCCTTTTATAAAAAATGTATGAACCAAGAACATTTCAACGGTGAACATTTTCTTTTATACCCTCACTTAGTCGCCAGGACTAAAGTCCACTTTCCTTTCCGTTCATGATCCAGGTTCGAGATCGACATAGCGAAGATTTCCCGGAAGCACTAGGATATCTAGGGTTTGTCTCATTTTGAATAGTTTTGTTTAAGACTTTCCCTTTTAAGTTTAGTGAACTATTTAGAATAGTTTCCTTATTTAGTTTGATAGGTTAACCTTTGGGGTTAGCTTGCCTTTTGATTAGACGCTTTCGCATTATATCGTGGGTTTGCCACGTAGCATTTAATATTTAATAAAAAGTTTCTGAAAACTCGTATTTCCGCTGCAAGTAACTCTTTAATCATACCGAACCATCTTTCGTTCGCCATAGATGAGTCGAGTGTGGTCCATCACGGGTCAGCTCGGTGAGTCGGCAGTGCAGGACTGTTGGCGAGGCCGTTCCAGGGCGCCACAGTTGCGGTGGTATCAGAGCATCCAGGTTGGATGACTCTGCTACTATGACTGAGTATCGGAGTTGCTCTAATTGATAGAGTAGCTCTGATACCACAGTTGCAGTTGTATCAGAGCTACCAGGTTTATCTGTTGGTTCTAAAACTTTCAAAAACCCTTTTCAACTCACCTTATCATAGCATCCAGGTTGGATTGCTCTTAGTGTTAGATAGTCTTTAGAGTTTTAGATGTGCTTCGGGAAATACTATAGGACCGTCTTTAGCGAGAGTTAGTGTTTTGTCACCCCGTTATTTATCATAACAGTATTGCTTGATTTACTTTACCTATGTGCTTGCTTATCCAAGGTGGATTACCTTATGTGACATTTCCTAACCCTCATGCATTATATATCGTTGTAATTGTGACCTGCGGAGTCTCACAACGTCACAAAGGAAATCTCCACCCCAGAAGCGGGAAGCTGGAGCGAGAGACAACAAGACGGGGATGCCAGGTTAGATCCTTACGACGATGAAAGGTACGCATTCTAAACATGTCAGTTCGGTCTTGAATGACCCTGGCGCCATACATCATGCATAGCATTATTGTGTATGTTTTGAATGCTAGAATGTATACGTGTTTCTATAACGTCAAGGAAGTTCCTTAAGAACTTGCCTAATCCGTGAGTGTATGATACCATAGTCGTATTGGTAACCAGTTTTACCTAACTGACATGGTCGAAGAGTCGGTAACAAGATACGAGGTTATCTTGAATGCTGCACCCGACATTGAGCCAGATGACCCAAGGACAGGGATTATCTCGAGATATGATGAGGATTCAGTCCAAGGAGGGGAGACGACCATCTTCAGAAGGAACGTTGCGATGGATTTTGCCAAACGAGAGGAAGCCAGGTGGAAACCAAAGAGAAGGCAAGGAAGCCTTGTATCCATTTGTTCCTAGATAAGGAATGGAAGTTGAGGATAGCTTCACCCTAAGGAGGGGAGATTATGGCAGCCCAAAATCGGGCCGAGTTGAAACAGTGAGGTTTTTCTATTCCCTTTGATGGGTCATGAACATATATATGTAAATAGTAATCCAATATGACCTACCCTAAAAAGATTGCGAAACCACCCCTAGTTATACTAGCTCATTCGCATTTACTTTCTGCATTGCGTCTGTCTTACATATGCTTGTTTACTTTCCTTTATGCTTACGTCTCATCGTGTCTTATTATACTTCATACTTGTTTTATAAAATGTGTAGCATTCGTCTAGATTGTCCCTAGCATGCATATCATTGTCTAGGTAAGGTGATTAAAAAGGGTCGGACGGACTCAGGATTCTCTGGGGCCTTGAAGCTTGTAGCGCCCCGAAATTCCGAGTTATTATCCGGTAAGTCCGAATTGATTATTTATGCGATTTTATTATTTTATTTGATAATTATTATGTGATTTATATAACAATTTCATAAATGAGTGAATTTTGGTATTTAAACCACGACATGTCAATGTGCGTTTAATTTTATGAACCTTGACTGTAATTATCTTTTATTTGGACAACTTATATTTTTGAGCTATTTTTTTCAAATTATGAAAATGCCCCCTTCGTTTCTCAACTCAAGTCAACTTTTTGACTTAGTCTCACTCTCACTCTCTCTCCCTCATTCACGCCTAAACAAGAAAAGAAAGGAGAAGAAAAGAAGGGAAAAAGAGAAGAAGAAGAAGAGAGTTTTGATTGATCATTCCGACCTCATTTCTCGACCAAATTACGAGCCGTGAAAACCTACGTACTCCTCGCGATCCCTTCTTCGAGTAAGCTTTTCACCCTTTCGTTTTTAATGCATCCTATGCCTCGTTTTTTAGGTTTTGATGAATAGTTGAACATTTAGGTTATATGTTGATTTTTAATGACTTTGTGGATGGATTTACGTGATTCTTGGTTTTGAAGGTAGTTTAGATGTTGTAGATCATTATATATGATTATTAGCTTGAGATTTGCATGATTGGTTGGTTAAATGTTGGATTTTGGTTCATTTCCGCGAAGGGTTCGCTGTTTTGCAATTTTCTGCTGTTATGAGGATTCGCACGGTCCTACGCACAGTCTTGAGACCATGCGCCAAGACCGTGCATCCCTTTTATGCTTTGCACGGCCTTGCGCACCCCCGTGCGCAAGCCAGTGTGCAGGCCAGTGCGGGTGCTTGCACCATCTTGAGAACGCACTCAAAACCATGCGGTGCCCGTGCATGCACAAGACAGTGCGTATGCCTTAACCAAAATTTCTCCATTTTTAGATTGTTGCTCTCGGCAATGGTAGTCAAATGACTTTTATAAAAGTTGAATTTCTTCGTTTGACCTCCGATTTGAGATCCGATTTCACCTATAACTCCTATAAATCATGAAATACATATTTTAGGAAGTTTGGACTTCTATGACTTCGTTCGGGCCCCGTTCATCGTGTTTTTCGTTTAGGTATTTTTCAAATGTTGCCCGTTTCTTCCGAAACTTGAAATGCATACTTCCTTATTGCCGTTTATGCATATTTATGAACTTTATCACATTCTAACTTGATTTACTTATTGAATTTATATATTTTGTTAGAATGTGAACCTAAGTGATATGAATGACTGTTTAACGTGCTTCTATGTGTTTTAATGCTTTCGTATAAGCCGTGCGTCGTCGTTAGTCTTATGTGGTTGTGTCCTTGTGGTTTGCAGATGATACTCCCGTGGAGTAGCGCACCAGTCTTGCTTTTACCCTCTTTTTGATTAGCCAACAAGTGAGGCTTTCCGTTTCTGACTCTGATACTTATATGTATATCTATAATTAAGCCTCTCCCCATATAAGCCTTGATTTATGATTTGTTTTCGTACCGTCTCTATATATTTAGTAAATATTTATGCCTATTACGTTTATTCGATTTATAGAAAATGTTTTGATATGAAAAATTACTATGTATACTCTTTTGAAACGTTTGCGAAAGAGACATGTAAAATCTCTTTGATTTCCTAAGGCGAACTTTGGCCTTCGGCCTCGCTTATGACATGTCTCGAATGGTCTTTCGACCAACCCGAAAATGATTTGAAAAGCGAGTTATGAACTGTATGCATGAATGTTTGTGCCCAGAGTAAGGATGACAGGACGAAACCGGTAGACGTCGGGTCTACGGCGTACATCCTCTTGTTCCCTCCACCTTTGGGAGCTCGGGGTGAGGCCGGAGTGGAAGCCCTTTGAGTACCTGAGATTATATTGTTTGTTATGAGTAGTTCAGATTTAGCGGTCCGTCTACATTGGAGGAATAAGGGTGGTTTCCTGTTTTATGTTTGGAAATTGGAGTTAAGGGCTCGTCTCGCCGAGTCATACGAAATCTTATGTTATGTTTTATGCTAAATCACCAACCGTTTACGAAAACCCTTATTTTATGTTGATTTCTTTTAAGTTTGAAAAATGGTGATTTATTTCCGTTTTGTAATATACATTATTATTCCCTCCTCACTTAGTCGTTTGACTAACCTCTTCTGTTTCATCCTTGGTGTTGGTTTCAGGATACTAGGTGAGATTGTTCGTTGTCGTCGCGTCTGTAGAGTTACATTTATTTTTGGCATATGTAAACTTTTATTCACGTTTGACATTTTATTATGATATATGTATTAGGATATTTACACTACTATATATTTATAATCGAGACTATTATACTGAACCCGTTATTCTAGATTGTCAGGATATTATATTGAACCCGTGTATTTAATTATGGTGGTTAGTAATTGAATTTCGCTGGCCTCGGTGGGCCTTAATAGTTGTGCAATGGTTTATTATTTTGCTTTGTTTTTCGCTTCCGCACTTTTATCGTCTGTTTCATCTTTGAAATGCTCGCCTAGTGATTTAGTAAATGTGTACCATTCACCGGGTTTTGATTTGGGGCAGAATTCTATTTCAGTTCCGGGTCGAGACTCGGTGCGGGGCGTGTGTTACCCGTTTGGGATGCCCACTACAGTTGGTATCAGAGCTCTTTGGGTCCAATGGCCTAGGCTCTGAAGCGTCATGTTTTGTCGTGTCTGTCTAGGTCGTACGACTTAGGATTATGTGATTTGTGACAATGTGGTTGTGTGAATTTAACTTCTCTGTGTGTTACAACTTTCCATAATCACTTATCATCATGCATGTTTGATATTGATTTTGTAGAATACCTCCTCGCCGTGAACCGCTTGGTCCGCCTATAGGTGTTCCGACCCCAACCCAATTCATGGAGGCCTTAGGGCAATTTATGGTCCATACCGATCAAGTACAGCAAAACCCTACTCCCGAGAAGGATATGGACCGATTTCTTAAGCTCAAACCCCCGCAGTTTGAGGGTGCACCAGATGACGTTGTTTTCGAAGCTTGGATATCGGCTATGGAGAAGAGATTCAGAGTTATGGAGTGTCTGGACCCTAAGAGGGTCGAGTTTGCGGTTTATCAGATGATCGAGGCTGCACAAGATTAGTGGACACGGATCGAGCAAAGATGGCAGTGTGAGCATGTAGTCCCGACTTGGGATCAGTTCTTGATCGAGTTCCGGGCCAAGTATATTCCGTTGGTCGTCTGTCAGCAGCGTGAGAAAGAGTTTCTGGCTCTCAAGAAGGGTACTTCTTCCGTCGATCAGTACGAGGCTCATTTCTCTAGGCTCATTGTTCATTGCTCGTATATGGTTGACGACGAGCAGAGGAAGACTCGCCAGTTCATTGAGGGGATATCCAATGAGATCAAGATGCACATGCTCGGGAACCGACTCCAGTACTACACCGACGCAGTTGAGACGGCCCTTTCTATAGAGTCCGATCTCCGACAGATGAGACAGACTTCTGCACCTGCCCCCGCAGCCGCCAAGAGTTTCTGTAACGACCCGAATATTTTAATTATATTATTAATAATTACGCGAATTCTTTCTTGCCTAATTTCTCGATCTATCCAATTGGATTAATTAATCTTATGGAAAAGATTGATTTAACCTATATTTTAAATGCCCTCAATTACTTAAATTACCTAAATGCCCTTAAAAGCTTAAATGACCATTTTACCCCCCCGAGATATTTTCATAAATATCTATCTATCTCTCTCATTCTCTCATTTCACAAAAGGAGAAGGAAAGAAGAAAGAGAGGAAAGAAAAGAAGAAGGAAAAGAGAAAAGAGAGAAAATCTTCCCGATGCCCTACCGAGCCCGTTTCTCGCCCGATCGACGAGCCGTGAAAACCCGGACGATCCTCACTACATTATCTACCGGTAATCCTTTTACCCCATTTCATTCCGTTCGTTATTTCTTGCGATTTTCGTGACTTTAGATATAGGATTTTATATATTAGGATTTTCGTGTTTAGGAAGATTTACTTGACCATTTTACATGATTCTCGTGTCTATGTGTAGCTTATATGATATATATGATTATATATGAAAATTAGGATGTTTTATGGTGTAAATTAGGAGATATATGAATTTATATTTTGAATTCGCGTGAGAGGTTCGCGATCTGCTGAGTCTGCTGCTCAGTAGATCCACACGGGCGAACGCACGGTCTTGAGCAAGACCGTGCAGGAGCCCGTGCGCAGCACTTTTCAGCCTGCACGGGCTTGAGCCCGTGCACAGGCCCGTGCGCATGGCCGTTTGCACCTGCACGGTCTTGGCACCGTGCTCAAGACCATGCGGGAGGCCGTGCAACCCCTTTTGTGCTTGCACCGGCTTGCCAAGCCCGTGCGTAAGCCCGTGCGTTGGCCGGTGCAACATACTTAGTGTATTTTCTAGCCTTTTCCTTTCTTACACTTCGGGAATTGGTCAACCCCACTCATTTAAATATTGACTTTTCTCATACGACCTCCGAATATCAATCCGATGTCACCTATAGCTTCCTCGAGCTTTGGGATTTGATATTCTTCATAATTTGCAATTTACCCAACCCTATTTGACCGTCATTTGACACCTTGCTTGTTTAGGGATTTATTCCACCTTTCCCGTTTCTTATCCGTTTAATCCTGTATTCGCGAGAGAACGTCCTTATATTATTTTAAGCATGTCTACGTGCCCTAATTGCGTTTAAGCATGCCTTTAATATTTATTATTTACGTTCTTTCATTATTTAACATTTCATTAATATTCTTTAATTGTTGTACCGTAATTTACATGTTTAATTGATTTACTTCCCATATTGCGTTTATTGCATGATTGGATTCTATATGAATTGCCGTGCGTCATCTGTTGTCTTGTGTCTTGCTTTTAGTATTGTCGGTCTCGTTTTCATCCTCTAGGCCCTGTGTATTACAGGTGGGTCCAACGAGGGAGAAACCTGACTACCGCTTGCTTTCATACTGCCTTGTCGAGCCAGGTAAGGGTTTAAACTTTTTTCAACTGGAGTAAGAACATAGTCTTATTTAGGTTTGCGAAATAAATGACTACCCAGCTTTTATTATTACTTGTTGTACTGCCTTTACTATTCCTTATGTGCTTAGTCAAACCTTTTAATAGCAAAACCAAAATGATTTGAAGTGCTTTCAACTAGAGACAAGGAAAACCCCTTTTGTTTTAAATGCGAATTCTGGTCTCTCGGTCTCGCAAATATAACTTGTCTCGAATGGCCCCTTTGGCCTTCCACATCCCGTTTCCCCAATTGCGAATGGCCCTTTTGGCCACTTAAACTGTCATCATTTTCAAATGCGAGCTATGAACCGTGTATCGTGTTGGGCCCGGAGTATTTAGGAGGTGAGCCTGGGGACGTGCGTCCAGGGCAGATCCCGATGGATACTCCAATCCATATCTGCTTAGGTCAGCCAGGAGGTTGACTAACCTGAGTTAGTGCGAGGGTGGCGTTGTAGGCTACGCGCTTCCTAGAAAATTCTGTTAAGGGTGACGTTGTTAACACGCGTTTCCATAAATTCTGCGTGGTCCATGAACCTTGGTGGTGGAGTACTTGCTTGCATGATTTTCAATTAGGAGTTATTAGGAGAGGGCCCGTTCTCGCCGAGACACATTCTTGCATGACTTATTGCATTTCTTGCTTGTCTATCTGATTTACGGCTTTAGTTACGAGTCGAAGCACATTCCGGTTTTCTTCCTTTAGTATACGCATTTCCCTATAAATAAATATACAAAACCCGGAAGCGTGACTCGAACTTGCCAACTGAAGTCTCATTTATTATTCAATTAATTAGTTGAATTATGAGCCGTGTTTAATTATCGTTCTAACTTACTCATAGCATGTCTTTCGAACCCGTAACGGCCTCGTAACTCAACTAACGCGCTTTCAATTTATCGGCTTGATATTACGTGCAAATGCTTTGAAAGATCCGGTTCGTCAACTATTTGTATTTTCAAATAAGCCGATCCTGAGCGTTGCCTTGCATTATTTTATAACTTATATTTCATTATTTATATTCTTTCTCAAAACGGGCAACACTCACCACTTTTGGTTTTAAAAGATAAACGACGAACTATGATAAAAAACCCCCTTACTGAGTATCCTTTATACTCACCCCTTCTATTTTGGTTCTTGCTTCAGGTAGACAGGTGGCGACGTCACCTATCTTGTCAGTCGGCATCAGCAGGTCTAGATAGGCTCAGTCTTTCTGGTTTGTCTTGTCAGTGGTCCCAACAACCGTCGAGTCTTGTTTATTGTATTTATTTACTTTACGTACTTATGTGCCCCTGATGTGGGATAGTTGACGATATCTAGGATTGTATAGGATAGACTAGTTGAGCCATGGATGGCATTACATGATGTTATTATGTTGTATTTCGATTTGCACATGTTTAATTGATATTTATGGAATTTATCTGTTTATTTAAATCGCTTCTGCTTTTCTCTGCTCTTTTCTGGTTGTTGTTGGGATGTCGTTGCTGTTGCCGGTATTGCTTGCGTGAGTGCCGTTCGCCGGAGTGGGTTTTTGGGTTGAGGCCCCTCGCTGAAGCTCGGGAGTCCATTTCGGTGCGGATGTGGCGGTCCTCCTTCTGGGGGCGCCACAGTCAGTGGTATCAGAGCCTAGGTTCCCAAAAGGAACCGAAGCTTTGTAATCGCGTCGTGTCTTGTCTCTTGTGTCTGCCCGTTTCGTGTCAATGAGACTTAGAGTTTCCAGTCACAGGTGCTTGAGAACTCCTTAGTATTGAAATTGTGATTGATCTTCTTTTGGAATGGCCCACCAACCGTTTGATCTTTTACAATTGTAGTACTAAGTTGGGATTGAATGCAAGTGGATGTGGAACTCGAGGTAGCGTCTGTCTTGTCTTGTCGTCTTGTCGTGTCCTGCTTGGGTCTTGTCGTGTCTAGGTTGTACGGCTATAGGATCGAGTTTTGCTTGTTCTGTGATTTGTTTCGTGCTTAAATTTATTACATGCTATTCGAATCACATATGTATGGTTTGTTTGAATTTTATATGCCTTACGTGATCATTCCCTTGACCGAACATGCATCATTTTCCTGTTTGTTGTTCACAGGTGCATAATGCCTCGCCGAAGACCCCCTACTGCTCCAACACCCCCGAACCCAATGGCTGAAGAGTGGGTATCGATTATCCGACAGATCGCCGTGCAAGTATGTCAGGGGATACAACAACAACAGCAGGACGTACCTGCCAGACAGACTGTGGGCCAAACCTTGGATAGGTTTCTCTTCTATCGTCCACCCTGCTTTGAGGGCGAACCAGATGATTTTAAGGCCGAGGTCTGGATATCCGACGTGGAGCAGATCTTTCGAGTACTACAGTGTGGTGACCCCGAGAGGGTCGAGTATGCTACCTTCCTTATGAGAGGACCCGCTCGAGATTGGTGGCACTTCACAGAACGGAGATGGATCGCCGAGAGAGTTCCCCTCACTTGGTCACGATTTGTGACTGACTTCCGAATGAAGTACGTGCCAGAAGTAGTACGCGACAGCAGAGAGAGAGAATTTATGTATCTCAACCAAGGAGCATCTACCGTAGCTCAGTATGAAGCACAGTTCAATCGCCTCATCGCCTATGCTCCTCACTATGCCGCGGACGAACGAAAGAGAGCACGAAAGTTTATCGAGGGACTTCAGCCGGAGATCCGAAGAGCATTGATGGCACTTGACATCCGTCTTTACCCCGATGCAGTTACTCGAGCTATGAGAGTGGAGTCCGAACTCCAAATAATGAACCAGAGTGCCCCTGCTTTTATAGGATCCTCTTCCAACGAGATAGCAAGGAGAGAGCTAGCCGGACCGAGTACCTATCGGACAAAGAGACCGCACAACGAGGTGCCGGAACCTACAGAACCTGAAGTGAACGAGGACCCCATTCCCTGTGAGCACTGTGGGAAGACGAATCACAGGACGGCAAAGTGTAGGAAACAATTGGGACGTTGTTTTTCTTGTGGAAGCACCAAGCACCACATTCGAGACTGTCCCAACAGAGAGAACCCTGGGGGAAGAAGAAGTAGTTACCGATCTCGACATGCTCGTACAGGTACATTGCATTATCATAGCATTCACTCATAATACTCTGTTACGAATGGTAATTGCTTTAAATATGTGCTAAGTGTTTTATATGACTTACGTGCTTTAACTACTTTCAAAATTCACACTTGCACTGATTGAATGATTAGATGCTAAGATTTATGTGAACTCTGTGTGGATAGCGTGGAATTCGATAAATTCGTTATACGCTATTAGAAAGTGCTAAGGACAAGGAGTTCTTGGCCGACTAGGATCGATTCTGTTGCGAGTACGTTATACGATTCTGGATAGCACGGACGTTGACAAATGGAGTCTGAAGGAGTATACTTCTGAAAGTATGTCTGAAGATGAATCAACTAGTGAAGAGGATAATGAATTATCTGACGATGAGGATTATATGGGAGACGAGTCGACATCAGCTTCCGATAATGACGACCCTGATATTTCGTATGAAGTCGAGCGAAGAAATGATGAAAATGATGGTTTAATGGAAAGCGGAGAGGAGAAATCATCCAATACCATTGAAGGTGAGAAAACACTTTGTAGAAAGAATAAGAAAGAGTGTGATCTTGAAGAAACAGATTGTGAGAAGGACGAGGAGTACAATGAGAGAAATGATGATGGCGTTACTTCCTGTGAAAGGAACTCTAATCAAGAAAATAGGAGGAGGATGTGACAATTGTCATTGAGGATACGAAGAGTACAAGAATCAGTCGGAAGAACGAAATAGATAATGACAGTGATGATGGACCTTACATTGGGATTTTCTTCTTCGTCGTTAGCCTTGTTTAGGGTTTTTGCAATTCCGTCTTTCGCATGACTTTGAATTTTATTGGAATGTTATTTGCATTTAAATGTTTTATTATGAATGATGTTTTATAATGTATTTTAATTGCTCCTAAATGTTCATTTTTTTAATTCGCGTTAGAACTCTTAGATTATGCTCCTCTTAACTAACCCCGAAGTCCGGAGGAGAATCTGAGGACAGATTCTTTTGAAGAGGGGAGTATTGTAACGACCCGAATATTTTAATTATATTATTAATAATTACGCGAATTCTTTCTTGCCTAATTTCTCGATCTATCCAATTGGATTAATTAATCTTATGGAAAAGATTGATTTAACCTATATTTTAAATGCCCTCAATTACTTAAATTACCTAAATGCCCTTAAAAGCTTAAATGACCATTTTACCCCCCCGAGATATTTTCATAAATATCTATCTATCTCTCTCATTCTCTCATTTCACAAAAGGAGGAGGAAAGAAGAAAGAGAGGAAAGAAAAGAAGAAGGAAAAGAGAAAAGAGAGAAAATCTTCCCGACGCCCTACCGAGCCCGTTTCTCGCCCGATCGACGAGCCGTGAAAACCCAGACGATCCTCACTACATTATCTACCGGTAATCCTTTTACCCCATTTCATTCCGTTCGTTATTTCTTGCGATTTTCGTGACTTTAGATATAGGATTTTATATATTAGGATTTTCGTGTTTAGGAAGATTTACTTGACCATTTTACGTGATTCTCGTGTCTATGTGTAGCTTATATGATATATATGATTATATATGAAAATTAGGATGTTTTATGGTGTAAATTAGGAGATATATGAATTTATATTTTGAATTCGCGTGAGAGGTTTGCGATCTGCTGAGTCTGCTGCTCAGTAGATCCACACGGGCGAACGCACGGTCTTGAGCAAGACCGTGCAGGAGCCCGTGCGCAGCACTTTTCAGCCTGCACGGGCTTGAGCCCGTGCACAGGCCCGTGCGCATGGCCGTTTGCACCTGCACGGTCTTGGCACCATGCTCAAGACGTGCGGGAGGCCGTGCAACCCCTTTTGTGCTTGCACCGGCTTGCCAAGCCCGTGCGTAAGCCCGTGCGTTGGCCGGTGCAACATACTTAGTGTATTTTCTAGCCTTTTCCTTTCTTACACTTCGGGAATTGGTCAACCCCACTCATTTAAATGTTGACTTTTCTCTTACGACCTCCGAATATCAATCCGATTTCACCTATAGCTTCCTCGAGCTTTGGGATTTGATATTCTTCATAATTTGCAATTTACCCGACCCTATTTGACCATCATTTGACACCTTGCTCGTTTAGGGATTTATTCCACCTTTCCCGTTTCTTATCCGTTTAATCCTGTATTCGCGAGAGAACGTCCTTATATTATTTTAAGCATGTCTACATGCCCTAATTGCGTTTAAGCATGCCTTTAATATTTATTATTTACGTTCTTTCATTATTTGACATTTCATTAATATTCTTTAATTGTCGTACCGTAATTTACATGTTTAATTGATTTACTTCCCATATTGCGTTTATTGCATGATTGGATTCTATATGAATTGCCGTGCGTCATCTGTTGTCTTGTGTCTTGCTTTTAGTATTGTCGGTCTCGTTTTCATCCTCTAGGCCCTGTGTATTACAAGTGGGTCCAACGAGGGAGAAACCTGACTACCGCTTGCTTTCATACTGCCTTGTCGAGCCAGGTAAGGGTTTAAACTTTTTTCAACTGGAGTAAGAACATAGTCTTATTTAGGTTTGCGAAATAAATGACTACCCAGCTTTTATTATTACTTGTTGTACTGCCTTTACTATTCCTTATGTGCTTAGTCAAACCTTTTAATAGCAAAACCAAAATGATTTGAAGTGCTTTCAACTAGAGACAAGGAAAACCCCTTTTGTTTTAAATGCGAATTTTGGTCTCTCGGCCTCGCAAATATAACTTTGTCTCGAATGGCCCCTTTGGCCTTCCACATCCCGTTTCCCCAATTGCGAATGGCCCTTTTGGCCACTTAAACTGTCATCATTTTCAAATGCGAGCTATGAACCATGTATCGTGTTGGGCCCGGGGTATTTAGGAGGTGAGCCTGGGGACGTGCGTCTAGGGCAGATCCCGATGGATACTCCAATCCGTATCTGCTTAGGTCAGCCAGGAGGTTGACTAACCTGAGTTAGTGCGAGGGTGGCGTTGTAGGCTACGCGCTTCCTAGAAAATTCTGTTAAGGGTGACGTTGTTAACACGCGTTTCCATAAATTCTGAGTGGTCCATGAACCTTGGTGGTGGAGTACTTGGTTGCATGATTTTCAATTGGGAGTTATAAGGAGAGGGCCCGTTCTCGCCGGGACACATTCTTGCATGACTTATTGCATTTCTTGCTTGTCTATCTGATTTACGGCTTTAGTTACGAGTCGAAGCACATTCCGGTTTTCTTAAATTATCATATGTATTTCCCTATATATATAAAAACCCGGAAGCGTGACTCGTACTTGCTACCCTAAGCCTTCCTATATTATTCAATTAATTAGTTGAATTATAAGCCGTGTTATTTATCATTTCTAACTTATTAGATCGTACCTTTCGAATTAGTAACGGCCTCGTGACTCAACTAGTACCCCGTTCAACTTATCGGCTTGACATTTACGTGCAAATGT
Source organism: Verbena officinalis (assembly GCA_958496215.1). Classification (NCBI taxonomy): domain Eukaryota; kingdom Viridiplantae; phylum Streptophyta; class Magnoliopsida; order Lamiales; family Verbenaceae; genus Verbena; species Verbena officinalis. The sequence continues at coordinate 33,604,527 of OY292386.1, read as the reverse complement.
TTTGAAAGATCCGGTTCGTCAACTATTTGTATTTTCAAATAAGCCGATCCTGAGTGTTGCCTTGCATTATTTTATAACTTATATTTCGTTATTTATATTCTTTCTCAAAACGGGCAACACTCACCACTTTTAGTTTTTAAAAGATAAACGACGAACTGTGATCAAAACCCCCTTACTGAGTATCCTTTATACTCATCCCTGCTATTTTTGGTTCTTGCTTCAGGTAGACAGGTGGCGACGTCACCTATCTTGTCAGTCGGCATCAGCAGGTCTAGATAGGCTCAGTCTTTCTGGTTTGTCTTGTCAGTGGTCCCAACAACCGTCGAGTCTTGTTTATTGTATTTATTTCCTTTACGTACTTATGTGCCCCTGATGTGGGATAGTTGACGATATCTAGGATTTTATAGAATAGACTAGTTGAGCCATGTATGGCACTATATGCTGATGAACATTATGTATCTTGATTTTAAATGTTAATTGATATTATGTTAGCCTCGTAGGCTTTTATGAAATTTAATTATTTACGTTAATCGCTTCCGCATTTTCTCTGCTCTTTTCTAGTTGTTGTTGGGATGGTTGTCGCTGTTGCCGATGGTTATTGCTTGAGTGCCGTTCGCCGGAGTGGGTTTTTGAGTTGAGGCCCCTCGCTGAAGCTCGGGAGTCCATTTCGGTGCGGATGTGGCGGTCCTTCTTCAGGGGGCGCTATAGTTTTCCTTTTGGTTCGAAGAGGCCATTTCCTTATTCTGGGTCCTCTTGTGGGAATAAGCCATTGAAGATCGCCGTTCAGCCTGCTCCTCCCCGACCTCAGGGATTTCCATGACCCGTATATGGATTTTATCAAGGTAACCACATAGAGGCCAAGTGCTGGAAGAAGAATGGACTTTGCTACGGATGTGGTAGCGTCGAGCACCGAGTGGAGGTATGCCCGAGGAAGGGACCGGTACCGCAGGGAGCAGCTCAGCCTCAGGCCCATGCCCGTATCTACACCTTGGAAGGCGATACTGAGGACGCCATGGCAGATCCGACCGATGTGGTGGAAGGTACTATATATATAAATGGCATCCCCATACATGCATTGTACGACTTGGGTGCTTCACACTCGTTTGTTGCGCCTGCTGTTTCTTTATCTGTGCTTGCGCCTATTTCATTGGTTGATTATGTGCTAGTAGTTAGTTCGCCGTTGGGATTGAAGGTAGTTGCGAATCGTGCTCTTAAGCGTTGTCCGATTATCATCAAGGGTATCGAATACCTGGCAGATTTGATCGAGTTGCCGATGAAGAAGTATGGGGTTATTCTCAGAATGGATTGGTTGTACGAGCATCGGGCGAAGGTTGATTGTTTCGAGAAGAAAGTTATTCTGGGTTCCAACGAAGTTAAGGGTTTCCGATCAGGAGAAGGCCCGTATATCTCGATGATGGAAGCCAAGAAGCTCGTCCAGAAAGAAGAAGCTACGTGCTTTATAGCTTACCTTCTCAACCGCCCAAAAGACCAGATGAAGATCGAAGAAACGCCAGTGGTCAAAGAATTCACTGACGTGTTCCCCGAGAATATGGAATTCTTACCACCAGATTGGGATATAGAGTTCGTGATTGACCTAGTTCCGGGAGCCGAGTCCTATTCGAAGTCGCCATACCGAATGGCTCCTGCCGAGTTGAAAGAATTGAAGAACCAACTCGACAAACTCCTTTCCATTGGATACATCCGACCGAGTGCCTCGCCTTGGGGTGCTCCGGTCTTGTTCGTGAAGAAGAAGGATGGTACACTTCGCATGTGTATCGATTACTGAGAATTGAACAGGATGATAGTGAAGAACAAGTATCCTCTACCGCATATCGAGGAATTGTTCGACTTGCTACAAGGATCGAGGGTTTATTCCAAGCTCGACCTCAGACAAGGATATTACCAGCTCCGTATCCGATCAGAGGATATCCTGAAGACGGCTTTCAACACCCGATACGGACATTTCGAGTTTGTGATCATGCCGTTTGGACTCACGAACGCCCCAGCAACATTTATGGACATGATGCACAGAATTTTCCGTCCGTACCTCAACAAGTTTGTCGTTATTTTCATTGACGACATCTTAGTGTTCTCGAAGTCCAAAGAAGAACACGCTGGACATCTCCAGATAGTGCTCCAAGATTTGAGAGAGCACCAGTTATTCGCTAAGTTCAACAAATGCGAATTCTGGATTGACCAAGTGACCTTCCTAGGTTATGTCATATCCGGAACGGGATTCGAGGTAGATCCTTCGAAGATTGAGATAGTGTTAGACTGGGAGAGACCTAAGACTACTACAAAGATCCATAGTTTCTTGGGATTAGCAGGATACTACAAACGTTTCGTCAAGGATTTCTCTAAGCTTGCAGGCCCGTTAACAGCGCTGACGAAGAAAGAAGCTAAGTTCGAGTAGTCAGCCAAATGTGAAACCAGTTTTCAGGAGCTCAAGAAGAGATTGACCACAACCTCAGTGTTGACCCTGCCTGAGGGTTCTGAAGGATTTGTCGTGTATACAGATGCATCACATGAAGGATTAGGTTGTGTGTTAATGCAAAATGGGAAAGTTATAGCTTATGCGTCGAGGAAGCTAAAGCCAGCTGAAGAGAACTATCCCACGCACAACCTTGAGCTAGCCACAGTCGTATTGCTTTATTGAAATGGTGTCATTACCTCTACGGCATCACGTTCGACATCTTCACAGATCATAAGAGCCTTCAATACTTGTTTACTTAGAAGGAATTGAACAAACGACAGCGCCGTTGGATGGAGTTATTTGAGGACTACGATTGCAAGATTCAGTACCATCCTGGAAAGGCGAATGTTGTAGCCGATGCACTGAGCCAAAAAGCGAGCATCGCCCAGCTAGAGGCTAAGTTAGAGAGAGTTCACATCAGTTCTCAGGCCCACGTTCACAGTATATCGATCCAGTCAGAGTTGGGTCGGAAGATTTGAGATGTTAAAGCTACTGATGAGTGGACTCAGAGATAGATAGTTCACATCGCAGCTGATCCTGAGACTCAGTTTGGTGTGGACGACACAGGAATTCTCCGTTACAAGACCCGAGTTTGTGTTCCGGAGAGTTTGAGGAGAGAGATTCTCAATGAGGCTCACAACACACCTTACACAGTTCATTCAGGAGGAAGTAAGATGTACCGGGATTTGAAAGAATTATTCTGGTGGAGAGGAATGAAAAGAGACGTAGCTGATTACGTCAAGAGATGCTCGATTTGTCAGCAAGTCAAAGTTGAACATCAAAGACCGTGAGGCTTGCTTGAGCCACTACCAATTTCTACGTGGAATTGAGAGGGTATTGCCATGGACTTTGTGTCTGGTTTGCCTAAAGTTAGAGGTGGCTACGATAGCATTTGGGTGATTATTGACCGACTATCCAAGAGTGCTCATTTCCTACCGATCAACATGTCATACAAAGTGGATAAGTTGGCAGAGATTTATCACCGAGAGATTGTCAAGCTGCATCGGATTCCGACTACTATAGTATCTGACAGAGATGCTCGATTTACTTCCCGTTTATGGTAGCAACTTCAAGATCGAATGGGAACGAAGCTGACTTTCAGTACAGCTGCACATCCACAGACAGATGGTCAGTCAGAGAGAATGATTAGGTATCTCAGTAATATGCTTTGAGCTTGTGCATTAGATTTTCGCAAAAATTGGCACGACCACTTGCCATTGATCGAGTTTGCCTACAACAACAGTTATCAGTCTACAATCAAAATGGCACCTTACGAAGCATTATATGGCAGAAAGTGTAGATCCCTGATGTTTTGGGATCTCGAGGATTGGCGTTGGACGAAAGATGATAAGGGAGGAGGAGCTCCTCCAAAGTTTCTCCAAAATGCCATCGATTGAATTCAGATTATCCAGCAGAGAATGAAAGCGGCTCAGGATCGACAGAAGAGCTATTCCGACACCCGTCACCGATGTTTGGAATTTGAGGTTGGTGAGAAAGAATTACTCAAAGCTTCCCCTCGAAAAAGATTCACCTGAATTGGAAAAGGAGGAAAATTGAGCCCGAGATTTTTGGGTCCCTATGAGATTCTAGAGAGGATTGGGAATGCCGCCTACAGGTTAGACTTGCCGCCAAGCCTAACAGGGATTCACAACGTCTTTCATGTTTCCCAACTCCGAAAATACTACCCGAATGAGTCCGAAATCCTTCCTGTTGAAGAAATTGAACTAGAACCGGATTTGACCTTTGTTTCAAAGCCGGTGAAGATATTGGTTAGGAAAACTCAAGCACTGCGCAACCGGGAGATTTCTCTTGTCAAAGTTCTTTGGAGAAATCAAACAACCGAAGAGGCTACGTAGGAGACCGAAGACAAGATGCGCAAGTTCCACCCCGAGTTATTTAAGTCGGAAGAGTAGAATATGGGGAGCAGATTCTCATAAGGAGGGGTGATTGTAGCGCCTCGAAAATCCAAGTTATTATCCTGTAAGTCCGAATTGATTATTTACGCGACTTTATTATTTTATTTGATAATTATTATGTGATTCATATAACAATTTCATAAATGAGTGAATTTTGGTATTTAAATCATGACATGTCAACGTGCGTTTAATTTCATGAACCTTGACTGTAATTATGTTTTATTTGGATAACTTATGTTTTTGAGCTTTTTTTATAAAATTACGAAAATGCCCCCTTTGTTTCTCAACCCAAGTCAACTTTTTGACTTAGTCTCACTCTCAATCTCTCTCCCTCCTTCACGCCTAAACAAGAAAAGAAAGGAGAAGAAAAGAAAGGAAAAAGAGAAGAAGCAGAAGAGAGTTTTGATTGATCATTCCGACCTCGTTTCTCGACCAAATTACGAGCCGTGAAAACCTACATACTCCTCGTGATCCCTTCTTCGAGTAAGCTTTTCACACCTTTCGTTTTTAATGCGTCCTATGCCTCGTTTTTCAGGTTTTGATGAATAGTTGAACATTTAGGTTATATGTTGATTTTGAATGACTTTGTGGATGGATTTACGTGATTCTTGGTTCTGAAGGTAGTTTAGATGTTGTAGATCATTATATGTGATTATTAGCTTGAGATTTGCATGATTGGTTGGTTAAATGTTGGATTTTGGTTCATTTATGCGAAGGGTTCGCTGTTCTGCGATTTTCTGCTGTTCTGAGAATTCGCACGGTCCTACGCACGGTCTTGAGACCATGCGCCAAGACCGTGCGTCCCTTTTATGCTTTGCACGGCCTTGTGCACCCCCGTGCGCAAGCCCGTGCAGAGGCCAGTGCGGGTGCTTGCACCGTTTTGAGAATGCGCTTAAGACCGTGCGCGCGCCCGTGCACAAGGCAGTGTGTATGCCTTAACCAAAATTTCTCCATTTTCAGATTGTTGCTCTCGGCAATGGCTTTTATAAAAGTTGACTTTCTTCGTTTGACCTCCGATTTGAGATCCGATTTCACCCATAGCTCCTATGAATCATGAAATACATATTTTAGGAAGTTTGGACTTTTCCGACTTTGTTCAGGCCCCGTTCATCGTGTTTTTCATTTAGGTATTTTTGGCTATTTTTTAAATGTTGCCCGTTTCTTCCGAAACTTGAATGCATACTTCCTTATTGCCTTTTATGTATATGATTGAACTTTTATCGCATTCTAATTTCATTTACTTATTGAATTTATATATTTTGTTAGAATGTGAACCTAAGTGATATGAATTTAACGTGCTTCTATGTGTTTTAATGATTTCGTATAAGTCGTGCGTCGTCGTTAGTCTTCTGTGGTTGTGTCCTTGTGTTTTGCAGACGATACTCCCGTGGAGTAGCGCATCGGTCTTGCTTTTACCCTCTTTTTGATTAGCCAACAGGTGAGGCTTTCCGTTTCTGACTCCGATACTTATATGTATATATATAATTAAGCCTCTCCCCATATAAGCCTTGATTTATGATTTGTTTTCATACTGTCTCTATATATTTAGTAAATATATATGCCTATTACGTTTATTCGATTTATAGAAAATGTTTTGATATGAAAAATTACTATGTATACTCTTTTGAAACGTTTGCGAAAGAGACATGTAAAACCTCTTTGATTTCCTAAGGCGAACTTTGGCATTCGGCCTCGCATATGACATGTCTCGAACGGTCTTTCGACCAACCTAAAAATGACTTGAAAAGCGAGTTATGAACTGTATGCATGAATGTTTGGGCCCGGAGTAAGGATGACAGGATGAAACCGGTAGACATCGGGTCTACGGCGTACATCCTCTTGTTCCCTCCACCTTTGGGAGCTCGGGGTGAGGCCGGAGTGGCAGCCCTTTGAGTACCTCAGATTATACTGTTTGTTATGAGTAGTTCGGATTTAGCGGTCCATCTACATTGGAGGAATAAGGGTGGTTTCCTATTTTATGTTTGGAAATTGGAGTTAAGGGCTCGTCTCGCCGAGTCATATGAAATGTTATGTTATGTTTTATGCTAAATCACCAACCGTTTACGAGAACCCTTCTTTTATATTGATTTCTTTTAAGTTTGAAAAATGGTGATTTATTTCCGTTTTGTAATATACATTATTATTCCGTCCTCACTTAGTCATTCGACTAACCCCCTCTGTTTCGTCCTTGGTGTTAGTTTCAAGATACTAGGTGGGATTGTTCGTTGTCGTCACGTCTGTAGAGTTAAATTTATGTTTGGCATATGTAAACTCTTATTCCCGTTTGGCATTTATTATGATGTATGTATTAGGATACTTACGCTACTATGTATTTATAATTGGGGCTATTATACTGAACCTATTATTCTAGATTGTCGAGATATTGTATGGAACCCATGTATTTAATTATGGTGGTTAGTAAGTGAATTTCACTGGCCTCAATGGGCCTTAATAGTTGTGCAATGGTTTACTGTTTTGCTTTGTTTTTTGCTTCTGCACTTTTATCGTCTGTTTCGTCTTTGAAATCCCCGCCTAGTGATTGTGTAAATGTGTGCCGTTCGCCAGGTTTTGATTTGGGGCAGAATTCTATTTCAGTTTCGGGTCGAGACTCGGTGCGGGGCGTGCGTTACCCGTTTGGGGCGCCCGCTACAAAGCTCATGTGTCTGGATTCGAGTTAGTCATCCCCTAAGATCATCATAGTCTGTATTGATTGTCGTTCACGTAAGGTGATTAAAAAGGGTCGGACGGACTCAGGATTCTCCGGGGCCTTCAAGCTCATGTATCTGGATTCGAGTTAGTCATCCCCTAAGATCATCATAGTTTGTCTACATTGTTTATCCCATAACGTCTCTCATGCGTGTCTGCAGTGTTTGTGTCATTGCACTTCATGCATTGTCTTCAATAATTAAGTCTAAAAGTTGGGTATCACTGTTCCCAGCCTTTAGTAACTCAAACCGTCAATACTGTAGTTCTGTTATCGTACTGACTACTTTACTAAAACCGTTCATACCTTCCAAAAGTATATTGCTTATATTCCCCTTTCCCTTTTTATAAAAAATGTATCAACCGAGAATACTTCAACAGTGAACATTTTCTTTTATACCCTCACTTAGTCGCCAGGACTAATACCCACTTTCCTTTTTGTTCATGATCCAGGTTGGAGATCGACATAGCGAAGATTTCCCGGAAGCACTAGGACATCTAGTTTCATTTAAGACTTTCCCTTTTAAGTTTAGTGAACTATTTAGAATAGTTTCCTTATTTAGTTTGATAGGTTAACCTTTGGGGTTAGCTTGCCTTTTGATTAGACGCTTTCGCATTATATCGTGGGTTTGCCACGTAGCCTTTAGTATTTAATTAAAAGTTTTTGAAAACTCATATTTCCGCTGCGAATAACTCTTTAATCATACCGAACCGTCTGCCGTTCGCCACTGATGAGTCGAGTGTGGTCCATAATGGGTCAGCTCGATGAGTTGGCAGTGCGGGACTGTTGGCGAGGCCGTTCCGGGGCGCCATATGTTTATTGCATGATGAAGATTTGAAGTTGTGTTTTTTGTTGAATAATTCGTAGTCGGTTATTTTTGGTTGATTTGCTGCGTTTTTCAAACTGAGCCTGACTTTCTACTGAACATATATGAGCTACATGGTCTTGTGCACGGCGTGCAACATTTTATGCTTTTGCACTACCTTGTGCACGAGGTCTATGGAGACGTGCAAAAACCTTTTTGCACTACCTTTATTTTGGTTCTTACTTTAGGTATATGAGAGACTAACATATCTTGAGTGTTGGAATGGCAACCTCGGGTCTAATAGGCTCTTTTGATTTTCGAGTCATCTATAGTTGTTGTCGTTATACACTCTCGATTTATGGTTATTATTTTGAATATTGTTATTGATAAATACTGTTGTTTCATTGAGCCCCTGATGAGGGCTTAGTTGACGATTTTAGGATTGCACAACTTTATATATTTAGCCATGGACAACATTTGTTATCTGCTTTGTGAATTGATATTTATGCTTCTGCTATCCTTTACTGTTTAATGTTTTGTTGGATGCCGTCTTTTGGGAATCGTCGTTGCCTAGTGTATGGATAGACCCGTTGGCCGGGATGGATTTTCAGGCAGTGACGTTAGTCAACGCTTGAGGATTCGTTCAGGTTCGGGGGCTGTAGGGCAGGGGCGCTATAGATGAGGTAGGGGAGAAGAATATTGTGCAAGTGGTAACCGATAGTAAAAGTTCAATGAAGTCTGTCAGTCAATCTTTTATGTTGGAAAGACCACATATGTTTTGGTCTCATTATATTGATTTGATGCTAGCAGATATGGGAGAAATGCCCATGAATAAGAAGTACATGGTGAAAGAAAAATAAATCACGGGCTTTATTTATAATAGTGACAAACTTGTGAACCTGATGAAGACATATACAAATGATAGAGAATTGTTGAGGCCGGGAATTACAAGATTTGCTACAGAATTCATCGATATAAAAGTCTCATTCGACATCAATCATATTTGAAAAAAATGTGCATTTCTCTTGAGTGGGAAGAGGAAAATTCTAGAAGATGAAGAGAAGCTCAAAAAGTGTACAAACTCATATTGGACAATCATTTTTGGAAAAGGGCACGAGAAATTCAGTCGGTAATGGAACCACTTGTGAAAGTTTTAAAGCTTGTTAATCAGGATAGGAAACCCACTTTAGGTATTATTTATGAGGCTAATGGATAGAGCTAAATTGACAATAAAAGAAGCTATTAAATATTGCAAGCCTTATTGGGATGTGATTTAGGGGATAGAACTCTTTGCCTTGTTGATAGAAAGCCCAGTAGAGTTTGATGATCGATGGTACATAAAGTTGCATAAACATTTGCACGCTGTAGGTAAATATATAAATTATTTAAATATTATTAACAATAAGTTTGATTTAATATCTTGTCATTGTATTTTAGATTAATTTCATCATATTTTTTGAATCCGACACTTCACAATTCTGGAACTAGTGTGTATATTGATGAGGTCAGGCAAGGATTGAAAATTATAATCAAGTGGCTAGAACCGAACAATGAAACACAAAGTTATGCCCTTAATAAGGTAATATTTGAGTAATTTTAACTTTTATTGGATTAAATTTTTTTCTAATCTTATGATACATTTTGTTATTAGATTAAATATTTTAGAGATAAAATGGGAGAGTTTGGGACTCCTCTTGCCAAAAACATAGTAAAAACTACTTTACCATTTACTTGTTGTGTAGATTTTATATTCTAAAAATACAATTTATGTTTATTTAATAGTAATACATTTTTTATTTATAACGTAGCTGAATGGTGGATGAATTTTATTGATGAAGCTCCCCATTTCAGAAAAATTGTCATTAGAGTCCATAGTCAAACATGTTCATCAACGGGTTGTGAGTGTAATTGGAGCACATGGTCTCTAATACACACAAAGCTTCGTAATCGATTGGTAATGCAAAATATCATAAGCTGGTGTATGTCCACTATAACATGCGACTTCGAGTGAGAAATCTTGTACCTAAGAGAGAAGACAATGACTACGGCCTCCCGATTGATCTTAATCAAATATTCAATGATGACGATCTTTTGATTAGTGGACTAGAGAGACTAAAGCTATACTTTCAAATGATACAGAGCGGTTAGATAGGAAAGTTCACAACGTTGAATCAAATGATGGGGGTTATGATCTAACTATCAATGCTTGGAAGGACAAGCAAAGAAGTGAGGCATTAACAAGAAAGCAAAAAGGGAAAGGCATTGAAACAGGTCGTGAGAATAATGACAATGATGAAGATAGTGATATGGGAACTAATGATGATCATGGTCCAAGAAATGATGGTGGTACTGGTGGAGTTCAAGAAAATATCGATAGAGGCGGTTCTGAATATCATCATAGTCTACATAACACCGGTATGACTTAGGCACAAGGAGATGAAAATTATTATGCGACTCAAGATACAGATCACGGTTATCGTCCATTAATAGAACAAGAGCATAACTTTGAGGCAGATTTATCAAGTGGTAATGATTACTCTTGTCCTGGTGGAACGTCTAGAAGAGGATATTAAAGTGTAGATGAGAAACTCCAATTTTTAGGATAGGATTAAGAGGATACCAACAAAACTATGGGAGCGGTTGTGATAGTAATTTATCATACCACTCTAATTCTCAATGGTACGATGATAGAAGCCATGGTAGATCTAGCGGAAGACATTTTGATTATTCGTTGAGAAACATTGCTATACATAATCAGTCAGAAGGATTCTTCGACTGTAACGCATACAACAGATATTGGGATTATTTGTCTTCTGGTGGGAGGTGCGAGAGGGTACCTTTTGGATCTTCAGGAAGTAGTTGTAGCAGTGCCGGGTATAGAGGATTCGGATACTATAGACTGTAGCGCCCCTTTCCTAAGGGAGGATGAAGAACGCCACATCCGCACCAAAACAGATTTCCGAGCACGCCAATATACTCCACTCCAAAACCTATCTTGGCGAACGACAAAATAAGCAATCAAACTAAGGAAACAACAACACTGTCCAACAACCCCTAATTAGAAATGCGGAAGCTAAAACATGAATTAAAAATCTAACAATGCAATCAAGCCATTCATGGCAATAATAAATACGAAGAAGCATTTAATACATAAATCCAAATTATGCCATCCACGGCTCAACTACATTATCCTAAAAAATCCTAGATATCGTCAACTATCCCTCATCAGGGGCAATTAAATACAAAAAGCAGTAAATAAAATAAGCAATAAATAGGACACAATTGTTGTTGGACACTACCAAGACTGACTACGGACTGAACTCGAATCAAACTAGACCTGTTGTTGCCAACTGACAAGATAGGTGACACCACCACCTATCTACCTGAAGTAAGAATAAAAGTAGGAGGGTGGGTATAAAGGATACTCTGTGAGGGGCTATACAGTAATATAATCACGGTTTGTCATTGAAGTTTTTAAAACCAAAGGAGGGAACGTTGATCGTTTTGAGAAAAGATACTAATAATAATATAAGTTATAAAACTTCGTAAGAAAGAGCAACACTCATTTATTCGGCTTACTTTCAAATTAGGAAAAGTCGACAAACCGGATAGTTGTAAATCGTTTGCACATAATTAAAGCCGATCATTTGAGAAAGGCCTTAGTTAATTCACAAACCCGTTGGTAGAAGGAAAAATGCAAGGAATGAACATTTGATAGGAAATAAGTGTTTACGGGTTCGTAAGTCAACTAAGTAAGTAAGGCAATAAAGCAATTAGACAATGAATATATGTCCCGACGAGAATAGGCCCTAGTCACTCCTTATAACTCCCAACCATGCAATGAAAAATCCTTGATGTTCTCGAGATTCGAGGAAGAATACAGAGCACCTCCGTATGGTGCTCCAGACCTTAAGAGGGCCCCGCTGGTTGCCCAGCCTAACAAATGTGAAATCTGGATCGATTGAGTGACCTTTTAGGTCATTTTGGATCCGGAACGAGAACCGAGTAGGATCTTTGAAGACTTGAGCAGTATTGGAATGGGAACAAGCTAAGACTTCAAGTGGAACTTCTGTGAGCTTGCAACCCTGTTGCTTGAGTCGACAGGGAAGAAACCGGGTTCGAATGGATAATCTTTGTAAGACCTGTTCTTAGGAGCCGAAAAGAGATCTACAACTCCAATATTAACCCTGCTCAAGGGATTCTGAAGGAATCGTCATGAGTGAGAATGCATCACATGAAAGGTTAAATTAGTGAATGGTACTAATGAAGAAACCATAGCTTATGCTCGGGAAGCTAAAATCAACCAGAAAGTTGCCACTCATGACATCGAACTAGCCGCTGTAAAAAAGGTTTGGCTTAAACGTCGCCACCATCTTATGGAATCAGTTGACGTCTCCATAGATTATGGGAGTTTCAACACTTATTTACTCAGAAGGAGTTGAACCAACCCTAACGTCATCAACGGATAATGTTTGAGGACTACGATTGCATGAATCAGTATTCCTTGGGAAAAGCGAATATCGTAGTTGGCACTTTGAACCAAATCACGAGCGTGTCACAAGTTGAGGCTAAACTGAATTGGACTTGCACCATTTTGAATAATTTCATTCATAGCCTTGCTACCCAGTCAGAATTGGGTTGAAGAATCTGATATGCCAAGATTGTAGAAGAATGGATCCCGAGTCAGACAGTTCCAGCGAAGAATAATCAGAGTCTCAGCTTTGTGTTGGTAACCCCAATACTTCCCAATATAAACCTCGGACCCATTGTTTCGAAGAGTCGGAAGAAAGAGACTTACTCGACTGAGTCAAGAAATACCTGACTTGCCACCAGGTCCAAGCCGAGCATCAAAGATTGAGGGGTTAGCTACGACTACTACTTATCCCTATGTGGGGTTGGGAATGAATTCACCATGGACTTCGTGTCCGGACTACTGAAGGTCTAAGATGGTAATTACCGTTACACATTTATCTGGGATTTCTCCAAGGTGTTGTCGATCGAATTTAGGCCTTTCGATAATAAATGGAGATAGCTCAAGTTCTACTGAAATGCTACTTACAAGAACCCCGAACAAGCTTGAAGTTGTGCAATCCCCGAGATACCTCCTGCTAGTTCCTTCAAAGATCAGACAATCGAAGAAGCTTCGTGTGAGATCCGAATGAAGACGCGTAAGTTCACCCAGAGTTGTTTAACTCTAATCAGTAGAATCTGGGGACCAGATTCTCATAAGGAGGGGTGATTGTAACGCCTCAAAAATTCGAGTTATGAACCGGGAACCCGAACCGATTTTCTTACGCGATTTATGATTTAAGATTTATTAATTATTATGTGATTTATATAACATTTTCGTAAATGAGTGAATTTCGGTATTTAAACCACGACATGTCAATGTGCGTTTAATTTCGTGAACTTTGACTGTAATTTTATTTTATTTGGAAAACTTGTATTTTTGAGTAAGTTTTATAAATTATGAAAATGCCCCTTCGTTTCTAAGCCAAGTCAAACTTTTTGACTTAGACTCCATCTCTCCTCTCTCTCCCTCATTCACGTGAACCCAAGAAAGGAAGTAGAAGAAAAGAAGAAAAAGAGAAAAGAAGAAGAGGAGAAAGCTTTAGATTGCTCTACCAACCTCGTTTCTTGATGGATTTTCGAACCGTTAACGCCTACGCGACCCTCTCGATCCCCTTTACCGGTAAATCTCTAATATCAATCAAATTTTATGCACTCTATGCCTCATTTTTCTGAGTTTTCTCCAAAATGTGCAAATATTATGCATGTGTCGATTTGGATGATTTTGTGGATGGAATTTCGTGTTTCTTGATTCTATAGGTAGATGACAAGTAGGAGAACATCATATGTGAATATTAGCTTGAGATTTGCATGATTGGTTGGTTAAATGTTGGATTTTGGTTCATTTCCGCGAAGGTTTTTCGATTCTGTGATTTTTCTGTTGTTCTGATGATCCACACGGTCTTACACACGGTCTTGAGACCATGCGCCAAGACCGTGCATCCCCTTTATGCCTTGCACGGCCTTGCGCACCCCCGTGCGCAAGCCGGTGCGCAGGCCAGTGCAAGTGTTTGCACCGTCTTGAGAACGCGCTCAAAACCATGCGTGCGCCCTTGCACAAGGCAGTGCGTATGCCTTAACCAAAATTTCTTCATTTTTAGATTATTGCTCTCAGCAATGGTGGTCAAAGGGCTTTTATAAAAGTTGACTTTCTTCATTTGATCTCCGATTTGAGATCCGATTTCACCCATAGCTCCTATAAATCATGAAACGCATATTTTATGAAGTTTGGACTTTTCCGACTTCGTTTGGGCCCCGTTCATCTTGTTTTTCGTTTAGGCATTTTTGGCTATTTTGCAAATGTTGTCCGTTTTTTCCGGAAACTTGAATGCATGCTTCCCTATTGCCTTTTATGTACATTTATGGGCTTTTATCCCATTCTAACTTGATTTGCTTATTGAATTTCTATATTTTGTTAGAATGTGAACCTAAGTGATATGAATGACTGTTTAACGTGCTTCTATATGTTTTAATGCTTTCCTATAAGCCGTGCGTCATCGTATGTCTTACGTCGTTGTGTCGTTTGTCAGTTGCAGGTTCCACTCTCGTGGATTAGGTTGTTCGCTTTCACTTTCTGGCTTTCTTTTGGTTGTCACCAGGTGAGTTTTCCTTGTTAATTTTATACGATAATACGTATGTAATACCAACCCTAATACCGAATAAGCCTCGCATGCGAAATTTATATTTTCATCCCGTATTACTATATTTAGTAAATATTTTATGATTACCCTGATGATGGAATACCCGGTTGTGTTTCCTGCCGTTACACCGCCTGTCTCGAACGGCCCCTTTGGCCCCTAAATGTCTTGATTCCTATTCTAATAGGAAAATGATAGTTATGAAAATGCGAGTTATGATATGTGTGTCCGTTTTCTCATTGTGGGCCCCGGAGTATGGTGATTGGATGAAGCCGGATAGACAGCGGGTCTACGGTGGAATTCGGTAGCTTACTGCACGTTTACTGGGAGCACGGGATGAGGCCGGAGTGGCAACCTTTGAGCTCCTGCGGCGGTTGACTTCGTGTCAACTGAGACATAGGTCGTTATGCCTATACATGGTGAAGTTTGGATTTAGCGGTCCTTCTGCAATATGGGAGGAATAAGGATGGTTATGTTTTCAGGTATGTTATGATATGATATGAGGAGTTGAGAGCTAGACTCGCCGAGCAATATGAAACGTTATGTTATGATAAATCACCAAATGTTTATGAAAACTCTTCTTTTACGTTTGTTTTCTTTTAAGTTAAAATAGTGATTTATTCTATGTATGCTATTATGTATGTACTCCCCTTTCCCCCTTCACTTAGTCTTTTGACTAACCCTCTCTGCTTCAACCCTTATTTGTTTCAGGTGATTACTAGGTGGGCATCGTCGGTCTTGTATTGTGGAGTTATATTCTTTTGTGCACTGTTCATTCCTAGATTGTTTTAGGTACTTATGATCAAGTTATTTGTATCCTGTGAATTATGAATTTGTGTTCGGGATTATTTAATGTTGAACACGTTAAGATTTGATTTAGTTTCTGTAAGTGAATTCTGCTAGCCTTGGAGGGCTTTAACTATTTGCGCAATTGGTTTACTGCTTTATTTGTCCTTAAGTAGAATTAGGTTTGGTTGTTGTTGCTTACGCTTTCGCATTGTTGTCATCGGTTGTTTTAAGAAAAAGCCCCGCCTAGTGATTGAGTAAATGAGTTGCCGTTCACCGGGTTTCAGTTTAGGGTCGGATTTTTGTTTCGGCTTCGGATTGAGGCTCGGTGCGGGGCGTTCGTTACCCGTTTGGGGCACCCTCTACAATCATGTACTTACTTTCTTAATTTAATATTTTATTTGTAAATTATATCTAGCATTGGTGTCATGAGAAAACTTTGTGAAGTTAATTATAGAAGTCTAAATCTATCAAATTTATACTAAGTATTAACTAACATAAGTATTAATTAATAAATATATAAGTTCTGGTATTTTGAGAATTTTTTTTAAGAGTTTTCGTGGCTTGGGCGCGATTTTGCCTCGACGTTCTACGACGTTGCAATAAAACTGGAACAGTGGCCTCCCTTTCACACCTCGCGACCACTTGGCGGTGGTCCCGCGACTTGACTTGACCGGACGGCGGTGGATCGATGAAGAGGTGGCGCGGCGGAGATGGAGCTTTTCCGGCGGCGTCTCGACGGCGCACCACCGTGGTTGGAACGACCATGAGGAGACGAAACTTTTGGCACCGGTCTCAGGCCCTAACTCGACGGGACGGCGGAGCTCCGGTGGCGCGTGGCGGAGCCGCGGCGGCGACGTGGTGGTCCGGACTTTCCGGCCACCATTTTCAATGGGCTTTATATGGATTTCAAACTTCTCGACATGGGTTAGCCGAGTTCGAAGTCAATTTCGTATTTCGTTGAACCGATTTTCGTTAATTTCGATTCTTGGATTCTAGGATTTTCAAGCTTCAAAGTGAAATTAAATTCCGATGGATGATCCGATTGAGAAACGGCTTTGAGGGAAGTGACGGGCTCGTCGAGAGGAACATTTCGGTATAAGTGTTCGACCATCAGAGGTGGCCCGGCGGCGGTCCGGTGGTGGCAGGTGGTTTTCCGGCGTTTTGGCACTGTTCCGGCGGGAATCCGGCAACGGAGTCTTCGGACAGATCGTGCCCCTCGACGCAACGGTTCTAACAGTGCTGGTATTACTCGATTCCAACTTTTCATTTGTCGTTTATCGCATTTTTCGTATTATTATGTTATTTGGTAGCTTTTGATTGTAGCTTCTAGCTTTTAGCTTTTCGGATTGTTTTGGTATGAATCTTTTGTGCTATAGCTTGTGTAAATTGTTGATTGTTGATGATATATGCTTGTATAGTCGAACGGATGGGTTTCGGTTCGATTAGGCTAGAGATAGAATTAATATGAACTTGTTAGCTTTTGAGCTTTTGGGAAAAGCTATAAGTTGTACTTTAATTATTGTTGATTTAAATGAAATATACATGTTTGATGATTAATTACAAGCCTTACCCCTGAATAATTTATGCCTAAATGTTATTATTAATCAAATGTTAATTGTTATTCATTTATTCCTCGTTTTACATGTTAAATGACCAATTTACCCCTACTTGCTCTTTTGTGTTTAAATATTGAATGATTATCCTTAAGCATGTTCGTAATTTGATAGCCGAGCGTCAATGTCTGTTTTCTTGTTGTGTCAGTCATTCATCCTCTGGACTCCGTGTTTTTCAGGTGGGATCTTAGAGGCCGAATTATAATTGCTGCTTGGTTTTCTCGTTTGTCGAGCTACAGGTAAAGGTTTTAAATGTTTTCAACTGGGGCAAGGACTTAGATGTAGGTTTCGAAATAACTTATCATCCCGTATATTTATTACTTGCTATACTTGTCTTTAAAATTCCTTATGTGCCTATCAAACCTTTTAATATCAACGTATACAATAGTATCCAAAATTGATTTGTTTTCAAAAGGGCAAGTAAATTCCTTCTTTTTATACGTGACAATTTGACTTGGGTTGGGTCTATGAGGGAAGTCGTTAGGGGCGTTGCCTGGACATCCCGACACATATGAAACTTTTAGTTACCCCCTTTGTCGTCACCATTTGCCCAAATTGCCCGTTTGGCATTCAAAATCTTATTGCAAAGCGAGCAAAATATTGTTATTTCAATGGGCCCGGGATGGTATCCGGAGGTTGCATCTGGGGACGAGCGTCCAGGGTGTAATCCGAGGTGCTTCTCCCAAAATTAAGCGTCAATCGTAGCCCGTCAGGAGTTGATGGCCACGGTTGGGAGCGATGGTGGGTATTGCATGTGTTGCACATTTTCCTTAAATTCACTATAGTCGAGTCTTGGGTTGCTCCTTGGCTTGACACCGGAGATGGAGCTTACTTGTATATTGAGGGGGTTATAAGGAGGAATAGGCCCGCTCTCGCCGGGATAATTACATGCTATTGTAACTGCTTTTATTGTTATTATTGTTAATTATTTCGGCTTTTGTTATAAGTCGAAGCACCTTCCGGTTTTCTCCCTTTAGCATACGTAGTTCCCTATATATGTATAAAACCCGGAAGCATGATTCGAACTTACCGACAATAAGCCTCCTTTATTGGGAAACACTTTAGTTGAATTACGAGCCGTTTATTTATCATTTCTAAATTATTTATGCAATGTCCTTCGAAATTGTAACGGCTTGTGATTCAACTAATACCATTATAAAATGATCGGCTTGACTTATGTGCAAATGTTTTCAAAGGATCCGGCTCGTCAGTTTTGGGTCTTCAACTAAAGTCGAACTCGAGTGTTGCTTATATTACGTTTTACAATTTTTATTATTATTTACACTTCTGTATCAAAACGAATCTTTTGGTTTTAAAAGATAAACGACGAGCTACGATCAATACTATACGGTATCCCCCCCCCCCCCTTACTGAGTATCCTTTATACTCACCCTTTCTGTTTTGGTTCTTGCTTCAGGTAGACAGGTGGCGGTGTCACCTATCTTGTCAGTCGGCAGCAGCAGGTCTAGGTTGGCTGTCGTTATTGTCTTGTTAGTGTCCCAACAATAGTCGAGTTTTTACATTATGAATTGATTTAATTTATTGTACTTAATATTATGATTTATTTTCCGTACTTACGTGCCCCTGATGTGGGATAGTTAGTTGAGCCGTGGATGGCATTAATTGAATGTTTAATTGGAACCAGTGTATGAATTATGTTGCCATGGTTGGCTTTTTGTGATTAACTTGTTATTTTTTGAAATCGCTTCCGCATTTCTCTGATTGTTGCTGTTGTTGTTGGGGCGTCATGTTGTTGTTGCCGGAGTTTTGATCGAGTGATTGTCGTTCGCTGGGATGGATTTTTGAATGGGGTACCTTTACCTCGTTTGGGAGTTCGTCTCGGTGTGGATGTGGTGTCCTTTCTCCTCCTACGGAAAGAGGCGCTACACTAAGAGGGATGACAACAGATGTGTGGACGCTCTGGCAAAGAAGGCCCATGATCTTGAAAAACCTACTGTTGTGTGGGTTGATCCACCACATTTTGCATTACCTTATCTTTCTGTTAATGTTGAAATGTTGTAATTTATTTGCTAGTTTCAATTTCTAATGCAATCTCTATTTACACAAAAAAAAAAAGAGGTACTTTTAGTTTCTGCTCAATTCTGATATTTGTATTTAACGTATAGTTTTCTTATTTTACAAAAAATGCTTGCATGAGTTTGCAGTTTGTACGATTAATTATGTATGTTTTTACATTTTCGGTGGTGGACTTGATGGATGCAGTTTAACTAAAGAATAATTCATGGAGGTAAGTTTTCTCTTATTTATCTCTAATATTTAATTAATTTACTTGTGCTAACATTCATTATGAGATATTTTTCTGAAGAAATTTAAACTCGCTTTATTGAGTAATTTGATGCAGCTAGACCAAGATCTTCAAAATGTTGGTATTGCAAAACTGTTTACAAAGTAATTTACAAGACAGAGTTCGAAGCCAAAAATATGACCCTGTGGTGCTTCTAGCATCTAACTTATTTATACATGAATGCTAATATTTTGTATATGTTTGTTTATAATTCTGAATCACAAATGAATGCTATATATACTATGAATACCTCAATTTTGCACCTAGTTACACGACGACATTTCGCAAAGTCGACAACACAGCCCCCAATAAACATGTGGTAGACTCCGGACGCTCAAACGATCCTGGAAGGTCAACTCTAGGGTTCTCAACCCTGCAACACGCACTATCAGCCCCGAAACTCGCTCTGAACCTTGTATATATTCGTTAGATGCCAAATTCGATGCATTATCACGATAGGACAGAGTGATAGGAGCATGTCGGTCTTCGAATCACCTAAGTCGGATGTGAAACAAAAGAGAAAATACTAAAAAATTGAAGAAAATGCGCAAACCTAGGCCCGGCCCAACATGGCCGGCCAACCAGTAAAACTTCGCTGGCCGGCCGGCTCGCAAAAAATCCTCCCTGCTGGTCGTAGCTAGGCGCATCAGCCTGGCCGGCCAGCCGACCCCCCTGCGCATTGCCCTAACTTTCCATCCGGGGAATGCGGCCCTAACCTTCCCCGGATAGATCATTTTCACTCCTATAAAAGAAGCCCTCACCTCTCATTTCTAATCGCTCATTCCTCACTCACCTCTCTCCCTCCTAAGACTCGAGTACTCGTCTTAGGATTTCTAAAGAGAGGACTAGGCTACTCAGCCCGGTCCACTCTAGTCCCTTTTCGGTCTCTTTTTTCGATTTTAGGTTATGAATTCTATATTCCTAACCCCTAAAACCGAAAGGAGGTCCAACACTCTGCTCAATAGATGAAATACATAGTGCCTTTGCAGCCAATATTTGTAATAGCTATCTCTTGTGATACAATCTTTGATTTATAATAAAGGATATATTGTTTTATATATAATGGCAAGATTCTTTATTTCATATACATATTTGTTTTGCTTTTATGTTTTTTTGATATGTAAATAAAGAACCTCCTGAATTACAATAAACCATATCACATTAACTAAAGAGATAGTTAAATGAAATATGTGATTGAGGTGTAATTCTAACTTACAAACTCCAAGTCAAATGAGTTCATAAAAGATAAGTGGGAGCGTCAAACATGAATTCAAATATAGACTTGCAGTGTGACTATGTAAAGTACTGAGTTTCTAAGTACGAGAATGTAAGTTGACATTCATACTCACACTGGGTGGCTGTTATGACAGTTGCACTGAGGATCCCAACCGAGACACTCAAAATGGGAGAGGATAAAACCTCTAAGTAATTGAGTTAAGTCAAGGTCAGTGATGTGATTAATAATCCCCAGACTTGAGGGTTCATCTCATCTTATATTCATAAGATAGTTATTTGGTATGTTTCTTATCTCTATGACAACTTGTTCAGAAGAGAATATAAGTTTCATGCTAGTGACTATTCAAGTGAATATGAAGATCAGTGGATGCCAAGAAAGGATCCATCTAACTCAATATCTGTATTAAGTAGAATTCCAATATCGTTCTGAATAGAATGGCTGCCAAAGGAATCTTCGGTCGAAGTATTTATAGATTCAAACTAAGGAAATAGTATCCTTGAGTTTAGAGTCAAATGGTACTCATTTCTATCAGACATATATGATAAAGTTAATAAGGTTTCTTATTCCCATACCTTAGACTATATTGGACTGTAAGATGGAGAGATCGTATCTCACTAACTAAAGTCACAGATCGAAAAGGTTCATCTATGAAACGCTTTCACCATTGGCTAGGTAGAATATTGATATGTGCTGGTTCACTCAGAATTCTTGCTATGCATCATATCATGAATATGGGTAATTCATTTTATGATAATTGTATGAATTGTTTCATTGAATTAAATGCTAGCTGCTATTCAATTGGTGTACTCAAGGGGTCACATAATGAACTGGTCTTCTTGAACGTAGAACAAATGATCAATAATATATTGATATTAAATTAATGAAGTTAATTTAAATTGAGAAGAAGAAAGAAGAATTAATATACATATATGTATAAGATATGTATATATATCGAGAATGAAATAAATTAAGATAGTTAATTTATTGTAAGATAAATAGTTTATCAGTTTATTAATTTGGGCATTTGATTGATTGGGCTTTTAATTAAGTAAGTTAATTAATACAAGCCTGATCCAATTAAATAAACTTAAGTTCAAACAAACTTGGACTAAACAGTTAATGAATGCCTGAAAGGATTTAATTAAATAAATTCTAAACACAGTAATTAATAAACTGGACCAGACCTGGACCAAGCCTGTGCCAGATGAGATTGGCGAAAATTCCTAGCCCATCAGGGTTAGGGTTTTCGACCAGTGGGTATATTTATTGGACAACTGGCTGATTACTTACATAAGCTGAAAATCTTATATTCTTTCTGAAAGTAGTTGAGAAACTGTTCTCTCTTCGTTCACCTTCTTTCTCCAATCTCCGTTCTTGTATTTCTTAAGTGTAAGGAATTCAAAAACATTCTATACTCAAAGTATTATTGTTCTTACATTCTTCAGTGGCAGATCTAGCAGTAACTGAATTATGCGTTTCAGGAGAAACGGTTTGTGGACTCAATCCTCAGAGTCTTCGTGTGGCGAACATGTGGATTCAAAGTTCTTGAGAACTCCAATCCCTACATCAGCAGGCGTGCTAAATGTGTTTATTCTAACACTCAGTTTTTGTGAAAACATCTTTAATCGGTTCATAAACTTCCTGGGGAATTCGTTATTGATTCCCGGCATAAAAATTTTAAATTCCGCTAATGCCGGGTATGCGGTTCCAACAATATAGTGGTCGGATTTCAGTCCCGAATCGGAGTTCTGTCTGGTCCCTGCGATCGTGCTCCAGTGTTCGAGGGGGGAAGCAACAGCGGGAACGAAGTGAAGTGAAGATAAGACTACGAGGGTAAGTCTCCTTTTAGCCTTTTAAGCATTTATTTACTTCCCGCTTTCTTTACTTTTATAGTAATTAGCCCCGTTCCGCCCCCTATGGGGCGGGACAACCCCCATGGTTAAGGCTGCCGGGCCTAGGTTGTAACTCCCTGTATTTTGGATTTAATCCCGAATACATAATTTTAATTCTTTTGTTAAAGTTTCATTTTCACCGTTGATTTCATGAGAACATTTTAATCTAAACCCCTTATTTTTTCCCAAAATGACTATTGTACCCCCAAAAATATTCTCGTAACTCTCTAATTCTATCCTAAATACTAGTTATGTAACGACCCAGAAATCCAAGAATTATTGTGAGTTCTTTTTCGCGATTAATTATCCTTCTCAACCCTATTTCTCGTATTATCTGAATTATATCATATTTTTTCGTATGCGACCTTACGTGATAATATTATGTGCGTATTTAAATTTCTTAATTGTTTAGCTTTCGTTTGATATTAATATTGTTATATCATACCAAAATGATTTAATTGGACTTCTAAAATTTCCGAAATACCCCTTCGTATTTTCGACATTTCGAAATATTTGATAAAAGTCTCGAAACCCTCATTTGAACCTTTATTCGAAAAAGAGAGAGAGAGAGAGAAGAAGGAAAAGAGGATTTTTACTCCGAAGCCCTAAACGATCGTGCCGAACTCGTTTCTCCGTGGAATTCCGTGCCGATCGAACCTAAACGATCCTCTCAACGAGACCTTGCTTTAGGTACCTTTTTCCCCAATTATTTCTACGAATTTTTGGTGTTTTGAGCTTAATTTGATATTTCGGGATTTATAGGATTTTTAATGAGATTGATCCCGTTTCTTGGTCATTTCTTGTGATTCTTGGATAGAAATATTCCTTACATGTTGCTTAATGATTGTTATAAATTATAGGTGTCGATTTGCGCTAAAAATATATTTTAAATGCAATTTTGGCTCGGGTTCGCGTTGAAATCGCGACATTCTGCTGTGTGCTGTCAATCGCGACATTCTGCTGTGAAATCGGGTTCGCGACATGCAATTTTGGCTCGGGTTCGCGTTGAAATCGCGACATTCTGCTGTGCGCTAAAAATATATTTTAAATGCACCCCTTTATGCTTGCACGGGCGTGGACTGTGCAGATGGCCATGTGTAGTGCACGGTCTTGACACCGTGTTCAAGACCGTGCACAAGCCGGTGCAAAACACTTAGGCGATTTTTCCAACTTTTTCACAAGTTGCTCTCAGGAAGTGAGTACATGTGTCGCCATTTTTGGTTGACTTTTCGCATACGGACTCCAAAAATTATACCGATTTCACCCATAGATCCCTTTTAAGTTGTAGATTAATATTTTGAAATGTTTGTTGAATTTTGACCTTGTTCGGACTGTGAATAGTGCAATTTTACGTGTATGCATTTTTGGAAACTTGTCGAAATTATTTGAAATTTACGTGGTAACTTCCATAAATATTATTATTGGCATATGCATGCTTGTTGATTCATTTGGTTAGTCGTTCGTCAAATAATTGCTTATTTGCGCTTTTAGAGTCGTTATTAATTCGTCTAGGTCCTGTCTTGTCTACAGATCAGTCAGAGGTCGGTGAGCAGTGAGTTGTAGCTGCTATGCTTTCTTTTTGGCACACCAGGTGAGGATTTAAATTATTTAAACTGGGCTTGAACATATATGTCTATGTATACTTGCGAAATCCCCGTATTCCCTTATTATTGGTATTAAATATTTCGAGCATATACTTTTATGATTTTATCAATAAATCATTTAATATCAAATTATACATTAGTGCCGAAAATCGATTTGTTTTCAAAAGGGCAAGTAAACTCTTTCCTTTTAATGTGATGAATTGACTTAGGATTGGGTCTATGAGGAAAGTCGTTAGGGAAGTGCGCCAGTGCAACCCGACGCGTACGGAACTTGTAGTTACCCCCTTTGTCGTCACCACTTGCCCAATTGCCCGTTTGGCACTCAATCCCTTATTGTAAAGCGAGTAAAATAAAGGACTTTTCATTTGGGCCCGGGATGGTATCCGGAGGTTGCATCTGGGGACGAGCGTTCAGGGTGTAATCCGAGGTGCTTCTCCCAAAATTAAGCGTCAATCATGGCCCGTCAGGAGTTTGATAGCCACGGTCGGGAGCGATGGTGGGTGTTGCATGTGTTGCACGCTTTCCTAAAATTCACTATAGTCGAGCCTCGGGTTGCTCCTTGGTTAGACACCGGAGATGGAGTTTTTTTTATTATGTCTTGAGAAGAAATAAGGAGGAACAGGCTGGGATATTTACTTATCGGTTTTTATTATTATTGTCTTTATTGCTTTATTGAATATTCAAGTCAAAGCACATTCCGGTTTCTTCCTTATTGCATATGTATTTTCTATTAAGACCCGGAAGCGTGACTCGACTTGCTCCACCTATATCTTCATTGAGTTCTTTGACTCACCCTCTTTTATTGGTTCTTGCCTCAGGTAGATTGAGAGATCGACATATCTCACATGTCAGATTGGCAACAGTTCATAGATAGGCCTTTTTGGTTTTGCCGTTGTCTAGATTGTTGTCTAATACTCTCATTAGGTTATTTTTGTTTTGGCATGTATTTAAATGCTATATTGATCCCCACCCCTATAGATTTACTTTATGTTGCCCCTGAATGGGCTGTGATAATATTGGATACTTGAAGTGGTCCCGAAGTGGCATTTATGTTAATATGTCGTTATATTTAATTCGCTTCCGCTATATATATTCTGAACTATATAATTGTCGTGTCTTTGGGGATCCGCTGTTGCCAAGAGTCGGGATAGACCCGTTGGCTTGTATGGGTTCTCGGGTTGAGGCGCCGTTCTCGGCTTGGGACTCCCATTGGTTAACCATCATCAATCAACAAACAAGACAAAGAGGAGAAACGAGAAGGAGAAATAGAGAAAGAAGAAAGAAGAGAATTTTCTACCTTGAATTTTGATTTGATCAAACGGCTTCATTCTCGGCCACTTCACGAGCCGTAAACTTCTACGCGTTCCTTGCAATGTGTACTTTAGATAGCTATCAAATTCCATTCAATTCTATTTCATTTTGATCGATTTCCACCCTAGTTTGTGAATAGTGTGAATATATGTAAAATTGTTGAATTATGTATCAAGATATGCTTATATGAATTTCTACATGGATATATATGTGTTAAATGAAGTGTTTGAGTATTGTGTGGAATTGTAGCGCCCCCTGAAGAAGGACCGCCACATCCGCACCGAAACGGATTCCCGAGCTTCGGCGAGGGGCCTCAACCCAAAAACCCACTCCGGCGAACGGCACTCAAGCAAGAACCTTCGGCAACAGCAATGACATCCCCACAACAACCAGAGAAGAGCAGAGAAATGCGGAAGCGATTTAAATAACAAGACAAATTCCATAAATGTCAATTAAACATGTGCAAATCGAAATACAACATAACAACAACACGTAGTGCCATCCATGGCTCAACTAGTCTACCCTATGCAATCCTAGATATCTTCAACTATCCCACATCAGGGGCACATAAGTACGTAAAGTAAATAAATACAATAAACAAGACTCGACTGTTGTTGGGACCACTGACAAGACAAACCAGAAAGACTGAGCCTATCTAGACCTGCTGATGCCGACTGACAAGATAGGTGACGTCGCCACCTGTCTACCTGAAGCAAGAACCAAAATAGCAGGGGTGAGTATAAAGGATACTCAGTAAGGGGGTTTTGGTCACAGTTCGTCATTTATCTTTTTAAAACTAAAAGTGGTGAGTGTTGCCCGTTTTGAGAAAGAATACGAAATATAAGTTGTAAAATGACACAAAGCAACACTCGGGTTTGGCTTATTTGAAAACACAAAAGGTTGACGAACCGGATCCTTTAAAACATTTGCACGAAATATCAAGCCGATTGAAAGAATATTAGTTGGGTAATAAAGGGGACTTAGGGTAGCAAGTACGAGTCACACTTCCGGGTTTTATATATATATAGGGAAGTACATATGATAATTGAAGAAAACCGGAATGTGCTTCGACTTGTCACGAAAGCCGTAAAACAATTAGACAAGCAATAAATGCAATAAATCATGCAGTAATGTGTCCCGGCGAGAACGGGCCCTCTCCTTATAACTCCCCATTGAAAAACATGCAAGCAAGTACTCCATCACCAAGATTCATAAACAGGGTTTAAGGAGACGCGATTAGCACCACCATCAGGATTTAAGGAGACGCGATCAGCACCACCGTACAGGGTTTAAGGAGACGCGATTAGCACCACCGTTCGCATCAACTTAGGCTAGCCAACCTCCTAGCCGGCCCAAGTTAACACGCTAGAAGTATACATCGGGATTTGCCCTAGACGCACGTCCCCAGGCTCACCTCTTGTATACTCCGGGCCCAAGTCATAAACAGGCTATGGCTCGCTTTTGAAATCAATGATAGTTAAAGTGGCCAAAAGGGCCGTTCGAAAATATGATGCAAGTAGTTAAGTATGAATGGCAAAAGGTGCTTTTGAGACAAGTTGATGTAACGATCTAGGAAATACTCATAAGCGTCGTACGCTTCGGGAGCATACTGACGGATGTCCCTAACGACGTTACTTATAAGTGCCTCAGAGATCAAATAGTTACTTTTTAAAACAAATAAGTTACTTGTCTCTAGTTGGAAGCATTTCAAATCATTTTGGTTTGCTATCCAAACGGTTTGACTAAGCATGTAAGGAATATTAAAGACAGTACAACAAGCAATAAGAAAAGGCGGGGAATAAGTTATTTCGAAGCCTAAATAAACTATGTTCTTACTCCAGTTGAAAACAATTTAAAACCCTTACCTGGCTCGACAAGACAGTATGAAAGCAAGCGGTAGTCAGGTTTCTCCCTCGTTGGACCCACCTGTAATACACAGGGCCTAGAGGATGAAAACAAGACCGACAATACTAAAAGCAAGACACAAGACAACAGACGACGCACGGCAATTCACATAGACATCACTCATGCTACAGGTGCAATGTGGAAAGTAAATCAATTAAACATATAAATTACGGTACGACAATTAAAGAATATTAATGAAATGTTAAATAATGAAAGAACGTAAATAATAAATACTAAAGGCATGCTTAAACGCAATTAGGGCACGTAGACATGCTTAAAATAATATAAGGACGTTCTCTCGCGAATACAGGATTAAACGGATAATAAACGGGAAAGGTGGAATAAATCCCTAAACGAGCAAGGTGTCAATTGACGGTCAATTAGGGTCGGGTAAATTGTAAATTATGAAGAATATCAAATCCCAAGGCTCGAGGAAGCTATAGGTGAAATCGGATTGATATTCGGAGGTCGTATGAGAAAAGTCAACATTTATATGAGTGGGGTTGACCAATTCCCGAAGTGCAAGAAAGGAAAAGGCTGGAAAATACACTAAGTATGTTGCACCGGCCAACGCACGGGCTTACGCACGGGCTTGGCAAGCCGGTGCAAGCACAAAAGGGGTTGCACGGCCTCCCGCACGGTCTTGAGCACGGTGCCAAGACCGTGCAGGTGCAAACGGCCATGCGCACGGGCCGGTGCACGGGCTCAAGCCCGTGCAGGCTGAAAAGTGAAGCGCACGGGCTCTTGCACGGTCTTGCTCAAGACCGTGCGTTCGCCCGTGTGGATCTACTGAGCAGCAGACTCAGTAGATCGCGAACCTCATACGCGAAAATCAAAATATAAATTCATATATCTCCTAATCTACACCATAAAACATCCTAATTCTCACATATAATCATACATATCAAATAAGCTACATATAGACACAAGAATCACGTAAAATGGTCAAGTAATTCTTCCTAAACACGAAATCCAAATATATAAAATTCTATATATAAATCACGAAAAATCGCAAGAAATAACAAACGGAATGAAATGGGATAAAAGGATTACTGGTAGATAATGTAGTGAGGGTCGTTCGGGTTTTCACGGCTCGTCGATCGGGCGAGAAACGAGCTCGGTAGGGCGTCGGGAAGATCTTTCTCCTTTCTTTCTTCTTTCTCCTTTCTTTCTTCTTTCTTCTTTCTTTCTTCTTTGAAATGAGAGAATGAGAGAGATAGGTAGATATTTAGAAAAATATCTCGGGAGGGTAAAATGGTCATTTAGGCTTTAAGGGCATTTATGTAATTTAAGTAATCGAGGCTATTTAGAAAATAGGTTAAATCAATCTTTTCCACAAGATTAATTAATCCAATTGGATAGATCGAGAAATTAGGCAAGAAAGAATTCGCGTAAATATATTAATATTATAATACAAATATTCGGGTCGTTACAGGAATTATAGCTTGATCAAATTGCTAGATTTTCGTATGATAATTATTTGATTTTTGGTTGAGCTCTGCGTGAAAATGCATTTTCTGTTGTGATCTGATGAACCGTACGGCCCTACGCACGTCCTTGAGACCGTGCTAGAGGATCGTGTTTCCCTTTTGTTTTGCGCACTGGCTTGCGCACTACCTTCAGACCGTGTAGAAGGCCGTCTGTGTCCCTTAACCGAAATTCCTTCATTTTCAGTTTGTTGCTCATGACAATTTGGTCAATTCGATTTAATTACAAGTTGACTTTTTCCGTTTGATCTCGTTTTCGAAATCCGACTTCGCCAGTAGCTCCAATAAATCGTGAAACTTATAAATGCATGAATTTTGGAATTTTTTGACCCCGTTCGGGTCATGAGTAGTACCTTTTTCATATAGGGCTTTTTACCCTAATTTTTGAGATTCGTCCGATTGATCCGAAACTTGCATGAATACCTGGTTACAATATTTTGAGCATGAATATGAACTCCAATTTGCGTTTCGGCATGTTTTACCTCTTTGATTACAATATTTAGTTTAATTACACTAAATTGGATTCTTGTGAGTACTTCAATAGAAGTCGTGCTTTAAGTGCTTTTATATGCTTTATTTACTTCTCGTAAGCTGTGCGTCATATCTGTGTCTTACCTGGTATTATCGGTTATTAGTTTCAGGTGTTCTCTTTGAGGAATGTTTAACCGACGAGTCCTTTTCTTCAAGCTTTACAGGTGAGGGTTACAAACGGTTTTCAACTGGAGTAGGAATCCCTTTTATTATTGTGAAATAACTCATCTCCCTGTTTCAATTATATGAATTTGTTTTACAGCTTTTCTTATATAATATTAGATATTTAAACATATATCTTAACAATTTCGATTAAAATATTTTGATATCAAAACCTATATATATGTATCACTCAAATGATTTGTTTTACGAGGCAAGAAAATGTTTTGTTTTAAAGTAAGCTTTGGATTGGAGAATCTTCTCGTTGAGTGAAGTCGTTAGGGCGGATTCCTCCTAACGATGGAATATCCGGTTGTTTCTCTAATTGTTACAACCTTGTCTCAAAAGGGCCATTTGGCCACAAAAGTGTAGTATAACGATTGCAAAAGCGAGCCAACGATAATGATAACGATTTATAAAGTGGGCCCGGGGCTTATACGGAGGGTGAGATCCGGAGACGAGCGTCTAGGATAGCAAGATCCCAAATTATAATTTCCAACTTGTAAATTCCAATGGGAGGCCTGTCAGTGGTTGGCAAGTCTTTCATTGGGGTGATGGTGAACACATCATTCGTTGCGTGTTTTTCCTCAAATCATAACGAATGTGTTGAATTCTCGGGTAGCCTCGGAATTTGACAAATGGCACAAGAGTATTGAATGAATGTGGTGATATAAGGAGAGATAAGGGCCCGTGCTCGCCGGGACAATAATGCAACGTTCTTATTTAAATGCTTTAAATTGACTTAGTTGAATTATAAGCCTCGTCATTCATTTTATCGCTTATTCCAGTTAAAGTTATTGCAAAAGTTGATTAAACGAGCTTATAAATCAATTAGGTTATCATTTAAAAATATCGGCTTGAATTATGTGCTAAAAACGATTTCAAAGGATCCGTTTGTCAACCTTTTATGTATTTAAAATGAGCCGAGTCGAGTGTTGCTTATCGTATAGTTTTACAACTTATTATTCGTATAATTTTCCCAAGAATAAGCAACATTCACCATTATGGATTTTATCAACTAAATGACGAACTGCGGTCAACACTTATATTATATAACCCCTTGCTGAGTATCCTTTATACTCACCCTCATGTTTTGATTCTTGCTTCTGACGGGTGGCAGTGTCACCTATGTGATTAGTTGGCAACAACAGGTCTAGGTTTGATTCGAGTTTTATCTTGGTCAGTTTGGTGTCCAACAACAATCGAGTTTTAATGATGATTTCTTTGTTAATGCTTTTGTTATAGTTGAAAGAATTGAAGATATTATATTGTGTATTTTATCTGTTGTAGTTGACGATACCTAGGAGTATACAGGATAAAGTAGTTGAGCCCTGTGTGGCATTTATGCATTAAATGTTCCGAATGTTGAACTTGTTGCCTTGGATGGCCGTTATGATAAATGTCGTTTTATTTGCTTCCATAACTCTGGATTATCGGTGTTGTTGTTGGGCAAGTTGTTGTTGTTGCCAAGTTATTTGATCGAGTGAGTGCCGTTCGCTGGGATGGATTTTTGAGTAGGGCACTCTGTCCTGCTCGAGAGTCTGTTTCAGTTTAGGTGTGATGTCCTTCTTCCCAGCCTTGGAGAGGGGCTCTACATAGGTGGTCAACGAGCGAAGGGTCTCCCCTTTCTTGACCCCACCTGGACTACAACCGGCACCCTACGACCCCCTCCCCCTAGTTTCTTGCTTATCTAAGTGCTTTACCGCTTTCTTGCTTGAAACTTCTCACCTCGTGTATCTGTGCTAACCCCGAACTTCCCGAGCATAGGGTATAGGGTAGACATACCTAGGTTTAACTCCTTTTCCGATGCGCCGGATACCTTGCGTAGGGCTTATAATCCCTCGTTAGGTTTAATGAATGCCGGACGACTTTACAACCAGGAATTAAACCCAAGGTCCCGTTGAAAAACAAACTTTCTATAAACAAAACTTTCCTTTTAGGAAACTTTCCAAAAATATGATCTTCTTAGGAAAAGACAGAATCATCTGGTTAACCCGGCATGAGGTTTTAAAGCTCCTAGCTTTACTCCCCCGCTACCTGTAAATACCCGAAAGGTTCCTCTTTTCATAAGAAACCTTCCAAAGTCAACACGAAAGCCTTCTCTTAATGAAAGAATCCCCTTTTTGGTTAAATCTATACATGAGGTTTCAGTGGTGAGTTCGTCTCAACCCCCCTCTATTCGAGATACACCCGAAAGGCAACTCTTTCCATAAGAGAACTTTCCTTTTATAACTCTTCTTTCATAAAACAAAAACTATTCAAAAACCGAGGCATGATGAACTTCATATGTCTACTCCATACCCTACTCTCAGAAGCTCGGGATATGAACTACGTTGGCTCTGATTCCCAAGCTCCTTGGGATACGTAGGCAGCCGGTTCCTTCTGGAACGAAGCCAAAGGGATCCAATCCCTATATTGTGTTTATATATATATATATATATATATATATATATATATATATATATATATATATTGCTTGCTTGCTTTATTATCTACACATTTGGGGAATACTTTGGTCATTTGGTATCGGTGAGAAGACCCGAAAGGGGCGGTGGGGGGTGATAGGTTGCTGCAACCCCTCCCTCCATCGTAAATTGGCTCCCGAACCCTTAACATGAATCTCTGGTACACACAAACGGACCTACGAACCGACGGGTTTCCCTGTCAAACTAAACTGAGTGGGTGGCGATTCTAAAATGACGAACAAGGAAGGACATCATACAAAGGTAAAATCGTTATGCCCCATACACATATCCGGGAAGCCAGCCTATATATACTATTGGGTATTTGTTGATGATGTTAATAGTAAGAATTCGGTGATGATGTTAATTGTAGAGTTTGTTGATATTGAGCAGTAAATAGGTATAAGGAAATAGTAAACTGAAAAAAAAAATAATTAAAAAATAATATATTTCGATGGGAAAAAAATAGAATTTAAATATTTCTGACTGAATTTTTACAATTACCGACCAAAATATTAAATATACTAGAAAATGAACAGAAAAAATTAATTTGGTTGCTAATTTGTCGGAAGCCGATTAGAACATTTAGAAAGAAAATTGAATAATAATATTGGGTTTTGGTTGGTTTTCATAAAGAAATTCATGAATATTTAATTAAAACATCGATCGGTATTTGGTCGGTATATGGTCGGAAACTCATGAAAATTAAAAATAAAACACTGTTCGGTGTTTGTCCAGTTTTCTATTGGAATTTAATGAATATTGATATTAAAGGTTTGATCGGTATTTGGTCGGAAATTATATTCCGACGAAGGGTAAACCGACCGAATGCCTTTGGTCCGAATTCAGTCGGTTTTTGGTTGGAAGTGTGATGACCCGTAATTTGTGGATTTAATTCTGAAAATATATTTCTAATTATTTCCTCGACGTTTCGTTCGAACCATTGAACTCGTGAGGCGATTTCAAGTTGAAACCCACATTTCACACGGAATGACATTTTTGGCCCTAAGAATCCAATTTTACCTTAATACCCTTTTCAACCCTAAACCCCTCATTTCCTCATCAGCATCAAGAAAAGCACAGGAGAAGAAGAAGGAAAGAAAAGAAGGAAGAAAAGAGGAAAGAAGAGAAAGATCTTGCCGAAGCCATACCGAAGTCATTCTCGCCCGATCGAACATCCGAGAAAACTCACACGAACCTCATTCCGTAATCTACCGGTAACCTTTTAACTCCATCTTGATCCATTCTTCCGATTATCTTTTATCGAAGCTTTTCATTAGATAATTTTCTTAAGTTAGGTTTTGATGGGTTTGTTGGTAATTCTTGATTGTTTAGCATGATTTCGGATTCTAAATGACGAGCATGATCAGGAGAGCAACATATATGAATTATAGCATGATTGACTGAGTAGAATTTGAGTTGGGATGAATTTGGTGTTGATTTTCTGTGTTCTGCGTTTGAAACCCGATTACTGCGCAATTTCGTAGAACCACACGGCATACCGAATGGGGTGCAGCAAGCTGTATGGATTCCACGCTAGATACTGCACCCCATACAGTATGGAGTGCATGTGGCCATTTTTGGCTCCACACCGGGTATCCACACAGGGTAGAGGCCGTGCCTTATCCGGTGTGGATGCCTTAGCCAATTTTTCAGCTCTTTTCCAACCGAAGCTTCTGTCCATTTCCACCCTAAATACCCAACTTTTTCGTTTGACCTCGTTTTTGAAATCCGACTTCACCAATAGCTTTGTATGGTTCCAA
This sequence comes from Verbena officinalis, assembly GCA_958496215.1. Classification (NCBI taxonomy): domain Eukaryota; kingdom Viridiplantae; phylum Streptophyta; class Magnoliopsida; order Lamiales; family Verbenaceae; genus Verbena; species Verbena officinalis. The sequence continues at coordinate 33,570,864 of OY292386.1, read as the reverse complement.
AACCTATTAATATCCGAAGTTAGAATTTTTCCGACTTCGTTTGGGCTATGAATAGTACCATTTCCATTTAGGGCTTTTTAACCTATTTTTTGATAGTTGTCCGATTGATCCGATATTCGCATGAGTGCTTCATTAGACTATATTAAGCATGTTTATGAATTTTAATTTACAATTATGCATGTTTAATGCTCTTTAATTTCTATATTTCATTTAATTGCACAAAATGCGTTCTTTGGTTGTAAATGGAATTATGATTGTCGTTTTTGCTATTTATGAGTGTTTAGAGTTCTTATTCATCGAGCGTCTTGTCCATGTCTTATTTGGTTGTATTGTGCATTAGGTTTCATGCTAATCGCTTCGAGGAACGCTTGAACGTCGTGTTTAGCTTCTTCGTGCTTTCCAGGTGAGGGTTTGAAAATGCTTTCAACTGGAGTAAGAATTCTATTACTATTTGCGAACCAACTTATCTCTCGTGATTGCTTATATTGATTTGTTTTTGTAGCGCCGCTCTCCAAGGCTGGGAAGAAGAACACCACACCTGAACTGAAAAAGACTCCCAAGCACGACATAACACCCTACCCGAAAATCCATCCCAGTGAATGGTACTCACTCAAGCAAATAAATTGGAAACAAAAACTAGTCCAACAACCACACTAAAACTAATCAGAGTGCGGAAGAAAATAAAATAGCATTTACAACATAACAGCCATACAAGGCAACAGTCTAAAGTATGTAAAACACATGGCTCAACTATATCGTTTCACATAGTCCTAGATATCACTAACTACAACAATTAAGCTCAACATAACATCTTCAATTCTTTCAACTATAACAGAAGCATAATAAAGAAATCATCATCAAGACCAGACTGTTGTTGGACACTAAACTGAACAAGACCAAGACCTGAATCAAACCTAGACCTGTTGTTGCTAAGTGACCACAGAGGTGACACTGCCACTCGTCTGCCTGAAGGAACCTGAAGTCAGAATCAAAAAACGAGAGTGAGTATAAAGGATACTCAGCGAGGGGTTATATAATATAATATTGATCACAGTTCGTCGCTCGTCATTTAAAATCAAAATGGTGAATGTTGCTTGTTTAAGAAATTATATAAATAATATAAGTTGTAAAACGGTACGACAAAGCAACACTCGGGTTCGGCTTATTATAAAACAGTCAAAGATTGACGAACGGATCCTGTAGCGCCCCCTGAAGAAGGACCGCCACATCCGCACCGAAATGGACTCCCGAGCTTCAGCGAGGGGCCTCAACTCAAAAACCCACTCCGGCGAACGGCACTCAAGCAAAAACCATCGGCAATAGCGACAACCATCCCAACAACAACTAGAAAAGAGCAGAGAAAATGCGGAAGCGATTAACGTAAACAATTAAATTTCATAAAAGCCTACGAGGCTAACATAATAACAATTAAACATTTATAATCAAGATACAATAAAATAACAACACATGTTCATAAGCAGATAGTGCCATCCATGGCTCAACTAGTCTATCCTATGCAATCCTAGATATCGTCAACTATCCCACATCAGGGGCACATAAGTACGTAAAGTAAATAAATACAATAAATAAGACTCGACGGTTGTTGGGACCACTGACAAGACAAACCAGAAAGACTGAGCCTATCTAGACCTGCTGATGCCGACTGACAAGATAGGTGACATCGCCACCTGTCTACCTGAAGCAAGAACCAAAAATAGCAGGGATGAGTATAAAGGATACCCAGTAAGGGGGTTTTGATCACAATTCGTCGTTTATCATTTTAAAACCAAAAGTGGTGAGTATTGCCCGTTTTGAGAAAGAATATGAATAATGAAATATAAGTTATAAAATAACGCAAGGGAACGCTCAGGATCGGCTTATTTGAAAATACAAATAGTTGACGAACCGGATCTTTCAAAATATTTGCACGTAATATCAAGCCGATAAATTGAAAGGGCGTTAGTTGAGTTACGAGGCCGTTACAGTTTCGAAAGACATGCTATGAGTAAGTTAGAACGATAATTAAACACGGCTCATAATTCAACTAATTAATGGAATAATAAAGGAGACTTCAGTTGGCAAGTTCGAGCCACGCTTCCGGGTTTTGTATATATATTTATAGGGAAATACGTATACTAAAGGAAGAAAACCGGAATGTGCTTCGACTCGTAACTAAAGCCGTAAATCAGATAGACAAGCAAGAAATGCAATAAGTCATGCAAGAATGTGTCCCGGCGAGAACGGGCCCTCTCCTTATAACTCCCAATTGAAAAACATGCAAGCAAGTACTCCACCACCAAGGTTCATGGACCACGCAGAATTTATGGAAACGCGTGTTAACAACGTCACCCTTAACAGAATTTTCTAGGAAGCGTGTAGCCTACAACGCCACCCTCGCACTAACTCAGGTTAGTCAACCTCCTGGCTGACCTAAGCAGACACGGATTGGAATATCCATCCGGATCCGCCCTGGACGCACGTCCCCAGGCTCACCTCCTGAATACTCCAGGCCCAAAACATACACGGTCCAGTGCTCGCATTTGAAAACGATGATAGTTTGGGTGGCCAAAAGGGCCGTTCGAAAATATGATGCAAGTAGTTAAGTATGAATGGCCAAAGGGGCTTTTGAGACAAGTTGATGTAACGATCTAGGAAGTACTCATAAGCGTTGTACGCTTCGGGAGCATGCTGACGGATGTCCCTAACGACATTACTTATAAGTGCCTCAGAGATCAAATAGTTACTTTTAAAACACATAAGTTACTTGTCTCTAGTTGGAAGCATTTCAAATCATTTTGGTTTTGCTATTAAAAGGTTTGACTAAGCACGTAAGAAATATTAAAGACAGTACAACAAGCAATAAGAAAAGACGGGGAAATAAGTTATTTCGAAGCCTAAATAAACTATGTTCTTACTCCAGTTGAAAACAATTTAAAACCCTTACCTGGCTCGACAAGACAGTATGAAAGCAAGCGGTAGTCAGGTTTCTCCCTCGTTGGACCCACCTGTAATACACAGGGCCTAGAGGATGAAAACAAGACCAACAATACTAAAAGCAAGACACAAGACAACAGACGACGCACGGCAATTCATATAGAATCCAATCATGCAATAAACGTAATATGGGAAGTAAATCAATTAAACATGTAAATTACGGTGCGACAATTAAAGAATATTAATGAAATGTTAAATAATGAAAGAACGTAAATAATAAATATTAAAGGCATGCTTAAACGCAATTAGAGTACGTAGACATGCTTAAATAATAATACCCAGTAAGGGGGTTTTGATCACAATTCGTCGTTTATCTTTTTAAAACCAAAAGTGGTGAGTGTTGCCCGTTTTGAGAAAGAATATGAATAATGAAATATAAGTTATAAAATAACGCAAGGCAACGCTCAGGATCGGCTTATTTGAAAATACAAATAGTTGACGAACCGGATCTTTCAAAATATTTGCACGTAATATCAAGCCGATAAATTGAAAGGGCGTTAGTTGAGTTACGAGGCCGTTACAGTTTCGAAAGACATGCTATGAGTAAGTTAGAACGATAATTAAACACGGCTCATAATTCAACTAATTAATGGAATAATAAAGGAGACTTCAGTTGGCAAGTTCGAGCCACGCTTCCGGGTTTTGTATATATATTTATAGGGAAATACGTATACTAAAGGAAGAAAACCGGAATGTGCTTCGACTCGTAACTAAAGCCGTAAATCAGATAGACAAGCAAGAAATGCAATAAGTCATGCAAGAATGTGTCCCGGCGAGAACGAGCCCTCTCCTTATAACTCCCAATTGAAAAACATGCAAGCAAGTACTCCACCACCAAGGTTCATGGACCACGCAGAATTTATGGAAACGCGTGTTAACAACGTCACCCTTAACAGAATTTTCTAGGAAGCGTGTAGCCTACAACGCCACCCTCGCACTAACTCAGGTTAGTCAACCTCCTGGCTGACCTAAGCAGACACGGATTGGAATATCCATCCGGATCCGCCCTGGACGCACGTCCCCAGGCTCACCTCCTGAATACTCCAGGCCCAAAACATACACGGTCCAGTGCTCGCATTTGAAAACGATGATAGTTTGGGTGGCCTAAAGAGCCGTTCGAAAATATCATGCAAGTAGTTAAGTATGAATGGCCAAAGGGGCTTTTGAGACAAGTTGATGTAACGATCTAGGAAGTACTCATAAGCGTTGTACGCTTCGGGAGCATGCTGACGGATGTCCCTAACGACATTACTTATAAGTGCCTCAGAGATCAAATAGTTACTTTTAAAACACATAAGTTACTTGTCTCTAGTTGGAAGCATTTCAAATCATTTTGGTTTTGCTATTAAAAGGTTTGACTAAGCACGTAAGAAATATTAAAGACAGTACAACAAGCAATAAGAAAAGACGGGGAAATAAGTTATTTCGAAGCCTAAATAAACTATGTTCTTACTCCAGTTGAAAACAATTTAAAACCCTTACCTGGCTCGACAAGACAGTATGAAAGCAAGCGGTAGTCAGGTTTCTCCCTCGTTGGACCCACCTGTAATACACAGGGCCTAGAGGATGAAAACAAGACCAACAATACTAAAAGCAAGACACAAGACAACAGATGACGCACGGCAATTCATATAGAATCCAATCATGCAATAAACGTAATATGGGAAGTAAATCAATTAAACATGTAAATTACGGTGCGACAATTAAAGAATATTAATGAAATGTTAAATAATGAAAGAACGTAAATAATAAATATTAAAGGCATGCTTAAACGCAATTAGAGTACGTAGACATGCTTAAATAATATAAGGACGTTCTCTCGCGAATACGGATAAGAAACGGGAAAGATGGGAAAAATCCCTAAATGAGAAAGGTGTCAATTGACGATCAAATAAGGTCGGATAATTTGTAAATTATGAAGAATATCAAATCCCAAGGCTCAAGGAAGCTATAGGTGAAATCGGATTGATATTCGGAGGTCGTATGAGAAAAGTCAACATTTAAATGAGTGGGGTTGACCAATTCCCGAAGTGTAAGAAAGGAAAAGGCTAGAAAATACACTAAGTATGTTGCACCGGCCAACGCACGGGCTTACGCACGGGCTTGGCAAGCCGATGCAAGCACAAAAGGGGTTGCACGGCCTCCCGCACGGTCTTGAGCACGGTGCCAAGACCGTGCAGGTGCAAACGGCCATGCGCACGGGCCTGTGCACGGGCTCAAGCCCGTGCAGGCTGAAAAGTGAAGCGCACGGGCTCCTGCACAGTCTTGCTCAAGACCGTGCGTTCGCCCGTGTGGATCTACTGAGCAGCAGACTCAGCAGATCGCGAACCTCTCACGCGAATTCAAAATATAAATTCATATATCTCCTAATTTACACCATAAAGCATCCTAATTTTCATATATAATCATATATATCATATAAGCTACACATAGACACGAGAATCACGTAAAATGGTCAAGTAAATCTTCCTAAACACGAAAATCCTAATATAATAAAATTCTATATAAAACTCAATAAAATCGCAACGAAGAGGGAACGAAATGAAATGGGGTAAAAGGATTACCAGTAGAAAATGTAGTGAGGATCGTTCGGGTTTTCACGGCTCGTCAATCAGGCGAGAAACGGGCTCGGTAGGGCGTCGGGAAGATTCTCTCCTTTCCTCTCCTTCTTTCTCCTTTCTTTCTTCTTTCTTTCTTCCTTTTGTGAAATGAGAGAATGAGAGAGAGATAGATAGATATTTATGAAAATATCTCGGGGGGGTAAAATGGTTATTTATACTTTCAAGGGCATTTATGTAATTTAAGTAATTGAGGACATTTAAGAGATAGGTTAAATCAATCTTTTCCACAAGATTAATTAATCCAATTGGATAGATCGAGAAATTAGGCAAGAAAGAATTCGCATAAATATTAGTAATATAATTAAAATATTCGGGTCGTTACAGATCCTTTGAAATCATTTTAGCACATAATTAAGCCGATCAATTTAAAAGGAGTCTTAGTCCATTTACAATCCGTTGACAGTTGACAATATACAGTTCTATCAGTTGAAAATAAATAATAAAGGTCGGCATTATAATTCGACTAAGTAATTAAAGCGGTAAATCATTCGTTCGTTCGTTCATTCATTCATGTCCCGGCGAGCACGGGCCCTCTCCTTATGACTCCCACAACAAGCATGTACAAGAAAATACACCCCACCACGGTCGTTATGCGCAAGTCGTTACACGATTTCTGGAGGCGTGCTAAAAGCAACGTCACCACGCGATTAAGGAAATGTGTAGAAAACAACGTTACCCTTGCATTATCTTAGGCTAGCCAATCTCCTGACCGGCCTAAGCTAACACGTAAGAAGCACACATCGGGATTTGCCCTAGACGCTCGTCTCCAGGCTCACCTCCTATATAACTCCAGGCCCAATCAATACATTATCGGTATCATTATCGTTATCTTGCTTCGCAATCGTTACACTACATTTTTGGTGGCCAAAGGGGCCGTTCGAGACAAGGTTATTTATGGGGCCAAAAGACCAAAGTCTACCTTTTAAAACCAAATAGATTCCCTTATCTCTAGTTGAAAACATTGTGAAAGCATATATACATATACAATTTTGATATTAAAACAGTTGATTAACATCATAAACGTAGTAATTCAATATTTAATATAATATAATAAAGTTGGAAAACAATAAAGCAATAATGAAAACAGTGTAACGCCCCGAAAATTCGTGTTGTGAACCGGGAGCCCGAATCGATTTCCCTCGCGATTTATGATTTATTTTATTAATTATTATATGATTTTTATAACAATATCATGTATGAGTGATTTTAATAATTAAATTACGAATTGTCAATGTGCGTTTAATAATATGAATTTTGACTGTAATTATGTATTATTTGAACAACATGAGTTTTCAAACTTATTTTGCGAAATTACGACTTTGCCCCTTCGATTTCTAAACCTTAGTCAAAATTTGACTAAGTCAATCTCTCATCTCACTCTCGCAGCACTCAGCAAGAAAAAGGAAAGGAGAAGAAAGAAAAAGAGAGAAAAAGAGAAGGAAGAAGAAAGAGATTCCAACGATCGTTCCGACTCCGTTTCCCGACGGATTTTCGAGCCGTTTACGTCTACGAACTCCTCGCGATCTCATCTATGAGTAAGCCTTTCACGATCCTTTCATTTTATGTCTCGTATGCTTCGTATTTCTTATTTTTGATAATAGTTATAGAATTTAGGTTTTATTCGATTATGATAGTAATCGTGGATGGATTTTCGTGTTTATCGTTTCTATATGTAGATTATATGTTGTAGATGATTATATGTGAGAATTAGGGAGTGATTTGCATGATTTATCGATTAAATGTTGAATTTTTGGTTTGAAATCGCGTATGTTTTTGTTGTCTGCGAGTTTCTGCTCAATCTGGACGCACACGGGCTTTGCACACGGGGTGTCGCAAGGCCGTGTGGGGTTACACGGCCTCTTGCACGGCCGTGCAAGAGACCGTGCGTGTGGTGAATTGCACACGGGCTGTGCACACGGCCTTGAGGCCGTGTGCATGAGGCCGTGCGCGTTTCTTGACTGTGCACGGCCTTGGCACACGGCCGTGCACAAGGCCGTGTGGCCTGGTCGAACAGTGCCCTGACCTTCTGTTAGTCAGGGCACATTTTGGCCTACGGGTCCCACTTCGGCTTGTCTTTTCCGAATTCTTTCTTCGCTCATGTATTCGATATATATGAAATAGTTATGAAATTGCATGTTTTACGAATTTATAACATGTTCGGGTATATGAATAGTGTGTTTTAAGTTTTCGTTAAATTTTCTAACTTTTGCATGTGAAGTCCGATTTTCCCGAAATTCGAATGCATACTCCTTTATGATAATTTAAGCATGTCCGTAAAGTTTCGTTGCATTTGGATTTGATTTGCATTTTTAAATTTGCGAATTACTTCGTTTCGTTTGATAATTGAACCTAAGTGCTTTATGTGATTGTATAACGTGCTTTTACGTGTTTCTATGCTTTCGTATGAGCCGTGCATTGTCGTATGTCTTATGTGGTTGTCGTTTGTCAGTTGCAGGTTCCACTCTCGTGGATTAGGTTGCTCGTTTCCGTTTTGGGCTTTCTTTTGGTTATCGCCAGGTGAGGTTTCTATTGTTATCCCGTATTATGTAGATATGTACTATTGAGCCTCACTAAATAAGCCTCGCATGTGTAATTTATGTTTTCACCCCGTATTACTATATTTAGTAAATACTTTATGCTTATTATCTTTATGAGGTTTAAGAACAACGGATTTGATATTAAATGAATAATATGTATATGATTTCGAAATGTTTTCAAAAAGAGACAAGCGAACTATGTTTCGATTTAAATGTAATTTTGGGTTTGGAAACTTTCTCGTTGAGTGAAGTTGTCAGGGCGGGTTTCACCCCCAAGACGATGGAACACCCGATTGCGTTTCCTACCGTTACATCGCCTGTCTCAAACGGCCCTTTTGGCCCTCCCCGAAATGTCTTGATTCCTATTCTAATAGGAAAATGATAGTTATGAAAAAATGCGAGATATGATATGCGTGTCCGTCTTGTCTTTGTGGGCCCCGGAGTATGGCAATCGGATGAAGCCGGATAGACAGCGGGTCTACGGTGGAATTCGGTAGCTTGCTCCATGTTTACCGGGAGCACGGGTGAGGCCGGAGTGGCAACCTTTGTGCTCCTGCAGCGGTTGACTTCGTGTCAACTGAGACATAGGCTATGCCTATATGCTGAGCAGTTTGGATTTAGCGGTCCTTCTGCTACATGGGAGAAATAAGGCTGGTATGGTTTTCAGGTATGTTTCGATATGATATGAGGAGTTGAGGGCTCGACTCGCCGAGCAATATGATATGTCCCGTTACGTTATGTTATGATAAATCACAAAATATTTATGAAAACCCTTCTTTTACATTTGTTTTCTTTTAAGTTAAAATGGTGATTTATTCCCGTATGCTATTATGTATGTATTCCTTTTTTCCCCTCACTTAGTCTTTTGACTAACCCTCCCTGTGTTAAACCTTATCTGTTTCAGGTGGTAACTAGGTGGGCATCATCAGTCTTGTTTCGCGGGTTTTCTTTCTTTTCGGTGATTGTCCCTTTCTAGATTATCTTAAGTTCATGATTAGGTTATATTTAATGGTTATCGGGATTGATATATTGAACCCGTATTTGTATATCACCGGGATATTGTATCGAACCCGTTTATTTATTATATTATTGTAATTGAATTTCGCTAGCCTTGGTGGGCTTTAACTATTTGAGCAATTGAGCTACTGCTTTGAATGTTGTTATATGGAATTTAATTTTGTTGTTGCTTCCGCTCCCGCATTGTTGTCGTTGTTGTTGTTTTACAAAAAGCCCCGCCTAGTGATTGAGTAAATCGGTTTGCCGTTCGCCGGGTTTCAATTTAGGGTCGGATTTCTGTTTCGGCTTCGGATTGAGACCCGGTGCGGGGCGTGCTTTACCCGTTTGGGGTGCCCGCTACAGTTGGTATCAGAGCTTCTTTGGTCCAATGGCCTAAGCTCTGAATCGTCGTGTTTTGGGTGTTTTGTCCGTCGTTGTGTGCCGGTGTAACTTAGGGAATTGCGCTCACCAGTGTTCAAGAACGCTTAGTGTTTGAATTGTGATGGATCTTTCTTGGATGATCAACAACAAAAGATCTTTTACAATCAAAACACTGGGATGGACTTGGATATAGGTGGATACGAAACTCAAGGTTGTACTTGCCATGCCTGGTTGTCTGTCGTGTCCGGTTGTGTCTAGGTCGTACGGCTTAGGACTTTTGTGGAATTGTGCAAATGTGCTAAGTGCTTATGTGAACTCTATCTGAAGATTACTTGCCTACGTGTTACAGCTTTTCATAATCACTTACCATCATGCATGTTTGGTACTGAATTTGCAGAATGCCTCCTCGCCGTGAACCGCCAGGTCCGCCTCCAGGTGTTCCGACACCAGCACAATTTATGGAAGCCTTAGGGCAGTTTATGGTTAATACCAACCGAGCAACACCACCACCTGCCCTCGAGACAGAGATGAGCAGGTTCCTTAAACTCCACCCTCCACAGTTCGAGGGTGCCCCCGATGATGTTATTGCCGAATCTTGGATAGCGGCAATGGAGAAGAGGTTCAGAGTAATGGAATGTCCGGACCCTAAGAGGGTCGAATTAGCAGTATATCAGATGACAGGAGCTGCACATGACTGGTGGGCCCGTATCGAGCAGCGATGGCAGCGAGAGCATGTGGTCCCAACTTGGGATCAATTCTTAGTTGAGTTTCGGGCCAAGTATATTCCGTTGGTGGTCCAACAGCGACGTGAGCGAGAGTTCCTGGCTCTCAAGCAGGGTACTTCATCCGTTGACCAGTACGAGGCTCATTTCTCTAGACTTATTATGCACTGCCCGTATATGGTCGCCGACGAGCAGAGGAAGAGTCGCCAGTTTGTAGAGGGATTGACTTACAAGATCAGAAAGGCTATGATGGTGGTCCAACCTCAATGTTATACCGACGCCGTGGAAATGGCTCTGCATATTGAGTCTGAACTCAACCTAATGGGACCCAGTCCTATTCTTGCCACTACCACCGTTCAGTACCCTCCAGCGAGTTCTAAGAGGCCATTTACACCTTCAGGGCCATCTTCCGGAAAGAAGACCTCCCAAGTGTCTTCATCGAAGCAGAATGCACCTCCCCAACCGCAGGGAGCCCTACGACCTGTATGTGGTTTTTGCCAAAGAGACCATCAAGAGTCGGAATGCCGAAAGAAAGCTGGACGTTGCTTCTCATGTGGAAGTCCCTTCCATCTCCGCGCAAATTGCACAAGGAAGAAAAGATCGAGACAGTCGAGGAGAACTTAGATCCGAATGCTTCGGTGCAAGGTACAAATATTAATTGGCATTCCATACATGCATTTTATAATTCGAGTGGTTTACACTCACTTGTTGCGCTTTTCATTGCTGTACTTGTGCGTGTGCATGTTGGATTCTTTGCATGTTTCTCTTTCTATTTCTTTGTTGCCGGATTGGAGGACAATTGCGATTCGTGCGCGTGCTGCCGTTTATCATCGAAGGAACCGTTAGCAGCAGATTTGACCAAGTTGCCAGCAAAGGATTATTTTGGACTTGACTAAGTCCAGAGAACCAAGTTGGTCATAGAATTCACAGACGTACTTCCCGAGAGTCTGAGAGCTCTTGCGATTAGATCGGAATGTATGGTTTGTGAAAGATCTAACTCTAAGAAGTCGAACCGTGATCGAAGTCGCCTAATCGAATGGATTCTGCCGATCTGACAGAATCGAAGAACCGACTTGATGAACTTCCCTCCCTTGAACGTGCCTGAACGAGTGTCTTGATCTGGGGTACTCCAACGTTGCTTGTAGAGAAAGAAGATAGTGCACTTCCAGTGTGTATTGTTCACCGAGAATTGCACAGAATATTAACGAAGCCAAGTATTCTCTACCGTCGATGAAGAAATGTCCGATATGCTTTGAGATCGAGGATTTTGTCTGAACAACATTTGATTAGGGTATCATCAGCTTTGTGCTCGAGGCAAATATGTTCTGAAGACAGCTTTCAGTGCCTGATGTAGACGTCTTGAATTCGTATGTCTGCCTCTAGTACTGACGAGTGCTTTGCAACTTGATGGACCCCGTTCATATCGTAGTGAGTTAGTCGTTGCTTCCTAAGGAGTCACCCTGGTGTCCTCGAGATTTAAGGAAGAACGCAGAACACCTCCGTATGGTACTCCAGAAAACAAAGGGCACCCGCTAGTTGCCCAACCTAGCGGATGTGAAATCTGGATTGACTTATTGACCTTTTAAGTCATTTCGGATCCGGAGTGAGAAGAGAAGGAGGATCGTTGAAGATTTGAGCAGTACTGGAATGGGAACAAACCAAGACTTCGAGTGGAACTTCTCTAAGCTTGCAACCCTGTTGCTTGAGTCAACAGAAAAGAAAACGAACTCGAATGGACGATCTCTGTAAGACTTGTTCTTAGGAGTCGAGAAGAGATTAACTACAACTTCAATATTAACCCTGCTTATGAGGTTCTGAAGGAATTGTCGTGAGTAGGAATGCATCACATGAAAGGTTGAATTGGTGAATGGTGCTAATGAAGAAACCATAGCTCATGCTCGGGAAGCTAAAATCAATCAGAAAGTTGTCACTCATGACATCGAACTAGCTGCCGTAGTAAAGGACTGGCTGAAGCGTCGCCACCATCTCTTATGGAATTTGTTGACATCCCCACCGATTATGAGAGTTTAACAAGTGTTAAATCAGGAGGAGTTGAACCAACCCCAATGTCGTTAATGGAAAATGTTTGAGGACTAAGATTACAAGAATCAGTGTTCTTTGGGAAAAGCGAATATCGTAGTTGGTACTTTGAACCAAATCGCGAACGTGTCACAAATTGAGGCTAAACTGAATTGGACTTGCACCATTTTGGATAATTTCATTCATAGCCTTATGACCCAGTCAGAATTGGGATGAAGAATCTAAAATGCCAAGTCTCAAAGAATGGATCCCGAGTCAGACAATTTGAGCGAAGAATAATCCAAAGTTTCAGCTTTGTGTTGGCAACCCCAATACTCCCCAATATAAGTCCCGGACCCATGATTCGAAGAGTCGAAAGAAAGAGACTTACTCGATTAAGTCAAGAGATACCTAGCTTGCCAGCAGATCAAAGCCGAGCATCAAAGACTAAGGAGTTAGCTATGACTACTGCATACCCCTATGTGGGATTGGGAATGGATTCACCATGGAGTTCGTGTCCGGACTACTGAAGGTTTAAGATGGTAATTACTGTTACAGGTTTATCTGGGATTTCTCCAAGGTGCTGTCGATCGGATTCAGGCCTTTCGACAATAAATGGAGATAGCTCAAGTTCTACTGAAAAGCTACTTGCAAGAACCCCGAACAGGCTTGGAGTTGTGCAATCCGCGAAATATCTCCTAGCGAGTCCCTTGAATGAATCAGACAGTCGAAGGAGCTTCGTGAGAGATCCGAATGAAGATGCATAAGTTTCACCCAGAGTTGTTTAACTCTAATCAGTAGAATCTGGGGACCAGATTCTCATAAGGAGGGGTGATTGTAACGCCCCGAAAATTCGTATTGTGAACCGGGAGCCCGAATCGATTTCCCTCGCGATTTATGATTTATTTTATTAATTATTATATGATTTTTATAACAATATCATGTATGAGTGATTTTAATAATTAAATTACGAATTGTTAATGTGCGTTTAATAATATGAATTTTGACTGTAATTATGTATTATTTGAACAACATGAGTTTTCAAACTAATTTTGCGAAATTACGACTTTGCCCCTTCGATTTCTAAACCTTAGTCAAAATTTGACTAAGTCAATCTCTCATCTCACTCTCGCGGCACTCAGCAAGAAAAAGGAAAGGAGAAGAAAGAAAAAGAGAGAAAAAGAGAAGGAAGAAGAAAGAGATTCCAACGATCGTTCCGACTCCGTTTCCCGACGGATTTTCGAGCCGTTTACGTCTACGAACTCCTCGCGATCTCATCTACGAGTAAGCCTTTCACGATCCTTTTGTTTTATGTCTCGTATGCTTCGTATTTCTTATTTTTGATAATAGTTATAGAATTTAGGTTTTATTCGATTATGATAGTAATCGTGGATGGATTTTCGTGTTTATCGTTTCTATATGTAGATTATATGTTGTAGATGATTATATGTGAAAATTAGGGAGTGATTTGCATGATTTATCGATTAAATGTTGAATTTTTGGTTTGAAATCGCGTATGTTTTTGTTGTTTGCGAGTTTCTGCTGAATCTGGACGCACACGGGCTTTGCACACGGGGTGTCGCAAGGCCGTGTGGGGTTACACGGCCTCTTGCACGGCCGTGCAAGAGACCGTGCGTGTGGTGAATTGCACACGGGCTGTGCACACGGCCTTGAGGCCGTGTGCATGAGGCCGTGCGCGTTTCTTGACTGTGCACGGCCTTGGCACACGGCCGTGCACAAGGCCGTGTGGCCTGGTCGAACAGTGCCCTGACCTTCTGTTAGTCAGGGCACATTTTGGCCTACGGGTCCCGCTTTGGCTCATCTTTTCCGAATTCTTTCTTCGCTCGTGTATTCGATATATATGAAATAGTTATGAAATTGCATGTTTTACGAATTTATAACATGTTCGGGTATATGAATAGTGTGTTTTAAGTTTTCGTTAAATTTTCTAACTTTTGCATGTGAAGTCCGATTTTCCCAAAATTCGAATGCATACTCCTTTATGATAATTTAAGCATGTCCGTAAAGTTTCGTTGCATTTGGATTTGATTTGCATTTTTAAATTTGCGAATTACTTCGTTTCGTTTGATAATTGAACCTAAGTGCTTTATGTGATTGTATAACGTGCTTTTACGTGTTTCTATGCTTTCGTATGAGCCGTGCGTCGTCGTATGTCTTATGTGGTTGTCGTTTGTCAGTTGCAGGTTCCACTCTCGTGGATTAGGTTGCTCGTTTCCGTTTTGGGCTTTCTTTTGGTTATCGCCAGGTGAGGTTTCTATTGTTATCCCGTATTATGTAGATATGTACTATTGAGCCTCACTAAATAAGCCTCGCATGTGTAATTTATGTTTTCACCCCGTATTACTATATTTAGTAAATACTTTATGCTTATTATCTTTATGAGGTTTAAGAACAACGGATTTGATATTAAATGAATAATATGTATATGATTTCGAAATGTTTTCAAAAAGAGACAAGCGAACTATGTTTCGATTTAAATGTAATTTTGGGTTTGGAAACTTTCTCGTTGAGTGAAGTCGTCAGGGCGGGTTTCACCCCCAAGACGATGGAACACCCGATTGCGTTTCCTACCGTTACATCGCCTGTCTCAAACGGCCCTTTTGGCCCTCCCCGAAATGTCTTGATTCCTATTCTAATAGGAAAATGATAGTTATGAAAAAATGCGAGATATGATATGCGTGTCCGTCTTGTCTTTGTGGGCCCCGGAGTATGGCAATCGGATGAAGCCGGATAGACAGCGGGTCTACGATGGAATTCGGTAGCTTGCTCCATGTTTACCGGGAGCACGGGTGAGGCCGGAGTGGCAACCTTTGTGCTCCTGCAGCGGTTGACTTCGTGTCAACTGAGACATAGGCTATGCCTATATGCTGAGCAGTTTGGATTTAGCGGTCCTTCTGCTACATGGGAGAAATAAGGCTGGTATGGTTTTCAGGTATGTTTCGATATGATATGAGGAGTTGAGGGCTCGACTCGCCGAGCAATATGATATGTCCCGTTACGTTATGTTATGATAAATCACAAAATATTTATGAAAACCCTTCTTTTACATTTGTTTTCTTTTAAGTTAAAATGGTGATTTATTCCCGTATGCTATTATGTATGTATTCCTTTTTTCCCCTCACTTAGTCTTTTGACTAACCCTCCCTGTGTTAAACCTTATCTGTTTCAGGTGGTAACTAGGTGGGCATCGTCAGTCTTGTTTCGCGGGTTTTCTTTCTTTTCGGTGATTGTCCCTTTCTAGATTATCTTAAGTTCATGATTAGGTTATATTTAATGGTTATCGGGATTGATATATTGAACCCGTATTTGTATATCACCGGGATATTGTATCGAATCCGTTTATTTATTATATTATTGTAATTGAATTTCGCTAGCCTTGGTGGGCTTTAACTATTTGTGCAATTGAGCTATTGCTTTGAATGTTGTTATATGGAATTTAATTTGGTTGTTGCTTCCGCTCCCGCATTGTTGTCGTTGTTGTTGTTTTACAAAAAGCCCCGCCTAGTGATTGAGTAAATCGGTTTGCCGTTCGCCGGGTTTCAATTTAGGGTCGGATTTCTGTTTCGGCTTCGGATTGAGACCCGGTGCGGGGCGTGCGTTACCCGTTTGGGGCGCCCGCTACAAACAGGATGATAAGTTGGTTCGCAATATATATACGATTCTTACTCCAGTTGCAAGCATTTTTAAACCCTCACCTAGAAGCATAGCTATGATAGGACTGACAAACGAACAAGCCACTCCTACAATCTAGTACAAGGCATACCCAAATAAGATACTGACAAGACGCACGGCGTACGAGAATTAAATAAATCAATTAGGATCAATCAACTAAGCAACTTATAATCACTATAACAATATTCTTTTAATAAACGAACTAAGCATCCAAGTTAAAAAGGAATAAACATGCTTAAGAATAAACATGTAGCATCCCGAATTTATAGCAGTAGCAGGCTCATGGTAAGCTGCAGGGGAAGCAGCAAACCGTGATGGTGCTACGCACGGTAAGTTGCTTCCCGTGAGAAGCTTACCGTGAGAAATGCATGAATTATCCCACATCGGAAGATCGAACGTGAAAGGAGCAATATATAACTAAAATTACCATGTACAACCATCATAGGTTCCAACCTCTTTTAGCAGTTGATTTCCAGGCCAAACTTTAGGATTGTGCACGGTGGTGACGGAGGTTATGCGCGCGTCCAACGGGCGCCCAAGTAGGGAGGGTTCTCCTCTCTGTGCCCGGGGAGGGGAAGGGGGGGGGGGGGGGGGGGGCGCGACAAGTGGTATTGTTGGAATCGCATACGCGATACATGCGGAATTTAAATTTTTTTGTACCAGGATTAAAAACGAATCCCCAGAAAGTTTATGAATCCGTTTAATGATGTTTTCACAAAACTAAAGTGATCAGATTAATCACCTTTTAGCAAGCCTGTTGTAGTAGGGATATGAAGTTCTCAGGAACTTAGATTCACAATTCGTTTGCTAAACGAAGACTCCTTTCTTGAAGCCCTCTGAGGTTGAATCCACGAACAAACTTTTCCACACCACTATCAGATTTAACTAGTAAACAAATCTGACAGTTAAGAACTAAAACTTTTAAGAGTAAAATAATGTTCTTGAATTTCTTACTAACTGAGAAATACAAGAACTAGAGAAAGAGAGAGAGACAGAACTTCGTCTTGCCTTGAGAATCAGAGATCTGAGTTGTGTGTATTGAATGAACTGAACACTATCCTATTAATAAGGACAGGGGAGGTGGCCGAAAATTCTGTACCCTAGGTACTAAAATTTTCTCCCCTCTCAGTATATGGGCTAAGCCTGTTCAGGTTTGGCCCAGTACATTAATTACTGGATCAGGCTTTATTAATTAATTTCTTTCAGGCTTTAATTAATTTAGCACAACTCAAAACTCTATTGGGCTTTGATATGTATTTAATTATTGCACACTTAAGTAAACTGAAGTCAAACTTAATTAAATACCCATTAGATAATATACTTAGAATAAAATCAATTTATTCAATAAGTTAAACCAATTAACTTATTTCATTCTTAATTAATTAATTAATATCTTAATATTAATTATTTCTCTCTTACTCTTAATTAAATTAAACAAACTTTAATTCAATATTAATGTCTCTACATTAATCATTAGTTCTAAGGTTTGGAAAAACCAATTCATTGTGTGATCCCTCAGGTTCACCAAAATGAATAGCAGCTAGCATGAAGTTATTTGACTCATTAATATACTTTCATTACTATAATGATGCTAAGCCAGACATTAGATAAGTACTAGCTCCATCTTCAGTCTATCTAGCCATTGGTGAAAGCACGTTTATTAAATGAACCTTTAACGGTCAATGACTTTCTGTGAGATACAATCTCTCCGTCTAATAATTCCCAATAAGGTCTAAGGTATGGGATTAAGAAACCTTATATGACCTTTATCATATGTGTCTGTCTAGAAGTAAATGCCAGGCGATTCTAAACTCAAGGAGAACTTATCCTTAGTCTGAATCTTTACTACTTTGGCCGAAGATTCCTTTAACATTTATTCTATCCAGATTTCATAGGAATTCACTCACTATAATCTTAGAGTAGATGGATCCTTTCTTGGCATCCATTTACCTCCATATTTATTCAATACTCTCTGACATGAGCTTATGATCTTTTGTGAATTATTATCATAAAGAAAAGACCATATCAAATGATTATCTCCTAAATATGAGATATAACGAATCCTCAAGTCTAGGGATTAGTTAGTCACATCGTCAACCTAGACTGTTCTCAATTACTTAGAGGTTATAGCCTCTCCCATTTGAGTGTTTTGGTTGGGATCCTCAGTGAAACTGTTGAATACTTAACAGCCACCCAGTGTGAGTACAAGTGTTCTGACTAACACTCATTTACTTGAAACACAGTACATTTCTGTAGTCACACTGCAAGTCTTTAAATCAAGTTCATTTGATGGATGCTCTCACTTGTCCCTTTTATGAACTCATTTGGCTTGGAGTTTATACTTTTGAATTACACCCTGATCCCATGTTTCATTTGACTAACCTAAGTCAATGTGATATAGTTAAGGTAATTCAAGAGCTTCTTTAGTTTCATTAATATGAGCAATAACATAAAGAAACTAAATGCTATAAATGAAATAAAGATGATTTGCCTCAAGATATAAAATATCTCCTTTATTATTAAATCAAAGATTGTCTATTACATAGAGATAACCAAATTACAATTGGCTGCAGGGCACTATCCCTTTCAATCTCCCACTTACCCTAAAGCCAGATTGCCTATATATCTAAGTCCCATACTACTAGCAAGTTCTTCAAAAATTCTTTGGCTGAGGGGCTTCGTAAGTGGATCTGCAATATTCTCTTATGACGTTACTCATTCAACAACAACGTCTCCTCTTTCCACGATTTCTCTGATGAGATGATATTGTCTTAAAATATGTTTGGACTTCTGGTGAGATCTTGGTTCCTTTGCTTGTGCCACGGCTCCAGTGTTGTCACAAAAGACTACAACTGGTTCTGTAATGCTAGGGACCACTTCCAGTTCTTGGATGAAGTTCTTCATCCACACACCTTCTTTCGCTGCCTCTGATGCAGCTATGTATTCCGCTTCACAAGTTGAATCTGCAGTTGTAGCTTGCTTTGAGCTCTTCCAGCTAACTGCTCCTCCATTCAGCTTGAATATGAATTCAGAGATGGATTTCATGTCATCCATATCTGACTGAAAACTTGAGTCAGTGTATCCTTCTAATTTGAATTCTCTTGAACCTCCATACACGAGAAACATATCTTTAGTTCTATTAAGATACTTCAGAATATGTTTCACTGCATTCCAGTGTTCAATTCCCGGATTAGATTAAAATCTACTTACTATGCTTAGAGCATAAGCAACATCCGGTCTTGTATATAGCATTGCATACATGATGCTTCCTATGGCTGATGCAAAAGGATAAGCTTGCATCTTGTTTGCTTCTGTAGCGGGCTCCCCAAACGAGTAACGCACGCCCCGCACCGAGTCTCGACCCGGAACCGAAATAGAATTCTGCCCCAAATCAAAACCCGACGAACGACACACATTTACTCAATCACTAGGCGGGGATTTCAAAACGAAATAAACGACAAAGGTGCGGAAGCAAAAACAAAATAAAACAATAAATCATTGCACAAATATTAAAGCCCACCGAGGCCAACGGAATTCCAATTACCATAAATAAATACACGGGTTCAATATAATATCCCGACAATTACGGATAACGGGTTCAGTATAATAATCCCGAATATAATTATATAATAGTGTAAATATCCTAAAACATAAGTCATAAATAAAAGCCAAACGGGAATAGAATTTACATATGCAAAAATATAGATGCAACTCAAAAGACGTGACGACGACGACGACGGTGTACAATCCCGCCTAGTATCCTGAAACCAACACCAGGGTGAAACAGAGGGGGTTAGTCGAACGACTAAGTGAGGAGGGAATAATAATGTATATTATAAAACGGAAGTAAATCACCATTTTCAAACTCAAAAGAAATCAACATAAAAGAAAGGTTTTCGTAAACGGTTGGTGATTTAGCATAAAACATAAACATTTCATATGACTCAGCGAGACGAGCCCTTAACTCCAATTTCCAAGCATAAAAACGGGAAACCACCCTTATTCCTCCAATGTAGACGGACCGCTAAATCCGAACTACTCATAACATACGGTATAATCTCAGGTACTCAAAGGGCTGCCACTCGGGCCTCACCCCGAGCTCCCAAAGGTGGAGAGAACAAGAGGAGTTACGCCGTAGACCCGACGTCTACCGGTTTCGTCCTGTCATCCTTACTCCGGGCCCAAGCATACATACATACAGTTCATAACTCGCTTTTCAAATCATTTTTGGGTTGGTCGAAAGACCATTCGAGACATGTCATATGCGAGGCTGAAGGCCAAAGTTCGCCTTAGGAAAATAAAGAGGTTTTACATGTCTCTTTCGTAAACAATTCAAAAGAATATACGTAGTAATTTTTCATATCAAAACATTTTCTATAAATCGAATAAACATAATAGGCATAAATATTTACTAAGTATATATATAGACGGTATGAAAACAAAACGTAAATCAAGGCTTAGATGGGAGGGGCTTAATTATATATATACATATAAGTATCGGAGTCTGAAACGGAAAGCCTCACCTGTTGGCTAATCAAAAGAATAAAAGCAAGACCGGTGCTACTCCACGGGAGTATCGTCTGCAAAAATACAAAGACACAACCACATAAGACTAACAACGACGCACGGCTTCAACGAAAGCATTAAAACACATAGAAGCACGTTAAACAGTCATTCATATCACTTAGGTTCACATTCTAACAAATATATAAATTCAATAAGCAAATCAAGCTAGAATGCGATAAAAGTTCATAATCATGCAAAAAAAGGCAACAAGGAAGTATGCATTCAACTTTCGGAAGAAACAGACAACATTTGAAAAATAGCCAAAAATGCCTAAACGAAAAACACGAAGAACGGGGCCCGAACGAAGTCAGAAAAATCCAAACTTCCTAAAATATACATGTCATGATTTATAGGAACTATAGGTGAAATCGGATCTCAAATCGGAGGTCAAACGAAGAAAGTCAATTCTTTTAATTGCCCTTTAACTCCCATTACCGAGAGCAACATTTTGAAAATGGAGAAATTTTGGTTAAGGCATACACACGGCCTTGGGGAAGGGCGCGCGCACGGGCTTGAGCACGTTCTCAAGCCGGTGCAAGCACTTGCACTGGCGTGCGCACGGGCGTGTGCAAGATCATGCAAAGGCTAAAATTGACGCACGGTCTTGGCGCATGGTCTCAAGACCGTGCGCAAGGCCGTGCGGATTCTCAGAATAGCATAAAATCACATAAACGAAGAAAACTTGCAGGAATGAACCAAAAATCAGCATTTAACTCACCAATCATGCAAATCTCAAGTTAATACTTACATATATTGATCTACAACATCTAATTTACCTATAGAACCAAGAATCACGTAAATCCGTCCATAAAATCATTCAAAATCAACATTTAACCTAAATGTGCAACTATTCACAAAAACTAGAAAAACGAAGCATAGGAGGCATTAATCACGAAAGGTATGAGAAGCTTACTCGAAGAAGAGATCGTGAGGAGTTCGTAGGTTTTCACGGCTCGGAATTCGGTCGGGAAACGAAGTCGGGACGATCAATCGAAGCTTTTTCTTCTTTTTCTCCTTTTCCTTTCTTTTTCTTCGTCTCTTCTCTTGTTTTGTGCGTGAATGAGGGAGAGACAGAGAAGGTGAGACTATGTCAAAAAGTTGACTTGGTTTGAGAAACGAAGGGGCATTTTCATAATTTTATAAAATAGCTCAAAAACATAAGTTGCCCAAATAAATCATAGTTACAGTCAAAGTTCATGAAATTAAACGCACATTGACATGTCGTGATTTAAATATCGAAATCACTCATTTATGAAATTGTTATAAAATCACATAATAATTATCAAATAAATAATTAAATCGCACAAATAAATGATTCGGACTTACCGGATAATAACTCGGATTTTCGGGGCGCTATAATCACCCCTCCTTATGAGAATCTGGTCCCCAGATTCTACTCGTCCAACTGAAATAACTCCGGATGTAACTTGCGCATCTTCTCTTCGGTCTCCCACGTAGCTTCTTCGGTTGTTTGATTTCTCCAAAGAACTTTGACAAGAGAAATCTCCCGGTTGCGCAGAGCTTGAGTCTTCTTATCCAATATCTTCACCAGCTTTGAAACAAAGGTCAAATCCGGTTCTAGTTCAATTTCTTCAACAGGAAGGATTTCGGACTCATTCGGGAAGTACTTTCGGAGTTGGGAAACATGAAAGACGTTGTGAATCTCTGTTAGGCTTGGCAGCAAGTCTAACCTGTAGGCGGCGTTCCCAATCCTCTCCAGAATTTCATAGGGACCCAAAAACCTTAGACTCAATTTTCCTCCTTTTCCAATTCGGGTGAATCCCTTACAAGGGGAAGCTTTGATGTAACGCCCCGTTATTTTTATAACGCTTCGGTAAGTTTACCGACTAATAGCTCTTGTGTGTATTATTTGCAAATTATGTGACTATGTGAATTATATGAATTAATGTGTGATTCTATATGTGAATAATATAATGATTTCATAAGAATTTTCATATTTGAAATTACTTCACACTATGTTTATATTTGAATTGTTGTATTTGCAATTTTATGAAAATTATGCCATTATGTTTAAATAACATGATATTGTATTTGATATATATGCATATACATATGAAAATATATACAAATATATATACATATAAATATCTATATAGTTGCATACCAATTTTGACTTTTCTAAATAACATCTATAATTATAATAAATATACTTATTTATTTAATTATCTCATTTCTCTCTCAAGCTTCTACACTATTCTCAAGCAACTCTCTTCTCCTTCATCTCACTCTCTCGGCCCTCTCATCATCTTCACCACCGCCACTTCTAACCACCATCAAAGTACCAAAAATCATATCCTTTCATGCTACAAAAGAGTGCTTCATCATCCAAGGAACAAACCTCTACTTTCTATTTGTGCAAACAAGCCCTCAACATCTCTATCTCTTCAATTTTCTTTTACAAGGTAAGGATGCAAATCTCTTTAATCTTGGAGTTTCAATGTTTTATATGTTGATGAAGTGAAGAAGCATGCTAGAATGAATGATTGATGAGCTTAGTTTGGTGATTGATTACATGTAGCATTACTTGTGATTTTTCCATTGAATTTGATCAATGTGCAATGTTGAGCTAATGGTCTTAGATGCTTGAATGGATTGGTAATTCATGTTAGTTCATGATATTAAGCAAATTGGTGAAGTTTTGTGGAGTTTGGGATTGAAAAATGAAAGTTTGGGCAAAATAGGTGGGGGCTGATGAATAGTGATTTTTGAGCATTTGGCTTCATTTTTCGATTCTTTTGGCATCAAAAATCCTTAAATATAGTAGCTAAGTGATGCCGGAAGTTTCGGATTAATCGGAGTTGTTTTGCTATGAAAAGTATTAAATGGAGGGTGGTTTGTGTAATATTCACAAACCTTTGAATTTTATTCCCCAAGCTTCCATATTACTTGAATGCTTAATTTAGCTTAATATCATGTGTATTTGATTGTGTTTAAATGTGTTTGAATGAGCTTAGTTGTGTTTAAATGCATTTATGCATAATATGCTATTTTGAGCATAAAATGCATTTCATAGCCGTGCGTCGTATTTGGTTGATTTATCGAGTCGTGTCTTACCTCGAGGCCTGTGTATTACAGGTGGGACCTCGCGGGACTGATCTCTGGTCGTTTGGCTATCCTTTTTGTTAAGCCTACAGGTGAGGATGTAAAATGTTTTTAACTGGAGCTTGAACAAATATTTGCGAAAACCCTATCCCTTTATATTTCAATTATATATTATCAATATTTGAAATAAAAAGGTTTTGATATAAAAATGATATATGTGTATCTTTTCTAAAATGGTTTTAAAATAGAGACAAGAGAACTATTTTGATTTTAAAAGTAATATTTGGTCTCGGGACTTGCGCGTTTGCCTCGAGATAACTCGGCAACGTGACGGGATACCCTAGGCGGTTACATACTTTGTCTCGAAAGACCCTTTTGGTCCGCTAAAATATTTTGAAAAGCGAGATGACTTATACTTAACCCCATTGAGGACGCTCATGGGTATTTCTGTTTGGGCCCTGGATTATGTGACAGGCAGATACCCGGAGACGTGCGTCTAGGGTTGAAGCTGGGTTTATAATTCCACCGATTATAAGCAGGTATTCATGAACCTGACAAATAATCAAAGGGTATTGTTCATGGCTGGTCGGAGGTAGTCTAGCCTGAATAATACTTACACCGGCGCCATTAGTCGGTTATGGTGAAATCTTGGGTAGCTCCCTTGATAAGCCAAAGGGTATTGAGGAGAAATTTCGTTATATTTGATATGTTTTGGGAGTTATAAGGAGATGGCCCGTTCTCGCCGGGAATATAATGTTTCTAAAATGTTTTACTTTAATATTTAATTCACAAAGCTTTGATGAATTATAAAGAGAAAGTATCGGCACTAGATTCGTTTCTCTATTAACCAAAGCGTGAATTAAATATGTTTTATGTTTTAATTATTATATATATATTTTCCCCTCCTCACTGAGTTCGTTTGACTCACATCCCCTTTTTGGTTCATGCTTCAGGTTAGCGGTCAGGTACTGGCAGCAGCGTTGTAGGCTTGTACAGTCCTTGAAGTCGGTCTTATGCATTTACTTTTGTGGATCGAACTCATGATGTTGGATTACATGAAAACTTGACATGTTATGCTGATGTAGAATACTTAATGAATTGATGTTATAACTTGTGATAGATAATGGACTTATAAATGTTTATTTTGGCCACGGATGGCAGTGTGAATATAAATATGATCTTTTGCTCATTGCTTCCGCTTGTTGTTGCTGTTGTTGTTGTTGTTGGTGTTGGTACTGTTGTTGGGAGTCGCTGTTGCCAGGTTGTGGGAATCCCGTTGTCCGGGGCGGGTTTTCGAGTGGTGGTATTTAACTATCGCTCGAGAGCTCGTTTCGGTCCGGGGGTTGTGGCGTGGGGGACGTCACAGCTTAAGGTGGTATCAGAGCCTAGGTTTGGTACTTAGGTTTTGACGTTGTGTCGAGTCTGTCTAGGTCGAACGGCTTTAGGACAATGTGCTTCTATATGCTTATGTTATGTGATTCTGTGCTAACATGATCATGGGGCTAACAAAACATGCATATTATTTAGTCTTTTGATACAGGAAAATGGTTCGTGCTCGTGGTAGACCGAGAACCAGAGTTGCTCCTCCTTCTCCTCCCCAGGAAGACAACAACATTAATGATCCTCCGGCTCCCCAACCTGAGCAGGTACCGCCGGCACAGCATAATCCATTCAATCTGGCAGTATTTATAGAGACAATGCAGCAGTTCTTCAGACAGGGTTTAGCTCCGGCTCAGCCAACAGCCGCCCAGAGGAGACAGATAGAAGCTAAAGAGTTTGATCGGTTTCTTAGCCTAAATCCTCCTCGTTTCGAGGGAGCCCCCGATGACTTAAAGGCTACGGAGTGGATTGCAGATTTAGAACCTATCTTCCGGGTCATTGAATGTGAGGACGCTAAAAAGGTTGAGTATGCAGTTTTTCTCCTTAAAGGACCAGCCAGGGACTGGTGGAGACTGACTGAGGCTAGATGGCGAGCTGATCAGATCGAGCCGACTTGGGCTAACTTCCTTGCAGCCTTCCGAAACAAATACATTCCCCTGGTTGTACAGGATAAACAAGAAGCTGAATTCAGGGCCCTAAAACAGGAGAATCTCACTGTTGATCAATACGAGGCCATGTTCTCCCGCCTCATTGTCTACTGTCCTTCCATCCTCACAGACGAAAGAAGGAAGGTGAATCAGTTTGTTCAGGGCCTGAATGAGGATATCCGAAGAGCACTTCTGGGAGCTCATCTCCCTACATACGAGGTTGCCGTCACAACTGCTCTGGAGATTGAGTCTCAGTTGCAGCAAATTAAAAAGGACTTTGCACCGAAGGATATAGCTCCACCACCTTGCAAATTCAAGAGGTCTTTTCCTCCTGCGGGTTCTTCATCCTCAAGCAAGAAGCAAAAGACCGCAGGTTCACAGATAGCCGAGCCTCCGATCAAGTGTTCCTACTGTAATAAACCAAAACATACCGAGGCAAACTGCTGGAGGAAACAGGGTTTGTGTATCTGGTGTGGAGGTAGGGACCATCAAATCGGGAACTGCCCAAACAGAAGGCCACCTCCACAGTTCCAGAAGGAGCCATAGAATGCGGGGAAAGGAAAAGTTGTAGCTCGAGCGTACGCAATAACGGGGGATGGAGGGGAGACCGATCCTAATGCAGTGGTGCAAGGTACTGTACATTTGCATGACATATCCATATTTGCATTATATGATTCGGGTGCGACGCATTCTTTTATTGCACCTGAATATGCTTCTAAATTATCATTGTCTGCCAAGTCTTTACCGTATATGCTTGAGGTTAATTCCCCGTTGGGAATTTCTTATTTGTGCAATCGAGTCTTCCGAGACTGTCCGTTGAGGATAGATGATCGCGATTATCCTGCTGATCTCATTGAGCTTCCAATGAGTCACTACGGGATAATATTGGGAATGGACTGGCTATATCGGCATCAAGCTTATATTGATTGTTTCGGGAAAAGGATTATTCTGGGAGCTGATAGCGAGATTTTGGGCAAAAGGTTTGACAAGATTCCTCGAGTTTCTTATGTTAAAGCCGCCCGAATGATTCGTAAGGGATCTCCGGCCTTTGTTGCTTATCTACTAAACCGTCCAAAAGAGCATGTTAAGCTTGAGGAGGTACCAGTAGTTGGAGAATTCCCTGATGTGTTTCCCGAGAGTTTGAATTCTTTGCCTCCGGAACGAGAGATAGAGTTTGTGATCGATCTAGCTCCGGGTGCCGAACCGTATTCGAAGACTCCTTACCGTATGGCTCCGGCAGAGTTGAAAGAGTTAAAGATTCAGTTGGATGGACTGTTGGAGAGTGGGTACATTCGACCGAGTACTTCACCGTGGGGTGCGCCTGTTCTTTTCGTGAAAAAAAAGGATGGGACGTTGAGGATGTGTATAGATTATCGCGAGCTGAATCGGATGACGATAAAGAACAAATATCTTCTACCTCACATCGAAGAGTTGTTTGATATTTTGCAAGGGTCGAAAGTATACTCCAAGCTAGATCTCCGACAGGGGTATTACCAGTTGCGAATCCGAGAATCAGACATTCCGAAGACTGGGTTTAATACTCGATATGGGCATTTTGAGTTCGTAGTTATGCCTTTCGGGTTGACGAATGCCCCAGCTGCTTTCATGGATCTGATGCATCGTACTTTTCGGCCATATCTCGATAAGTTTGTGGTGATCTTCATCGACGATATCCTGGTTTTCTCAAAGACTAAGGAAGAACATGCCGAGCATCTTCGCATTGTATTAAGAACTCTCCGAGAGCATCAGTTGTATGCCAAGTTCAGTAAATGCGAATTTTGGCTTGATAAAGTTACCTTCCTTGGTCATGTGATATCAGGAGATGGAATCGAAGTGGATCCCTCGAAGATTGAGGCCGTGATGAAATGGGAGCAGCCGAAGACACCAACTGAAGTTAGAAGTTTTCTAGGGTTAGCTGGCTATTACAGGCGTTTCGTTCAAGATTTCTCCAAGATAGCCGCACCGCTGACCAACTTAACTCGCAAGGACGTACCTTTTAAGTGGGACGATAAATACGAGGCAAGTTTCCAAGAGTTACGGAAACGGTTGACTACTGCTCCGGTACTTGCACTACCTGAAGGTTCCGAAGGGTTTATGGTTTATACCGATGCCTCGAAAGAAGGATTAGGATGTGTTCTTATGCAAAACGGCAAAGTGATAGCTTATGCTTCGCGTAAGTTAAAAGATGCTGAGAAGAACTACCTTATCCATGATCTTGAGCTAGCTGCTATTATCTTTGCCTTGGGGAAGTGGCGACACTATTTATACGGCATGACATTCGACATTTTTACCGATCACCAGAGTTTGAAATATCTGCATACTCAGAAAGATCTTAATCGCAGACAACGTCGGTGGATGGAATTCCTTGAAGATTATGATTGCCGTATCCAATACCATCCAGGCAAAGCTAACGTAGTAGCCGATGCTTTAAGTAGACAAGCAAAGGTAGCTGTCTTGGAAGGAACCTCTACAGGAGTGATGTCAGAAGCAGGGAGATATCACTTAATCTCTCAACCGCGGATTACCAACCTCTCAGTGAGACCGGACTTGCTTCAGAGACTTAAAGACGAGCAAAGTGCTGATGAATGGATTCAAAGACAGATCGTGAGGATGCAAGGTGATCCGAACTCCTCATTTACTTTCGATGATATGGGTCTTCTTCGTTTTAAGAACCGAATTTGCGTGCCGAAGAATCTGAAGACCGAAATCATGGAAGAAGCACATAAATCTGCTTATGCCATCCATCCGGGAGGTAATAAGATGTACAGGGATCTCAAGACTCAATATTGGTGGCATGGAATGAAACGAGAAGTTGCTGATTTCGTGAGACGGTGTTTGACTTGTCAAAGAGTTAAAGCCGAACATCAGCAACCCGGTGGAACTCTACAGCCACTCTCTATTCCAGATTGGAAATGGGAAGATATTGCCATGGATTTTATGTCCGGATTACCAAGAGTTCGAGGTGGATATGATATAATCTGGGTAATTGTGGATCGTTTGACGAAATCCGCCCATTTCATTCCAATTCGAAAGACCACCAATGTTAAGAAACTGGCAGGACTGTACATCGAGCAGATTGTAAAGCTTCATGGAGTTCCGAAGAGTATGTGTCTGATCGAGATCCTAAGTTCACTTCTAGACTTTGGCAAGAAATTCACAGAAACTTGGGAACGAACTTGAAATTCAGCACGGCCGCTCACCCGCAAACTGATGGTCAATCTGAGAGAACCATCAAGATTCTAGGCGATATGCTACGAGCGTGTGCTCTCGACTTCTCCACGAGTTGGGACAAGCAACTGCCACTCATTGAATTCGCCTACAATAACAGTTACCAGGCGACAATAGGGATGCCCCCGTATGAAGCACTTTATGGACGTAAATGCCGATCCCCTTTGTACTGGGAATTGGAAGACTGGCGAAGAACTAAAGACGGAGTGGAACGAGCCCTACCTCCAAAGACGATCCAGGAAACACTTGATAAGATTGCGATCATTTGACAGAGAATGAAAGCTGCCCAGGATCGTCAGAAGAGTTATGCTGATAAGAGACGCCGGGATTTGGAATTTGAAGAGGGAGACAAAGTGTTTCTTAAGGCGACGTTGAGGAAAGGATTCGCTAGAGTGGGAAAAGGTGGGAAGCTCAGTCCGAGATATTTGGGACCCTATGAGGTTATTGAACGGATTGGGAAGACTGCTTACCGCCTGAACCTGCCCTCGACTCTAACTGGGATTCACAACGTCTTCCATGTTTCGCAATTGCGAAAATACTATCCCGACGAATCTCATATTCTCCGAGATGAAGAAGTCCTGGTAGAGCCTGACTTGACGATCGAGATGAAACCTGTTGAGATTCAGGATCGTAAGTTCAAGCAACTCCGCAACCGACAAATTCCCTTGATTCGTGTGTTGTGGAGAAACCGAACCACCGAGCAAGTAACTTGGGAAACGGAAGAGAAGATGCGAACTCATTATCCTGAGTTATTTGCCTAGTCGAATTAGAATCTGGGGACCAGATTCTCCGAAGGGGGGGATAGTGTAACGCCCCGTTATTTTTATAACGCTTCGGTAAGTTTACCGACTAATAGCTCTTGTGTGTATTATTTGCAAATTAAGTGACTATGTGAATTATATGAATTAATGTGTGATTCTATAAGTGAATAATATAATGATTTCATAAGAATTTTCATATTTGAAATTACTTCACACTATGTTTATATTTGAATTGTTGTATTTGCAATTTTATGAAAATTATGCCATTATGTTTAAATAACATGATATTGTATTTGATATATATGCATATACATATGAAAATATATACAAATATACATACATATAAATATCTATATAGTTGCATACCAATTTTGACTTTTCTAAATAACATCTATAATTATAATAAATATACTTATTTATTTAATTATCTCATTTCTCTCTCAAGCTTCTACACTATTCTCAAGCAACTCTCTTCTCCTTCATCTCACTCTCTCGGCCCTCTCATCATCTTCACCACCGCCACTTCTAACCACCATCAAAGCACCAAAAATCATCTCCTTTCATGCTACAAAAGAGTGCTTCATCATCCAAGGAACAAACCTCTACTTTCTATTTGTGCAAACAAGCCCTCAACATCTCTATCTCTTCAATTTTCTTTTACAAGGTAAGGTTGCAAATCTCTTTAATCTTGGAGTTTCAATGTTTTATATGTTGATGAAGTGAAGAAGCATGCTAGAATGAATGATTGATGAGCTTAGTTTGGTGATTGATTACATGTAGCATTACTTGTGATTTTTCCATTGAATTTGATCAATGTGCAATGTTGAGCTAATGGTCTTAGATGCTTGAATGGATTGGTAATTCATGTTAGTTCATGATATTAAGCAAATTGGTGAAGTTTTGTGGAGTTTGGGATTGAAAAATGAAAGTTTGGGCAAAATAGGTGGGGGCTGATGAATAGTGATTTTTGAGCATTTGGCTTCATTTTTCGATTCTTTTGGCATCAAAAATCCTTAAATATAGTAGCTAAGTGATGCCGGAAGTTTCGTATTAATCGGAGTTGTTTTGCTATGAAAAGTATTAAATGGAGGGTGGTTTGTGTAATATTCATAAACCTTTGAATTTTATTCCCCAAGCTTCCATATTACTTGAATGCTTAATTTAGCTTAATATCATGTGTATTTGATTGTGTTTAAATGTGTTTGAATGAGCTTAGTTGTGTTTAAATGCATTTATGCATAATATGCTATTTTGAGCATAAAATGCATTTCATAGCCGTGCGTCGTATTTGGTTGATTTATCGAGTCGTGTCTTACCTCGAGGCCTGTGTATTACAGGTGGGACCTCGCGGGACTGATCTCTGGTCGTTTGGCTATCCTTTTTGTTAAGCCTACAGGTGAGGATGTAAAATGTTTTTAACTGGAGCTTGAACAAATATTTGCGAAAACCCTATCCCTTTATATTTCAATTATATATTATCAATATTTGAAATAAAAAGGTTTTGATATAAAAATGATATATGTGTATCTTTTCTAAAATGGTTTTAAAATAGAGACAAGAGAACTATTTTGATTTTAAAAGTAACATTTGGTCTCGGGACTTGCGCGTTTGCCTCGAGATAACTCGGCAACGTGACGGGATACCCTAGGCGGTTACATACCTTGTCTCGAAAGACCCTTTTGGTCCGCTAACATATTTTGAAAAGCGAGATGACTTATACTTAACCCCATTGAGGACGCTCATGGGTATTTCTGTTTGGGCCCTGGATTATGTGACAGGCGGATACCCGGAGACGTGCGTCTAGGGTTGAAGCTGGGTTCATAATTCCACCGATTATAAGCAGGTATTCATGAACCTGACAAATAATCAAAGGGTATTGTTCATGGCTGGTCGGAGGTAGTCTAGCCTGAATAATACTTACACCGGCGCCATTAGTCGGTTATGGTGAAATCTTGGGTAGCTCCCTTGATAAGCCAAAGGGTATTGAGGAGAAATTTCGTTATATTTGATATGTTTTGGGAGTTATAAGGAGATGGCCCGTTCTCGCCGGGAATAAAATGTTTCTAAAATGTTTTACTTTAATATTTAATTCACAAAGCTTTGATGAATTATAAAGAGAAAGTATCGGCACTAGATTCGTTTCTCTATTAACCAAAGCGTGAATTAAATATGTTTTATGTTTTAATTATTATATATATATTTTCCCCTCCTCACTGAGTTCGTTTGACTCACATCCCCTTTTTGGTTCATGCTTCAGGTTAGCGGTCAGGTACTGGCAGCAGCGTTGTAGGCTTGTACAGTCCTTGAAGTCGGTCTTATGCATTTACTTTTGTGGATCGAACTCATGATGTTGGATTACATGAAAACTTGACATGTTATGCTGATGTAGAATACTTAATGAATTGATGTTATAACTTGTGATAGATAATGGACTTATAAATGTTTATTTTGGCCACGGATGGCAGTGTGAATATAAATATGATCTTTTGCTCATTGCTTCCGCTTGTTGTTGCTGTTGTTGTTGTTGTTGGTGTTGGTGCTGTTGTTGGGAGTCGATGTTGCCAGGTTGTGGGAATCCCGTTGTCCGGGGCGGGTTTTCGATTGGTGGTATTTAACTATCGCTCGAGAGCTCATTTCGGTCCGGGGGTTGTGGCGTGGGGGACGTCACATTTGAGGAATACTCTCTCACCAACCTCAAATTCCAAAGGTCGGCGACGGGTGTTGGCATAGCTCTTCTGTCGATCCTGAGCTGCTTTCATTCTCTACCGAATGATCTGAATACGGTCAATGGCCTTTTGGAGAAATTTTGGAGGAGTTCCTCGTACATTGTCATCTTTCGTCCAACGCCAATGCTCGAGATCCCAAAACAACGGGGATCTACACTTTCTGCCATATAACGCTTCGAACGGTGCCATTTTGATCGTAGACTAATAACTATTGTTGTAGGCAAACTCGATCAATGGCAACTGGTCGTGCCAAGTGTTGCGAAAATCCAAGGCACAAGCTCGAAGCATATCACAGAGATACATGATCATTCTCTCTGACTGACCATCTGTCTGCGGATGTGCGGCTTTAGTGAAAGTCAGCTTCGTTCCCATTCGATCTTGAAGTTGCTTCCATAAACGGGAAGTAAAACGAGCGTCTCTGTCAGATACTATCGTAGTTGGAATCCCATGTAGCTTGACAATCTCTCGGTGATAAATCTCTGCCAACTTATCCACTTTGTATGACATGTTGATCGGTAGGAAATGAGCACTCTTGGATAGTCGGTCGATAATCACCCAAATGCTATCGTAGCCACCTCTAACTTTAGGCAAACCAGACACGAAGTCCATGGCAATACCCTCCCAATTCCACGTAGGAATTGGTAGTGGCTCAAGAAAACCTCCCGGTCTTTGATGTTCAAGTTTGACTTGTTGACAAGTCGAGCATCTCTTGATGTAATCAGCTACGTCTCTCTTCATTCCTCTCCACCAGAATAATTCTTTCAAATCCCGATACATCTTACTTCCACCTGGATGAACTGTGTAAGGTGTGTTGTCAGCCTCATTGAGAATCTCTTTCCTCAAACTCTCCGGAACACAAACTCGGGTCTTGTAACGAAGAATTCCTGTGTCGTCCACACCAAACATAGTCTCTGAATCAACTGCGATGTGAACTATCTATCTTTGAGTCCACTCATCAGTAGCCTGAACATCTCGAATCTTGCGACCCAACTCTGACTGGATCGATATGCTGTGAACATGGGCCTGAGAACTGATGTGAACTCCCTCTAACTTAGCCTCTAGCTGGGCAATGCTCGCCTTCCGGCTCAGTGCATCGGCTACAACATTCACCTTTTCGGGATGGTACTGAATCTTGCAATCATAATCCTCAAATAACTCCATCCAACGGCGCTGTCGTTTGTTCAATTCCTTCAGAACCCTCGGGTAGGGTCAATACTGGGGCTGTGGTCAATCTCTTCTTGAGCTCCTGAAAACTGGTTTCACATTTCGCTGACCACTCGAACTTAGCTTCTTTCTTCGTCAACGCTGTTAACGGGCCTGCAAGCTTAGAGAAATCCTTGACGAAATGTCTGTAGTATCCTGCTAATCCCAAGAAACTACGGATCTCTGTAGGAGTCTTAGGTCTCTCCTAGTCCAGCACTGTCTCAATCTTGCAAGGATCTACCTCGATTCCCGTTCCGGATATGACATGACCTAGGAAGGTCACTCGGTCAATCCAGAATTCGCATTTGCTGAACTTAGCGAACAACTGGTGCTCTCTCAAAGCTTGGATCACAATCTGGAGGTGTTCAGCGTGTTCTTCTTCGGACTTCGAAAACACCAAGATGTCGTCAATGAAAATAACGACGAACTTGTCGAGGTACGGACGGAAAATCCTGTGCATCATGTCCATAAAAGCTGCTGGGGCGTTCGTGAGTCCAACCGGCATGACCACAAACTCGAAATGTCCGTATCGGTTATTGAAAGCTGTCTTCGGGATATCCTCTGATCGGATACGGAGCTGGTAATATCCTTGTCTGAGGTCGAGCTTGGAATAAACCCTCGATCCTTGTAGCAAGTCGAACAAATTCCTCGATATGTGGTAAGGGATACTTGTTCTTCACTATCATCCTGTTCAACTCTCGGTAATCGATACACATGCGAAGTGTGCCATCCTTCTTCTTCACAAACAAGACTGGAGCACCCCAAGGCGAGGCACTCGATCGGATGTATCCAATGGAAAGAAGTTCATCGAGTTGGTTCTTCAATTCTTTCAACTCGGCAGGAGCCATTCGGTACGGCAACTTCGAATAGGACTCGGCTCTCGGAACTAGGTCAATCACGAACTCTATATCCCGATCCGGTGGCAAGAATTCCAGATTCTCGGGGAACACGTCAGTGAATTCATTGACCATGGGCGTTTCTTCGATCTTCGTCTGGTCTTTCGGGCGGTTGAGAAGGTAAGCTATAAAGCACGTGGCTTCTTCTTTCTGAACGAGCTTCTTGGCTTCCATCATTGAGATATACGGACCTTCTCCTGATCGGAAACCCTTAACTTCATTAGAACCCAGAATAACTGTCTTCTCGAAACAATCAACCTTCGCCCGATGCTCGTACAACCAATCCTATAGCACCCCAAATTTGAGAAGCTTGATTTCCGTCCCACATCGGAAGATCAGTTGATATTGAAAGGGTTTATAAGTTAGAACCCATGTACAACCAATATGGATTAATCCCTTTTGGCAAGTGCTTTCCAAGCCAAACTTTAGGGTTGTGCACAGTGGATTCGAAGCTTATACCCGCGCGTCCAACGGGCCCGCGAGGGGGTTCTCCTCTCCGAGCCTGGGGGTCGTGACAAATGGTATCAGAGCCAACCGTCAGTCGTGGGAATGCATGTTCCACGCACGTTAGTGTCACCTCTAAAAGGGGCTCCGCGTGTGTGGGGAGCCACGCTCCACATTCTCCACTGGCGGGGAGCAATGGGCCTATATCGCGGCGTAATGAGGACATTACGCTTTGAAGGAGGGGCGAATTTTAGCACCCCAAATTTGAGAAGCTTGATTTCCGTCCCACATCGGAAGGTCAGTTGATATTGAAAGGGTTTATAAGTTAGAACCCATGTACAACCAATATGGATTAATCCCTTTTGGCAAGTGCTTTCCAAGCCAAACTTTAGGGTTGTGCACATTGGATTCGAAGCTTATACCCGCACATCCAACGGGCCCGCGAGGGGGTTCTCCTCTCCGAGCCCGGGGGTCGTGACAAATTGTCATAGCCCAAGGTCAGCGCGGCAAGCATATATTGTCCTCTTTGGAAAGCCACCAGGCTCGATGGCCCAGTGCGCCCCCTCAAGGCTTTAAAACGCGTATGCCAGGTAAGGTTTCAACCCACTTATAAAGGGGCTTCGTTCTCCTTACCAAACCGATGTGGGATATTACAATCCACCCCCCTTGGGGGCCCAGCATCCTCGCTGGCACAACGGCCTTATCGGCACTGGCTCTGATACCATTTGTCATAGCCCAAGGTCAGCCCGGCAAGCATATATTGTCCTCTTTGGAAAGCCACCAGGCTCGATGGCCCAGTGCGCCCCCTCAAGGCTTTAAAACGCGTATGCCAGGTAAGGTTTCAACCCACTTATAAAGGGGCTTTGTTCTCGTTAACAAACCGATGTGGGATATTACAAATCCATTCCGAGAATAACCCCAAACTTCTTCATCGGCAACTCGATCAAATCTGCCAGGTATTCAATACCCTCGATGATAATCGGACAACGCTTAAAAGCACGGTTCACAACTACCTTCGAACCCAACGGCGAACTAACCACTAGCACATAATCAAGCAACGAAACAGGCGCATGCACAGATAAGGAAACAACAGGCGCAATAAATGAGTGTGAAGCACCCGAGTCGTACAATGCATGTATGAGGATGCCATTTATATATATAGTACCTTCCACCACATCGGTCGGATCTGCCACGGCGTCCTCAGCATCGCCTTCCAAGGCGTAGACACGGGCATAGGCCTGAGGTTGAGCTGCTCCCTGCTGTACCGGTCTCCTCTTCGGGCATACGTCCACTCGGTGATCGGCGCTACCACATCCGTAGCAAAGTCCATTCTTCTTCAAGCACTTAGCCTCTAAGTGCAAACCCTGACAGAATCCACATACGGGTCGTGGATGTCCCTGAGGTCGGGGAGGAGCAGGCTGAACGGGCGGTCTTGAATGGCTTCTTCCCAGAAGAGGACCCAGAATGAGTAAATGGCCTCTTCGAACCAGAAGCAAAACTCTTGGTGGCTGCGGGGGCAGGTGCAGAAGTCGGTCTCATCTGTCAGAGATCGGACTCTATAGATAGGGCCGTCTCAACTGCATCGGTATAGTACTGGAGTCAGTTCCCGAGCATGTGCATACGGATCTCATTCGACAACCCCTCAATGAACTGGCGAGTCTTCCTCTGCTCGTCGTCAACCATATACGAGCAATGAATAATAAGTCTAGAGAAATGAGCCTCATACTGATCGACGGATGAAGTACCCTGCTTGAGAGCCAGAAACTCTCGCTCACGCCGCTGACGGACAACCAACGGAATATACTTGGCCCGGAACTCGACCAAGAACTGATCCCAAGTCGGGACTACATGCTCACACTGCCATCTCTGCTCGATCCGTGTCCACCAATCTTGTGCAGC
The DNA here is from genome assembly GCA_958496215.1 of Verbena officinalis. Taxonomy (NCBI): domain Eukaryota; kingdom Viridiplantae; phylum Streptophyta; class Magnoliopsida; order Lamiales; family Verbenaceae; genus Verbena; species Verbena officinalis. The sequence continues at coordinate 33,534,088 of OY292386.1, read as the reverse complement.
TCCAATCATCTGATAAACTGCCAACTCGACCCTCTTAGGGTCCGGACACTCCATGACTCTAAACCTCTTCTCCATAGCCGAAATCCAAGCTTCAGCGATAACATCATCCGGTGCACCCTAAAACTGCGGGGGATTAAGCTTAAGGAATCGGTCCATATCCTTCTCGGGAGCAGGATTTTGATGTACTTGGTGAGTATGGACCATAAACTGCCCTAAAGTCTCCATGAATTGGGCTGGGGTCTGTACACCAGTAGGCGGACCAGGCGGTTCATGGCGAGGAGGCATTCTGTAAAAATCAATACCAATATGCATGATGATAAGTGATCATGGAAAGCTGTAACACGTAGAGAAGTTAAATTCACATAATCACGTTGTCACAATCACATAATCCTAAGCCGTACGACCTAGACAGACACGACAAAACACGACGCTTCAGAGCCTAGGCCATTGGACCTATAGAAGCTCTGATACCAACTGTAGCGGGCGACCCAAACGGGTAACGCACGCCCCGCACCGAGTCTCGACCCGGAATTAAAATAGAATTCTGCTCCAAATCAAAACCCGGTGAATGGCACACATTTACTCAATCACTAGACGGGGATTTCAAAACGAAATAAATGACAAAGGTATGGAAGCGAAAACAAAATAAAACAATAAATCATTGCACAAATATTAAAGCCCACCGAGGCCAACGGAATTCTAATTACCATAAATAAATACACGGGTTCAATACAATATCGCGACAATTACGGATAACGGGTTCAGTATAATAATCCCGAATATAATTACATAATAGTGTAAATATCCTAAAACATAAGTCATAAATAAAAGCCCAACAGGAATAGAGTTTACATATGCAAAAATATAGATGCAACTCAAAAGACGCGACGACAACGACGACGACGTACAATCCCGCCTAGTATCCTGAAACCAACACCAGGGTGAAACAGAGGGGGTTAGTCGAACGACTAAGTAAGGAGGGAATAATAATGTATATTATAAAACGGAAGTAAATCACCATTTTCAAACTTAAAAGAAATCAACATAAAAGAAAGGTTTTCATAAACGGTTGGTGATTTAGCATAAAACATAAACATTTCATATGACTCGGCGAGACGAGCCCTTAACTCCAATTTCCAAACATAAAAACGAGAAACCACCATTATTCCTCCAATGTAGACGGACCGCTAAATCTGAACTACTCATAACATACAGTATAATCTCAGGTACTCAAAGGGCTGCCACTCCGGCCTCACCCAGAGCTCCCAAAGGTAGAGGGAACAAGAGGAGTTACGCCGTAGACCCGACGTCTACCGGTTTCGTCCTGTCATCCTTACTCCGGGCCCAACCATACATACATACAGTTCATAACTCGCTTTTCAAATCATTTTTGGGTTGGTCGAAAGACCATTCGAGACATGTCATATGCGAGGCCGAAGGCCAAAGTTCGCCTTAGGAAAATAAAGAGGTTTTACATGTCTCTTTCATAAATAATTCAAAACAATATACGTAGTAATTTTTCATATCAAAACATTTTCTATAAATCGAATAAACATAATAGGCATAAATATTTACTAAATATATATATAGACGGTATGAAAACAAAACGTAAATCAAAGCTTATATGGGAGGGGCTTAATTATATATATACATATAAGTATCGGAGTCAGAAATGGAAAGCCTCACCTATTGGCTAATCAAAAGAATAAAAGCAAGACCGGTGCTACTCCACGGGAGTATCGTCTGCAAAAATACAAAGACACAACCACATAAGACTAATGACGACGCACGGCTTCAACGAAAGCATTAAAACACATAGAAGCACGTTAAACAGTCATTCATATCACTTAGGTTCACATTCTAACAAATATATAAATTCAATAAGCAAATCAAGCTAGAATGCGATAAAAGTTCACAAAAAAAGGCAACAAGGAAGTATGCATTCAACTTTCGGAAGAAACGGACAACATTTGAAAAATAGCCAAAAATGCCTAAACGAAAAACACGAAGAACGGGGCCGAACGAAGTCGGAAAAATCCAAACTTCCTAAAATATATATTTCATGATTTATAGGAACTATAGGTGAAATCGGATCTCAAATCGGAGGTCAAACAAAGAAAGTCAACTTTTTTAATTGCTCTTTGACTCCCATTACCGAGAGCAATATTTTGAAAATGGAGAAATTTAAGGCATACACACGGGCTTGGGGAAGGACGCGCGCACGAGCTTGAGCGTGTTCTCAAGCCGGTGCAAGCACTTGCACTGGCCTGCGCACGGGCGTTCGCAAGACCGTGCAAAGGCTAAACCGGACGCACGGTCTTCGCGCATGGTCTCAAGACCGTGCCCAAGGCCGTGCGGAATCTCAGAACAGCAGAAAATCGCAGAAACGAAGAAAACTTGCGGGAATGAACCAAAAATCAACATTTAACCCACCAATCATGCAAATCTCAAGTTAATACTCACATATATTGATCTACAACATCTAATTTACCTATAGAACCAAGAATCACGTAAATCCGTCCATAAAATCATTCAAAATCAACATTTAACCTAAATGTGCAACTATTCACAAAAACTAGAAAAATGAAGCATAGGAGGCATTAATCGCGAAAGGTGTGAGAAGCTTACTCAAAGAAGAGATCGTGAGGAGTTCGTAGGTTTTTACGGCTCGGAATTCGGTCAGGAAACGAAGTCGGGACGATCAATCGAAGCTTTTTCTTCTTTTTCTCCTTTTCCTTTCTTTTTCTTCATCTCTTCTCTTGCTTTGTGCGTGGATGAGGGAGAGAGAGAAGGTGAGACTATGTCAAAAAGTTGACTTGGTTTGAGAAACGAAGGGGCATTTTCGTAATTTTATAAAATAGCTCAAAAACATAAGTTGCCCAAATAAATCATAGTTACAGTCAAAGTTCATGAAATTAAACGCACATTGACATGTCGTGATTTAAATATCAAAATTCACTCATTTATGAAATTGTTATAAAATCACATAATAATTATCAAATAAATAATTAAATCGCACAAATAAACAATTCGGACTTACCGAATAATAACTCGGATTTTCGGGGCGCTATAGCTTCTTCTGGTGTCTTAGGACTCATTTTCTTGGACAGCTTAAGTCCAGTGATCATGGGTGTGCAACCCCTCTTGCTAGATTCCACGCGAAATCTTGCCATGACCTTCTCTATGTACATTGCTTGAGAGATACCTATGATTCTCTTTGATCTATTTCTATAGACCTTTATTCTGAGAATATAGGATGCTTCTTGAATTGAGTGGACAACCATTGATTTGTAGATTTAAGAACATTTACATGATTCCCAATGAGTAATATGTCATCTACGTACAATATTATGAATTGTACTTTATGCTCCTCTATCTTCTTATAGATGCAAGGATCAAACTCATTCTTGATAAAACTATAAGCTTTTATAGTTTCATTAAAACGAATGTTCCAGCTTCGGGATGCTTGCTTAAGTCCATAAATGGACCTTTGAAGCTTACAGACTTTCTGTTCGCTCCTACTGGAAATGAACCCCTTGGGTTGTTGCATGAAAATATCTCTGTCAATGTCGCCATTGAGAAAGGCAGTTTTCACATCCATTTGCCAAATCTCATAATCATGAAATGTAGCAATTGCAAGCAGAATTCGAATAGACTTATACATTGCTACTGGGGAAAAAGTTTCCTCAAAATCTAATCCAGGTCTTTGTGTATATCCCTTTGCAACAAGTCTTGCTTTGAAAGTCGCTACTTTCCCATCTACTCCAAGTTTTCGCTTGTATATCCATTTACTCCCCACAGCTTGCTCGCCGGGAGGTAAATCAGTCAAGGTCCATACCTTGTTTAAGTACATGGAGTCCATTTAGGATTTCATGGCTTTGTGCCATTCTCCCGAATCAATGTCATTTATAGCTTCCTCATAGGTCTTTAGATCATTATCACTCTGACCAGTTTCAATTATAAAACCATAATATCTTTCGGGTTCCTTCGGAATCCTACTTGATCTTGGAGAAGCTATGTCTACAATTTGATATGATGATGTCTGCGCTGGCTCAGAAGTTGGCGCAGGTTCTTCTTCTACTGGTGGGTTTTCTACTTTGTCTTGAATCTCATCAAGTTTTATGACTGAACCTTTTCTATCAGTTAGAAACTGAGTTTCTAGAAAGGTTGCATTTCTTGAAACAAACACCTTTTGCTCAGTTTGATCATAGAAGTAGTATCCATTTGTTTCTTTTGGATAACCCAAGAATTTACATAAAGTGGATCTTGAATCCAATTTATCTCCCATTACTTTCTTCACATAAGAGGGAGCACCCCAAATTCTTAGATAAGAATAACTAGGTGGTTTCTTAAACCATAGTTCATAAGGAGTGGTAGGCACTGATTTTGATGGTACTATATTTATAATCTTTGTAGCTATTTCTAGAGCATAGCCCCAAAAAGAAACAGGAAAATCAGTAAAACTATCATGGAACGAACTATATCTATTAGGGTTCTGTTCCTATGCTCTGAAACCCCGTTCAGTCGTGGAGTGTATGGTGGAGTCCACTGTGAGACAATTCCATTGTCTTTCAAGTAATTCAAGAATTCTTCGCTGAGGTATTCACCTCCTCGACAAAACGTAATATCTTGATCTTTCTATCAAGTTGGTTTTCTACTTCTTTCTTGAATTCTATGAACTTTTCATAGGCCTCGGATTTGTGTTTCATTAAATAAACATACCCATAACGACTAAAGTCGTTAGTGAATGTTATAAAATAAATACACCCATTTCGAGTACTGCTACTCAAAGGTCCACAAACATCTGTGTGGATTAGATCTAAAAGATCTTGGCTTCTCTCAGAATTGTTCTTGAAGGGAATCTTTGTCATCTTTCCTTTCAAACAGGATTCACAAGTTTTAAGTTCTTCAAGATCTTCCTTTTGGAAAGATCCTAAGGTACTTAGCTTCTGAATCCTTTTCTTGGATATATGTCCAAGTCGAGAGTGCCAAAGTTGGGCTGAGTCTTGATTGATTGATTTTCGTTTAGTACCTTATTGAATGTTAAGTAAGTTGTTTAGAGATTGAGTAATGTATAAACCATTTTGTAGGAATCCTAATGATATAGAAACATCATTGTGAATTAAATAACAATTATTATTCATAAACTTGAAGGCAAAGCCTTCTGAATCTAATATAGACATGGAAATGATATTCCTGAAAATCTCAGGAACATATATAACATTATTCAAAATTAAAGTAAAATTCTCTAAAACTAATGATACACATCCTATTACTTTAGCTTGGACTCTGTCTCCATTGCCCAATCTTAGAATGTGATCTCTTCCATCAACTTTTCGAATGCTACTAATTTCCTGCAAATCATTGCAAATATGAGCACCACATCCAGAATCAATAACCCAATTATTATGATTCAATGAAAGATTAACTTCAACTAGAAACATACCTTTCTTGAGACTGGGTAAGTACTCCGGGGCAGTTTCTCTTCCAGTGTCCAGCTTTCTTGCAGTGGAAGCAGACATCCTCATTCTGGCTTTTCTTTGCCGGTTTGCTTTTCTTAGCAGCTCCTGGGAGTTTGAAAGACTTCTTCTTCTTTTCAAATTTGCCACCCTTAGCCTTCTTGGGTTTGGCAGATTTGTTTCTTGAGGAAGAGGAAACCATAAGGACAGACTTGTCCTTCTTCATAGTACGCTCGAAGTTTACGAGTATTCTCATCAGTTCTTCAACTGTTGTGTCTACACCAACCATGTTGTAGTTCACTATGAATTGTTTGTAAGAGGGAGGCAAGGTGGATAGCAGCAGATCAATAAATAGTACAATATCCATCATTACATTCAGAGTTGCGAGCTTGTTAATGAGCCCTAAAAACTTAATGCAATGTTCTTGAACATTTGATCCTTCAGTCAGCTTGATGGTGAACAGTTCATAGGCTGCAGCAAACCGGTCAATCCTGTTGACGGGCCTGTATAGCTCGTCCAGCTGAACATAGATGGACCTTGCAGTGAGCTTCTCAGCATGTTGTATTTGCAGGTCAGGCGACATGGTGACCAACATGAGACATTTGACCTGAAGGTCATCCTCGATCCATTTTCGAGCGGTCTCTTTCTCCTCTTCGCCCATATCATCAGGAATGTTTTCGGGCCGGCCTTTGTCAAGTACATAGGTCCTCTTCTCAGAATTCAAGACTATCTTGAGGTTTCTAAACCAGTCAGAGTAGTTGGAGCCTGTGAGTTTGTTAGACTTAAGGATAGCGTTAAGCGGATTTTTCGACATTGTAGGGAAGTTTGAAAGTTCTACAATGACAAAGAAAAAATGAGAATATTAATAGACTGATATAATAATAAAATATCAAAAATGAATAGGACTTCCATCATTGATGGCTCCCACTATTTTTTCGAAATTCATGGTTCCCAAAGCCATTGAATACGTGAAATCGATTTCTAATCAATTTCCAGTAGTGGATGTCAAGATCCTAAAATCATAACTTGGACCCACGACTCGTGATACATGCAAATTATGACTTTAGGTTAATACCCAGTACTTGTTTGTACAATACAATTCCCAACATATAAAATGAATTTTGGCATTACATATTTTCATATGAACCCGCGACTCATGAGACATCCATACTACTTAGGTATTGAATCCAACCCATCAAATCAATTAGATTTATTATTACATAATAAGGACCCTCGACTCGAGTGACATCCTTATTACATAATAATAAAAATGGTGTCAAAACTCTTCAAGAAAAATTTAATTCTAAGTCTTTGAATATGGACCCTCGACTCGAGTGACATCCATATCCATTAACATAGGATTAAATTCCCCTTTTGAGGGAATGGCTTGGAAAACCCAGGTGTTTGGCAAATGACTTCACTTTGATAGTATTTTCCATTGAGATTCAATATATACATATTTCAAAATATATGTATAAAGTTTGTTTTAGAAAACCAATAGGGAGTATTAGACTGGTGATTTCGAAAATCACTAGCTGACACAAGCAAACACAAGATCTCTTATTTAATACATATACATGCAGTGACTTATATACGTCTTATGATAGGGTTAAATCAAACAATTTAATAAAACCATTCATTATAGCATTCACAATTTAAATGGATGATCATAGCGCCTGCATTGCATTTTATGGGAGCCAACCATAAAATACAATTTTATTATAAGCAATAAATAAATGCAGGAATTTAAAGAGCAAATAAGCGAGCACATAATAGATCCTATCTATTACAATTGATTTCCCTTTTAACATTAGGGTCTTCATGAGCCTGTCTTCTTGAACCTCTCCATGGAACTTCCTTGTACTCCAGAGGCTTCCTTCTTATCTTTATTTTCTTCTTCTCCTATCTAATAGGGTATTCCTCACAAAACACTCACTATTCTAGGGGATTTACATTTGGGGGGAAAATTCAGAAAATAAATTACTTACAAGATTTAACGAGGCTCGCAGGCACTCACTTACAAACCATAAAACCAACAATTTATAAATTGCACAGATAATAAAACATGCATGACACATAAGGCTCCAACTATGATCATCCCATGCACATAAACAATTTATATACATCACACAATTCAACACATTTAAAAGTTTTGAAAATAACTTAAGAATTAAATTCTTAAGATAATTTAATACTTTCATCAAATTTTCAATTTGATTAGTGAAAGTATTTTACTTGATTTAATGTTAAACATTAAACTAAATATTTTTTAAAAATAATATGAAAACTAATTTGATACTTAATTCGAAAATTAAAATTTTCAAATTAATTATCCAATTAATATTCAATAGAGCAAACAATTAAATAAATATATCAAGATAATCGTTTATGGGGATAAACTTATAATTTTTAAAAATATCAAATTTAACATTTAAATAATTTTTAAAATTAGAAATTATTACTAAAATCTGTATTTTAAATAATTTCCAAATTTTTAAAACAATTTAAAACTTATTTTAAATTATTAAAATAAAATAAAAATTTATTTTTTTTTCAAAAAAAAATTCCCACGGGCCAGGTTGACCCGTGGGCCGACCCGTTTCAGAAAACGGGTCGGAGTCTTCTTCTCCATCAGACGGCTAGGGTTTACACAGAAACCCTAGCGTCGCTGACCTTGGTCCTTGGTCAGTGGCTGCCCTCAACTCGTAAGGGCTTTTGGTCACCAGCGGATGGGGAGGCGGATGGTGGTGATAAAACGCGCCACCATGGGGCGACGACTAAAAACTCGTCGCCTCATCTTTTTCGTTCGAAAATCGCAACGGGCGGCTAAAGGGCTGCTGCTGCTGCTTTGCGGAGGTGGGGAACGACTTCGTCGTCCCACCCCGTGTCTTTTCCTGTGAAGAGGAGGTCACTGCGTTGCCCAGAACGACCGAACGGACCTCTGCAAATTCTAGAGAGCTTGGCGCACGGCGGTGGCGATGGCGGAGATGGCGCGACGATTCACGGAGGAGCTTCGCTCCTCATGCTCCGATCCGGTGGGGAGCACGCGCCTCCTCTGCGCGACAACTCCCACCGAGATCGGAAGATCTCCGGCAACTCCGATGCGATTTCCGGAGGCGGCACAGCGGCGGCGACGCCACTGTGTCAGCCATCTAGAAATTTGTCCAGAAATTATTTATTTTTTTTATATATATTTTTTTTTAAAAATTCTGAAAATTTAAAACACGATTTTTCGAAGAACAATTGGAAAATTTTTAGCAAAAACCAATTTAACAGTTTACCCCAAAAACAACGAAAATCAAGATACAAATATTTAATATAAATCAGACAATATCAACCAGATTGAAAAACATCTGATTAAACGGTAGCTATGATACCACTGTTGGAATCGCATACCCAGTGCATGCGGACTTTAAAATTCTCCGTACCAGGATTAAAAACGAATCCCCAGGAAGTTTATGAATCCGTTTAACGATGTTTTCACAAAACTAAAGTGATCAGATTAATCACCTTTCAGCACGCCTGTTGTAGTAGGGATATGAAGTTCTCAGGAACTTAGATCCACAATTCGTTTGCTAAATGAAGACTCCTTTCTTGAAGGCCTCTGAGGTTGAATCCACGAACCAGCTTTTCCACACCACTATCAGATTTGACTAGTAAACAAATCTGACAGTTAAGAACTAAAACTTTTAAGAGTAAAAGAATGTTCTTGAATTTCTTACTAACTGAGAAATACAAGAACTAGAGAAAGAGAGAGAGAGATAGAACTTCGTCCTGCCTTGAGAATCAGAGATCTGAGTTGTGTGTATTGAATGAACTGAGCACTGTCCTATTAATAAGGACATGGGAGGTGGCCGAAAATTCTATACCCTAGGTACTGAAATTTTCGCCCCTCTTAGTATATAGGCTAAGCTTATTCAGGTTTGGCCCAATACATTAATTACTGGATCAGGCTTTATTAATTAATTCCTTTCAGGCTTTAATTAATATAGCACAACTCAAAACTCTATTGGGCTTTGATATGTATTTAGTTATTGCAGACTTAAGTAAACTTAAGCCCAGCTTCTTTAAATACCCAGTCGATAATATACTTAGAATAAAATCAATTTATTCATTAAGTTAAACCAATTAACTTATTTCATTCTTAATTAATTAATTAATTAATATCTTAATATTAATTATTCCTCTCTTACTCTTAATTAAATTAAACAACCTTTAATTCAATATTAATGTCTCTACATTAATCATTAGTTCTATGGTTTGGAAAAACCAACTCATTGTATGATCCCTCAGGTTCACCAAAATGAATAATAACTAGCATGAAGTTATTTGACTCATCAAATTAATTTTATTACTATAATGATGCTAAGCCAGACATCAGATAAGTACTAGCTCCATCTTCAGCCTATCTAGCCATTGGTGAAAGCACGTTTATTAAATGAACCTTTAATGGTCAACAACTTTCTGTGAGATACAATCTCTCTATCTAATAATTCCCAATAAGTTTTAAAGTTTGGGATTAAGAAATCTTATATGACCTTTATCATATGTGTCTGTCTAGAAGTAAATGTCAGGTGATTCTAAACTTAAGGAGAACTTATCCTTAGTCTGAATCTTTACTACTTCGTCTGAAGATTCCTTTAACATTTATTCTATCCAGATTTCATAGGAATTCACTCACTATAATCTTAGAGTAGATGGATCCTTTCTTGGCATCCATTTACCTCCATATTTATTCAATAATCACTGACATGAGTTTATGATCTTTTGTGAATTGTTATCATAAAGAAAAGACCATATCAAATGATTATCTCCTAAATATGAGATGCAACATATCCTCAAGTCTAGGGATTAGTTAGTCACGTCGTCAACCTAGACTGTTCTCAATTACTTAAAGGTTATAGCCTCCCCCATTTGAGTGTCTTGGTTGGGATCGTCAGTGAAACTGTTGAATACTTAACAGCCACCCAACGTGAGTACAAGTGTTCTGACTAAAACTCATTTACTTGAAACACAGTACAGCTTTGTAGTCACACTGCAAGTCTTTATATTGAGTTCATTTGAGGGATGCTCCCATTTGTCCCTTTTATGAACTCATTTAACTTGGAGTTTATACTTTTGAATTACACCCTGATCACATGTTTCATTTGACTAACCTAAGTCAATGTGATATAGTTAAAGTAATTCAGGAGCTTCTTTAGTTTCATTAATATGCGTAATAACTTAAAGAAACTAAATGCTATAAATGAAATAAAGAAGATTTGCCTCAAGATATAAAATATTTCTTTTTTGTTATTAAATTAAAGATTGTCTATTACATAGAGATAACCAAATTACAATTGGCCATGAATAGTGCCTTTTTTGTTTAGGGCTTTTTCCCCATTTTTTGAATGTTGTCCGAATGATCCGAAATTCGCATGAGTGCTTTCTTACATTATATTATGCATGAATATGAAATTAGATTTGCAATTGAACATGTTTAGCATCTTTAATTTCATACATTTCGTTTAATTTATCTAATTGCATTTTACATGTGTTTCTTACTTGCTAAGTGATTTTAATTGGTCTTCCATGTGTTGTAACGTCTTATGAGTCGTGCGTCGTGTCTTATCTTAATTGGTATTGCTGTCTATCAGTTTCACGTTATTCTCTCGAGGATTCGCTTGAGTCGTCGTGTCATTTCTCTTCGTGCTTTCCAGGTGAGGGTTTAAAAAAATTTGCACTGGCGTAAGAATCCTTTTATTCATTGCGAAATAACTGCCCCGTACGTGCTCATATTGATTTGTTTTCTCATCTCTCGTATAGCTTATTAGATATTTAATTATATCTTTATGATTTTGAATAAACCATTTGATATCAACTTATATCTATAAGTAACTCTAAACCGTTTTGTTTTCAAAGGCAAGTAAAACTCTTCCATTTCAACGTGACACTTTGGCTTTGGTTGGGTCTATAAGAGAAGTCGTTAGGGGAGTCCGTCATCACATCCCGATACGTAAGGATCTTATGGTCACCCCCTCTGTCGTCACACACTTGCCTAAATGCCCGTTTGGCTACCAACTAATAACTGCTTATTGATTGAAATGAGAGTAAAATCGTGGACCTTTATTGGGGCCCAGGTGGGTATACAGAGGTTTCACCTAGGGACGAGCATCCAGGGTGTTTCCCGAGGTACTACTCCCAAAAACTAAGTGTCGGTTGTGGCCTGTCAGGAGTTGGCAACCATGGTTGGTGCGATGGTGGGTGATGCATTCGTTGCACACTTTCCTGAAATTTTGGGTCGTCAGTTCTTTGTAGCCCCTTGAATTCGACAATCAGTGATGGAGTATTTTCATGTCATGTAGGAGTTATAAGGACGAACAAGCCCATTCTCGCTGGGATCTTGATTGCTCTTATTATTGCTTTATTGTTGTTACTGCTTATTGTTTATTAATATACTACAAGTCGAAGCACATTCCGGGTTTCTTCATTTTGCATATGTAATTTCCTTATGTATAAAACCCGGAAGCGTGACTCGAACTTGCCCAAATTATACCTTTACTGAGTATCCTTTATGCTCACCCCTCCTACTTTTGATTCTTACTTCAGGTCGACAGGTGGCGGTGTCACCTCTCATGTTGGTTGGCAACAGCGTATTGTGTGTCTTGAGTTTCGTGTCCTGGTCATCTGTTGGTAGTGTCCAACAACTGTTTGTAGTTACCTTATTGAATTATGTTTCTCCATTACTGAATTCCCATGTAGAATAATTATGATTATGTTATCTATGATTGTTGTTGCCCCGTGTTGCTTGAATTATGGAACTGCTATTCCTTTTGCCCCGTATGGCTCGAGTTATTGAGATATTATTGTTTTGCTTCCGCACTATGTTATTATTGTTATTGTTATTGTTGTTGGGCCAAGGACGTTGTTGCCAGTATAGATCGAGTGATTGCCATTCGCCGGGATGAAATTTTGAATGGGGTACGTTTACCTTGTTTGAGAGATCGTCTTGGTGCGGATGTGGTATCATTTATCCTCCTACGGAGAGGGGCGCTACAATCAGTGGTATCAGAGCCTAGGTTTCCGAAAGCTCTAGTATCTCGTCTTGTCTTGTCTTTAGTGTCTGTTGAGTTGTGTCAGTCCATGTTGAATTCATGTTTTGACGAGTGTTCATCTATTCTTGGTGCCTAAAATTGTGAATGATTACGGATGGCTTAATTAACCGACTGTGCAATCCTTTATGAATTTTCGTACTAAGGAAGGTGTAACGCAAGTCGATCGTGGAATTATATGTTGTGTCTTATTTGGTTTAGTCTGTCTTAGTGGTGTGTCATTAGGGTTTAATTATCTGTTGAGCATGCCTTATGTGATTATGTGAATTGCATGATATCAGGGCTTCTCTGGATTTTATTGGCATCACTTCTTACGAGACATGCACATATTTTGCCAATTAGTTGTGATCGCAGGTATGTCTCGCAAGAAATCCCTTTCGGACCCTCCAGTTCCACCACTTCAAACTACTCCAGGATCCTTGCCGTTGTATTTGACAGGAGACATAGAGATATCCCAGGGAGAAGAAAACGTGACTGAGTACGAAGCTAGGTTCACCCACCAGACTAACTACTCCTCTAACTTGGAGCTAGACCAGAGGGACCGAGCAGCAAGATTCATATCCGGATTGAGGCCCGAGATCCGCCAAATCCTGATAGGGCTCGGGTGCTGTGCCTATGTAGTAGCTGTCGCCAGAGCCTTGCGGGTCGAATCAGAGTTGATGTTGAGGGCAAGAGGAGCCAGACTAGTTTCACTGGAGAACCGACCATATGAGTCGGGAGGCCCATCAGTCGTTATTGAGACTTCTTATAGCGAAGGAACGACAGCTAGCAGACCCGAATCAAGTGGGAGTGCTACTCTCTGCACGCACTGTAGGAAACTGAATCACACAACCGATGTGTGTAGGAGAAGGTTTGGACAATGCCTATTCTGTGGTGCCCTCGGACACCAAGTCAAAAATTGCCCCGCCAAAGACGAATTCAACAAAAGGAACGATAGATGCGGGTCCTGAGGATTCAGGATCTGTACTGCAGGGAGGAAGGCCAGAAGGGAATTGTACATGGAGGGACAGTATTAGGATCGTATAATAAGGGAGGAACCTACCGGATCAAAGGGCTCGAGTCAAGACACCAAATAAAGGAAAAATGAAAGCTCGACCGGACTTCGTTTCTTGGAGCGAAGGTACGATGCATATTCATTCCATTCATATTTCCCGTATTTCCATTTATTAATTGCACGGTGTGATATAATTATTGAATGGTTGAACTCCGGATTTAATCCAGGGTATTTTGGTAATTTTTTGTGTTTTAATTCGAATCAGGGGTATCCGCATGCCCCTACGCACGGTCCAGCTCAATTCGGTGCGTCCAGCTCAAGACCGTGCAGACCGAGTGAGCGAGCGAGCCACAGAACCGCGAGAACCACTCTTCACTAGCCTACGCACGCCCATGCATCCGTCGTGCGTCCTGCACTGCTGCTATTTGAATTAATTTTTCACGCAAGAATCACAGACCCCTCATTCTCTCCTTTTCTCTCGACAGTAGCAGCAGAAAACCTTCAATTTTTCCACAAATTTTCTTTCAATCTTTGCAAGCCTATAAATTTTAATCCAGCCGTTGGATCTTCGTGCCGTACGGAAGGTACATTACCCTTATTATGCTTTTTCATTAGTTGGTATTTGTGGACGATCCGCCGAACTGATCCTTCACAAACCCCTACCCAAAACTCACACCCGCCAAGTGTTCGATATAATTCCCGAGTGAAGAATTCCTCTATTTTCACCCAAGCAAGCTTCAAGCAAGCTCCCGACATGGCTGAGGAAGGTTCCCGAAGAAGAAGGAGGCGAGATGACCCTCCATCTCCGCTCCCTCTTGGAGTTGAAATCTCCAATTCCACTTATGCTAGGAATTTCTGTCGGATGTATGCCCGCCCAATTTTCTCCACCAAATTCCTCGACGTGGACGCTTTGGGGCGATTGGGACTTGGTCCCGATTTAGCCCAATACATCGAGATTGTGGGTTGGACCACATTTTTGGGTGTCCGAAGAGACTCCTACCCTCGACTTATCTACGAGTTCATTAGCACCCTTCAAGTGTTACCACACCAAGCCGACCCCGAGTTACCCTTCAAGATAGAGTTTCAAGCATTCAACGAAGAGTACGAACTCACTCTCCGCCAATTGACAACACATTTCGGACTACCCATTGATGGGATGATGATCTGTGAGATTGGTTGGTCCGAAGCCGATGCGTGGAGAGTTGTTTCCACGTCTAAGAGGCCCTTTAAACAAGGAAAGTCGAAGGCCACTGCCCTCATCAACTAGGCCTTGAGGACTTTTCATCGATTCCATTCTTGCACGGTGTTTGCTCGAGGGGATAGCTATGGCTCCATAAACTTGGATGAGTTGTACGTCCTTGACCTCGCGGTTCGGAACAAGAGGGTCAACGGCATCATGTTCTTTCTGAGGTACGTCCAGTACGTGGCTACCCACCCAAAAGGTGAGATCAGGATCGGATCCTACATCACTGCGATCCTAGAGTGTGCCAGAGTCACCGGGATTGACCGATTGGTTCGTTCAGATGAAGCTTTGCAAGAAGACAAAGGGCCGTCATAGTAAGTATGTGCCTATGTCAGCAGAAGAGGTAGCCGCAGGAGACGACAAGGAGGATGACGAAGATGAAGATCCTCCTTAGGAGGACCGTCAGGAGATCGAGGAGCAGATGCTCGAGCAACTGTACGAAGCTGGGGGCTTGGATCCTCAGCAGGCCCCCTATGTACCTGATCCTCATCAGGCCCCGTACATACCCGATCCTCCCGGTACCGAGGGGACTACGTCCCAGCAGGAGTTTGCCGACTATCAAACACAGCATAAGGCTGGACCCTCTCAGTGGGATAGGCTGGGCAAGGACCAATGCAATCAGTATCAGCAATAGGAGTCAGATATCCAGAGTCAGTGGCAAGCTGACCATTGGACTATTTGGGGAGACCGCTTCACTTCTTTTAGCCAGCAGGCCACCGAGCGGCTTAACCAGCAGTCCACTGACCTTCGAGAGCTCAGACAGGAGGTGCGTCGTAACCATACCGAGCTCCAGGATCAGATTTCGGACCTTGAGAAGTCCATTTCCGAGCAGCTCGCCCGCTACATGAGCCGCCTTAGCATGCCGCCTGGTTCCGATGCACCCGACTCTTAGTCTTTATCGTTTATCTTTCTATTTCTTGTTATCTTTCGTTTTAACTGTAATTTGACTTTTATTAGGAACTTATTATGTAAAACTATGTGGCATTTGCTTATTAGAAATTAAATGCTAGTTGTTCGTTTTGAATTACTTGATTATGTGATATTTGCTCGATTATGTGTGGTGAATGTTTTAATTTTTGTATTATACTCCCTTTAACAAACCCCGTGATCCAGAGAAGAATTTGAGGACAGATTCTTTTGAAGGGGGAGTATTGTAACGACCCAAAATTTCGGAAGGTATTTTCGAAATAATTATTCGACACCTCGTTGAATTTTAAATGAAAGAGATTAGTTTCGTTAGCTAATTTATTCCCGAACCCTTATTATGTTGAATTTACCTTTTTACCCCCTCGAATTTCCTTTAATCCTACTCGAACCCCACACCCCCTCGTGCACCCTCTTGAACACACCTTGCACCCTCTTCCTTCACTTGCACTACCCTATGCACCATCTTGCACACATGTAGCGCCCCTTTCCGTATGAGGAGAAAGGACACCACATCCGCACCGAGACGAACTCCCAAACGAGGTAAAGGTACCCCATTCGAAAATCCATCCCGGCGAACGGCAATCACTCGATCAAACTCCGGCAATAGCATCACGACGCCCCAACAACAACAGCAATAATCAGAATAGTACGGAAGCGATTTCAAAAAATAACAATTTAATCATAAAAGTCATCCATCGCAACATAATTCATAAAACAATTCCAAAGTAAATATCCAATTAATGCCATCCACGGCTCAACTATCTATCCCACATCAGGGGCACGTAAGTACGGAAAATAAACCATAATATTAAATACAATAAGCTAAATCAATTCATAAAGTAAAGACTCGACTGTTGTTGGGACACTGACAAAACAAGAGACAAGAGCGAACCTAGACCTGCTGCTGCCGACTGACAAGATAGATGACACCGCCACCTGTCTACCTAAAGCAAGAACCGAAATAGAAGGGGTGAGTATAAAGGATACTCAGTAAGGGGGGTAATACAATATAGGTACTGATCGCAGTTCGTCGTTTATCGTTTAAAACCAAAAAGGGGTGAATGTTACTCGTTTTGATAAAGATACATACGATAATATAAGTTGTAAAACTATAACACAAAGCAACATTTGGGTTCGGCTTTATTTGAAAACACAAAAGGTTGACGAACCGGATCCTTTGAAAACATTTGCACATAAGGTCAAGCCGATCATTTTGAAATGATATTAGTTGAGTCACGACGCCGTTACAAGTTCAAAAAGCATGGAATAAATAAGTTGGAAATGATAAGTAAAAAAAATGGCTCGTAATTCAACTAAATAGTTTGAACAATAAAGGAGGCTTAAGTTGGGCAAGTTCGAGTCACGCTTCCGGGTTTTATATATATATATATAGGGAAATACATATGCTAAATGAAGAAAACCGGAATGTGCTTCGACTTGTAACGAAAGCTGTAAACCAATTAGACAAGTAAATAATGCAATAAGTCATGCAATATTGTGTCCCGGCGAGAACGGGCACTCTCCTTACAACTCCCATTCATGAAAATCATGGAAACACGTAGTCAAGTACTCCACCACCAAAAGTCGTGATCCAATCAGAATTTAAGGAGACGCGATTAGCACCACCGTACAATGAATTAAGGAGACGCGGTTAGCACCACCGTTCGCATCAACTTAGGCTAGTCAACCTCCTAACCGGCCCAAGTCAACACGCATAGAAGTATACATCGGGATTTGCCCTAGACGCTCGTCTCCAGGCTCACCTCCTGTATACTCTGGGCCCAAATCATTATTTAGTCCAGGGCTCGCATTTGAAATCAATAACAGTTTGGGTGGCCAAAGGGGTCGTTCGAAAAGATGATGCAAGCAGTTATGTATGAATGGCCAAAGGGGCCTTTGAGACAAGTTGATGTAACGATCTAAGAAATACTCATAAGCGTTGTACGCTTCAGAAGCATGCTAACGGATGTCCCTAACGACATTACTTATAAGTGCCTCAAAGATCAAATAGTTACTTTTAAAATAAATAAGTTACTTGTCTCTAGTTAAAAGCATTTCAAATCATTTTGGTAGATGCATAGGTTTTGCTATCAAAACATTTGACTAAGCACATAAGGAAATGATAAAGACAGTACAACAAACAATAAGAAAAGGCGGGATATTAATTTATTTTGAAACCTAAGTAACTATGTCCTTGCCCCAGTTGAAAATAGTTTAAACCCTTACCTTGTAACGCCCCGAAATATTCAGCGAAAAAAGAAAATGGTTCAGGAGAGCCACACGGGCTGCTGCACGGCGTGTCGCAAGCCCGTGTGGAAGGGATACGCACGGCCTCCCCTCACGGGGTGTCGCAAGGCCGTGAGAGTGCATCTCTCATCCCACATCGGAAATGAACATGTAATTTGAAGGGTTTATAAGTTAGAACTCATGTACAACCAATATGGATTAATCCCTTTTGGCAAGTGCTTCCTAAGCCAAACTTTAGGGTTGTGCACAGTGGATTCGAAGCTTATACCCGCGCGTCCAACGGGCGCCGTCGTGAGGGTTCTCCTCTCCGCGCCCGGGGGTCGTGACAAGTGGTATCAGAGCCAACCGTCAGTCGTGGGAATACATGTTCCACACACGTCATGAGTCATGAGTCACCTCTAAAAGGGGCTCCGCTCCGCGTGTAGTAGGGCAGCTTCTCCACTGACGGGGAGCAATGGGGCTATGTCACGGCGTAATGGGGACATTACACTTTGAAGGAGGGGCAATTGTAACGCCCCGAAATATTCAGCGTAAAAAGAAAATAGGTCAGGAGAGCCACACGGGCTGCTGCACGGCGTGTCGCAAGCTCGTGTGGAAGGGATACGCACGGCCTCCCCTCACGGGGTGTCGCAAGGCCGTGAGAGTGCATCTCTCATCCCACATCGGAAATGAACATGTAAATGAAGGGTTTATAAGTTAGAACTCATGTACAACCAATATGGATTAATCCCTTTTGGCAAGTGCTTCCTAAGCCAAACTTTAGCCCAGGGGTTATAAGTGCTTATAAGTGCTTCCTCGCCGTCGTGAGGGTTCTCCTCTCCGCGCCCGGTGGTCGTGACATACCTGTAGCTCGACAAACGAGAAAAGAAAGCAAGCAACATGTATGATTCTCCCTCGGAGATCCCACCTGAAAACACGGGGTCTAGAGGATGAATGACTGACACGAACAAGAAAACAGACACTGACGCTCGGCTATCAAAATACGAACATGCTTAAGGACACTCATTCAACATTTAAACATAAGAAAGCAAGTAGGGGCAATATGGTCAATTTATCCAAAAGCATGCAATAATTAAATAAACGAATAACAATTAACATTTAATTAATAATAACATTTAAGCATAATCTAATCAGGGGTTAAGCATGCAATTAAACATCAAACATGTATATTTCATTTAAATCAACAACAATTAAAGTACAACTTATAGCTTTTCCCAAAAGCTCAAAAGCTAACAAGCTAAGATCGATCCTATCTCTAGCCTAATCGAACCGAAACCTATCCGTTCGACTACACAAGCATATATCATCAACAATCAACCATTTATACAATTAAGCCAAGCTAGGATACAAGTTATTCATGCTCAAAAGCTATAAGCTATAAGCTATAGTTCAAAAGCTACAAATTAACACAATAATACAAAAAATGCGATAAAAGACAAACAACAAGTCGAATTCGAGTAATACCAGCGCCGTTAGAACCGTTGCGTCGAGGGGCACGATCTGTCCAAAGACTCCGTCCCCGGATTCCCGCCGGAACAGTGCCAAAATGCCGGAAAACCACCTGCCACCTCCGATGGTCGAACCCTTATACTGACATGTTCCTCTCGACGAGCCCGTCACTGCTTTCAAAACCGTTTGTCAATCGGATCATCCATCGGAATTTAATTTCACTTTGAAGCTCCACAACCCTAGAATCCAAGAATCGAAATTAACGAAAATCGGCTCAACGAAATATGAAATTGACTTCGAAATCAGCTTACCCATGTCGAGAAGATTGAAATCCATATAAAGCACTTTGAAAATGGTGGCCGGAGGTAGCTCCGGCGCTACCTCGGCCGTGCGCCGCCCACGCGCCGTCGTCCCGTCGAGTTAGGGCCTGAGACCGGTGCCAAAAGTTTTGTCTCTTCAAGGCCGTTCCAGCCACGGTGGTGCGCCGTCGAGACGCCGCCTGGAGTCGCCGGAATCCTCCATTGACCGCTGCGCCGTCTCCTCCTCGATCCGCCGCGGTCCGGCCAAATTAGGCTGTGAGACCACCGCCAAAAGACTCCCCTCGACGAGAGCTTCCATCTCCGACCAAGCCCAAGCCTCACCGTGGCCGGTAAAGCCTCCGACGAGATGCTCATTGCCGCACCACCTTCTCGCCGCCACAGCGCCTCCACCGTCGCTCCAATCGCCACAATAATGGTACCAATGTGTTCCTCTCATCGAGACGATCGATTTCCATATATCATTTGCTTCAATCGGTAAAGAATTGCAAAATCCCCAATTTTGGAGAAAGGGGGTTCACGCGTTGCTGCTCCTTCTCTCGCAATTTTCAATTCTGCCCCACATTCTTCAATAATTGCATAATATACCCTATCCTCGAAAAATGTGCAAATAGTGTAAAGTATCGGAATTAGGCGTACTTAGTGTCAAAATGACCGTAATTAAATGCTTAACAAAGATTGAGGTTTGTTTTATTAAATTCATGAGTTTACAAAAAGTCAATGCCGGGTAGGGTCAAAGTGTAAATAGTTTTGGGTCAAAAATGCAATTTCTTGAAAATATGATTTAATGAATAATATTTAGAATCTTATGAAAATATTTGGAACCTCGATAAAATATGCATTATTACATTGAACCCCAGTCCAATGTACACCGCTAAATTACTAAATTAAATTAAACGAGCTATAAATATAAATTTACCAAATTGACCCTAATTAGTGGCAAAACGATGCAAATTAAATTCTAATTAATGCCTTGGGTTTTAAAGGCCAAATCAATGATTTATAAAAATATTTAAAATACAAGAGTTGGAAAACGTGCAATTGTGAAAGACGTCGGGATCGTAAACGGTCCGAATTCCGATAAATGCGCTAATCTTGAACTTGGAGATTGCGGGTCGTTACAACACACATGATCTAACCGAGAGAGAGAAAGAGAAAGAAGGATAGGAAGAAGAAAAAAAGAGAAGGAAGGAGGAAGGAGGAAGAAAGCCCATCCCGAGCCCGTCATTCGTCCACCCGAAGTTCCAAGAACACATCGACGATCTTTGTTCGATTCTCTACCGGTAACCTTCTTCCACCATTCCATTTCACCCATTAAATCTCGAGATTTGCTAGCTTTTTCTTAGAATTGTTTATTTTTGCATTTTGATGGGTTTGTATGTTTTAGTGCATCATTTTGAGTGTTGTTCGGATTAAATGATAGCTCTTAGTGTGCTTAATGCATGAGTGGAATTTCAAATGTTGATTTTAGCTCTATAATCCACCATGAATGATTTTGTGTTGAAACCTCTTTTGGAATTTCTGAAAATCGCATTTCTGCTCCAGCTTTTCGAACCGCACGGGCTTGCGCATGGTGTTCGCAAGCCTGTGTGCAAGCCTGTGCGCCTTCTTTGGCGCCTGCACCGGCTCGCCCACCCCGGTGCGTAGCCCAGTGCGCTGCTTCTTTAAACCCTGCACAGTCTTGAGAACGCACTCAAGACCGTGTGTAGCCCGGTGCGTCCACCCGTGCGTATGCCTTAGAAGATTTTCAGCCCTATTTTCTTAGTTGCTCTCGGAAATGTGGTCAAATGGCCCAATTAAAATGTTGACTTTTGCATACGACCTCCTAAAATCAATCCGATTTCACCTATAGATTCCTTGTGATTTAGTATTTAATATTTTGCAAAGTTTGCAATTTTCCAACTTCGTTCGGGCCATGAATAGTGCCTTTTTCGTTTAGGATTTTTTTCCCAATTTTCGAATGTTGTCCGAATGATCCGAAATTCGCGAGAGTGCTTCCTTACATTATATTATGCATGATTATGAAATTAGATTTGAAATTGAGCATGTTTAGCATCTTTAATTTCATACATTTTGTTTAATTTATCTAATTGCATCTTACATATGTTTCTTACTTGCTAAGTGATTTTAATTGGTCTTCCATGTGTTGTAACGTCTTGTGAGTCGTGCGTCGTGTCTTGTCTTAATTGGTATTGCCGTCTGTCAGTTTCAGGCTATTCTCTCGAGGATTCTCTTGAGTCGTCGTGTCATTTCTCTTCGTGCTTTCCAGGTGAGGGTTTAAAAATGTTTTCACTGGCGTAAGAATCCTTTTATTCATTGCGAAATAACTGCCCCGTACGTGCTCATATTAATTTGTTTTCTCATCTCTCATATATCTTATTAGATATTTAATCATATCTTATGATTTTGAATAAACCACTTGATATCAACTTATATTTATAAGTAACTCTAAACCGTTTCGTTTTCAAAGGTAAGTAAAACTCTTTCGTTTCAACGTGGCACTTTGGCTTGGGTTGGGTCTATAAAAGAAGTCGTTAGGGGAGTCCGTCAGCACATCCCAAAACATATGGATCCTATGGTCACCCCCTCTATCGTCACTCACTTGCCTAAATGCCCGTTTGGCTACCAACTTATAACTGCTTATTGATTGAAATGCGAGTAAAATCGTGGACTTTTATTGGGGCCCTGGCGGGTATACAGAGGTTTCACCTAGGGACGAGCGTCCAGGGTGTTTCCTGAGGTACTACTCCCAAAAACTAAGTGTTGACTGTGGCCTGTCAGGAGTTGGCAACCATGGTCGGTGCGATGGTGGGTGATGCATTCGTTGCACACTTTCCTGAAATTTCATGTCATCAGTTCTTGGTAGCCGCTTGAATTCGACAACCGGTGATGGAGTATTTTCATGTCATGTAGGAGTTATAAGGAGGAACAGGCCCATTCTCGTTGGGATATTGATTGCTCTTATTATTGCTTTATTGTTATTACTGCTTATTGTTTATTGCTATACTACAAGGCGAAGCACATTCCGATTTTCTTCATTTTGCATATGTATTTTCCTTATATATAAAACCCGAAAGCGTGACTCGAATTTACCCAACTTATGCCTTCACTGAGTATCCTTTATGCTCACCCCTCCTACTTTTGATTCTTACTTCAGGTCGACAGGTGGCGGTGTCGCCTCTCATGTCGGTTGGCAACAGCGTGTTGTGTGTCTTGAGTTTCGTGTCTTGGTCGTCTATTGGTAGTGTCCAACAACTATCTGTAGTTACCTTATTGAATTATGTTTCTCCATTACTGAATTCCCGTGTAGAATAATTATGATTATGTTATCTATGATTGTTGTTGCCCCGTGTAGGTTGAATTATGGAACTGCTATTCGTTTTGCCCCGTGTGGCTCGAGTTATTGAGATATTATTGTTTTGCTTCCGCACTCTGTTATTATTGTTGTTGTTTTTGTTGCTGGGTCAGGGACGTTGTTGCCAGTATAGATCGGGTGCTTGCCGTTTGTCGGGATGAAATTTTGAATGGGGTACATTTACCTTGTTTGAGGGATCACGTAACGATCCGAAATTTCGGATTTATTCCGGAATAATATTTTATTGAAGGCTTTTCGTGAGAATAATTATATTCACGAATACGTTTTATCCATGAACCCGCCTTTTACCCGAAATTCCCTATTTTACCCCGTCCCCATTTAATATCCCTTTTTGCATACTTGCCCCTCTTATATTCCTTATCCCCACACAAACCCCAATTATTTGAGAAAGAAAGAGAAAGAGAAGAGAGAATAAGAAAAAGGAGTAAGAAAGAGGAGAAGGAAGAATCGACCCCCCGTGCTCGTTTCTCATCGGATCGACGCGCCGTAAACGACTACGAGTTCCTCTCGATCTCCTCTACCGGTAATCCTTTTACCCCATTTCAATCCGTCGTTTCCTCATTGCGATTTTTGTGATTTATATATAGGCTTTCATAGTTTTAGGATTTTTGTGTTTAGGAAGATTTACTTGATCATTTTACGTGTTTCTTGAACCTATGTGTAGCTTATATGATATATATGATTATATGTGAAAATTAGCGTGTTTTATGGTGTAATTTATAAGATCTATGGATTTATATGTTGGTGCCCGCGTGTGAGCTTCGCGACCTGCTGCTTTCTGCACTCAGTTGATCCGCACGGGCTAACGCACGGTCTTGATCAAGACCGTGCAGGAGCCCGTGCGCGCCTCTTTTTGTCTGCATGGGCTCGCACCCGAGCGCCTGCCCCGTGCACTTGGCCGTGTGCAGTGCATGGTCTTGACAGTGTGTCCAAGACCATGCACAGGCCGGTGCGAAACACTTAGTGGATTTTTCTAGCCTTTTCCTTTCTTGCACTTCGGGAATTAGGTCAACCCCACTTATTTAAATGTTAACTTTCGCATACGACCTCCGAATATCAATCCGATTTCACCTATAACTTTCTCGAGCCTCGGGATTTGATATTCTTCATAGTTTACAATTTATCCGACCCTATTTGACAGTCAATTGACACCTTTCTCGTTTAGAGATTTTTCCTACTTTTCCCGTTTCTTGCCCGTCTGATCCCGTTTTCGCGAGAGAGCTTCGTTATATTATTTTAAGCATGTCTACGTGCCCTAATTGCATTTTAGCATGCCTTAACATTTATTATCTATGTTCTTTTATTATTTAGTATTGCATTAGTAATTCTTTAATTGTCGTTCCGTATTTCATATGTCTTTGTATGTTTAATTGTTTAACTTTCCATGTTACGTTTATAGCATGATTAGGGTTCTATATGAATTGTCGTGCGTCGTCTGTTGTCTTGTGTCTTGCTTTTCATATTGTCGGTCTCGTTTTCATCCTCTAGGCCCTGTGTATTACAGGTGGGACCAACGAGGGAGAAACTTGACTACCGCCTGCTTTCATACTGTCGTGTCGAGCCAGGTGAGGGTTTAAAATGTTTTCAACTGGGGCAAGGACATAGTTACTTAGGTTTGCGAAATAACTTACTATCCCACTTTTCATATTGCTTGTTGTACTGCCTTTACTATTTCCTTATGTGATTAGTCCAACGCTTTGATAGCAAAACCTATGCATCTACCAAATGATTTGAAATGCTTTCAACTAGAGACAAGTAACTTATTTGTTTTAAAAGTAACTATTTGATCTCTGAGGCACTTATAAGTAATGTCGTTAGGGACATCCGTTAGCATGCTCCCGAAGCGTACGGCGCTTATGAGTATTTCTTAGATCATTACATCAACTTGTCTCAAAAGCCCCTTTGGCCATTCATACTTAACTACTTGCATCATCTTTTCGAACGGCCCCTTTGGCCACCCAAACTGTTATTGATTTCAAATGCGAGCCTTGGACTGAATAATGATTTAGGCCCGGAGTATACAGGAGGTGAGCCTGGAGACGAGCGTCTAGGGCAAATCCCGATGTATACTTCTATGCGTGTTGACTTAGGCCGGTTAGGAGGTTGACTAGCCTAAGTTGATGCGAACGGTGGTGCTAACCGCGTCTTCTTAATTCACTGTACGGTAGTGCTAATCGCATCTCCTTAAATTCTGATTGGATCACGACTTTCGGTGGTGGAGTACTTGACTACGTGTTTGCATGACTTTCATGAATGGGAGTTATAAGGAGAGGGCCCGTTCTCGCCTGGACACATTATTGCATGATTTATTGCATTCTTGCTTGTCTAATTATTTTACGGTTTTCGTTACAAGTCGAAGCACATTCTAGTCTCCTTCCTTTAGCATATGTATTTCCCTATATATATATATAAAACCCGAAAGCGTGACTCGAACTTGCCCAACCTAAGCCTCCTTTATTATTCAATTAATTAGTTGAATTACGAGCCGTGTTTATTTATAGTTTCCAACTTATTTATATCATGCCTTTCGAACTCGTAACGGCCTCGTGACTCAACTAACATCCTTTCAATTTATCGGCTTGACATTATGTGCAAATGGTTTTTAAATGATCCGGTTCGTCAACCTTTTCGTGTTTTCCAAGCAAACCGAACCCGAGGGTTACCTTGTATTATCGTTTTGCAACTTATATTTCGTTGTTTGTATTCTTTCTGAAAACGGGCAACATTCACTATTTTGGTTTTAAAAGATAAACGACGAACTGTGATCAAAACCCCCTTACTGAGTATCCTTTATACTCACCCCTTTTGTTTTGGTTCTTGCTTCAGGTAGATAGGTGGCGGCGTCACCTATCTTGTCAGTTGGCATCAGCAGGTCTAGATAGACTCAGTCTTGTCATCTGGTTTGTCTTGTCAGTGGTTCCAGCAACCGTCGAGTCTTGTTTATTGCATTCAATTACTTTCGTAACCCCTTTCTGCTTTATCTACTTTATGTATCTTATATGCCCCTGATATGGGATAGTTGAAGATATCTAGGATTGCACAGGGTAGACTAGTCGAGATCATGGATGGCACTATCTGCTTATGAATATTTTGTATCTTCATTTATAAATGTTAAATGATATTATGTTAGCCTCGTAGGTTTTATGGAATATAATTGTTTACCTTTAAATCGCTTCTGCATTTCTCTGCTCTGTTGTGGTTTTTGTTGGGATGTTGTCACTGTTGCCGATGGTTATTGCTTGAGTGCCGTTTGCCGGAGTGGGTTTTTGAGTTGAGGCCCCTCGCTGAAGCTCGGGAATCCATTTTGGTGCGGATGTGGCGGTCCTTCTTCAGGGGGCGCTACAGATCATCTTAGTGCAGATGTGGTGTCCTTTATCCTCCGACGGAGAGGGGCACTACATAAACCGTAGCATAGTTGCTCTTACGATCGTACAACCACGCCCTAAGGCTATTACAGAAGGTTCGGTTCGAGGTGATGGCAATATGTACAGTAGAATCTGTCAATTCCCGAGAGTTAAATGATATAAAAGGATTTGGTCTTGCATCTAAAATTAGGAAGGCTCATCGCATGAGTACAAATGAGTCCCAATAATCGACCATTGACCTACTCCATTCCAGAACTTGTAGAATTTTCTTCATCGCTTGTAGTGTTGGCAAGATAATCAGCCACTTTGTTGCCTTCTCGAAAAACATGAGACCACCGAATATTGATGTTGCTTGACATAATATGGATCGGGGTAAGGAGGAAATTCTTATCCCAAGCAATGCTTCCACCCTTCTCAAGCAATTTGACTAATATCTTGGCATCCATTTCCACCCATTTATTGTGAAAACCCCGCTCCAGAGCAATATCAAGACCTTTCATCACGGCCCAAAGTTTTGCAAAAGTGTTAGTTTGAATACCGAGATAGGAGTAAAAACTAAAAATCATGTTACCGCGAGAGTCTCTAGCGATTCCGCTGGCACAGGCGCTGCCTGGATTACCCGTTAAGGCTCCGTCAGTGTTCAACTTGATCCAATTGTCATCCGGCTTTCTCCAGAGAATGGGCTGACAGCAAGAAATTTTCTTGATGTGAATGGTCAAGTTAAGCTATCCAACAGCCATTAAATCACCTTTCCAACTATTAGCTTTGAGTCTTTTTGTGGCATGAAGCCCAAAGAGACGTTGCCGTACTCGGTAAGTGATCTTAGGCGTAGAGTACCTTTCCCCTTATGTTTCTTCTTATTTCTTGCCTCCCAAGCATGCCATAGAATGAATATCGGCATGATAGTACGAACATGAAGTTTGTGTTGACCTGAGAATGAGTTAAACCAAAAACTCAATAAATGATCAGTACAATTAAATTGAGGAAGGCACATGTTAAAAAGCTGAGCAAAGTAATTCCAAACAAGAATGATCTTAGAGTTATTAATAAAGACATGAGCTTCATTTTCCTCATGAACACAACACTGGCATTTAGATGGAAGCGCCAAGCCCTTATTCTTCATAGTCTCATCGATAGGTAACCAACTATTAAGAGCTCTCCAACCGAAGATAGAGAGGGAGATAGGAATACAACTACTCCACAATTTGCTCATCAACTGTATCGGCTCCCTTCATTGTCGAACAAGATCCCATGCCGACTTGAAGTTGAAATCACCATTCGATGATAACCTCTACAGAAGCATGTCAGGACCTGGACCGATCGGAACATTGGCAATGACCTGAACCAACTGCCTAGGCAGAATAGTCGAGAGTTTGGACTCGTCAAAATAATTGTTCGTCCAAAATTCATGCACAAGCCGCCCGTCACAATTTTGAAGGTCCATAATACTTTCCAGGGCTCTGTCACCACACCAGCTATCCTTCCAAAAGGATATTTGCCCATCACCAAGACTCTAAAATAATTGGCTCTCCGCCTCATTCGCAACTTTGCATATCCGTTTCCAAATGTGTGAGCCTTTTTTACCACTGACCGCCATAGACGGATGAGTATCTCTCAAATATTTCTTATGAATATAGCTCGCCCAAAGAGAATCCTTCTTTCTAAACTTCCACCACATCTTAAAACTAAAACCCTTAATAACATTCGTTAACCGACGACAGCCTAACTCGCCTTCCTCCACGGGGAAGCAAATGGTGGACCACTTGCACTAGTGAGTTCCTTTGTGATCGTCCGACCAATCCCAGGAAAACCAATTCATAATTCTTTCGATCTACTTTTCCACTGATTTTGGGGAATCAATAACTTGTAACAAGTATATAGGGATAGACTGCAACACACTTTTGATGAGTGTGAGCTTTCCCCCCATGACAAAAACCTATATTCCCAACCACTGATCTTCTTGCGAATTTTCAGCACGAGATCGTCAAAGAGACACTCTTTCTTCCAACCCACATAAATGGGGTATCCAAGATACTTCATAGAAATTGGTCTCTCTTAAAGCCCGTGGTTTGTACAATCCTTCAGACCTTTCTACTATCTACCGAATTTGATACAAAAAAGGAAGACTTGTTGGCGCTAATGAGTTGTCCAGAAATCTTTTCATAATCCTTTAAAAACATGGAGATGCGTTTGAAAGAAGATAGGCTCGCATTGAAAAATATGATTGTGTCGTCTGCGTAAGCTAAGTGTGACACCGTGACATTATTTTTAGGATCATATCTCATCGAAGAAAATTCCATAACCAACTTGTCGAGCCCACGGGAAAGCCATTCAGCCATAAGAATAAACAGTGCCGGGGACAAGGGGTCTCCTTGTCTAAGACCCCTTGAAGCTCGAAAAAAGCCTGCAGTTTGACCATTAAGAAGGACCGAAAAAAAAATAATTAGTAACCAAATTCCGAATCAGTACAATGAAATGTGAGTTAAAACTAAGTTTAGAAAGCATTTTAAATAAGAACTCATGGTTAACCCTGTCATAGGCTTTAGCCATGTCAAGTTTAATTACAACTCTTCCACCGTGCCATTTCTCATTGATAACGTGTACGAGTTCCTGCGCAAGAAGAACATTGTCAGCAATGGACCGACCAGGGAAAAAGCCTGTTTGTGAAGGGGCAACGATCTATGGCAGCAAGGAGGATAGTCTTCTGGCAATGATTTTGGACATGATTTTGTTGGAAACGTTGTAGAGGCTAATGGGACGAAAATCTTTCCAAGAATCCGGGCTTTCTTTTTTAGGAGTGATCGACATGCAAGTGCAAGCCTGAGGAAGAGGAACTCCATTAAAGAATTCAATTGCCGCTGCATGAACATCCATTTTGATAATCTCCAAGCAAGATTGATAAAGAGCGAAGAAAACCCATCGGGGCCCTCGGCAGCGTTTGGGTCTATGCTAAAGACAGCTAACTTAACCTCCTCAAGCATCGGATAGGAACCAAGGGATCCAGCTTGAAGAGGGCTTAGCCTACTGCCGATATGGTCAAAGTCCTGCTCGTTCATTTCGACATTCGCCTTAGACAAGAGCTTCTCAAAAAACATTGCAACCAAGGCCTTGATATCAGCTTGGCGTGAGATGGTGGCACCGTTGTCTTTAATCGAAAGAATTTTATTTTGATGAATTTTCTTTTTAACCAAACTATGGAAGTATTTGGTATTACCATCTCCATTCATAATCCACTTGCAAGCTGCTTTCTGTCTCCAGAAGTCCTCTTCCATCGCAAGGGCCCAGGTCAACTCAGCACTAGCTTTGTTTATTTTGATGATGTTCAAGTCGGTAAGGTCCCTATCACATTCAATTTCAGCTTCTTTGACCTGCGTTTCAATCTCACCAACTTTGTCGAAAATATTGCCCAAGATTTCTTTGTTCCATGATTTAAGACTGAGTTTTAGATGCTTCAGCTTGTTTTGAAGTCTCCGCATGCCTATAGCCGGTTCAAAAGTTTCCGAAAGGTCTTGAACAAAGGCTTGGAAATTATGGTGCCTAGTCCACAACGCTTGAAATCTGAAAGCCGAAGGTTCCGTAATCCATTTTTCTCCAACACTAAGGAGAAGGGGACGATGGTCTGACGAGAATCTGGAAAGGTGTGACACCAAACTCTCGGTCATGATATTCATCCACCCTTGTGAGACGAGGATCCGATCGAGCCATTTCTTCTTTTTGCCCTTATACCAAGTAAATTCGCTTCCCGAAAAAGGATGATCCAAAAGGCCGCAGGCATCAATACAGTATCTAAAGTCTTCAGTATCATTCAGCTGAACCGCAACACAGCCACGACACTCTTCAAGAGCTTTAACAACATTAAAATCCCCTCTGACAAGCTAAGGATCCGGCGTAGCTATAGAATTCAAGACATTCCATAAATCTGCTCAAGCAGCCCTACTGTGACGTCCATAGATAAAACTACAAAACACACTTTGAGGTAGACTAGCATGTGCAACGTTAATGTGGAGGATTTGTGCATGATTAATCAACACATTAATATGAAAATTGGAATAAAAAAAACACCAAATATGATTAGAGCAGTTAGATATTACCTCCTGAAAGCCGAGAGACCTACACATCATCTGAGGGTTAAGAGTGATCTTCGGTTCAATAATGATCAATAACTGAACACCGTGCCTTTTCTTCAATCTCCTCACGTATCTGCGCTTAATCTTCTCATTAATTCCCCTAATATTCCATATGAGAACTTTAATCATATATAACAGGTTTCAAGTTTTTGCTGCGTGTGACCATCTGCAGCGGCTCACCATTCTTTTTTCCACCCCCATTCTTTCTCCTTCGTTCCGTCTTCTTCTCAGTATCCGATTGATATTTATTGGCATGTGCTACGGTTTTGGCCTCCTAAAAAATAATCAGCTACTGCTCCACTTCAGAAGAAGTGCCCAAGTCCTTTCTCGTGCTATTAGGCAAGTTCGAATGCCTAGGGTTCAGATCAACTGCTTCTCCATGAGAGTTTTCACTGGTCGCCCCATTATCACCAACGGCCTCATCTACCGCAAACGGAACTACAATAAGGTTAGCATCATTATTGGTCGATTGATCTCGCGGCTCTTTCAAAATGTTTTAACTTTCTTCACCAATAGAGTTATTCTCAATTAAGGCGATGTGACTTATGGATGCCACAATGTTGCCTCATGCCTCCTTTTCCATGATGATATCTGTCGACATAGTTACAGGGCTCAAATCTGTGGAATTACTCTTATCCATTCCAGTTGTTCCCGACGGTTCTCCAATAGGCGAGATAGAATTATTTATAACAGGTATTCCCAAACTATCCCTATCTGCTACCGGGGGCATGGATTCCACATGCTGAATAAACTTTGTTTCTTTAGGCTTCTTTGTCACGGTAGATGGTTCCGGATTCTCTTGAACTCCCTTTTCAGTCCCAATATCCTCAGAGACCTCCTCACCATTCGCGAGGTCCTCAAGAAAGGTGGAGTAGATGTTTCTCGCCTGCGCCTGAACTTTAGCTTGGGCCTTATCAGCCTTAGTCTTATCGTTCTTCATGAGTTGAACCTCCCCATATCGCAATCCTTTACCATCCCGTTTTCTATTCCTGCGATTTCCAACCTCGACCTAATCATCTTACCTAGGGATAGGGTTAACGGGGTCTTTTCCTTTGTCAAGAACACGCTGGGGAGGAGCTAGGTTTACGGCCTCCTCATCATCCTGTTGATCTCTCCTACAATTCTTGGTTTTATGGTTAAAAACCTTAAACACGTCACAATAATCCGGAATCTTATCATATTTCACCTCCTGTTCAACAAAATTGTCCCCGATCATGATGAATATCTTCTTCTTGAGCGGTTTGGTGACATCTACTTCAGTGCACATGCGAGGTTCGTAAGTATTCCTACTACGGGCTGTAGCCTCGTCCGATCGGATGGGATGTTCGATAGCAGAAGCAGCGTAATAGAGGCCCTTCTTTTTCACATATTGTGATGGAAACGCGGGAAAAGAGACCCACACCAGAACTATGGATGATTCGACTTTAGGGTTGAAACCGGAGTCCATTGAAGCATGCGCATCGGGAAATCACGAAAGTACCACGTGTCTTTTATGAATAAACGAGCATAGTCCTCTTTATTTTTGCATTTAATAAGGACATGATTCCTATTTAACAAGCTTAACGTAACATCCTCGGAAAACGCCATCTGTTTGAAACTGAATTCTAGTTGTCCCATCGTAGGATACCCTCCCGAGAATTTACCAACGAGAACATACTTGAAGTCCGCGCAAAGTTCTTCTTGTTCCTCCGGTGTAAAAACTACAGCCGGACACCCCTTATATTCTGTCAATTTGCCTAAGGGTGTAAAGGTATCAAGATCGAAGCATTTAAGCCAGGCTAGGTCGTCCGGAACACGAAAGTCGACAGTTTGGAAACTGCCGTTGCAGCGTAGGAAACCGGCCGGTTGATATCCAGCGGTTTGTCGGAAATGTTGGCCAGATGGCCGGCCATCCGCGGTGTGGAGGCAAACGGATAGAGCAAACCCTAGTAGAAAATAGGGAGCGATATCAGAGAGCTTTTTTACATATATCCGTCATATTATTAAAAAAAAAAATCAGCCACCCTAATATTTATATTTGAGTTGAAATTAATTTAGTTGAGAAAATCATGAAACTAAATTTATTTAAATAATGTTTATAGTCAATAAATTATGTTTGGGATGATGATGGATCATTATTATAGATTTTATCTCCCTCTTTTAGAGTATTACTTGAAGAGGACGATGTGATATTAGCAATATTTTTGGCTATGAGCCTTTGATTCCCAATTTGAGCAATTGTTCGTCCACCTCTTCCTCTATAATTTAATTTAATTTGAGCAATTTTAGCAATAAATTTAATGGTTGAAAAACCTTTAAATGAAACTATTCTTATAGAAACCAATTTTAGTAAATCTGAGATCACTACTAGGAGATCTATCAAATGGGATGAAATAACATTCCCAGATAATTGGATTATAGAAAGAGTCGTTCCTGCTCTACCTAACACTCAGGATAAGGTTACTAATATAGTACAAACTCCTGAGGGAAATGTTGTCATTAATTTTGATAAACCTAGATATTCCCTAAAACCTGGATCACGTCTTTCTAGATCCAGTTCTTCTTATTATCATATATCTCCTCTTGATTATGAGGTCAAATCCCCTTCTAGGTTTTCTACTTCTCAAATCAGAGAAACAAAAAAATCTTCTGATGATGCTCTTCCTGATATGGTTGAAGAATTAAAAATTCACCCTGATAATATTGTTAGAGGTGTTTATAAAGTTGAAGCAGACATGACTGCATCTGAAATGAATTTTTCTGTTTAATGGATTTTAAACCAAAACTTGATTTTAGCCCGGGATCACCGGCAAGAAAATTAATACAACAAGAGTTTAATCTCCCCAGGTGAGAACCATTTAAAAAATGGTTGTTTGAAAATTTTACAAAAGAAGATAGAAAAATATTTCAAGAAAAATTTTATAATGATCTTTTTGAAAAAAATGTCAAAATATCTTTTGTTCCATGGTTTATTACTAATTATGTAGAAAATTATATTTCTATTATTGAAAGAGAATATAAATATTCTCACAATGGAAAGGTTTTAAAAACAATTTTCCCTCCTTCTCAATCTTTTCAAATTGAAAAAGATACTGAAACCAGGTATTATACTGCTTTCCAAAAACTCATTGATAGCGAGGTTTTACCTGTTACCTCTGCTCATATTAATAGTTTAATAAAACAACAAAATTATAGTAATATTTATTTAATTGTCCTTGGAGAACAAATTGTGTCTTTACATGACAGAGTAGAAAAAATTATTTCTAGCATAAATGAGCTTAAAAGCTCATTCCATATTAATAAAACTCTTAACCATGAGAGTGTTGCTACTCCTAGTATCCAACCTTCTCCTGATGTCAAGGATTTTAAATTAAAATCGGTGTCTGAGCTTGAAAGAATGCTTGATGAAAAATTTAAAAATCTTTCAATTAAAACTCTTAATGATGAGTTTGAAAGTGAGATGAGTGATAATGATAATTATCAAAACACAATCCGAGAAGAGATTAATAAGCTCTCTAAATATGCTGATAAGCCTACTTAAAGGATGTATTATTATCCTAGACCTACTCCTCAGGATGTTCTTTTTGAAGAACAGGAGTATATTGTTAATAATTCCTATAGTGGTAAAAATATTTACGAATGGAATATTGACGGCTTTACTGAAAGACAGATTTATAATGCTGTCCATAGGATGCTTATGTATAGCACTATCTGTAAGAATAATGGCAACACTGATAAAGCTATAGCTAACATGATCATAGCAGGCTTTACAGGTCAGCTTAAAGGCTGGTGGGATAACTATCTCACCCAGAATAACAGAAATGATATATTAAATATGATTAAAGATGAGAATGGTAGACAAGTTGAAAATTCTGTCTACACTTTAATTATTAATATTATTGAACATTTCACTGGAAGATGGTCCGACAATAGTGAAAATCTTAGGACGTTACTCCAGAATTTAAGATGTCGAACTCTTACATCTTTTAGATGGTATAAGGATACTTTTCTTAGTAGAGTTATGGAACTCCCTGAGTCTAATAGTCCTCACTGGAAATCCAAATTTATTGATGGATTACCTCCTTTATTTGCTGAAAGGGTTAGGAAAAACCTTAGAAAAGGTGAAGTTAATATTAATTATGATAGTTATACTTATGGCAAGTTAATAGGAACTTGCATCCAAGAAGGCTTAGCCTTGTGTAATGAAATAAAATTAAGCCAACAAATTAAGAAACATAATCTTAATGAGAAAAAACAGTTAGGACAATTCTGTGGTCAATTTGGAGTAGAAAATCCATCTACTAGCCAAGATAATAGTAAGGCTAAAAGACATAAGAAAGATAATAAATATCATGATTTTCCTAAAAGGAAACACAAAAAAAGAAAAGAAAAGAGAGAATTTAGGAAAGAGAAAAGGAGAGCGAATGCGCCCCCTGTTGTTTGTAGAAAATGTGGCAAAATTGGCCATTATGCTAATAAATGTTGGGTAAAGAAAAAACTCAGTACTTTGGAAATTGATAACGATCTCAAAGATACTCTTAGTAAGTTACTTCTTCATTCTGATTCTGAAGAAGAAAAAGTGCCTATTGAAGGGCTTGAAGCTTTAGAAAATGATTACAGTTCTTCAGATGGTGAAGACTGTGAGCCTTGTAAAAATGGCTTACCTTGTGAAAGAGAGGATAGCTCAGATCCAGAAGAAGGTAATAACCTTTATCAAATTATTTCTCAATTTCAGGAAATAAATGTTCTTAATAATGATAGTATTATAGAAATTTTAAAATCTGTCAAAGATCCCAATATTCGAGCAAAAATTCTTGATCAAATAGGAGAAAAAGATTTTCCTAATAGGCATGATGATTTTATTCCAAAATCTTCTGAGCCATATACTATGGCTGAAGTAAAAAGAATGCTAAAACAAAAGCATATTGGGGAAAACCCAGCAAATGCTAATGATTTAGCAATAGAAATTGATAATCTCAAAAATGAAATCAAAAGCTTGAAAAGTTTTAATAAAAATCTTGAAGAAAGAGTTTTCAAATTAGAAATTTTTAATAAAGGGAAACAACCCCTTATTAATTTTGATTCTAATAATCAAAATATCTTTTCTGAGGATGATAATTTCCTTGGTACTTTAGAAATGGTTACTTCTCAAAAATGGTTTATAAAAATTTCTCTTCTCATTGATAATAATTATCGAAAGGAATTTACAGCACTAGTTGATAGTGGTGCAGATTTAAATTGTATTCAAGAAGGAATTATTCCTACTAAATATTTTCATAAAACGACTCATTCTTTAAGTTCTGCGAATGGGCAGAAAATGGAAATAAACTTCAAAATTCCAAAAGCTTATATTTGCAAAAATAAAGTTTGCATCCCCACTAGCTTTCTTCTAGTTAAAAATATTACCAACCAAGTTATACTTGGAACTCCTTTTCTGAAGAAAATATTTCTGATAAAAAGGATTGATGAAAAAGGCTTTATAGGAACCTTTGAAGGAAAAGAAATTACTTTTCATTTTATCACCGAACCTTTTACAAGAATTCTAAATCAAATAAGAGATTCTTTTATAAAGAATAAAGAAAATCAAATTAATTTTCTCAAACAGGAAATAAGTATTTTTAATATTGAGGAAACTCTTCAAAATCCTAGATTACAGGATAAGATTAAACTGCTTAATAATCAGTTTTCTTTACAAATTTGTAATGATCACCCAAATGCTTTTTGGGACAGAAAGAAATATATTGTTTCACTACCTTATGAAGAAAATTTTGATGAAAAGAAAATTCCGACTAAGGCTAGACCTTGTCAAATGAACAAAGATTATCTTGAACTTTGCAAAAAAGAAATCGAAGTTTTGCAAAACAAAAGGTTAATACGACCTTCTAAATCTCCATGGTCTTGTACAGCTTTCTATGTTAATAAACATGCTGAGCAAGAACGAGGTGTTCCCAGGTTAGTCATTAACTATAAACCTCTTAATACTGCTTTAAAATGGATAAGATATCTGATCCCTAATAAAAAGGATTTACTTGATAGACTTCATGATGCCTTAATATTTTCAAAGTTTGATTTAAAATCTGGATATTGGCAAATCCAAATTCATGAAAAAGATGTTTATAAAACAGCATTTAATGTTCCATTTGGACAATACGAATGGAAGGTTATGCCTTTTGGTTTAAAATATGCACCTTCAGAATTTTAAAATATTATGAATGATATCTTTAATCCTTATAGTGATTTTATCATTGTCTACATTGACGATATTTTAGTGTTCTCTAAAAATATAGAAACACATTTTAAACATCTGGATATATTTAAGAAAATTGTTATTCAAAATGGTTTAGTTATATCTAAACCTAAAATGTAGCTTTTTCAAACCAATATTCGATTTCTTGGTCATAATATTGAAAAAGGGAAAATTATCCTTATCAATAGGAGCATTGAATTTGCTTCTAAATTCCCTGATCAGCTGACTGATAAGACTCAGTTTCAAAGATTTTTAGGTAGTTTAAATTATATTTCTCCTTATATTAAGAATCTAGCCCAAGATACTGCTATCTTATATGATAGACTTAAGAAGAATCCAAAACCTTGGACTGAGAGTCATACTCAGCCTATCCAAAAAATTAAGACTAGGGTTAATAATCTACCTTGTTTAAGTCTTGCTAACCTTAATTGGGAAAAAATTATTGAAACAGATGCTTCGGATATTGGATATGGAGGTATCCTTAAACAAGTCTCTCCAAATGATAAACAAGAATATCTTGTTAGATTCCATTCAGGAAAATGGAATAATAGTCAAAAGAATTATGCTACTATAGCGAAAGAAATTCTAGCTATTCTTAAATGTGTTTTAAAATTTCAAGATGATTTATATAATCAGAAATTTATTATTAAAACTGATTGCCAAGCAGCTAAATATATGTTTAATAAAGATTTTAAACATGATGTGTCGAAACAAATGTTTACAAGGTGGCAAGCTCAATTAGCCCCTTTTGATTTTGAAATAGTTTATAAAAAAGGAACTGATAATAATCTTCCTGATTTTTTAACCAGAGAATATTTACAAGAATATGAATGATTTTGATCAAAGATGGTTAACCAGAATGATTCCTTATGGAATGTCTGTTTATAGGGACAGAGACCATATTCTTACAAGGCTTGGTTGGCAGATGGAAAATAATCCAGACATAACCCCTTATAATTGGCGGATGTACAAAGATCACTTTGATCCTCCACTAAGAGGACCGAATGACTTTAGGATTTTAAAAATCCAGAATAAGATCACTCCAGCTAGCTATTTAAATCTTATTGGCATGCCTAGACTTATTCAACAGGAGAAATATCTCCGACAGAGTATCGAGATTGATGAATCCATGCTATATGCATTTGATAATGGATTCCAAATTCATCCTAATCTTGCTAGAATATTTAGAGAAGATAGAGCAGAATTAAGAAGGGTTAAATCCCGGATTAATGAGCTAATAGCTTAATTATTTATTTCAAATTATGGAAGAAGCCATTCGTACAGACAGATGGGTGTATTACTTAGAGGAAGAAATTCTTCCACATATCCAATGTCAGAAACCACGAAGGCCTAGTCATATAAGGCCTCATCATAATAGAATTTTACATATGGTGGAAATCTCTACATATTATCGAAGAGATGCTAAATACTGGGAGAACATTAAACAAATTCTCCAACATGAAATTGCAAATCATCCTGATTATAAACTTTTAATAAAAATGATTGATGCAAGGATCAATCAAATAAATGCAGTCATACATGTGACTAATAAAATTATTAATAGATCACTCATTGTTTAATCATTTTCAGGATGAGCCACCGTGGCAGAGGAAATTCCTCTTATAGAGGAAGAGGTGGACGAACAATTGCTCAAATTGGGAATCAAAGGCTCATAGCCGAAAATATTGCTAATATCACATCGTCCTCTTCAAGTAATACTCTAAAAGAGGGAGATGAAATTCTATTCAAAGAATTTATGGAATTCAAAGCGAGGCTTGGTAATACCAGCCAGGGCAACCCTTCATATGCTAATATTGTTATTGAAGAGGAGACAGATGACTTGCCCTATGAGCAGAATATCTGCAAGGAGGTAATATTACTCCTCGAAGACAAAGATCTTCGATGGAAAGGTGAAATATGGCACCTTATGAACATATATCTTAATACTGCATCATTTACTGCTGGTTCATATAAACAGCGTATTCATTATGAAAATATTCTTAAATCAACTGGATCTTGTGAATTTTCACACTTTTATCCAGGAAAAAATACTCAAGCTTATAGCTTTAGTAAGGTTATCATTAAGCAGATTATATCTACAGAAGAATGGGGACTAAGTACCCTAGGTGAAAAGGAATATTTCCGGCCTGATCAAAAGATTCAGGTTAAATTTAATTTTTGGGATTATATTGAAGCATTTAATAAAGCTTTTTTATATGAAAATCCATTGAAGAAACATACTTGGTTCTTCAAAATCTGTCCAAATGTTTATACCAAGGACATCCCAAATTGGTTATACCAATGGTGGCTATCTTTTGGCCCTACGGTAAAAAATTTACCAGAACCTTATAAAGGTCTTTATAATGAATGGGTAAAAATTTCACCAACTCTCATAGAGGCAGAACACACAAATAAGTGGATTGAGGGAATGCCCTTTTTACATTTTTTCATTGAGTTTGGAATCCCATGGATTTGGAAATGGGAACCGGAAATGGGCTATACCCAACAAAATATACCTTGTATTAAGAGGGTATCATATACCAAATTTTGGAAAAAAATGCTGAGAAAAAACGAGCAAGGAGTCCTTGAAGGACAAGAAACTGTTGATAACATCCAGGATCATATCCGGCAATACAAAGAACAAATCCAGTTGAAACAACAAAGGGAAGCCCCTAGTCAGTTTCAACATTTATCAAGGAAATTAAATTTCCAGAAAGGACAGCTGACTAATAAAGAGTTAATTGCTTCTTATATGGAGGAAGTGAAAAAAGATTTAATAAAAAATTTTGGAATTGAATATCAATCTGATATCTCTATGGCCACTTCTTCACATGATGATGAAGAATATTGTAATCCTGGTGAATCACAAGACCCCTATGGGGAAGAAGCAGATATTTCCATTGATGATATCATCAACAATGTTGAAAAATCAATCACGGAGCAAATAGTGAGCTCCGCCACAGCAAAAGGCAAGGAGAAAATGGACAAATAAGTTCTCTCTAGACCCCTACCTACTTTCATAATGGGTTAGGGAATAATTGTGATAAACTACTTTAATAAAGTTTATGCTTTTCAAAAAAGCAATGTACAATTATTTAATTTTGTCTTCTTTTGTTTGGTTTTTTCTTTAAAGAGATTCTTTCCCTATCTATATAAGGGGACTCTTTCATTAGTTGTGATAGGTTCAAGTTAAAAGTTCTTAGTTTTGTAAAATACTCTCTCTGTAAATTTCTAGCAAATTCGAAGTTTCAAGTTTCTTCATTCTGGTGTGTTCATAAGTAAGTTATAATTCTTCTTTTCATTATTATTTTGAATTACAATTTTATTTCCTGTACTGCCGCCTATATGGCCGGCTAAATCCCTGTGTTGAATAATGTCACGATACTAAGATCTGGTAGCATGGTATAAAAAAAAAAAAAAAAGAGTATCAGGAACGAAAATTTTTGATTTCTGCGATGGTTTGAATTAAAACAGGCAGGGATTAGGTTTAACACCGAAGTCTGGATTCGCCCACTTTGTTGCCATGTTTTCGGCGTTTTTAGGGCTTGCCTCCATGACTGGTTAAGAACTAAATCCCTTGACAGTTTTTAATTCTGTAAAACAATCCATGCACAGTATTCAAGATTTTAGTTTGTGGTACTCTCCAAAAACAATTAAAAGCCTTAATTTTATGTAAAGGTCCTGACAATAAATGATATTATGTAAAGGTCCTGACAATAAATGGTATCAGATATGATCAAATCTCTTTTTGTTAAGATATTATTTTTATCTCAATTAAGATATTTAATTTTAAATTGATTATTAAAGATGACATCAGTATTTTTTTAGTTAAGAAAATTTTTTATTTAAGAATTTTTCGAATGATACAATAAAAAAGTTAGGATCTCTCATATTATTATATAAAAATATATATTTAAATTTAAACTAACATATCTATATATAATCTTAGATTTTTTTAAATAATAATAATAATAATAATAATAAATATATTTTAAAATATTATTTATCTAATGACAGAATGAAATTTATTGAGGCTATCAAGGATTCTGAATTATATAATATAGATACCTTACATTTCAGTTTAAACAAGTCATAATCCCTAAACTTTTATTTACCTTTTTTTCTAATTTCTGAATTAATTTTTGCTGAAAATGGTATTTTGCCGAGCTAATTGAGCCGAGCTCAAGCTTGATTGAGCTCGAACACAAGCGTGTGTATTCACATATCAAAAGTATTATTAGGAACTTAAAATAAGGTAAATAATTTCCATGCCGATTGCAATTCTAATTCAATAAATCAAAATATAAGTCACTCAAAAAGTCAAAACTATATAAACAACCACATTATTTGATTCGATTAAGCAAAAGTAGGAGTGTTCGCGGTCAGGTTCGGTCGGTTTAGAGGTAAAAAATACACCCGACCCAATATAGGCGGGTTCACATAAATGTAAACTGTGGCGGGTGAAATATTTTTGCAAACCGAGCGGTTTTGGTCGGTCGGTTTCAAATATTTAGCGGTCGGGTTGGCGGATTAGCGGGTTGTTAAGTTTTATACTCTTAAGATTAAGATTTCAACCTATTAACCCACTACTAAATCAAATAATTTTCCTCAAAAAATCAATGAGGAACCCAACAAAATAAGGAATATAAGATATGAGTTTTATGAATAACACACCTCTGATTGTTAAAAAAAATAATAATAATACACATGTTGCTGGGGCAATACGAAGGAGAAAGTGTTATTGTGAATTGGAAAAAAAACAAACAAAAAATGTGCACTAGTAATGCCACATAATATGAATAATTGTAAGGAGGAGGGGATATACTTAAATTACTAACTTTGAAAATAAATATAAAATTAATGTGCACTAGTAATGCCACATAATATGAATAATTGTAAGCAGGAGGGGATATACTTAAATTACTAACTTTGAAAATATATATAAAATTAATATATATATAGCGGGCGGGTTGGGTATATGACGGGTGTAGTTTTGTAACCCGCCACCCGATCCAATTCCCACGGGTTCCAAAATTTTAAATTGCAAAAAAAATAAAAAATTATAAACTGGCGGGTAACGAGTGGGTCGGCTCGGTTCGGGTGGGTTATGCGGGTTTATGAACGGCCCTAAGCAAAAGGAACTTCCTAAATTCCAATCTCTACCAGGACTAGGAGTAGCACAAGCGTGGGTAGGAGGGTAAATTCTCTCTCTATATATATCTTCTCGATTCTTCTATTATCTCACCAGTTTATATCTTCAATTCCCCCAATCCAAGCAACACCATCGTACTCTCAGTTCTTAACTTCTCAGATCGCCGGCACCATGAGTAACCAAGCTGAGTCGTCTGATTCGTAAGTTCAACCTAACTAGTTCCAATTTTTCTTCGATTAATCGCAACTTCTCCTTTTCTCGGTCTAATTTTGGATGATTAATTGATCTCCGAAAGTTTACGTGTTTCTTCTTGTCTTGAACAGGAAAGCTGGGAAGAAGGATTTCTCGACGGCGATTTTGGAGAGGAAAAAGGCCGCTAATCGCCTGGTTGTTGATGAGGCGGTCAACGATGACAACTCCGTCGTCGCGCTCCACCCCGCCACCATGGAGAAGCTTCAGCTTTTCCGTGGAGACACTATCTTGATTAAGGTAATATAATCTTTTAGGGCTTCTGTTTTTGATTTGGATTACGACTTGTTTAATTTGTAGAACCTTTTGAAGTTTGGGAAGACTAGGGTTTTTGATCTTGACTTCTGTGAGGCATTGATGTGGTGAAGATCTATGACAGTTAGATTTTTGGATTAAATTGAGGCATAAATTCTTCAAAATTCTGACTAGGGTCACAGTACATTAGTATATGTGTTATTATCCAGTGCAATACTGGAAGTAAATAAGTTTTTGAGTAAGTAAATAAACAAAATTATTTTGCTTTTGGCTATATTATGTTGTGGCATGAACATATATGATAATAGTAATGGAGATATGGTTTGGTGAGAAGTTTGGTTACATCTTATGGCATCTGTTTTGCTCTAGAACTTTCAAAATTGTGTTAATCTTCATGAAAACCAATTCGAGTGCTCTACCTGGTCTTCCATAGAAATTGTCAAGAGAAATTTGGTGGTAATGAATGTTCTTATGGTTGTGTAAAGGCAATGTAGGGGTTGGAATTATTGCTATTTGTTGTTTTGGCCCTTCGGACACTGCAAATTTAGTTGTTGTTCTATGCAACCTCTACAAGACCTAGCATGTGCATTGGGGTTCCTTATGTTTTAATATCATATCTTGGAATTACAATTACCTGAACGTGCCTCAACTTTGTATATTGTCTTCATTCTTTTAACACACCATATTGAAAAATAGATGCTGATTTTTGGGCTGAGACTTCAATTAGCTCGCCGTATATTTCATATTGGTTAACT
This sequence comes from Verbena officinalis, assembly GCA_958496215.1. Taxonomy (NCBI): domain Eukaryota; kingdom Viridiplantae; phylum Streptophyta; class Magnoliopsida; order Lamiales; family Verbenaceae; genus Verbena; species Verbena officinalis. Next base: position 33,490,856 of record OY292386.1, on the reverse strand, counting down.
GAAATTTTAAACCGTCCTGGGTTTGTTACTTTCCAGGGAAAGAAAAGAAAGGATACTGTTTGCATTGCTCTTGCTGATGAGACCTGTGAGGAGCCAAAGATTCGGATGAACAAAGTTGTCAGGACAAATTTGAGGGTTCGTCTTGGGGATGTTGTATCTGTGCACCAGTGCCCAGATGTGAAATATGGAAAGCGTGTCCACATATTGCCCTTGGACGACACGATAGAAGGTCTCACTGGCGATCTTTTCGACGCTTACCTGAAACGTAAGGCCTTAGATGTGATTAGCTTGGTTTGGATTGTGCATGCTCTTTACAGTAGTTCGATTGAAATAAGTCTTCAAATACTGTCTTAGTTTTGAGGTCTTGTTAATCAACCATTCATATTACCTGTGCAGCTTACTTTCTGGAAGCATATCGCCCATTGAGGAAAGGTGATCATTTTCTTGTGAGAGGGGGAATGCGAAGTGTGGAATTTAAAGTCATCGAGACTGACCCTGGGGAGTACTGTGTTGTTGCCCCTGATACTGAGATTTTCTGTGAAGGGGAGCCTGTTAGGAGAGAAGATGAAGATAGGCTGGATGAGGTTGGCTATGATGATGTGGGTGGTGTTAGGAAGCAGATGGCTCAGATTCGTGAATTGGTGGAATTGCCTCTAAGGCATCCTCAGCTTTTCAAGTCTATTGGTGTTAAACCGCCCAAAGGAATTTTGCTTTATGGACCTCCCGGTTCTGGAAAGACCTTGATTGCTAGAGCTGTTGCTAATGAAACTGGTGCTTTCTTCTTTTTGATTAATGGACCGGAAATTATGTCCAAATTGGCTGGAGAGAGTGAGAGCAATTTAAGAAAAGCATTTGAGGAGGCTGAGAAGAATGCCCCATCTATTATCTTCATCGATGAAATTGATTCAATAGCACCTAAGAGAGAGAAGACACATGGTGAAGTTGAAAGGAGGATTGTTTCTCAGCTCTTGACTCTCATGGACGGGTTAAAATCTCGTGCCCACGTCATTGTTATGGGGGCAACTAACCGTCCAAACAGCATTGACCCAGCTCTTAGGAGGTTTGGCAGGTTTGACAGAGAAATAGACATTGGTGTTCCTGATGAAGTTGGACGCCTTGAAGTACTTCGTATTCATTCCAAAAACATGAAACTTGCTGAGGATGTAAGGCCCATACATTATTTAAGTTTATTTTTGTTCTGTGCCAAATTCAGTTTTTAATTGATAACAATTTTGTTATTTTGTTGCAGGTTGACTTAGAAAGAATATCCAAAGACACCCATGGTTATGTTGGTGCTGACCTTGCAGCTCTCTGCACCGAAGCTGCTCTGCAATGCATCAGAGAGAAAATGGATGTCATCGATTTGGAAGATGATGAAATTGATGCTGAGATACTCAACTCTATGGCTGTTACAAATGAGCACTTCCACACTGCTCTTGGAACAAGCAATCCTTCTGCTTTACGTGAGACTGTAAGTGAACTGCTTCCTGGAATGCTATAGAATCCATTTGCACTCACATTCATCTTATTGCTGAGAATTTATGCTTGCTATATTCTTGTATTTGACAAACAGGTTGTTGAAGTGCCTAATGTCTCCTGGGAAGATATTGGAGGGCTTGAGAATGTCAAGAGGGAGCTTCAGGAGGTAAAGTTTCTTATGAAGGCAGATCTGTTTGTATGTTTGATGTGCTATGATTGTTGAAGTTGATTACCAGTAACCTCTTCTGTTATTTTTGTAGACTGTGCAATATCCAGTGGAACATCCAGAGAAGTTTGAGAAATTCGGTATGTCACCTTCGAAGGGTGTTCTTTTCTACGGCCCTCCTGGATGTGGCAAAACTCTACTAGCGAAAGCAATTGCAAATGAATGCCAAGCCAATTTTATTAGTGTTAAAGGACCTGAACTGCTCACCATGTGGTTTGGAGAGAGTGAAGCTAATGTTCGTGAAATATTTGACAAGGCTAGACAGTCTGCTCCATGTGTCCTCTTCTTTGACGAGCTCGACTCCATTGCTACTCAGGTTATTCCTGTTATAAGATAAATTAATCATCATACTTTTCTTTATGTAAATAGTTTTTAAGTACTAAGTGAAAATATTATTGTTGCAGAGAGGAAGCAGTGTTGGTGATGCTGGTGGCGCTGCCGACAGAGTTCTGAACCAACTCCTCACTGAAATGGATGGCATGAACGCTAAAAAGACTGTTTTCATAATTGGGGCTACCAACAGACCTGACATTATTGATCCAGCACTTCTACGTCCAGGTCGTCTCGATCAGTTGATATATATTCCTCTGCCAGATGAGGATTCACGTCACCAGATCTTCAAAGCCTGCCTTCGGAAATCACCACTTCATAAAGATGTTGACATACGGGCTCTTGCCAAATATACCCAAGGTTTCAGTGGAGCAGATATCACTGAAATTTGTCAGAGGGCTTGCAAGTATGCCATTCGGGAGAACATTGAGAAAGTAAGTTTTTTAGCCCCCTTCTTCATTGCTTTTTCATGTCTGCCTTTCCACATATGAGTTTAACCAATATTGTTTTTTCTTTCTTCAGGACATAGAGAGGGAGAGGAAAAGAAAGGACAACCCTGATTCCATGGATGAGGACGTTGATGATGAAGTTGCTGAAATCAAGCCAGCACATTTTGAGGAGTCGATGAAATTTGCTCGCAGAAGTGTTAGTGATGCCGACATACGCAAGTACCAGGCATTCGCTCAGACCTTGCAGCAGTCACGTGGATTTGGAAGTGAATTCCGGTTTGCTGAGTCAGCAGGCGGGACGACAACTGGGTCTGATCCATTTGCTGCGTCTGCAGGTGCAGCTGACGAGGATGATTTGTATAGTTAAATGTCCAACTCCTGGAAATTGCACTTTGCATCACAAGAAATGGGTGATTCAATCTCAGCTTATATTTCTATCGAAAAGATACATCTTTACTTTCGGGTTCTGGGATTTGTGATGTTGCTCAGTTAAAACTTATATTTTCTTTTGTCTTGCTAAGATGTTAAAACTGTTCTATGGATTTAGAATTATATACTGTTTTATTTACTGATGAATTAAATGTTATAATGTTTTAGCAATATTACTAAAGTAGTAAGTGAACTATTATATGGGTGTTGGTTGTGTTAATGGCTTTGTAATTACCTTTTCTATTTCATTAAGGACTGCGACGTGAGCATCTCATATGAAGGGTAGTCTAAGGAAGTGTTTGCAAACTCTTAAAAGAGCACTTCCTGGTTTTAGCTTGTGTTTTTCCAGCCTTTTGATTGTCCAAACACTTCTAACTTTTACTTAATAAGCATAAAGCTTGAAGTACTAAAGGATCTGATTTTTGTTTAAACTTCTAGCTTTTAGGTTGTTCCCAATTTACTTAATTTAAGCGTAAGGTTGTTTCCAACATTGGCCTGAAGTACCAAAGAATCTGATTTTTTTCTTAGCTTTTAGCCTTTAGGTTATTTTCGTAAATAAATGAAAGTTTTTTGAGAGTAGTATAACTATAAGTGTCTTTTAGTTTTTCCCAAGTAATCAATATTTTCTTTTGTGTTTTTCACACTTTCATTCCCAATCGCTCTCTGTCTTTTTTACTAGCTTTTTACAGCTTTAGCTTATGTTTAAGTTTTTCCAAAAATAATAGAGTTTTGCGGACGGGTCTTGAATTTGATTTTAGGATCCAGATCCACCTCAATTAGAAATTTTATATAAATTCTTCTATATGTTATTTATATTTTTATGTGCTGTGTGTTTGTGTGGACAGTTTGGTCGTGTGCATTATGGCCTAGCAGGATGTCCGATTTCGTGACAATAGGGTTCTAATTAAAACACCATCTTAAATATACTAGCAATTTGTAGTTTTACTGGTTTCAGAGGAATAAATAAGAATCTGTGTAAGGTTTTAAAAATTGAAGATGGAAGCTGAAAACACGTGTGTAGATTTATTTTCCCACAACTGTCCTTGTTCAATTTCACTGCCAAAAAATTGGTTTATTTATGAGTGGAACTCTGGATAGTAAATACGGCGGCAAGCTGTTGGTTGTACGCCTCTTCTCATTTTAAATTGGCATTTTCTAATCTTTTAATGCTAGACTAGCTCTCAGTCGTGACTCCCTGCAAGCTTGATTTGTACTCAAAAATTAGCTGCTGTATTTCATGTGAGTTCTATAATTACACTAACAACAACCTATGTTCTAATCCTTAATTTTACACGAGTCGTATTAAATTGTTATTAATTAAATTAAAAAGTTCTGTTTTTATTCAACTTTGATTCGGCAAACATTTCATTGATATATGTGATTAGAGATATAGTTATCTCAATCCAATAGTGGAGGCTTGGATATAGTTCAGCTCTATTTTTTTTTTTTGTGTCCGTGTATCACAGATTTAATCCATTATGGACGGATTGAATTACTAACTACACGCGATGTGGATTGATATTATGAAGAAAGCATAATAATAATAATAACATACCTACTGATATATTTTGTAAACTTCCCGATTTAATTTATATATGAGGTGGGGTCTTCTCTAACCGTTTCGGTAAAAAAAAAAATATATATATGAAATTATGAGTAGTTGGATGGAATTATCAAGAAATACGCATCATATTCTAATAGTAATTATGAGTAGTTGGATGGAATTATCAAGAAATACGCATCATATTCTAATAGTAATTCTGATTATTACAGAAAAGTCCTAATTAACGAAATAAATATATAGGCACTCCTGGGAAAACAAAGTCATACTGCTGATGTTGATCAAACTTTGAGAATGTGACTCCTCTTGATCTTCAAATAACAAAACTCAACACATGATCATAATACTCACTTTGAAGGGGTGAGAAAGATCATAAGAATATTTCCCAACTGTATTTAGTTTTCTAGGCGAAAACAATACTTAAAAATGCAGAAAATACATAAGCATGACTCTCTCTGATCGGTGCAAAATCGTCACGCTTTCGGCTTTCCCCCCTCTTCTCAAAACTGCCTTCTTGACACTTCATGTACAAACATAGATATACCATAGACACATAACTAATTAAGGTTGTGGGGAATGGTTGCCTGCGCCGCACCTCACCGAACCAAGCGTATGGACATTCACGAACCGGCTAGGTGCGGACGAACGACGGGCCCCTTTGGGCATGCAATTCTTGATCTCCTTTTGGTGAAAAGCTCTCTGTTTGTGATTGAGAAATGGTTTCATTGTGACATAATCTCCGGTTTTGGAGGCTATAGGCAATGCGGTAGAGGGGGCACTTGGTAATATTGGATAGTGCCTGCCCATTACTTGTTGCATATGCATTGGAGACAATGTCAATATGAGAATAAATGTTATGCAAATAACAGTGGAAGACATGATTTGAGTGAGTTCTCGAAATGTTTTGCTTCTATTGTATGAAGAATATGAGTAGGTTTTTATGGTGAAGATTGAAGAGAAAAGGGATGGAAATAGGTTACTTAAATAGGCCCGTGAGCAGAAGCAGATACGCCACAACTAATGCGATGATCGATACTCTTAGGTTTAATTCATCACCACTATGAATGCGTATATGTGAATTTTGTCCTTAGTAATGAATCTTTTAGAGAAAATTGCAGACTTCGTCCCATAAAGTGACTCATTCATCAATTTTGTCCCAATAATTTCATAATTTGCAACATTAGTTCAATAAAGTGTAATTTTTCATAAATGTGGTCTTAGATGCTAATCTCCGTTAGTTTTTGGACGGAATAGGCACGTGCAGCGTGTGTGCACGTTAGTTCTCCAAATTTGGGAAAAAATTACACGGTCAAAGTCTGATGGAAAAATCATACGTTAGAAAAAATTGGCATATATATGGGACCACATTTATGAAAAATTATACTTTATGAGACGAATATTATGAATCGTGAAATTGTTTGGACAAAATTGACAAGTGAGTCACTCTATGGGACGAAATCTGTAATTTTCTTGAATCTTTTACTTTTAATTGGTGTTTTATTTTCTCATATAAAATTATGCATACTTTCTGTGTATAGAAATTTTACATTAAATATGCATTCGATTTGTGAATGTAAAATAAAATAAAGCGAAAATATATAGAATGAACAAGAAAAAAAATAATATGCATGTTCCAAGTATAATCCGGGAGAATCAGATTAAGCTTTTCTTGGAGTTGTAATCCCAATTGAGCGTCCAAATGTTTAGATTAAAACTATTTATGGATTTTTGAAAATTATGATGGACCAATTATTTATTTATTTATTTATTTGCATTAGTATGTATAGTGTATACTATTAGTATTAACTCAAAAAAAATAAAAAATAAAAAATCGTATGTATACATTTTGTTTTTGAAAGCTAGGTTGAGTTGCAGGGGAGGTGAGGAAGCTCGTGAATTTCTGTGAAAGAAGTAAATTCAATATTATTTTCCGAAGGCATAAATAAATCCAATGAAATGCATTTACAACAATGGGTGATCTTTTGTGGATTGCTAGGTAATAAGGGGACCAGCTTAGAATATTTACTTTTTATTCAATGTGCTCCTTTTAATTATTTTTGGAAAAATCTCATATTAGATTCCATAAAATATAACATTTCACATTTAATTTTATTTATTACGATTTTTTCATATGATGTATGATAAAATCTGAAAAATCTCACTTAAAGTCTCATACCTTATTTTTCGTTTATTAACTAACGGAAAATCTCTCTATATTTATTTCACTAACAGAATATTTACCTCAAATTCGTTACTTAGTGGAGTTAAAGTGGGATCTGGGCCATAAAGTGAGAATTATCAAATTTTATAGGACATGATATGAGTAACTCGTAGTAAAACATGACTACATGTGAAAACAACATACTTTAAAAGGCCAAAAAGTAAGATTTTCTCTTAATTTTTTTCAACCAACCTTCATGTTGTATGCCACTAGGCAATTTCCTAATACAAAATATATTGTTTTGCACTTTTAACAAACAAATTGGGTATTTATGGTATTTCAAAGAGCTAGCAAGATTGATCAAAATTCTTCTAAATGAATTAAAAATTTGTTAAAACCTAAATGTGAATAGAATACTTTAATTTGCTATTAGTTCCTTTTTCTACAAATTGTATTCCTTAGATGCACATTTAAAGAAAACCAGTGATATAAGTCACATTCAATGTCTAACCATATAGTCGGTTTTACAATTGGTCCTAAATTAAATTGCTCATTTAAATCCCCAAAACAAATGCCGAAGATGAAAAATTAAAGGGGAATCAACAGTACACCTAAAATAAAATTTCATATTACAAAGTTAAATAAAATAATTTACAATCCAGAAATTTTATGCTATCATTTGCCCATTGGGAAGGAAAACCAAAACGAAGTTCACACTAGAGACTATTAATTTGGGTTTGGTATATTAGTTGCCCTTGTGTATTCTTGTATTAGGAAATTAATAAATTGGAGTTTTGGATATAACCTTTTTTTTTCTTTTTCTGATTTTCAGTTGATAAATTATATAATAAAAACTTTTTTTTGGAAAAATTATAATGAAAGTTTTATGCTTAATATTAAATTAGTCTGAAAAAAGTGGAATAGTAAAAACAAGGAGTGATTGAAAAAAAAAAGTGAAGAACACACTAAAAAAAGAATAATTGAATATTTGGATAAAAATAATACTAAAAAGTACTTTTACTACTTTCAAGAAAATTTTATGTATTTACAAAAATAAACTAGAAACTGAAATAAAAAACTTGTCTTTAGGTGCTTCAAGCTTTCAACTTATTTCTGCTTAAATTTAACAGAATTAGAAGTATTTTTTTTTTTGAAGCTCACCCCTGAAGGGGGTTTTTCATAAAATTAAACAAAATCGTTCAAAACAAACTCCTGCGCGACAGCAGGAATTAGAAGTATTTGGAAACCTAAAATATTAAAAAATATATTTCTCTAAAATATATTTGTTTTAGAGTGTACAAACACGCCCTTAGTTAACTTAGAAATATCTTTTTCTTGAGAATAGAAATTTTAATTTATTAATTTTTAATGTATTATAATATTGAAAAAAAAGAAAAATCAATGAGAAAATTAGTTTTTCTTTTAATGAGAAAATTAGTTGATATCTTTGAAAGAAGAAGATAACATATGAAAAGGAACATTAATATCCTAAGTCACATCAATACATATAAACCCCACGAAGGAAAATCGTGAAATTTCTTCGTCACAAATGAAATGGCGCTAAGGTTGCAGACTCTACCGATTGCTTCCTTCAATTTCAGTAAGTTGAGAACCAGCAAAATTTATCTCTATTTCCAATTTTGATTTTTTTCACGCAAAAATTTGTATAGATGTATAAATTTCATAATTTCGGTGACGCGCATTCGGCGTTTCCAATTGTTATCTGCAAAGTTGTTTTGCTGATACCCAATTAACACTGCTGATTGTTGTGGTAGTTTTAGTGGTTGAAAAATAGCCTCAAAGATTAAATCTTGACGCTTGCTTTAATAATAATAATAATTTAATGGCTTATTCTGCTAGAAACAGGAAAAGGGTAGTTATTAGTTAATGTGAAGAAGTATATTATAAAGAGATCTGTTTAAGTCATTTATGGATATTAAAGAGACTGGTTGTGAGTTTTTGATGTGGGTTTTCTGTAGAAGTAAAGAGATCAATTTGTTTCTAAATTATTGTTGGTTTCATTGAATTAAATTTAAAGAAACTAGAACGTGTAGTTGTTATTTGCATGTAAAGGGCTATCTACACGCAGTAAATTCTTTCTCATTTTCTGGGATATGCGTTTAAATTACAGAAGATTGATAGTTATTGGGAGTAAGGAGACTGTAGAGTTGGTGAGCTGAAATATTTAATTTCCTTTTTCTATTATTTTCCTTTAAATGTACAGTTTTACATTTAAGTTCTTTGAAGTTGAGAGTTGTTGTAAAAACCATGCCACTGGAAATAATAAGTTGGGTAGATTTAAGTTTCATTAAGATGGGTTGGGCCCCATCAGATATGTTAAAGGGGGTTTGCAATTCTTGATTTGTTCTTATGTTTTGGTGGTGTGGAAGTTGAGCCATCAAACTTGAAGTTGATAATCTTTCAATTTCGTGCATTAAGTTACTCGCCAATGATGGGGTAGTGAAGTTTAATGTAACTGAAATAATGAAGTTTTGGAGATTGCCAACTTGTCTAATTATGAATACCTTTATAATCCTAAAAGCAAAACTATTACAAAGATGGAACGATCTTTCAGTTTAGAGCCGAAGTTTTGATGTAAGTGGACCATTAAGGACAGAAATGGATGTTGGATGAATTAGTCTTAGATTATCACGATAAGTAAAGATAAGCTGTAGTGGAATGAAAAGTTCTGTTGTCTTTTTTCGATCATTGATATTGACAGAATTTCAATGAAGTCTTTTGCTCCATAGCCATTGGTTTGTTCAGCAAATATATGGAACTCTTACAGAAATGTCGAGACTCTCGGCTTTGAGAAGCATGTTATCACCTGCCAATATGTCTTTAGACTCCTGTGATATTTCCCCCCATTTTCTCCGTAAACTAAACTAAAAGCACTTTTTGTACTTGAGTGAATTCCATTGCATGATAAGTCTCATCTGTAATAATCAATCTTATTAGAACTAAACTTCCTCTTTTTCATAGGTAAAGGAGGACTACGTATCTTATCATGGCATACATTGATGCTGGAGTTAGGAAATGGCAAGACTAGTATTCTTATTCTCTATACAAATTCTTTACCTGCATCAATTGTTTCAATATAGAAAAAGGGTCAATTACAACAAACCCCCTGAGGTTTGCGCCTTTTACAATTTCACCATCGAAACCTTGCAACCTTACACTTACCCCCCTGAGGGGGGTACTTTTAAGGTTTTTTAGGGGGTATTATGTATGCATTTTTATGTTTCAAGGGAGGTATTTGTACGGTTCACGGTTTCAATGGTTTTTCGGATTTTTAAGCAAACCTCCGGGGGTTTGTGTAATTATCCCCATAAAAAAGTCATAGGGATTCCTGAGTTACTTCCCTTAAGCATTTATTTGCAGTGCAAACGTCATACATGGTTATAGGATTGAAATAGGAAAATATAATAGCATTATGTTTTGATGAATTACTCCTACGTGCATTTTGTCCTTTTTTTTTTTCCTTTTCTGTCCCATGCAGCTACAGTTCCATCAGCAGGAATTTTCTTTCCTTTCCCTCTAAAAAAATTCTTATGCCAAGCAGAGTGTAAATATATAGAGGATTTCCTGATCGAAATATTGGGGTCCCTCCTAGTTGCTTTTCATGAACGTTTCATTCGAATGAGCACGCTCCAGAAAGATGTTTTCTTTAACCTCTGCATTTTTGGGGAAAACTCTGTCACTAAAGTTTCACGTTATAGAAGTGAAGTGCCAAATGAAAAAAAAATTTGAGCAATCACAAAATTCATTGTCTTTGGTCATGTTTATTGTTTTTTACTTCGGGTCAGGTGGCTTTTTGAACCGTGTAGTAATCTTTTCACATGAATACAAGATTATGATTTTTAATCCATATGACTTCATTTGGATTTTATTTGTCTCTTATGATAATACATTTTGCTTGTTTAACTGATTACACCAACCTTTTATGAATTCTTCAAACAATATTTCAACTACTGAATAATACCATTTGGTATAAATATAACCATGGTATAATGAGACTAACTCGGGGCTCATTTCTTACTTGTTTTCTCTGTGAAGCAGCTGTAGATTCCAAGTTGACATTCCTAAAAAATGTTGGTTCTCTAACTGTGAATAAGTCGAAAAGAGCAGATAGAGGAACACTAAGAATATGCTCAGCACTACCAGAAACAGCTGCCTCTATTGTAGTAGCTGCTGCTGTCGTTGGTACTGCTGCGACGTTTCTTGTCAAAAGAAATAAGAGTTCTCAAGAAACTCAGGTACGTCTACAATTTCGAATAAGTCATTTAGCCAGAAGAATTAATGTGTTACGTGTAACCTAGCAAATAAAGTACATGAATAGTATCCTCACAAACACATAAAACCATTTTGCCATCTGAACTATTACACATTGCTGTTGAACTCGTTTTTGTGAGACTTTGATAGATATATATATATATATATATAGAGATATATATATATATATATAGATAGATAGATATGAATTTGGGATAAAGACTCGAGACAATAATTTTTTCCATACGAACTATAGTCGGTTTGCACTTTACCATTTGTTTTTTTTTTTCCTGACAACCACCATCTCAATTATGCGTTTTCTACACTTTTCCATTGGAACCATTTCCGAGTGGTTTTAACCACTGGGAAACTGCTCATGTGCAAGTCATTTGAATAACTTTTATTGTTTCGGTTTGCAATTAAAAGTATAAATGTTCTTATAGGAGTACAAAATAAACGAATTTCACTTTAAATTGCACAAATTGCCCTTAAGTTGTTGACATTAGTGGTTTTGAGGTGGACAAAACTACCTCAAAATGGTTCTAGATGACAAGGTGTAAAAAATGCATAGTTGAGATTGTGGGTTGCCAAGAAAAAAAGTTTAGGTGGCAAAGTGTAAAAACTTGTTTAGTTCAGATGACAAAAAATATTTTCCTCTAAAGATTCTTTTGCATATGAACTGTGCAATATTTTCCACTTTACCATTTAAATTTTTCATTTTTTTTCTTAACAATTTACCATCCAAAAAATGCGAAGTTTTGCATCACCATCAATTGAAGAATTCAACCAAGGTTTTGTTGCTGTTGCAACCATTTCAATTCCAAGACCACCACCACTAACTATTTACCAAATTGAAGTTACTAGCTAATAGTTTTTCATTGTCACGAATATCTTTTCCCCATCAAAATCTCAATTAAAAAAAATCCCTAGTTCACCGTAAATCTCAACCATTGCCATGTATAACAAAATCTCGCTGGGAATATTGTATTGGAGATGGTGATTTGCAAAAACTAGCATTGTTTAAATGGTGAACTGTTAAAAACAAGTTTAGATAACAAAATGCAAGCATCGCATGGTTCGAATGCCAAGTATTTGTTCCCTATTTTCTCCAAACCGATTTTTTCTGGGAAAATTCCATCGCATGGTCTGGAATGTGTAAAATATGTATTATTTGCATAGCTAAGTGTGACGCGAAACATATTCAGATGATAAAGCGTAACGTGATTAATATCAACGAGTCATATGATGAAATCTCACCAGAATATTTAGCCAGAAAATGGTTTTATTCCGCATTGTGCGAAATCACGTATAGTTTGCTCTTGCAAACTTAAGATGCTATTTTTGGACTGTGATTCTGGTAATAGACAGGTTCCAATGAAAACCTGTGAAGAGTGTGGAGGTTCAGGTATTTGCCCTGAATGCAAGGGTGAAGGATTTGTGCTTAAGAGGTTGTCTGACGAAAGAGCTGAAAGAGCAAGATTGACGGCAACGAATGCGGCAACAAGATACACAGCAGGGTAAAATTGTCGAACACTTATTCGAATTTTGTCATCCTATTTAATTAATTGGGTCAATTACAGAAAACCCCCTGAGCTATGTGCCATTTACAATTTTACCATCGGAATGTTGCAACCCTACACTTACCCACCTGAGGGGGATATTTGTAAAGTTTCGATGTCTTTTCGTATTTTTAAGCAAACCTGGGGTTTTTTGTGTAATCATCCCTAATTAATTCCTTAAAATGATTTAATTTACACACTTTCCACACTCCATTGACAGGCTTCCAAAGAAGTGGAGCTACTGCACAAAGTGCTCTTCTACTAGGTCATGTATTACATGTGGTGGCAGTGGGAAACTTAGCTATTTGAATTAGTCTCCATTTCTGATTGTAGATCTGAGTTCTGTTTTTTGTACTTTTCCTAAGCAATTTTTTTGCTTTATATACAGGAAATTCTCAAGATGAAAGTTGCTGTGGTATTTCATATAGTGCATGTTAAAAAAAAGGGATAATTACACTTACACCCCCCGGACTTAGGGTTAAATACAGCTAGACCGCCTGTACTATTAGAAATTACAGAGACACCCCCTCGACTATGGCTCTATCTAACACTTAGGTCCTGCCGTTAGTCATTTTCTTATTTCCATGTAGATTATAACATCCTATTAACTCGACAAAAACTTACTTACTTCGCTCATTTCATGTATAGCAAACACTACAACAAAAATGTTATGGATAATTTAGTCATTTCACAACTTTTCGTTTAGTTTTTAAGGTTTTCGTTAGGGTTAGAGGATCTATTTGTAATTTCCAATAGTACAGGGGATCTAGCTGTATTTACCCTTAAGTCGAGGGGGTGTAAGTGTAATTATCCCTAAAAAAAATGATTTGTCAAAATAGGTTTTATATAGGAGTTTATAAGTTTCAATCATTATTTTATTTTTGAAACTTATATCTTCCCTTGCTAAAAAAATTACCAAACACTTTGAGAAAACTTATAAGATCTCAAAGAATTTAATAAATATATTTTGAGTATTGGGCTCATAAGATGAGCCGAAGATACTCTCTTAGTCAAATATCTCTTATTTTTCCAACATCAACTAATCCTTTTTCACATTTTCGTTAACATTTGATTTTGTACCAAAATATGAATATAAAGGTGGGAAAATAATTGATGATCATTGATCAGAGACTAAATTAAAGAATTCACAATCAACTAATAGTATAATACAGACTGAATAAAGAAGCACGAACTACGGATACGACATGCCATGAATGAATATAACAACACAGATTTTTTTCCATATTTTTTATTAAATAAATGTGCGATGAGACACAGTATATCATGATGATATATTTAGGAGTGTCTGTTTATGCATCATGCATAGAGATAAATTGGAGGATTGAAATTTGAGATTTTTCTGTTGTTTCGTCGACGTGCATGTTACATGTAGACCTGAACTTATCTATTCTTGCCATTATCAATACAATGAAAATTAACCTTTGAAATGTCTGACATGATTACCTGATCTCATTAATTAGTTTAGTTGGCAATTAACGTACTCAATTAATGGTGGATCGAAGTTAAAAACTAGAATAATCCTGTACATAATATTAATGAATTAACTTCGACAATGCATGTGCAGGTGATTAAGATTGACGATATTATACTTCAATTTGCAATAGAATATACATCATAAGTACGGATTGTCAATTGAAAGGCTATCGTTATAAGCGTTTCTTCAGATTTCTTATACCAAAAAAAATAATAATAATAAAAAATGGATGATTTATATATATATATATATATATATATTGAATTTTGGTACTTATTGTTAATCGTGTCATATTGAATAAATACTAAATTCTAACTTACCTTCTAAGTTCGGGCAACCCTGACCTCATAAGTTAGCTTTTGTGTGTGAGTTAGGCTCAAGCATCCTAACTAATATGGTATTAGATCAGGCTGTATCCTTCATTTAAAAATTTCAGAATACGGTCTCCTCTCCTGCAATTAAGTTTCACGCTCTAGGTTAATTCCCGATTGTTCGGGCCTAAGCATGAGGGACGGGTGTTAATCGTTCCATATTAAATAAATACTAAACTCTAACTTACCTTATAAGCTTGGACAACCTTCACCTCATAAGCTAACTTTTGTGGGTAAATTAAACTCAAACACCATACCTAACACTTATTTTTGCAATAAAAGTTGGTGTTGTCAACGGCAATAGCAACTGGCAATGTATGTCAATCAATCAAACATGTATAGCATTTTTTATGGGCAGCTGTTAATTTATATTATTTCTTGAACGCATATGTTTGGAATCTATATATGCAAATTCGCACATTTACAGAATTAATTCTAGTTGACAATAGAGTTAATTTGCTTCTGGCTGAAGTGACAATTTTCTTATGTTTGACTAATTGTTGGGAACAGAAAATTAATAGTACTACGGACATAAGTGGATATCCGCCAACTATATTTTGAATTACATTATTAAATCAGAATACGATCGATAATGTAATAATATTATTGAATAATGTTATCGATATACGCGATGCAAAATGATCAATAAAACTGCAAGAGGTTGAATTATTAATCAACACACATCTAGCTATATGATACAAATTAAAACTCAGTTTGGATTCATAAATTAATACAATAAGCTGATTTTAATGAATATGACCACAGGAGATTAATGTACGACAAAGCTGTTTGGAATCGAATTAGTAAAAGTCAAAATTGATATAGATTTGAAGTTAGAGTGTTAGACTGACACACATATGCATGTGCAGCTGATTAAGGATTTAATAATATTATACTTTAGTTGATCAAGAATTTAAATATTTGCAGTAGAAAATACGTCATACGTACGGCTACATTGTGAAAGGCTATCGCACAAGTACATGATTGTACAGTTGTATAATTAAATTCTCTCTTCCAGCTTAATTAGCCTGGTTTTCTGGATTACTTTTCCTCCCCGGCCACCCGCCTGAATTTGATGTGCAAACATTATTCAAATTGAACTCCACTTGTATCTTCTTATTCAGTCATTTAGTTATATATAGGGTTAGTTATGAAAACCTTCTGAAGTTTATGGCTTGCTTACGAAAAATATTTTAAAACCTTTGTAATTTTAGATTATTTTTCTGAGGGGGTATTTGTAAGATTTTTCAGGAGTATTATATTTATATTTTTTATGTTTCAAGAGAGAATATTTATAAGATTTCAACTGAACAGGGAGTGTTTGTAATATTTCAAAGTTTCAGGATCTTTTCAAAAGAAAAAAAACATTACGTGATCAGGGTTTTTTGTAATTATCCCTTTAATTATATACACAGTTCACATTAATGAGTACACAAAGTTAATATCATCTTCTGTGGTGTTTAATTTGAAAATGATTACCTTTATTTATATTGGCATAATACATTCATTTAAAAACTAGTTTTTAACCCATGGGTTGCACCGGTAGTTAATTTAGAATCATTGAATTAATTTTAATTTCAACTATGATATAGATGCTGGCAACTTGAATAAATATCATAAATTAACACGAAAATATTTTATATATGAAATATCACAAAAAAACTACTCAACTTAGTGCAATTATTTAATTAAAAGAATAAAATAATTTTTGAAAACATTACATAGAAGCATCAAGGGAACAATATCACGCACTCTTATAATTATACCATTTTTTTTTATAAATCTTCACGCTTTCCTGCAAAATATATACAATTTAGAAAAAGAAAAAAAGAAAAAAGAAGAAGATCTAGCCTCTAGGTCATAAGTTGGTAAAGATTTGCAACATTTCCCCCAATTTCGCCAATAATAAGTTCGTAATTATTTGTAAGGGATAATTTCATCTGGACCACCCCCTCTGAGTTACAAAAATTATAGGTTGACCCCCTCTTGTTTGAAATACTACAAATACACCCATTGTGAATATTATATATTACAATTTAAATCCAACCCGATCCATTTAGCTTTGTAGTTACTAAATTGCCCTCCCTTTTTTTAACTTAAAAAAATCAAAAATAAAAGGAAAAAAAAGATAGGCTAAGGACCAGGACTTAATTAGGGATAAATACACAATGAGTCTAAATTGTAATATATAATATTCACAATGGGTATATTTATAGTATGTCCAACAAGAGGGGGTCAACCTGTAATTTTTGTAACTCAGAGGAGGTCCAGATGAAATTATCCCTTATTTGTAATATTGATTATAAAAAAATTCCTAAATTAATTTGGTTGTACATAAGGAAATATACCAATGATATGTAAGACTATTTTAATAGGTATTATTTCTTTCTATTATTATTATTTTTATATATATAATTGAAATAATATATTTTGAAAGATATTTATATGAAAATATATTTAACTTACCAATTTTAAAATTATGAATAAATATTATTCTCCAGTATTAATATTATTGTAAATTATTTTTTTCACATGAATAAACGTTTCACTCCATTCTTTCAGTTCGTTTCTTATTATATATATATATATATAATATAAAATGTGTAACGACCTGAAAATTCCAGATTATATTCTCGGAATAATTATTCGACATTTCGTTAAATTTTATATGAAAAGATTAACTTTATTAGCTAATCTTAATTTATTATAATTATTTCCATATCCTCAACCATTTATAATTACATTTTCTACCCCTTGAATTTATTCTAATCTATAAACGAACCTACAACCCTTTGAAATACCTTTGCACTATCTTGAACACACCCACACTATCTTGAACACACTCACACCCTCTTGAACACACCCTCTTGAATACTTATACAAATCGAGAGAGAGAAAGAGAGAAGAGAAGGAGAAAGGGAGAAGAAGAAGGAGAAGAAAAGGAAATCCCGTTTCGAATCCGTTCGTCGACCAATCGAAATTCCGAGACCAGATTTACGATCCTCATTCAATTCTCTATCGGTAACCTTCTTTCTCCAATTCATTTCATCCATTAAATCCTTCATTTTTATAACTTTTAAATTGAAATAAATATTTGATGATTTCTTTGATTCGTAGGTTATAGTTTACCATTTTTAGTGTAGTTCGGATCAAATGGTAGATATTAATGTGTACAATGCATGAGTGTGAATTTTACATGTTGTTTTTAGCCTTAGAATCCTCCATAGTAGATTTTAGCATGAAACTCTCGAGAAAAACCTTAAAATCGCGTTTCTGCACTTGTGTGGTAGAACCACACGGTCCAACGCACGGTCTTGGCACGACCGTGCACAACCCTTTAAGCTTGCACCGGCTTGCGCACGCCGGTGCAAGAGCCCGTGCAACCTTGTTTCAGCCTGCACGGTCTTGAGTGCGTGCTCAAGACCGTGCACAAGGCCGTGCGTTAGCCCGTGCGAATGCCTTAGCCAATTTTCCAGCCTTTTTCCTTAGTTGCTCTCGGTAATGGGGTCAAATTGCCAAAAATAAAAGTTGACTTTTTGCATACGACCCCCTAAAATCGAGCCGTTTTCGCCTATAGCTTCCATATGATTCAAGGATGAATATTTTGTAAAGTTTTCAAAATTCCGATCTCGTTCGGGCCTTGAATCGAACCTTTTTCGTTTAGGGCTTTTTCTCCAATTTTTGAATGTCGTCCGAAAAATCCAAAAATCGCATGAGTGATTCTTTATAATATTATATGCATGAATGTGAAATTAGAATTTCAATTGAGCATGTTTAGCATTGTTAATTTCATACTTTTAGTTTAATTGATTTAATTACATTTTATTGTAAATTCAATTGATACATGTCGTTTATTGGTTTTTCTTATGATGTAGTCTTTGTGAGTCGTTGTCGTGTCTTGTCTTATGTGGTTTTGTCGTCTGTTAGTTTCAGGCTGTCTTTTCAAGGCTTAGCTTGGATTGTCTTGTCGTTCCCGTGTTTCCAGGGGAGAGTTTTAAAACGCTTTCAAACGGAGTAAGAATTCTTTTAATTTATTGCGAACTCCCCTTATGTGCTCATCTTGCTTTGTTTCCTTTCTCGTATACTTATTAGATATTTAATCTATATTTTCAGGTTTCTCATAAAGGTTTTAATATTAACTTGTACTTATGAGTATCCTTAAATCATTTTATTTTCATAAGGCAAGTAAAATTCTTTCTTTTAAGCGTGACGGTTTGACTTAGGATTTACCCCCTTCGTCGTCACTCAAACTTGCCCAAATTCAATTTATGTATGTTTTTCAAAGCGAGCAAATTCGTGTTATATCAAAATGGGCCCGGGAAAGTATCCGGAGGTTATACCTGGGGACGAGCGTCTAGGGGTAATCCGAGGTGCTTCTCCCTAAAATAAGCGTCAATCGTGGCCTGTCAGGAGATGATAGCCACGGTTGGGAGCGATGGTGGGCGTTGCATTCGTTGCACATTTTCCTAAAATTCACAGTCGCCCGGAGTCGCAATTCGGGGTCAGACACCGGTGATGGAGATTACATGTTATTGAGGGGGTTATAAGGAGGAACAGACCCATTCTCGCTGGGACATTAATTGCTTGCATTTTACTGCTTTAATTATTTTATTACCATTAATTAATGTCGTGTATGCAAGTAGAAGCACGATCCGGATTTTCTTCAATTATGCAAATGTATTTTCATATATATTTAATCAAAACCCAGACATGTGGCTCGTACTTGTTCTCTCTTTACCTTCACTGAGTATCTTTCGTACTCACCCCCACTATTTTGATTCTTACTTCAGGTCGACAGGTGGCGTTGTCACCTATCTTGTCAGTCGGCAGCAGCAGGTCTAGGTTGGTTCGTGAGTCTTGTCTTGTCAGTGTCCCAACAACAGTCGTGTCCTTATTATGAATGGATTTATTTATGTATTTTGTATTATGCTTTATTTCCCGTACTTACGTGCCCCTGATGTGGGATATAATAGACTGGCCATGAATGGCATTTATTATATAGTGATTGAGAATGATGTATGAATTACGTTGCCATGGATGACTTATATGATTTATTATATAATTGTTTTAACTTCCGCAACTCTGATATTTATTTTATTGCTGTCGTTGTTGGGCTGTCGTATGCTGTTGCTGGTTTTTGCTTGAGTGATTGCCGTTCGCCAGGATGGATTTTGAAATGGGGTACATCTACCTCGTTTGGGGGTTCGTCTCGGTGCGGATGTGGTGTCCTTTCTCCGGCCAAGGAAAGGGGCGCTACAAAATGTTTTTGAGTAATATACTTTTCGGAATTTAATTTGTATAAAAATATATTTAATAATAGACCATATAGATAATGATTGGAATCTCTTGTATATTTGATATTATTTTTTGTTGAATAATTTGTTATTATTTCATTATTAATTAATAATAATATTCATTTTATTAATGTTATGAAAATATTAATATTTAAATATAATAACTTAATCAATTTATTCACATTGAAATTAAATATAATTTTTCCACCGCAAAATGAAAATAAAATACGTGATTTTTCTGAAAAAATCAACTATTTTATTTTTTATAATATTAAGATAATAATAAAATTTAATTAAACATATATTTTAAAAAATGTACGTAATTATGTGACTCCCACAAATAATTAAAAGAAATTTAAAAAAAATAATTACATGATAGATAAAAAGAATACAAAATAAAAATAAATATTAATTATAGAACTAAATAATCTTTTATCCAAATAGTGTTAATATTTTATAAATGGTAATTCTTCTATGCTATGCTTTCATGTACATATTGAATATTATATTTAAATTATAAATAGTTTTAAGCTCATTTTCAATTATATATATATATATATATATATATATATATATATATATATATATATATATATATATATATTAGCACATAAATATAAAGTTCATAATAATTAGCAAAATTAATTAAAATTTACTTAAAATTATTTTTTGAATAAAATTTTTAATATCAATATTATATAAAGTTGTTATATAATTCTATAATTAAATAGGAGTTATAAATTCTTGAATATAAATAAATAAATATATATATATATATATATATATATATATATATATATATAAAAGTTACAAAAATAATAATTAATAAATTTAAATATAGAAACAATCTACATGGCAAAATGGACAAATTCTAACTAATTCATCTCATTAACATATAAGCATGTTTCCTAAAATATCCCACTTATTCATTCATATATATATATATATATGTATATATATATATATATATATATATATATATATATGATTAAATGGTAAATTTAATAGGAAAAATTGAAAAATTGGGACTACTAAGTGGATATTTTGGAACATTAATTTGGCCTGTAGTAAAAACACCTATTAACTTGTACCAAGTGCCAATTTAAGCATTATCTTTCCCCAAAATTGAATTTTTCCCTAATTTTGGAAAATCAAGTGACTGATTTTGTTGAGTTGGTGCCAGAACTCCAGTTGGCCAACAACCCTCAACCAACTCACCAGGTCGTATGCCATGTCAGATGATACATCATAAATTTTTTTAATAAAAAAACACTGTCACATAATCTAAGTAAATGGAGGAAAAATTCCCACCTGTTCTATTTATTTTATACCCGCTACCCAATTTTCCAAATTATTAAAACCTAATCCTTAAAAATTGAACCATAATTTTACTTGAAGAAGATGTCGGAGAGTTCAGGCAAGGTGAACCATTGCAGGTGCGGGCTTGAACTTGTCACGCTATCCTTTTGGACCGACTAGAATCCCGGCCGACAATTCAAGACTTGCACGAACTCTAAGTTTATTTATATCTATGCAAAGTTTTCATTTTTTTAACACGTCTCCTTTTTTCTCACTGATAATATATTGTTATTTGTAGCCTGGAGAAAGAAATCATACCTTCTTTTGGATTGATCCCCCCATGTGTGAGAGGTTGAAGATTGTCATACCAAGGCTGCTCCGTCAGATTAATAGGCTTTGTGATGAGAATGAGAAAACAGTGATCTGGGTTGCTGCAATAAGCTAGTTCATCCTATTGATGGTGATTGTCAGTGTAATTGCTCACAGTTTATAAGGCGACAATGGAGTAAAGGCTTCTAATGTGAAAGATTGAGATAAAATATTGGAGTAGTAGTTAGGTGTTTCTGGTTGAAGGAGTAGTAGTAATTTAGATGTTCTATTGTTGTTTAAACTAGGTTAATTCTGACTTTATTATGTAATTGTAAGTGAGGTGATTAACTCTTACAACTTTTGGATGTAACTTTTGCGGCTGTAATAGTGAACTGAACATGACTAATTAGTTGGGTATGCTGTTAATTATGACTGTTACTCTGTTAATTGCTAAATTAGTATGTAATGAATGAGTGAAAGTTTACTAAATATTATAGAAGAGGACATAAATGGCTGTCAATACCAGAAATCCTAAACATAGCTACAACACATTCAATACCAGAAAAACTCATTAGAAAATCCACTAACATCAAAGCAATGAAAAGTCTGTTCCACATATATACATATATGCTTTGATCCTGTAACGACCCGATTTTTCGAGACAAGTTTGGAAAACTCGATCGGGATATATATGCTTATGTGATATTTGTGTGTTTTATATGAATTTTCGTAAATGCAATAATTTGTGAATTTAAATTATTCTATGTCAATGTGCGTATAAAATGATGAGTTTTGACTATAATATTGATATATTTCGATAATATGTCCTTTGTATGAAGTTTCGCGAAATTACGAAACCGCCCCTTCGATCTTTCATTTAAACCTCAGGTTTCCTTTTTATTCTTTCTTTCCTTTTTACAATTACATTCACACCCCTCTCAAACCATCTACGAGAGAAAAGAAAGAGAAAAAGAAAGAATTTCTCCAAAATTTCAATTCGATCTTTCGAGTTCGTTTCTTAACAAAATTTCGATCCGTAAGAACCTACGCAACCCTTGTAACATTCTCTACAGGTATTATTCAGGTTCCATTCGATTCCGTTGTCGTTTGAGTATGTTTTGGATAAATTGTTTCAAAAGTTGGATTTTTCGGTAGTTTGATCGTTATACTCCGTAGTTTTCGATGATTCTTGATCCTATGTGTTACCATTGTGATCTTTGATGTTTGTTGAAGTTTGTAGTATGAAAATCTGATTGAAAATGAGGTTTTGGTGAAGATTTGACGAAATTCTGTTGCTTCTGTGCGAAGTTCTTCGCGTTCTGCTGAAAATTCGCGAAAACATGGTGCACACGGCCTTGCAACAGGCCGTGAAGCAAGACCGTGCGCCATTTTACAACTCACACGGCCTTGCATCAGGCCGTGTGTGCAGTCCGTGCGTGTTTCTAAACATACACACGGCCTTGCACAAGGCCGTGCAAGAGGCCGTGTGTCCCGATTTCAAAACATAAGTCTCTGGAAGTCAAAATTTGGGAATTTTACTTTCTTCGTTTGATATTATTTTCAAAATCCGACTTCACCATTAAGTTCGTAGTGATTTAAAACTTAATAATCCATAGAGTTTGAATTTTTTCAATACCGTTTGATCGTGAAACAAACCGATTTCCGTTTAGGGAATTATACGCTTTTCGCAATTCTTTTCCGATTGCTTCGAAACTTGAATGTATGCTTCTTATTTTAAGCATGTCTATGATAATTGTGTTTAAGCATGATTTATAAGCTTGAGTTTGATATTTCATTCGTTTCATTGAATAATTGTTCTAATTGCCCTTCTTTGATTTAATTAAGTGTTTATTGCATTAAGAATAAGCCGTGCGTCGTATTGTCGTCTTACATGGTTGTGTCGTAATTGGTTTCAGGTGGTAGTTCTTTCGGGCAGTAGTTGGTCTTCTTTCTTTTGCCCTTTTTGCAGGATTATCCAGCTGGGGTTTCTTTTCCGAATTCGGTTTCCTTATACATATGTAAATATTCCATATATACCCGAAGCCTGTGTTTTTATGCTTTTATGTTTTCTTTTCCCAAACCTATATTATACGTAGTAGCTACTTGAAAATCATATTACTTTAATGAGTTAAAGGAAAATGCTTTGATATCAAATTATTACCTATTAACCCCTAGAAGGCTCTATTAGCTCGAAAGGGTTACAAACGAGTTTGAAATCGGTCCCTTTGACCACATAAGCATTTGGAGTGCGAGGAATTATCTTGGCCTTTCGGCCTGGCCATTGAGCCACATTATATTATTGGGCCCAGACATCAGGGTACGGGGTGAAGCCGGATAGACGTTGGGTCTACGGTGGAGCTCAATGCTCTGGTCTCCAAACTGATGGGAGCTCGGGGGTATGACCGGAGTGGCAACCCTTTTGAGTACCTGCGCCGGACGGGATCTAGCCTATATCCCCAGCTGAAGATGTGTTGGATATTTGTCCTTGCATATATGATTATATAGTAGCGGGCTAGCTACCTGACTACACAAGGAGGAATAAGGGAGGTTTATTTGATATTTCTGATATTATGAAACAAGTGGTTGATGCTCGACTCGCCGAGCTTTTACTTCATTGCGAAATTATTCGATTCACCAATAATTGTGAAAACCTTTATTTTTCCTTTGCTTTCTTCTCATTTACAAACTGGTGAATCTTTCTGTTGTTTCGATAATATATACGTATTACAGCCCCCTCACTTAGTCGCTTTGACTAACCCCATTACTCTGTGGTTGTCGTTTCAGGTTTTGTTGCTAGGCGGATTCAGGTCGTGTCCTTGGAGTCATTTACTTTCGATTAGGTGATTTCATTTCCGCCTATGTATCTGGATAAATAATTAAAACCCTAGAGATTGTAAATAATGTAAATTAGTGTGAATGTTGATATGGATGTTCTTAGTGGCCTTGGTGGGCTTTATAATTGTGTTTTGGATTATGGTTGTTCTAGCTCCCTGAGTGGGATAGGTTGTGCTAATTTGCTTCCGCTGTAGTATTGTTCATTGTCCTACTATTTTCTAAAGCAGATCCGCCTGGTATTTATTTTCCGTTCGCCAGGTTGCAGTTCATAACCGGACCTTTAGTTCTTGTTATGGATTGTGACTTGGTGCGGGACGTCACGTCGCACCGTATTTGGGGACGTGCCGTTACAGATCCCTCAAAATAACACCATTCTTCCATTGTTGCAATGACATCATATTCAATATTCAGTAACATTAACTTACTACTACCCAAAATCTATTTACATTTACATAAAGTTTAGACATTATTTTCATAAATAATAACCATAACATATTATCAAACAACAAATAAAAATAATTAAGTTTCCATATCAATTACTACTTCTGGTTCGCACTTCCTTGTGCTGGTATTTCATCCTCCATTTGCAAAGTTAACAAATTCAGAAACTTCTACCCTTTTTCCACAACAACTGTCTTTTTTTTTATCTTCCTCACTGGACCTGAGACTGCAATTGAAAAGCTTCCACCTGCTATCCTAGGTGGCACTCTGAAATTGATTCTACTCTGAATTCTCATTGCTTCTCTCTGTCTAACATTCCCAGTTCTCATCAGAAATTGCGCCTCCATGGTTGTTCTAGAAAGTTCGCTTTTGTGACGCCAAATTTTGTCACAATAATGGGATTTTGTGACGCTAGCTAAAAGTGTCACATAGGTAGCCGTCGTATTACCTTCTTGTGACGCTAAACAGCGTAACAAAAACCACCTTATTGTGACTCCGTAATTCATCACAAAAAACATGCGTTTGTGACGCTTTATAGCGGCTTATATTACGCCATCAACTACCATACCTAACTATATTTAAGGCGTTTTTAAGCGTCACAAAAACATGTTCTTATGACAGATATAGGCATCATAATACATGACTGTATTGTGATGGTTTTAGGCGTCTCAAATATTCAATTTAGTGACATATTTTGTAGCGCCCCCTGAAGAAGGACTGCCACATCCGCACCGAAATGGATTCCCGAGCTTCAGCGAGGGGCCTCAACCCAAAAACCCACTCCTGCGAACGACACTCAAACAATAACCTTCGGCAACAGCGACAACCATCCCAACAACGACCAGAAAAGAGCAGAGAAATGCGGAAGCGATTTAAAAGATAATCAAATAAATCCATAAAAGCCTACGAAGCTAACATAATATCAATGAAACATTTATAATTCAATATACAAAAGATTAATCAGCATATAGTGCCAACCATGGCTCACCTAGTCTACCCTATGCAATCCTAGATATCGTCAACTATCCCACATCAGGGGCACATAAGTACGTAAAAGTAAATAAATACAAGAAACAAGACTCGACGGTTGTTGGGACCACAAACAAGACAAACCAGAAAGACTGAGCCTATCTAGACCTGCTGATGCAGACTGGCAAGATAGGTGACGTCGCCACCTGTCTACCTGAAGCAAGAACCAAAAATAGCAGGGGTGAGTATAAAGGATACTCAGTAAGGGGGTTTTGATCACTGTTCGTCATTTATCTTTTTAAAACCAAAAGTAGTGAATGTTGCCCGTTTTGAGAAAGAATATAAATAATGAAATATAAGTTGTAAAACAATAACACAAGGCAAGACTCGGTTCGGCTTGCTTGGAAAACACGAAGAGGTTGACGAACCGGATCCTTTAAAAATATTTGCACGTAATGTCAAGCCGATAAATTAAAATGGTGTTAGTTGAGTTACGAGGCCGTTACGGTTTCGAAAAACATGCTATGAGTAAGTTAGAAACAATAATTAAACACGGCTCATAATTCAACTAATTAATTGAATAATAAAGGAGACTTCAGTTGGCAAGTTCGAACCACGCTTCCGGGTTTTGTATATATATGTATAGGGAAATACGTATACTAAAGGAAGAAAACCGGAATGTGCTTCGACTCGTAACTAAAGTCGTAAAACAATTAGACAAGCAAGTAATGCAATAAATTATGCAATAGTGTGTCCCGGCGAGAACGGGCCCTCTCCTTATAACTCCCAACCTTGAAAATCATGCAAGCAAGTACTCCACCACCAAGATTCATGACCCACTCAGAATTTTATGGAAATACGTGTTAACAACGTCACCCTTAACAGAATTTTCTAGGAAGCGCGTAGCCTACAACGCCACCCTCGCACTAACTCAGGTTAGTCAACCTCCTGGCTGACCTAAGCAGATACGGATTGGAGTATCCATCGGGATTTGCCCTGGACGCACGTCCCCAGACTCACCTCCTGAATACTCCGGGCCCAAAACATTAATCGATCTATGGCTCGCTTTTGAAAACGATGACAGTTAGGTGGCCAAAAGGGCCATTCGCAATTGGGGAATCGGGATGTGGAAGGCCAAAGGGACCATTCGAGACAAGGTTATATTTGCGGGGTCGAGAGACCAAATTCGCATTTAAAACAAAAGGGTTTTCCTTGTCTCTAGTTGAAAGCATTTCAAATCATTTTGGTTTTGCTATTAAAAGGTTTGACTAAGCACATAAGTAATAGTAAAGGCAGTACAACAAGTAATAATAAAAGTTGGGTAGTCATTTATTTCGCAAACCTATATAAGACTATGTTCTTACTCCAGTTGAAAGAAGTTTAAACCCTTACCTGGCTCGACAAGACAGTATTAAAGCAAGCGGTAGTCAGGTTTCTCCCTCGTTGGACCCACCTGTAATACACAGGGCCTAGAGGATGAAAACGAGACCGACAATAACAAAAGCAAGACACGAACAACAGACGACGCACGACAATTCAAATATAACTTCACTCATGCTACAGATACAATACGGAAAGCCAGGCAATTAAGCATATAATGATATATGACATATGAACTAACATTTAAAGGAATATTTAAAGCAATTGTAATAATGGAACAACATTAATAATAAATATGGAAAGCATGCTAGAACGCAGTTAGGGCACGTAGACATGCTTAAAATAATATAACAGAACTCTCTCGCGAAAACGGGGTCAAACGGACAAGAAACGGGAAAAATGGGAAAAATCCCTAAACGAGAAAGGTGTCAATTGACGGTCAATTAGGGTCGGGTAAATTGTAAATTATGAAGAATATCAAATCCCGAGGCTCGAGGAAGCTATAGGTGAAATCGGATTGATATTCGGAGGTCGTATGTGAAAAGTCAACATTTAATTGAGTGGGGTTGACCAATTCCCGAAGTGTAAGAAAGAAAAAGGTTGGAAAATGCACTAAGTGTGTTGCACCGGCCAACGCATGGGCTTACGCACGGGCTTGGCAAGCCGGTGCAAGCACAAAAAGGGGTGCACGGCCTCCCGCACGGTCTTGAGCACGGTGCCAAGACCGTGCAGGTGCAAACGGGCCTGCGCACAGGCCCGTGCAGGGGCTCAAGCCCGTGCAGGTTGAAAAGTGAAGCGCACGGGCTCCTGCACGGTCTTGATGTGGATCTACTGAGCAGCAGACTCAGCAGATCGCGAAACCTCTCACTCGAAATCAATATTTAAATTCATACATCTCCTAATTTACTCCATAAAATATCCTAATTTCCACATATAATCATATATATCATATAAGCTACACATAGGCACAAGAATCACGTAAAATGATCAAGTAAATCTTCCTAAACACGAAAATCCTAATATAATAAAATTCTATATAAAACTCACGAAAATCGTAATGAAGAGGGAACGAAATGAAATGGGGTAAAAGGATTACCAGTAGAGAATGTAGTGAGGATCGTTCGGGTTTTCACGGCTCGTCGATCGGGCGAGAAACGAGCTCGGTAGGGCGTCGGGAAGATTTTCTCTCTTTTCTCCTTTCTTTCTTCTTTCCTTTCTTCTCTTTCTTCTTTGTGTGAAAATGAGAGAATGAGAGAGATAGGTAGATATTTAGGAAAATATCTCGGGGGGGTAAAATGGTCATTTAGGCTTTTAAGGGTATTTATGTAATTTAAGTAATTGAGGGCATTTAAAAGATAGGTTAAATCAATCTTTTCCATAAGATTAATTAATCCAATTGGATAGATCGAGAAATTAGGCAAGAAAGAATTCGCGTAATTATTAATAATATAATTAAAATATTCGAGTAGTTACACATTTATTCATCACAATAGCGGAATCTTTTCATATAATTATTATTTTAAGTGACGAAAAAAAGCGTCACAAGATTATATTGTGACGAAACATAGCGTCACCAAATACGGATATTGTTATTGCATCATTTTATGCCATTTTTTTTCAGTTTTTCCTGCTTTATTCACTGTAAATAAAAATATGAAATAGATATCAAAATTGCAAAATAATAATTGCATAGATCAAAACAGCAAATTACAAAAGCACCAAAAAGAATAATCATAATATCAGTACCAATTTCACATTCTAAGAACCATTAATATCATATTTCTCCACCAAAAAGACAAAACAAATGGAGTATATAGTACTTCTACCCAAAACTAAAACTACCCTAAAACCTGAAATTCAAGCTCCATTGTTTTTCTTAGTCCAAAGAAACCTGTGTAAAGTAAACATTACTGAAGTTAAGTTGAAATAATTATTATCATAGGAGAACAAGTCGAATATCTGTAAATCTTGTTAAACATGCAATGCTATTACTTCCTTTATGTAAAGAAATATCTATAGCTAGGGCCTAGGACAAATAAAATGGAAAATAGCATCATCTAATAACTTCTATAAGATAAAAAAAGCTTTAGATTGCAGCACAATTGTTTCTGCATTTGCACATTTTATATTCTTAACAAGTTGCATTCAACATGAACTTCATCTAGATCTTTCTTTATATATTGAGTATGCTCAGGTTACTAGCTCCAAAAGTCAAAGCAAAAGTTAAGTACCAAGTCCAATGACATATGCATTCACAATCATCAGAGTATAAAAAAAAAGCCACATCCAGATTTTAAAAACATAGGCAACTAAAAAAGTTTGAATGCATATTATCAACAGTTTCTAAGAAAAAAAATGAAAGAACAAATTACCATATTTTTTGGCCATGCGATAACCTCCCCAACTGCATCACCAATAGTTTTGAAATGTGAAGCGGGTTTAATTAACTCCTCATCATTTGCCACAGCAACATTAATAATAATTTCGCACCAATTTTCTCCCAATTGTACTTGCCCAATGCGTTTTGATTGATCTAAGCTTTGAAGACAACCAATTGCTACCGTCTTCGATGGATCAAACACACTCTTCAAAAATACTTTTGCTCCAACCTATATTATTTATTTTTAAAACAAACTGCATTAAAATTTAATGTAAGTTGAAAATATAAAATAAAGGAAATAATTACCCTCTCAAAAATCAAACAACTAACCCCAATCATTCAACTTCAAGAAATCTGTACCTCTTAAGAATTATCTAAAGCACTTTTTTGCACAACATCAGCACGCTCCGTAAAAATTACAACATTAAACAATTAAAGATTCATTGCCAAGTTACTTGTAGAGTCATTTTGTGCATTGATGATGAGGTGGAGGGGTGAAATGAAGCGGCATGGTATTGAGATGAAGATGACGAAGAGGGAACTCTAGCTACTTCTGGAGGAGAATCACGAGTTTCTTGTTGCCTGTTCATTTTCACGAACTCCTCTAATTGTTTCTTTTGTTCCAATACAATTTGCTTCAGTTCATTCATTTCTTTCTTGTAATTCTACCTCTGCTAGGGATATCACCATATACATCTGAAGTAGTTATTCCATATCAATACATCTTTACTCTTCCTCATTTGTCTTCTCCAACTACTTGAGATAATATATCATTAGGACCATCATCTTTTGAATTAGGGGCAAGTTCACTTTTTTTCTCTTGCATGTTTCTCTGTAAACAAATTATACAATTGTTTCCAAACTTTGTCAAGAAAAAAAATAAGAATAATGTAATACTTATTAAGGCTTAATAATAAATGAAATGTATTCTTACCCATGTCTTTGCTACAATAGGATTAGATGATTCACCATTTTTAGTAAAACATCTTCCAAATAGATCCATTCGAGTGAGTCGGTTCATCATCAATTGAGTTGGCATCCCTTTCTTCAACATCTTCAGTTTCATCATCACTATCATGTTTTAAAGCCCTAGCTTTATGGAGAAAAATAAAACTGTGATTAAAACACGATTGAATTTTTAAATTATAATAAAGTACAAATGTGATAAAGAACCTTCAATGCATCTCTGATTTGGGAGAAACTCTTTTTTCCCGTGATATGTTGCATTTTCTTTTGTGCCCTATTATCTGTATTTTGAGCACTTGTTTTCTAAACAGACCAAATCAAGAGATATAAAATATTAATATTTATTCATTAATGCAAGAATATATGAAATCATTAGAATAAACTTGATTCATTACCCTTGCTTTATCACTGCTCCAATATATAACCAAATTCTTCCATTGATCAGCATCAACTCTTTAATCATCTGCATTAGGCCTCTTACACAAGTTTTCTTCCAACGAAGAGTTTGGATCAAAATATTTATTTTTCACCCTACTTTTCCAATTTCTCCAATTTTTTGCTATTGTTTCCGAAGCTACATCCTCAAAGTCAATTGCCCCAGTGAATTTCTCCTAAAAATTTCAAAGTTATTTTCATTCAAACATAATAAAATAATTTAAGAAATGAAAGTTATGCAACTCTAGGAGATGGTGAGCTATAAATATTACCTTTATCAACTTGAACAGATTCATTTTAAGAGACATTGGTACTTTATGCCAACTTGCTTAGTCAAGTGGACGTAAATCTCCATTTCTAGCCAAAGTACCAAGAAATTCAACATATTCACGTTTTTTTTCACCAATAGGTTTTCCAAGATCATCAAATTCCACTTCAACTTGTTCTCTTCTAGCCCAAACACGTGGCATGTTAGTAGATCCACGAGTTTTTACCTCAACGGTATGACCTATAAAACAAAAGATGTTTACATAAAAGCTGATATTACAATGTAATAAATGAAAAACTGATACTAAATTGAAAACATACAAATATATTTAGTTGTGCAGATTTTGAATGACAAAACAATCACGTAAAACTATTTTTAAAAAATTGTGACTGGGGCTTAAATATAAATGTAAATCTGTCATTAATTTGAAAAAATTTGTAGCGCCCCCTGAAGAAGGAACGCCACATCCGCACCAAAGCGAATTCCCGAGCTTTGGCAAGGGGCCTCAACTCAAAAACCCACTCTGGCGAACTGCACGCAAGCAATAACTACCGGCAACAGCAACGACTTCCCAACAACAACCACAACAATACAGAGTAATGCGGAAGCGATTTAAAAGGTAAACAATTAAATTCCATAAAAGCCTACGAGGCTATCATAATTCGATTAAACATTTGCAGTTCAAGATACAGAAGAATCATAAACACATAGTGCCATCCATGGCTCAACTAGCCTACCCTGTGCAATCCTAGATATCTTCAACTATCCCATATCAGGGGCACATAAAGTACGTAAAGTAAATAAAGCAGTAAAGGGTACGAAATCAATTAAATACAATAAATCAAGACTCGACGGTTGTTGGGACCACTGACAAGACGAACCAGACTACAAGACTAAGCCTATCTAGACCTGTTGATGCCGAATGAAATGATAGGTGACGCCGCCACCTGTCTACCTGAAGCAAGAACCCAAATAGAAGGGGTGAGTATAAAGGATATTCAGTAAGGGGTTTGATCACAGTTTGTCGTTTATCTTTTAAAACCAAAAGTAGTGAATGTTGCCCGTTTTGAGAAAGAATACCAACAACAATATAAGTTGCAAAATAATAACACAAGGCAACTGTGACGACCCACAATCTCTAAGTTCATGATTAGCGCGTTTATCAGAATTCGGACCGTTTACGGTCCCGACGTCTTTCATAATTGCACGTTTTCCAACTCTTGCATTTAAATATTTTTATAAATCATAGATTTGGCATTTAAAACCCAAGGCATTAATTAGAATTTAATTTGCATCGTTTTGTCATTAACTAGGGTTAATTCGGTAAATTTTTATTTTAGCTCGTTTAATCGAATTTAGTAATTTAACGGTGCACATTGGACTGGGGTTCAATGTTTTAATAATGCATATTTTGTCGAGGTTCCAAATATTTTCATAAAATCCTCAATATTATTCATTAAATTATATTTTCAAAAAATTGTATTTTTAGCCCAAAATTATTTACACTTTAGCCCAACCCGGAATTAACTTTTCATAAACTCATGAATTTTAATAAAACGAACCTCAATCTTTGTTAAGCATTTAATTTCGGTCATTTTGACACTAAGTACGCTTAATTCCGACACTTTACATAATTTGCACATTTTTCGAGGATAGGGTATTTTATATGATTATTGGAAGTCTTGGGGCCAAAATGAAAAATGGGAGAACACACCACACCGGTCGCGCGACATCACATCTTCTCCAAAATTAGAGATTTTGCATTTCTTCACCAAATCAAGCAAATGATATATGGAAATCGATCGTCCCGACGAGAGGAACATATTGATAACATTATTTTGGGCATTTGGACGACGGTGGTGGCGCAGTGGAGCTCGGAAGTTTCGCGGATGAGATGGTGGTGGTCGTGTCTTTTTCGGCGACTTTCAGGTGGTGGGAAGGGCGGTTCTTGACCAATATTTCGAGAGGAATCCAACGGCGATGGTCTCGTGGTCATTCGACCACCGGTGAAGGAGATATGGCCAATTTTCAGTCTGGCAATCGTTTCTCCGATCTGCCATCTCTGGCATCCCCACGGCGGTGCACCATCCGGAGAAGGTAACTCTGGACGAGAGGAGTCCAATGGCAGTGGTCTCACTTTCATCCGATCACCGACGACGGAGTTATGGCTTCGGGAAGATGGCGCGATGGAGCTAGGGCGGAGCTGTGGTGGCCGAGGTTTTCCGGCGACTCTCGCCGGCGACCAATACACCATTCCTAACCTTGTTGACATGGGTAAGCTAAATTCGAATTCAATTTCGTAATTCGTTGAGCGGATTTTCATTAATTTTGATTCTTGGATTCTAGGATTTTGGAGCTTCGAAGTGAAATTAAATTCCGATGGATGATCCGATTGAGAAAAGGTTTTGGGGGAAATGACGGACTCGTTGAGAGGAACATTTTAGTATAAGGGTTCGACCATCGGAGGTGGTCCGGCGGTGGCAGGCAGTTTCTGGCATTTTTGGCACTGTTCCGGCAGGAATTCGGTGACGGAGTCTTCGGACAGATCATTCCCCTCGATGTAACGGTTCTAACGGCGCTGGTATTACTCGAATATAACTTGTCGTTTGTATTTTATCACATTTTTTTTATTATTGTGTTAATTGGTAGCTCTTTGATTGTAGCTTCAGGCTTTTAGCTTTTCGGATTGTTTTGGCATGAATCATTTGTACTATAGCTTGTGTAAATTGTTAATTGTTGATGATATATGATTGTGTGGTCGAACGGATGGGTATCGGTTCAATTAGGCTAGAGATAGGATTAATATGAACTTGTAGCTTTTGAGCTTTTGAGAAAAGCTATAAGTTGTGAAGTTGTATTTCAAATTATTGTTTTAAATGAAATGTACTAGTTGGTGTTGAGTTAAAATCTTACCCTGCTAAGCTTATATGTTTAGATATTTTGTAATTAATTTAGTGTTTCTCGTTTATTTAATTATTGCATGCTTTTGGATATAAATTGACCATATTGCCCCTACTTGCTTTCTTATGTTTAAATGTTGAATGAGTGTCCTTAAGCATGCTTGTATTTTGATAGCCGAGCGTCAGTGTCTGTTTTCTTGTTCGTTTCAGTCATTCATCCTCTAGACCCCGTGTTTTCAGGTGGGATCTCTGAAGGAGAATCATATATGTTGCTTGCTTGCTTTTCTCATTTGTCGAGCTACAGGTAAGGGTTTAAAATGTTTTCAACTAGGGCAAGATCATAGATATATATAGGTTTGCGAAATAACTTATCATCCCCGCCTTTCTTATTACTTTCTGTACTGCCCTTACTATTTCTTTATCTGCTTAGTCAAACCCCTTTTGATAGCAAAACCTATGCATCTACAAAATGATTTAAAACGCTTTCAACTAGAGACAAGTAATTTATTTGTTTTAAAAGTGACCATTTGATCTCAAAGGCACTTGTAAGTAATGTCGTTAGGGACATCTGTCAGCATGCTCCCGAAGCGTACGACGCTTATGAGTATTTCTTAGATCGTTACATCAACTTGTCTCAAAAGCCCCTTTGGCCATTCATACTTAACTGCTTGCATCATCTTTTCGAACGGCCCCTTTGGCCACCCAAATTAACATTGATTTCAAAAGCGAGTCATGGACTGAATCATGACTTGGGGCCCGGAGTATACAGGAGGTGAGCCTGGAGACGAGCGTCTAGGGCAAATCCTAATGTATACTCCAATCCGTATGCGCTTAGGTAAGCCAGGAGGTTGGCTAGCCTGAGTTAGTTCGAGGGTGGCGTTGTAGGCTACGCGCTTCCTAGAAAATTCGGATAAGGGTGACGTTTGTTGGCTAGCCTGAGTTAGTGTGAGGGTGGCGTTGTAGGCTACGCACTTCCTAGAAAATTCTGATAAGGGTGACGTTGTTAACAAGTGTTTCCATAAAATTCTGATTGGATCATGACTTTTGGTGGTGGAGTACTTGACTACATGCTTTCATGCTTTTCATGGTTGGGAGTTATAAGGAGAGGGCCCGTTCTCACCGGGACACATTATTGCATAACTTATTGCATTACTTGCTTGTCTAATTGATTTTCTGCTTTTGTTACAAGTCGAAGCACATTCCGGTTTTCTTCATTTAGCACATGTATCTCCATATATATATATAAAACCCGGAAGCGTGGCTCGAACTTGCCCAACTTAAGTCTTCTTTATTGTTCAAACTACTTAGTTGAATTATGAGCCGTATTTACTTATCATTTCCAACTTGTTCATGTCATCTCTTTCGAACTTGTGCGGCCTCATGACTCAACTAACATCCTGTCAAAACTATCGGCTTGACCTTATGTGCAAATGTTTTCAAAGGATCCGGTTCGTCAACCTTTTGTGTTTTTAAATAAAGTCGAACCCGAATGTTGCTTTGTGTTATAGTTATACAACTTATATTATTGTTTGTATCTTTATCAAACGAGCAACATTCACCCCTTTTTAGTTTTAAAAGATAAACGACGAACTGCGATCAATACCTATATTGTATAACCCCCCTTACTGAGTATCCTTTATACTCACCCCTTCTATTTTGGTTCTTGCTTCAGGTAGACAGGTGGCGGTGTCACCTATCTTGCCAGTCGACAGCAGTAGGTCTAGGTTGGCTTTTGCTTATAGTCTTGTCAGTGTCCCAACAACAGTCGAGTCCTTACTTTCTGATTTGGTTTGAATTATTGTATTTAATATTATGATTTACTTTCTGTACTTACGTGCCCCTAATGTGGGATAGTTTAGTTGAGCCATGGACGGCATTGATTGGATATTTATTTTAGAACTGTTGTTATGATTACCGTTGCCATGGATGGCTTTTATGAATTGAACTGTTGTTTATGAATTTGCTTCCGCATTTCTCTGATTGTTGATGTTGTTGTTGGGGCGTCGTGTTGCTGTTGCCGGAGTTTTGATCAAGTGCTTGCTGTTCGCCGGGATGAATTCTTGAATGGGGTACATTTACCTTGTTTAGGAGTTCGTCTTGGTGCAGATGTGGTGTCCTTTCTCCTCCTATGGAAAGGGGTGCTACAGTCTTTGGTATCAGAGCCTAGGGTCCTGAAAGGGAACCGAAAGCTCTAGTATCTAATCTTGTCTTGCTTTCAGTGTCTGCATGGGTTATGTCAGTTTGTGTCGAATTCGTGGTTCGATGAGTGTTTGTCATTTCTTGGTGCCGAAAATTATGAACGATTACGGTTGGCTTAATTAACCAACTGGTGATCCTTTATAAGTTTTTGTACTAAGGAAGATGTAACGCGAGTTGATCATGGAATTCTGTGTATATCTTATTTGGCTTCGGCGAATAGGTTGTGCGGCCTTAGGATCGCGATTTATTTATTAATATGCCTCATGTGGTTGCATACTAACCTCATCAGACATGCATATTGAAACTTTGTGATGCAGAGATGATCAAACACTGTCTTCCTTTGAGATAGGACCCTGCCGAAGGATGCTAACTTGGGGGATACAACTTAAGAGATTGGTCCTATACTCAAAAGGATTGGTGAAAGGTACACAACTCATAATAGGCATTGCATTAAAACATTGCTTGTAACTTGTCTTAAATGTATTTGTGCTATTACGTGTTGTTCTTTTACTTCGTGTGAGTTTCTCTACGGGTTTTAGCAGGACACGACAAGACCCAAGCAGGACACGACCAGACGACAAGACAAGACAGACGCTACCTCGAGTTCCACATCCACCTGCATTCGATCCCAACTCAGTACTACAATTGTAAGAGATCAAACGGTTGGTTGGCCATTCCAAAAGAAGATCAATCACAATTTCAATACTAAGGAGTTCTCAAGCACCTGTGACTGGAAACTCTAAGTCTCATTGACACGAAACGGGCAGACACAAGAGACAAGACACGACGCGATTACAAAGCTTCGGTTCCTTATGGGAACCTAGGCCCTGATACCACTGACTGTAGCGCCCCCTGAAGAAGGAACGCCACATCTGCACCGAAATGGACTCCCGAGCTTCAGCGAGGGGCCTCAACTCAAAAACCCACTCCTGCAAACTACACTCAAGCAGTAACCATCGGCAACAACGACAACATCCCAACAACAACCATAACCATACAGAGCAATGCGGAAGCGATTTAAAAAAGAAAACAAATAAATTCCGTAGAAGCCTACGAGGCTAACATAATATCAAATAAACATTTGTAATTCAAGATACAGAAGATTCATAAACAGATAATGTAACGACCCGAATAATTTAATTATATTATTAATAATTACGCGAATTCTTTCTTACCTAATTTCTCGATCTATCCAATTGGATTAATCAATCTTGTGGAAAAGATTGATTTAACCTATCTTCTAAATGCCCTCAATTACTTAAATTACATAAATGTCCTTAAAAGCCTAAATGACCATTTTACCCTCCCGAGATATTTTTCTAAATATCTCCCTATCTCTCTCATTTGCTCATTGAAGAAGAAGAAAGAAAGAAGAAAGAAAGAAGAAAGAAAGGAGAAAGAAGGAGAAGAAAGGAGAGGATCTTCCCGACGCCCTACCGAGCCCGTTTCTCGCCCGATCGACGAGCCGTGAAAACCCGAACGACTCTCACTACATTCTCTACTGGTAATCCTTTTACCCCATTTCATTTCGTTCCCTCTTCGTTGCGATTTTAATGAGTTTTATATAGAATTTTATTATATTAGGATTTTCGTGTTTAGGAAGATTTACTTGACCATTTTACGTGATTCTTGTGCCTATGTGTAGCTTAGATGATATATATGATCATATGTGGAAATTAGGATGATTTATGGAGTAAATTAGGAGATGTATGAATTTAAATATTGATTTCGCGTGTGAGGTTTCGCGATCTGCTGAGTCTGTTGCTCAGAAGATCCACACGGGCGAACGCACGGTCTTGAGCAAGACCGTGCAGGATCCCGTGCGCAGCACTTTTCAACCTGCACGGGCTTGACCCCTGCACGAGCCCGTGCGCATGCCCGTTTGCACCTGCACGGTCTTGGCACCGTGCTCAAGACCGTGCGGGAGGCCGTGCACCCCCTTTTGTGCTTGCACCGGCTTGCCAAGCCCGTGCGTTGGCCGGTGCAACATACTTAGTGCATTTTCCAGCCTTTTCCTTTCTTACACTTCGGGAATTGGTCAACCCCACTCATTTAAATGTTGACTTTTCTCATACAACCTCCGAATATCAATCCGATTTCACCTATAGCTTCCTTGAGCCTCGGGATTTGATATTCTTCATAATTTGCAATTTACCCGACCTTATTTGACCGTCAAGTGACACCTTTCTCGTTTAGGGCTTTTCCCACCTTTCCCGTTTCTTATCCGTTTGATCCCGTATTCGCGAGAGAACGTCTTTGTATTATTTTAAGCATGTCTACGTGCCCTAACTGCGTTCTAGCATGCTTTCCATATTTATTATTAATGTTCTTCCATCATTATAATTGTTTTAAATATTCTTTTAAATATTGTTCCATAATTTATATATCCTTACATGTTTTATTATCTGACTTTCTATATCGCACCTGTAGAATGAGTGGAGTTATATTTGAATTGCCGTGCGTCGTCTGTTGTTCGTGTCTTGCTTTTAGTATTGTCGGTCTCGTTTTCATCCTCTAGGCCCTGTGTATTACAGGTGGGTCCAACGAGGGAGAAACCTGACTACCGCTTGCTTTTATACTGCCTTGTCGAGCCAGGTAAGGGTTTTAAATTGTTTTCAACTGGAGTAAGAACATAGTTACTTAGGTTTGCGAAATAAACCACTATCCCGTTTTATTATTATTTGTATTGCCTTTACTATTTCTCTATCTGCTTAGTCAAAACATTTTGATAGCAAACCAAAATGTTTCAAATACTTTCAACTAGAGGCAAGGAAAACCCATTTGTTTTAAATGCGAACTTTGGTCTCTCGACCTCGCAACTATAACCTTGTCTCGAATGGCCCCTTTGGCCTCCCAATCCCCGATTTCCTGCTTTCCAATGGCCCTTTTGGCCACCCAAACTATAATTGATTTCAAAAGCGAGTCATAAACTGTTTAATGACTTGGGCCCGGAGTATACAGGAGGTGAGCCCGGGGACGAGCGTCTAGGGAAAATCCCGATGTGTACTTCTAGCGTGTTGACTTGGGCCGGCCAGGAGGTTGGTTAGCCTGAGTTGATGCGAACGGTGGTGCTAATCGCGTCTCCTTAAACCCTGTACGGTGGTGCTAATCGCGTCTCCTTAAATCCTGATGGTGGTGCTAACAGCGTCTCCTTAAATCCTGTATAGCATCGTTGGTGGTGGAGTACTTGATTATATGCTTGCATGATTTTCAATTGGGAGTTATAAGGAGAGGGCCCGTTCTCGCCGGGACACATTATTGCATGATTTATTGCATTTATTGCTTGTCTAATTGTTTTATGGCTTTCGTGACAAGTCGAAGCACATTCCGGTTTTCTTCAGTTATCATATGTACTTCCCTATATATATATAAAACCCGGAAGTGTGACTCGTACTTGCTACCCTAAGCCTCCTTTATTACTCAACTAATATTCTTTCAATCGGCTTGATATTACGTGCAAATGTTTTAAAGGATTCGGTTCGCCAACCTTTTGTGTTTTCAAATAAGCCGAACCCGAGTGTTGCTTTGTGTCATTTTACAACTTATATTTCGTTATTCGTATTCTTTCTCAAAACGGACAACACTCACCACTTTTAGTTTTAAAAAGATAAATGACGAACTGTGATCAAAACCCCCTTACTGAGTATCCTTTATACTCACCCCCTGCTGTTTTGGTTCTTGCTTCAGGTAGACAGGTGGCGACGTCACCTATCTTGTCAATCGGCATCAGCAGGTCTAGATAGGCTCTGTCTTTCTGGTTTGTCTTGTCAGTGGTCCCAACAACCGTCGAGTCTTATTTATTGTATTTATTTACTTTATGTACTTATGTGCCCCTGATGTGGGATAGTTGACGATATCTAGGATTGCATAGGGTAGACTAGTTGAGCCATGGATGGCACTATCTGTTTATGAATATTTTGTATCTTGAATTATAAATGTTTAATTGATATTATGTTAGCTTCGTAGGCTTTTATGGATTTATTTGATTATCTTTTAAATCGCTTCCGCATTTCTCTGCTCTTTTTTGGTCGTTGTTGGGATGGTTGTCGCTGTTGCCGAAAGTTATTGCTTGAGTGCCGTTCGTCGGAGTGGGTTTTTGGGTTGAGGCCCCTCGCTGAAGCTCGGGAATCCATTTCGGTACGGATGTGGCGGTCCTTCTTCAGGGGGCGCTACAGTTAGTGGTATCAGAGCCTAGGTTCCCAAAATGAACCGAAGCTTTGTAATCACGTCGTGTCTTGTCCCTTGTGTCTGCCCGTTTCGTGTCAATGAGACTTAGAGTTTCTAGTCAACGGTGCTTGAGAACTCCTTACTATTGAAATTGTGATTGATCTTCTTTTGGAATGGCCAACCAACCGTTTGATCTCTTACAATTGTAGTACTGAGTTGGGATTGAATGCAAGTGGATGTGGAACTCGAGGTAGCGTCTGTCTTGTCTCGTCGTCTTGTCGTGTCCTGCTTGGGTCTTGTCGTGTCTAGGTCGTACGGCTATAGGATCGAGTTTTGCTTGTTCTTTGATTTGTTTCATGCTTAACTTGTCTACATGCTATTCGAATCATATATGTATGCTTTATTTGAATTCTTATGCCTTATGTGATCATTCCATTAACCGAGCATGCATCTTTTCCTAGTTTATTGAGCACAGGTACATAATGTCTCCTCGAAGACCCCCTACAGCTCCCTTATCCCCGAATTCGATTGCAAGGGAGTTAGTGACAGCTATGAGACAGATTGCTGAGCAAGTGCATCAAGAGAGACAACAACAACAACAACATGTGCCTGCGAGACAAGCCGAGGGCCAATCCCTGGATAGATTTCTGCACTACAACTCACCCTGCTTCGTGGGTGAACCAGATGATCTTAAGGCCGAGGCTTGGATAGCCGATCTGGAGCGAATCTTTCGAGTAATACACTGCGGTGACCCCGAGAGGGTCGAGTATGCCATCTTTCTCATGAGAGGACCAGCTGAGGATTGGTGGCGTTACATAGAACAGAGATGGATCGCTAAGGTAATTCTGTACACTTGGTCACGGTTCCTATCCGACTTCCGAGAGAAGTACGTGCCGCAAGTGGTATGTGACAGCCGAGAAAGAGAGTTCATGTCCCTCACCCAAGGAGCTCTCGTTGTTGCACAATACGAGGCACTTTTCAGCCGCCTCATCGTCTATGCTCCTCACATTGCATCTGACGATCGAAGGAGAGCGCGGAAATTCATCAAGGGACTTCAGCCGGAGATCTTGGAAAGATTAGTAGGATTGGACATTCGAGTTTATCACGAGGCAGTTAACCAAGCTATGAGAGTGGAGTCCGATCTTCAAGAGATGAGACGAAGTATTCCTCACATGAAAGGATCCTCTTTCAACAAGATAGCAAGAAGAGATCCAGCCGAACCGAGCACCTTTCAGACATGGGAACCATACTACGAGATGCCGGAGCCTACCAGACTAGAAGTGAACGAGGACCTCATTCCCTGTGAGCACTGTGGAAAGACCAATCACGAGACTGCAAGGTGTAGGAGGAAACTGGGGCGTTGCCTCAGATGTGGGAGTAGCAAGCATCGAGTTCAAGACTGCCCCGACTCAAGCAACCCTCGGGGAAGAAAAAGGGGATCTCGACCTTGATACCGAATCGAGAGGTATATTGCATTATCATTGCATTCACTCATAATATTCTGTTTCGAATGGTAATTGGTTTAAATATATGTTAAGTGTTTTATATAACTTACGTGCTTTAACTGCTTTCAAAATTCACACCTACACTGATTGAATGATTAGATGCTAAGATTTATGTGACCTCTGTGTGGATAGCGTGGAATTCGATAAATTCGTTATACGCTATTAGAGAGTGCTAAGGACAAGGAGTGCTTGGCCGACTAGGATCGATTATGTTGCGAGTACGTTATTCGGTTCTGGATAGCACCGACGTTGACAAATCGAGTCTGAAGGAGTATAGTTCTGAAGGTATGTCTGAAGATGAATCAACTAGTGAAGAGGATAATGAATTATCTTACGATGATGATTATATGGGAGACGAGCCGACATCGGCTTCTGATAATGACGATCCTGATGTTTCGTATGAAGTCGAGGGAAGAAATGATGAAAATGATGGTTTAATGGAAGGTGGAGAGGAGAAATCATCCAATACCATTGAAGATGAGGAAACACTTGGTAGAAAGAATAAGAAAGAGTGTGATCTTGAAGAAACAGATATTGAGAAGGACGAGGAGTAATATGGGAGAAATGATGATGGCGTTACTTCCTGTAAAAGGAACTCTAATCAAGAAACAGGAGGAGGATGTGACAATTGTCATTGAGGATACGAAGAGTACAGGAATCAGTCGGAAGAACGAAATAGATAATGACAGTGATGATGGACCTTACATTGAGATTTTCTGATTCTTCGTCGTTAGCCTTGTTTAAGGTTTTGTAATGCCGTCTTTCGCATGACTTTGAATTTTATTTGGAATGTTAATTGCATTTAAATATTTTTGTTATGTCTGATGTTTTATAATGTATTTTAATTGCTCTTAAATGTTCGTTTTTAATTTGCGTTATTAGAACTCTTAGATTATACTCCTCTTAACTAACCCCGAAGTCCGGAGGAGAATCTGAGGACAGATTCTTTTGAAGAGGGGAGTATTGTAACGACCCGAATATTTTAATTATATTATTAATAATATCTAGACCTGCTGATGCCGACTGACAAGATAGGTGACGCCGCCACCTGTCTACCTGAAGCAAGAACCAAAACAGAAGGGGTGAGTATAAAGGATACTCAGTAAGGGGGTTTGATCACAGTT
The DNA here is from genome assembly GCA_958496215.1 of Verbena officinalis. NCBI lineage: Eukaryota > Viridiplantae > Streptophyta > Magnoliopsida > Lamiales > Verbenaceae > Verbena > Verbena officinalis. The sequence continues at coordinate 33,448,053 of OY292386.1, read as the reverse complement.
CGTCGTTTATCTTTTAAAATCAAAATAGTGAATGTTGCTCGTTTTGAGAAAGAATACAAACAACAAAATATAAGTTGCAAAACGATAATACAAGGCAACACTCGGGTTCGGCTTGCTTGGGAAAACACAAAAAGGTTGAGGAACCGGATCCTTTAAAAACCATTTGCACATAATGTCAACCCAATAAATTGAAAGGATGTTAGTTGAGTCACGAGGCCGTGACGAGTTCGAAAGGCATGATATAAATAAGTTGGAAACTATAAATAAACACGGCTTGTAATTCAACTAATTAATTGAATAATAAAGGAGGCTTAGGTTGGGCAAGTTCGAGTCACGCTTCCGGGTTTTATATATATATAGGAAAATACATATGCCAAAAGGAAGGAGACCGGAATGTGCTTCGACTTGTAACGAAAGCCGTAAAACAATTAGACAAGTAAGAATGCAATAAATCATGTAATAATGTGTCCCGGCGAGAATGGGCCCTCTCCTTATAACTCCCAATTATGAAAATCATGCAAGCATATACCCAAGTACTCCACCACCAAAATTCGTGATCCAATCAGAATTCAAGGAGACGTGATTAGCACCACCGTACAGTGAATTAAGGAGACGCGGTTAGCACCACCGTTCGCATCAACTTAGGCTAGTCAACCTCCTAACCGGCCTAAGTCAACACGCATAGAAGTATACATCGGGATTTGCCCTAGACGCTCGTCTCCAGGCTCACCTCCTGTATGCTCCGGGCCCAAATCATTATTCAATCCAGGGCTCGCATTTGAAATAAATAACAATTTGGGTGGCCAAAAGGGCCGTTCGAAAAGATGATGCAAGCAGTTAAGTATGAATGGCCAAAGGGGCTTTTGAGACAAGTTGATGTAACGATCTAAAAAATACTCATAAGCGCCGTACGCTTCGGAAGCATGCTGATGGATGTCCCTAACGACATTACTTATAAGTGCCTCAGAGATCAAATAGTTACTTTTAAAACAAATAAGTTACTTGTCTCTAGTTGAAAGCATTTCAAATCATTTGGTAGATGCATAGGTTTTGCTATCACAGCGTTTGACTAAGCACAAAAGGAAATAATAAAGACAGTAAAACAAACAATAAGAAAAGGCGGGATATTTATTTATTTTGAAACTTAAGTAACTATGTCCTTACCCCAGTTGAAAATAGTTTAAACCCTTACCTGGCTCGACACAACAGCATGAAAGCAGGCAGTAGTCAAGTTTCTCCCTCGTTGGGGACCACCTGTAATACACACGGCCTAGAGGATGAAAACGAGACCACCAATATGAAAAGCAAGACACAAGACAACAGATGACGCACGGCAATTCTTATAGAACCCTAATCATGCTTACCCCAGTTGAAAATAGTTTAAACCCTTACCTGGCTCGACACAACAGCATGAAAGCAGGCGGTAGTCAAGTTTCTCCCTCGTTGGGGACCACCTGTAATACACACGGCCTAGAGGATGAAAACGAGACCACCAATATGAAAAGCAAGACACAAGACAACAGATGACGCACGGCAATTCTTATAGAACCCTAATCATGCTATAAACGTAACATGGAAAGTTAAACAATTAAGCATACAAAGACATATGAAATACGGAACGACAATTAAAGAATTACTAATGCAATACTAAATAATAAAAGAACATAGATAATAAATGTTATGGCATGCTAAAGCACAATTAGGGCACGTAGACATGCTTAAAATAATATAACGAAGCTCTCTCGCGAAAACGGGATCAGACGGGCAAGAAATGGGAAAAGTGGGAAAAATCTCTAAACGAGAAAGGTGTCAATTGACGGTCAAATAGGGTCGGATAAATTGTAAACTCTGAAGAATATCAAATCCCGACCTTGAGGAAGTTAGAGGTGAAATCGGATTGATATTCGGAGGTCGTATGCGAAAGTTAATGTAACGCCCCAAAAATTTGAGTTATGAACCGGGAACCCGAATCGATTTTCTTGCGCGATTCATGATTTATTTTATTAATTATTATATGATTTTATAACAATTTCGTATATGAGTGAATTTTGATATTTAAATCACGAATTGACTGTAATTATATGAATTTTGACTGTAATTATGTATTATTTGGACAACATAAGTTTTCGAACTTATTTTGTAAATTACAAAAATGCCCTTTCGTTTCTCAACCGAGTCAACTCTTTTGAATTAAGCCATCACCCTCTCTCCCTCACTCATTGACGCGAAAATAGAGGAGAAAAGATGAGAAGAAAGAAAAAGAAAGGAAAAGAGAAGGAGGAAGGTTCAATCGATCGTCCCGACCCCGTTTCCCGACGGATTTTCGAGCCGTGAAATCCTACGAACTCCTCTCGACCTCATCTACGAGTAAGTTTCTCACGTCTTTCACGTTTAGTGCCTCCATTGCTTTGATTTTCGGATTTTTGTATATAGTTGAATATATTAGGTTTTATATGATTTTGAGAGAAATTATGGATGGATTTTTACGATTTTGGATTCTATGTGTAGCTTAGATGTTGTAGAATATTATATGTGAAAATTAGGGAAGGATTTGCATGTTTAATCAGTTAAATGTTGGTTTTTAAATTGGATTTGCGAAGGTTTCGAATTTCTGTGATTTTCTGCTGTTTCTTGACGTGCACGAGCTTTGCACACGGGGTGCGGCAAGCCCGTGTGGGTGTACACGGTCTCCCGCACGGCCGTGCAGGAGACCGTGCGTGTTGTGGTGGGGCACGGCCTTGTGCACATGGCTTGAGGCCGTGTGCAAGAGACCGTGCGTGTCCTTCTTTGATGCACACGGCCGTGCACAAGGCCGTGTGGACCTATATGAACAGGATCCCGACCTTCTGTTAGTCAGGGTCCGATTTGGCCTGTAGGTCCCTCCAAGGCTCGTCTTTTCTGAATTCTTTCTTCGCTCATGTATTGTATATGTATGAAATAGATATAAATTGCATGATTTATGAATTTATAGCATGTTCGGGTCTATGAATACTGCATTTTATGTTTTCGTCAAATTTTCTAACTTTTGCATGTGAAGTTCGATTCCTCTGAAATTCGAATGCATACTCTCTTATGGTATTTAAAGCATGTCCGTAAAGTCTCGTTGCATTTGGACTTGATTTGCATATTTGAATTCGTAGATCACTTTGTTTCGTTTGATAATTGAACCTAAGTGCTTTATGTGATGGTATAACGTGCTTTTACGTGTTTCTATGCTTTCGTATGAGCCGTGCGTCGTCGTGTGTCTTACGTGGTTATGTCGTTTGTCAGTTGCAGGTTCCACTCTCGTGGATTAGGTTGTTCGCATCCATTTTGGGCTTTCTTTTGGTTGTCGCCAGGTGAGGTTTCTGTTGTTATTCCGTATTATGTAGATATGTATTATTAAGCCTCACTAAATAAGCCTCGCATGTGTAATTTACATTTTCATCCCGTATTACTATATTTAGTAAATACTTTATGCCTATTACTTTTATGAGGTTTAAGAACAACGGATTTGATATCAAATGAATATTATGTATATGATTTCGAAATGTTTTCAAAAAGAGACAAGCGAACTATGTTTTGATTTAAATGTAATTTTGGGTTTGGAAACCTTCTCGTTGAGTGAAGTCGTTAGGGCGGGTATCTCCCCCATGACGATGGAATACCCGTTTGCGTTTCCTACCGTTACATCGCCTGTCTTGAACGGCCCTTTTGGCCCTACCCGAAATGTCTTGATTCCTATTCTAATAGGAAAATGATAGTTATGAAAAATGCGAGATATGATATGTATGATATGATATGTGGGCCCCGGAGTATGGCGATCGGATGAAGCCGGTTAGATAGCGGGTCTACGGTGGAATTCGGTAGCTTGCTCTATGTTTACCGGAGCACGGGTGAGGCCGGAGTGGCAACCTTCGTGCTCCTGCGGTGGTTGACTTCGTGTCAACTGAGATATTGGCTATTATGCCTATAGAACAGTTTGGATTTACCGGTCCTTCTGCTATATGGGAGGAATAAGGTTGGTATGGTTTTTAGGTATGTTATGATATGATATGAGGAGTTGAGGGCTCGACTCACCGAGCAATATGATATGTCCCGTTATGTTATGTTATGATAAATCACCGAATGTTTATGAGAACCCTTCTTTTACGTTTGTTATTTTTTAAGTTAAAAATGGTGATTTATTCCTGTATGCTATTATGTATGTACTCCCTTTTTCCCCTCACTTAGTCTTTTGACTAACCCTCCCTGTTTTTAACCTTATCTGTTTCAGGTGGTTACTAGGTGGGCATCGTCGGTCTTGTATTGCAGAATTATTCTGCTTTTGTCATTGTTCATTCCTAGGTTGTTTTAGGTACTTGACCGTTATATGTATTCTGTAGGTTATGATATGAGTTCGGGATTATTTAATGTTGAACCCATTATGATTTGATTCAAATTTTGTAAGTGAATTCCGCTAGCCTTGGTGGGCTTTAACTATTTGTGCAATTGGTTTATTGCTTAAATTTCCCGTTAGTAGAATTCGTTTTGTTTGCTGTTGCTTCCGCTTCCGCATTGTTGTCGTCAGTTGTTTTACAAAAAGCCCCACCTAGTGATTGAGTAAATCGGTTTGCCGTTCGCCGGGTTTCAATTGAGGGTCGGCTTTAGGTTGAGACTCGGTGCAGGGCTTGCGTTACCCGTTTGGGGCGCCCGCTACAGTTGGTATCAGAGCTTTTGGGTCCAATGGCCTAAGCTCTAAATCATCGTGTTTTGTTTGTTTTGTCAGTCGTTGTGTGCCAATGTAACTTTGGGAATTGCACTCACTAGTGTTCAAGAACGCTTAGTGTTTGAATTGTGATGGATCTTTGTTGGATGATCAACAACAAAAGATCTTTTACAATCAAAACACTGGGATGGACTTGGATATAGGTGGATGTGAAACTCAAGGTTGTACTTGTCGTGCCTGGTTGTCTGTCGTGTCCGGTGGTGTCTAGGTCGTATGGCTTAGGATTTCTGTAGAGTTTGTGCTAATGTGCTAAGTGATTATGTGAACTCTATCTGAACTCTAGTTGTCTACGTGCTTACAGCGTTGCATACTCACTTACCTGTCATGCATATTTGCTATTGGCCTTACAGGATGCCTCCACGTCGTCGTGCACGTAAACCGCTCTCATCACCTCCGTTGGCACCTCAGACCGATACACCGACTTCAGCTGAAATTGCGGAAACCTTAAGACAGTTCATTGCTCATGCCCCTCAAGGAAATGCTGAGCAAGAAGCATGGGCCCGATTTCTCAGATTCGAACCACTACAGTTTGAAGGTGCCCCAGATGATGCTATTGCCGAGGCATGGATATCAGCTCTGGAAAAGATTTACAGGATAATGGAATATCCGGACCCTCAGAGAGTCGAGTATGCAATCTATCTGATGATTGGAGCCGCACAGGATTGGTGGAAACAGATTGAACAAAGATGGAAACGCGAGCATGTAGTCCCGACTTGGGATCAGTTCTTGACCGAATTTCAGGCTAACGACATTCCGTGGGTTGTTCGTCAGCAACGCGAAAGGGAATTTCTGGCTCTCAAACAGAGCACATCTTCAGTTGGCCAATACGAGGCACACTTCTCTCACCTCATTACGCATTGCCCGTATATGGTTACCGACGAGCAGAGGAAGACTCGCCAGTTTGTAGAGGGATTGACTTACGAGATCAGGAAGGCTATGATGGTGGTCCGACATCAATGTTATACCGACGCAGTGGAAATGGCTCTGCATGTTGAGTCTGAACTCAACCTGATGCGACCGAGTCCTATTCTTGCCACTACCACCGCTTAGTACCTTCCAGCGAGTTCTAAGAGGCCATTTACACCTTCAGGGCCATCGTCCGGAAAGAAGACCTCCCAAGTGTCTTCATCGAAGCAGAATGCACCTCCCCAACTGCAGGGAGCCCTACGACCCGTATGTAGCTTTTGCCGAAGAGACCATCAAGAATCGGAATGCCGAAAGAAAGCTGGACGTTGCTTCTCATGTGGAAGTCCCTTCCATCTCCTCGCAAATTGCACGAGAAAGAAAAGATCGAGACAGTCGAGGAGAACTTAGATCCGAATGCTTTGGTGCAAGGTACAAATATTAATTGGCATTCCATAGATGCATTTTATAATTCGAGTGGTTTACACTCACTTGTTGCGCTTTTCATTGCTGTACTTGTGCGTGCGCATGTTGGATTCTTTGCATGTTTCTCTTTCTATTTCTTTGTTGCCGGATTGGAGGACATTTGTGATTCGTGCGCGTGCTGCCGTTTATCATCGAAGGAACCATTAGCAGCAGATTTGACCAAGTTGCCAGCAAAGGATTATTATGGACTTGACTAAGTCCAGAGAACCAAGTTGATCATAGAACTCACAGACGTACTTCCCGAGAATCTGAGAGCTCTTGCGATCAGATCGGAATGGATGGTTTGTAATAGATCTAACTCTAAGAAGTTGAACCGTGATCGAAGTCGCCTAACCGAATGGATTCTGCCGATCTGACAGAATCGAAGAACCGCCTTGATGAACTTCCCTCCCTTGAACGTGCCTGAATGAGTATCTTGATCTGGGGTACTCCAACGCCGCTTGTAGAGAAAGAAGACAGTGCACTTCCTATGTGTATTGTTCACCGAGAATTGCACAGAATATTAACGAAGGCAAGTATCCTCTACCGTCGATGAAGAATTATCCGATATGCTTTGAGATCGAGGATTTTGTCTGAACAACCTTTGATTAGGGAACCATCAGCTCTGTGCCCGAGACGAATATGTTCTAAAGACGGCTTTTAGTGCCTGATGTAGACGTCTTGAATTCGTATGTCTGCCTCTAGTACTGACAAGTACTTTGCGACTTGATGGACCCCGTTCATATCACAGTGAGTTAGTCGTTGCTTTCTAAGGAGTCACCTTGATATTCTCGAGATTCGAAGAAGAACGCAGTGCACCTCCGTATGGTGCTCCAAACCTCAAAAAGGGCACCCGATGATTGCCAACCTAGCAAATATGAAATCTGGATCGACTGAGTGACCTTTTAGGTCATTTCGGATTCGGAACGAGGACCGAAGTAGAATATTTGAGGAGTTGAACAGTACTGGAATGGGAACAAGCCAAGACTTCATGTGGAACTCCTCTAAGCTTGCAACCCTGTCGCTTGAGTCGACAAGAAAGAAACCGAGTTCGAATGGACAATCTCTGTAAGACCTGTTCTTAGGAGCCGAAAAGAGATTAACTACAACTTCAATATTAACCCGGCTTAAGGAATTCTGAAGGAATCGTCGTGAGTAAGAATGCATCACATGAAAGGTTGAATTGGTGAATGGTACTAATGAAGAAACCATAGCTCATGCTCGGGAAGCTAAAATCAACCAGAAAGTTGTCACTCATGACATCGAACTAGCTGCCGTAGTAAAGGATTGGCTAAAGCGTCGCCACTATCTCTTATGGAATTTGTTGACATCCCCACAGATTATGAGAGCTTAACAAGTGTTAACTCAGGAGGAGTTGAACCAACCCCAATGTCGTTAATGGAAAATGTTTGAGGACTAAGATTACAAGAATCAGTGTTCCTTGAGAAAAACGAATATCGTAGTTGGTACTTTGAACCAAATCACGAGCATGTCATAAATTGAGGCTAAACCGAATTAGACTTGCACCATTTTGCATAGTTTCATTCATAGCCTTGCGACCCAGTCAGAATTGGGTTGAAAAATCTAAAATGCCAAGACTACAAAAGAATAGATCCCGAGTCAGACAATTCGAGCGAAGAATAATCCAGACCTTCAATTTTGTGTTGGTCACCCCAATACTTCCCAATATAAGCCTCGGACTCATGTTTCGAGGAGTTGAAAGAAAGAGACTTACTCGATTAGGTCAAGAGATACTCGACTTGTCAGTAAATCAAAGCCGAGCATCAAAGATTAAAAGGTTAGCTACTATTATTTATTCCTATGTGGAATTGGGAATAGTTTCACCATGGACTTTGTGTCCGGGCTACTGAAGGTTTAAGATGGTAAATACTGTTACACGTTTATCTGGGATTTCTCCAAGGTGCTGTCGACCAAATTCAGGCCTTTCGACAATAAATGAAGATAGCCCAAGTTCTACTGAAAAGCTACTTGCAAGAACCCCGAACAAGCTTGGAGTTGTGCAATCCGTGAAATATCTCCTAGTGAGTCCCTTAAATGAATCAGACAGTCGAAGAAGTTTCGTGAGAGATCCGAATGAAGACGCGTAAGTTTCACCCAGAGTTGTTTAACTCTAATCAGAAGAATCTGGGGACCAGATTCTCATAAGGAGGGGTGATTGTAACACCCCAAAAGTTTGAGTTATGAACCGGGAACCCGAATCGATTTTCTTGCGCGATTCATGATTTATTTTATTAATTATTATATGATTTTATAACAATTTCATATATGAGTGAATTTTGATATTTAAATCACGAATTGATAATGTGCGTTTAATTACATGAATTTTGACTGTAATTATGTATTATTTGGACAACATGAGTTTTCGAACTTATTTTGTAAATTACAAAAATGCCCTTTCGTTTCTCAACCGAGTCAACTCTTTTGAATTAAGCCATCACCCTCTCTTCCTCACTCATTCACGCGACAATAGAGGAGAAACGAAGAGAAGAAAGAAAAAGAAAGGAAAAGAGAAGGAGGAAGGTTCAATCGATCGTCCCGACCCCGTTTCCCGACGGATTTCCGAGCCGTGAAATCCTACAAACTCCTCTCGACCTCATCTACGAGTAAGCTTCTCACGTCTTTCACGTTTAATGCCTCCATTGCTTCAATTTTCGGATTTTTGTATATAGTTGAATATATTAGGTTTTATATGATTTTGAGAGAAATTATGGATGGATTTTTACGATTTTGGATTCTATGTGTAGCTTAGATGTTATAGAACATTATATGTGAAAATTAGGAAAGGATTTGCATGATTTAATTAGTTAAATGTTAGTTTTTAAATTGGATTTGCGAAGGTTTCGCATTTCTGTGATTTTCTGTTGTTTCTTGACTTGCACGGGCTTTGCAAACGGGGTGTGGCAAGCCCGTGTGGGTGTACACGGTCTCCCGCACGGCCGTGCAGGAGACGTGCGTGTTGTGGTGGGGCACGGCCTTGTGCACATGGCCTTGAGGCCGTGTGCAAGAGCCCGTGCGTGTCCTTCTTTGATGCACACGGCCTTAGCACACGGCCGTGTACAAGGCCGTGTGGACCTGTATGAACAGGATCACGACCTTCTGTTAGTCAGGATCTGATTTGGCCTGTAGGTCCCTCCGAGGCTCATCTTTTCCGAATTCTTTCTTCGCTCACGTATTGTATATGTATGAAATAGATATGAATTGCATGATTTATGAATTTATAGCATGTTCAGGTCTATGAATAGTGCATTTTATGTTTTCGTCAAATTTTCTAACTTTTGCATGTGAAGTTCGATTCCTCCGAAATTTGAATGCATACTCTCTTATGGTATTTAAAGCATGTCCGTAAAGTCTCGTTGCATTTGCACTTGATTTGCATATTTAAATTCGTAGATCACTTCGTTTCGTTTGATAATTGAACCTAAGTGCTTTATGTGATGGTATAACGTGCTTTTACGTGTTTCTATGCCTTCGTATGAGCCGTGCGTCGACGTCTGTCTTACGTGGTTATGTCGTTTGTTAGTTGCAGGTTCCAATCTCGTGGATTAGGTTGTTCGCATCCATTTTGGGCTTTCTTTTGGTTGTCGCCAGGTAAGGTTTCTGTTGTTATTCCGTATTATGTAGATATGTATTATTAAGCCTCACTAAATAAGCCTCGCATGTGTAATTTACATTTTCATCCCGTATTACTATATTTAGTAAATACTTTATGCTTATTACGTTTATGAGGTTTAAGAACAACGGATTTGATATCAAATGAATATTATGTATATGATTTCGAAATGTTTTCAAAAAGAGACAAGCGAACTATGTTTCGATTTAAATGTAATTTTGGGTTTGGAAACCTTCTCGTTGAGTGAAGTCGTTAGGGCGGGTTTCACCCCCATGACGATGGAATACCCGGTTGCGTTTCCTACCGTTACATCGCCTGTCTCGAACGGCCCTTTTGGCCCTCCCCGAAATGCCTGGATTCCTATTCTAATAGGAAAATGATAGTTATGAAAAATGCGAGATATGATATGTATGATATGATATGTGGGCCCCGGAGTATGGCGATCGGATGAAGCCGGATAGACAGCGGGTCTACGGTGGAATTCGGTAGCTTGCTCCATGTTTACCGGGAGCACGGGTGAGGCCGGAGTGGCAACCTTCGTGCTCCTGCGGTGGTTGACTTCGTGTCAACTGAGATATTGGTTATTATGCCTATAGAGCAGTTTGGATTTAGCGGTCCTTCTGCTATATGGGAGGAATAAGGTTGGTATGATTTTCAGGTATGTTATGATATGATATAAGGAGTTGAGGGCTCAACTCGCCGAGCAATATGATATGTCCCGTGATGTTATGTTATGATAAATCACCGAATGTTTATGAAAATCCTTCTTTTACGTTTGTTTTCTTTTAAGTTAAAAATGGTGATTTATTCCTGTATGCTGTTATGTATGTACTCCCTTTTTTCCCTCACTTAGTCTTTTCACTAACCCTCCCTGTTTTTAACCTTATCTGTTCAGGTGGTTACTAGGTGGGCATCGTCGGTCTTGTATTGCGGAATTATTCTGCTTTGGTCATTGTTCATTCCTAGGTTGTTTTAGGTACTTGACCGTTATATGTATTTTGTAGGTTTTGATATGAGTTCGGGATAATTTAATGTTGAACCCGTTATGATTTGATTCAAATTTTGTAAGTGAATTCCGCTAGCCTTGCTGGGCTTTAACTATTTGTGCAATTGGTTTATTGCTTAAATTTCCCGTTAGTAGAATTCGTTTTGTTTGTTTTTGCTTCCGCTTCCGCATTATTGTCGTCAGTTGTTTTACAAAAAGCCCCGCCTAGTGATTGAGTAAATCGGTTTGCCGTTCGCCGGGTTTCAATTGAGGGTCGGATTTCTATTTCGGCTTTAGGTTGAGACTCGGTGCGGGGCGTGCGTTACCCGTTTGGGGCGCCTGCTACAGTTAACATTTAAATAAGTGGAGTTGACCCAATTCCCGAAGTGCAAGAAAGGAAAAGGCTAACAAAATCCACTAAGTGTTTCGCACCGGCCTATGCACGGTCTTGGACACGCTGTCAAGACCGTGCAGTGCAAGTGCACGGAGCAGGCGCACGGGCGCCAGCCCGTGCAGACAAGAAGAGGCGCGCACGGGCTCCTGCACGGGCTTGATCAAGACCGTGCGTTAGCCCGTGCGGATCAACTGAGTGCAGAAAGCAGCAGGTCGCGAAGCTCACACGCGGGCATCAACATATAAATCCATAGATCTTATAAATTACGCCTTAAAACACGCTAATTTTCACATATAATCATATATATCATATAAGCTACACGTAGGTTCAAGAAACACGTAAAATGGTCAAGTAAATCTTCCGAAACACAAAATCCTAAAACTATGAAATCCTATATATAAATCACAAAAATCGTAACGAGGAAACGACGAATTGAAATGGGGTAAAAGGCTTACCCGTAGAGGAGATCGAGAGGAACTCGTAGTCGTTTACGGCGCGTCGATCCGACACGGGGGGTCGATTCTTCCTTCTCCTCCTTCTTTCTCATTTTTCTCCTTCTCTCTTCTCTTTCTCTTTCTTTCTCAAATAATTGGGGTTTGTGTGGGGATAAGGAATATAAGAGGGGTATGTGTGAAAAAGGGATATTAAATGGTGTCGGGATAAAATAGGGAATTTCGGGTAAAAGGTGGGTTCATGGATAAAACTTATTCGTGAATATAATTATTCTCATGAAAAGCCTTCGGCGCGAATAAAATATTATTCCAGAATAAATCCAAAATTTCAGGTCGTTACAATACTCCCCCCTTCAAAAGAATCTGTCCTCAGATTCTACTTCTCACATCAGACTGTTCTCTGTGAACTTCGTCTTCTTTGGTTTCGATTATAGGAATTCGTTATGTCCAATTCGTAATGTCTTTGGGACTTGTACAGACTCCTTTGATTCCTGAAGAATCATGTTCGTTCGTCCGTTTTGTCTAAACTTGGTGTCCTTCGTGTTGATCTGATTAATTCTCAAGACCGTTGCTCATTCAAAAGCACACTTTCTCATCTATAATGACCAAGAACAGAAAATCCCAATGTAAGGTCTTCAATTTGGTGTAGCCGAAAGCTTGGTGTTCCTCTAGTCGAGTTCGACATCCAAATTCATGACGGTTCTCACTCCGACTAGCTTCAGAAGTATTCTCCTTCAGATCCGATTTGTCAAAGTCGGTGCTATCCAGAACCGCATAACGTACTCGCAACAGAATCGATCCTAGTCGGCCAAGAACTTCTTGTCCTTAGCACTCTCTAATAGCGTATAATGAATTTATCGAATTCTACGCTATCCATACAGAGGTCAGATAAATCTTAGCAACTAATCATTCAATCAGTGCAAGTGTGAATTTTGAAAGCAGTTAAAACACGTAAGTTATATAAAACACTTAACAGATATTTAAAGCAATTACCATTCGAAACAGAATACTATGAATGAATGCTATGATAATGCAATATACCTTTGCGAGTCGGTATCAGGGTCGGGATCCCCTTTTTCTTCCCCGAGGATTCCTTGAGTCGGGGCAATCTTGAACTTGATTCTTGCTACTCCCACATCTGAGGCAACGTCCCAGTTTCCTTCTACACTTTGTAGTCTTGTGATTCGTCTTTCCACAATACTCACAAGGGATAGGGTCCTTGTTCACTTCTGGTTTGGTAGGTTCCGGCCTCTCGTAGTGTGGTCCCCATGTCCAAAAGGTGCTCAGTCCGGCTGGTTCTCTTCTTGCCATCTCGTTGAAAGAGGATCCTTTTATGTGAGGAATACCTCGTCCCAACTCTTGAAGAACGGACTCCACTCTCATAGCCCGGTTAACTGCATCATGATAAACACGAATGTCCAATCCCACCCATCTTTCCAAGATCTTTGGCTGAAGTCCCTTGATGAACTTCCGTGCTCTTCTTCGATCATCAAAGGCAATGTGAGGAGCATAGACAATGAGGCGGCTGAAAAGTGCCTCGTATTGTGCAACAGGGAAAGCTCTTTGGGTGAGGGACATGAACTCTCTTCCCGGCGGTCACGTACCACTTCTGGCACGTACTTAGCTCGAAAGTCGGATAGGAACCGCGACCAAGTGTACGGAATTCTCTCAGCAATCCATCTTTGTTCTATGTAGCGCCACCAATCTTCAGCTGGTCCTCTCATGAGAAAGATGGCATACTCGACCCTCTCAGGGTCACCGCAGCGTATTACTCGGAAGATTCGCTCTAAATCGGCTATCCAAGCCTCGACTTTAAGATCATCTGGTTCACCCATGAAGCAAGGTGGGTTGTAGTGCAGAAATATGTCCAAGGATTGGCCCTCGGCTTGTCTCGCAGGTGCATGATGTTGTTGTTGTTGTCTCTCTTGATGTACTTGCTCAGCAATCTGCCTCATAGCTGTCACTAACTCTCTTGCAATCGAATTCGGAGATGGGGGAGCTGTAGGGGGTCCTCGGCGAGGCATTATGCACCTGTGAATAACAAACTAGAGAAGGATGCATGTTCGGTTAAGTGAATGATCACATAAGGCATAAGAATTCAAATAAAGCATACATACTTTACTCGAATAGCATATGATCAATTTAGAGCATAAAACAAATCATGGAACAAGCAAAAATCGATCCTATAGCCGTACGACCTAGACACGACAAGACCCAAGCAGGACATAACCAGACGACAAGACAAGACAGACGCTACCTCGAGTTCCACATCCACCTGCATTCGATCCCAACTCAGTACTACAATTATAAGAGATCAAACGGTTGGTTGGCCATTCCAAAAGAAGATCAATCACAATTTCAATACTAAGGAGTTCTCAAGCACCTGTGACCGGAAACTCTAAGTCTCATTGACACGAAACGGGCAGACACATGAGAGAAGACACGACGCGATTACAAAGCTTCGGTTCCTTATGGGAACCTAGGCTCTGATACCACTGACTGTAGCGCCCCCTGAATAAGGAACGCCACATCCGCACCAAAATGCACTCCTGAGCTTCAGCGAGGGGCCTCAACTCAAAAACCCACTCCGGCGAATTAAATAATAAAAGAACATAGATAATAAATGTTAAGGCATGCTAAAACACAATTAGGGCACGTAGACATGCTTAAAATAATATAACGAAGCTCTCTCGAGAAAACGGGATCAGACGAGCAAGAAACGGGAAAAGTGGGAAAAATCTCTAAATGAGAAAGGTGTCAATTGATGGTGAAATAGGGTCGGATAAATTGTAAACTCTGAAGAATATCAAATCCCGAGCTTGAGGAAGTTATAGGTGAAATCGGATTGATATTCGGAGGTCGTATGCGAAAATTAACATTTAAATAAGTGGAGTTGACCTAATTCCCAAAGTGCAAGAAAGGAAAAGGCTAGAAAAATCCACTAAGTGTTTCGCACCGGCCCGTGCACGGTCTTGGACACACTGTCAAGACCGTACACTGCATACGGCCAAGTGCACGGGGCAGGCGCACGAGCGCTAGCCCGCGCAGACAAAAAGAGGCGCGCACGGGCTCCTGCACGGTCTTGATCAAGACCGTGCGTTAGCCCGTGCGGATCAACTGAGTGTAGAAAGCAGCAGGTCGCGAAGCTCACACTCGGGCATCAACATATAAATCCATAGATCTCATAAATTACACCATAAAACACGCTAATTTTCACATATAATCATATATATCATATAAGCTACACATAGGTTCAAGAAACACATAAAATGGTCAAGTAAATCTTCCTAAACACAAAATCCTAAAACTATGAAATCCTATATATAAATCACGAAAATCGTAGCGAGGAAACAACGAATTGAAATGGGGTAAAAGGATTACCGGTAGAGGAGATTGGGAGGAACTCGTAGTCGTTTCCGGCGCGTCGATCCGACACGGGGGGTCGATTCTTCCTTCTCCTCCTTCTTTCTCCTTTTTCTCCCTTCTCTTCTCTTTCTCTTTCTTTCTCAAATAATTGGGGTTTGTGTAAGGATAAGGAATATAGGAGGGGGTATGTGTGACAAAGGGATAAAATAGGGAATTTCGGGTAAAAGGTGGGTCCATGGATAAAACTTATTCGTGAATATAATTATTCTCACGAAAAGCCTTCGGCGCGAATAAAATATTATTCCAGAATAAATCCGAAATTTTGGGTCGTTACATACATGGGATGTGATCAAGGGGGTGCAAGGTTGTGAAGAGGGTGCAAGGTTGTGAACAAGAGTGTGCACAAGGTAGTGTGGAGGGTTCATGTAGGTTCAAGCGAGTCCGGGAGTGAAATGGTAATTCTTGGTGAAATAAAGGATATAAGAGGGTTGGGGATAAAATAGAAAATTCCGTGTAAAATGTGGGTTCTCGGTTAAAACTTATTCATGATACTAAATATTCTCACGAAAAGCCTTTGGCGCGAATAAAATATTATTCCGGAATAAATCCGAAATTTTGGGTCGTTACAAAATTACACATATCATACTTGAAAATAACACAGCAACATGAATCAAATGATGAAAACAAAAAGCAACTGGCCAAAATTTAATTGATATACCCTTCTAATTCAGATTTTCCCACATCATGTTTATGCAATTACAAACATTTAAACATACCTAGATTTTCATAAACTTCAGTGGCTATCATTTCCCAATCTAATACGTTTTCCACGTCTTGCGGTATCTATCACAATAGAAAATATTTCAGAATAAGGTAATAAAGATAAATGAATTTGCACAAAATAAAATATATAAAGCTTATTATACCTGCAATTTCATGTTCGTCCTGTAGTGCCCTCGTAGAATGTGATTGACTTCCATGGGCAGTAGTTTGGTTTATTCTTCTTCGCGTGGATTTTCTCATATCTATAACATAATTTTCAACTATATGTCATACTAGAAAATCAAAAATTGTAAAAAAAATATGTAAAAGAGAATACTTATTGAAATGTTAACTGTTAATAAAAAAAAATCATGAAAGCATATCCTCAATTTCTTCAAGATCATTTTTCTCTAAACTATCCACATAAATTATGGTTTCCCCTTCACGAGTCCATATAATAGCTTCTTCTTCATTGATTGGAAGATCACTTCTAGTTTTGCTTTGCAAAATGGTTTCCACATCATCAACTAACAACTCGTTTCCATCGTTAAACCTATCTCTTGCTTTAGTTTTGATCCCCACTTTCCAATCATTTTCAGTAGGATCCTCTACATAAAATACTTGTTGTACTTGTGTCGCAAGAGCAAAACGCTCGTTTTGACATTTTATTTTTCCAAAATTGGTCAACATGAATCCATCATCATCTTCTTTGAGTCTCTTGCCCTTAGAGACCCAGTCACAATCAAACAATACAACTCTTTTGCCACCCGTGTAGTCTAATTCAATTATATCCTTCAAAACTCCATAATTTGTCAACTCTTGAAGGATAGGTCTCGTATCCTTTTTGGTTGCAAAACTAGTTGTAGTTGCATTAACCATTACACCACTATTTTGCATTTTTTTTCTCTCGATTTCCTTTGTATGAAATCTGAAACCGTTCACTTTAAATCCGTTAAATCTTGTACCAACATGAACTGGTCCCCTTGCAAGTTTTATTATATCACCAATTTTTGGATCATCTTCGTTGGAACTAAAGTCTTCAACCTGCAATAACAGAGAAACATATATATATTATACAAATTAAAAGCATAAGATAAAACTACAATCAACTTAAAAATCACTTACACGACTCCTAAACCAGGAAGCAAAAGATTCACTGTGAATTTTTTTGATTTCATGTTCTCTCGAGCGATGCTTCTTACGCCTAACTTGAGCTTCATGTTCACTGAACAATTGACAAAGAAAAATTAACAATGGGTATTACTAAATAAAAAATTGAGAGATATGCAAGCATAAATGTAAAGTTAATTGAAGTTTCAAGTAGCATACTCTCTATATTGTTTAATGTCATCACAATTGAACAGGGCATATTGATGTGCTCTTGTTAGTTGGTCGTTATCTAACACAATCGGCTTTCCTTTCCATAATGGACACTCAATCATTGAGAAAACATGTATACTTGGGGTGTTTGCCTGTAACGACCCGAAAATCCGATTCTTCAATTCGGTATATTTTAATCGAGTAATTTCGTTAATTATTATTTTATTTAATATTTATTCTAAGATTTTAGAATAATTTCGTAAATGAGTGAATTTTATATTTAAATCACTAATTGTCAATGTGCGTTTAATTATATGAATTTTAACTGTAACTACGTATTATTTGGACAACGTGAGTTTTTAAACTTATTTTGCAAAATGACGATTTTACCCTTTCGACTTTTAGGCCTAATCAACTAATTGACTAAGTCACACACTCCCTCACCTCACTCTCGCACATCAACAACAAGGAAGAAAGGGGAGAAAAGAAAAGAGAAGGAAAAAGAGAAAGAGAAGGAAGAGATTTCAATTGATCGTCCCGACTCCGTTTCCCGACGGATTTTCGAATCGTTTACGCCTACGAATTCCTCGCGATCTTTTCTACGAGTAAGCTTCTAACGATTCTCTCGTATAATGTCCTCTATACTTCATTTTTCTCGTTTTTGTGAATAGTTGTATAATTTAGGTTTTATATGATTTTGATAGTAATTGTGGATGGATTTTCGGGTTTATCGTTTCTATATGTAGATTACATGTTGTAGATGATTATATGTGAAAATTAGGGATTAATTTGCATGATTAATCGATTTAAGGTTGAATTATATTTGATTTTCGCGTGTTGGGTTTGATGTTCTGCATGTTCTGCTCAATTTTTACGCACACGGGCCATGCACACGGGGTGTGCAAGCCCGTGTGGGTGTACACGGCCTCTTGCAGGGCCGTGCAAGAGACCGTGCGTGTTTGGGGATGGTGCACGGGCTGTGCACACGGCCTTGAGGCCGTGTGCAAGAGGCCGTGCGCGTTCGTCCGATTGTGCACGGCCTCAGCACACGGCCGTGCACAAGGCCGTGTGGCCTGGTCGAACAGTGCCCTGACCTTCTGTTAGTCAGGGCACAATTTGGCCTACGGGTCCCGCTTCGGCCCGTCTTTTCCGAATTCTTTCTTCGCTCGTGTATTCGATATATATGATATAGATATGAATTGCATGATCTATGAATTTACAACATGTTCGGTTATATGAATAGTGTGTTTTAAGTTTTCGTTAAATTTCCTACCTTTTGCATGTGAAGTCCGATTTTCCCGAAATTCGTATGCATACTCCTTTATGATAATTTAAGCATGTCCGTAAAGTTTCGTTACTTTTGGATTTGATTTGTATTTTTAAATGCATGAATTACTCTGTTTTCGTTTGATAATTTGAACTTAAGTGATTGATTTAATTGTATAACGTGCTCCTATGTGTTTTAATATTCTCGTATAAGCCGTGCGTCGTCTTTAGTCTTATTTGGTTGTGTCCTGGTATTTTTGCAGACGATACTCCTGTGGAGTAGCGCCGGTTCTAGCTTTTGCTCTCCTTTTGCACGCGCCAGGTGAGGCTTTCCTTTTCTGTTCCAGTATTACTATGTATATGTATAAATAAGCCTCTCCCGAAATAAGCCACGTTTATGTTTTGTTTTCACACCGTTTCTATATATGTACTTAGTAGATATTTATACTTATTATGTTTATTTGATTTATCGAAAATGATTTGATATGAAAAAGTACTATGTATAGTTTTCGAAATGTTCACGGAAGAGACATGTAAAACCTTTTGTTTTCTAAGGCGAACTTTGGCCTTCGGCCTCGCATATGACATGTCTCGAACGGTCTTTTGGCCAACCCGAAATGTTTGAAAAGTGAGTTATGAACTGTATGCGTGATCGTTTGGGCCCGGAGTAAGAGCGATAGGACGAAGTCGGTAGACGTCGGGTCTACGGCGTAAATCCTATGGTTTCCTCCATTTGGGAGCTCGGGGTGAGGCCGGAGTGGCAGCCCTTTGAGTACCTGAGTTATTCTAGTTAGTTACGAGTAGTTCGGGTTTGCAGTCCGGCTACATTGGAGGAATAAGGGAGGTTTCCGGTTTTATGTTTTTGGTTATTGGAGTTTCAAGGCTCGACTCGCCGAGTCATACAATAAGTTATGTTTTATGTTAAATCACCACCAGTTTACGAAAACCTTTCTTTTATGTTGATTTCTTTTAATTATAAAAATTGGTGATTTACTTCCGTTTTGATATATACATTATTATTTCCCCCCTCACTTAGTCGTTTGACTAACCCTTTCTGTCTCACCCTATATTGGTTTCAGGATACTAGGCGGGATTCGTCGTCGTCGTCGTAGGGTTTTATTTATTCTCTCATGTATATTCCTTTTCCGTATGATATGAATTAGATTTGTAGGATATTAGAATTTTATTTAATTTGTATTCGGGATTATGTATATATCGAACCCGTTTGATATTATGTAATTGAATTTCGTTAGCCTTGGTGGGCTTTAATAATTGTGTATTTAATATGTTCTATTGCTTTGATTATTTATATTGCTTCCGCGTCTCTGTCTTTTCGTTGTTTTTGAAACCCCGCCTAGTGATTGAGTAAATGCTTGCCGTTCGCCGGGTTTCGGTTCGGGTCGGATCCCATTTCGGTTCCGGGTCGGGCTCGGTGCGGGGCGTGCGTTACCCGTTTGGGGCGCCCGTTACATTGCCACAAATTCACCATCATCATTTCGGTTTGCTCGATTAAGCCTTGTTTCAATCTTTTCATCAAATTATGAAGAACAAAATGATAAGCATTCTTCTGCCAAGTATTCTGGAACTTCGATGCTTTTCAAAATTTTACAAAATCTTTCCTTTTCACTTCTTGTTGAATGCAAAGGATGCTGCTGGCAACCATTCTTGTCCAAACTCATCAAGAAATGGATGAAGTCTTGTTCTTATCCCCCATTCTTTTCAAATCTAAACGTGCATTGTAGTTATCCTTAGATTTATCAGAATCTATTAGAGTGTACAAAATCTTGTCACATACATTATATCAAGGTTGTGCCTCACTAGATTTTTTTCCCAATATGGCAAGTCAAATAAAATGATTTTCTTCTTCCAATTGTGAGGAAATTTCTGATCACCAACTTTTTTTCCAAATTTATTCTCAATGTCTTTCACGTCATCAAATGCCACAGACCCTTTCAACTAAGGAGTTGCTTTTCGGTGCTCTTCTGTTCCATCAAATGATGTTTTAATCACTTCGGTATGGATGGTCCTCCGGCAAGAAAATCCGATGACACATGTAACAGAACTTTCGTGAGTTATCTAACCAAACAAAATTGGTGTATCTGTAACACACTGGACACGCAAACTCTCCTTTGGTACTCCAACCTGATACTGTAGCAAGACCTGGAAAATCACTGATAGTCCGTAGTAAAGATGCATGCAATTGAAAATTCTCTTTCGTTGAAGCGTCGTATGTATTAATTCCGATTTCCCACAATTTCTCTTAATTCTGCAATTAACGGTTGTAAATATGCATCAAGATCATTGCCAGGGTCCACTTGGGTCAGGTATAAGCAATGACAACATGAAGTACGTTTTCTTCATACAATCCCCAGGTGGCAAATTATATAGAATTAAAAGTACTGGCCATGTGCTATGAACCACATTCATAGTTCAAAATGGACTAAAACCATCGGTTGCCAACCCCAATCTTACAAAACAAACAAATAGTGGAACACCAAGGTCAATCCAAATCATAAGATAAGTGTAAGACCTTACAGAAACAAGCAAAAGGATTAGTGAATCCGAAAATATCTTAGTGAAGATATTTAAACAGTATATATAAGATATAGAAATTCTGTGAAGGCAATCTGAGTCCTGAAATTTAGTGGGAGCTAGCCAAGAGTGGACGAAACTTAGAGAAGTTTATAGGCTCCTACCAGAACTCAGATTAATCTTAAATGATTGGAACGGATGTTTAAATGAGAAAGTCGAAAACTATTTTGACTGCATTTAAAGTATGATTATGAGCAATCACATACATAAGATACAAAGAGAATTGTATAGTTGTATGACGTTTTCGAAAATTAGATAAGGTAGTAACCTGTCTAGTTAAAAAGTTAACAAAATCTATAGAGATAGATGGGGTAAAATCGAAAGCTTAGAGGCAATCCGATAGGATCGGAAATAAACAAGCAATTAATTAATAAGTATGGTAACTTATAGAATAAAGTACTAAATAGGCAAATCCCAATAAGTGTAGTACACGAACGGGTTAAGCTTATGAAGCAGAACATAATACTGCATAAGATGTAGAAACAGAAGGAGTTTAGATGAGAAACATCATCCAAAAGTGTTGCATGTAATACCTAGCAATGATTTGGCATTAGTTGTTTTCGAAACAATATAAATGTGATTGCGCAAGCAATGGAACCAAGATCTTATAGAATATCTAAACATATCCTTAAATGATTTAAGGTTGTTAAATCAGAAGACAGGAGTTATATCTCAATGATATAAATCGTCTAGGCAGAAAACGTAGTGAACACACATACTTAACGTTATAGTCAAAAAGGTCTTTTGGAAGGACATCTTTCGAAGATGGGTCTTGAGACAATGGGCAGTTGGCTTTAGGGCAAATTAGGAGATTGTTAGGGTTGTGCCCTGGAAAGCCGAACTGCTTGAGGCATTTCCTCTAAAACTCTAGAGTAGAACAATCTAGTGATCCATAATAGAATAACGTTAGTAGTCGTCTAATACTACTTTAGCCAAATTCATCATATTACATTTATAATTAATTGCATATTATTTATTTCTGTGTATGGATGAAACCCCAAGATCACAGTAAGCTAAGGGACTTGGTTTCACCATTTGATGGGGGCCATGAAATAAGTACCCAATGGTGTGATCTAAAACACTCAAAGTCGAAGAGCTTAAAAGGCACAGGGGATGTTGATCAGACTCACTCGAGACTTGCTCATATGACATAGCTTTATGAAAGTGTGTTCCATTTCATGACATTAGTGTTTTGACACTACTATGCATATGAGGGTGCTTAATGGAGATTAAGTTCACTGAGGATCCCGCCGGGAATGCCTAAATGGGTTAAGACTTATATAGAGTCTTAGAGATTAGAAAGGTTTCCCTAGCCATGATCCTGTCTAACTAATCCTTAGACTTGAGGCTCCATGGTTGCCTTGTGCATAACTGGGGCATACTTTGATGTGCTGCTGAATCCCTAGGGTTTCACATAAGTTGTACGTTGGGTATGTTCGAATTATGCATGGAGGCTGTGAGGGTGGTCAATACAGGATCTATCACTTGTTACAAGAACAAGAAGAATTCCTATGAATTCTATTGTAGTATATTCCATCACTAAATCCTTGCGCAAGGTACGGTTGGTCTTCACTAGGAAGGAGTTCCTAGAGTGTAAGATCAAATAGAATTACTATAGGAATGTTATTCATAGCATTGCAGACTACTGGGGTTCCATTTCCCATACCCTAGGTCTCAATCGGGAATCGGATGATAGAAGGATCGTATCTCACAGAGATCATGAGGCTGAAAGGTTCATACCACTTCATCGATGGATGGGTGGCCATGGACACGTTACTAGACGTCATCCATGGTCTGTAGGAATGTATTTATGAAGTCAATGAGTCGATTCACAAATAGTCTTTAATTAAATGAGTTTAATTAAAGTCACAATTATGACATTAAGAATGTGTTCCTACAACTGTCCTATTGGTGAACCTGAGGGGTCACACAATGACTTCCAAATGCAAACAAATTTATCTATATCAACAGAGTTTGATAATATCAACTGGATTGACAAATGAATTAATTGGAATTAATTCATTAAAGAGATCAATATGTTAATTACGTAAAATTGACGTGTAGGAGTTAATTAAGAGTAATTAACAAGTATTTAATGTGATTAAATTCGAGAGAATTGTTATTTGATAACATGTTAGACTTGAGAGTTAATTGGGAATTAATTCAAGTCTAAAGTAATTAAGAGTGAGTCTCGAAATTTAAGTTGAAATTTGAGACTACTTAATTTAAGTAGGAGAGAGCTTTATCAATTAAAGTGTTAATTGTATGTTTAAGACTTGGGAGTTAATTAGTATTAACTCAAGTCAAAATGATTAATTGAGAAACTTGTGATTTATTTAGAATAAATAAGTACAATTAATAGAAGGAAAAATCTATAACAATTAAATGTTAATTGGACTTATTGGATTAGAGAATTAATTTGAAATTAATTTTAGCCCAAGTTGATTAATGATGGGCTTGTAGTTTATTTAGAATAAATTAAAGCCCACTTTAATAATTAAACTTGTTTAATTAATAAGGATTAATTAAATTGGGCCTTAGGAATTTAATCTGATATTAAATTGAAAAGGCATTGAAAAGGTCCAAAACTCCTAGGCCCAATAGGAGTGATGGCCGAAAATCCTAGCCCATCTTAGACTGGAATTTTCGGCCCAGTCCAGGGTTATTTATAACCCTGCACTCAAGTCTAATTAATTAACGTAAGATGCAGAACAGAAGTTCCAAGAATTGGATTTTTCCCAACCCTAATCTCTCTCTCTCTTCTACGCCACTTTTCTCTCTCCCTACAAGTAGTTCACGTGAATAGCAGAAAACATTTTGTAGCGGGCGCCCCAAACGGGTAACGCACGCCCCGCACCGAGCCCCGACCCGGAGCCGAAATGGGATCCGACCCGAACCGAAACCCGGCGAACGGCAAGCATTTACTCAATTACTAGGCGGGGTTTTTATAACCAACGAAAAGACAGAAGTGCGGAAGCAATAATAAACCAAATATTTAAAACATAATTAATAACACAATTATTAAAGCCCACCAAGGCTAATGAAATTCAATTACATAATATCAAACGGGTTCGATACAATATCCCGACCAAATCTAACCACGGGTTCGGTATATAAATCCCGTAAATACAACATAATAACATAATACGTAAATAAAAGACAACCGGGAAAGAATATACATGAGAAAATAAATATAAACCTACGACGCCTATGACGACGACGAATCCCGCCTAGTATCCTGAAACCAATATAGGGTGAGACAGAGAGGGTTAGCCAAACGACTAAGTGAGGGGGGGGGGAATAATAATGTATATAATAAAAGGGAAGTAAATCACCAATTTTATAATTAAAAGAAATCAACATAAAAGAAAGGTTTTCGTAAACGGGTGGTGATTTAACATAAAACATAACTTATCATATGACTCGGCGAGTCGAGCCCTGAAACTCCAATATCCAAAAACATAAAACCGGAAACCACCCTTATTCCTCCAATGTAGTCGGACTGCAAACCCGAACTACTCATAACTTACTAGAATAACTCAGGTACTCAAAGGGCTGCCACTCCGGCCTCACCCCGAGCTCCCAAATGGAGGAAACCATAGGATTTACGCCGTAGACCCGACGTCTACCGACTTCGTCCTATCGCTCTTACTCCGGGCCCAAACGATCATGCAAACATTTCATAACTCGCTTTTCAAACATTTCGGGTTGGCCAAAAGACCGTTCGAGACATGTCATATGCGAGGCCGAAGGCCAAAGTTCGTCTTAGAAAACAAAAGGTTTTACATGTCTCTTTCGTAAACATTTCGAAGTCTATACGTAGTACTTTTCATATCAAATCATTTTCGATAAATCAAATGAACATAATAATCATAAATATCTATTACGTATATATATATGAACGGTGTGAAAACAAAACATAAACGTGGCTTATATCGGGAGGGCTTATTTATATATATACATAATAATACTGGAAACAGAAACGGAAAAACCTCACCTGGCTGCTATGCAAAAGAAGAGCAAAAGCTAGAACCGGCGCTACTCTACAGGAGTATCGTCTGCAAAAATACCAGGACACAACCAAATAAGACTAAAGACGACGCACGGCTTATACGAGAATATTAGAACACATAGGAGCACGTCACACAATTAAATCAAACACTTAAGTTCAAATTATCAAACGAAAATAGAGTAATTCATTCATTTAAAAATGCAAATCAATTCCAAAAGAAACGAAACTTTACGAACATGCTTAAGATATCATAAAGGAGCGTGCATTCGAATTTCGGGAAAATCGGACTTCACATGCAAAAGTTAGAAAATTTAACGAAAACTTAAAACACACTATTCATATACCCGAACATGTCGTAAATTCATAACTCATGCAATTCATATCTATTTTATATATATCGAATACACGAGCGAAGAAAGAATTCGGAAAAGACGGGCCGAAGCGGGACCCGTAGTGCAAAACGGGCCCTGACTTACAGAAGGTCAGGGCACTGTGCGATCGGGCCACACGGCCTTGTGCACGGCCGTGTGCCGAGGCCGTGCACAATCGGACGAACGCGCACGGCCTCATGCACACGGCCTCAAGGCCGTGTGCACAGCCCGTGCACCATCCCCAAACACGCACGGTCTCTTGCACGGCCGTGCAAGAGGCCGTGTACACCCACACGGGCTTGCCACACCCCGTGTGCATGGCCCGTGTGCGTAAAAATTGAGCAGAACATGCAGAACATCAAACCCAATACGCGAAAATCAAATATAATTCAACCTTAAATCGATTAATCATGTAAATCACTCCCTAATTTTCACATATAATTATCTACAACATGTAACCTACATATAGAAACGATAAACACGAAAATCCATCCACAAATCCTATACAAAACACATAAAACCTAATAATGTCAACTATTCACAAAAACGAGAAAAACGAAACATACGAGATATTAAACGAGAGAATCGTTAGAAGCTTACTCGTAGAAGAGTTCGCGAGGAATCCGTAGACGTAAATTATTCGACAATCCGTCGGGAAACGAAGTCGGGACGATCGATTGAACTTCCTTCCTTCTCCTTCTCTTTTTCCTTCTCTTTTCTTTTCTTTCTTTCCTTCTTGCTGCTGATGTGCGAGAGTGTGAGTGGAGAGAGGGATTAAGTCAATGGGTTGTCTAGGGTTAAAAGTCGAAAGGGGCAAAGTCGTAATTTTACAAAATAAGTTCGAAGACTCACGTCGTCCAAATAATACGTAGTTACAGTTAAAATTCACATAATTAAACGCACATTGACAATTCGCGATTTAAATATGAAATTCACTCATTTATAAAATTATTCTA
This sequence comes from Verbena officinalis, assembly GCA_958496215.1. Lineage (NCBI taxonomy): Eukaryota > Viridiplantae > Streptophyta > Magnoliopsida > Lamiales > Verbenaceae > Verbena > Verbena officinalis. The sequence continues at coordinate 33,421,831 of OY292386.1, read as the reverse complement.
AAATCTTAGAATAAATAGTAAATAAAATATTAAATAACGAAATTACTCGATTAAAATATACCGAATTGAAACTCGGATTTTCGGGTCGTTACAATACTCCCCTCTTCAGAAGAATCTGTCCTCAGATTCTCTTCCGGTCTCGGAGTTAGTTAAGCGGAGCATAACCTAGCGGAAATTCTAATAATACGAATTAAATCGAACATTAAAATAAAATTAATTCACATAATAAAACGCAATTCATAATAAACACTTAAAGCACTTAATATTCCAATTAAAATTCGAATTCATACAAAATAGAAAATTACATCAAATCCTAAACAAAGTTTACGGAAAAGAAGAAAATAAAATAGACTAGATAGCTCAAGGCTCGTCCGGACCACGGCGGAAATACTGATCCAGCTGCTCTGATAGTGACCTTTGCATATCCGAGATCGATCTCTGAAGCTCTGCCTGCAAGGCGGTGTACTGACTATCAATGTGAGCTCGCTGAGCTGCAAAGCCCTCGTTGATCTGCCTCTCCTGCTGGGCAAATCTCTCATCCGACACACGTCGGTAGTCAGTAAACTCTGAATAAAACTGTTGCAGGTTTATCGATTCCTGGTGCTGAGTGCTTCTCCTGCCATGTGAAGACTCAGGTATAGAAGCATCCTGTCTCATCAGTTGGGGGTAGATATGCTGAGCCTGCTCTCGGACCTCTGGGTCTGAAGGTCCTTCTTCGGGAGCATTCCCTTGGTCAGCTTCCCACAAAGGTAGTCCAGCCACCAGAATATATAGGTCGTTCCGCCTTGGACCCTTCGTGCAGATAGCCATTTGAGCTAGAGTGCCGTAGCTAATTGAGGTCGAACCTCCAACAGGAACCTGAGTATCGAGCCCTTCCACCTGGGCACACTCCAAAATGGCGGTGATGTATGAGCCAACTCGAATTTCTCCTCTCGACCGAGTGGAGATATACTTCATATGATCCATCATGTACGAGATGGGGTTGAACCTTTCTCCTCGTACCATATGATCGAGTATTAGACAGTCTTCGGTGTTCACCGCACCCGGACTGTCTCCTCGGGCTAGAACCGATCGAGACACGGCTCTGTGCAAAATTCTCAACTGGGTAGTGATGAGCATCGTGGCCTTGGATACGCCGGAATTAAATATTTCGGTGGAGGTAGAGATACGTCTCCACGCTTCGGCTTGATTCCATCCGTCGGCACGTCTCCTCGGTGCCATAACATCCAGTTGAAAATACTCGGTCAACTGCCGGTATGAGAGCGTATAGTCTCGGTTGAACGCTCTGAAGTGGATTCCTATCGGCATCTCGTCGTCGTCCGGAAATGCCGCGCCCTTAAGAGAGCTTAAAAATTCGCAAGTAAGGCGGCGATAGGATGGCCTTTGAATACTCCAAAAATTAGCCCACCCAATGTTGTCGATGTAATGGGAGATCCCTTCGCCAAGTCCCAATTGGTACATAGCTTCCATGTCTAGAAATTGCGTGGCTCTAACCGGTCGTTCCATTAACCGGTTGAAGACATCTTGATCGTCTTCGTTACCCAAATCCACTTGGTAACCTTCCGGGGCCGCTATGTCGGGTAATTCCCTTGCCCGACGTCCGCCACGGGTTTCACGAGCACCTTCCATAGTAGAGTTCAAGTTGTGTGGGTTGAAGGAGATAAGTTGCAAACTTTTCACTCGGGACTTTTACCGAACACTTGGCGTGCGCTACTTCGGGCGAAGATTGTGTGAGATCGGTAAAACGGATCGGGCCCAAACTTTAACAGTACCAAGAACTTGCTGCAGACAACACACCTTCAAAATTTCTTGAAAATCCGTCGGGTAGATCGAGAATAATTCGAGCTCAAAGTTGGGATGAAATTTGGGGGAGAAAAATGGGGAAATTTCGCATGAAAGAGGGAGAGAAAGTGAGGGTGTGCGCGAGAATGAAAAGCTACTGACCATTTTAAAATCCGGAAGAAACGCGCACGGCCTCTCGTCACGGCGTGTGACGAGGCCGTGTGAGAAACACGCACGGGGTCTCGTCACGGCGTGTGACGACCCCGTGAGGATAAACACGCACAGGCTCTCGTCACGGCGTGTGACGAGCCCGTGTGTATTCATGCGCACGGCCTCTTGCACAGGGTGCAACGGGGCCGTGTGAAAAAGGGTGCACAGGGTCTCGTCACGGCGTGTGGCGAGACCGTGCAAGGCATACAGGGGCAGTTCGTGTGATTAAAACCACACAAACTTCACGAAATTCAAACACAAATAATAATATCGAAATCACATGCATAATATAATACGCTTAACGCACATAATTTAAATTCACATAATATGAAATTAAATTAATTTAGAATGAATGTCATGACAATGCAATATACCTGGATCGTTCATACAGAATCAAGCTTCATTCTTCTGGCTCGTCTCGACATTCTCTTTCTCGTGCAATTTGTACGAAGATGAAACGGACTTCCACATGAGAAGCAACGTCCCTGCTTCTCTCGGCATTCTGACTCTTGATGATCTCTTTGGCAAAAGCCACATATTGGCGTTCCCTGCCGTTTTGGAGGTACATTCTGCTTCGATGAAGATACCGAGAAGGTTTTCTTGCCGGAAGAAGACCCTGATTGTTTAAGTGGCCTCGTAGAACTCGCTGGATGTGCATCCTCAGTATCGCCTGTTATATCCCGCGGTACTTGCCTCTTCTTCGGACATAGATTCACTATGTGATCGGGGCTACCACATCCGAAGCACAGTCCATTCTTCCTCCAACATTTAGCCTCTACATGCGGGCCCTTACAAAATCCACATACTGGTCGTGGATATCCCTGAGGTTGGGGAGGATTAGGCTGAACGGGGGCCTGAATTTCACTTTCATTTTGCTGATGAATAATCCTCGTAATGTATTCAGCCCGGAACTCAGTCAAGAATTGATCCCAAGTCGGGACTACATGCTCGCGTTCCCATCGGTGTTCAATCTGTTTCCACCATTCCTGAGCAGCTCCAATCATCAAATAAATAGCAAACCCGACTCTTAGAGGATCCGGATATTCCATAATCCTAAAAATCTTTTCTAGAGCCGATATCCATGCCTCGGCAATAGCTTCATCCAGGGTACCTTCAAATTGTGGTGGTTCGAATCTAAGAAATTGGGCCCATGCATCCTGCTCAGCATTTCCTTTAGGGGCATGAGCGATAAATCGTCTTAATGTTTCCAAAATTCTGGCTGGAATCGGTGGATCGGTCTGAAGTGTCAATGAAGATGACGAAGACTGTCCACAGGGACAACGACGTGGAGGCATCCTGTAAAGTCATTAACAGTTATGCATGACAGGTAAGTGAGCATGCAAAGCTGTAAACACATAGGCAAGTAATGTTCACTTAGTGTTCACATAAGCACTTAGCACATTTGCACAAATTCACAGAAGTCCTAAGCCGTACGACCTAGACACAACCGGACCCGACAGACAACCAGGCATGGCAAGTACAACCTTGAGTTTCACATCCACCTATATCCAAGCCCATCCCAGTATTTTGATTGTAAAAGATCTTTTGTTGTTGATCATCCAACAAAGATCCGTGACAATTCAAACACTAAGCGTTCTTCAACACTGGTGAATGTAATTCCCTAAGTTACACAGGCGCACAACGACCGACCAAACCAGCAAAACACGACAATTCAGAGCTTAGGCCATTGGACCAAAGAGCTCTGATACCAACTGTAGCGGGCGCCCCAAACGGGTAACGCACGCCCCGCACCGAGCCCCGACCCGGAGCCGAAATGGGATCCGACCCGAACCGAAACCCGGCGAACGGCAAGCATTTACTCAATTACTAGGCGGGGTTTTTATAACCAACGAAAAGACAGAAGTGCGGAAGCAATAATAAACCAAATATTTAAAACATAATTAATAACACAATTATTAAAGCCCACCAAGGCTAATGAAATTCAATTACATAATATCAAACGGGTTCGATACAATATCCCGACCAAATCTAACCACGGGTTCGGTATATAAATCCCGTAAATACAACATAATAACATAATACGTAAATAAAAGACAACCGGGAAAGAATATACATGAGAAAATAAATATAAACCTACGACGCCTATGACGACGACGAATCCCGCCTAGTATCCTGAAACCAATATAGGGTGAGACAGAGAGGGTTAGCCAAACGACTAAGTGAGGGGGGGGGAATAATAATGTATATAATAAAACGGAAGTAAATCACCAATTTTATAATTAAAAGAAATCAACATAAAAGAAAGGTTTTCGTAAACGGGTGGTGATTTAACATAAAACATAACTTATCATATGACTCGGCGAGTCGAGCCCTGAAACTCCAATATCCAAAAACATAAAACCGGAAACCACCCTTATTCCTCCAATGTAGTCGGACTGCAAACCCGAACTACTCATAACTTACTAGAATAACTCAGGTACTCAAAGGGCTGCCACTCCGGCCTCACCCCGAGCTCCCAAATGGAGGAAACCATAGGATTTACGCCGTAGACCCGACGTCTACCGACTTCGTCCTATCGCTCTTACTCCGGGCCCAAACGATCATGCAAACATTTCATAACTCGCTTTTCAAACATTTCGGGTTGGCCAAAAGACCGTTCGAGACATGTCATATGCGAGGCCGAAGGCCAAAGTTCGTCTTAGAAAACAAAAGGTTTTACATGTCTCTTTCGTAAACATTTCGAAGTCTATACGTAGTACTTTTCATATCAAATCATTTTCGATAAATCAAATGAACATAATAATCATAATATCTATTACGTATATATATATGAACGGTGTGAAAACAAAACATAAACGTGGCTTATATCGGGAGGGCTTATTTATATATATACATAATAATACTGGAAACAGAAACGGAAAAACCTCACCTGGCTGCTATGCAAAAGAAGAGCAAAAGCTAGAACCGGCGCTACTCCACAGGAGTATCGTCTGCAAAAATACCAGGACACAACCAAATAAGACTAAAGACGACGCACGGCTTATACGAGAATATTAGAACACATAGGAGCACGTCACACAATTAAATCAAACACTTAAGTTCAAATTATCAAACGAAAATAGAGTAATTCATTCATTTAAAAATGCAAATCAATTCCAAAAGAAACGAAACTTTACGAACATGCTTAAGATATCATAAAGGAGCGTGCATTCGAATTTCGGGAAAATCGGACTTCACATGCAAAAGTTAGAAAATTTAACGAAAACTTAAAACACACTATTCATATACCCGAACATGTCGTAAATTCATAACTCATGCAATTCATATCTATTTTATATATATCGAATACACGAGCGAAGAAAGAATTCGGAAAAGACGGGCCGAAGCGGGACCCGTAGTGCAAAACGGGCCCTGACTTACAGAAGGTCAGGGCACTGTGCGATCGGGCCACACGGCCTTGTGCACGGCCGTGTGCCGAGGCCGTGCACAATCGGACGAACGCGCACGGCCTCATGCACACGGCCTCAAGGCCGTGTGCACAGCCCGTGCACCATCCCCAAACACGCACGGTCTCTTGCACGGCCGTGCAAGAGGCCGTGTACACCCACACGGGCTTGCCACACCCCGTGTGCATGGCCCGTGTGCGTAAAAATTGAGCAGAACATGCAGAACATCAAACCCAATACGCGAAAATCAAATATAATTCAACCTTAAATCGATTAATCATGTAAATCACTCCCTAATTTTCACATATAATTATCTACAACATGTAACCTACATATAGAAACGATAAACACGAAAATCCATCCACAAATCCTATACAAAACACATAAAACCTAATAATGTCAACTATTCACAAAAACGAGAAAAACGAAACATACGAGATATTAAACGAGAGAATCGTTAGAAGCTTACTCGTAGAAGAGTTCGCGAGGAATCCGTAGACGTAAATTATTCGACAATCCGTCGGGAAACGAAGTCGGGACGATCGATTGAACTTCCTTCCTTCTCCTTCTCTTTTTCCTTCTCTTTTCTTTTCTTTCTTTCCTTCTTGCTGCTGATGTGCGAGAGTGTGAGTGGAGAGAGGGATTAAGTCAATGGGTTGTCTAGGGTTAAAAGTCGAAAGGGGCAAAGTCGTAATTTTACAAAATAAGTTCGAAGACTCACGTCGTCCAAATAATACGTAGTTACAGTTAAAATTCACATAATTAAACGCACATTGACAATTCGCGATTTAAATATGAAATTCACTCATTTATAAAATTATTCTAAAATCTTAGAATAAATAGTAAATAAAATATTAAATAACGAAATTACTCGATTAAAATATACCGAATTGAAACTCGGATTTTCGGGTCGTTACAATACTCCCCTCTTCAGAAGAATCTGTCCTCAGATTCTCTTCCGGTCTCGGAGTTAGTTAAGCGGAGCATAACCTAGCGGAAATTCTAATAATACGAATTAAATCGAACATTAAAATAAAATTAATTCACATAATAAAACGCAATTCATAATAAACACTTAAAGCACTTAATATTCCAATTAAAATTCGAATTCATACAAAATAGAAAATTACATCAAATCCTAAACAAAGTTTACGGAAAAGAAGAAAATAAAATAGACTAGATAGCTCAAGGCTCGTCCGGACCACGGCGGAAATACTGATCCAGCTGCTCTGATAGTGACCTTTGCATATCCGAGATCGATCTCTGAAGCTCTGCCTGCAAGGCGGTGTACTGACTATCAATGTGAGCTCGCTGAGCTGCAAAGCCCTCGTTGATCTGCCTCTCCTGCTGGGCAAATCTCTCATCCGACACACGTCGGTAGTCAGTAAACTCTGAATAAAACTGTTGCAGGTTTATCGATTCCTGGTGCTGAGTGCTTCTCCTGCCATGTGAAGACTCAGGTATAGAAGCATCCTGTCTCATCAGTTGGGGGTAGATATGCTGAGCCTGCTCTCGGACCTCTGGGTCTGAAGGTCCTTCTTCGGGAGCATTCCCTTGGTCAGCTTCCCACAAAGGTAGTCCAGCCACCAGAATATATGGGTCGTTCCGCCTTGGACCCTTCGTGCAGATAGCCATTTGAGCTAGAGTGCCGTAGCTAATTGAGGTCGAACCTCCAACAGGAACCTGAGTATCGAGCCCTTCCACCTGGGCACACTCCAAAATGGCGGTGATGTATGAGCCAACTCGAATTTCTCCTCTCGACCGAGTGGAGATATACTTCATATGATCCATCATGTACGAGATGGGGTTGAACCTTTCTCCTCGTACCATATGATCGAGTATTAGACAGTCTTCGGTGTTCACCGCACCCGGACTGTCTCCTCGGGCTAGAACCGATCGAGACACGGCTCTGTGCAAAATTCTCAACTGGGTAGTGATGAGCATCGTGGCCTTGGATACGCCGGAATTAAATATTTCGGTGGAGGTAGAGATACGTCTCCACGCTTCGGCTTGATTCCATCCGTCGGCACGTCTCCTCGGTGCCATAACATCCAGTTGAAAATACTCGGTCAACTGCCGGTATGAGAGCGTATAGTCTCGGTTGAACGCTCTGAAGTGGATTCCTATCGGCATCTCGTCGTCGTCCGGAAATGCCGCGCCCTTAAGAGAGCTTAAAAATTCGCAAGTAAGGCGGCGATAGGATGGCCTTTGAATACTCCAAAAATTAGCCCACCCAATGTTGTCGATGTAATGGGAGATCCCTTCGCCAAGTCCCAATTGGTACATAGCTTCCATGTCTAGAAATTGCGTGGCTCTAACCGGTCGTTCCATTAACCGGTTGAAGACATCTTGATCGTCTTCGTTACCCAAATCCACTTGGTAACCTTCCGGGGCCGCTATGTCGGGTAATTCCCTTGCCCGACGTCCGCCACGGGTTTCACGAGCACCTTCCATAGTAGAGTTCAAGTTGTGTGGGTTGAAGGAGATAAGTTGCAAACTTTTCACTCGGGACTTTTACCGAACACTTGGCGTGCGCTACTTCGGGCGAAGATTGTGTGAGATCGGTAAAACGGATCGGGCCCAAACTTTAACAGTACCAAGAACTTGCTGCAGACAACACACCTTCAAAATTTCTTGAAAATCCGTCGGGTAGATCGAGAATAATTCGAGCTCAAAGTTGGGATGAAATTTGGGGGAGAAAAATGGGGAAATTTCGCATGAAAGAGGGAGAGAAAGTGAGGGTGTGCGCGAGAATGAAAAGCTACTGACCATTTTAAAATCCGGAAGAAACGCGCACGGCCTCTCGTCACGGCGTGTGACGAGGCCGTGTGAGAAACACGCACGGGGTCTCGTCACGGCGTGTGACGACCCCGTGAGGATAAACACGCACGGGCTCTCGTCACGGCGTGTGACGAGCCCGTGTGTATTCATGCGCACGGCCTCTTGCACAGGGTGCAACGGGGCCGTGTGAAAAAGGGTGCACAGGGTCTCGTCACGGCATGTGGCGAGACCGTGCAAGGCATACAGGGGCAGTTCGTGTGATTAAAACCACACAAACTTCACGAAATTCAAACACAAATAATAATATCGAAATCACATGCATAATATAATATGCTTAACGCACATAATTTAAATTCACATAATATGAAATTAAATTAATTTAGAATGAATGTCATGACAATGCAATATACCTGGATCGTTCATACAGAATCAAGCTTCATTCTTCTGGCTCGTCTCGACATTCTCTTTCTCGTGCAATTTGTACGAAGATGAAACGGACTTCCACATGAGAAGCAACGTCCCTGCTTCTCTCGGCATTCTGACTCTTGATGATCTCTTTGGCAAAAGCCACATATTGGCGTTCCCTGCCGTTTTGGAGGTACATTCTGCTTCGATGAAGATACCGAGAAGGTTTTCTTGCCGGAAGAAGACCCTGATTGTTTAAGTGGCCTCGTAGAACTCGCTGGATGTGCATCCTCAGTATCGCCTGTTATATCCCGCGGTACTTGCCTCTTCTTCGGACATAGATTCACTATGTGATCGGGGCTACCACATCCGAAGCACAGTCCATTCTTCCTCCAACATTTAGCCTCTACATGCGGGCCCTTACAAAATCCACATACTGGTCGTGGATATCCCTGAGGTTGGGGAGGATTAGGCTGAACGGGGGCCTGAATTTCACTTTCATTTTGCTGATGAATAATCCTCGTAATGTATTCAGCCCGGAACTCAGTCAAGAATTGATCCCAAGTCGGGACTACATGCTCGCGTTCCCATCGGTGTTCAATCTGTTTCCACCATTCCTGAGCAGCTCCAATCATCAAATAAATAGCAAACCCGACTCTTAGAGGATCCGGATATTCCATAATCCTAAAAATCTTTTCTAGAGCCGATATCCATGCCTCGGCAATAGCTTCATCCAGGGTACCTTCAAATTGTGGTGGTTCGAATCTAAGAAATTGGGCCCATGCATCCTGCTCAGCATTTCCTTTAGGGGCATGAGCGATAAATCGTCTTAATGTTTCCAAAATTCTGGCTGGAATCGGTGGATCGGTCTGAAGTGTCAATGAAGATGACGAAGACTGTCCACAGGGACAATGACGTGGAGGCATCCTGTAAAGTCATTAACAGTTATGCATGACAGGTAAGTGAGCATGCAAAGCTGTAAACACATAGGCAAGTAATGTTCACTTAGTGTTCACATAAGCACTTAGCACATTTGCACAAATTCACAGAAGTCCTAAGCCGTACGACCTAGACACAACCGGACCCGACAGACAACCAGGCATGGCAAGTACAACCTTGAGTTTCACATCCACCTATATCCAAGCCCATCCCAGTATTTTGATTGTAAAAGATCTTTTGTTGTTGATCATCCAACAAAGATCCGTGACAATTCAAACACTAAGCGTTCTTCAACACTGGTGAATGTAATTCCCTAAGTTACACAGGCGCACAACGACCGACCAAACCAGCAAAACACGACAATTCAGAGCTTAGGCCATTGGACCAAAGAGCTCTGATACCAACTGTAGCGGGCGCCCCAAACGGGTAACGCACGCCCCGCACCGAGCCCCGACCCGGAGCCGAAATGGGATCCGACCCGAACCGAAACCCGGCGAACGGCAAGCATTTACTCAATTACTAGGCGGGGTTTTTATAACCAATGAAAAGACAGAAGTGCGGAAGCAATAATAAACCAAATATTTAAAACATAATTAATAACACAATTATTAAAGCCCACCAAGGCTAATGAAATTCAATTACATAATATCAAACGGGTTCGATACAATATCCCGACCAAATCTAACCACGGGTTCGGTATATAAATCCCGTAAATACAACATAATAACATAATACGTAAATAAAAGACAACCGGGAAAGAATATACATGAGAAAATAAATATAAACCTACGACGCCTATGACGACGACGAATCCCGCCTAGTATCCTGAAACCAATATAGGGTGAGACAGAGAGGGTTAGCCAAACGACTAAGTGAGGGGGGGGGGGGGGAATAATAATGTATATAATAAAACGGAAGTAAATCACCAATTTTATAATTAAAAGAAATCAACATAAAAGAAAGGTTTTCGTAAACGGGTGGTGATTTAACATAAAACATAACTTATCATATGACTCGGCGAGTCGAGCCCTGAAACTCCAATATCCAAAAACATAAAACCGGAAACCACCCTTATTCCTCCAATGTAGTCGGACTGCAAACCCGAACTACTCATAACTTACTAGAATAACTCAGGTACTCAAAGGGCTGCCACTCCGGCCTCACCCCGAGCTCCCAAATGGAGGAAACCATAGGATTTACGCCGTAGACCCGACGTCTACCGACTTCGTCCTATCGCTCTTACTCCGGGCCCAAACGATCATGCAAACATTTCATAACTCGCTTTTCAAACATTTCGGGTTGGCCAAAAGACCGTTCGAGACATGTCATATGCGAGGCCGAAGGCCAAAGTTCGTCTTAGAAAACAAAAGGTTTTACATGTCTCTTTCGTAAACATTTCGAAGTCTATACGTAGTACTTTTCATATCAAATCATTTTCGATAAATCAAATGAACATAATAATCATAAATATCTATTACGTATATATATATGAACGGTGTGAAAACAAAACATAAACGTGGCTTATATCGGGAGGGCTTATTTATATATATACATAATAATACTGGAAACAGAAACGGAAAAACCTCACCTGGCTGCTATGCAAAAGAAGAGCAAAAGCTAGAACCGGCGCTACTCCACAGGAGTATCGTCTGCAAAAATACCAGGACACAACCAAATAAGACTAAAGACGACGCACGGCTTATACGAGAATATTAGAACACATAGGAGCACGTCACACAATTAAATCAAACACTTAAGTTCAAATTATCAAACGAAAATAGAGTAATTCATTCATTTAAAAATGCAAATCAATTCCAAAAGAAACGAAACTTTACGAACATGCTTAAGATATCATAAAGGAGCGTGCATTCGAATTTCGGGAAAATCGGACTTCACATGCAAAAGTTAGAAAATTTAACGAAAACTTAAAACACACTATTCATATACCCGAACATGTCGTAAATTCATAACTCATGCAATTCATATCTATTTTATATATATCGAATACACGAGCGAAGAAAGAATTCGGAAAAGACGGGCCGAAGCGGGACCCGTAGTGCAAAACGGGCCCTGACTTACAGAAGGTCAGGGCACTGTGCGATCGGGCCACACGGCCTTGTGCACGGCCGTGTGCCGAGGCCGTGCACAATCGGACGAACGCGCACGGCCTCATGCACACGGCCTCAAGGCCGTGTGCACAGCCCGTGCACCATCCCCAAACACGCACGGTCTCTTGCACGGCCGTGCAAGAGGCCGTGTACACCCACACGGGCTTGCCACACCCCGTGTGCATGGCCCGTGTGCGTAAAAATTGAGCAGAACATGCAGAACATCAAACCCAATACGCGAAAATCAAATATAATTCAACCTTAAATCGATTAATCATGTAAATCACTCCCTAATTTTCACATATAATTATCTACAACATGTAACCTACATATAGAAACGATAAACACGAAAATCCATCCACAAATCCTATACAAAACACATAAAACCTAATAATGTCAACTATTCAGAAAAACGAGAAAAACGAAACATACGAGATATTAAACGAGAGAATCGTTAGAAGCTTACTCGTAGAAGAGTTCGCGAGGAATCCGTAGACGTAAATTATTCGACAATCCGTCGGGAAACGAAGTCGGGACGATCGATTGAACTTCCTTCCTTCTCCTTCTCTTTTTCCTTCTCTTTTCTTTTCTTTCTTTCCTTCTTGCTGCTGATGTGCGAGAGTGTGAGTGGAGAGAGGGATTAAGTCAATGGGTTGTCTAGGGTTAAAAGTCGAAAGGGGCAAAGTCGTAATTTTACAAAATAAGTTCGAAGACTCACGTCGTCCAAATAATACGTAGTTACAGTTAAAATTCACATAATTAAACGCACATTGACAATTCGCGATTTAAATATGAAATTCACTCATTTATAAAATTATTCTAAAATCTTAGAATAAATAGTAAATAAAATATTAAATAACGAAATTACTCGATTAAAATATACCGAATTGAAACTCGGATTTTCGGGTCGTTACACATTTCTACAGTTCAACGTGAACCAGCCTTACAATTGTTTCTTGATTCTTTTATTTATATTAGATAAATACTGATCTTAAATCTGTAGCAGGAATTAAGAGATTCAGAGTACGTCTGCGAAAAGTCGTGGATCAGTTTCAGAAGGTTTCGGTTAAAGATCAGACCTTGGTAGAATCAAGAAGCCTGTGCTATTCGAGGAGTGGCCAAAAGCTTTGGAAAGCTTTCGTTCCTTATCTACTACAAACTGAGTGCGTAAAGGTGCATATCTCTCAAGATATATAAACGTTTCAAAGTTACAAATTCATTGGATGAAGATTCACTGTAACTCCCCGGGACTAAAATTTTTGAAATCCATTACTTCCGCTGCGCCCGGGGGTGCGTGAATCCCAACAAGGAGGTCTGACACTCTGCTCAATAGAGTACCTGAACTTCAGTCCGAGTCGAAGTTCTGTCCGATCCCTGCGATTGTGCTCCAGTGTTTGAGGGGCAAACGACAGCTAGGAACGAAGTGAAATGAAGATAAGACTACGAGGGTAAGTCTCCTGTTAGCCCTTTACGCATTTACTTACTTTATGCTTTTTTAGTTGATAATTGTAGCTCCCGTTCCGTCCCCCTATGGGACGGAACACCCCCCATGGCTAAGGCCGTCGGGTCTAGGTGGTCAATGGGAGAACGGTCTTCCCTTCCTCGACCCCACCTAGACTACAACCGGCTCCTGACGCCTCCCCCTTAGTTTCTTGCTTGCCGAAACTACTTTACCTCTTTCTTGCATGAAACTCCTCGTTTCGCATGTCTGTGCTAACCCCAAACTTCCCGAGCATAGGGTATAGGGTAGACATACCTAGGTTTAGTTCATTTTCGATTGGTCGGATACCTTGCGTAGGGCTCATAATCCCTTGATAGGTTTAATGAAGGCCGGACGGCTTCACAGCCAGGAACTAAACCCAAGGTCTTGTCAAAAACACGAACCTTTTACAAAGCATTCCCTTTTTATCAAGGAAACCTTCCAAAATCAACATGAAAACCTTCTCTTAATGAAAGAATCCCCTTTTATGCTTAACTCGGCACGAGGGTCTAAAGCTTCGAGCTTTACACCCCCTCTACCCGTAAATACCCAAAAAGGCAACTCATTCCACAAGAGAACTTTCCCTTTTAATCCAAAAACAACATAAAATATCTTCAAAAATGAGGTGTGACGAACCTCATATATCTACTCCATACCCACTCTCAGAAGTTCGGGGGTATGAACTACGTTGGCTCTGATTCCCAAGCTCCTTGGGATACGTAGGTAGCTGACTCCTTCCGGCACAAAGTCAAAGGGATCTAATCCCTATATTCCGCATGCACACATATATACACACACACACACACACACACACATATATATATATATATATATATATATATATATATATACTTGCTCGTAATTATTTGTTTACATATTTGGGGAACTACTACGGTCATTTGGTATTGGTGAGAAGACCCGAAAGGGGCGATGGGGGCATGATAGGTTGCTACAACCCCTTCCCCCATCGTAACTTAGCTCCCGAACCCATCACACGAATCTCTAGACACACACAAGAACACACGAGCCTATATAGGTTTCCCTCTCAACCTTAACCGAGTGGGTGGCAACTCTAAACCTCCGAATGGCAAACAGGGAAGGATGCCACACCAAAGGTAAAACCCACCCTTACATTGTAGCGGGCACCCCAAACGGGTAACGCACGCCCCGCACCGAGTCTCGACCCGGAACCGAAATATAATTCTGCCCCAAATCAAAACCCGGCGACAGCACACATTTACTCAATCACTAGGTGGGGATTTCAAAACGAAATAAACGACAAAGATGCGGAAGCGAAAACAAAATAAAACAATAAGTCATTGCACAGATATTAAAGCCCACCGATGCCAACGAAATTCTAATTACCATAAATAAATACACGGGTTCAATACAATATCCCGACAATTACGGATAACGGGTTCAGTATAATAATCCCGAATATAATTACATAATAGTGAGGAGGGTTAGTCGAACGACTAAGTGAGGAGGGAATAATAATGTATATTATAAAACGGAAGTAAATCACCATTTTCAAACTTAAAAGAAATCAACATAAAAGAAAGGTTTTCGTAAACGGTTGGTGATTTAGCATAAAACATAAACATTTCATATGACTCGGCGAGACGAGCCCTTAACTCCAATTTCCAAACATAAAAATGGGAAACCACCCTTATTCCTCCAATGTAGACGGACCGCTAAATCCGATCTACTCATAACATACGGTATAATCTCAGGTACCCAAAGGGCTGCCACTCCGGCCTCACCCCGAGCTCCCAAAGGTGGAGGGAACAAGAGGATTTATGTCGTAGACCCAACGTCTACCGGTTTCGTCGTGTCATCCTTACTCCGGGCCCAAACATACATACATACAATTCATAAATTGCTTTTCAAATCATTTTCGGGTTGGTCGAAAGACCATTTGAGACATGTCATATGCGAGGCCGAAGGCCAAAGTTCGCCTTAGGAAATCAAAGAGGTTTTACATGTCTCTTTCGCAAACATTCAAAAGAATATACATAGTACCTTTTCATATCAAAATATTTTTCTATAAATCGAATAAACATAATAGGCATAAATATTTACTAAGTATATATATAGAGACGGTATGAAAGCAAAATGTAAATCAAGGCTTATATGGGAGAGGCTTAATATATATATATATATATATACGTATAATTACCGGAGTCAGAAACGGAAAGCCTCACCTGTTGGCTAATCAAAAGAATAAAAGCAAGACTGGCGCTACTCCACAGGAGTATCGTCTGCAAAAATACAAAGACAAAACCACATAAGACTAACGACGACGCACGACTTCAACGAAAGCATTAAAACACATAGAAGCACGTTAAACAGTCATTCATATCACTTAGGTTCACATTCTAACAAATATATAAATTCAATAAGCAAATCAAGCTAGAATGCAATAAAAGTTCATAATCATGCATAAAAGGCAATAAGGAAGTATGCATTCAATTTTCGGAAGAAACGGACAACATTTGAAAAATAGCCAAAAATGCCTAAACGAAAAACACGAAGAACGGGGCCCGAATGAAGTCGGAAAAATCCAAACTTCCTAAAATATACATTTCATGATTTATAGGAACTATTGGTGAAATCGGATCTCAAATCGGAGGTCAAACGAAGAAAGTTAACTTTTTTAATTGCCCTTTGACTCCCATTACCGAGAGCAACATTTTGAAAATGGAGAAATTTTGGTTAAGGCATACATACGGCCTTAGGGACGGGCGCGCGCACGGGCTTGAGCGCGTTCTCAAGCCGGTGCAAGCACTTGCACTGGCCTGCGCACGGGCGTGCGCATGGGCGTGCGCAAGACCGTGCAAGGGCTAAAGTGGACGCACGGTCTTTGCGCATGGTCTCAAGACTGTGCGCAAGGGTGTGCGCAAGGCCGTGCGGATTCTCAGAACAGCTATAAAATCGCAGAAACGAAGAAAACTCACGGGAATGAACCAAAAATCAACATGTAACCCACCAATCATGCGAATCTCAAGTTAATACTCACCTATATTGATCTACAAAATCTAATTTACCTATAGAACCAAGAATCACGTAAATCCGTCCATAAAATCATTCAAAATCAACATTTAACCTAACTGTGCAACTATTCACAAAAACTAGAAAAATGAAGCATAGGAGGCATTAATCGAGAAAGGTGTGAGAAGCTTACTCGAAGAAGAGATCGTTAGGAGTTTGTAGGTTTTCACAGCTCGGAATTCGGTCGGGAAACGAAGTCGGAACGATCAATCCAAGCTTTTTTCTTCTTTTTCTCCTTTTCCTTTCTTTTTCTTCTTCTCTTCTCTTGTTTTGTGCGTGAATGAGGGAGAGAGAGAGAAACTGAGACTAAGTGAAAAAGTTGACTTGGTTTGAGAAACGAAGAGGCATTTTCATAATTTTATAAAATAGCTCAAAAACATAAGTTGCCCAAATAAATCATAGTTACAGTCAAAGTTCATGAAATTAAACGCATATTAATATGTCGTGATTTAAATACCAAAATTCACTCATTTATGAAATTGTAGTATAATTCACATAATAATTATCAAATAAATAATTAAATCACGTAAATAAATGATTCGGACATACCGGATAATAATTCGGATTTTTGGGGCGCTACATACATCGCCATCCAACAACAAACCTACCACATCACAATCACATCCAATCCAAACATCCAAGGACAAAAGGAAAGGGCGTCGGAAGCCTCCTCCTCCCACCATACAAGCCCCCCCCCCCCCCCCCCGACGATGCCGCCCGGCCGGGGGGAAGCAGGGGCCGCGACCCGGGATCCCCACAGTCATCATTAAAACATTAAATTAATTTTACCCAAAGAGGTCAATAATCTCTCCCTTTTTTATGATGACAAAATGAATACGTGAAAATGGAGTTTAATAGGAGATGGAAAGATATTACCTGTTCTCCCACTGATTTGATGCACTTACCGAAACTAAGGTTCTGAAAGGATTACTACCAGCTCCCCCTGAATTGGAGCTTCCCTTAGCAGGTGTGGTTAAAATAGTTCAACAATACGTAACTGTTCAGTTTCTATCCTTAACAAATTTCAGTAGTAACACGTGAAGTTCCTCCATTTTCAGCATATTCCTTCTCCCCCTTCATCGTCAAAGAGGGCTCATACCAGTGCGGAGGTTTAGAAGGGAACAAGTTTCTCAAAGGGGTGCGCTGAGTCATTCTCTTTTGGAGCTTGAAGCATCCTTTGTTTGTGTTTCCCTTGTCTTGTCATGAGAGTTGCAGATTTCATATGACCAAAGAGGCCAAACTATGACAAATGATCTTGATGGTGGTGCTTATTCCACCTGGGACTAATCCGGTTCTTCATCTACTCTTGCAAAAGTAATCACGACTATCCCTCCGAAGCAAATGTTAGAATAATTTATGCAACAAAATGTGGATAAGAGAATCAGCCATGCATAAAATATGATGAAATGTAATTATCCCATACAATGGTTTTGATATGACAATGCAAAACTGATATGGAAAATATGCAAATTTTAATAAGGCATGATTTGCATGAATATAGTGTAACGCCCCGAAAATTCGTGTTGTGAACCGGGAGCCCGAATCGATTTTTCTCACGCGATTTATTATTTATTTTATTAATTATTATATGCTTTTTATAACGATTTCGTATATGAGTGATTTTAATATTTAAATTACGAATTGTCAATGTGCGTTTAATAATATGAATTTTGACTGTAATTATGTGTTATTTAGACAACGTGAGTTTTTGAACTTATTTTGCGAAATTACAAAAATGCCCTTTCGTTTCTCAACCGAGTCAACTCCTTTGACTTAAGCCATCACTCTCTCTGCCTTACTCATTCACGCAGCAAAGAAGAAAGAAAAGAAAGGAGAAAAGAGAAAGAAGAAGAGGAAGGTCAATCGATCGTTCCGACTCCGTTTCCCGACGGATTTTCGAGCCATTTACGTCTACGAACTCCTCGCGGTCTCATCTACGAGTAAGCCTTTCACGATCCTTTCGTTTTATGTCTCGTATGCTTCGTATTTCTTATTTTTGATAATAGTTATAGAATTTAGGTTTTATTCGATTATGATAGTAATCGTGGATGGATTTTCGTGTTTATCGTTTCTATATGTAGATTATATGTTGTAGATGAGTATATGTGAGAATTAGGGAGTGATTTGCATGATTTATCGATTAAATGTTGAATTTTTGGTTTGAAATCGCGTATGTTATTGCTGTCTGCGAGTTTCTGCTCAATCTGGACGCACACGGGCCTTGCACACGGGGTGTCGCAAGGCCGTGTGGGGTTACACGGCCTCTTGCACGGCCGTGCAAGAGACCGTGCGTGTGTGTGTTGGTGCACGGCCTTGTGCACACGGCCTTGAGGCCGTGTGCAACAAGCCGTGCGTGTTTCTCATGGTGTACACGGCCTTGGCACACGGCCGTGCACAAGGCCGTGTGGCCTGGTCGAACAGTGCCCTGACCTTCTGTTAGTCAGGGCACATTTTGGCCTACGGGTCCCGCTTCGGCTCGTCTTTTCCGAATTCTTTCTTCGCTCGTGTATTCGATATATATGAAATAGATATGAATTGTATGATTTACGAATTTATAGCATGTTCGGGTCTATGAATAGTATGTTTTAAGTTTTCGTTAAATTTTCTAACTTTTGCATGTGAAGTCCGATTTTCCCGAAATTCGAATGCATACTTCTTTATGATATTTAAAGCATGTCCGTAAAGTTTCGTTGCATTTGGATTTGATTTGCATTTTTAAATTTCCGAATTACTTCGTTTCGTTTGATAATTGAACCTAAGTGCTTTATGTGATTGTATAACGTGCTTTTACGTGTTTCTATGCTTTCGTATGAGCCGTGCGTCGTTGTATGTCTTATGTGGTTGTCGTTTGTCAGTTGCAGGTTCCACTCTCGTGGATTAGGTTGCTCGTTTCCGTTTTGGACTTTCTTTTGGTTATCGCCAGGTGAGGTTTCTATTGTTATCCCGTATTATGTAGATATGTACTATTGAGCCTCACTAAATAAGCCTCGCATGTGTAATTTATGTTTTCACCCCGTATTACTATATTTAGTAAATACTTTATGCTTATTATCTTTATGAGGTTTAAGAACAACGGATTTGATATTAAATGAATAATATGTATATGATTTCGAAATGTTTTCAAAAAGAGACAAGCGAACTATGTTTCGATTTAAATGTAATTTTGGGTTTGGAAACCTTCTCGTTGAGTGAAGTCGTTAGGGCGGGTTTCACCCCCA
This sequence comes from Verbena officinalis, assembly GCA_958496215.1. Classification (NCBI taxonomy): domain Eukaryota; kingdom Viridiplantae; phylum Streptophyta; class Magnoliopsida; order Lamiales; family Verbenaceae; genus Verbena; species Verbena officinalis. Next base: position 33,402,450 of record OY292386.1, on the reverse strand, counting down.
AGACGATGGAACACCCGGTTGCGTTTCCTACCGTTACATCGCCTGTCTCAAACGGCCCTTTTGGCCCTCCCCGAAATGTCTTGATTCCTATTCTAATAGGAAAATGATAGTTACGAAAAATGCGAGATATGATATGCGTGTCCGTCTTGTCTTTGTGGGCCCCGGAGTATGGCGATCGGATGAAGCCGGATAGACAGCGGGTCTACGGTGGAATTCGGTAGCTTGCTCCATGTTTACCGGGGGCACGGGTGAGGCCGGAGTGGCAACCTTTGTGCTCCTGCAGCGGTTGACTTCGTGTCAACTGAGACATAGGCTATGCCTATATGCTGAGCAGTTTGGATTTAGCGGTCCTTCTGCTACATGGGAGGAATAAGGCTGGTATGGTTTTTCAGGTATGTTTCGATATGATATGAGGAGTTGAGGGCTCGACTCGCCGAGTAATATGATATGTCCCGTTACGTTATGTTATGATAAATCACAAAATATTTATGAAAACCCTTCTTTTACATTTGTTTTCTTTTAAGTTAAGAATGGTGATTTATTCCCGTATGCTATTATGTATGTATTCCCTTTTTCCCCTCACTTAGTCTTTTGACTAACCCTCCCTGTGTTAAACCTTATCTGTTTCAGGTGGTAACTAGGTGGGCATCGTCAGTCTTGTTTCGCGGGTTTTCTTTCTTTTCGGTGATTGTCCCTTTCTAGATTATCTTAAGTTCATGATTAGGTTATATGTAATTGTTATCGGGATTGATATATTGAACCCGTATTTGTATATCACCGGGATATTGTATCGAACCCGTTTATTTATTATATTATTGTAATTGAATTTCGCTAGCCTTGGTGGGCTTTAACTATTTGTGCAATTGAGCTACTGCTTTGAATGTTGTTATATGGGATTTAATTTGGTTGTTGCTTCCGCTCCCGCATTGTTGTCGTTGTTGTTGTTTTACAAAAAGCCCCGCCTAGTGATTGAGTAAATCGGTTTGCCGTTCGCCGGGTTTCAATTTAGGGTCGGATTTCTGTTTCGGCTTCGGATTGAGACCCGGTGCGGGGCGTGCGTTACCCGTTTGGGGCGCCCGCTACAGTTGGTATAAGAGCTCTTTGGTCCAATGGCCTAAGCTCTGAATCATCGTGTTTTGGGTGTTTTGTCAGTCGTTGTGTGCCGGTGTAACTTAGGGAATTGCGCTCACCAGTGTTCAAGAACGCTTAGTGTTTGAATTGTGATGGATCTTTGTTGGATGATCAACAACAAAATATCTTTTACAATCAAAACGCTGGGATGGACTTGGATATAGGTGGATACGAAACTCAAGGTTGTACTTGCCATGCCTGGTTGTCTGTCGTTTCCGGTTGTGTCTAGGTCGTATGGCTTAGGACTTTTGTGGAATTATGCAAATGTGCTAAGTGCTTATGTGAACTCTATCTGAAGATTACTTGCCTACGTGTTACAGCTTTTCATAATCACTTACCATCATGCATGTTTGGTACTGAATTTGCATAATGCCTCCTCGCCGTGAACCGCCAGGTCCGCCTCCAGGTGTTCCGACACCAGCACAATTTATGGAAGCCTTAGGGCAGTTTATGGTTAATACCAACCGAGCAACACCACCACCCCCGAGACAGAGATGAGCAGGTTCCTTAAACTCCACCCTCCACAGTTCGAGGGTGCCCCCGATGATGTTATTGCCGAATCTTGGATAGCGGCAATGGAGAAGAGGTTTAGAGTAATGGAATGTCCGGACCCTAAGAGGGTCGAATTAGCAGTATATCAGATGACAGGAGCTGCACATGACTGGTGGGCCCGTATCGAGCAGCGATGGCAGCAAGAGCATGTGGTCCCAACTTGGGATCAATTCTTAGTTGAGTTTCGGGCCAAGTATATTCCGTTGGTGGTCCAACATCGACGTGAGCGAGAGTTCCTGGCTCTCAAGCAGGGTACTTCATCCGTTGACCAGTACGAGGCTCATTTCTCTAGACTTATTATGCACTGCCCGTATATGGTCGCCGACGAGCAGAGGAAGACTCGCCAGTTTGTAGAGGGATTGACTTACAAGATCAGAAAGGCTATGATGGTGGTCCGACCTCAATGTTATACCGACGCCGTGGAAATGGCTCTGCATATTGAGTCTGAACTCAACCTAATGGGACCGAGTCCTATTCTTGCCACTACCACCGTTCAGTACCCTCCAGCAAGTTCTAAGAGGCCATTTACACCTTCAGGGCCATCTTCCGGAAAGAAGACCTCCCAAGTGTCTTCATCGAAGCATAATGCACCTCCCCAACCGCAGGGAGCCCTACGACCTGTATGTGGTTTTTGCCAAAGAGACCATCAAGAGTCGGAATGCCGAAAGAAAGCTGGACGTTGCTTCTCATGTGGAAGTCCCTTCCATCTCCGCGCAAATTGCACAAGGAAGAAAAGATCAAGACAGTCGAGGAGAACTTAGATCCGAATGCTTCGGTGCAAGGTACAAATATTAATTGGCATTCCATACATGCATTTTATAATTCGAGGGGTTTACACTCACTTGTTGCGCTTTTCATTGTTGTACTTGTGTGTGTGCATGTTGGATTCTTTGCATGTTTCTCTTTCTATTTCTTTGTTGCTGGATTGGAGGACAATTGCGATTCGTGCGCGTGCTGCCGTTTATCATCGAAGGAACCGTTAGCAGCAGATTTGACCAAGTTGCCAGCAAAGGATTATTTTGGACTTGACTAAGTCCAGAGAACCAAGTTGGTCATAGAATTCACAGACGTACTTCCCTAGAGTCTGAGAGCTCTTGCGATTAGATCGGAATGTATGGTTTGTGAAAGATCTAACTCTAAGAAGTCGAACCGTGATCGAAGTCGCCTAATCGAATGGATTCTGCCGATCTGACAGAATCGAAAAACCGACTTGATGAACTTCCCTCCCTTGAACGTGCCCGAACGAGTGTCTTGATCTGGGGTACTCCAACGTTGCTTGTAGAGAAAGAAGATAGTGCACTTCCAGTGTGTATTGTTCACCGAGAATTGCACAGAATATTAACGAAGCCAAGTATTCTCTACCGTCGATGAAGAAATGTCCGATATGCTTTGAGATCGAGGATTTTGTCTGAACAACATTTGATTAGGGTATCATCAGCTTTGTGCTCGAGGCGAATATGTTCTGAAGACAGCTTTCAGTGCCTGATGTAGACGTCTTGAATTCGTATGTCTGCCTCTAGTACTGACGAGTGCTTTGCGACTTGATGAACCCCGTTCATATCGTAGTGAGTTAGTCGTTGCTTCCTAAGGAGTCACCTTGGTGTCCTCGAGATTAAAGGAAGAACGCAGAACACCTCCGTATGGTACTCCAGAAAACAAAGGGCACCCGCTAGTTGCCCAGCCTAGCGAATGTGAAATCTGGATCGACTTAGTGACCCTTTTAAGTTATTTCGGATCCGGAGTGAGAAGAGAAGAAGGATCTTTGAAGATTTGAGCAGTACTGGAATGGGAACAAACCAAGACTTCGAGTGGAATTTCTCTAAGCTTGCAACCCTGTTGCTTGAGTCAACAGGAAAGAAAACGAGCTCGAATGGGCGATCTCTGCAAGACTTGTTCTTAGGAGTCGAGAAGAGATTAACTGCAACTTCAATATTAACCCTGCTCAAGGGATTCCGAAGGAATCGTCGAAGGAATCGTCGTGAGTGGGAATGCGTCACATGAAAGGTTGAATTGGTGAAGGGTACTAATGAAGAAATCGTAGCTCTTGCTCAGGGAGCTAAAAAAATCAATCAGAAAGTTGTCACTCATGACATCAAACTAGCTGCCGTAGTAAAGGACTGGCTGAAGCGTCGCCACTATCTCTTATGGAATTTGTTGACATCCCCACCGATTATGAGAGTTTAACAAGTGTTAAATCAGGAGGAGTTGAACCAACCCCAATGTCGCTAATGGAGAATGTTTGAGGACTAAGATTGCAAGAATCAGTGTTCCGTGGGAAAAGCGAATATTGTAGTTGGTACTTTGAACCAAATCACGAGCATGTCACAAATTGAGGCTAAACCGAAGTGGTCTTACATCATTTTGGATAATTTCATTTATAGCCTTACGACCCAGTCAGAATTGGGTTGAAGAATCTAAAATGCCAAGACTGCAAGAATGGATCTCGAGTCAGACAATTTGAACGAGGAATAATCCAAAGTTTCAGCTTTGTGTTGGTAACCCCAATACTTTCCAATATAAGTCCCGGACCCATGATTCGAAGAGTCGAAAGAAAGAGACTTACTCGATTAAGTCAAGAGATACCTGGCTTGCCAGCAGATCAAAGCCGAGCATCAAAGACTAAGGAGTTAGCTATGACTACTGCATATCCCTATGTGGGATTGGGAATGGATTCACCATGGACTTCGTGTCCGGACTACTGAAGGTTTAAGATGGTAATTACTGTTACAGGTTTATCTGGGATTTCTCCAAGGTGCTGCCGATCGGATTCAGGCCTTTCGACAATAAATGGAGATAGCTCAATTTCTACTGAAAAGCTACTTGCAAGAACCACGAACAGGCTTGGAGTTGTGCAATCCGCGAAATATCTCCTAGCGAGTCCCTTGAATGAATCAGACAGTCGAAGGAGCTTCGTGAGAGATCCCAATGAAGATGCATAAGTTTCACCCAGAGTTGTTTAACTCTAATCAGTAGAATCTGGGGACCAGATTCTCATAAGGAGGGGTGATTGTAACGCCCCGAAAATTCGTGTTGTGAACCGGGAGCCCGAATCGATTTTTCTCACGCGATTTATTATTTATTTTATTAATTATTATATGATTTTTATAACGATTTCGTATATGAGTGATTTTAATATTTAAATTACGAATTGTCAATGTGCGTTTAATAATATGAATTTTGACTGTAATTATGTGTTATTTAGACAACGTGAGTTTTTGAACTTATTTTGCGAAATTACAAAAATGCCCTTTCGTTTCTCAACCGAGTCAACTCCTTTGACTTAAGCCATCACTCTCTCTGCCTTACTCATTCACGCAGCAAAGAAGAAAGAAAAGAAAGGAGAAAAGAGAAAGAAGAAGAGGAAGGTCAATCGATCGTTCCGACTCCGTTTCCCGACGGATTTTCGAGCCATTTACGTCTACGAACTCCTCGCGGTCTCATCTACGAGTAAGCCTTTCACGATCCTTTCGTTTTATGTCTCGTATGCTTCGTATTTCTTATTTTTGATAATAGTTATAGAATTTAGGTTTTATTCGATTATGATAGTAATCGTGGATGGATTTTCGTGTTTATCGTTTCTATATGTAGATTATATGTTGTAGATGAGTATATGTGAGAATTAGGGAGTGATTTGCATGATTTATCGATTAAATGTTGAATTTTTGGTTTGAAATCGCGTATGTTATTGCTGTCTGCGAGTTTCTGCTCAATCTGGACGCACACGGGCCTTGCACACGGGGTGTCGCAAGGCCGTGTGGGGTTACACGGCCTCTTGCACGGCCGTGCAAGAGACCGTGCGTGTGTGTGTTGGTGCACGGCCTTGTGCACACGGCCTTGAGGCCGTGTGCAACAAGCCGTGCGTGTTTCTCATGGTGTACACGGCCTTGGCACACGGCCGTGCACAAGGCCGTGTGGCCTGGTCGAACAGTGCCCTGACCTTCTGTTAGTCAGGGCACATTTTGGCCTACGGGTCCCGCTTCGGCTCGTCTTTTCCGAATTCTTTCTTCGCTCGTGTATTCGATATATATGAAATAGATATGAATTGTATGATTTACGAATTTATAGCATGTTCGGGTCTATGAATAGTATGTTTTAAGTTTTCGTTAAATTTTTTAACTTTTGCATGTGAAGTCCGATTTTCCCGAAATTCGAATGCATACTTCTTTATGATATTTAAAGCATGTCCGTAAAGTTTCGTTGCATTTGGATTTGATTTGCATTTTTAAATTTCCGAATTACTTCGTTTCGTTTGATAATTGAACCTAAGTGCTCTATGTGATTGTATAACGTGCTTTTACGTGTTTCTATGCTTTCGTATGAGCCGTGCGTCGTTGTATGTCTTATGTGGTTGTCGTTTGTCAGTTGCAGGTTCCACTCTCGTGGATTAGGTTGCTCGTTTCCGTTTTGGACTTTCTTTTGGTTATCGCCAGGTGAGGTTTCTATTGTTATCCCGTATTATGTAGATATGTACTATTGAGCCTCACTAAATAAGCCTCGCATGTGTAATTTATGTTTTCACCCCGTATTACTATATTTAGTAAATACTTTATGCTTATTATCTTTATGAGGTTTAAGAACAACGGATTTGATATTAAATGAATAATATGTATATGATTTCGAAATGTTTTCAAAAAGAGACAAGCGAACTATGTTTCGATTTAAATGTAATTTTGGGTTTGGAAACCTTCTCGTTGAGTGAAGTCGTTAGGGCGGGTTTCACCCCCAAGACGATGGAACACCCGGTTGCGTTTCCTACCGTTACATCGCCTGTCTCAAACGGCCCTTTTGGCCCTCCCCGAAATGTCTTGATTCCTATTCTAATAGGAAAATGATAGTTACGAAAAATGCGAGATATGATATGCGTGTCCGTCTTGTCTTTGTGGGCCCCGGAGTATGGCGATCGGATGAAGCCGGATAGACAGCGGGTCTACGGTGGAATTCGGTAGCTTGCTCCATGTTTACCGGGGGCACGGGTGAGGCCGGAGTGGCAACCTTTGTGCTCCTGCAGCGGTTGACTTCGTGTCAACTGAGACATAGGCTATGCCTATATGCTGAGCAGTTTGGATTTAGCGGTCCTTCTGCTACATGGGAGGAATAAGGCTGGTATGGTTTTTCAGGTATGTTTCGATATGATATGAGGAGTTGAGGGCTCGACTCGCCGAGTAATATGATATGTCCCGTTACGTTATGTTATGATAAATCACAAAATATTTATGAAAACCCTTCTTTTACATTTGTTTTCTTTTAAGTTAAGAATGGTGATTTATTCCCGTATGCTATTATGTATGTATTCCCTTTTTCCCCTCACTTAGTCTTTTGACTAACCCTCCCTGTGTTAAACCTTATCTGTTTCAGGTGGTAACTAGGTGGGCATCGTCAGTCTTGTTTCGCGGGTTTTCTTTCTTTTCGGTGATTGTCCCTTTCTAGATTATCTTAAGTTCATGATTAGGTTATATGTAATTGTTATCGGGATTGATATATTGAACCCGTATTTGTATATCACCGGGATATTGTATCGAACCCGTTTATTTATTATATTATTGTAATTGAATTTCGCTAGCCTTGGTGGGCTTTAACTATTTGTGCAATTGAGCTACTGCTTTGAATGTTGTTATATGGGATTTAATTTGGTTGTTGCTTCCGCTCCCGCATTGTTGTCGTTGTTGTTGTTTTACAAAAAGCCCCGCCTAGTGATTGAGTAAATCGGTTTGCCGTTCGCCGGGTTTCAATTTAGGGTCGGATTTCTGTTTCGGCTTCGGATTGAGACCCGGTGCGGGGCGTGCGTTACCCGTTTGGGGCGCCCGCTACATATAGTAAATGCGAAATACCATGCATGAAGAGATTTGAATACTTAGATTTAAGAATTCCGAGGAAATTCAATGATTCCTAATGCAATGTGAAGCATGACAAATCTTTCTTCATGTAATGCCTTAGTGAATATATCAGCAAGTTGATGCTCAGTATCAATAAACTCAATGCACACGTCACCTTTCTGCACATGATCTCGAATAAAATAATGCTTAATTTCTATGTGCTTAGTGCGTGGATGGTGTACAGGATTTTTAGTGATGCTAATGGCGCTAGTGTTATCACATAGCATAGGAATATCAAGTAAGTTCACACCAAAATCACATAAAATACGCTTCATCCAAAGCAATTGAGCACAACAACTACCAAGTGCCATATATTCAGCTTCCGTGGTGCATAGAGCCACCATATTCTGTTTCTTGCTTGTCCAAGATACCAAGTATTCGCCAATCAATTGGCATCCTTCATTGGTACTTTTCCTGTCTATAGAACATCCAGAATAGTCAGCATCAGAAAAACTAGTAAGAGAAATATCATTAGAACAAGGATATCATAAACCATAATCAATCGTTCCTCTGAGGTATCTCAAGATCCTTTTCACAGCAATGAGATGAGATTCCTTGGGTGCTGATTGGAACCTTGCACACACACATGTAGAAAACATAATATTTGGCCGGCTTACTGTTAGGTATAATATACTGCTGATCATTCCTCTATACAGCTTCTCATCTACTGGTGCACCATCCTCATCTTTTTCCAGCTTGGTTGTCGGATATATGAGAGTTGACACAGATTTGCTGGAATCCATATTGAATTTCTTCAATAGTTCCTTGGTGTACTTCCCTTGCTAGATCAAGATCCCTTTCTTGGTTTGTTTAATTTGTAGTCCGAGGAAGAAGTTGAGTTCTCCCATCAGGCTCATTTCAAATTCCTGTTAGCATATTTCTCGCAAAATCCTCACAAAGAGACTCATTAGTAGCACCAAATATAATATCAGCAACATAAATCTGAACAATTAAAATATCATTATTATGACGTTTAATGTGAAGAGTAGTGTCAATGATACCGATGGTGAAATCGTGTTTGATCAGAAACCGTCAATGATACCAGCCACTAGGGGCCTGTTTCAGTACGTAAAGAGCTTTTGATAGTTTGTAGACATGGTTGGGCTGCTCCTTACTTTCAAAGCTGGGAGGTTGATCAACGTATACCTCCTCTTTGATAAAACTATTCAGGAAGGCGCTCTTAACATCCATCTGGTACAGAAAAAACCGCTTGTGGGATGCAAGAATAGCATGCGAATGGAATCAAGTCTTGCGACAGGAGCAAACGTCTCATCATAATCAATTCCTTCCTGTTGACTGTAGCCCTTGGCTACCAGTCTGGCTTTGTTTCTGGTGACCTTGCCATTTTCATCAAGCTTGTTCCTAAACACCCACTTTGCTCTAACCACTGGTCTTCCAGCCGGTTTTTCAACTAGGGTCCAGAATTGATTCTTCTCGAACTGTGAAAGTTATTCCTCCATGGCTCTAAACCATGAGGAGTCATCCAGAGCTTCTTGAATACATTTGGGCTCAATGAGAGACGGGAATGCACAGTTAGCTGACTCTGAGATAGTATGTCTCGCCTTAGATCTGGTTTGAATGCCGGATTGAGGATCTCCAATGATGACTTTCTTTGGATGACTGGAAGCATGTTTGAACTTCCTAAGTCTTTGCTCTTCTTGATCTATTGTTTGAAGTTCCTCATTTGGATCATCATTCTTCTCTTCCTCAGAAGGTTCTGGGAAATCAGCAGACGTACCGGGAACTGGTTCCTGCAAATTTTTGGGAAAATTCTTCTCCTTCTCAGGAGGTTCCTGGACATTTTGGCAAATTCTACGTGCTGGTTCGTGAAAATATTCGGGAATGCTTGTACCTGCAGTTTCTCTGCTCAAGATTTCCTTGGCTATGACAGGGTCAGTCTCATCAAAAGTAACATGAACGGATTCCTGAACAATCCTTTTGCGTTTATTAATAACTCAAAATGCTTTACTTGTGGTCGAATAGCCAAGAAAAATTCCCTCATCGACCTTGGCGTCGAATTTTGTAAGATAATCACGATCGTTTAAAATAAAACATTTGCAACCGAATACACGAAAGTGAGATACATTCGGAAGTTTTCCATACCACAGCTCATATGGTGTTTTTCTTAAAATGGGTCTCAACGTCATGCGATTAACGACATGACAAGCTATGTTAACTGCTTCACCCCAAAAATATTTTGGTAGATCATACTCATTGAGCATGGTTCTAGCCAATTCTTGTAAAACTCAATTTTTGCACTCAACAACGCCATTTTGTTAGGGGGTTTTGGGAGCAAAAAAATTATGAGAATATCCATTGTCTTCACAGAAGAGATCGAACTGAAATTCGTCAAACTCAGTTCCGTGATCACTACGGATTTTCTTAATAAAAAGATCTTTTTCATTTTGTAATCATTTTGTAAGAGGGATGAACACTTGTAAAGCATCATTTTTATGGGCAAGAAAAAGTACCCAAGTAAAATGCGTATAATCATCAATTATTACAAAATAATACTTTTTACCTCCTACCATTCCAGTCTTTACTGGTCAGAAGAGATCTATGTGAAGAAGTTCCAGTAGCATGAAACTGGTCACTTCCTTCTTCACACTGAATGATGATATGTGTTGCTTTCCCTTCTGGCAAGCATCGCATAGTCTGTCTTTGGAGAATTCCAGCTTTGGAATTCCTCTAACCAGTTCTTTCTTAGATAATGAGAGATGAGCTCCATGTTGATGTGACCTAGTCTCCTGTGCCACATCCAGCTGTCTTCACCTATTACAGCTAGACACTCAACATTCTGGTTAGTCAGACTATCCATAGTAACACGATACAAATTTCTGTCCCTGGTAGCTGTGAATATAATGTTGTCAGTCAAGCTAACACTGCATTGAGTTGGGCTGAACTGAACTTTGTAACCACTGTCACATAGTTGACTGATGCTAATCAGGTTTTGTTTCAAACCTTCCACAAGCCACACATTCTCAAAGGTGGTACCGGTGTTGGTACCTATGGTTCCTTTTCCGATGATTTTGCTTCTGGTGTTGTCTGCGAACAAGACATGTCCTGCAACACAGTTTTCGACTTTTAAGAATATTGAGGCATCACCCGTCATGTGCCTGGAACATCCGCTATCCAATATCCACTTGTGCTTCTTGGATGTTTTCCTAGGCAGTTCCTACAAAATTAAGTCATTTCGACTTAGGTACCCAAGCTTTGGGTCCTTCATGGTTAATAGCAGGATATTTTTGTACCCAAACATATTTGGTTCCAATGTGTCTTCGAAAAGGACACACAAAATTTGTGTGGCCGGATCTTCCCCAAAAAAATAGGTTTTGGAACTTGATCCATTCTTTTGAGGTTTAGGTGGTTCAACTGAATGCTGCTTGACAGATTGAACCTTGCTTTCTGGTTTTTGAAAGGGCTTCTGAGATTTTCGAAAATGGCAATTTTTCTTAGGAGTCTGGGATGACCTGTCCACTTTCGTTGGTCTGGCCTTAGCTTTGGTTTGACTATTCCTAGTCAGTTTGTCAAATCTAGCCTTGGTTTGAGTGACCTTGGCCTCGGTTTGATTGGAACCAACCTTGGTCGTACTGACATCCGTGGCAGTATTCTTCCCTTTTGAAATTTGTTTGAGTTTAAAAACCTCATTTTCGAATTCATCTCTTTCCTTCTTCAAGGAAGCCTTTTCTTTTTCAAGTAATTCAATCCTTTTGTCAAAGGTGGCTTTGTCCCTTTGAAGGGTTTCTTTAAGATCAAAAGTTTCTTTTTCCAGTCTTTGCTTTTCATTGAAAACATTTTTGAGTTGGGTTTTCATGGATAGATTTCCTTGAGTAAGAGTAGATATATCTGTAAGACATTGATTCACGGTTTCTAAAATATTGGAATCAAGGTCATTAATAGAAGAAGTTTCGGATTGTACCTCACTCCGAGCCATGAGAGCTTGATCTTCATCATCAAGATCGTCACTGTTGGAGTCTGCTGTAGCGTGATATCCTTTGCCCTTGGTCTGCTTCTTGGGTGCATTTGTGCGTTTGAGTTTTGGACAATCAGTTCTCTTGTGTCCAACATCACCACATTCCCAACAGATTGTAGCTCCACTATCGTACTGAGGTTCTGAACTAGTACCTGACTTGGGTTCTAAAACCGCTTCTTGAAACCGACCAGCTTCTTAAATCTTCTGGAGATCAGCGCTAGTTGCTCATCTAATTGATCTTCATTCATGGTCTCCTGCTCCTCATTCAGTTCCGTAGCAAATGCTAGAGGTTGAGACTTCCTGGTACTAGGTTGAGGAGTTTCATTGATGCTTTGAAGAACTAGCTCATGAGCTGTGAGAGATCCGACGAGTTCACTCACTATCAACTTGCTTATTTGCTTTGCTTCCATGATGGCTGTGATCTTGGATTGCCAATCTGGAGTCAAGGATCTAAGAATTTTCTGAACCTTGTCATTCTCAGTCAATCGATGTCCGAGAGAATGAAGATTTTTGATGATCTGCATGAATATCGTGTACATCAAAGTGATGTCCTCTCCAGGCTTCATTCTGAACAATTCCATTTGATGGAGCAATAGGGCGATCCTTTCTTCACAAACTTGCTATGTTCCTTCATGAGCATCACGAAAGATTTCCCACATTTCTTTAGCAGTTTTGCAAGAGCAGACACGGTTGTATTCATCTATTGCCAAGGCGCAAGCAATGAGATTTCTTGCCCTATCGTTCAGAGCGAATCCCTAGTGACTCCAAACAACAGGCAGCACTGCTACACTCAGCTTGATTCCCGACCTTCTCCACGTTCCACCTATCCTTCTCTAAGCATCCCTCAGATAGGTGAGCACTCGTTAGGAGAGAATCCGAACTTCCAGAAGTCTGCAATTGAGGCTATTCAATTCTATCCTCACAATGAACACAACAAGCACAAGACCAAACCCAGGCTTATAGCTTTAAACTTCTGAATGCACGAATTAGTTCTTCTCTTCAATCTTGAGTTCTTTTATAGTTGTGGTTCCAACGTCTTTGAAAGCTCAGAAAGGAAGGAGTCGTTAGAATTGATCTTGCAAATCAATCATCTTTAAACATGGAAAGGATCCATTCGGCTCAATCTTTATTTTTCAACTCTGGAACATAAACAGCTAGAACTTTCCTTATGCAAACCTGCAGCATTAAATAACTGATACAAGGAAAGTTTCTGGGAAAGACTTTATTTGTAGAACCTGCAGCACACGGTTAGAAGTACAAGGAAAGATATATGAAATATACTCTTGGTTCCAATGGCTAAAATGTATCAAATAAGGAAGGAGACTTCCTGCAGAATCTCCCAGCGTATCAGAATCAAACAGTTGATATATTTCCATAAGCATCGTTAGAAGTTCCTTCTGTTAAAAACGAGCAGATGACAGAATAATATATTCCCATAATAATAAAGGTCAGCAACTGATGAATAGGAAAGATAATTAACGAATCATGCAAATAGGGCAAGTAAGACCAGGTCGAATAAGGTAATGAATTAAAAGCTGAATAGGTCAAACCTAAATCTGCCATAACCAAGAGATAAAAGCATATAAGGAAACATATATAGAGAATCATGCATTATATGGAAGGTAAGACTACCCAATCAACAGGTCTACCAAGTCAATTAATGCATGAATATTCTCCTACACGATTTTGTCATCATTAAAACATTAAAATAATTTTACCCAAAGAGGTCAACACACTTCACCATCATCATCATCTTCAGAGCTTTCTATGTCACAGCTATTAGTCTCATCTTCAGAACTTTCACCATTATTCACTTTAGGATTACCGAGACCAATTCCTGTATCTGCAATATCTTCATTAACATAGTCTAACCACACCTCATCATCACCATTGCTATCAGCTTATGTCTGGTAAGAAACATCTTCAGAGCTAGCATACGCAGCACCAATTGATTCTTCAACAGCTCTTACAACTTCTTCTACTTCATCATCATTTAGCTGACACTTGGCTGCTATAGTTGTAAGTTGCATCCACATAGACATGAAATTCTTCATTTGAACCAACAAATCTTCTGCAATTATTAGCCAAGTCTTCATCACTAAACAGTAGCTTAAAATATCAGGAAGAATTATGTAGTATCTTTTAAAGTCACCTAGACCAGCCATTGATTCAGACATTTTGTCAAGATCAAATAGTTTTATGTTTACCCTGTAACGACCCGAAAATTCCAGAATTAATTCTTGGGATAAGTATTCGACATTTAGTTGAATTTTATATGAAAAGATTTAACTTTGTTAGTTAATCTTAATTTATTATAATTATTTCAATATCTTTAACCTTTTATAATTACTTTTTCCACCCCTCGAATTATTCTAATCTATATAAACGAACCTACAATCTTCTAAAATACCCTTGCACTACCTTGAACACACTCACACCCTCTTGAACACACTTCTTGCACCCTCTTGGTTACATAATCCATCGAGAGAGAGAGAGAGAGAGAAGAGAAGGAGAAGGGAGAGGAAGAAGGAGAAGGAAAGGAAATCTCGTTCCGAATTCGTTTCTCGACCGATTTAAATTCCGAGACCAGTTTTACGATCCTCATTCGATTCTTTATCGGTAACCTTCTTTCTCCAATTCATTTCATCCATTAAATCTTTCAATTTTTATAGTTTTTATATTGAATATATATTTGATGAATTTCTTGATTCGTAGGTTATAGTTTATCATTTTTAGCGTAGTTCGGATCAAATGATAGATACTAATGTGTTCAATGCATGAGTGTGAATTTTACATGTTAATTTTAGCCTTAGAATCCCCCATATTTGATTTTTGCATGAAACTTTCGAGAAAACCTTAAAAATCGCGTTTCTGCACCTGGGTGTTGGAACCACACGGCCCAACGCACGGTCTTGCTCAAGACCGTGCGCCGGACCGTGCACAGCCATTTAACCTTGCACCGGCTTGCGCACGCCGGTGCAACAGGCCGTGTGCCTTTGTTTCAGCCTGCACGGTCTTGGTTTCGTGCTCAAGACCGTGCACTAGACCGTGCGTTAGCCCGTGTGTATGCCTTAGCCATTTTTTCCAGCCTTTTTCCTTAGTTGCTCACGGTAATGGGGTCAAATAGCCAATTCTAAAAGTTGACTTTTTGCATACGACCCCCTAAAATCGAGCCGTTTTCACCTATAGCTTCCTTATGATTCAAGGATGAATATTTGGTAAAGTTTTCAAAATTCCGAACTCGTTCGGACCTTGAATCGAACCTTTTTCGTTTAGGGCTTTTTCCCCAATTTTTGAATGTTGTCCGAAAAATCCGAAAATCGCATGAGTGCTTCTTTTTAATATTATATGAATGAATGTGCAATTAGAATTTCAATTGAGTATGTTTATCATTGTTAATTTCGTATTTTTAGTTTAATTGATTTAATTGTATTTTAATTGTATATTCATTTGATACATGTTGTTTATTGGTTTTAATTGCAATGTAGTCTTTGAGAGTCGTTGTCGTGTCTTGTCTTATGTGATTTTGTCGTCTGTTAGTTTCAGGCTGTCTTGTCAGGACATTGCTTGGAGTGTCTTGTCGTTCCGTGTTTCCAGGTGAGGGTTTTAAAATGATTTCAAACGGAGTAAGAATTCTTTTAATTATTGCGAACTCCCCTTATGTGCTCATCTTGCCTCGTTTTCCTTTCTCGTATAATTATTAGATATTTAATCTATACTTTAAGGTTGCTCTCAAATGATTTAATATTAAATTGTATTTATGAGTATCCCTAAAAGATTTTATTTTTATATGGCAAGTAAAATTATTTATTTTAAGCGTGACGGTTTGACTTAGGATTTATACCCTTCGTCGTCACTCAAACTTGCTCAAATTTAATTTATGTACGGTTTTCAAAGCGAGCAAATTCATGACATTTCAACATGGGGCCCGGGAAAGTATCCGAAGGTTATACCTGGGGACGAGCGTCTAGGGGTAATCCGAGGTGCTTCTCCCAAAACTAAGCGTCAATCGTGGCCCGTCAGGAGTTGATAGCCACGGTTGGGAGTGATGGTGGGCGTTGCATTCGTTGCACGTTTTCCTAAAATTCACAGTCGCCCGAAATAGCGATTCGGGGTCAGACACCGGTGATGGAGTATATGAACGTGAAGGGGTTATAAGGAGGAACAGGCCCATTCTCGCTGGGATATTATTTGCGTGCATGTTACTGCTTTAATTATTTATTATCTATTTAATATCGTGTATACAAGTCGAAGCACGATCCGGATTCTCTTCAATTATGCAAATGTATTTTCGTATATATATAATTTAAAACCCGGACACGTGGCTCGTACTTGATCCCTCTTAACCTTCACTGAGTGTTTTTACTCACCCCCCCATTTTAATTCTTACTTCAGGTCGACAGGTGGCGTTGTCACCTATCATGTCAGTCGGCAGCAGCAGGTCTAGGTTGGCTCGTGTGTCTTGTCTTGTCAGTGTCCCAACAACAGTCGTGTTCTTGTTATGAATTTATTTAATTATGTATTTTAGATTATGCTTTAATTTAAGTACTTACGTGCCCCTGATGTGGGATAGATTAGACTGGCCACGAATGGCATTGATTATATTATGAATGAGACTGATGTATGAATTACGTGGCCATGGATGGCTTATATGATATTTTTTATAATTGCATTACTTCCGCAACTCTGATTTAATTATTAATTATTGCTGTTGTTGTTGGGCTGTCGTTTGCTGTTGCTAGTTTTGCTTGATTGATTGCCGTTCGCCGGGATGGATTTTTAAATGGGGTACTTATACCTCGTTTGAAGGTTTGTCTCGGTGCGGATGTGGTGTCCTTTCTCCGGCCAAGGAAAGGGGCGCTACAGTCAGTGGTATCAGAGCCTAGGTTCCCGAACAGGAACCGAAAGCTCTAGTATCTCGTCTGTCTTGCATGGGGTGTCTGTCAGCTTGGTGTCAGTTCGTGTCGAGTTCGTGTTTTGACAAGTGTTTGTCTCATCTTGGTGCTTAAAATTGTAGACGATTACGGTTGGCTTAATTAACCGACTGGCAATCTTTTATAAATTTCTGTACTAAGGAAGATGTAACGCGAGTCGATCGTGGAACACTGTGCGTGTCTTACATGGTTTTGTCTGTCGTAGTGTGTGTCGGTAGGATTTTGTTGAGTGATTGAGCATGCTTATGTATTTACTAATTGTTGGCATCATCTCTCACAAGACATGCACCTATCTTGCCAAATAGTTGTGAACGCAGGTATGCCGCGTAAGAAAGCTAGATCGAATCCGCCACTACCTCCACTTCAGACTACGTCAGGATCAACGCACTCGTATTCGACGGGAGAGTTGGAAATAGCTCAGGGAGCAGATAGCGTGACGGAATACGAGGCCAGATTTGCCTACCTGACTAACTACTCACCAAACCGGGAGCCAGATCAAAGGAACAGAGCCGCGAGATTTATATCTGGATTGAGGCATGAAATTCGCCAGGTACTCATAGGTCTTGGATGTTGTTCTTATGCTGAAGCTGTTGGCCGAGCCTTGCGGGCAGAAGCAGAGTTTGAAATGAGAGCTAGGAATGCTCGACCGATCACTTTAACGAACCCGTCTTATGGATCGAGAATTCCAGTGGCTGTTCGTACAACTCCTCACAGAAAAGAGGCGACGACCAGTGGAACCAGTGAGAGCACCATCCCTTGCTCGTATTGCCATAAGCCCAATCATCTCGCAGAGTACTGCCGGAAACGACTGGGACAGTGTTTATTGTGTGGATCCCCTGACCACCTTCTCGACAATTGTCCTAATAAGAGGACACCTAAGGAAGAGGATTGTGGATGAGGATTCTGGGGATTCAGGGTTCTTAATTCAGAAAGGGAGGCTACCGGAGAATAAAGCATGAAGGGGCAGTGTTTGGGGACGTACCGTAAATGAGAAGCCACGACATCGAAGGACTTGAAAGGAATAATGGGAGACGAGAACGGACTTCATTACTCAGAATAAAAGGTACCGTGCATTTTCATAACATTCATATTTCCCGTATTCAATTTATTAATTGCGCCGTATTATGTAATTATTATTTGTGTGAACTCCGGATTAAATCCGGAGTGTTTTCGAAAAAACTTCGCGTTTTAATTTGATCCAGGGGTGCTTGCACGCCCTAACGCACGGTCTTGCTCAAGACCGTGCGGTTCAGCTCAAGCCCGTGCAGGCCAGTTCAGCGCTAAACCGCTGAACCGGCTGGACCGCTACACACGGGCCAGCGCACGCCCGTGCGTCCGGCCGTGTGTCCCTATTTTGTTCTTTTTAAACCTATTTCGCGAGCAGTCTTACAGCAGCTCTTTTCACCCATTTTCTCTCCACTTCCAGCAACAGAAACTTGCGAATTTTTCCCCAATTTCATCCTCCAATCTTTGCGAGCCCATAACTTTCGATCCGTCCGTTGGATCTTCCTAATTTTCGGAAGGTACGTAGTCTACATTACGTATTTCAATTAGTTGGGTTTTGAGGACGATCCGTCGAGCGATCTTGCACACATTGCTGCCCAAAGTACACGCACGCCAAGTGTTCGACAAAATTTCCGAGTGAGGAATTTCATCAAATTCAATCCTACAAGCTTCCAACAACAATCTCACATGGCCGCCGAAGGTTCTCGACGTAGGAGGAGACGAGATGACCCTCCATCTCCACTCCCATTCAATGTGGATATTTCAAATGCATTCCAAGTTAAAATATTTAGGAGAATGCATGAACGCCCGGTGTTTTCCACCAAATTTCTCGACATCGAAGCATTAGGAAATTTGGGACTTGGCCCTGGTATTGCTCGATACATAGAAGACGTGGGATGGACCACATTCTTGGACATAAGAAGGAATTCGTACCCCCGGTTTGTGTACGAATTCATTGCCACACTTCAAGTACTTCCCCATGAAGACGATGCCGAGCTACCATTCAAAATTGAGTTCCGAGCTTTTAATGAAGATTTTGAGCTCACTCTTCGGCAACTAACAATGCATTTTGGACTACCCATCCGGGGTATGATAAGCCGTGAAGTTGGATGGTCCGAAGCCGAAGCTTGGAGAAATGTCTCCACTTCTAGGAGACCCTTTCAACAAGGAAAATCGAAGGCAACCGACCTTCGTGATGCCGCTTTGAGGACTTTCCACCGGTTCCTCTCATGTACCGTTTTCGCTAGAGGAGATAGCTACGGTTCAATTAATATTGAGGAACTCTACGTCCTTGATTGCGCGGTTCGAAGGCAAGCAGTCAACGGCATTATGTTTTTCCTTCGTTATGTAGAATATGTAGGTACCCGGCCTAAAGGAGAAATCAGAATTGGGTCCTACATTACCGCGATCTTAGAGTGTGCCGGAGTGACCGGCATGGATCGAATGGCCCCGGCAGGAGCCGAGGATTCAACAATTTCCTACAAGCAACTCGCCCAAATGAAACTTTGTAGGAAAGTTAGAGGACGACATGGTCGTTATGTGCCAATGACGGCCGAGGAAGCCGCCGCCGGTAGCGATGGCGACGATGAAGAGGATGCCGATTTAGGAGGTCATCCTGAGGAGGACCGACAAGAGAGAGAGGAGCAAATGATGGAACAACTTTACGAAGCAGGAGGCTTCGCTCCTCAGCAGGTTCCGTATGTACCCGATCCTCCTAGAACCGAAGAGGTTCCATTCCAGCAGGGCTTTGAGGATTACCCGACACAGCATCAGGCTGGATCTTCCCAATGGGACAGATCAAGTGAGGAACAATGGAGTCAGTTTCTACAAGCGGAGTCGGACGCCCGAAGCCGATGGGAGACCGACAGGTGGACGATTTGGGGAAACCGTTTCACCACTTTCGCCGAGCAGACCACCGAACGTCTAGATCGACAGTCGGCCGATCTCCGAGAAGTTCGCGCTGACCTACAAGAATTCAGACTCGAGACCCGACGCAACCAGACTGAGCTTCGGGAGCAGATTACTGGTCTCGAGAGATCCATCACTGATCAACTTGCCAACTATCTGAGCCGCCTTGGCAGGTCGCCTAACTCTGGAGCACCTGATTCTTAGTTGGCATTAGTTTTTCCCTAATTTCTCGTTGTTTTCGTTTTAATTGTAATTTGAATTTCAGCTAAACTATTATGTATGAACTATGTGTTAAATGTTTATTTGAATTTAACTGTTAACTGTTCATTTTAATTAATTGCTTATGTGTTAATTGCGCGATTTTGTATGATGAACTTTTAAATGTTGAGATATACTTCCTTTAATAAACCCCGAGGTTCGGAGTAGAATCTGAGGACAGATTCTTTTAAAGGAGGGAGTATTGTAACGACCCGAAAATTCCAGAATTAATTCTTGGGATAAGTATTCGACATTTAGTTGAATTTTATATGAAAAGATTTAACTTTGTTAGTTAATCTTAATTTATTATAATTATTTCAATATCTTTAACCTTTTATAATTACTTTTTCCACCCCTCGAATTATTCTAATCTATATAAACGAACCTACAATCTTCTAAAATACCCTTGCACTACCTTGAACACACTCACACCCTCTTGAACACACTTCTTGCACCCTCTTGGTTACATAATCCATCGAGAGAGAGAGAGAGAGAGAAGAGAAGGAGAAGGGAGAGGAAGAAGGAGAAGGAAAGGAAATCTCGTTCCGAATTCGTTTCTCGACCGATTTAAATTCCGAGACCAGTTTTACGATCCTCATTCGATTCTTTATCGGTAACCTTCTTTCTCCAATTCATTTCATCCATTAAATCTTTCAATTTTTATAGTTTTTATATTGAATATATATTTGATGAATTTCTTGATTCGTAGGTTATAGTTTATCATTTTTAGCGTAGTTCGGATCAAATGATAGATACTAATGTGTTCAATGCATGAGTGTGAATTTTACATGTTAATTTTAGCCTTAGAATCCCCCATATTTGATTTTTGCATGAAACTTTCGAGAAAACCTTAAAAATCGCGTTTCTGCACCTGGGTGTTGGAACCACACGGCCCAACGCACGGTCTTGCTCAAGACCGTGCGCCGGACCGTGCACAGCCATTTAACCTTGCACCGGCTTGCGCACGCCGGTGCAACAGGCCGTGTGCCTTTGTTTCAGCCTGCACGGTCTTGGTTTCGTGCTCAAGACCGTGCACTAGACCGTGCGTTAGCCCGTGTGTATGCCTTAGCCATTTTTTCCAGCCTTTTTCCTTAGTTGCTCACGGTAATGGGGTCAAATAGCCAATTCTAAAAGTTGACTTTTTGCATACGACCCCCTAAAATCGAGCCGTTTTCACCTATAGCTTCCTTATGATTCAAGGATGAATATTTGGTAAAGTTTTCAAAATTCCGAACTCGTTCGGACCTTGAATCGAACCTTTTTCGTTTAGGGCTTTTTCCCCAATTTTTGAATGTTGTCCGAAAAATCCGAAAATCGCATGAGTGCTTCTTTTTAATATTATATGAATGAATGTGCAATTAGAATTTCAATTGAGTATGTTTATCATTGTTAATTTCGTATTTTTAGTTTAATTGATTTAATTGTATTTTAATTGTATATTCATTTGATACATGTTGTTTATTGGTTTTAATTGCAATGTAGTCTTTGAGAGTCGTTGTCGTGTCTTGTCTTATGTGATTTTGTCGTCTGTTAGTTTCAGGCTGTCTTGTCAGGACATTGCTTGGAGTGTCTTGTCGTTCCGTGTTTCCAGGTGAGGGTTTTAAAATGATTTCAAACGGAGTAAGAATTCTTTTAATTATTGCGAACTCCCCTTATGTGCTCATCTTGCCTCGTTTTCCTTTCTCGTATAATTATTAGATATTTAATCTATACTTTAAGGTTGCTCTCAAATGATTTAATATTAAATTGTATTTATGAGTATCCCTAAAAGATTTTATTTTTATATGGCAAGTAAAATTATTTATTTTAAGCGTGACGGTTTGACTTAGGATTTATACCCTTCGTCGTCACTCAAACTTGCTCAAATTTAATTTATGTACGGTTTTCAAAGCGAGCAAATTCATGACATTTCAACATGGGGCCCGGGAAAGTATCCGAAGGTTATACCTGGGGACGAGCGTCTAGGGGTAATCCGAGGTGCTTCTCCCAAAACTAAGCGTCAATCGTGGCCCGTCAGGAGTTGATAGCCACGGTTGGGAGTGATGGTGGGCGTTGCATTCGTTGCACGTTTTCCTAAAATTCACAGTCGCCCGAAATAGCGATTCGGGGTCAGACACCGGTGATGGAGTATATGAACGTGAAGGGGTTATAAGGAGGAACAGGCCCATTCTCGCTGGGATATTATTTGCGTGCATGTTACTGCTTTAATTATTTATTATCTATTTAATATCGTGTATACAAGTCGAAGCACGATCCGGATTCTCTTCAATTATGCAAATGTATTTTCGTATATATATAATTTAAAACCCGGACACGTGGCTCGTACTTGATCCCTCTTAACCTTCACTGAGTGTTTTTACTCACCCCCCCATTTTAATTCTTACTTCAGGTCGACAGGTGGCGTTGTCACCTATCATGTCAGTCGGCAGCAGCAGGTCTAGGTTGGCTCGTGTGTCTTGTCTTGTCAGTGTCCCAACAACAGTCGTGTTCTTGTTATGAATTTATTTAATTATGTATTTTAGATTATGCTTTAATTTAAGTACTTACGTGCCCCTGATGTGGGATAGATTAGACTGGCCACGAATGGCATTGATTATATTATGAATGAGACTGATGTATGAATTACGTGGCCATGGATGGCTTATATGATATTTTTTATAATTGCATTACTTCCGCAACTCTGATTTAATTATTAATTATTGCTGTTGTTGTTGGGCTGTCGTTTGCTGTTGCTAGTTTTGCTTGATTGATTGCCGTTCGCCGGGATGGATTTTTAAATGGGGTACTTATACCTCGTTTGAAGGTTTGTCTCGGTGCGGATGTGGTGTCCTTTCTCCGGCCAAGGAAAGGGGCGCTACATACCCTATCCACAAAATCTTCCTTCATCACATGGCCACCAATATATGTTGTAGGTGGCCCATTACGAAAATACCCTCTATAGTGAAAGCATATAGTCATGTGAACACTTTTTGGACACACATAATAGTAAACAAATACGGAATTTAAGAAAAATTTCTCAAAGGTCAAGAATCTGACATCAAACACAATAAATGAGTTTGATACTGTTAACAGAAGAATCTTCCCAAACTTTGACTATATTTTAGTTAAAGGCACATGGGGACCAACTTTATTACTCCCACCAAGAATACGAGGACCATAGGGTACAAGTAAACAATTGAACTGTGTAATCAGGAGGAAAATGACAGATAAAATTTCAGCATTTTACATGTTATATACTCTGCAACATTACCCACATTGTCTCACTTACATATCAGAATTTATTTCAAATAAAATCAAGACATTGCACAACAAAAATGAGTAGAGACTTCTTACTGTATAAGGGAGGAGGCAGATGGAGCTCGCTTTTTCTTCGTTTGAGCACCATTCTTTGTCTTCTCTAAGTTCTTCTTCAAACCCTAGTAATGTCGCTACTATTTCCACATATAAAGTTGAAATCATTGGAATTTTTTTGTATTTTTCAGGGTTTAACGTTCTGTTTTCTTTCCTAATTTGGGTTGGCGCAAATCTCAAGGACACGTGTCACGTGCTCTTATTTTCCCTCCATTTACTTAGATTATGTAACGTGTTTTTTTTTTTTAAATTTTCTAATGTGTCGTCTGACGTGGCATACGACCTGCTGAGCTGGCTGGGAGTTGTTGGCCAGCTGGAGCTCCAACACCAGCTCAGCGAAATCAGTCACCTAATTTTCAAAAATTAGAACAAAATTTGATTTGGGGGAAAATAGTGCTTAAATTACCACATGGTACAAGTTATTGGGTGTTTTTGCTACGGGCCAAATTAGTATCCCAAAATGTCCCCTTGATACAAGTTAGAGTCTCAGTTTTGCAATTTTTCCAATTTAATATACTGCCTACTCAATCGACATTGAGGCAGCTAATTGTGACAAAATTTTAATTTTAAAACATAGGAAAAAATGGAGTCAAAAAGTATATACCAACTGCAAGCCAAAGTCAATTAGTTACGAAACGAGTTTATTCTTAATTATATGTTCAGATCTTAGAACAATTAACGGTGGTGGTGAGTCGTCCTTGATCAGCTGGTAGCTGGGCAACATAAAATTAAAGTCAAATATATGATTCGATCACATCAATTAGGAAACTTGGAGATAATATTTTAATTGTTCAGATATACAAAGCTTTTTGTGATCAATTGTTCGCCAGGAAGGCAGAAAGGAATCCGAAGAAATGAAGTTTAGTTTAACTGAAGCTTCAAAAAGTTAGTTTAATAGGAGAAGTATGTTAAGCTATTATGTAATATTGTATATCAAATTTTTAATTTTTCGATATGAAATAATTTAACAGGATTTCGCCCGATTTTTTTTGTTTTCCTATAAAAAGTTTACAAGTCCTTTTACATATATATAGGCCTAATTGCATTTTTTATTTTATAACTATCCGAAAGTAGCATTATTAGTCCTAAGGTTTTTTATTTTGCGATTTTAGTCCTATAATTTCCAAAATATTGCAATTTTAGTCCTGTAATTTCTAAAATATTGTAATTTTAGTCCTGCATTATCCGGTAAGGAATTGGGAATCCGGCGAGCACATGACTAAAATTGCAACATTTTGCAAATTACAGGACTAAAATTGCAAAATGAAAAACCTTAGGACTAATAATGCTACTTTCGGATAATTACAGAATCAAAAATGCAATTTGGCCTATATATGTATATATATTATAATTAAAATTGATAATTTAACTCCCTCAAGCAATAATAACTTTTTTTGTCACCATCCTTAACTAAAATCCCGACGCCATCAGCTTTCATTTGCATGGGTTTATGTATGATATACTTTTCATGCAATTGGATTTTCATTGTGAGCTGTCAAGTCAATAAAAATTATTATTTTTTCATCATTGAGTAATGCGTACTCTAGTATTTAATTTCTAGGAAATTAGAGTAATTGGTTGGTTATAATTAACATGTACGGAAATTAAAATTGTACATTAATAATATTAGTGTACCAAAAGAAAAATAATCCAAAATGTATGTCTCAAGTTGATAACATTAAACAAAAATTAAACCTTATTTTAAACTTTAGGAAATGCAATTCAGACTTCAGATCAGACGCAATATTAATGCTATGATTAATTATACTTAAATCTTATTCATAGATGTCATATATATAGGCCGGTTATCTTAATTAGTCGTACTTTCAGATATGCATGGTGATGGTTGATATATAGCTGACTCTGACCATGTGTGTATCTGCAAGATCTAATCACAACATAATATTTTAGCAGATTTTTGAATTTTATTTTCAATTATTTTATATTAATTTCGTTTGTATATATATATATATATATATATATATATATAACAATTATTTAATTGTATGTTGAGAAATTTGTTTTGTTGACTTGTGGGACAATAAACGTGGGCAGGTAACGGCGGACCGCCACTGCCGCGCCACGCATCACGCCGCCTTCAACTTGATCATATTAGTTTAATTTTTCTTGTTTGGTCAACTTATCAATATTTATATATTCTATTGTCGATAGGTTATTACGTGGTTGATACGATCAACTAGCTCAATTATAATGGAAAAGATGAACGGTAGGTCTTCCTATCTTTTCATAATTAGCTATATCTAAAATTTTACTTTTTAACTAGTTAATATTCTGAGGGAAAATTGTAAAATCAGAATACTTTTTACCATCGAGTTGCGATTTTGGGACACAAGATCAGAAATTCGCATAAATGCTCTGTAACTTTGTGTTTTGTAGCAATTTTGGGATTCCTACGGATTTTTTTTTATTTCAATTTTTGTCCAGAATACCGCTTGTATCAATTACGTGATGGTCGGGAAGTGGTTTTCTGATTTTATTTACACGTAATAATTTTTTGTTAAGTTTTCTGGTTTAGGTAATAATTTTTTGTTAAATTTTCTGATTTTTTTTTGTTTAGGTAATAATTTTTTGTTAAGTTTTCTGATTTAACAAAAAATTATTACGTGTAAAATAAAATCAGAAAACTACTTCCCGACCATCAAATGATTGACACAAGCGGTATTCCGGACGAAAATTGAAATTAATCCGCCGGAGTCTCAAAATTGCTACAAACCACAAAGTTACAGGGCATTTAAGCGAATTTCAGATCTTGTATCCCAAAAATGCAACGTAATGGTAAAAGTGTCTCAATTTTATAATTTTCCCACATTTCTCATTAGGGAGGATTAGGAACCATAATTTTGTATAAGTTGTTGTAGCGTGAGAAAAGGGATTAATTTTTCTATCCATATATGAGGTAAAATTATTAATTTTAAATATAAAATTAAAGAACAAATGATCAGAGAGGTGCACAAAAAAGGTTCCATGCATCTTTAGTATGATCTTTGAACGGAAACAGTTTATTAGCCGGTTTCTCCTTAATACTTTTGCCAACATATTTTGGCCTAGTTGTTAAGATCGAGTTAGCTATCCGTATTTGTCAGGTGCGCGCGAGTTTGATTCCTTCTGCAGGTATGAGGATGTTAACTGTTGGTTTACAATCAGTAAATAGTACCTCTGAAATCTTAATCTAGGAATTAATTTATCTTCACCCTCTAACCTGACCTTTACTGAGGTCTTGATAAATGTACACATATATGATATAAAAGTATAATTTTTTTTTAATATTTTGAATAATAAAAGTGTCGATCTGGTGACGGAATACATGACACAACACCACATAATATAATAAATTTTTTTTAAGTCTCTTTAGATCTTAACTGATATTTTAACTCTTCCAAATTTTGAAATTTACCCCCAAAATATAATACCCATATTAAAAATAGTTTAAAATATATATGTTTATATTAATAATTAAACTACAATATATATAAAGATAGAGGACGCTTTGGGATGGGAACCCAGAAGTCAAAAAGTGAGGAAAGTAGCAGGAAGCTGGGTTCACGAGTTTAATTTGACCCTAAGCATGCGTAAATTTGTTGGAGACTTTATTACAATAAATTATGTAGTAAGTACGGATGTACGTACATTTTGTCTACAAGTACGGATGGAAATGACTCCACCATGAATGGACTACCGAAAAGGACATTAGTTGTTAAATGATAACTAGTAAAGACAAAGACTATAAAATATGGCCAAACAAAATTAGTTTGTCTTTGAAAATAAAGATCCCTTGAACTGAGGGACATCTATAATAATATATCAATTCAAAAAATATAAAATCATGTTCAAAGTTTAGACTCCAAATATCAAATATTAGCTGAAATTACAATTATCGCAAGTGAGCAATAAATTAAAGTTGACAATACATTTTGCCATATGTTCGACAAGAAGCTCGAAAACGACGAATAAACAAATATATTACAAATATAATATCTTCAGTAAAGCTCTCAAAGTTTACTGAACATCACCTTGTATCTTTAGTGCCTGTGGTAAGCAGTCTCTTTCAAAACCGAATAAATATTACTGCATTAGACTAGCAGCGAGAAGCACACAACAATCACAGATGATTGACTCTCATGAGAGAGGGAAGAAAGCTCTCATCGAGAGGGAAATGAACTCTCATACGAGAGAGATAAGACAAAACAAAACCTCAAAATATAAACAAGAAAAACAGTAAAAAAAGAACGTAACTTAGAAACTAGCCCTCTCTCTCTTCTTTCCCTTTTTTATATATACACATTACCATGAATTTATTTTTTTGGCAAATCCCTCGTGCTTAGAGTATTTTAGTGAAGATAGTGTAATAGTTCAAGTTTATAGCAAAATTGAAAATTTCAATTGTCTTGATACTTCTCTGGTTTCTTACAATTAAAATTAAGTTTAAACTCAAAAAACAAATTAAAATTATTAATCTAACATTTATTAACAATATTATTTAATGTCTCAACATTCAAATTTTTTTCTTGATCTATAGTACAATTAAAATTTCAAATACTTCATAAAAAAGAAGTAAAAACCACTGATACGATCAGGTTTTAAGTCATTTGCAATCTCGAGATCAAAAATGAATTAGTACACTTTTTCAAAGTTCGTCGTAGTACTGTAGACAATGCTGCAGCAATAAACTACTTAGCAAATAATAAAAGAAATGTTAGAAAGGACCACGAATTTGTTTGAAAAGGATTTATTATTAATATTACACTCAAAAATTAAATCACAGTAAATTACATGATAATTAACAAACAGCAGTAGCAGAGCCTCTCATGGTTGCACATACATTACAATATATATATATATAAAAACAACCAATCACATAATATGACGCTGCTACCGTCAACCATTTTTAATAATTCTAGGCAAGAAATTATTCTCCTCAAAAACTTAAATCACACTCTGCAACAGTACTAAACATGTTCCGGCGTCGAATTTCCCGCCGGCGGCGTTACAGCCGCCGCTACTTCCTGCCTCTTCCCGCGCTCCGACCGGCTGTTCTCGGCGAACTTGAGACTCCCGATGTGCAAACTCTTCTCCTTCTCCGCCTCATTCCACTCCGACGAATAGTAACTCTCCTCCGTGTTTTTATCGTCCTTCGACGGCGGCAGAAACATGCTTCCCCACTGCGGGAAATGGATGAACGCCACCGGGAGAGTACACGCCACAGCCATGATACCCATGTAAGTCAGACCCATCGCCGTGGAGAATCTGGTGGTGGAGAAAAATATCAGCTGCGTCAACCCGCCACCGAAGTTTCCGCCGGCGCCGATGAGGCCGGAGATTATTCCCAAAGATCTTCTCGAAACAAATGGGATGATGCCGTAGGCAGCTCCGCATGCGGCCTGGGCGCCGATCGAGAAAAGGATCATCGACGTGATGGCTATGGAAATTGAGTTTGCTCGGCCGAGCCATATGCAGAAGACGCCACCTAGGGTTTGTACGATCCACAGGACCCAAAGACGGCCTCTCATACCGTATTTCTGGGCAGCGAGGTCCGAGGCGTAGCCGCCGAACGGGCGGGCGAAGAAGTTTGCCATGCCGAAGGTGGCGGCGACCATTCCGGCGGTGTGAAGTTTCAAATTGAACCTGTAATGAAATTATGGAAATTATTTAGTTAGTTTTATGTAATTCTTCGGAGAAAACGAGTTTTGTCTTTTATTTGAGATTCTCCAAGATTAGTGGAGAGCGAACCTGTCGTAGAAATATTCTGCAATAATGTTGTTTATGCATAGCTCAACTCCCATGGAAAATCCATAGATGACAAAAAATATCCATGTCCTATAATTTGTGACTGCATGTTTCAACACCTGCAAACAATAAATAAGAAATAATTAATCAGTTAACTAAAATGAAAATATATTTCATACACTTGAATAATGATATTAAATCTAATTATTAGGGAAAAGAAAAATAATAATTTAATTACCTTAGAGAACTTGTCTTTTGCAACATCACCACTCTTTTGTAGGGCACCAAGGTTTCCATCAGGCATGTCCTGTCCCATAGTCAACACCATAACACCAATAATAATATGCAGCCAACCAGGTATCATAAACGCGATTCTCCAGGCGGTGAAAGGGGTGGCGCCGGAAACCTTAATTATATGAAACAGAAACGGCATGAGCAGCTGCGTCACACCACCGCCCATATCACCCCATCCGGCGGCGACGCCGTTCACTGTCCCAATAATCTTACTATTAAACATAATGCTGGTCCAGAACTGGCATGAAACGAACGTAGCGAGCGAGAACCCAATCATGAACCTGACGGCGACGTATCCCTGTGCCGACGAGACGAACGCCGTTGAGAAGACGACCGGTGCCACCAGCAGGTTGAGGAAAGCGCAGCCGTAGCGTGGGCCGACGAGGTCGCAGATGACGCCCATGACAAGGCGGGAGAAGATGCTTCCGGAGACAGAGGCGACGCCGGCGTTTCCGATGTCGGCGCGGGTGAGGTCGAGGTTGTCGCGGATGATGGGGACGAGGGGCGCCGCCGCGAAGGTGGAGATGAAGCAGGTGAAGAACGAGAACCAGGCGAGGTGGAAGGATCTCATGTGGGGCTGCTCGAAGGAGAATATTTTGAGGGTTTTGGCTTTGTGCTCCGAATCTACTGGGAGAGAGAATTTGGCTGGTGGAGGAGGATTGGATGAGATGGCGAAGCCATGGAAAGAGCTCCCGTTAGTGTCCGCCATTGATGTAACTTCAGCTTGTAATTAAGAAACTGAAAATGGTGGAGAAATTAGGAAGAGATCAAAGATGGTGAAGATGGTGTGTTTTGAACGGGTTGAGATGAAGGGGTATTTATAGAGAATATGAGACGTGAAGGAGCAGTAGAGTTGAGTACCCATGTTACGGGACTGAAAAATCTTGAATTTTTTAATTTAGGAAAAAAAAACTTATTTTAATATTAATCCAATTTCTTCCTAACATCATTTACTCTTGTTGAGTCAGCATAGAGTTTTTATAAGGGTATTTATATTATTGTTAAATATAATAGTTAAAATGTTGCAATAATGAATTGCAAATTGGCTGATCATAATTGGTATGGTAGTGTTTTCCGGGGTATGATACACGATATTTAACTAAAAATCATAGTTTTGATGTCGTGTCATGTTCGATACTCATGTCGAACATTTTTTTAATATAAAATATCAAAAAAAAAATTTGTATCATATTGCGTCCGTATCACTGTATTCATGTTCAGAAGTTTTCGGATGGCCATATGCATGGTTAATTTTCTTAAATATAGTTTGATTGATCGGAATGGATAATATTTAAAGAAAATTCAATTGCCATATATAATTAAATCTTTTAATTTTTAAAATTATTATTTATTGCTATAAACTTTTCTTTTAAGGATTTTTAATTAATTTTAATTATCAACTAAAATAAAATTAAATAATAAATGATATATAAATACTTAAATATATATTTGGTTTTAATTTATTTTTTTATGTCGAATTTGACGTGGCGCCACACCGAATCTGAGCTGGCCGAGTTGGCTAGGGCAGTTGGAGCTGTGGCCCTAAAATGCAATGGTACGAGTTAGTGTCCCTAAAATGTGAATTAATTGGTACTAGTTATTGTCCAAAATTTGCAATTTTCTCTAAATTATACTATATAAAAACAATTGTTATCTTCAATTCCTCAATTAATTAATATGAGTCTTGACTTAAAAAATTATTTAAAAAAATTGATCATTATATATGATGAGGTGTCTTACTGGCCAAGTTGGTCAATTTTTGGGTGAAAATTTGAAATTCCAGTGAAAAACTTATGTTGATGTTTTGAATCTCAAATCTCTAAAACAATGCATGTGATGCATAACCCGAGCTGAAAATTAAATGATTAAGTCCAAAAAAGTTAATCTCACATACCAAATATGATACTAAAGTAATTTAATAACAATAGTTTACACTTCACCGTACGTATATAATCTTACATACCAATTGTGCAATTCAGCACTTTCTTCACATATATATTCTCTGCTTTTGCCTTTTAGCTTAATAGTTCTTTAGTCCGTTCATGCTGTTTAAATATGCATGTAATTGCAGTCATTATGTTTTGAGTTTAATTAATAGTGATATTGAATTTACTCCATATTTTATACTAGATTATGCCATAATATGATAATACTAATACCAAAAGGGGACCTTCTCCATTATTCGTGAAAGATTGAAGATTATGGTTTTATTAACAAGATCGATACGGGATGATCCTGCAGCTCTTTTCACTTACTGCAACACTAATTATGTAGCGTCCCTTTCCGTAGGAGGAGAAAGGATACCACATTCGCATCGAGACGAACTCCCAAATAAAGTAAATGTACCCCATTTAAAAATTCATCCCGGCGAACAACAAGCACTCAATTTATACTAGCAACAACGATCCTAGCCCAACAACAACAACCAAAAGAAATAACAGAGTACGAAAGCTTAAACAAACATCAAATCAACATTTAAAGCCACACGGGGCATCATTTAACATAAGTCAGTGCTCAACAATTCATCATCAATATCAAAACTCAGTAATTCAACATTATATCCATTCTACCTAGAAATTCAATTCAAATAATAAAGACAGATCGTTGTTGGACACTACCAACAATACCAAGGACACGAAAACCAAGATTCACGACCCGCTGTTGCCAACCGACATGAAAGGTGACAACGCCACCCGTTGACCTGAAGTAAGAATCAAAATAAAGAGGGGTGAGTATAAATGATACTCAGTGAAGGTAAAGTTGGAACAAGTACGAGCCACGCTTCCGGGTTTTATATATATATGTATATAAGAAAAATACATTTGCGGTTGAAGAAAATCCGGATTGTGCTTCGACTTACATTAACAACAATTAATAAGCAGTACGGTAATAACAATAAAGCATAAATGAAAGCAAGTAATATCCCAACGAGAATGGGCATGTTCCTCCTTATAACCCCTTCATGTCATTATAAAACTCCATCTCCGGTGTCTGACCCCATAGAGCAACCATGGGCGACGAATTGAATTTCAGGAAAGCGTGCAACGAATGCAACACCCACCATCGCTCCCAACCGTGGCTATCAACTCCTGACGGGCCACGATTGACGCTTAGTTTTGGGAAAAGTACCTCGGGAAATACCCTGGACACTCGTCCCCAAGTGAGACCCTCATATACCCTCCCGGGCCCCATTAAAGAAAGTCCACGATTTTGCTCGCATTTCAAGAAACATTATAAGTTGAAAGCCCAACGGGCATTTAGGCAAGTGTGTGACGACAAAGGGGGTGACCATAAGTTTCATACGTGTCGGGATACACTGGCTCCCATCCTTAATGGCTTCCCTCATAGGCCTAACCAAAGTCAAAGTGTCACATTGGAAAGAAATAGTTTTACTCGCCTCTTGAAAACAAAATGATTTAGATATACTTATAGGTATAAGTTGATATCAAAATGTTTGTTCATTAAAATCATGAAAATATAGTTAAATATCTAATAGATATACGAGAACGAGAAATCAAATCAATATGAGCACGTAAGGGTAGTTCGCAATAAATAAAAGAAATCCTTACTCCAGTTAAAAGCATTTTAAAACCCTCACCTAGAAGCACGGAAATGACAAGACAACTCAAGCAATTCCTCGAAAGAACGGCCTAAAACTGACAGACGACAAAACCAAATAAGACAAGACATGACACACGACTCTCATGGAATTACAACACATGAAGGACCAAATAATATCACATAGCAATTAAAATTACAAGTAAAATGCAAGTAAATCAATTAAACGGAATGCACGAAATTAAAGATGCTAAACATGCTCAATTGAAATTCTAAGTGCACATTCATGCATAATATAATGTAAAGAAGCACTCATGCGATTTTCGGATCATTCAGACAATATTCAAAAATTGGAAAAAAAGTCCTAAACGAAAAAGGCTCGATTCAAGGCCCGAACGAGGTCGGAATTTTGAAAACTTTGTGGAATATTCATCCTTGAATCATATGGAAGCTAAAGGTGAAAACGGCTCAATTTTAGGAGGTCGTATGCAAAAAGTCAACTTTTATTTTTGGCCAATTGACCACATTCCTGAGAGCAAATAAGGAAAAAGGCTAAAAATTTGGCTAAGGCATTCACATGGGCTTGGGCACGGGCATGCGCACGGTCTTGAGAATGCCCTCAAGACCGTGCAAGCTGATAATGCTGCGCAGGTACGCAGGCCGATGCAAGCTAAAAGGTGGACGCACCGGCTTTCGCACAGTCTTGCCAAGACCGTGCATAGGACCATGCGGTTCTACTCTCAGGTGCAGAAAATGCGATTTTCAGTTTTCTCAAGAGGGTTTCGTCCTAAAATCAACCAAGGCGAGTTCTATAGCTAAAATCAACACATAAAATTCACACTCATGCATCATACACATTAATAGCTACCATTTGATCCGAACTACACTAAAAATGGTAAACTCTAACCTACAAACCCATCAAATTATAAAATATTCATTTTTAAAAAAAAAGCTAGCAAATCGAAGGAATTAATGGACGAAATGAAATGGGGAAAGAAGGTTACCGGTAGAAAATCGAACGAGGATTGTATAGTTGGTCTCGAAATCTCAATTGGTCGGGCGACGGATTCGGGACGGGATTTTCTTCCTCCTTCTTTCTTCTTCTTCCTTTCTCCTCCTCTTCTCTCTCTCTCTCTCTCGATTTTGGGTGTGTGTGCAAGAGTGTGCAAGAGAGGGTGCAAGAAGGGTCAAGATGGTGCAAGTGTATTCAAGAGGGTGTGGGTTCGATTGAGATTAAAATAAATTCGAAGAGGTAGAAAAGATAATTATAAAACGTTAAGGATTGGAGAATAAAATATAATAATTTAAAATTAGCTAACGAAGCTAATCTTTTCATTTAAAATTCAACGAGGTGTCGAATAATTATTCCGAAAATATATTCCGGAATTTTGGGTCGTTACAAATTAAGGCTGGCGATGATGAGTGGATTGGGAAGATGGATGACCGCCTTTCTAAGCAGGGGCAGTAGCACCCTTTAGCCTGAGGGGGGCGATAATTTTCAAAAAAAAAATTAAATTTATAGGTAATAATTTTTTTTTTAACATTAAATTAAGATTTTGCCACCCCTAAAATTAAATAAAACTTGGTTTAATCTCCTAAAATTAAGTAAAATTTGGTATAAAAAGTAATATTATTATAAAATAAAAATTTATATTTTATATTTTTATATATATTTAATTGAAAATATATTCTGGCTCCCCCAATCAAAAATTCCTGATACGGCCCTGTTTCTATGGGTTGTCATTCATTCGATCGGGAAAGCTCAGTTTTTTATCTTTGTCTGTACTTCTTGATTGTGATCTGTTTTAATTTACATGTTATATTTATCTTGGACGATTTTAACTTTAGGACTTGTGGTTTTAGAGGCCAGGATTGTCGTTTGGGTTCCGAGGATTTGATTAATTGTGTCGTTTCTTCTGTTTTTATTGCCGTTAATTGTTCTTGGGCATGATGATCATGGCTTAGATGTTGTCATATTCATGGTTTAGAACTCTTTTGCTAGGTTGTACTTTGATTTTATTCATGTTAGTCATAATTTTTTATTTTAGAAAATTCTTTATCCAAGAAGTTCAAGAAAATTAACTTTTAACATATTATTGACATCTTATGGAGAACTTTGGGCTGAATTATTGGGCCATTGAGCTACAAGAGCTTAAATTCCTTGAATCAAAAGCCTCTTTGTTTTTATATTTGAAACAAACACGATTACAATTACGTTAACCTTTGTTTTAATTCCGACGACACGGATCCCACACGCAAACGCCGCGCTTCTTCATGTCATACACAAGAAAATCTACTGCATTCCACGCATGCCAAATATAAAAAATAGTTGTTTTCAATAAAAAATTACAGAAGTTGTTGGTAATTTTTTTTAATTTTAAAACTCGTTTGTATAGGTCGAATCGGATCGAACTATTACGATGTAAAATTTTCTCTGTTAATGATTGGTGTATTTCCAGTGATTCGAACCCGAGACATATAATCATTAGGCTAGCATAGAGCCCACGCACGAAACTAGGAATTAAAAAAAGGGGTGCAGCGAAATCTTTTCTCGACTATAATTTAAGGCTGAGCAATTCATTTTACAAACTGCAAAATCAAATCAAACCATGTCAAACCAAACCATGATTATCAATTTATTAAAGAAACCGCAGTTCAATCGTTTCTATCAAAACCACACCAAAAAATAGGTTCAATTATGGTTTAGACTACAAACCGCACAGATCAAAAACCAGATCGAGTTGTACATGTATTAAATATATTTTTAATTTATTAATGTAGTTAGTTCAATTAAGATTTTTCAGTCACTTATAGCTTGTTCGAAATTACATAAGAAGAATCAGTGCGTTTGCACATTCGTATTTAATGTATCCAAAATTTTCTAATTAATAATTGTACGGCAAAATTGCATTTTTAGTCCCGTAACTATGCACTTATCGCATTTTAGGTTTCAAGATATTTTGTTTTGCAATTTAAGTTCCGTATATCGTAAAATGTAGCAATTTTAGTCCTTATTTTGCAATTTAGGTCCCTAAATTGTCACCGGAATTTACGATATACGGGACATAAATTGCAAAATGATGATTAAAATTGCTACATTTTACGATATACGAGACTTAAATTGCAAAATAAAATACTTTAGGACCCAAAATGCAATAAATGCATAGTTACGGAACTAAAAATGCATTTTAGCCTAATTGTACTGTATCACGTCCTAGTTCATACCTATCTCCGTCGTTGTTAAACGAAACACAGCTCGACCAATTCAATTAACTTAAGTATTTGTAATTACCAAAAAAAAAAAAGAAAAAAAAGAACTAAGTATTGTAAAGTAAAATGATAACTTAATCAAACTTTTGGCATCATGCTTGAACATGGAGTACTTTATATTGGATATTCGAAACCGAGAAAAAGTTTAAATAATAAATTATGGTAAGTCAAAGACAGTACGGCGAATACGGTGCCGTACATTGTGTTCCCATATTAGATAATTATAATACATCTTTCAATTGGAAAAAATAAAAAATATATTTGCATCAGATATTTTGTTTTCTCTGATTATTTATTCAATTTCTGTTGTTTTCAATTCGGTCCAAGGCCAATTGAGCAGGAGGTAGGAAATTTTAGTTGTTGATTTATATGGTGGATTGGCTCTTTAGGTCAACAATATTTGCATCATCTTGATTTCCCAAAAATTTCCCTTCTTTCTCACTATTAAAAAGAACAGATATGGGGAATTGGTGATATTGAAAAATGTTATCAAAAGTTAGAAGTTAAGGGTCTTGATATTACTAATTTTAATCAATGGAGTTAAAGAGAGTCCGGTCTAACTATTATTAATGCGAAAATTAGTTAGATGGACAAAAGTGTTAAGGGTGCAATTTTTTTTTCTAAAATCAACATGTAGGACTATATTGTCGCGGCCCCCGGGCGCGGAGAGGAGAACCCTTATAGCGGCGCCCGTTGGACGCGCGGGCATAACCTCCATCACCACCGAGCACAACCCTAAAGTTTGGCCTGGGAATCAACTACCAAAAGTGGTTAACCATATGGTGGTTATGCTTGGTGAATTTGGTTATAAACCCTTCAAACATATGCTGAAATTCCAATGTGAGATCAAATATTGATCCACACGGCCTCGGGACACCCCGTGAGGGGAGCCCGTGCGTACGCCACACCACGCCATGCAGCAGCCCGTGTGTACCCCCTGGACCGGATTCTTGCACTAAAAATCCAGGGTGCTACATATATTCACTTTTTTTTGTTTCCCATCTTTTTTTTTGAAGTTTGGGTACTCTAGATACCCAATTAGAATTTAGAAGCGACCCTCTTAATCTCATTGCTTTATGCATAAGTTAGAATTTGAACTCTAAAGCTTCTGTTTTTTTTGGACAAAGAATATTTCTTTTACTTTCTTCATCCTTTTGCATTGGCTGAATAGACTAAAAAATTATTAATTTTTTTTTTGGTAGAAACTAAAAAATTGATATGATTCAACCCCATACCCATTTAAATGTAATAGACTTTTCTATTTGATTTTGAATACGATTTAACAACCGAAAAGAAAAGCTTAGCTTGATGAATATTTAGAATTCCAATGAATTAAAATGGACTTTACTATGAAAGAATAAGCTGTCCATTCGTCCGCTCTTGAAATGCAAAAAAGATAAAAATTAAGTCCTTTTTGTCTTCTCTAATTTTTCCTTCCTTGACTGATGACTCTTGGGACCTGTTAGGTTAGAACCGTGATTCACCAATTAGTACGGTGAGGAAGAATCCAGTCCCTTTGTTTCATGAAATAAATAAAAGTTTTATACTATAACTTCGTTTCCATTTAATTGTTTAAAATAAATTTCTTTTGAAAAGCTTAAAACAAGTTTCTAATCTCATTTGAATCACTTCTTTTGGGTCACATTTATATCTAGAAGTCCGGTCCACCCAGTGAACATATCAGGATACAGGCCCATAAACTATACCCATGGTCATGGACCACTTCTACTTCGGCCCAATATGAGTGGGCTAAACTAAGACATTAATAATTTTTTAAAACAAAAACAATATAAGCAGCATATTAGTATTTCTATTTTGATAAACATGGTTCTTCTATGAGAAAACTAGGCAGAGGGCCCTAGTTTTTTTTTTCCCTTAGAAAAAATGACCTATTTTGAAAAGTTTTATGCAAAAGGACCTGAAATGCTAACCTATTAGTTTAAAGGTCCTGTTTAGAATAAATTACAATTATTATTTTGCTAATCATATTTTAATCTCGTTTTTATTTCTTCCTATTTTTCTTTTGCTTTACTTAAATATAATTTTCTTTTTCTATTTTTTTCCTCCTTTATTATTCCTGCTTCATCATCTTCCCGTTACTCTAGTTTAGCAGCGGCGATCTTTACCAACGGCATTGTTCGGTCCAAGTTCCCCACTGCTCGGCACTAATTTTCCGCAATTAGGGTTTTCCGATTTCTCGAGTAATGGATTTCACAGAAAATGAAAGTGTGAGGGATGAACGTGTAGAATTGCTTGTTTCTTTCCAATATAATAGCGAGATGCATATCTTCTCTATTAAAGGTGATTCGGCTCTATCTGAGCTCCTCCGACTTGCCTGTACAAGGTGGTCCGGGCTCCAATCAGAGAGTACCCAGTTGAGATACATTGCTTCTCAGTCCAAGGGATACGAGGTGTCTCTATTTAACAATGACGATGTTCGCAACATGTTCCGGCTGCACTAGGTCCTGAAACTGAGTATCATCGACATCAGGGCGTCTCGTTGGGGTGAAGAAACAATGGAACAGGCCTCCACGAGTGCAGCGCAACAGGGCTCCAAGAGTAAAAGGTGTCGCGATTCCGATATTAATAGGTATTTTCAGTTCTATCCTCAATTTGATTCATTTTCAATTATTAAGTGTAATTTTGTCTTTCTTTTCCATTTTACTTCTTAATTCACTTAAGGGTGGATGTGGGGACTATAGTCATCCACAGCGAAAGCCAATTAGGAACTTGTAATTCCCGAGAAGCTTGGATCTATACGATAACCGGTACGGGACATATGTTTGATGATGCCGATGAATTTAGGATGCAAATAAAAAAATTATTGTGTTGCTATCAGTCGTAACTACAAATTTGTTAAAAACAGCCCTTCAAAGATCATAATTGATTGTCTCGAGAAAGAATGCGGTTTGCGTGTATATGCCAGTGTAAGTTTAAAAGACAAGAGGTTCGGCATTAGGAATTGCAATCTGATTCACTTATGCGGTATGGATGCTCTTCAAGATAAGGGACACCCTAGAGCCGATGCCAATTGGGTAGCAAACGTCGTGAGGGAGAGGATGAGAGGTAATCCTGACTATGGTCCTTGTGAAACGAAAAAAGATATTCTACGGGAGTTTAAGGTATCGATTCCTTATCATAGGGTGTGGAATGGTAAGGATATGGCATTAAAGGACATTCATGGGGACGACGTAGATTCATATGACAAGATTAGAGTCTATTGCGATGCTCTAAAGCGAACCAACCCCGGGAGTTTTGCCGATTATGAAGTTGATCCAAAGACTAATCAATTTACCCGAATTTTTATTTCCTTCTATGCATGTCTCATTGGATTCAAGGAAGGATGCAGGAATTTGATATTCCTGGATGGCCACGTTCCTAAAAAACAAGTACAAAGGATGTTGTTTGTCTATCGTTGCCAATGACGCTAACAATGGTGTCGTGACCCTTGCATACTCCATTGTTAATGGCGAAACTGAAGAAAATTGGAAATGGTTCCTAAACAATTTCAAAAAGGCATTGCAAAGTGTTTTTTCTACCCATGTGGATTATAGTTCCTAGGTCTTCTTCTCGAACAGGCACTTCTGGTTGGTCACGCAAGTCCCACTGATCTTTCCCGGTTGCCATCATGCCTATTGTCTGAGGCATTTAGTGGACAATTTCAAGGCTCAGGTAATAAATTATTGCTTGAATAATAATTATTGTTATTGTCCTATGAAGTATTATTGTCAAATAATATGTAGTATTGCTACTAGTCATGTGAGGTATTGTTACTGTCTTTAGAAGTATTTTGTTAAGTTGATGTGTATTGTTTGCATAATAAAAGTATTGCTACTGTGTGTAGGTAGAGACTGTATCCAATGAAGGAAAAAAACTATTCATTGAATGAATTCAAGAATGCTGCATATGCTCCCACTCGGGCTGAGTTTGAAGCTCATTGCAAAAATCTTACTGATAAAATGCCCAGAGCCAAAGCTTGGATTATGAATACGGAACACAAAATTGGGCAAACTGTCTATTCACAGGTGAACGATTTGGGATAATTAACAATAAC
Organism: Verbena officinalis; assembly: GCA_958496215.1. Taxonomy (NCBI): domain Eukaryota; kingdom Viridiplantae; phylum Streptophyta; class Magnoliopsida; order Lamiales; family Verbenaceae; genus Verbena; species Verbena officinalis. Next base: position 33,362,544 of record OY292386.1, on the reverse strand, counting down.
ATGGCAGAATCCTGGAATACTTGGATTAAAGAAGCAAGGTCGCTTCCTATGTTGCCAATGATTGACAAAATTCAGATCCACATAATGGAGATGATGAGTGCGCGCAATAAATTGGGCAAATATTCCCCACAAAGTGGATCTGAGATAGAGCCGGAAAAATCGAAGTTGATTAATCCTAATCCTGAGAAGACGCTGTAGGAACAATATTTCCTAAGTCGGTCTGTGATTGTGAAGTCATCAAGTGGGTATGTGTTTGAAGTGACTGATAAAGGCACTACGTATTCAGTTGATTTGTTGTTAAGAAAATGCAGTTGCAGACTTTGGGACATCTCTAGGATTCCTTGTGCCCATGCTTGTGCGTGTATTGAGTCCAAACACTTGTCAGTCTATGATTACTGTCACGAGTGCTTCAAAGTAGACATGTTTAAGAAAGCATATGCAATCCCAATCAATCCCATACCGACAAACGAATATGTAGATCCACCTTTAACTGATGATATCAGATTTGTCCTCCCACCGAGTACCAAAGCTCCACCCGGTCGCAGACAAAAAGAGAGGATACCTTCCCAAGTCTCCGTGAACAGTCAGCTTTGTGGACGCTATGGAATTAGGGGTCACAACAGGCGGTGTTGCACTTTAGCAATTGATTAGCAAATTTAATTTTTTTTGGTAAACACTTGATTAGCATATGAATATACACTTGGTCACATACTTTTGTCTGTTGTCTAACCAATTTTGAATGCATTATTATTTTACAGGACTAGAAGGCTACGGGAGTCCTAGATTGCTGAACTTGATGAATTGCGTTCCCGTAGAAGCATGTGATGGTATTGTGGAGGAGGACGAATTTGTGACATATGCATTACTTTTTAATTGGGGAGTACTATATTTGACGTCGAAATATTTCCTGGATTGTTGAGATAATGCGTGAACAAGTACTTTATAATTTGTGTTTTTTTCATAATATTGTAAATATGGAATGTTTAAATTAGTATTTGATTTGCCATATTATATATCTTTGAAAAATATTGTCACATTTCTTTGATTGTTAAGATTCGTATCTGATTTCGTAACCCGCATACCTCAATTTTATACTCCAGTACCTTCTAATTAAGGTTATGTACTCTAGTCACTGCGTCGCTGGTACATGTACGTGGTATATTTCGTAATAATAAAAAATGTATAGAAAAACTCTATATATGGGAATTTATACTTTGATTCCGGCTCTAAGTACCTCAGTTCGGCACTTGGGTACTTAATATCTCCGTGCAAGTATTCGATTCTCTATTTCTGCCACATATTATGAAAACTTTAATGTTGCATTCTATACTTTGTGCCAGTCTAGAGAGTACCTTAATTTCTAAGCACAATACTTTGAACGCATGAACAAGTACTCGATTCTCTATTTTCCAGACATGGTCTGTAATAAAAATATATTAAAAATATATTTATACCAGAGTTTATTTGAGGAATTCATGAGGTTTAGGGAACTTTTTATTGACATGCACGTGGTGTATTTCGTAATAATAAAAAATATATTGAAAAACTCTATATATGGAAATTTATACTTTGATTTCGGCTCTAAGTACCTCAGTTCGGCACTTGGGTACTTGATATCTCCGCGCAAGAACTCGATTCTCTATTTCTGCCACATATTATGAAAACTTGTTGTTTGGATTCATGGTGCCTCGGGCGCAGCGGAAATAAGGAATTTCAAAATTTTTAGTCCCGAGACCTTTATCATACATGAATCTTCATCCAATGAATTCGAAACTTTGAAACATTTATATATCAAGAAATTGCATGCCTTTATGCACTTCTTTTGTAGTCATTAAGGTATGAAAGCTTTCCAAAGCTTAGATCCACTCCTTGATCACCCAGGTTTCTCGATTCCACCAAGGCTTCGATCTTTAACCAAAACCCTCTGAGGTTGATCCATGGCTTCTCGCAGACGAACTCTGAATCTGTTAATTCCTGCTAGAGATTTAAGATCAGTATTTATCTAATATAAAATAAGAGAATCAAAAAGTAATAGCAAAGGCTGGTTCACGTTGAACTGCAGAAAAGTTTTCTGCAGTTCATGTGAACTGCCTCTAGAGAGAGAGTAAGAGGCGTAAAATGAAGAGAGAATAGGGTTAGGAAAAATCCAATTCTTGGAATTTCTGTTCTGCTTGTTGCATTAACTCTAGTTCAAACTTTGTGCAGGGTTATAAATAACCCTACCCTGTGCCGAAAATTCCAATCCAAGATGGGCTGGGATTTTCGGCCATCACTCCTATTGAGCCTAGGAGTTTTGGGCCTTTTCAAGACCCTTTCAATTTAATACCAGATTAAATTCCTAAGACCCAATTTAATTAATCCTTATTAATTAAACAAGTCCAATATATTGTTAAGGTGGGATTTAATAAATTATAAGCCCATCATTAATCAACTTGGGCTAAAATTAATTCCAAATTAATTCTCTAGTCCAATGAGCCCAATTAACATTTAATTGCTTCAAAATTTTCCTTCTATTAATTGTACTTGATTTATTCTAAATAAATTACATGTCTCTCAATTAATCATTTTGACTTGAATTAAAACCAATTAACTCTCAAGTCTCAAACTTTCAATTAACACTTTAATTGATAAAGCTCTCTCCTACTTAAATTAAGTAGTCTCAAATTTATTCTAACATAAATTTCGAGACTCACTCTTAATTACTTTAGACTTGAATTAATGCCCAATTAATTCTCAAATCTAATTTAGGCAATATGTTATCAAATAACAAGTTTCTCGAATTTAATCACATTAAATACTTGTTAATTACTCTTAATTACCTCTTTACACGCTAATTATACTTAATCAATATCTTGATCTCTTATTAATGAATTAATTTCAATTAATTCATTTGTCAATCCAGTTGACCGTTATCAAACTCTATTGATATAGATAAATGTGTTCGCCTTTGGAAGTCATTGTGTGATCCCTTAGGTTCACCAATAGGACAGCAGTAGGAACACATTCTTAATGTCATAATTGTGACTTTAATTAAACTCATTTAATTAAAGACTATTTTTGTGAATCAACTCATTGTCTTCACAAATATATTCCTACAGACCATGGATGACGTCTAGCAACATGTCCATGGCCAACCATCCATCGATGAAGTGGTATGAACCTTTTAGCCTCATGATCTCCGTGAGATACGATCCTTCTATTATCCAATTCCCTATTGAGAGCTAGGTTATGGGAGATGGAACCCCAGTAGTCTGCAACGCTATGAATAACATTCCTATAGTAATCCCATTTGATCTTATACTCTAGGAACTCTTTCCTAGTGAAGACCAGCCAGACCTTGCGCAAGGATTTAGTGGTGGAATATACTACAATACAATTCATAGGAATTCCCTTGTTCTTATAATAAGTGATAGATCCTATATTGACCCTCACAGCCTCCACGAATGACTCGAACATATCCAACGTACAACTTATGTGAAACTTAGAGATTCAGAAAGACATCAAAGTATGCCCCGGTCATACACAAGCAACCATGGAGTCTCAAGTCTAAGTATTAGTTAGACGCGATCATGGCTAGGAAAACCTTCCTAATCTCTAAGACTCTTATATGAGTCTTACCCTATTTAGTCATTCCCGGCGGGATCCTCAGTGAACTTAATCTCCATAAAGCTATGTTATATGAGCAAGTCTCGAGCGAGTCTGATCAACATCCCCTGTGCCTTTTAAACTCTTCGACTTGGAGTGCTTTAGATCACACCATTGGGTACTTATTTAATGGCCCTCATCAAATGGTAAAACCAAGTCCCTTAGCTTACTGTCAACTTGGGGTGTCATCCATACACAAGAATAAATAATATGCAATCACTTATAAATGAAATATGATGAATTTGGCCAAAGTAGTATTAGACGACTACTAACTTCATTCTATTATTGATCACTTGATCGTTCCACTCTAGAGTTTCATGGGAAATGCCTGAAGCAATTCGGCTTTCCAGGGAAGAACTCTAACACTTGTAATGTTGCATTCTATACTTTGTGCCAGTCTAAAGAGTACCTTAATTTCTAAGCACAATACTTTATACGTATGAACCAGTACTGAATTCTCTATTTTCCAGACATGGTCTGTAATAAAAATATATTAAAAACATATTTATACCTGAGTTTATTGATGAAATTTATGTCGATACTATAGTAACTAATACTACTAACTTGGTATGATGATCATTATCTAATATAAAGTTGATTGAACTATGAACTTAAGTGAAATATACATCTAAAAGAGTATGGAATTTATTGTATTTGAGATATTGATCAATCATTCTTGTCCAAAGACAATAAGCAATATTACAAACTTAGAACTAACCAAAATATGGACTATATGAATGATTTAAATGAAATTTTATATTGTAAGAGTCAAATTTAATTATGACATACTTAATATAGTTTCTAAAACATTAAGTAACATTGAATTTTTTAATTGAACATGATACTAGCGAAGTACGTACATGGAGTACTTATCTGTACAACTAAGGTACTGGACTGTAAAATTCAGGTATTGACTGTCCGAAATCAAGTACGAATCACCAACAATCTAGGAAATGTGAGATTTTCTTCATTAACCATATACATAGCCTTACCTGGAAGGTATTTCTATATAAAATTTAGGTACGCTTATTCCCAAATCAAGTATGAATGTCAACAATCCAAGAAATGTAAGATTTTCTTCAAGTAACATAGAGTATATAACCTTAGTTATAAGGTATATATATCGAATATTGAGGTATGTTGTGTACGAAATCAGGTACGAATCTCAACAATTGGAGTAAATATTTCAAATGGCGTGGGATATAAACCCAACCGACAAACAATATGGAGGGAGACTTAATTCCATCATTTTTTGGGATTTTTTATATATATTTCTGGCCAAGACCATGTACAGGGAACGCAGTAACATAAAGTATATAACCTTATTTATAAGGTATATATATCTAATATGGAGGTATATAGTGTACGAAATCAGGTACGAATCTTAGCAATTTGAGTAAATATTTCAAATTGCGTGGGATATAAACCCAACCGACAAACAACATGGAGGGAGACTTAATTCCATTCTTTTTTGGGATTTTTTATATATTTTTCTGGCCGAAACCATGTATAGGGGACGCAGTAACATAGAGTATATAACCTCAGTTATAAGGTATATATATCGAATATTGAGGTATGTGGTGTACGAAATCAGGTACGAATCTCAACAATTTGAGTAAATATTTCAAATTGCGTGAGATATAAACCCAACCGACAAACAACATGGAGGGAGACTAAATTCCATCCTTTTTTGAGATATTTTATAAATTTTCTGGTCGAGACCATGTACAAGGGATGCAGTAACATAGAATATATAACCTTAGTTATAAGGTATAGATATCGAATATTGAGGTATGTGGTGTACGAAATCAGGTACGAATCTCAACAATTTGAGTAAATATTTCAAAATGCATGGAGATATAAAAACAAAATATGCTAACAAGTTTGAGAATGTCAATCACAATACACGCAAATATAATGATACATGTCCATCAAACTGATTTCATCATCAGAATATATGTTTTCAACATTAGGTGAACTTAAATATATCCAAGATTAAATTAAGGCCGCTCAATCGTCACCATCCCTGCTTTGTTCTACTTGCAGTATTTTTGCCGCCAAGTGCGCGCGATAATGGTTAATCTTCATCTCCCTTACTGTGTTCCAGAATTCTGGATCACTACATGCCATACATTCCATAAAGAGGCAAAAATATGCACCACAGTCGGAGCTCTCTTCATGCTGCTGTGGGTAAGGCCATTCATTGATCGTTTCATTCGAGATGGAATACTCAGTCTGTGCCTCCCAGTAGGTCCAGATAAATCTAGCAAAGTTTCTACAACTAGCTCCACATGAGGAATTCTTCATGGAGTTATACGCCACGAATTTTTTCGTCTCCGTAAGCACCAACATATGCCAATGGTGGCGCGTGTTCAACGAAAATATTATGCACCTGTTTGCAGTCAGGACCTCTTTATTAACGCGGCCTAACATAACACAAATGTTGGAGCTTAAACACGCGCCACCATTGGAGTTTCTATGGGGGGGGGGGGGGTTCATGAAATCGGGGTCTTTTCTTTTCGGTTTTCTGTTATCACAGCCTCTGACACTGTCTGCAATATTAGTGTCTGCATCATTAATATCGATGAGGATGTTAGCTATAACCTCATCATATTCTCTCTCATTCACTCTTTTGGATCGTATTTCTTTTACACGACCCTTATCTGACTCCGACTCGCCCTCTTCGTCATCAGAAATAGCTTTAGTCCCCGATTCAGCAGCTTCATGCTCATTGTCTGCATCCTCAGCAACATTATCACTCTCTGCATCCTCACCAACTTTCTCACTCACCTCTACCTCACTCTCCTATCTCTCACTCTAATTCACAGCAACTCTCACTCTCGTCTTTCTTACTCTCCTATTTCTCACTCTCATTCAGAGCAACTCTCTCACTCTCGTCTTTCTTACTCTCCTCTTTCTCACTCTCCTCTTTCTCTCTCTCATTCACAGCAACTCTCTCACTCTCGTTCTCAACAACTCTCTCTCTCTCTCTCCCTCTCAACAACTCTCTCACCATTAATCTCAGCAACTTTCTTTTTTCCATCTTCAACAGTCTTATCAGCCGCATCAACTAAATGTTCCAACATCTGTGCAAGGTTGTCCTTACTTTTGTCTCTCTCATCATCCTCGGATTCGTTCTCCCTACTCCCAAGATCAACCCCAGTGTGATCAATTCCTTTACTTTCAATAGCTCTAATCAAATCCCTCAATAAACCTTGCAGCGTTTCCATATCTACATTCCCTGCTGTAGCCACTGCTGGGGCTAACAATTCCCTCTCCTTGTCAAAACTGACACTGATGTCCACGAGTTTGATAAAAAAATAAAAAATAACCAACCTTAGTACTATATAAAAAATTCTATCATGACTTACAATTAATTAAATATTACACCAAAAAAAATACTTACGTCGATCTTGGTGATCCCATCCAACATGGAGTTGGCCTTTTCTTTATCACTAGGGATGAGAGGCATTATCCCTTGCTATCTGAAAAAATGAAGGAAAGCTCGCAACAAACAGGGTTGGCCATAACTAGGAAAATGCTCAAAAAACCAGGCCTATTACATTAAGAGAAACAATAAAATTATATTTCAGATCACATGTACAAAGACAAGCACAATTAAAAAGTTACAAACTACAATGAAACTTACCATCAATCCTATTGTAAACCCATCAACATAGGTATGTCCCTTCAAGACATGTCCCCTCATGAGCAAATATTTGTAAACAGCAACACCCCAAGAATAATCACCAATTACTGACAGATCATCAATATAACACAAAAGCCCCTGCTGCATAGTGTACGTGCTCGTAGGAAACAACAAACAGACAAAAACAATCAAAATATACTTGTGATAGAAATCCTCCAGATCGGAATCGTCCTTACTTCTAACCAATCCATCCAATAGACTTAAAATATTTGACCTTCTAAGCTGACATGCTTGGCTGTTAAAATGTTTCTCAAATATTTTAGATGGCAGCTTAATATCGGGATCAACATGGAGACCATAATGTTGAAGACCAGTCACTATAGAAAACTCAGACGTTGTGAAAGGAACAATAATGTTTTCACTGAAAATAAACCCGCATGTTTGCCAGTCAAACCTGGCCAATAGGGAACCAAGCCTAGAGTACGACCCCTGTCCTCCTGGCATGGTTACGAAATGATATAAAGGGCAGCGAGCTACGGCTTCAAAATGCTTGTCCTTCATTTCTTATCGAATAACTTCCATTGCATTAGCAAAGAAGTTGGGGGAACATCGGGTACAGATGGGTGGTGACTCTTCTTTTTTTCCTTTACCGGAAACATGTCTCTTCTTCCTAGCCATTTATGCAATTAGGGTACCAAATTCCAATATTAACGCATAAATTTTAGAAATTAAGGTATAAATTGGACAGCAATATGTCGGTTAATAAGATCTAGGAAATTACTTTAATATAACCAAAACATACGAATTTAGGGTATAAAATTTCTACAATACATCATGAATTTGGGCAAAATAAGTGTGACAAATTTCCAAAAATTAGGGACAAATAATTTATATTTTCGGGGAATGAAGATACCTTAAACTTGTCTCCTTCTCTTTCCCTAAAAATTGGCTGCTTCTACTCCTTAGATGTGCCCTGGTATTGTGTTCAGGTAAGAAGAAGATAATAGTTTACTGAGGTCAGTGAGACCAATGTGATTTCTGTGTCTCTTATCTCTCTCGCTCTGGCCTGAAAAACTTATTTTCTGCTTCAGAACGCGTCCTCAGTAGCTGCTAAGTGGTCGCCTGAAAATTTCTCAGTCTTCCCCCCGTCGTCGTAGTCATTATAAATGGAGGGAGATCACAATGGTTTTCCTCAGTAATTTTTAAGTTCTTCGAGGGTATTATGGTATTTTCGCATCAAAATAGGCCCTTAATTATAAGAGGTTTTAATTTCAGGGTCTTTTGCCTATGAGTTTAAAAAATGGATCATTTTTTCTAAGAGAATGTCCCAAACAGAGCCTTCGGTCTAGATTTTTGTTCTTCTATTTAATTGATTTCAGCTGTTATTATCGTTATAAAATTAAATAAAAATAAAATTTATATAATAATGTGGTCATGTTATAATAACTCGGATCAACTTTATAGATTCAAGGGAATTTTTTTTTACCTCCTGAACTTTGCGGTGTTTTGCAGATTGCCTCCTGACCTTTTTTTTTCGACAATTTGCCTCCTCACCTTTCATAATATTAACAAGTTGCCTCCCATAATACACTTTCAGCGAAATATTCTGTCCAGATGCCAACACGTGCGCCACGCGTGAGTTTCTTAAAGGTAGAAACGTCATTTAAACTTCGACCCGACCTCTTTCACTTCCCTGACCGACACATACATTTAATCTAATTAATTACTTGTATGACGACCTAGCTGCTACTGATCTAGTTTCCGTTGGACCTCTCCCTCCATCTTATTATATCATCATTCAACATCTTTTCCCAAAAATTGATTTTCCATGGTAGCCATAAACCTCACAATGAATAAGGAAAAAAACTCACCATAATCTGGAGTGTTGTTCCCAGCCCATATTTTTTGTTTGCTCATACTTCTGACCATCCATGTATGGTCGGATTGCAGGATAACAAGAAATAAATTAAGAAAGTTGAAGAAATCACCTGACGATGTGAATGAGAGAAACCTTGATTTTTTTAATTGATTTGGGAGAGAGAACATTAGACTGATAATTAATTAGATTAAAATATTTGGGTCGGTTCGGGCAAGTGAAATGGGTCATGTCAATGTTTAAATGACGTTTCTGCCTTTAAGAAACTTACGTGTTGGCATTTGGATGGAATATTCTGCCGGAAGTGTATTTTAGGAGGTAATTTGTAAATATTGTGAAAGGTGAGGAGGCAACTTATCGAAAAAAAAGGTCAGGAGACAATCTGCAAAAAACCGCAAAGGTCAGGAGGTAAATTTTTTTTTCCCTAGATTTAATCGGCTTAATCAATTCAGTATCCTGAAATCAGGTCCAATAAGTGAAGTCCGAACATGCCAACTCTAAAGGCCTGTTATACTATTGGGCCATTGGGCCAGTATTGGTGGGCCAAGAAAAATAATTTTTGTCTAGACCTAAGCATCCACCTGACTATATTGACTAGTCCCTCGCTGAATTATAGGTACCTTAAAGGAAGGGACAATTGACTAGGAGATTTCAAGCTCGTCCAAACTCAGAGCTAGGATTCGAACCCCTGACGTTTGGTTAAAGATGAATGAGTCCCTTCCACTCAACCACACCTTCTTGATTAGAAAACACAATTATTGGTTTTCATTATTCAATAACTTTTTTGTGATTTAGTTTTTGGTAATTATTATTTGCAATAGAGGAAACTGGATATAAAGAAGGAACGGGACACGTATTGGTTTAGTGTTTTTTGAATGTTTATATTAAGAATCTCTAATTTATATTTGAACTAGTACAGAGCAGCACCGTGCGATACACGGTGCCCTGGTATAAATGAGGTAAAATTATTAAATAAGTTGTTCACCCTAGTATGCAATACGATTGATCATAAGAAACAGAAGAATACAACCATCCTACGCGCACGATGCAAACGAAAAATATAATTTTTCCAACCAAAAATTTGACGCCTCTTTTGGGACACGGTATTTGTTTTTGTAATTATACATTAACAGATCTAGGGATTTATTTAACATGTCGTCCATTTTATGTTCAAGATCTAATTGATATTTACGTTTTACTCTCACATAAGAAATAACACCATTCCTTCCTAAGAGGTTATTTTTAACAGTTGTTGTGTGCTTCTGTATAAACACAAAAAAATAAAAAGATGTTACACATCTATATGTTAAGTATACATAAAAATTTCATAATCATCCGGTCTTGTCCAACCAAAAGCGTATACCCACCTAATCGCCTGAAGTGCCCCGGCATAAGTGGGGTAAAATTGTTAAAGCAAATCGTACACTCTAATACAAAATCATTATTTGTTCTCGCAGAACAATGGCATAAATGCAACAAGATTGTTCAAACAGATCATACACTCAAATACACGATTAGCTGGGATATTCAAGCCAAATGTTCCTAGCATGATAACATTAAATTTGTTACGCAGTGCTGCTAACAATTTCAAATCACTTATGCCAGGGTAACCGCATAATATCTGATTCCTTGATATTATATATCAGAGATTGAAACAATCGTAACAATAATAGGATTTGCTAATTTTAGTATACAACATGATTGAATTCAATACAAAATATCATAAGAAAACATAAAGATACAACCATCATATGCTACGTATGCAATTGGAAAATATAATATCTTCAGGGTAATCTAACGATACGTATATTCGACAAACTACTCTTCATCATCGGCATCTCTAGCCAATACATAACTATACTCATTCTACGAACAGTCACATTCAAAAACAACATATCTACTATTCAAGAAAATATAGTGCATGTACGAGAGTGACTTATTCTCTCACATAAGAACTAATGTTTATGGCTTATGATTTGATGAAGAGGAACTTGTCCCACATGAGACTCCTTATAACTATAAAAAAAGAAATACTCCCTCTACATACTATAAAGCATTTGCTATTTCACCCACATCCTTCATCTCTCTTTACATAATCTAAAGCATTTATTTTTTCTCCTGCATCCTTCATCTCGAATTCCTTCAAAACATATCCCTCGCATAAGTGAGATTAAATTGTTAACATAAATCGCACACCCTAATACAAAACTAAATTGGTCGTTCAAGCAAAATGCTGGCATGAATGAGGTAAGATTGTTCAACAAATGGTACACTCTAATACGTAATCAACTTGGGATACTGCCAACACAGGAAGATAAAATTGCACAAATACAAGCCGAATACCGTTAGAAATATACACATTGCGCACTGCACCTAACAATTTCAACTCACTTACTCGATAATTATTTCATAACCACTGTACAAAATTTGAACTTCGTTTTAGAAATATCTATTAGAATAGCTCAACTCTCTTAAGGGTAAGAACTTGTCGTTTAATAAACTTAAACGAGCAACCCACTTGGTCGTTCTCCAAGTTCGAATATTATAAAGAAGGCATACATCCATATATATATCTATATATATATATATATATATATATATATATATTTGGATGCAGAACAGGTACCACACAACTTTTAACGTAGCGAACTATCCAATTATAATTCTAATTATCAACCTTGAAATGATTGGTCTTTCATGGCAAAACCGATCATAACCTGCAAACTACACGGTACTCCTCGCCCCGATAAAAGTAAAATTGTATAATCCCATCCGAACTCATCCAGTCGTGTTAATCGTTCATACTAAATTCCAACCTGTAGGTATTATTGAGATCGAAACATAATCATCGTATAATGATAGCACCCGAATTTAATCGTTAATTCATTCATAGCAATCTACACTTTTTGCAGCGTTTTATTAGTATCTATTTAAGGAACATAAATTTTTTGAAGTTAAAACCCTTTTGTGTTATCTAGTTAAATGATTTTAAAGACTCATCGACAAATGAAGACCATTAAACCACATCACATTATTTCTTTTTAAACAGCAATATCTAGAATAACTTTGTTATCGTTCAACAACATACAGAAAAGATAACCTCCAATTCATCCCAATAGAACATTAATGCTCAAAACAATATACATAAGAGAAATCTTACTAAGTAAACTCATATTAAGTCATAATGCACTAAACATCAAAAGATACGTTAGTAAAATTCGCAAAGATAACCTCCAATTCATCCCAATCTTCTTCTCTGCCATACCAATAAAAGAACCTTGTAGGATCACGCTACAAACTAAAAAACAAAATAAAATCAACGACACCGAAATACAAAATAGTAAATAATACATTAACAAACTAACCAATCCTATCACTTCACAAACTTTCTAGGAAGCTCGAACATCATTAGCTGTCCATTCAAACTCAATTCCAGGCATATGAATAATTTCTCAAAACATGCTACACCACATTCTCAACATAAACAATTTCATCTTATAAATTTCCGTAGAAAAATTAGTATTAAACTCAATATTCATACAAGCACCACATATGCGATACCCCCCACATAAGCACCACATGTGAAAAATTAAAAGATAATCTACTATAGTTGTAACGACCCAAAATTCCGGAATATATTTTTGGAATAATTATTCGACACCCCATTGGATTTTAAATGAAAAGATTAGTTTCGTTAACTAATTTTAATTTATTCTAATTTATTTCCATATCCTCAACCATTTATAATTATCTTTTCTACCCCTCGAATTTATTTTAATCTCAAACGAACCCACACCCCTTAAACACACTTGCACCCTCTTGGACACATTTGCACCATCTTGAACACACTTACACCCTATTGTGCACACTCTCTTGCACACTCTTGCTCACACACCAAATCGAGAGAGAGAAAGAGAGAAGAGAAGGAGAAAGGAAGAAGAAGGAAGAAGGAGGAAGAAAATCCCGTCCCGAATCCGTCACTCGACCAATCGAGATTCCGAGACCCACTATACAATCCTCGTTCGATTCTCTAACGATAACCTTCTTTCCCCATTTCGATTCGTCCAATAATTCCTTTGATTTTCTAGCTTTTATTTTGAAATGAATATTTGATAATTTGATGGGTTTGTAGGTTAGAGTTTACCATTTTTAGTGTAGTTCGGATCAAATGGTAGCTATTACTGTGTACAATGCATGAGTGTGAATTTTATGTGTTGATTTTAGCTATAGAATCCACCTTAGTTGATTTTAGGATGAAACCCTCGTGAGAAAAATGAGAATCGCGTTTTCTGCACCTGTAAGTTGAACCACACGGTCCAACGCACGGTCTTGGCAGGACCGTGCGCACCACTTTAAGCCTGCACCGGCCTACGCACCCCGGTGCGCAAGCCAGTGCGCACCTGTTATAGCTTGCACGGTCTTGGTAGTGATCTCAAGACCGTGCACAAGGCCGTGCGTTAGCCCGTGCGAATGCCTTAACCAAATTTTCAGCCTTTTTCCTTAGTTGCTCATGGTAATGGGGTCAATTGGCCAAAAATAAAAGTTGACTTTTTGTATACTACCCCCTAAAATCGAGTTGTTTTCACCTATAGCTTCCATATGATTCAAGGATGAATATTTCGTAAAGTTTTCAAAATTCCGACCTCGTTCGGACCTTGAATCGAGCCTTTTACAGTTAGAACTTTTTTCCCAATTTTTGAATGTTGTCCGAATGATCCGAAAATCGCATGAGTGCTTCTTTATAATATATTACGCATGAATGTGCAATTAGAATTTCAATTGAGCATGTTTAGCATCTTTAATTTCGTATCTTTCGTTAAATGGATTTAATTGCATTTTACATGTAATTTCAATTACTACATGATTATTAATTGGTCTTTCATGAGTTGTAGTCTTTGAGAGTCGTTCGTTGTATCTTGTCTTATTTGGTTTGTCGTCTGATAGTTTCAGGCCATCCTTTCAAGTAATAGCTTGAGTGTCTTGTCGTTCCCGTACTCCCAGGTGAGGGTTTTAAAATGCTTTCAACTGGAGTAAGGATTTCCTTTATTATTGCGAACTACCCTTCCGTGCTCATATTGATTTGATTTCCTTTCTTGTATATCTATTAAATATTTAATTATATTTTCATGATTTTAATAACAAATGTTTTGATATCAACTTATACCTATAAGTATATTTAAATCGTTTTGTTTCCAAGAGGTAAGTAAAACTCTTTCATTTCAACGTGGTACTTTGACTTTGGTTGGTTCTATGAGGGAAGTCGTTAGGGGTGTTGCCTGGATATCCCGACACGTATGAAACTTATAGGCACCCCCTTTGTCGTCACACCCTTGCCTAAATGCCCGATTGGCTTCTAACTTATATTGTTTCTTGAACGCGAGTAAAATTGTGGACTTTTCTTTTTATGAGGGCCCGGGAGGGTATTCGAGGGTCTCACTTGGGGACGAGCGTCCAGGGTGTTGCCCGAGGTACTTTTCCCAAAATTAAGCATCAAACATGGCCCGTCAGGAGTTGATAGCCACAGTTGGGAGCGATGGTGGACATTACATTCGTTGCACGTTTTCCTGAAATTCAATTCGTCTCCCATGGTCGCGCTATCGGGTCAGACACCGGAGATGGAGTTTTATAATGACATGAAGGGGTTATAAGGAGGAACAGGCCCATTCTCGCTGGGATATTACTTGCTTCTATTTATGCTTTATTGTTACTGCTTATTAATCGTAGTTAATGCAAGTCGAAGCACATTACGGTTTTCTTAAATTCTGCAAATGTACTTTCTTATATATGTATAAAAACCCGGAAGCGTGACTCGTATTTGTTCCCTCTTTACCTTCACTGAGTATCGTTTATACTCACCCCTCGTTATTTTAATTCTTACTTCAGGTCGACAGGTGGCGTTGTCACCTCTCATGTCGGTTGGCAACAGCGGGTCCTGAGTCTTGGTCTTCGTGTCCTTTGGTAAATGTCGGTAGTTTCCAACAACAGTCTGTCTTTTATTATTTGAACCGAATTTCTAGATAGATTGAATATATTGATGAATTCTGGAGATTAGATATTGATGAATATTCATTGAATATTGATTTATGTTAATTGACGGCCCGTGTGGCTTTGAATGTTTATTTGATATGTATATGTTAAGCTTCTGCACTCTGTTATTTCTGTTGGTTGTTGTTGTTAGACTAGGTACGTTGTTGCCGGGTTAGATTGAATGCTTGCCGTTCGCTGGGATGGATTTTTAAATGGGGTACATCTACCTCGTTTGGGAGTTCGTCTCGATGCGGATGTGGTGTCCTTTCTCCTCCTACGGAAAGTGGCACTACAATAGTACATATTAGATCATAAAATTTTACTATTAATTGTATATAGATAAAAATAACACTCCATCTATGCTAGCATTGCCTTTGAACTTATCAGAACAATGTACCCACATATTTCGCAAGAAATTCACATTTCAAAACATAGCACCCAAAATCACAATGAAAATTTATGCACGTGTACACACCATTACGATCGAGCACATCTACTTCAATCCCGACGGACCTTCCTCAGGGATAACAATTGTACAATTTTTTCCCTTCATCTCAACCGCGGCCTTTTTCTCTTTATCCAAATTATTCACTAAATCAACGAGATCTTCAACGTTGACATGTAACATTTCAACCAGGCATTTCTCAACATTAATAATTTGTGGCCCTAACGTCATTTACCTACTTTGGCACAACTGAGCTAACCTATCAGATTCAACTTTTTTTACCCTCAAATCATCCATAACCTTGATGGCCTCAGCGTCTTGTAGTTTAAGATCATCTACAACCTGATTAGACTCCGGTAGTTTAGGCGTTAAGTCTTCCACCGTCAGACCAGTTGCCAATTTCTCCTGAATAAGTTCCTCGACCTCCATTTTTAAATTAGTTTCTCGATCTATTAATATGCTCTGTACATCCTGAAGGGCACTTAAGGAAATGAACCTGTAATAGCTTTCAACAGTTCTGGAATCGAGAATCTCTGATTCAATGTGGATCTCATATTTGTTGAGTGCGAAGTAGAAATTTAGGGTTTTGAAGGTTTTGTGCGTATTTTGTGTATCAATTATCGAAGAAAAATGCAGAGACATTTAAATAGCGTTTACTCTTGAACTGTTTGGTAGATCCTAACATTTGGGTAGGTGGCCAACCACATTCTGTCCATCAGATCAAAATTGAAGCAATACATCAATAAATACTTAAATAAGCCGGGTTGTGGGTATCTTCCTTCGAAAATACCAAAATACCCTCGAAGAAGTAAAAAAATTACTTAGAAAACCAAAGAACATTCCCTCCAAATTTGCAGAATCTTACCCGTCGAGATTCTTGGGAGACGAAAAGGTCACCTACAACTAAACAGTACCTAGAAATAATATCTACTAGTGAAACAGTCACAAGAAAAGAAATAGAGAAAAGAGTGAGAAACGAAAAGAAGAGAAGAGAACCCTTACCGCTTGAGATGACAAGATAACCCCCGTGACGTCCAGTTGCAACCCTAGGCCAAACGCCACAACATCTATTTACGCGACTAATATAGCCTTTATTCTCAGATTAATCATAAACGTCATTTCCAAAACCACAAATGCTAGAACTAACCCGCCACTGCGAACAAAACAATAAAGCCAGAACCAACTCAGCACCGCCGAAATAAGCTATCAAGGTACTTCCATTGTTCGATTTAACTTCTGTGACCCTACATATTTTATACTCGGAATATCTGATTTTGCACTGTGAAATCTAACTTTTGAATTATTGTGACGCCCCAGGTTTTCGCACAAATAGAGTCGATAAGAATTTTCTAAGATGTTGGGACAAGTTTGGAAAACTGGATCGGGAAAATATGTGCTTATGTGATATTATAAGCTTAATGTGTTTAATTAAAATTGATATGTGTGCTAATTGTAATTAAATTGCCTAATGTGTGTCTAAATTGATATTTTTAGATTTTTCCCGAACACTTTGAATTATGTGAATTTCGAATTAATTGATACCAGGCGAAATTTATGATTACGTGTATATCTTTATCCCTAAATACCGATAAGAACAAAACTTTCCTATTTAAAATACCTTTTCGAATAAAATAAACATATATACACTGAAATATTATATATAGTCTGATTATATATATCAAAGACTAGACTAGATTGATAATTTTATAAAGTTTGGAGAAGTAGAGGATTATGTTGTAATTAGTTTCTTTAGTATTAAGTAAAGTCGGATAGAGATGTCCCGAGATTCTATAATCTTCCATCTCTATAATTTATCTTTAATGAAAATCACCGCTACTTCAAAATTTCATCTTTCATTTGTACGCCAAAACTCTGAGGTGAAATCTTTAATATCTCCCTGCTTTCTTTACATCGATCAGTCTGATTATGCCTCCACCTTGAATCATTTTTCTTCTAAATAAACTTGTTAATGGATTCCATGATGATTCTGTGTTATTTCTTACTTTCGTGAGTGCGCTATAGTAATATAAGGGTAGTGGGTTGTTAGAATTTAATGAAAAGTCCGCATGTCACATATGTGAGATAACTAAGTCATGGGTTCTGAATAAGATTGTCAGTCAAATGGAGCTTAAATGTCTTTGGATTAAGAAGGAATGAATATTACCAAAAATAAAAAGGAATATGAAAGTGTATTAAGTAGATCATAATATACGAACTGGATACATATACACACTTGTAGATAATTGCATATCAATTTTGCAAAGATGTTTATTTGCTAATGCTTTCAACCTCACGGACAAGGTACATAGATTAGAAAATGTATATTTTAGTAAAATAATGGAATATAAATTAGTAATAAGGATTATATATTGCTCATTCTATTTGACTTCGTTTCTAAGACTGCTCTAATTGCCGCTTGGTATTAATTTGATTATACATCTTTCTTGTGAAATAACTATTAATCGTCCAGTGTCCAAATTAAATTGTATTTTCTATGAATAAATTTTCTTTTTAGTACTATAAGTGTTAGTTATGTTACATTTCTTATACTTATTCAATTTGTTTAATTATTTACTTGCAACCTGATTACGTGAATTAAGTTATAAGATGTGCGTCGTATTGTCGTCTTATGTGGTTGTGTCCTAATTGGTTCAGGTGATACTCTTTCCGGGTAGTAGATTGGTCTTTTCTTTTTGTCCTTTTGCAGTATTATCCAAGTGGGGTTTCTTTTCCGAATTCGGCTTTCTTATACGTATGTAGATATTATTCCATATACACCCGAAGCCTGTGTTTTCTGCTTTTATGTTTTCTTTTCCCAAACTTATATTATATGTAGTAGCTACTTGAAAACCATATTATCTTAATGAGTTTAAAAAAAATGCTTTGATATCAGATTATTACGTATTAACCCCTCAAAGGCTCCATTAGCTCGAAAGGGTTAAAAATTGATTTATCAATCGGTTCCTTGGACCACATACGCATTTTGAAATGCGAGGAATTATCTTGGCCTTTTGGCCTGGCCATTGAGCCACATGATATATATTGGGCCCTAGGAGACCAGGGTTTGGGGTGAAGCTGGTTAGACAAGGGGTCTACGGTGGATCTCGGTGCTCTGACTCTAAACCCGTGACGGGAGCTCGGGGTGAGGCCGGAGTGGCAGCCTGTAACGACCCAAAAATCCGAGAATCATTGTAAGAGTATTTTTCCCGCGTTAATTATCTTTCTTAACCCTAAGTTCTCGTAATATGTGAATTATTATATATTATTTTCGTATACGACCCAATGTGATAATATTAATTGCGTATTTAAATTCCTTGTCTAAATTGCGTTTGTTTGATATTAAATAGATATATTTGGCCAACGTACATTTAATTGGACTTTCCAAACTTACCAAACTACCCCTTCGTATTTTTCGACATTTCGAAATATTTGATAAAAAGTCTCGAAACCCTCATTCGAACCCTTATTCGATATAGGGAGAGTGAGAGAGAAGAAGCAAAGAGGATTTTTCCCCAAAGCCCTAATCGATCGTGCCGAGCTCGTTTCTCTGTGGAATTTCGCGCTGATCGAACCTAAACGATCCTCTCAATGATACCTTTCTTTAGGTACCAATTTCCCCAATTTCTTTCACGAACTTACGATGTTTTGAGAATATTTTGTCATTTTGGGATTTTTAGGTTAAATGCTTAGATCGAACCCGTTTCTTGATCATTTCGTGAAATTATTGGATGTAAATGTTTATTAGATGATGATTGTTGATTGTTATGATTATTGGGTGTTAATTTGCGCTATAAATACGATTTTTATGAGTTTTGGTTCGACTTTCGTGAAATCGCGTAACTTTCTGCTGTGTGCTGTTAAACTGCACGGGCTAACGCACGGTCTTGAGCAAGACCGTGCAGGAGCCCGTGTGCACCTCTTTGTGCCTGCACGGGCTCAAGCCCGTGCGCCTAAACCGTGCAGATGGCTGTGTGTGAGTGCACGGTCTTGACACCGTGTTCAAGACCGTGCACAAGCCGGTGTGAAACACTTAGAAAATTTTCCAGCCTTTTTCAAATGTTGCTCTCGGCAAGTGAGTCCACGGTCAACATTTTTGGTTGACTTTTTGCATACGGACTCCAAAAATTATACCGTTTTCACCTATAGAACCTTTATAACTTGTAGATTAATATTTTGAAATGTTTATTTAATTTCGCTCTTGTTTGGGCTGTGAATAGTGTAATTTTAAGTATGTGCATTTTTGGCAACTTGTCGGAATTTCGTGGAATTTAAATGATAGCATCCTTACATACTATAATTGGCATATGCATGATTGTGAACATGTTTGGTTAGCCGTTCGTCAAATAATTGCTTATTTGCGCTTTTATAGTCGTTATTAATTTGTCTAGGTCCTGTCTTGTCTACAGATCAGTCAGACGTCGGTGACCAGTGAGTCTAGCTGCTAGACTTCCTATTTTTTGCACCAGGTGAGGATTTAAAACGTTTTAACTGGGCTTGAACATATATGTATACTTGCGAAACCCCTTAATCCCATATTATTGTATTACATATTTCGAGCTTATACTTTTATGTTTTATCCTCAAATCCTTTGATATCAAAATTATATAATAGTAACCTAAATCGATTTGTTTTCAAAAAGGGCAAGAAAACTCCTTCCTTTACGTGACGGTTTGACTTAGGATTTACCCCTTCGTCGTCACCACTTGCCCAAATTGCCCGTTTGGCATTCAAAATCTTATTGCAAAGCGAGCAAAGTATTGTTATTTCAATGGGCCCGGGATGGTATCTGGAGGTTGCATGTGGGGACGAGCGTCCAGGGTGTAATCCGAGGTGCTTCTCCCAAAATTAAGCGTCAATCGTGGCCCGTCAGGAGTTGATAGCCACGGTTGGGAGCGATGGTGGATGTTGCATTCGTTGCACATTTTCCTGAAATTCACAATAGTCGAGCTTTGGGTTGCTCCTTGGCTTGACACTGGCGATGGAGATTTTTATAATGTATTGTGGAGAAATAAGGAGGAACAGGCCCATTCTCGTGGGGATATTTATTTATCGCTTTATATCGTTATTGCTTTTATCGTTTTATTGAATATCCAAGTCGAAGCACATTCCGGTTTCTTCCTTATTGCATATGTACTTTCTATAAAACCCGGAAGCGTGACTCGACTTGCTCTAACATCTTCACTGAGTATTTTTGACTCACCCTCTTTCATTGGTTCTTGCCTCAGGTAGATTGAGAGACCGACATGTCTCACGTGTCGGATGGGCAACAGTGCTTAGATAGGCCTTTTTGGTTTTGCCGAGTCTCTATTGTTGTCTTTAACTCTCTAGATAGTTGTTCTTTTGTCCAGGTCTGTAGATAACGATATATTGATCCCCGTCCCCTGATATTTACTTTGTGTTGCCCCTGAATGGGCTGTGTTAAAATATATATATTAGTAGAATTGGCCCCAGAGTGGCATTTATGTTATTATGATTTAAATTTGCTTCCGCTATTTATTCTGAGCTGTTTAGATGTTTTTAACTTTGGGGATCCACTGTTGCCAAGTGTCGGGATTGACCCGTTGGCTTGTATGGGTTCTCGGGTTGAGGCGCTGTCCTCGGCTTGGGAGACCGTGCAGGTTCGGGGGCTGTAGAGCGGGGCGCTACACAGCCCTTTGAGTACCTGTAACTGACGAGGTATATCCTATATCGAAGATGTGAGGGTTAAACTCCCCACATGATTATATAGTAGATCGGGTTAGCTACCTGACTACATAAGGAGAAATAAGGGTGGTTTATTTGATATTTCTGATATTGCGAAATAGGTGGTTGATGTTCGACTCGCCGAGCTTTTATTATATAGCAGAATTATTTGATTCACCAATAATTGTGAAAACCTTTATTTTTCCTTTGCTTTCTTCTAATTTAAAAACTGGTGAATCTTTCTGTTGTTTTGATAATATATACGTATTACATCCCCCTCACTTAGTCGCTTTGACTAACCCCATTGCACTACTTGTTGTCTTTTCAGGTTTTTGTTGCTGGGCGGATTCAGGTCTTGTCCTTGGAATCATTTACTTTTGTTTAGATGATTTCATTTCCGCCTGTGTATCTGAATAAATACTTAAAACCCTCGAAGTTGTAGATGTAAATGATGTAATTAGTTTGAATGTTGATATTGTTGTTTTCAGTGGCCTTGGTGGGCTTTATAGTTGTGTTTTGGATTTATTGTTTTTCTTAGCTCCCTGAGTGGGATAGGTTATACTATATTGCTTCCGCTGTGTTATGGTTCGTTGTCCTGTTATTTTCTAAAATACATCCACCTGGTATTTATTTTCCATTCGCCAAGTTATAGTTCATTACCGGACCTTAGTTCTTGTTATAAATTATGACTTGGTGAGGGACGTCACGTCGCACCATATTTGGGGACGTGCCATTATAGTTGGTATCAGAGCCATAGGTTCATTGGCCTTAGCTCTATGAGTCGTGTCAGTCTAGGTCTGTAGTGCCCCTTTCCGTGGAGGAGAAAGGACACCACATCCGCACCAAGACGAACTCCTAAACAAGGTAAATGTACCCCATTCAAAATTTCATCCCGGAAAACGGCAAGCACTCGATCAAAACTCCGGCAACAGCAATACGACGCCCTAACAACAACATCAATAATCAGAGAAATGTGGAAGCGAATTCAGAATAACAAATCAATTCGTAAAAGCCATCCATGGCAACGGTAATCATAACAACAGTTCTAAAATAAATATCCAATTAATGCCGTCCATGGCTCAACTAAGTATTCCACATCAGGGGCACATAAGTACAGAAGGTAAATAAATTAAATCATAATATTAAATATAATAATTCAAATCAATTCAGAAAGTAAAAATTCGACTGTTGTTGGGACATTGACAAGACAAGAGACAAGAGCCGACCTAGAGTTGCTGCTGCCGACTGACAAGATAGGTGACACCCCCACCTGTCTACCTGAAGCAAGAACCAAAATAGAAGTGGTGAGTATAAAGGATACTCAGTAAGGAGGGGGGGGGGGGTGATACAATATAGGTATTGATCACAGTTTGTCATTTATCATTTAAAACCAAAAAGGGGTGAATGTTACTCGTTTTGATAAAGATACAAACCATAATATAAGTTGTAAAACTATAACGCAAAGCAACATTCAGGTTCGGCTTTATTTGAAAACACAAAAGGTTGACGAACCGGATCCTTTGAAAACATTTACACATAAGGTCAAGCCAATCAATTGAAAGAATATTAGTTGAGTCACGAGGCCGTTACTAGTTCGAAAGGCATGATATAAAGAAGTTGGAAATGATAAGTAAACACGACTCGTAATTCAACTAACTAGTTTGAACAATAAAGAAGGCATAAGTTGGGCAAGTTCGAGCTACGCTTCCGAGTTTTATATATATATAGCGAAAATACATATGCTAAATGAAGAAAACTGGAATGTGCTTCGACTTGTAACGAATGCAGAAAATCAATTAGATAAGTAAATAATGCAATAAGTCATGCAATAATGTGTCCCGGCGAGAACGGGACCTCTCTTTGTAACTCCCAACCATGAAAATCATGAAAACATGTAGTCAAGTACTCCACCACCAAAAGTCATGCAGTCAGTAATTTAAGGAGACGCGATTAGCACCACCGTACCGTGAATTAAGGAGCGGTTAGCACCACCATTCGCATCAACTTAGACTAGTCAACCTCCTAACCAGCCTAAGTTAACACGCATAGAAGTATACATCGGGATTTGCCCTCAACGCTCGTCTCCAGGATCACCTCCTGTATACTCCGGGCCCAAAGTCATGATTCAGTCCAGGGCTCGCTTTTATAGCGCTTCGGAGCTGATTTTCGAGTCCTCGAGTTATCCTTTTTGCTAAGCCTACAGGTGAGGATGTAAAATGTTTTCTAACTGGGGTATGAACAAATATTGCGAAAACCATATCCCTTATATTTCAATTATATATTATCAATATTTGAAATAAAAAGGTTTTGATATAAAAATGATATATGTGTATCTTTTCTAAAATGGTTTGAAAATAGAGACAAGAGAATTATTTTGTTTTTAAAAGTAACAGTTGGTCTCGGGACTTGCGCGTATGCCTCGAGATATAGGCAACGTGTTGAGAAACCCTAGACGGTTACAAACCTTGTCTCGAAAGACCTTTTGGTCCACTAAAATATTTTAAAAGCGAGATCATATACATTTAACCCCATTGAGGACGCTCATGGGTGTATTTGGGCCCTGGATTATGTGAGAGGTGGATACCCGGAGACGTGCGTCTAGGGTTGAAGCCGGGTTCATAATCCGCCGATTATAAGCAGGTATTCTAGAACCTGAGAAATAATCAAAGGGTATTATTCATGGCTGGTCGGAGGTAGTCTAGCGTAAATAATACTTACACCGGCCCCATTAGTCGGGAATGGCGAAATCTCGGGTTGCTCCTTGATAAGCCAAATGGTGTTATGGGATTTCATTATATTTGATATGTTGTTGGGAGTTATAAGGAGATGGCCCGTTCTCGCCGGGAATAAAAATATTTCGAAAATGTTTTAATTAATATTTAATTCACAAAGCTTAGCTGAATTGTAAAAGAGCATATCGGCACTAGATTTGCTTTTATCAACCTAAGCGTGGATTAAATATATGTTTTTATTATGTATACTCCCCTTCCTCATTGAGTTCGTTTGACTCAGATCCCCTTTTGGTTCATGCTTCAGGTGAGCAGTTCGAGTGGTTGTTGGGTACTGGCAGCAGCAATGTAGGCTTACAGGTCTTTGGAGTCAGTTATATATATTTTTGTTAGCTGAACTCTATTATACATTTTGTCATGTTAAATAGAATGTGGATGAAACATGAATGAAATATGAAATTTGATGATATTTGGATATTTGAACTTGATGAGATTAGTGGATATATTTATATATATGTTTGATATCTGCTTCCGCTGATGACCTGTTATTGCTATTGTTGTTGTTGATGTTGGTATTGTTGTTGGGGAGTTGCTGTTGCCAGATTGTGGGAATCCCATTGTCCGGTGCGGGTTTTCGAGTGGTGGTATTTAACTATCGCTCGGGGGCTCGCTTCGGTCCGGGGGTTGTGATGTTGGGGACGTCACATTATGTGTTTACAGTTTTGCATTATAATTAATCTTCACACATACTTGTTATATTTAATTGTAGGATGCCGCCCCGTCGTGATCCTACTCCTCCAGCAGCAGCACCACAGCAGCCACCAGTGGTTGATGCTCAACAGATATTTGGTCTTTTTAGAGATTACTTGGATCAAAGAGATTGGAATGTACAGGTGGATGAGCATGGAGTCCCGTGAGCAGTCACTTCGCAGATTTCTTGATTTTCATCCACCGCACTTCACTGGTACTACAGATGATATTGTGGCTGAGAACTGGATTTCATCTCTTGAGAGGATATACCGAGTTCATCAGCCTACTAATTTAGAGAAGGTTGAGTTTGCTATTTATCTTCTTCGAGGACCTGTAGAGGCCTGGTGGAAGATGACTGAGTAGAGATGTAGGGCCGCCAGAGTTAAGTCATCATGGGATAGGTTTCTTCAGGAGTTTCGAGCTAAATACATTCCCCCTACTGTTCAAGATCGCAGGGAGCAAGAATTTACAGGGCACTTCTACTATGGCTGACTATGAGGCTAATTTTACTAGACTTGCAGCATATGCTCCCCATATTTCTACAGATGAGCGCAGGAAGACCAAGAAGTTTCTAGAGGGCTTGAGTATTCCTCTTCGACAGGGTATTGCAGCTTCCCGCCCTACTGTTAGAGTTGTGCCCTGGAAAGCCGAACTGCTTGAGGCATTTCCTCTAAAACTCTAGAGTAGAACAATCTAGTGATCCATAATAGAAAGACGTTAGTAGTCGTCTAATACTACTTTGGCCAAATTCATCATATTACGTTTATAAGTAGTTGTATATTATTTTTGTGTTTGGATGAAACCCCAAGATCACAGTAAGCTAAGGGACTTGGTTTCACAATTTGATGGGGGCCATGAAATAAGTACCCAATGGTGTGATCTAAAACACTCCAAGTCGAAGAGTTTAAAAGGCATAGGGGATGTCGATTAGACTCGCTTGAGACTTGCTCATATGACATAGCTTTATGAAAGTATGTCCCATTTCATGACATTAGTGTTTTGACACTACTATTCATATGAGGGTGATTAATGGAGATTAAGTTCACTGAGGATCCCGCCGGGAATGCCTAAATGGGTTAAGACTTATATATAGAGTCTTAGAGATTAGGAGGGTTTCCCTAGCCATGATCGTGTCTAACTAATCCTTAGACTTGAGACTCCATGGTTGCCTTGTGTATGATTGGGGCATACTTTGACATACTGCTGAATCCCTCGAGTTTCACATAAGTTGTATGATTGGGTATGTTTGAGTTATGCATGGAGGCTGTGAGGGTCAATACAGGATCTATCACTTGTTACAAGAACAAGAAGTATTCCTATGAATTCTATTGTAGTTTATTCCACCAATAAATCCTTGAGCAAGGTCTGGTTGGTCTTCACTAGGAAGGAGTTCCTAGAGTGCCAGATCAAATGTAATTACTATAGGAATGTCATTCATAGCATTGCAGCCTACTGGGGTTCCATTTCCCATACCCTAGGTCTCAATCGGGAATTGGATGATAGAAGGATCGTATCTCACGGAGATCATGAGGCTGAAAGGTTCATACCACTTCATCGATGGATGGGTGGCCATGGACACGTTGGTAGACATTATCCATGGTCTGTAGGAATGTATTTGTAACGCCCCGTTATTTTTCGAGGTACGTTTTGGTACGTTAGCCGATTTATTTATGATTATTTATGTAATTATTTGAATTATATGAATTATGTGATTTAATTGTGATTTATGTGAGGATTTTGGTGAATTTTCATAATTCCGACTTTTTGGAATTTCTAACCTCGTATTGTTATCGAGGGCTAAATTTGGGTCATTTTAACTGTAATATCGATTTATTTCGATAAGTCGACCTTTTAGCCCGGAATAATAATTTCCGGTATTCACGGACTGGCTCGAGTTTGAGCCGGTATTCTTTTTCTTTCTCTTTGACTTACGGTACTTTCTCTTTCCTCACTTCTCATTTTCACTTCTCATCTACAACATTCATCTCTTTTCCCTCTTGTCTCTCTCTCGGCACTCTCACACACACAAGAAAGAAACCTTTGATCAAACCATCCACTATTCAAGATTCAAGCTTCTTAGTCTTCAAGGAATCACTTGCAACTCCAAGCTTTTCCATCCAAGCTTTCATCTTCTTCCTTTTCCTATTTTTCTCTATTTGAGGTAAGTTGGTATAAACTTGTAATTCTTGAATTTCATTGGTATTGAAGTTGAATAAATGATGGTTTATGAATTAACAAATGATTATTGAGCATATGGGAGCATGAAATAGCATAAAACTCCATTTCCTCCATTAACACTATTTGAGCTAAATGGGTTTATTTGTAATATAGATTCCATGGCCCCAAATGATTGTTTTCTTGAGGTTTTCATGTTATCTGGTGATATTGAGCATTAAGGTAGAGTTTTATGAAGTTTGGGGTTGAAAAACATGAATTTTAGTGAAAACTTGAAAATGGGATTTTGGGCCGAAACATTGGAATTTCTCGAAACTGTTTTAACTGGAGCTTCTCAACATATTAATACTCATGTTCTCCAATTTTGGTGTTAAACGGAGCTGATTTGATCACTGAAAAATTACAAAAATGACCCTGCTGCCCCCTGTTTCAGTTTTGGGGCAGAAGCTTCGGAAAATAGAGCAAACGATGGAAGTTTCAAAAAATGTTTCACAGTAGTATTTATCAATGTGTTTGAAGTTCCTCCATAAATTGTTAGATCATTTGGACTCCATTTTCTTAGGTAACGAAATTTTCTTCCAAAATGTGTTGCTGTGACGTATTTTCTGTTTTATGCCTACTTTGGACAAAAATCTGATTTTTCTTAGAATGAACCAAATTTTGGACCTTATACCTATGGAAAGATATGTTTGTCTAGTTTAATAAGAATTTTGAGGTTTGTTAAAAATCGTTCCGAGGAGAGAGATATGCTAGTTTTAGTGCAACGTGCGCATACTTGAGCTTCCATATCACTCGTATACCTTCTATGCTTAATATCTCATGCATTTGATCGTGTTTAAGTGCGTTTATACATGATCTTCCATTTTTATAAGTATGTTTTACATTTTCTTTAAGGCCGTTCGTCTATTTGGTTGGTTTGTCGAGTCGTGTCTTACCTCGAGGTCCTGTGTGTTACAGGTGGAAACCAAGAGGCTAGGACTTAGGTCGTCGAGCCTTCGTTTTGTCAGTTTCAAGCCTACAGGTGAGGTTTTAAATTCTTTTAACTGGAGCATTGAACAAATAATTGCTAAAATCATCCCTTTTTATATTTCAATTTTATGCTTTGCCGATATTTGAGATAAAAGGATTTGATAGCAAATGTTATATATGTATTTTGCTAAAATAATTGTGAAATAGAGACAAGTAAATATTTTTGATTTATAAAGTAACTTTTAGTCACGGGATACGCGCGTATGCCTTGGAATTTCTCGGCAACGTGGCGGAAACCCTAGGCGGTTACATAGCTTGTCTCGAACGACCCTTTTGGTCAATTTGCTCCTTTGCTCGAGAAAGGGAAAGGAGAACTACGTATTTCAAAGCGAGAAATATTACATTTTACCCCATTGAGGACGCTCTTGGGGATATTGGGCCCGGATTATGTAGACGGTGGAGACCCGGAGACGTGCGTCTAGGGTGAAGCCCAGGCATAATCCACAGATTGTGAAGGGTTTGACTAGCAACCTGACGGACAATCGAAGGGTATTACTTGTGGCTAGTCGGAGGTAGTCTAGCTGAGGTACTACTTTTACCGGTTACGGTTATGGCTAGATCGCAGGTAGCTCCTGGGTACGCCAAATGGTGTTTGGATTTCTTAATCATTTAAAATGATATTTCTTTGGGAGTTATAAGGAGATAGCCGTTCTCGCCGGGAATAAAACGATTTTATAAATGTTTTGCTTTTATATTTAATTCACAAAACTTTGTTGAATTGTAAATAGAATGTATCGCCATTAGATTCATGTCTATCAAACCAAAGCGTGGATTAAATAAGCTTTTAAATATTACGTATATCCCCCTCCTCACTGAGTTCGTTTAACTCACCCTCTTTTGGTTCATGCTTTAGGTTAGAAGTTCGACCATCCATGGTCGATTACTGGCAGCAGCAGTCGTAGGCTTTTCGAGTCTTTGGCGTCGGTCTATTGTATTTACTTTTGAGAGATCGATATGTTATGACTTGAATTATATGTTAACTCGGATGATGTTGTATATATTCGTTGGACCATGTTGATTATGAATGATGATAGTTTGATACGTTTTGAGCCTTTGATGGGCATGATATATATATATCGCTTCCGTGGTTGTTGTTGTTGTTGTTCTTGGGAATTGCTGTTGCCAGATTGTGGAAATCCCGTTGTTTGGGGCGGGTTTTCGAGGGGAGGTCTTTAACCGTCACTCGGGGGCTCGTTTCGGTCCGGGGGTTGTGATGTGGGGGCGTCACAGTATTTGTGAAGTCAATGAGTTGATTCACAAATAGTCTTTAATTAAATTAGTTTAATTAAAGTCACAATTATGACATTAAGAATGTGTTCCTATTACTGTCCTATTGGTGAACCCGAGGGGTCACATAAGGCGAACACATTTATCTATATCAATAGTTTGATAATAGTCAACTGGATTGACAAATGAATTAATTGGAATTAATTCATTAATAAGAGATCAAGATGTTAATTAAGTGTAATTAACGTATAGGAGTTAATTAAGAGTAATTAACAAGTATTTAATGTGATTAAATTCGAGAGACTTGTTATTTTATAACATATTTGACTTGAGAGTTAATTGGGAATTAATTCAAGTCTAAAGTAATTAAGCGTAAGTCTCGAAATTCATGTTGAGATTTGAGACTACTTAATTTAAGTAGAAGAGAGCTTTATCAATTAAAGTGTTAATTGAAAGTTTAAGACTTGAGAGTTAATTAGTATTAACTCAAGTCAAAATGATTAATTGAGAAACTTACGATTTATTTGGAATAAATCAAGTTCAATTAATAGAAGTGAAAATCTGTAGCAATTAAATGTTAATTGGGCTTATTGGACTAGAGAATTAATTTGGAATTAATTTTAGCCCAAGCTGATCAATGATGGGCTTGTAATTT
This sequence comes from Verbena officinalis, assembly GCA_958496215.1. NCBI lineage: Eukaryota > Viridiplantae > Streptophyta > Magnoliopsida > Lamiales > Verbenaceae > Verbena > Verbena officinalis. Next base: position 33,332,655 of record OY292386.1, on the reverse strand, counting down.
ATTTATAATAAATTAAAGCCCACTGAATGATATAATGGACTTGCTTAATTAATTATGATTAATTAAATTGGGCCTAAAATATTTAATCTGATATTAAATTGAAATGGCCTTTAGAAGGCCAAAATACTGCTCGGCCCATAGTTGTAGTGGGCGAAAATCCCAGCCCATCTAGGACTGGAATTTTCAGCCCACTTAAGTCTATTTAAGACAGATCTTGCAGAACACAGAATAAGGGATTTTTACGTGGAAACAGAAAAGAAGAAATATCAGATTTTTCCTAACCCTGATCTCTCTCTCTCTCTTCTGCGTTTTTCTCTCTCTTTACAGGCAATTCACGTGAACTGCAGAAAACTTTTCTGCAGTTCAACGTGAACCAGCCCTTACAATTGTTTCTTGATTCTCTTATTTATATTAGATAAATACCGATCTTAAATCTCTAGCATGAATTAAGAGATTCAGAGTTCGTCTGCGAGAAGCCGTGGATCAACCTCAGAGGGTTTCGTTTAAAGATCGGACCTTGGTAGAATCAAGAAGCCTGCGCTGATCAAGGAGTGGCCAGAAGCTTTGGAAAGCTTTCGTTCCTTATCTACTACAAAAGAAGTGCGTAAAGGTGCATATCTCTCAAGATATATAAACGTTTCAAAGTTACGAATTCCTTGGATGAAGATTCACTATAAACCCTGACTAAAATTTTTGAAATCCATTACTTTCGCTGTGCCCGGGGGTGCGTGAATCCCAACACTGGTATCAGAGCCAGGTTTGATCACGTTTATATATTTGCCTCTACCCCTTTTATTTGGATTAAATTGGTGTTAAATGCGTTTTTGTGTTTATGTGCATATATGAAGTTGTTGGGAGTTTTGATAAATCGAAAGGAATATTCTGAATATGGTTTTATCAAAAAGGAATCTGGAAATTTGGAGATATATATTTCAAAATATTGGTGTATTTTTGAAATACATGAAAAACGAATTTTGGTTCGTCAAAAACGAGTTTTGGTGTTGAGTTGTGTTGCTAAAAGTTGTGTTGCAGAAAGTCAAGCCTGGCGATGTCTAGACAACTGAGTCGGAAACCCTTCCTTTTGATCCTGGATAACTTCGATGTCTACCCGAAAAAATGTTCTAGACACATTGAACTTGATTTTAGGCTTTTGAATTAGTTCAAAACCTTTATTTTTCGAGTTTATATGGATTTTTGAAATCTATATTCGAAAACTGTTTGTGAAACAGGGGCTGTGCTGTCACGTTTTAGAAAACATGTTGGAAAGGGTTCCTAATGACCTCTAATAGATTTTTCTATTTCTGGAAGAATTTAAAGTTTTTATTTGCATAAATATCTTTAGTTTTTGATTTGTTCTGATTTTTTGAAGTTGGAAGTCGAAACCCTAATCTTGAAAAACTGCCTTATCTTGAAAATCTGTTTTCAGTTTAAAGTTTTTCCGGCGACGTTTTAGAAATTGAATTTATAACCTGTTATAAAATTCTCAAATCACTTTGGTGTCTCTTGAGAAAATCTTCTACATTAAATTTCGAACAACTTGAACTTTTGAATCAGCTCAAAAGCTTTATTTTTTGATTTTTTGTGATTTTTGGAAATTTGAAATCGAAACCCTAAAATTGTGCAAGTCTTGAAAACGTGGTTTTGGGCGACTGTTTAGAAATCGCGTTAGAAGATGAGTCTAACGTGCTCATATGACTTTGGAGTCTTTTGAGAAATTGTTATAAATCATTTCTCCTCAATTTTTGATTTTTAATTAGTTCAAAATCTCTATTTTTCGATTTTATATGATTTATGGAAATCAGGAAACGAAAATCTAGTTTTATAGAAAACTTGCACATCACATTTTTGGCGACTGTTTGGAAATGGTGTTGGAAAGGGACTCTAATATGCTTGGATCATTTTTAAGTCTTCTGAGAAATTGTTTATCACATGTTTTCCTTGAGTTTAGGCTTTCTAATTGGGTCAAAAGGTTGATTTTTCGATTTATTATGAATTTTTAAAATTCAAGACAGAACATAAAATTTTGCGAAAAATCTATTTTCGAAAATCATGGATATTTATGATTCCTCCCAACTTGAACTTGTTTATTGATGCACATAAACTAGAGTTTTGTAACTCTTATGAAATTAGATTAAATTGATAGTTTTTCAATTTAATTTAATTTTAGATTAATTTTAATAGTGATTAAGATTAATGAAGATTTAAGTAGTTTATTGAGAATAAACAACTTAAATATGCATATCATTAATTACTTGGTAAATTTAATTTTATGCATTGCATTGGATGTATGTTGGTTTAATCATGGGCTTAATATGCGCTATGGATGATTTTATTTTGTGGATGCAATATTAACTTTGGTTTTATATCGAGGGCCTGCGAGCCTCTTATTCCAATTTGTAATGCTTCGTTTTATTCTTCACTAATGTATTTAAATGATTTGTAATTTGAGAGAGTTAGAATCATAGATTGGTGAGGAATTTCTAATTAGATTAGGAGAAGGAGTTCGAGACGAAGTGGGCTTGGAAGAGAAGAGACAATCAAGGCCCAAATGAAACGGGTTACTTAAATTGTAATAGAATAGGATTCTATTTGCTCCTCGCATGATTTAAAGTTATGTTATTGTTGCATGAATAGAATCTTGGTCCATAAAATGACTCTTATGGACCGAGCGTAGGGAAAAACCCATGATAAACCATTATTATTGCTAGGTAATTTATTTAATTATTGTTATGTGTATTTTGTAAATGTTTATCTTCATACATTAATCACATAAACAAGATAATTAAATGATGAGGTCTTGGATAGATTTTTGAAATCTATAATTTTAATTTTTCGAAAATTAAACCCCAAAAATTTTCAATGTCAAAATTTTCTTTAAAATAGTAAGCCTTAATGGAAAATTATAAATAAGGATTTTAAATTTTCCAAGCATTCCGTTAATAGAAAATTCACTTCTAACCCTGCATAGTGGCGATGGCCATTACAAGTGGGTCTCTATTATGTGGGCATTAGAAAGTAGGTAATTTTCTGAGTATACAAGATACAATTTTTCAATGGTTGCTGTAGCCGGGATGGCCATTACAAGTGGGTCTCCGTTGTACTAATTTGTTGAAATCTAATGATTAATGGGCCGGACTTTCTGCCAAAGTAACATAGATGTCGCACACAGTTGGGTCTATGTGAATGAGGCAATGCAAAACATTATTAAGAGTTATATTAGATATAATTAACAAAAGATGTTTACCTTAAGACTTGAATTGAATGGCCATTACAAGTGGGTTCAATTGCAAGAAGCGTTGGGATCTTAATACCCACTAAAGAAAAATTATTATTATTTTTCTCTGACTTTATTGCATAGGGGTCAATAAAGTTTGAATAAATTAGTGGGAGACTGAATGATTAAAGACCACATCATTCTTTTATTTAAATTTCTATTATTTATCACTCATATGTTTTCTACTTTATAATTGTAGACTCTCTGCTCAGTCAACATGACTAAAATCCGTTAATTGCTACCCTCAAGTCCAATAAATAGTATGTATTTATTCTGAGTGAACTATGCATAAAGATAAATATTAATAGTTAATATTATACCTTAATTAAATATTAATTTAGGTTTCTGGACTTGAGAATTAGTTTGAGAACTAATTCAAGTCTGCTGATTAATTACATCACTGAAAAACTTTCGAAGTTATTAGGTGATTTGGGCTTAAAATTTAATTAGAAATAGATTAAGCTCACATAATTAATTATTAAGGGGTTTGCTTAATTGTATGGACAATTAAGCAAATTTAGGCAAAGGAAATTTAATCTAGCATTAAATTCAATAGGCACTATCCCTCTTTCTTCCTCGAAATTTCTCTTTCTATAAGAAAAACTTTTAAGACAAACTTAAGATGTCATATGGGATGACATAGAATAAGTGAAAAGGGCAAACCACACTAAGTAGCTAATAGACAAGGTGTCTATAGTAAGCTACTATTATCATAAAAGTGCATAACTTACATATTTGATGTAGCATGCACTTAAATCAGATCTGTGAAATAGTAAATAGGATTAACTGTTTCCTCAGTATTGAGTAAGCTTAGCTTACTCAAAATGGAACTGAGAGTATAGGTGTTTGGGAACACTGAGTTAAGGTTTTGAACCTCAATGAGAAATTCATCTAATTTTGATTTGTCAGAAATAGTAAATTTGAATAGACCTGATCCTAAAATGTTGCATGTGTCCTTCAATTGAAAACTTACCAGTGAAACTGGTATATTAGTTATTGAACTAGAAAGAAGCTCGTTTGGAACGAGGGTTCAATAAAGAAGGACATATTAATTATCTTAATAATACATTAGAATAAAACTATATATGTGTCCATTATAAGAAATCAAGCACTGATAGATATTTAGTTCATTTTAGAGATATCAAACACAATTCGTTGTGTATGATTTATTTGAATACTGTTTTGACATTTGAATTGAATATTTTTCTGGAAAATTCCTTTTGTGAAAATAGTTCTATTTATTTTTGAAATAATTTTTCTTCAAAAATTTTAAATGTCAAAATATATTACTAAGTCTGAAATGAAAATAATATGAAAGATAATAAAGATTATCACATAAAATAAACCCATAAGAGTTATGGGCAATTAATTAGAATTTAGGTAGAAATTTGAAACGTTCAGTGTTTAAGAATCATATTTGAGTATGATGATTTCAAACCCCATATTTAATGGTAAATATGAGAAATCCCAAATAAGTCTAAGAGACTAGTGGGAGTATGAATTAGATTAGAAATCTAATTGATAAATGTTTGTAGAAAAATAAGTATTAATGGAATACTTATTTAAAGGTTTCCTGAAGGACAAAATGGATTGTTTAAAAACGAAACCACTTTTATTCAAGAAACTGTTTCGTGATAATAAAAGGAAAACTACTTTTATTCAAGAAATTATTTCTTGAGGATAAAAGGAAATACCAAGAAGTTGAAAAGTTTTAACGATACTACACAAACATATAGTGGAACACCAAGTCAATCCAAATCATAAGATAAGTGTAAGACCTTACAGGAACAAGCAAAAGGATTAGTGAATCCGAGATATATCTTAGTGAAGATATTTAAACAGTAAATATAATATATAGAAATTCTGTGAAGGCAAACAGAGTTCTAGAATTTAGTGGGAGCTAGCCAAGAGTGGACGAAACTTAGAGAAGTTTATAGACTCCTACCAGAACTCAGATTAATCTTAAATGATTGGAACAGATGTTTAAATGAGAAAGTCGAAAACTGTTTTGACTGCATTTAAACTATGATTATGAGTAATCACATACATAAGATACAAAGAGAGTTGTATAGTTGTATGATGTTTCGAACAATAGATAAGGTAGAATCCTATCTAGTTAAAGAGTTAACGAAATCTATAGAGATTGATGGGGTAAAATCGAAAACTAAGAGGATAATCCGATAGGATCGGAAGTAAACAAGCAATTAATAAATAAGTATGGTAACTTATAGACTAAAGTGCTAAATTGGGAAATCCCAATAAGTGTAGTACACGAACGGGTTAAGCTTATGAAGCAAAACACATTACTACATAAGATGTAGAAACAGAAGGACTTTAGATGAGAAACATCATCCAAAAGTGTTGGATGCAATACCTAGCAATGCTCTAGCATTAGTTGTTTTTGAAACAACATACATGTGATTGCGCAAGCAATGGAACCAAGATCTCATAGAATGTCTAAACATATCCTTAAATGATTTAAGATTGTTAAATCAGAAGATAGGAGTTATATCTCAATGATATAAATCGTCTAGGCAGAAAACGTAGTGAACCCACATACTTAGCCTTAGAGTCAAAAGGTCTTTTGAAGGAAATCTTTCGAAGATGGGTCTTGAGACAATGGGAAGTTGGCTTTAGGGCAAGTGGGAGATTGTTAGAGTTGTGCCCTGCAAAGCCGAACTGCTTGAGGCATTTCCTCTAAAACACTAGAGTAGAACAATCTAATGATCCATAATAGAAAGACGTTAGTAGTCGTCTAATACTACTTTGGACAAATTCATCATATTACATTTATAAGTAGTTGTATATTATTTTTGTGTATGGATGAAACCCCAAGATCACAGTAAGCTAAGGGACTTGATTTCACCATTTGATGGAGCCATTAAATAAGTACCCAATGGCGTGATCTAAAACATTCCAAGTCGAATAGTTTATAAGGCACAGGGGATGTCGATCAGACTCGCTTGAGACTTGCTCATATGACATAGCTTTATGAAAGTATGTCCCATTTCATGACATTAGTGTTTTGACACTACTATGCATATGAGGGTGCTTAATGGAGATTAAGTTCACTGAGGATCCCGCCGGGAATGCCTAAATAGGTTAAGACTTATATATAGAGTCTTAGAGATTAGGAGGGTTTCCCTAGCCATGATCGTGTCTAACTAATCCTTAGAATTGAGACTCCATGGTTGCCTTGTGTATGACTGGGGCATACTTTGACATACTGCTGAATCCCTCGAGTTTCACATAAGTTGTATGATTGGGTATGTTTGAGTTCTGCATGGAGGCTGTGAGGGTCAATACAGGATCTATCACTTGTTACAAGAACAAGAAGTATTCCTATGAATTCTATTGTAGTTTATTCCACCAATAAATCCTTGAGCAAGGTCTGGTTGGTCTTCACTAGGAAGGAGTTCCTAGAGTGCAAGATCAAATGGAATTACTATAGGAATGTCATTCATAGCATTGCAGACTACTGGGGTTCCATTTCCCATACCCTAGGTCAATCGGGAATTGGATGATAGAAGGATCGTATCTCACGGAGATCATGAGGCTGAAAGGTTCATACCACTTCATCGATGGATGGGTGGCCGTGGACACATTGCTAGACGTTATACATCGTCTGTAGGAATGTATTTGTGAAGTCAATGAGTTGATTCACAAATAGTCTTTAATTAAATGAGTTTAATTAAAGTCACAATTATGACATTAAGAATGTGTTCCTACTACTGTCATATTGGTGAACCTGAGCAGTCACACAATGACTTCCAAAGGCGAACACATTTATCTATATCAATAGAGTTTGATAATAGTCAACTGAATTGACAAATGAATTAATTGGAATTAATTCATTAATAAGAGATCAAGATGTTAATTAAGTGTAATTAACGTGTAGGAGTTAATTAAGAGTAATTAACAAGTATTTAATGTGATTAAATTCGAGAGACTTGTTATTTGATAACATATTAGACCTGAGAATTAATTGGGAATTAACTTAAGTCTAAAGTACTTAAGGGTAAGTCTCGAAATTCATGTTGAGATTTGAGACTACTTAATTTAAGTAGAAGAGAGTTTTATCAATTAAAGTGTTAATTGATAGTTTAAGACTTGAGAGTTAATTAGTATTAACTGAAGTCAAAATGATTAATTGAGAAACTTATGATTTATTTGGAATAAATCAAGTTCAATTAATAGAAGTGAAAATCTGTAGCAATTAAGTGTTAATTGGGCTTATTGGACTACAAAATTAATTTGGAATTAATTTTAGCCCAAGCTAATCAATGATGGGCTTGAAATTTATTTAGAATAAATTAAAGCCGACTGTATGATATAATGGACTTGCTTAATTAATTATGATTAATTAAATTGAGCCTGAAATATTTAATCTGATATTAAATTGAAAATGCCTTTAGAAGGCCAAAATATTGTTGGGCCCATAGTAGCAGTGGGCAAAAATCCCAGCCCATATCTAGGACTGGAATTTTTGGCCCACTTAAGTCTATTTAAGACAGATCTTGCAGAACACAGAATAAGGGATTTTTACGTGGAAACAGAAAAGAAGAAAAATCAGATTTTTTCTAACCCTAATCTCTCTCTCTCTTCTGCGTTTTTCTCTCTCTTTACAGGCAGTTCACGAGAACTGCAGAAAATTTTTCTGTAGTTCAACGTGAACCAGCCTTTACAATTGTTTCTTGATTCTCTTAGTTATATTAGATAAATACCGATCTTAAATCTCTAGTAGGAATTAAGAGATTTAGAGTTCGACTGCGAGAAGCCGTGGATCATCCTCTGAGGGTTTCGGTTAAAGATCGGACCTTGGTAGAATCAAGAAGCCTGCGCTGATCAAGGAGTGGCCAGAAGCTTTGGAAAGCTTTCGTTCCTTATCTACCGTAAAGGTGCATATCTCTCAAGATATATAAACGTTTCAAAGTTACGAATTCATTGGATGAAGATTCACTGTAACTCTCCAGGACTAAAATTTTTGAAATCCATTACTTCCACTGCGCCCGGGGGTGCGTGAATCCCAACACCTACTACCTATGTTGCAGCTATAGATGCAGCCTTATCTCTTGAGGCTGAGTATGCCAGTATCGACCGAGCTATTCACCGCACTACTCCTGATTCTTTTTCATCGGGTTCTAAGAGGCCTTTCATTCTGAGTGCTCGTATGCAGCCTAGAGGCAATAGACCTTTTGGTGGACCCAGACCTCCTGTACCTCGCCCGACTGGTTTTCCTTCAACCCCTCGTCCGTCAGGTTATCCTCCTGTTATTTGTAGCTTTTGTGGGAAGAATCACCCAGAGTCTAAATGTTGGTATAAGTTGGGATTATGTACTGGTTGTGGTGGCCCTAACCACAAGAGAGATAGTTGTCCGAGGAGGCAGCCCCCGAGTTAGCCTAGGCCGCCGACGCCTTCCGTTCCAGCTCGCGTGTACGCCCTGGAGGGCGATAGTGAGGAGACTGAGCCTAATGCTACCACCGTGGTGGAAGGTACTATACATATATATAACATACCTATACATGCATTATTTGATCCGGGTGCTACGCACTCTTTTGTTTCTCCTGAAATTGCCTTATCTGCGCATGCCTCTATTGACTTGTCTGATTTTTTTTTTTTGTGAGTTCCCCTTTAGGATCTTGTGTTATTACCGATCGCATGTACTGACGTTGTCCCGTCGTGATGGAGGATAAGGTTTACCCTGCAGATTTGATAGAGTTGTCTGTGAAGAAGTACAAAGTTATCTTGGGTATGGATTAGTTATTTGAGCACAGGGCCAAGATTGATTGCTTTGAGAAGAAGATTAGCTTGGGATCTGATTCGAGTCAGGGTATTCAGTTGACAGATGGGCCGATTATTTCTATGACAGAGGCAAAGAAGCTCGTCCGAGAAGGAGCTTCAAGTTTTGTTGCTTATCTTCTTAACAGACCAAAGGAACAATCGAAGTTTGAAAATACTGAGATAGTTAAGGATTTCCCAAATGTATTTCCTGAGAAGTTAGAATCGTTACCCCCAAACCGTGACATCGAGTTTGTAATTGATTTGTATCCGGGATCTGAGCCTTATTCGAAGACACCCTGCAGAATGGCGCCAGCTGAGTTAAAAGAGTTGAAGATTCAGTTAGATGATTTTCTAGTCAGTGGTTATATTAGGCCGAGTACCTCTCCCTGGGGTGCACCGGTATTGTTGTGAAGAAGAAGGAAAGTTCTCTTAGAATTTGTGTTGATTACAGAGAGTTGAACCGGATGACTGTAAAGAACAAGTATCCTCTTCCCCACATTGAGGAGTTGTTTGAATTATTGCAGGGATCGAGGGTCTATTCTAAACTCGATATGAGACAGGGATATTATCAGCTGCGTATCAAGGCAGAGGACAAACTAAAGACGGCTTTCAATATTCGGTAAGGTTATTTTGAGTGTGAGGTTATGCCATTCGGTCTGACGAGCGCTCCTGAGCATTTATGAATATGATGCACAAAATCTTCCGACCTTATCTTGATAAGTTTGTTGTCATCTTTATTGACGACATACTAGTTTTCTCAAAGTCTGAGGAAGAGCATGCTGAGCATCTAAAGATCGTATTACAAACTTTGAAAGAACATCATTTATATGCCAAGTTCAGTAAGTGTGAATTCTGGATTGAGAAAGTGGCTTTTATGGGTTATGTTATATCCAAGAAAGGTATCGAGGTTGATCCTTCGAAGATTGATTCGGTATTGAGTTGGGAGCAGCCCAAGACTCCGACAGAGGTTCGTAGTTTTTTGGGTTTCGCAGGTTATTACAAAGGGTTTGTGAAGGATTTTTCTAAACTTGCAGCCCCGCTTACTGAGTTAACAAAGAAGAATGTTGCTTTTGTGTGGACAGATAAATGTGAGACCAGTTTTCGGGAGTTAAAGAACAGATTGACATCCGCTCCTATTCTTACTTTGCCTGAAGGTTCAGATGGATTCGTGGTTTATACTGATGCTTCGAAAGAAGGTTTGGGTTGTGTGTTGATACAAAATGGAAAGGTTGTAGCTTACGCTTCGAGAAAGCTTAAAGCTACTGAAGAAAACTATTCTACACATAATCTTGAGTTAGCAACAGTCGTATTTGCTTTGGGCAAGTGGCGTCATTATCTCTACGGTGTCACTTTTGATAATTTCACTGATCATAAAAGCCTTCAGTATCTTTTCACTCAGAAGGAATTGAATAAACATCAAAGGCATTGGATGGAGTTGTTAGAAGATTATGATTGTAAGATTCAGTACCATTCAGGGAAGGAGAACGTGGTTGCAGATGCCTTGAGCAGAAAAGCGAGTGTATCACAGCTAGAGCTGAGTTCAGATATATCAGGTGTCGAGAGAGCTCGTATTATTTCTTATGTTCGTGTTTCTAATATTACTATTCAGTCAAATTTGGGTCGTAGAATTGAAGAAGCCCATGCTACTGATGATTGGACTCAGCGACAGATTATTCATATGAAGGATGATCCAGAGACAAAGTTCAGCGTTGATAATACAGGTCTTCTCAGATACAAGACCCGAGTTTGTGTTCCAGAGAATCTGAGGAGAGAGATTTTGGATGAAGCTCACAAATCAGCCTATACTATTCATCTGGGAGGCACTAAGATGTATCGGGATTTGAAAGAGTTCTTCTGGTGGAATGGCTTGAAGAGAGATGTGGCTAATTATATCAGATATTGTGTAACGTGTCAACAAGTCAAGGCAGATCATCAGAAACCTGGAGGTTTACTTCAATCGCTCCCCATTCCATCTTGGAAGTGGGAAGAGATAGCGATGGATTTTATTTCGGGTTTACCAAAAGTCAGAGGTGGTTACGATAGCATTTGGGTAATCATTGACAGGTTGACGAAGTCCGCTTATTTCTTGTCCGTTTGTACATCTTACACAGTTGACAAGTTAGTAGAGGTTTAGCATGAGGAGATTGTGAGACTTCACGGAGTTCCGATGAGTATAGTGTCGGACAGAGACACTAGGTTCACCTCACGCCTGTGGCAGAACTTACAGGATCGTATGGGAACGAAGATGACCTTCAGTACCGCAGCTCACCCCCAGACAGACGGTCAATCCAAGAGGACGATCAGATACCTCGGAGACATGCTGAGATCTTGTGCCCTAGATTTTCAGACTACGTGGTACAAACAGCTTCCATTAATCGAGTTTGCTTATAATAACAGTTATCAGTACTCGATTAAGATTGCACCGTATGAGCCTCTATATGGTAGAAAATATCGATCACCGCTTTGTTGGGATGTAGAAGACTGGAGATGGACTAAATATGGTATTCATCGTGGTATTGCTCCGAAACTGATTCAGAATGCTATCGAGAAAGTGCAAGTTATCTGACAAAGAATGAAAGCCGCCCAGGATCGACAAAAGAGTTATGCTGATAGACGTCGACGTGATTTGGAGTTCGAAGTTAGGGATCGGGTATTTTTGAAAGCTTCTCCTGGAAAGGGATTCGTTCGAATCGGTAAAGGGGGAAAGTTAGCCCCAAGATATTTGGGTCCGTATGTAATTCTCGAGAGGATTGGGAAGATGGCATACAGATTGGATTTACCACCGGCTTTCACAAGTATTCATAATGTTTGCCACATCTCACAACTTCGTAAGTATTATCCGGATGAGTCCGAGATTATTTGGATAGAAGATATCAAGTTGGAGCCGAATTTGACGTTCATTTCCCAACCAGTTAGTATTCTGGACCGAAAATTCCAAGAACTCCGTAATCGTCAAATCCCCCTCGTATCCTTTGGAGGAATCAGAAAAGCGAAAACCTACTTGGAAAACAGAAGAGAAAATGAGAAAACATTATCCAGAGTTGTTTGCCTCGAATGAATAGAATCTAAGGACAGATTCTCATAAGCGGGACAGATTGTAACGCAACAGGTTTTCATACAAATAGAGTCGGTAAGAATTTTCTAAGATGTTGGGGCAAGTTTGGAAAACCCGATCGGGAAAATATGTGCTTATGTGATATTATTTGCTTAATGTGTTTAATTAAAATTGATATGTGTGTTAATTGTAATTAAATTGCCTAATGTGTGTCTAAATTGATACTTTTAGATTTTTCCCGAACACTTTGAATTATGTGAATTTCGAGTTAATTGATACAACGCGAAATTTATGATTACGTGTATATCTTTATCCCTAAATACCGATAAGAACAAAACTTTCTTATTTAAAATACCTTTTCAAATAAAATAAACATATATACACTGAAATATTATATATAGTCCGATTATATATATCAAAGACTAGACTAGATTGATAATTTTATAAAGTTTGGATTATATTTCTGTAGAATAATAAATAGTAGAGGGGTTATGTTGTAATTAGTTTCTTTAGTATTAAGTAAAGTCGGATAGAGATGTCCTGAGTTTCTATAATCTTCTATCTCTATAATTTATCTTTAATGAAACTCACTGCTACTTCAAAATTTCATCTTTCATTTGTACGCGAATACTCTGAGGTGAAATCTTTAATATCTCCCAACTTTCTTTACCACGGTTAGTCTGATTATGCCTCCACCTTGAATCATTTTTCTTGTAAATAAACTTGTTAATGGATTCCATGATGATTCTGTGTTATTTCTTACTTTCGTGAGTGCGCTATAGTAATATAAGGGTAGTGGGTTGTTAGAATTTAATGAAAAGTGTGCATGTCACATATGTGAGATAACTTAGTCATGGGTTTTGAATAAGATTGTCAGTCAAATGGAGCTTAAATGTCCTTGGATTAAGAAGGATGAATATTACCAAAAATAAAAAGGAATATGAAAGTGTATTAAGTAGATCATAATATACGAACTGGATACATATACACACTTGTAGATAATTGCATATCAATTTTGCAAAGATGTTTATTTGCTAATGCTTTCAACCTCACGGACAAGGTACATAGATTAGAAAATGTATATTTTAGTAAAATAATGGAATATAAATTAGTAATAAGGATTATATATTGCTCATTCTATTTGACTTCGTTTCTAAGACTGCTCTAATTGCCGCTTGGTATTAATTTGATTATACATCTTTCTTGTGAAATAACTATTAATCGTCCAGTGTCCAAATTAAATTGTATTTTCTATGAATAAATTTTCTTTTTAGTACTATAAGTGTTAGTTCTGTTACCTTTCTTATACGTATTCAATTTGTTTAATTATTTACTTGCAACCTGATTACGTGAATTAAGTTATAAGCCGTGCGTCGTATTGTCATGTTATGTGGTTGTGTCCTAATTGGTTTCAGGTGATAATCCTTCCGGGCAGTAGATTGGTCTTTTCTTTATGTCCTTTTGCTGTATTATCCAGGTGGGGTTTCTTTTCCGAATTCGGCTTTCTTATACGTATGTAGATATTATTCCATATACACCCGAAGCCTGTGTTTTATGCTTTTATATTTTCTTTTCCCAAACTTATATTATACGTAGTAGCTACTTGAAAACCATATTATCTTTTTGAGTTTAAAGAAAATGCTTTGATATCAAATTATTATGTATTAACCCCTCAAAGGCTCCTTTAGCTCGAAAGGGTTAAAAATTGATTTATCAATCGGTCCCTTGGACCACATAAGCATTTTGAAATGCGAGGAATTATCTTGGCCTTTTGGCCTGGCCATTGAGCCATATGATATATATTGGGCCCTAGGAGACCAGGGTATGGGGTGAAGCCCGGTTAGACGAGGGGTCTACGGTGGATCTCGGTGCTCTGACTCCAAACCCATGACGGGAGCTCGAGGTGAGGCCGGAGTGGCAGCCCTTTGAGTACCTGTGATCGATGAGGTATATCCTATATCGAAAATGTGAGGGTGAAACTCCCCACATGATTATATAGTAGATCGGGTTAGCTACTTGACTATATAAGGAGGAATTTGGGTGGTTTATTTGATATTTCTGATATTGTAAAATAGGTGGTTGATGCTCGACTCGCCGAGCTTTTATTATATAGCAAAATTATTCGATTCACTAATAATTGTGAAAACCTTTATTTTTCCTTTTCTTTCTTCTCATTTAAAAACTGGTGAATCTTTATGTTGTTTCTATAATATATACATATTACAGCCCCCTCACTTAGTCGCTTTGACTAACCCTATTACTCTACTTGTTGTCTTTTTAGGTTTTTTTTGCTAGGCGGATTTAGGTCTTGTCCTTGGAGTCATTTACTTTTGTTTAGATGATTTCATTTCCGCCTGTGTATCTGGATAAATACTTAAAACCCTAGAAGTTGTAGATGTAAATGATGTAAATTAGTTTGAATGTTGATATTGTTGTTTTTAGTGGCCTTGGTGGGCTTTATACTTGTGTTTTGGATTTATTGCTTTTCTTAGCTCCCTGAGTGGAATAGGTTATACTATATTACTTCCGCTGTGTTATGGTTCGTTGTCTTGTTATTTTCTAAAACAAATCCGCCTGGTATTTATTTTCCATTCGCCAGGTTATAGTTCATAACCGGACCTCAGTTCTTGTTATGAATTATGACTTGGTACGGGATGTCACGTCGCACTGTATTTGTAGTGCCCCTTTCCGTAGAAGGAGAAAGGACACCACATCCGCACCAAGACGAACTCCTAAACAAGGTAAATGTACCCCATTCAAAAATTCATCTCGGCGAACGGCAAGCACTCAATCAAACTCCGGCAACAACAACACAACGCCCCAACAACAACAACAACAATAATCAGAGAAATGCGGAAGCGAATTCATAAACAACAGTTTAATCATAAAAGCCATCAATGGCTCAATTAACTATCCCACATCAGGGGCACATTGGTACATAAGGTAATCATAATGTTAAATACGGTAATTCGAATCAATTCAGAAAGTAAAGACTCGACTGTTGTTGGGACACTGACAAGACAAGAGACAAGAGCCGACCTAGACCTGCTGCTGCCGACTGACAAGATAGGTGACACCGTCACCTGTCTACCTGAAGCAAGAACCAAAATAGAAGGAGTGAGTATAAAGGATACTCAGTAAAGGGGGTAATACAATATAGGTATTGATCACAGTTCGTCATTTATTTATTAAAACCAAAGAGGGGTGAATGTTACTCGTTTTCATAAAGATACATACAATAATATAAGTTGTAAGACTATAACACAAAGCAACATTCGGGTTCGGCTTTATTTGAAAACACAAAAGGTTGACGAACCGGATCCTTTGAACACATTTGCACATAAGGTCAAGCCGATTATTTTGAAATGATATTAGTTGGGTCACGAGGCCGTTACAAGTTCGAAAGACATGGCATAAATAAGTTGGAAATGATAAGAAAACGGCTCGTAATTCAACTAAATAGTTTGAACAATAAGCAAGGCATAAGTTGGCGAGTTCGAGCCACGCTTCCGGATTTTATATATATATATATATATATATATATATATATATATAGGGAAATACATATGCTAATTGAAGACAACCGGAAGGTGCTTCGACTTGTAACTAAAGCCGTAAATCATTTAGACAAACAAGTGATGCAATAAGTCATGCAATAATGTGTCCCGGCGAGAACGGGCCCTCTCCTTATAACTCCCAATCATGAAAAACATGCAAACATATAGTCAAGTACTCCACCACCAAAAGTCGTGATCCATGCATAATTTAAGGAAACGAGTGGTGCCCCACAACGCTACCGTACAAAATTTAAGGAAACGCTCAAGGCGCTACCGTCGCATTAACTTAGGTCAGTCAAACCTCCCGACTGGCCTAAGTCAATACCTAGAGTACACATCGGGATTTGCCCTAGACGCTCGTCTCCAGGCTCACCTCCTGTATTACTCCTGGGCCCCAAGGTCATAAACCAGTCCATGGCTCGCTTGAAATTAATAATAATCTAAGTGGCCAAAAGGGCCATTTGAAAATAGGGAATCAGGGTGTGGGAGGCCAAATGGGCC